>OY756960.1:7216431-9621909 GCA_963580455.1 Euonymus europaeus
CACTGCAGACATACTCGAAGGACGCTCCAGCGTCTTAAAACTGCCTTTACAAACCAGGGACTTTTCTATTGATGACACGCTCGAGCACCTGAGACCGCTCGAGCATTACTGAGTCAAAATGAGAAATATCTGTAATTATAAATATTTGCAACTTACTAAAAATAGTAAGTTACAGATATTTATGGAAAGTAAGTGAATTATTATGGGGGGATATATGTTGTTTTATATGGGGGTGGCCTACATTTCACGAAGGACACGCCGAACACAAGAAAGGAGGGCTTTTTGAAGAAAAAGAGAAGACAAACAGCTTTTGGGTTCTTCTTCATTTTCTTCAAGGAGACTGTCAAAGAATCATCCATCCATTGAAGGGGTTTTTCTCCTTCTACTTTAGTTCATTAATTTTGTTAGATAATTTCCTTCTTTCTTGAACATGGTTTGTAACTAAAGCTTTTCTATTGGGATTGTGATGTAACCCATATTGAGGATTATGAGTTTATAGTTATTGTTATACAAATTCAGTTTACGGTTCTTGTCTTTAATCTCTATGCTTATGAGTTTGTAGTGTATTTAGATGTTTGATCACCATTTGAGTATGCTTATAAACTAATCTAGCTAAGACTAAGGGACGATCCGAATTCACATGTTTTAGTAGAATTGAGATTGAGGAAATTAATTGTCGAATATGAGATCACGGATTAGATGATTAATTGGTTGTTATAGTTCTTTAGATCTTAACGGGTCATTAGTCTTGTGTTAAAAACTGCGATCGAACGAGATTAACATTTGTTAGTGATACGTGTTGGCACCGCGACCGAACAAACCAACATATTTAAGAAAAGAATCAACCTTTGAACTGGAATTGAATATGTATATTTGATAATAGTTACTCATAGTCTGATTGTGTGGTGAAATCATTATCCCAATATTCTCTCTCCATTACTTGAAAACCAAGATGGTTAAGCTTTATTTTAATTGTCAAGTTAAGTAATTCTAGTTGAATTATTATTCGTCCTCGTGGGATTCGACCTCATACTTGCATTCATTGTACTACTACATTCGATTCGTGCACTTCTGAGATTTAACACATTAACATCCTCATCATCAACAGTGTCAGGGTGAGCAATAATATGCCTAGGGTCCATATTAATGCAGAATGTGTAAATTTAAACAAAAAAAAATGTTTGTTACCCAAGGCTTCAATTCCACACAATAGGTTGAAATGAGCTCCAACTCCGACCACCAATTTGAAACTCACTTTCACGGTCACCTAGCAAAAAAATGGACATAATTAAAATATAGTAGTATAATTCCTAAATAATAATTAATGAATGAGAATAACTCAAATTCAAATAGGTAATTGCAAAATTACCACAATTGGCCCAAGCCTTGAATAAATTGGATATTAAATTGAACAAGTGATCTAGGTTTTTTTCTTATCGAGCAAAGCAGGAGTGGCCGAAAATAGTGAGCAGAGTCGCACAAGTAGTCAAGCAGAGGTAATATTTAGCAATAATCGGTGAGCAGAGTTAGTGATTGAGAGATAAATTGAGAAGCAAATACAGGGGGTTAGAGTCTTGGAGAGAGAAATTGAGAAGTAGTGAAGGATTGGAATGGGTGAATATGTATTTGTAGATGAATAATGAAGCAAGCAACAATTGGAAATAGAAAATGGTGCAACGGTCAAAATTGCAGTCTTGCAGAGGGCTAGAGCATAGTGCCTAGAGGGCGGAAGAGATAGCAATTAGCAAATAGAAACTGGGGGTGATGTCGTACCATGAGTCCGTGAATGCCAGTGATGGACTGATGGCCTGATGGGTACCGTGACTTAGTTTGCCTGGGCTAGAGCCAAACAAGTAGCACCCAGTTCTTTTTCTGCTTTTAGGTATGTTTTATAGGCTTAAATGTTTGATTGTCTGAATCTTTTTTTTTGAAGAAATATGAAATCTCATTAACTTGTCGAAACAGGGTCAAGGAAAACAGTACATTTTGTAGGAACATGACCAATACTCCAATGAAGAGCATTAGATTTCATGCCCAAATGAGCAAGGGAATCAGCTAAATGATTGCCAGACCAATTACAAAATTCAACAATACAATCCAGGTCTTGCAGAGATGAAATGATGTTCTCAACTATTAAACTATAGGGAGCTCAGGCCACCCTTTTGGCTTGAATATCAGCAACAATTATCAAGGCATCCCCTTCCAAAGTGAAGCTGGTAATACACATGTGAGCTGCTAGTTCCAAACCAAACATGAAGGCCATAGCTTCAGTATAACAGCTCTCTCTGCCGTGGAAATATTCTTGTATCCAGCAACTATAACAGCTCCATTGCTGTCCCGCATAACTGCTCCCACACTAGCTGAGGGACTGAAAGCCGACCATGCTGCATCAACATTTATCTTGACCTTCCCTAGACTGAGAGCTCTCCATCGACTTGCAGCACCCGGATTGGCCTGAGAAGCTTTGTTTGCATGGTGTTGACTGTTGGCAAGAGGCGATATGAGAAGATTTTCCTTGAATCTTATGTCAGCCATAGAAATGAAAATATGCTCATAAACTATTTTGTTTCAGGCGTTCCATATGTAGTAAAAAAGGCATAAAGAGTCCTTTAGGTTGATGTCAGAAAAATGGCCAAGCATATATCCAAACCAAGTGAGAGGACTTGGGTCAGACTTTAAAACATTCCTGAACTGAGCTCTTTTACTACCCCAAAGATACTGAAAATGAGGAAAACTCCAGAAGAGATGCAAAATGGATTCACTTCCATTATGACAACAAGGGCAAGATGTATCAATCTCCATACCTCGCCGTTGTAAATTGTATCTAGTTGCTAACCCATTTTTCCCCAATCTCCAAGAAAAATTGATAACTCTTGGAGGGAGATCAAGCTTAGATAATTTTTGACCAAGGAATTTTAGGAAGGTCCACAGTTGGAATATTGCTTTCAACTTCTGAATAAGAAATGAAAATTTTGTAAGCAGAGTTGACTGAAAAGAAGCCATTTTGATTTGGAGTCCATATTAAAGAATCTGGAGGCATACGAGAGCTTAGGAATAGCAAGAATTGCATTGGCTGATGAACTTTCAAAAATAGAGGAAATTAATTGAGCATTCCAGGATGGGGACCCAAAGTTCATCAAAATCAGCCACATGCATTTCTAAGTTGCTTTGCTGGACCATAATGAGTGGGAGACCATCTTGTAATCCTGGGACCCAAGGGTCCTTTAATACTTTTATCCTTTCACTGCTGCCAACCCTCAACCGAATTACTTTCATTAATAAATCTCTGGCAGACAACAAACGCGACCACAAATGATGGATTTCACCCTCTACCCACCTTGATAAAATCCCCAGCAGGATAGTATTTAGCTTTAAAGATACGGCTACACAAAGTTTGGTCTTCACTCATCAATCTCCACCCTTGTTTGACCAGAAGGGCTGAATTGAAATAATACATATCTCTAAAACCCAGTCCTCCCTCTGCCATTGGCCTACATATTCCCTTCCAATTCACCCAGTGTATTTTCCTTTGTTTTGCTGACCTAGACCACAAGAAGTCCCTAAATAGGCGATTGATTTCTTCACAAAGAGTTTTTGGAAGCCTGAATATACTCATGGCATAGGCTGGAATGGCTTGGATGACTGATTTAATTAGAGTAGCTCTACCCGCTTGTGAGAAGGATTTTTCTTTCCAACCATTCAGTTTCTTCCATATTCTGTCCTTAATAAATTGAAAAGTACTCCTCCTGTTCCTCATAATCAAAGTAGGTAAGCCTAGGTAGGAAGAATCATCCCTGAAGTCCGACATTCGAAGAAGGCCTTTTAAGGATAATCTAAGAGCCTCTCCCAAATTACTACTTAATAAAATAGAAGATTTATCCACATTAAGAACCTGGCCTGACATAAGTCGGTATTGATGGTTCGTGTCTAGCATATTGTACCCCTTCGTCAAGTCTACCCGACAAAACATCAAGCTGTCATATGCAAATAGGAGATGAGATATCACTGGGGCATTGCGGCATATCCTGATACCATGTAATGATGCTAATCGAATACGCCTATTTATAAGATGTGAGAGGTCTTCAATACAGAATAGAAATAGAAAGGGCGATAAAGGATCGCCCTGTTTCAACCCTCTAGTAGGTTGGATGAAACATCTAACTTCACGATTGATAAGAATGGAGAATGATACTGATGTAACATAGGTGCAGATCATGGAGATCCAATGAGGAGGGAAACCCAATTTCTCTAACATGAAAAAGAGAAAATTCCGTTCGACACGATCATAGGCCTTACTCATATCAAGCTTCATTGCCATGTATCCTTGTTGCCCTTGCCTGAGACACTTTAGATAGTAAAAGACCTCAGCTGAAACCATTACGTTATTAGATATAAGCCTTCCTGAAATGAAGCCACTTTGTTCAGGGGAAATAAGTTGTGACATGATAGGCTTTAAACGATTACACAGACATTTGGTAATAATCTTGTACACTATGTTGCAAAGACTAATTGGGCGAAAATCTTATTCTGGATTGTGAACCTTGGGAATTAAAGCAGTCAGAGTATGATTAATTGGTTCATGAAAAAGCCCCTCATTCAAAAACTTGAAACAAGCTGCTGTCACCGAAGGGGCTACATGGTGACAGAATTTTTGGAAGAATATGGCTGGAAGGCCGTCTGGACGAGGAGACTTCATGGGATGCATGCTAAAAATTGTTGCTTTAATCTCAGCTTCAGTGAAAGGTTCAACCAATTTGTTCTGCATCTCGTCAGATAACCGAGGACCAAAATCTAGAAATAATTCCTCTGAGATGCTCGGATTTATAGTAGAGAATAATTCTGTAAAATAATTCACTATCAAGGTTTCAAAAGAGCGAACTCCCTCGACCCAAGTGCCAGTGGAATTTTTTATGCCATGGATGAAATTTCTCTTTCGTCTTTGACTAGCTCTTCTGTGCAAATACTTTGTATTTGTGTCTCCATGTTTGAGCCAAGATTGGTGAGATCTTTGACTCCAAGCTAATTCCTGCCAATAAAATAAAACATTGAGATCTTTTTCAAGTAATTCTAACCTGGCTTGCTAGCCTTGGTTGAAGTGATGTATGCCTCTAGTTTTGATATGAATTAGAGCTTTCTTCCTTGCCTTAATCTTGATAGGTATGAATATACCTCTTGTTTTTGGTGATAATAACCCTCTATTATCTCATTGGTATTGTCAATTCGGTACATTTATCTATTTTCTTGGATTTTGATAGGCAAATGATGGTGCAGAACAAAAAAGTTGCAAATATGGGCAAGATGAGAGCAAGAATAAGCTTGAAAATTATCCTGGGCGTGATTTATACACGCCTAGGTGGTACGGGCCATGCACGGAACATAGGCGAAGGGAAAAAATTCAAAAAAACTGTGTTTTCTAGAGCAGCGCCTAGGCGCATTTCCTACACGCCTAGGCGAGGCACGCCTAGGCGCACCTGCACAAAAAATGACAGCTTTTATTTCGCGAAAGCCCTAAAAACTGGAGACTTTGGACTTATCGAACGGCCGTTCCAGGGAGCGAAAAACAGAGGGAAGAAGGAGGATTCAAGGCTTGAAGGAGGAATTCTTCATCTTGGCTTGTGTCTCTTCCAATTTTGGGTTCTACCAATATGTTTCTCTCTCTTTTCTTGTCTCTTTCTCTCTCTATATGTAGCTACACTCTTTATCAACAAGGCTAGGATGAAGCCTTGGGTTGAATGATGGTTGTATGAATTGATTTGTTTATATGTGAATCTTTTTGGGTATAAATCTTTGGTTTCTATGATTATTGTGGATTCTTCTTACTCTTTGTGCTTGATCACAACTTAGGGTTTTGAATGGATTTGTTTGATGGATTTTGTAGATGGTGAAATATCTATTTAATCATGCTTCTTGGGACCTTAGATTGCAATTGTTGTTTCCATTAGGTTTGGAACAAGTTTGTATGAATCCTATTTCCATTGAGTTTTCATGAATTCTTATGCATGTCTAGACCAATAAGATGGCTAGAATGTTGATAGGAACATCCAACCTAGACCAATAAGATGGCTAGTGATTGATATGAGGGAAATTGGCTTGAGTGCGCTAAAACCGACTTAGGTACGAATTCGTTATACCCGGATTGATAAACGTGTGAGTGAATTGGTTGTGTTTGCCCATCATTGACCCTTGGTGGATTTCGAAGTCTTGGTGCTTCATTCTTCTACTTGAATTCATTGCATTAGCATTTGCATTCTTCAATACAAAAATTCCAAAAACACTTTACTTTTCTTGCTTGTATTTTTATTAAATTGCAAACCCAATCAACTTGAGCGGAACTTTAATTTCTTGCGTTGTCCATAAATATATACAAATAAACATTTGGATCAATTATAACTCTGTCTCTGTGGATACGATCTCTACTGACTACTTGTGCTATCCCTTCGAGTAGTGCATTTGCTAGTAGGGTATTTTAAACCCAACAAATCTCCAGCTCCAGATTTCCAAAAGAGCCGGCCATCGAAGCTACCAGATGAGAGGAACAATATTTTTGCCATTCTGAGATGTTCTCTAGAATTGGGGAGATATTTGAGTCATGCCATGATGTGAGATGAAGAACCAAAGGGCAGTGGTCCGAAATCGAGAAAATTAAATGTTTTAGACATGTTTCAGGAAAGAGACATCTCTAAGAATCAGAGGCCACTACCTTGTCTAGGCGTTCTTCAATCAAATGATGACCCTGGCATTTGTTGGACCAAGTAAAAGGAGAACCAGAGAAACCAATGTCACCTAGGCCGCAATTGAGAAGGGCATCACGAAAGTGCTGGATGAGAGTATCCGACCTGCCATAAATGCTAGAAGTTTTGTGGGAAGCCAACAACTCATTAAAATCACACCCACATAACCACGAAAAGTTTGATTGCGAAGCCAACTTCCTGAGAAAATTCCAGAAACCTGGACGAGCGTTTGAATTTGGAGGGCCATAAATTCCAGTAAGCCTCCATGATTGCCCAGATGAGGTGGTAACCATAGAATCAATATGCGACCGAGAAAATGAAGATATTGAGAGATTGAAATCATTATTCCAGAGAATAAGGAGACCTCCTTCTAAACCAGACTGAGGAATCGGATAGCAAGAACTGAAGTTTAATTTCAACTGAAGAAGGTTTGATGCTGAAGAAGAGAGACGAGTTTCTGATAGAAATAGAACCTATGGGGAAAGAAGTTGAACCATACCGCAACGCATTAACTGTGCGGGGGAGTATGGGTTCTCCCTAGTTGGTGAAGATAACTTCTCAACGTGTAAGATTCATTGGCCCCAACGTGACTGATACTCGTCAGCCACAACGGATAATATAGTTGGTGAAGATAACTTCTCACCAAGGAAAGTTTTCAGTTTTTTTGAATTGCTACCATCAGCATGTTGTGAACTCGTCCCACATCGCTAAGATAGCTTGGCGATGTGCTAGTTATAAGGGGGAGTATGGGCTCTCCCTAGTAGCCAAGGTTTTAGTGAGAGTGGTCGGCCCGTGCGCGGGTGCTTGACCAATCACTGGGCCTTGGTTACAGCCGGCACATATGCGTGCATGTGGGTGTCGGTTGGGCCTTGGGTATTGGGAACCTTATCACAGCACTACGAGTAAGCAAAGTAGCCAGATGATCAATTGCCTCCCGACTACTTAAATTGCGTTTAGCACCAACTACCAATGTGTCATTCATGTTGATATCCATAGAGTCCCCACTACATTGTCCCGAGCCATTCTTTCTAGCCTTCAGCTTTAGCCTCGTACCCTTCTTTCGAGTAGCTTGGGAAGACCTCGGATTGTCAACCGAAATAAGTGGCTCAGCCTGTATTGGCTGAGTTATAATAGATTTCCCCGCAACTTTATCCACTTTTCTCGGTCGAGCTTGCTTTGGTGTTTGAGTTTGCATCTTTTTATATCCATTTGGCTCATGGACCATCCACAATTTACGGCAACTGAAAGTAAAGCACGGACAGTATTCATTTTAGCCACTGGAGCAAATGTCTCCTTGTAATCGACACCATGTGTCTGAGTAAACCCCTAAGCTACAAGACGAGCTTTGTGCCTGTCGATAGTACCATCTGAATTGAACTTTGTTTTATACACCCAACGACTCCCAACGGGTGTTTTTCCTTTGGGAAGTTGAACAATGCTCCAAGTTTGATTTCCAGCCATGGCTCGAAGTTCTTCATGCATAGCTTTTCTCCAAACTTCATTTGTGTTGGCTTCCTTGAAAGTGGCAGGTTCACGAACACTGGATATAGCTGTTAAATAAGCTGTATGGACTGCAGAGAAGTGATGATAAGTAACATACTTTGATATTGCATGACTAACAGAGTATGTGACAAAATCATTTAGCTTCATTGGAGGTGCATGATGGCGTTGGGGATAACGACGAGACTGAACTGGAGTATCATCAAACCGAACCAACTGGGACTCAGGTACTGGATCAAGAGTGTCAGCATTAAATGGGGCAGCAGGGACAGCTTCAAGTTGTGGGCTATCAGCAGCTACAACCCATGAGCTATCTACAATGGTGGAAACTTCTGCAGCAGGAGGAGAAGCATTTATGCAACCAGATGCTAATGGTGGATGGCCAGATGAAGTTGTAGAAGACTGATCAACTCCTGCAGGTTCATGGTGAGCAATAGGCAATGGAGATGAAGTTGTAGAAGAATGATCAACTCCTGCAAGTTCAGGGTGAACAATAGGCAATGGAAAAATGTCTTCGAATGAATCTGAAACAGAAGTAAAATAAGGAGTATGTTCCTCAAACTTGACATCTCGGGTAACAATTAGTTTCTTCGAATGGGGCTTGTAGCACTTGTAACCCTTTTGAGTTGAAGAATAACCCAAAAAGAGGCATTTTATAGCTCTTGGATCAAGCTTGTCTCGGCCAGGAGATTGTACATGCACAAAACATGTACAACCAAACACCTTTAAGTGAGAGACATCAATTGATCTTCCCTGCAACACTTCAAGAGGACTTTTAAAATCCAACACGCAGCTTGGTAGCCGATTAATAAGATACACAGCAGTGAGCACCCCTTATGACCAATAATGCTTTGGAACATTCATTTGTATCATTAATGCACGAGTTTATTCCAAGAGGTCTCTATTTTTCCGTTCAGCTATGTCATTTTGTTGAGGTGTGTTGTGCCAACACAACTAGTATGATGCACAATACCATGAGAATTTAGATACTGAATCATGTTGTTGGACATATATTCTGTGCCATTATCGGAACGAAGAATTTTAATATTTGCAGAAAAATGATTAAGAATGAATGTGTGAAATTTTTTGAAAACATCCATAACTTCACTTTTTGATTTTAATAAATACACCCAAGTGACACGAGAGAAATCGTCAATAAACGTAACAAAATACTTAAAACCATCAAATGAGGCGATTGTAGGCCCCCAAATGTCTGAGTGTACAATCTCAAATAATTTATTTGCTCTAGAAGAAGAAGAAACAAATGGTAATCTAGTAGATTTAGAATAATGACAAGTATCACACGAAAGAAAGTTACTACCCAGATGGGGAAGCAATTTTGTGAAAATTGTTTTTGATGGATGCGCAAGTCTTCGATGCCAGAGAACATAATCTGATGAGGAAGGTGAAAAAAATTGAATTCTGAGCACGCTGAGGATTGGAAAAATTGCCTGAGATATAGTATAATCCCTGAAGGAAAAATCCTTCAACAATCGTCTTCTTGGTGACAAGATCCTGAAAAATAACCATATGAGGAAGAAATATAGCACGACAATTGAGTGATGTAGTGATTTTGCTAACAGAAAGCAACTGAACCGGAAAAGAGGGAACATATAAAACTTTGGAATTTACATCTTTAGAAAACAAATGAAGTTTTCCTTCACCAATGATAGGAACACCATACCCATTAGCAACGGTCACATGAGATGGAGCAGAAAATTGTTTAAAATCAAACAAATAGGTTAATTTATTTGTCATGTGATCCGTGGCACCATAATCTACAACCCATGAATCATGATCAGTACTAAATTTCACAGCGGCATGAAATGCAGTAGACATACCTTTAGTATTGGCATGGGATGGATCTGCTCCAGAATTTGCCAAAAAACCAGCAAACTTACTCAACAAAGCGGTAGTATTTGAACTTCCAGAATGGGTTCCAGCATCTGGCTGCCCTTTATCTGCCTTTGAAACCAGATTCTCCTCCTTTGGGCAGACGATTGGCACTATAAGCACGTGCTTCAGCCATATTTGGTTTTGAATCCACATTCATCTCCTTCTTTCTCACTTCTTCTCGCTAAATGATAGAAATTTCCGATGCAAGTGATGGTAATTCCGAAGACATGAACACTCGGCTACGAAGATCTTCGTACTCAGATCCAAGACTTGCTAACAACTGGAAGATCTTATCTTCTTCAACCCTCTTTCGAAGGACAGTAGCATTAATCGTGTGTGGACGATAAATATCAAGCTCGTTCCACATTTTTTTGAGACTTTCAAGCAAGTGAACAAAAGGCTTACCAGCTTGTTGAAGAGTCACAATCTCTCGCTGAATTTCAAATATTCTGGCTGAGTTATTTTGCTGGCCAAATATGTCTTTCACGGCTGACCATAACAAAGAAGCGGACTCCGAATAACTAAATAATTCAGCCAAAGAAGGCTCCATGGAATTAAGAATCCATGACCGAACCAATTGATCCTTTGATAACCATGCTTCATAATCAGAAGATGACAAATCTAGAGGAGACTCCTTCTCGTTAATAAATTTCAATTTGGATCTCCCTCCAAGTGCAAGAGTAATAGCTCTGGACCAGGGGAGATAATTAAATTCATTTAACACGACAGAACTCAAGCGTTGGTTGGGGTTTGGTTCCAATTCTGAACCAGTCATGCCAGAGGATGACTTGTCTTCACAGACCATGCTTGAGGATGACTTCTCGCCAATAGATTGAGAATCATCAGTTGCCATGAGAATCGACTAAACATGACTTTCTAAACCTCCTCTGATACCATGAAGAAAAAGAGAACCAATCTTTGGTAAAGTGAACAATGATTCTTGATCATTGTTGATACGTTTACACCCTTAATATATAGAGGTTGAAGATTGACTTGTTACAACAAGAGTATGGAAACTATGCTAACTATAAGGAGATAACAGTATTATCTTTGGAGTGTATCCCTAGATTATAGGTAACAAAACGTAACAGCTATAACAGAATATGTACAAAATCAATATAGGCATAATTCACGGCAACAACTTTCCTTCAATACTTCAATACTTTGCTTACTTCAAGTATTGGATCCCTTAAAAGAATATGCTTAAGAACATGTTCATATGAGTCATTAATACCCATTAGAAACTGCATTAACCTATCCTTGTTTTGCCCCATTAGATAGTTCTTGCTAACCTCACATATGCATCTCCCACATTTACAAGATGATACTTGTTTGTACTAGTACAACTCGTCCCAGAGTCCCTTGATTCTGGCCAAGTATTCAGTGATTGTAGAATACCTTTGTTTGATGTTAGAAATTTGTCTAGCCAGCTCAAAAGTCTCTTGTGGGATTTGCTAAGGAGTATTGATTTTTGAGGTCAAGACACAACTCTTGAGAAGTCTTTACAGAGGACACGCTCATTATAATGTCTTGAGACAAGCAATTTGTCATCCATGTTTTCACCAAGCTATCACATTGTGACTGATCTTGGTAAAGTTCATCTATTTCTTTTGGAACTTTAAAATTACCATTGATGAAACCAAGCTTGTTTCGTGCTTTGAGAGTAGTCACAGGTTAGTTACTACGATATTGTATGCTCAAGAGCATGAGACCGTGAGACACTTTCATCTTATATATACCAAACCATGTGACATCACATGAATTCTAACAAGTTGATCTCTTTCAATTTATTTACATGGTATTTTTGTCTTCATGCTTTTGGTTTGAGAAAGACCTTCTAGGTCGGTTAATAACTTAATATGATGTTTTATGAGAGAACAAAACTTCATAAGATGATTTTAGGGATAAGTATCGAAAAAGCCCATGAACTTTATGTTTTAGGTCATTTTGGCCCCCAAACGTTTTTTACAAGAATGGGCCACGTTAGCCCATCAAGCCATATTTTGTTAAAAATGACTGACGCGGCCGTTAGTTTTTCCACGTGTAATTTTTTTTTAAAATAAATCCATGTGGATTTCAATCAACAGAAGAGTGACATATGTACATTAGTGGGACAATTTTTAGTCGTTTTGAAATGGGACACATGAGCCCTTGTACTCTTAAAAATGGGTCAAATGAGCCCCTATACCTTAAAAAATGGGCCAACTAAACCCCCAAAGTTATGTGAAATGGTTCAATAAGAACATGTTACTTTCTATTTTCTAATAATGGATTCTCTATGTATTAAAATGTGAGATACTTGATTGTATAGATTGAGGTTTGCCGATTGAAAAATGAATTAGCTCAAAAGGAATTGCAGCCAAGTGTCAAGCCTGCAGAAAAGGCTGCAGATGATATGTCGTGGTTGGAAATTCTAAGTCGTGAAACCAGTGAAAATTTCCATGAAAGGATAAATTTACAGAAGGCATTATTTGAACTTGAGCAAACTAACATTCGCAATCATATTGAACTCGAACATCTTGATGATGCAATTATGAAGCAGCAGGTAGATAGCAGCAACACCTCTAGATTTGTTATCATAATTTTCACTGCTTAAGCTTGTGTCTAGGTGCATAGTGTAACAATAAATGCCATTTGTTTTTTAGTTCTGATCAGAATTCGTCTATCCAAAATTTAGTTTCTTTGTTGACTATTTATTAGATGTTTTATTGATAAAATCTTCTTGTTCTTGGGATATTACTCAGACATGCTGGCTTAGATTAGACACTTTGAATGTCTGAACTGTCAATACCTCCCTTTCTTTTCCACAACTTCTGAAAATTTTGAATTAGTTTTACCATTTCCCCTCTTTCTTATTTGGGGAATAGATGATTTTTCCCTGTGAAATTTACATGTTCACCATATCTTCAAAAGTTTTGTGGACGTCAATTAAAGGAGCCAACTGATATAGGCAAAACAATATTGCCCAAGAATGAGTGAAGAAACCACATGTTATAGACCACTACGTGAATCTACTACGTGCGAGTTCAGAAATCAAAAACCGATACGTTAAGATTGTAGAGCTCCAAAAGTAGTGCCAAATCAAGTATAAAATCAACAAATTTTAAACTTGACGTCTCAAGATATGGACAAAACAATATTGCCCAAGAATGTGTGAAGAAACCACATGTTATAGACCACTAGGTGAATCTACTACGTGTGACTTCGGAAATCAAAAACCGAAACATTAAGATTGTAGAGCTCGAAAAGTAGTGTGAAATCAAGTATAAAATCAACAAATTCTGAACTTGACGCCTCAAGAAATGAACAAAACAATATTGCCCAAGAATGTGTGAAGAAACCACATGTTATAGACCACTAGGTAAATCCTACTAGGTGCGAGTTCAGAAATAAAAAATCGATACGTTAAGATTGTAGAGCTCCAAAAGTAGTGCGAAATCAAGTATAAAATAAACAAATTCCGGACTTGACGCCTCAAGATATGGTCAAAACAATATTGCCCAAGAATGAGTGAAGAAACCACATGTTATGTACCACTAAGTGAATCTACTACGTACGAGTTCAGAAATACAAAACCGAGACGTTAAGATTATAGAGCTCGAAAAGTAGTGTGAAATCAAGTATAAAATCAACAAATTCTGAAATTGACGCCTCAAGATATGGACAAAACAATATTCTCGAAGAATGAGTGAAGAAACCACATGTTATAGACCACTAGGTGAATCTACTACGTGCGAGTTAGGAAATGAAAAAACGACACTTTAAGATTGTAGAGCTCCAAAAGTAGTGCGAAATCAAGTATAACATCAACAAATTGAGAACTTGACGCCTCAAGATATGGACAAAACAATATTGCCCAAGAATGTGTGAAGAAACCACATCTAATAGACCACTAGGTTAATCTACTACATGCGAGTTTGGAAATTAAAAGCGGAAAAGTTTAGATTGTACAGCTCAAAAAGTAGTGTGAAATCAAATATAAAATCAAAAAATTCTAAATTTGAAGCCTCAAGATATGGACAAAACAATATTCTCGAAGAATGAGTGAAGAAACCACATGTTATAGACCACTAGGTGAATCTACTACGTGCGAGTTCGGAAATGAAAAATCGACACTTTAAGATTGTAGAGCTCAAAAAGTAGTGCGAAATCAAGTATAAAATCAACAAATTCAGAACTTGACGCCTCAAGATATGGACAAAACAATATTGCCCAAGAATGTGTGATGAAACCACATCTAATAGACCACTAGGTTAATCTACTATATGCGAGTTTGGAAATTAAAAACGGAAAAGTTAAGATTGTACAGCTCGAAAAGTAGTGTGAAATCAATTATAAAATCAACAAATTTTGAACTAGACACCTCAAGATATGGGCAATACAATATTGCCCAATAATGTGTGAAGAAACCACATGTTATAGACCACTATGTTAATCTATTACGTGTGACTTCGAAAAGCAAAAACCAAAACATTAAGATTGTAGAGCTCGAAAAGTAGTGTGAAATCAAGTATAAAATAAACAAATTCAGAACTTGACGCCTCAAGATATTAACAAAACAATATTGCCCAAGAATGTGTGAAGAAACCACATGTTATAGACCACTAGGTGAATCTACTACGTGCGAGTTCGGAAATAAAAAACCGACACTTTAAGATTGTAGAGCTCAAAAAGTAGTGCGAAATCAAGTATAAAATCAACAAATTCAGAACTTGACGCCTCAAGATATGGACAAAACAATATTGCCCAAGAATGTGTGATGAAACCACATCTAATAGACCACTAGGTTAATCTACTATATGCGAGTTTGGAAATTAAAAACGGAAAAGTTAAGATTGTACAGCTCGAAAAGTAGTGTGAAATGAAGTATAAAATCGACAAATTCTGAACTTGACGCCTCAAGATACAGACAAAACAATATTGCCCAAGAATGTGTGAAGAAACAACATGTTATAGACCACTAGGTGAATCTACTACGTGTGACTTCGGAAAGTAAAAACCAAAACATTAAGATTGTAGAGCTCGAAAAGTAGTGTGAAACCAAGTATAAAATAAACAAATTCAGAACTTGACGCCTCAAGATATGGACAGAACAATATTGCCCAAGAATGTGTGAAGAAACCACATGTTATAGACCACTAGGTGAATCTACTACGTGTGAGTTCGGAAATCAAAAATCGATACGTTAAGATTGTAGAGCTCCAAAAGTAGTGCGAAATCAAGTATAAAATCAACAAATTCAGATCTTGACGCCTCAAGATATGGACAAAACAATATTGCCCAAGAATGTGTGAAGAAACCACATGTTATACACCACTAGGTGAATCTACTACGTGTGACTTCAGAAAGTAAAAACCAAAACATTAAGATTGTAGAGCTCAAAAAGTAGTGTGAAACCAAGTATAAAATAAACAAATTCAGAACTTGACGCCTCAAGATATGGACAGAACAATATTGCCCAAGAATGTGTGAAGAAACCACATGTTATAGACCACTAGGTGAATCTACTACGTGTGATTTCAGAAATCAAAAATCGATACGTTAAGATTGTAGAGCTCCAAAAGTAGTGCGAAATAAAGTATAAAATCAACAAATTCAGATCTTGACGCCTCAAGATATGGACAAAACAATATTGCCCAATAATGTGTGAAGAAACCACATGTTATAGATCACTAGGTGAATCTACTACGTGTGACTTCGGAAATCAAAAACCGCAACATTAAGATTGTGGAGCTAAAAAGGTAGTGTGAAATCAATTATAAAATCAACAAATTCCGGACTTGACGCCTCAAGATATGGACAAGATAATATTGCCCAAGAATTAGTGAAGAAACCACATGTTATGTACCACTAAGTGAATCTACTACGTACGAGTTCCGAAATAAAAAACCGATACGTTAAGATTGTAGAACTCAAAAAGTAGTGCGAAATTAAGTATAAAATCAACATATTCTGAACTTGACGCCTCAAGATATGGACAAAACAATATTGCCCAAGAATGTGTGAAGAAACCACATGTTATAGACCACTAGGTGAATCTACTACACGCGAGTTTGGAGATCAAAAGCGGAAATGTTAAGATTGTAGAGCTCGAGAAGTAGCGTGAAATCAAGTATAAAATCAACAAATTCTGAACTTGACACCTCAAGATATGGGCAATACAATATTGCCCAATAATATGCGAAGAAACCACATGTTGTAGACTACTAGGTGAATCTACTATACGAGAGTTTGGAGATCAAAAATGGAAATGTTAAGATTGTAGAGCTCGATAAGTAGTGAGAAATCAAGTATAAAATCAACAAATTCCGAACTTGACGACTCAAGATATGGACAAAACAACAATGCCCAATAATCAGTGAAGAAACGACATGTTATAGACCACCAGGTGCTTATACTACGTACGAGTTCGGAAATAAAAAACCGATACGTTAAGATTGTAGAGCTCAAAAAGTAGTGCGAAATCAAGTATAAAATCAACAAGTTCTAAACTTGACGCCTCAAGATATGGACAAAACAATATTGCCCAAGAATGTGTGAAGAAACCACATCTAATAGACCACTAGGTTAATCTACTACATGCGAGTTTCGAAATCAAAAACGGAAAAGTTAAGATTGTACAGCTCGAAAAGTAGTGTGAAATCAAGTATAAAATAAACAAATTCTGAACTGGACACCTCAGGATATGGGCAATACAATATTGCCCAATAATGTGTGAAGAAACCACAAGTTATAGACCACTACGTTAATCTATTACGTGTGACTTCGAAAAGCAAAAAACAAAACATTAAGATTGTAGAGCTCGAAAAGTAGTGTGAAATCAAGTATAAATTAAACAAATTCAGAACTTGACGCCTCAAGATATTGACAAAACAATATTGCCCAAGAATGTGTGAAGAAACCACATGTTATAGACCACTAGGTGAATCTACTACGTGCGGGTTCAGAAATCAAAAACCGAAACTTTAAGATTATTGAGCTCGAAATGTAGTGTGAAATGAAGTATAAAATCGACAAATTCTGAACTTGACGCCTCAAGATACAGACAAAATAATATTGCCCAAGAATGTGTGAAGAAACAACATGTTATAGACCACTAGGTGAATCTACTACGTGTGACTTCGGAAAGTAAAAACCAAAATATTAAGATTGTAGAGCTCGAAAAGTAGTGTGAAACCAAGTATAAAATAAACAAATTCAGAACTTGACGCCTCAAGATATGGACAGAACAATATTGCCCAAGAATGTGTGAAGAAAGCACATGTTATAGACCACTAGGTGAATCTACTACGTGTGAGTTCAGAAATCAAAAATCGATACGTTAAGATTGTAGAGCTCCAAAAGTAGTGCGAAATCAAGTATAAAATCAACAAATTCAGATCTTGACGCCTCAAGATATGGACAAAACAATATTGCCCAAGAATGTGTGAAGAAACCACATGTTATAGACCACTAGGTGAATGTACTACGTGTGACTTCGGAAATCAAAAATCGATACGTTAAGATTGTAGAGCTCGAAAAGTAGTGTGAAACCAAGTATAAAATAAACAAATTCAGAACTTGACGCCTCAAGATATGGACAGAACAATATTGCCCAAGAATGTGTGAAGAAACCACATGTTATAGACCACTAGGTGAATCTACTACGTGTGAGTTCAGAAATCAAAAATCGATACGTTAAGATTGTAGAGCTCCAAAAGTAGTGCGAAATCAAGTATAAAATCAACAAATTCAGATCTTGACGCCTCAAGATATGGACAAAACAATATTGCCCAAGAATGTGTGAGGAAACTACATGTTATAGATCACTAGGTGAATCTACTACGTGTGACTTCGGAAATCAAAAATCGAAACATTAAGATTGTGGAGCTAAAACCGTAGTGTGAAATCAAGTATAAAATCAACAAATTCCGGACTTGATGCCTCAAGATATGGACAAACTAATATTGCCCAAGAATTAGTGAAGAAACCACATGTTATGTACCACTAAGTGAATCTACTACGTACGAGTTCAGAAATAAAAAAACCGATACGTCAAGATTGTAGAATTCAAAAAGTAGTGCGAAATTAAGTATAAAATCAACAAATTCTGAACTTGACGCTTCAAGATATGGACAAAACAATATTGCCCAAGAATGTGTGAATAAACCACACGTTATAGACCACTCGGTGCATCTATTACGTGTGACTTCGGAAATCAAAAACCGAAACATTAATATTGTGGAACTAAAAACGTAGTGTGAAATCAAGTATAAAATCAACAAATTCTGAACTTGACGGCTCAAGATACAGACAAAACAATATTGCCCAAGAATGTGTGAAGAAACAACATGTTATAGACCACTAGGTGAATCAACTACGTGTGACTTCGGAAAGTAAAAACCAAAACATTAAATTGTAGAGCTCGAAAAGTAATGTGAAACCAAGTATAAAATAAACAAATTCAGAACTTGACGCCTCAAGATATGGACAAAACAATATTGCCCAAAAATGTGTGAAGAAACCACATGTTATAGACCACTACGTGAATCTACTACACGCGAGTTTGGAGATGAAAAACGGAAATGTTAAGATTGTAGAGCTCGAGAAGTAGTGTGAAATCAAGTATAAAATCAACAAATTCTGGACTTGACACCTCAAGATATGGGCAATACAATATTGCCCAATAATATGCGAAGAAACTACATGTTGTAGACCACTAGGTGAATCTATTACGTGTGACTTCGAAAATCAAAAACCAAAACATTAAGACTCTAGAGCTCAAAAAGTAGTCTGAAATCAAGTATAAAATCAACAAATTCCGAACTTGACGCCTCAAGATATGGACAAAACAACATTGCCCAATAATAAGTGAAGAAACCACATGTTATAGACCACCTGGTGCTTATACTACGTACAAGTTCGGAAATAAAAAACCGATACGTTAAGATTTTCGAGCTCAAAAACTAGTGCGAAATCAAGTATAAAATCAACAAGTTCTGAACTTGACGACTCAAGATATGGACAAAACAATATTGCCCAAGAATGTGTGAAGAAACCACATCTAATAGACCACTAGGTTAATCTACTACATGCGTGTTTGGAAATCAAAATCAGAAAAGTTAAGATTGTACAGCTCGAAAAGTAGTGTGAAATCAAGTATAAAATCAACAAATTCTGAACTGGACACCTCAAGATATGGGCAATACAATATTGCCCAATAATGTGTGAAGAAACCACGTGTTATGGACCACTAAGTTAATCTATTACGTGTGACTTCGAAAAGCAAAAAACAAAACATTAAGATTGTAGAGCTCGAAAAGTAGTGTGAAATCAAGTATAAAAGAAACCAATTCAGAACTTGACGCCTCAAGATATTGACAAAACAATATTGCCCAAGAATGTGTGAAGAAACCACATGTTATAGACCACTAGGTGAATCTACTACGTTCGAGTTCAGAAATCAAAAACCGATACGTTAAGATTGTAGAGCTCCAAAAGTAGTGCGAAATCAAGTATAAAATTAAAAAATTCTAAATTTGAAGCCTCAAGATATGGACAAAACAATATTCTCCAAGAATGAGTGAAGAAACCACATGTTATAAACCACTAGTTGAATCTACTACGTGCAAGTTCGGAAATGAAAAAATGACACTTTAAGATTGTAAAGGTCCAAAAGTAGTGCGAAATCAAGTATAAAATCAATAAATTCAGAACTTGACGCCTCAAGATATGGACAAAACAATATTGCCCAAGAATGTGTGAAGAAACCACATGTTATAGACCACTAGGTGAATCTACTACGTGCGAGTTCGGAAATGAAGAAACGACACTTTAAGATTGTAGAGCTCGAAAAGTAGTGTGAAATCAAGTATAAAATAAAAAAATTCAGAACTTGACCCCTCAAGATATTGACAAAACAATATTGCCCAAGAATGTGTGAAGAAATCACATGTTATAGATCACTAGGTGAATCTACTACGTGCGAGTTCGGAAATCAAAAACCGACACTTTAAGATTAGAGAGCTCGAAATGTAGTGTGAAATGAAGTATAAAATCAACAAATTCCGAACTTGACGCCTCAAGATACAGACAAAACAATATTGCCCAAGAATGTGTGAAGAAACAACATGTTATAGACCACTAGGTGAATCTACTACGTGTGACTTCGGAAAGTAAAAACCAAAACATTAAGATTGTAGAGCTCGAAAAGTAGTATGAAACCAAGTATAAAATAAACAAATTCAGAACTTGACGCCTCAAGATATGGACAGAACAATTTTGCCGAGGAATGTGTGAAGAAACCACATGTTATAGACCACTAGGTGAATCTACAACGTATGAGTTCCGAAATCAAAATTCGATACGTTAAGATTGTAGAGCTCCAAAAGTAGTGCGAAATCAAGTATAAAATCAACAAATTCAGATCTTGACGCCTAAAGACATGGACAAAACAATATTGCCCAAGAATGTGTGAAGAAACCACATGTTATAGACCACTAGGTGAATCTACTACACGCGAGTTTGGAGATGAAAAACGGAAATGTTAAGATTGCAGAGCTCGAGAAGTAGTGTGAAATCAAGTATAAAATCAACAAATTCTGAACTTGACACCTCAAGATATGGGCAATACAATATTTCCCAATAATATGCGAAGAAACCACATGTTGTAGACCACTAGGTGAATCTATTACGTGTGACTTCGAAAATCAAAAACCAAAACATTAAGACTCAAGAGCTCAAAAAGTAGTCTGAAATCAAGTATAAAATCAACAAATTCCGAACTTGACGCCTCAAGATACGGACAAAACAACATTGCCCAATAATAAGTGAAGAAACCACATGTTATAGACCACCTGGTACTTATACTACGTACAAGTTCGGAAATAAAAAACCGATACGTTAAGATTTTCGAGCTCAAAAACTAGTGCGAAATCAAGTATAAAATCAACAAGTTCTGAACTTGACGACTCAAGATATGGACAAAACAATATTGCCCAAGAATGTGTGAAGAAACCACATCTAATAGACCACTAGGTTAATCTACTACATGCGTGTTTGGAAATCAAAATCAGAAAAGTTAAGATTGTACAGCTCGAAAAGTAGTGTGAAATCAAGTATAAAATCAACAAATTCTGAACTGGACACCTCAAGATATGGGCAATACAATATTGCCCAATAATGTGTGAAGAAACCACGTGTTATGGACCACTAAGTTAATCTATTACGTGTGACTTCGAAAAGCAAAAAACAAAACATTAAGATTGTAGAGCTCGAAAAGTAGTGTGAAATCAAGTATAAAAGAAACCAATTCAGAACTTGACGCCTCAAGATATTGACAAAACAATATTGCCCAAGAATGTGTGAAGAAACCACATGTTATAGACCACTAGGTGAATCTACTACGTTCGAGTTCAGAAATCAAAAACCGATACGTTAAGATTGTAGAGCTCCAAAAGTAGTGCGAAATCAAGTATAAAATTAAAAAATTCTAAATTTGAAGCCTCAAGATATGGACAAAACAATATTGCCCAAGAATGTGTGAAGAAACCACATCTAATAGACCACTAGGTTAATCTACTACATGCGAGTTTGGAAATTAAAAGCGGAAAAGTTTAGATTGTACAGCTCAAAAAGTAGTGTGAAATCAAATATAAAATCAAAAAATTCTAAATTTGAAGCCTCAAGATATGGACAAAACAATATTCTCGAAGAATGAGTGAAGAAACCACATGTTATAGACCACTAGGTGAATCTACTACGTGCGAGTTCGGAAATGAAAAATCGACACTTTAAGATTGTAGAGCTCAAAAAGTAGTGCGAAATCAAGTATAAAATCAACAAATTCAGAACTTGACGCCTCAAGATATGGACAAAACAATATTGCCCAAGAATGTGTGATGAAACCACATCTAATAGACCACTAGGTTAATCTACTATATGCGAGTTTGGAAATTAAAAACGGAAAAGTTAAGATTGTACAGCTCGAAAAGTAGTGTGAAATCAATTATAAAATCAACAAATTTTGAACTAGACACCTCAAGATATGGGCAATACAATATTGCCCAATAATGTGTGAAGAAACCACATGTTATAGACCACTATGTTAATCTATTACGTGTGACTTCGAAAAGCAAAAACCAAAACATTAAGATTGTAGAGCTCGAAAAGTAGTGTGAAATCAAGTATAAAATAAACAAATTCAGAACTTGACGCCTCAAGATATTAACAAAACAATATTGCCCAAGAATGTGTGAAGAAACCACATGTTATAGACCACTAGGTGAATCTACTACGTGCGAGTTCGGAAATAAAAAACCGACACTTTAAGATTGTAGAGCTCAAAAAGTAGTGCGAAATCAAGTATAAAATCAACAAATTCAGAACTTGACGCCTCAAGATATGGACAAAACAATATTGCCCAAGAATGTGTGATGAAACCACATCTAATAGACCACTAGGTTAATCTACTATATGCGAGTTTGGAAATTAAAAACGGAAAAGTTAAGATTGTACAGCTCGAAAAGTAGTGTGAAATGAAGTATAAAATCGACAAATTCTGAACTTGACGCCTCAAGATACAGACAAAACAATATTGCCCAAGAATGTGTGAAGAAACAACATGTTATAGACCACTAGGTGAATCTACTACGTGTGACTTCGGAAAGTAAAAACCAAAACATTAAGATTGTAGAGCTCGAAAAGTAGTGTGAAACCAAGTATAAAATAAACAAATTCAGAACTTGACGCCTCAAGATATGGACAGAACAATATTGCCCAAGAATGTGTGAAGAAACCACATGTTATAGACCACTAGGTGAATCTACTACGTGTGAGTTCGGAAATCAAAAATCGATACGTTAAGATTGTAGAGCTCCAAAAGTAGTGCGAAATCAAGTATAAAATCAACAAATTCAGATCTTGACGCCTCAAGATATGGACAAAACAATATTGCCCAAGAATGTGTGAAGAAACCACATGTTATACACCACTAGGTGAATCTACTACGTGTGACTTCAGAAAGTAAAAACCAAAACATTAAGATTGTAGAGCTCAAAAAGTAGTGTGAAACCAAGTATAAAATAAACAAATTCAGAACTTGACGCCTCAAGATATGGACAGAACAATATTGCCCAAGAATGTGTGAAGAAACCACATGTTATAGACCACTAGGTGAATCTACTACGTGTGATTTCAGAAATCAAAAATCGATACGTTAAGATTGTAGAGCTCCAAAAGTAGTGCGAAATAAAGTATAAAATCAACAAATTCAGATCTTGACGCCTCAAGATATGGACAAAACAATATTGCCCAATAATGTGTGAAGAAACCACATGTTATAGATCACTAGGTGAATCTACTACGTGTGACTTCGGAAATCAAAAACCGCAACATTAAGATTGTGGAGCTAAAAAGGTAGTGTGAAATCAATTATAAAATCAACAAATTCCGGACTTGACGCCTCAAGATATGGACAAGATAATATTGCCCAAGAATTAGTGAAGAAACCACATGTTATGTACCACTAAGTGAATCTACTACGTACGAGTTCCGAAATAAAAAACCGATACGTTAAGATTGTAGAACTCAAAAAGTAGTGCGAAATTAAGTATAAAATCAACATATTCTGAACTTGACGCCTCAAGATATGGACAAAACAATATTGCCCAAGAATGTGTGAAGAAACCACATGTTATAGACCACTAGGTGAATCTACTACACGCGAGTTTGGAGATCAAAAGCGGAAATGTTAAGATTGTAGAGCTCGAGAAGTAGCGTGAAATCAAGTATAAAATCAACAAATTCTGAACTTGACACCTCAAGATATGGGCAATACAATATTGCCCAATAATATGCGAAGAAACCACATGTTGTAGACTACTAGGTGAATCTACTATACGAGAGTTTGGAGATCAAAAATGGAAATGTTAAGATTGTAGAGCTCGATAAGTAGTGAGAAATCAAGTATAAAATCAACAAATTCCGAACTTGACGACTCAAGATATGGACAAAACAACAATGCCCAATAATCAGTGAAGAAACGACATGTTATAGACCACCAGGTGCTTATACTACGTACGAGTTCGGAAATAAAAAACCGATACGTTAAGATTGTAGAGCTCAAAAAGTAGTGCGAAATCAAGTATAAAATCAACAAGTTCTAAACTTGACGCCTCAAGATATGGACAAAACAATATTGCCCAAGAATGTGTGAAGAAACCACATCTAATAGACCACTAGGTTAATCTACTACATGCGAGTTTCGAAATCAAAAACGGAAAAGTTAAGATTGTACAGCTCGAAAAGTAGTGTGAAATCAAGTATAAAATAAACAAATTCTGAACTGGACACCTCAGGATATGGGCAATACAATATTGCCCAATAATGTGTGAAGAAACCACAAGTTATAGACCACTACGTTAATCTATTACGTGTGACTTCGAAAAGCAAAAAACAAAACATTAAGATTGTAGAGCTCGAAAAGTAGTGTGAAATCAAGTATAAATTAAACAAATTCAGAACTTGACGCCTCAAGATATTGACAAAACAATATTGCCCAAGAATGTGTGAAGAAACCACATGTTATAGACCACTAGGTGAATCTACTACGTGCGGGTTCAGAAATCAAAAACCGAAACTTTAAGATTATTGAGCTCGAAATGTAGTGTGAAATGAAGTATAAAATCGACAAATTCTGAACTTGACGCCTCAAGATACAGACAAAATAATATTGCCCAAGAATGTGTGAAGAAACAACATGTTATAGACCACTAGGTGAATCTACTACGTGTGACTTCGGAAAGTAAAAACCAAAATATTAAGATTGTAGAGCTCGAAAAGTAGTGTGAAACCAAGTATAAAATAAACAAATTCAGAACTTGACGCCTCAAGATATGGACAGAACAATATTGCCCAAGAATGTGTGAAGAAAGCACATGTTATAGACCACTAGGTGAATCTACTACGTGTGAGTTCAGAAATCAAAAATCGATACGTTAAGATTGTAGAGCTCCAAAAGTAGTGCGAAATCAAGTATAAAATCAACAAATTCAGATCTTGACGCCTCAAGATATGGACAAAACAATATTGCCCAAGAATGTGTGAAGAAACCACATGTTATAGACCACTAGGTGAATGTACTACGTGTGACTTCGGAAATCAAAAATCGATACGTTAAGATTGTAGAGCTCGAAAAGTAGTGTGAAACCAAGTATAAAATAAACAAATTCAGAACTTGACGCCTCAAGATATGGACAGAACAATATTGCCCAAGAATGTGTGAAGAAACCACATGTTATAGACCACTAGGTGAATCTACTACGTGTGAGTTCAGAAATCAAAAATCGATACGTTAAGATTGTAGAGCTCCAAAAGTAGTGCGAAATCAAGTATAAAATCAACAAATTCAGATCTTGACGCCTCAAGATATGGACAAAACAATATTGCCCAAGAATGTGTGAGGAAACTACATGTTATAGATCACTAGGTGAATCTACTACGTGTGACTTCGGAAATCAAAAATCGAAACATTAAGATTGTGGAGCTAAAACCGTAGTGTGAAATCAAGTATAAAATCAACAAATTCCGGACTTGATGCCTCAAGATATGGACAAACTAATATTGCCCAAGAATTAGTGAAGAAACCACATGTTATGTACCACTAAGTGAATCTACTACGTACGAGTTCAGAAATAAAAAAACCGATACGTCAAGATTGTAGAATTCAAAAAGTAGTGCGAAATTAAGTATAAAATCAACAAATTCTGAACTTGACGCTTCAAGATATGGACAAAACAATATTGCCCAAGAATGTGTGAATAAACCACACGTTATAGACCACTCGGTGCATCTATTACGTGTGACTTCGGAAATCAAAAACCGAAACATTAATATTGTGGAACTAAAAACGTAGTGTGAAATCAAGTATAAAATCAACAAATTCTGAACTTGACGGCTCAAGATACAGACAAAACAATATTGCCCAAGAATGTGTGAAGAAACAACATGTTATAGACCACTAGGTGAATCAACTACGTGTGACTTCGGAAAGTAAAAACCAAAACATTAAATTGTAGAGCTCGAAAAGTAATGTGAAACCAAGTATAAAATAAACAAATTCAGAACTTGACGCCTCAAGATATGGACAAAACAATATTGCCCAAAAATGTGTGAAGAAACCACATGTTATAGACCACTACGTGAATCTACTACACGCGAGTTTGGAGATGAAAAACGGAAATGTTAAGATTGTAGAGCTCGAGAAGTAGTGTGAAATCAAGTATAAAATCAACAAATTCTGGACTTGACACCTCAAGATATGGGCAATACAATATTGCCCAATAATATGCGAAGAAACTACATGTTGTAGACCACTAGGTGAATCTATTACGTGTGACTTCGAAAATCAAAAACCAAAACATTAAGACTCTAGAGCTCAAAAAGTAGTCTGAAATCAAGTATAAAATCAACAAATTCCGAACTTGACGCCTCAAGATATGGACAAAACAACATTGCCCAATAATAAGTGAAGAAACCACATGTTATAGACCACCTGGTGCTTATACTACGTACAAGTTCGGAAATAAAAAACCGATACGTTAAGATTTTCGAGCTCAAAAACTAGTGCGAAATCAAGTATAAAATCAACAAGTTCTGAACTTGACGACTCAAGATATGGACAAAACAATATTGCCCAAGAATGTGTGAAGAAACCACATCTAATAGACCACTAGGTTAATCTACTACATGCGTGTTTGGAAATCAAAATCAGAAAAGTTAAGATTGTACAGCTCGAAAAGTAGTGTGAAATCAAGTATAAAATCAACAAATTCTGAACTGGACACCTCAAGATATGGGCAATACAATATTGCCCAATAATGTGTGAAGAAACCACGTGTTATGGACCACTAAGTTAATCTATTACGTGTGACTTCGAAAAGCAAAAAACAAAACATTAAGATTGTAGAGCTCGAAAAGTAGTGTGAAATCAAGTATAAAAGAAACCAATTCAGAACTTGACGCCTCAAGATATTGACAAAACAATATTGCCCAAGAATGTGTGAAGAAACCACATGTTATAGACCACTAGGTGAATCTACTACGTTCGAGTTCAGAAATCAAAAACCGATACGTTAAGATTGTAGAGCTCCAAAAGTAGTGCGAAATCAAGTATAAAATTAAAAAATTCTAAATTTGAAGCCTCAAGATATGGACAAAACAATATTCTCCAAGAATGAGTGAAGAAACCACATGTTATAAACCACTAGTTGAATCTACTACGTGCAAGTTCGGAAATGAAAAAATGACACTTTAAGATTGTAAAGGTCCAAAAGTAGTGCGAAATCAAGTATAAAATCAATAAATTCAGAACTTGACGCCTCAAGATATGGACAAAACAATATTGCCCAAGAATGTGTGAAGAAACCACATGTTATAGACCACTAGGTGAATCTACTACGTGCGAGTTCGGAAATGAAGAAACGACACTTTAAGATTGTAGAGCTCGAAAAGTAGTGTGAAATCAAGTATAAAATAAAAAAATTCAGAACTTGACCCCTCAAGATATTGACAAAACAATATTGCCCAAGAATGTGTGAAGAAATCACATGTTATAGATCACTAGGTGAATCTACTACGTGCGAGTTCGGAAATCAAAAACCGACACTTTAAGATTAGAGAGCTCGAAATGTAGTGTGAAATGAAGTATAAAATCAACAAATTCCGAACTTGACGCCTCAAGATACAGACAAAACAATATTGCCCAAGAATGTGTGAAGAAACAACATGTTATAGACCACTAGGTGAATCTACTACGTGTGACTTCGGAAAGTAAAAACCAAAACATTAAGATTGTAGAGCTCGAAAAGTAGTATGAAACCAAGTATAAAATAAACAAATTCAGAACTTGACGCCTCAAGATATGGACAGAACAATTTTGCCGAGGAATGTGTGAAGAAACCACATGTTATAGACCACTAGGTGAATCTACAACGTATGAGTTCCGAAATCAAAATTCGATACGTTAAGATTGTAGAGCTCCAAAAGTAGTGCGAAATCAAGTATAAAATCAACAAATTCAGATCTTGACGCCTAAAGACATGGACAAAACAATATTGCCCAAGAATGTGTGAAGAAACCACATGTTATAGACCACTAGGTGAATCTACTACACGCGAGTTTGGAGATGAAAAACGGAAATATTAAGATTGCAGAGCTCGAGAAGTAGTGTGAAATCAAGTATAAAATCAACAAATTCTGAACTTGACACCTCAAGATATGGGCAATACAATATTTCCCAATAATATGCGAAGAAACCACATGTTGTAGACCACTAGGTGAATCTATTACGTGTGACTTCGAAAATCAAAAACCAAAACATTAAGACTCAAGAGCTCAAAAAGTAGTCTGAAATCAAGTATAAAATCAACAAATTCCGAACTTGACGCCTCAAGATACGGACAAAACAACATTGCCCAATAATAAGTGAAGAAACCACATGTTATAGACCACCTGGTACTTATACTACGTACAAGTTCGGAAATAAAAAACCGATACGTTAAGATTTTCGAGCTCAAAAACTAGTGCGAAATCAAGTATAAAATCAACAAGTTCTGAACTTGACGACTCAAGATATGGACAAAACAATATTGCCCAAGAATGTGTGAAGAAACCACATCTAATAGACCACTAGGTTAATCTACTACATGCGTGTTTGGAAATCAAAATCAGAAAAGTTAAGATTGTACAGCTCGAAAAGTAGTGTGAAATCAAGTATAAAATCAACAAATTCTGAACTGGACACCTCAAGATATGGGCAATACAATATTGCCCAATAATGTGTGAAGAAACCACGTGTTATGGACCACTACGTTAATCTATTGCGTGTGACTTCGAAAAGCAAAAAACAAAACATTAAGATTGTAGAGCTCGAAAAGTAGTGTGAAATCAAGTACAAAATAAACCAATTCAGAATTTGACGCCTCAAGATATTGACAAAACAATATTGCCCAAGAATGTGTGAAGAAACCACATGTTATAGACCACTAGGTGAATCTATTACGTTCGAGTTCAGAAATCAAAAACCGATACGTTAAGATTGTAGAGCTCCAAAAGTAGTGCGAAATCAAGTATAAAATTAAAAAATTCTAAATTTGAAGCCTCAAGATATGGACAAAACAATATTCTCCAAGAATGAGTGAAGAAACCACATGTTATAGACCACTAGTTGAATCTACTACGTGCAAGATCGGAAATGAAAAAACGACACTTTAAGATTGTAAAAGTGCAAAAGTAGTGCGAAATCAAGTATAAAATCAATAAATTCAGAACTTGACGCCTCAAGATATGGACAAAACAATATTGCCCAAGAATTTGTGAAGAAACCACATGTTATAGACCACTAGGTGAATATACTATGTGCGAGTTCGGAAATGGAGAAACGACACTTTAAGATTGTAGAGCTCGAAAAGTAGTGTGAAATCAAGTATAAAATAAACAAATTCAGAACTTGACTCCTCAAGATATTGACAAAACAATATTGCCCAAGAATGTGTGAAGAAACCACATGTTATAGATCACTAGGTGAATCTACTACGTGCGAGTTCCGAAATCAAAAACCGACACTTTAAGATTAGAGAGCTCGAAAAGTAGTGCGAAATCAAGTATAAAATTAAAAAATTCTAAATTTGAAGCTTCAAGATATGGACAAAACAATATTCTCTAAGAATGAGTGAAGAAACCACATGTTATAGACCACTAGGTGAATCTACTACGTGCGAGTTCGGAAATGAAAAAACGACACTTTAAGATTGTAGAGCTCCAAAAGTAGTGCGAAATCAAGTATAAAATCAACAAATTCAGAACTTGACGCCTCAAGATATAGAGAAAACAATATTGCCCAAGAATGTGTGAAAAAACCACATGTTATAGACCACTAGGTGAATCTACTACGTGCGAGTTCGCAAATGAAGAAACGAAACTTTAAGATTGTAGAGCTCGAAAAGTAGTGTGAAATCAAGTATAAAATAAACAAATTCAGATCTTGACGCCTCAAGATATGGACAAAACAATATTGCCCAAGAATGTGTGAAGAAACCACATGTTATAGATCACTAGGTGAATCTACTACGTGTGACTTCGGAAATCAAAAACCGAAACATTAAGATTGTGGAGCTAAAAACGTAGTGTGAAATGAAGTATAGAATCAACAAATTCCGAACTTGACGCCTCAAGATACAGAAAAAACAATATTGCCCAAGAATGTGTGAAGAAACAACATGTTATAGACCACTAGGTGAATCTACTACGTGTGACTTCGGAAAGTAAAAACCAAAACATTAAGATTGTAGAGCTCGAAAAGTAGTGTGAAACCAAGTATAAAATAAACAAATTCAGAACTTGACGCCTCAAGATATGGACAGAACAATATTGCCGAGGAATGTGTGAAGAAACCACATGTTATAGACCACTAGGTGAATCTACAACGTGTGAGTTCCGAAATCAAAATTCGATACGTTAAGATTCTAGAGCTCCAAAAGTAGTGCGAAATCAAGTATAAAATCAACAAATTCAGATCTTGACGCCTCAAGATATGGACAAAACAATATTGCCCAAGAATGTGTAAAGAAACCACATGTTATAGATCACTAGGTGAATCTACTACGTGTGACTTCGGAAATCAAAAACCGAAACATTCAGATTGTGGAGATAAAAAAGTAGTGTGAAATCAAGTATAAAATCAACAAATTCCGGACTTGACGCCTCATGATATGGACAAAATAATATTGCCCAAGAATTAGTGAAGAAACCACATGTTATGTACCACTAAGTGAATATACTACATACGAGTTCAGAAACAAAAAACCGATACGTTAAGATTGTAGAACTCAAAAAGTAGTGCGAAATTAAGTATAAAATCAACAAATTCTGAACTTGACGCCTCAGGATATGGACAAAACAATATTGCCCAATAATATGCGAAGAAACCACATGTTGTAGACCACTAAGTGAATCTATTACGTGTGACTTCGAAAATCAAAAACCAAAACATTAAGACTCTAGAGCTCGAAAAGTAGTGTGAAATCAAGTATAAAATCAACAAATTCCGAACTTGACGCCACAAGATATAAACAAAACAATATTGCCCAAGAATGTGTGAAGAAACCACATGTTATAGACCACTAGGTGAATCTATTACGTGCGAGTTCGGAAATCAAAAATCGACACTTTAAGGTTGTAGAGCTCAAAATGTAGTGTGAAATCAAGTATAAAATCAACAAATTCCAAACTTGACGCCTCAAGATATGGACAAAATAATATTGCCCAAGAATGAGTGAAGAAACCACATGTTATCTACCACTAGGTGAATCTACTACGTTCGAGTTCAGAAATCAAAAACCGATACGTTTAGATTTTAGAGCTCTAAAAGTAGTGCGAAATCAAGTATAAAATCAAAAAATTCTAAATTTGAAGCCTCAAGATATGGACAAAACAATATTCTCTAAGAATGAGTGAAGAAACCACATGTTATAGACCACTAGGTGAATCTACTACGTGCGAGTTCGGAAATGAAAAAACGACACTTTAAGATTGTAGAGCTCCAAAAGTAGTGCGAAATCAAGTATAAAATCAACAAATTCAGAACTTGACGCCTCAAGATATGGAGAAAACAATATTGCCCAAGAATGTGTGAAAAAATCACATGTTATAGACCACTTGGTGAATCTACTACGTGCGAGTTCGGAAATGAAGAAACGACACTTTAAGATTGTAGAGCTGGAAAAGTAGTGTGAAATCAAGTATAAAATAAATAAATTCAGATCTTGACGCCTCAAGATATGGACAAAACAATATTGCCCAAGAATGTGTGAAGAAACCACATGTTATAGATCACTAGGTGAATCTACTACGTGTGACTTCGGAAATCAAAAACCGAAACATTAAGATTGTGGAGCTAAAAACGTAGTGTGAAATGAAGTATAAAATCAACAAATTCCGAACTTGACGCCTCAAGATACAGACAAAACAATATTGCCCAAGAATGTGTGAAGAAACCACATGTTATAGACCACTAGGTGAATCTACTACGTGCGAGTTCGGAAATCAAAAACCGACACTTTAAGATTATAGAGCTCAAAATGTAGTGTGAAATGAAGTATAAAATCAACAAATTCTGAATTTGACGCCTCAAGATACAGACAAAACAATATTGCCGAAGAATGTGTGAAGAGACAACATGTTATAGACCACTAGGTGAATCTACTACGTGTGACTTCGGAAAGTAAAAACCAAAACATTAGGATTGTAGAGCTCGAAAAGTAGTGTGAAACCAAGTATAAAATAAACAAATTCAGAACTTGACGCCTCAAGATATGGACAGAACAATATTGCCCAAGAATGTGTGAAGAAACCATATGTTATAGACCACTAGGTGAATCTACAACGTGTGAGTTCCGAAATCAAAATTTGATAAGTTAAGATTGTGGAGCTCGAAAAGTAGTGCGAAATCAAGTATAAAATCAACAAATTCAGATCTTGACGCCTCAAGATATGGACAAAACAATATTGCCCAAGAATGTGTGAAGAAACCACATGTTATAGATCACTAGGTGAATCTACTACGTGTGACTTCGGAAATCAAAAACCGAAACATTAAGATTGTGGAGCTAAAAACGTAGTGTGAAATCAAGTATAAAATCAACAAATTCCGGACTTGACGCTTCATGATATGGACAAAATAATATTGCCCAAGAATTAGTGAAGAAACCACATGTTATGTACCACTAAGTGAATATACTACGTGCGAGTTCGGAAATCAAAAACCGACACTTTAAGATTATAGAGCTCGAAATGTAGTGTGAGACCAAGTATAAAATAAACAAATTCAGAACTTGACGCCTCAAGATATGGACAAAACAATATCGCCCAAGAATGTGTGAAGAAACCACATGTTATAGACCACTAGGTGAATCTACAACGTGTGAGTTCCGAAATCAAAATTGGATACGTTAAGATTGTAGAGCTCCAAAAGTAGTGCGAAATCAAGTATAAAATCAACAAATTCAGATCTTGACGCCTTAAGATATGGACAAAACAATATTGCCCAAGAATGTGTGAAGAAACCACATATTATAGACCACTAGGTGAATCTACTACGTGCGAATTCGGAAATCAAAAACCGACACTTTAAGATTATTGAGCTCGAAATGTAGTGTGAAATGAAGTATAAAATCAACAAATTCCGAACATGACGCCTCAAGATACAGACAAAACAATATTGCCCAAGAATGTGTGAGGAAACAACATGTTATAGACCACTAGGTGAATCTACTACGTGTGACTTCAGAAAGTAAAAACCAAAACATTAAGATTGTAGAGCTCGAAAAGTAGTGTAAAACCAAGTATAAAATAAACAAATTCTGAACTTGACGCCTCAAGATATGGACAAAACAATATTGCCCAAGAATGTGTGAAAAAACCATATGTTATAGACCACTAGGTGAATCTACAACGTGTGAGTTTCGAAATCAAAATTGGATACGTTAAGATTGTAGAGCTCCAAAAGTAGTGCGAAATCAAGTATAAAATCAACAAATTCAGATCTTGACGCCTCAAGATATGGACAAAACAATATTGCCCAAGAATGTGTGAAGAAACCACATGTTATAGATCACTAGGTGAATCTACTACGTGTGACTTCGGAAATCAAAAACCGAAACATTAAGATTGTGGAGCTAAAAACGTAGTGTGAAATCAAGTATAAAATCAACAAATTCCGGACTTGACGCTTCATGATATGGACAAAATAATATTGCCCAAGAATTAGTGAAGAAACCACATGTTATGTACCACTAAGTGAATATACTACGTGCGAGTTCGGAAATCAAAAACCGACACTTTAAGATTATAGAGCTCGAAATGTAGTGTGAGACCAAGTATAAAATAAACAAATTCAGAACTTGACGCCTCAAGATATGGACAAAACAATATTGCCCAAGAATGTGTGAAGAAACCACATGTTATAGACCACTAGGTGAATCTACAACGTGTGAGTTCCGAAATCAAAATTGGATACGTTAAGATTGTAGAGCTCCAAAAGTAGTGCGAAATCAAGTATAAAATCAACAAATTCAGATCTTGACGCCTTAAGATATGGACAAAACAATATTGCCCAAGAATGTGTGAAGAAACCACATATTATAGACCACTAGGTGAATCTACTACGTGCGAATTCGGAAATCAAAAACCGACACTTTAAGATTATTGAGCTCGAAATGTAGTGTGAAATGAAGTATAAAATCAACAAATTCCGAACATGACGCCTCAAGATACAGACAAAACAATATTGCCCAAGAATGTGTGAGGAAACAACATGTTATAGACCACTAGGTGAATCTACTACGTGTGACTTCAGAAAGTAAAAACCAAAACATTAAGATTGTAGAGCTCGAAAAGTAGTGTAAAACCAAGTATAAAATAAACAAATTCTGAACTTGACGCCTCAAGATATGGACAAAACAATATTGCCCAAGAATGTGTGAAAAAACCATATGTTATAGACCACTAGGTGAATCTACAACGTGTGAGTTTCGAAATCAAAATTGGATACGTTAAGATTGTAGAGCTCCAAAAGTAGTGCGAAATCAAGTATAAAATCAACAAATTCAGATCTTGACGCCTCAAGATATGGACAAAACAATATTGCCCAAGAATGTGTGAAGAAACCACATGTTATAGATCACTAGGTGAATCTACTACGTGTGACTTCGGAAATCAAAAACCGAAACATTAAGATTGTGGAGCTAAAAACGTAGTGTGAAATGAAGTATAAAATCAACAAATTCCGAACTTGACGCCTCAAGATACAGACAAAACAATATTGCCCAAGAATGTGTGAAGAAACCACATGTTAAAGACCACTAGGTGAATCTACTACGTGCGAGTTCGGAAATCAAAAACCGACACTTTAAGATTATAGAGCTCGAAATGTAGTGTGAAATGAAGTATAAAATCAACAAATTCCGAACATGACGCCTCAAGATACAGACAAAACAATATTGCCGAAGAATGTGTGAGGAAACAACATGTTATAGACCACTAGGTGAATCTACTACGTGTGACTTCAGAAAGTAAAAACCAAAACATTAAGATTGTAGAGCTCGAAAAGTAGTGCGAAATCAAGTATAAAATCAACAAATTCAGATCTTGACGCCTTAAGATATGGACAAAACAATATTGCCCAAGAATGTGTGAAGAAACCACATATTATAGACCACTAGGTGAATCTACTACGTGCGAATTCGGAAATCAAAAACCGACACTTTAAGATTATTGAGCTCGAAATGTAGTGTGAAATGAAGTATAAAATCAACAAATTCCGAACATGACGCCTCAAGATACAGACAAAACAATATTGCCCAAGAATGTGTGAGGAAACAACATGTTATAGACCACTAGGTGAATCTACTACGTGTGACTTCAGAAAGTAAAAACCAAAACATTAAGATTGTAGAGCTCGAAAAGTAGTGTAAAACCAAGTATAAAATAAACAAATTCTGAACTTGACGCCTCAAGATATGGACAAAACAATATTGCCCAAGAATGTGTGAAAAAACCATATGTTATAGACCACTAGGTGAATCTACAACGTGTGAGTTTCGAAATCAAAATTGGATACGTTAAGATTGTAGAGCTCCAAAAGTAGTGCGAAATCAAGTATAAAATCAACAAATTCAGATCTTGACGCCTCAAGATATGGACAAAACAATATTGCCCAAGAATGTCTGAAGAAACCACATGTTATAGATCACTAGGTGAATCTACTACTTGTGACTTCGAAAATCAAAAACCGAAACATTAAGATTGTGGAGCTAAAAACGTAGTGTGAAATCAAGTATAGAATCAACAAATTCCGGACTTGACGCCTCATGATATGGACAAAATAATATTGCCCAAGAATTAGTGAAGAAACCACATGTTATGTACCACTAAGTGAATATACTACATACGAGTTCAGAAACAAAAAACCGATACGTTAAGATTGTAGAACTCAAAAACCAGTACGAAATTAAGTATAAAATCAACAAATTCTGAACTTGACGCCTCAAGATATGGACAAAACAATATTGCCCAAGAATATGTGAAGAAACCACATGTTATAGACCACTAGGTGAATCTACTACGTGCGAGTTCGAAAATCAAAAACCGACACTTTAAGATTATAGAGCTCGAAATGTAGTGTGAAATGAAGTATAAAATCAACAAATTCCGAACTTGACGCTTCAAGATACAGACAAAACAATATTGCCCAAGAATGTGCGAAGAAACCACATGTTATAGACCACTAGGTGAATCCACTACGTGTGAGTTCAGAAATCAAAAACCGACACTTTAAGATTATAGAGCTCGAAATTTAGTGTGAATTGAAGTATAAAATCAACAAATTCCGAATTTGACGCCTCAAGATACAGACAAAACAATATTGCCCAAGAATGTGTGAAGAAACAACATGTTATAGACCACTAGGTGAATCTACTACGTGTGACTTCGGAAAGTAAAAACCAAAACATTAAGATTGTAGAGCTCGAAAAGTAGTGTGAAACCAAGTATAAAATAAACAAATTCAGAACTTGACGCCTCAAGATATGGACAAAACAATATTGCCCAAGAATGTGTGAAGAAACCACATGTTATAGACCACTACGTGAATCTACTACACGCGAGTTTGGAGATGAAAAACGGAAATGTTAAGATTGTAGAGCTCGAGAAGTAGTGTGAAATCAAGTATAAAATCAACAAATTCTGAACTTGACACCTCAAGATATGGGCAATACAATATTGCCCAAAAATATGCGAAGAAACCAAAAGTTTTAGACCACTAAGTGAATCGACTGTTTAAGGTTGTAGAGCTCAAAATGTAGTGTGAAATCAAGTATAAAATCAACAAATTCCAAACTTGACGCCTCAAGATATGGACAAAATGATATTGCCCAAGAATGAGTGAAGAAACCACATGTTATCTACCACTAGGTGAATCTACTACGTTCGAGTTCAGAAATCAAAAACTGATACGTTAAGATTGTAGAGCTCCAAAAGTAGTGCGAAATCAAGTATAAAATCAAAAAATTCTAAATTTGAAGCCTCAAGATATGGACAAAACAATATTCTCGAAGAATGAATTAAGAAACCACATGTTATAGACCACTAGGTGAATCTACTACGTTCGAGTCCGGAAATGAAAAAACGACACTTTAAGATTGTAGAGCTCCAAAAGTAGTGCGAAATCAAGTATAAAATCAACAAATTCAGAACTTGACGCCTCAAGATATGGACAAAACAATATTGCCCAAGAATGTGTGAAGAAACTACATGTTATAGACCACTAGGTGAATCTACTACGTGCGAGTTCGGAAATGAAGAAACGACACTTTAAGATTGTCGAGCTCGAAAAGTAGTGTGAAATCAAGTATAAAATAAACAAATTCAGAACTTGACGCCTCAAAATATTGTCAAAGCAATATTGCCCAAGAATGTGTGAAGAAACCACATGTTATAGACCACTAGGTGAATCTACTACGTGCGAGTTCGGAAATCAAAAACTGACACTTTAAGATTATAGAGCTCGAAATGTAGTGTGCAATGAAGTATAAAATCAACAAATTCCGAATTTGACGCCTCAAGATACAGACAAAACAATATTGCCGAAGAATGTGTGAAGAAACAACATGTTATAGACCACTAGGTGAATCTACTACGTGTGACTTCGGAAAGTAAAAACCAAAACATTAAGATTGTAGAGCTCGAAAAGTAGTGTGAAACCAAGTATAACATAAACAAATTCAGAACTTGACGCCTCAAGATATGGACAGAACAATATTGCCCTAGAATGTGTGAAGAAACCACATGTTATAGACCACTAGGTGAATCTACAACGTGTGAGTTCCGAAATCAAAATTGGATACGTTAAGATTGTAGAGCTCCAAAAGTAGTGCGAAATCAAGTATAAAATCAACAAATTCAGATCTTGACGCCTCAAGATATGGACAAAACAATATTGCCCAAGAATGTGTGAAGAAACCACATGTTATAGATCACTAGGTGAATCTACTACGTGTGACTTTGGAAATCAAAAACCGAAACATTAAGATTGTGGAGCTAAAAACGTAGTGTGAAATCAAGTATAAAATCAACAAATTCCGGACTTGACGCCTCATGATATGGACAAAATAATATTGACCAAGAATTAGTGAAGAAACCACATGTTATGTACCACCAAGTGACTAAACTACATACGAGTTCAGAAACAAAAAACCGATACGTTAAGATTGTAGAACTCAAAAAGTAGTGCGAAATTAAGTATAAAATCAACAAATTCTGAACATGACGCCTCAAGATATGGACAAAACAATATTGCCCAAGAATGTGTGAAGAAACCACATGTTATAGACCACTACGTGAATGTACTATGTGCGAGTTCGGAAATCAAAAACTGACACTTTAAGATTATAGAGCTCGAAATGTAGTGTGAAACCAAGTATAAAATAAACAAATTCAGAACTTGGCGCCTCAAGATATGGACAAAACAATATTACCCAAGAATGTGTGAAGAAACCACATGTTATAGACCACTAGGTGAATCTACAACGTGTGAGTTCCGAAATCAAAATTGGATACGTTAAGATTGTAGAGCTCCAAAAGTAGTGCGAAATCAAGTATAAAATCAACAAATTCCGAACTTGACGCCTCAAGATACAGACAAAACAATATTGCCCAAGAATGTGTGAAGAAACAACATGGTATAGACCACTAGGTGAATCTACTACGTGTGACTTCAGAAAGTAAAAACCAAAACATTAAGATTGTAGAGCTCCAAAAGTAGTGTAAAACCAAGTATAAAATAAATAAATTTAGAACTTGACGCCTCAAGATATGGACAAAACAATATTGCCCAAGAATGTGTGAAGAAACCACATGTTATAGACCACTAGGTGAATCTACAACGTGTTAGTTCCGAAATCAAAAACCGAAACATTAAGATTGTGGAGCTAAAAACGTAGTGTGAAATCAAGTATAAAATCAACAAATTCCGGACTTGACGCCTCATGATATGGACAAAATAATATTGCCCAAGAATTAGTGAAGAAACCACATGTTATGTACCACTAAGTGAATATACTACATACGAGTTCAGAAACAAAAAACCGATACGTTAAGATTGTAGAACTCAAAAAGTAGTGCGAAATTAAGTATAAAATCAACAAATTCTGCGCTTGACGCCTCAGGATATGGACAAAACAATATTGGCCAAGAATGTGTGAAGAAACCACATGTTATAGACCACTAGGTGAATCTACTACACGCGAGTTTGGAGATGAAAAACGGAAATGTTAAGATTGTTGAGCTCGAGAAGTAGTGTGAAATCAAATATAAAATCAATAAATTCGGAACTTGACACCTCAAGATATGGGCAATACAATATTGCCCAATAATATGCGAAGAAACCACATGTTGTAGACCACTAAATGAATCTATTACGTGTGACTTCAAAAATCAAAAACCAAAACATTAAGACTCTAGAGCTCGAAAAGTAGTGTGAAATCAAGTATAAAATCAACAAATTCCGAACTTGACGCCTCAAGATATAAACAAAACAATATTGCCCAAGAATGTGTGAAGAAACTACATGTTATAGACCACTAGGTGAATCTACTACGTGCAAGTTCGGAAATGAAGAAACGACACTTTAAGATTGTCGAGCTCGAAAAGTAGTGTGAAATCAAGTATAAAATAAACAAATTCAGAACTTGACGCCTCAAAATATTGAAAAAACAATATTGCCCAAGAATGTGTGAAGAAACCACATGTTATAGACCACTAGGTGAATCTACTACGTGCGAGTTCAGAAATCAAAAACCGACACTTTAAGATTATAGAGCTCGAAATGTAGTGTGAAATGAAGTATAAAATTAACAAATTCTGAACTTGACGGCTCAAGATACAGACAAAACAATATTGCCCAAGAATGTGTGAAGAAACAACATGTTATAGACCACTAGGTGAATCTACTACGTGTGACTTCGGAAAGTAAAAACCAAAACAATAATTGTAGAGCTCGAAAAGTAGTGTGAAACCAAGTATAAAATAAACAAATTCAGAACTTGACACCTCAAGATATGGACAGAACAATATTTCCCAAGAATGTGTGAAGAAACCACATGTTATAGACCATTAGGTGAATCTACTACGTGTGAGTTAAGAAATGAAAAAACGATACGTTAAGATTGTAGAGCTCGAGAAGTAGTGTGAAATCAAGTTTAAAATCAACAAATTCAGATCTTGACGCCTCAAGATATGGACAAAACAATATTGCCCAAGAATGTGTGAAGAAACCACATGTTACAGATCGCTAGGTGAATCTACTACGTGTGACTTCGGAAATCGAAAACCGAAACATTAAGATTGTGGAGCTAAAAACGTAGTGTGAAATCAAATATAAAATCAACAAATTCCGGACTTGACGCCTCATGATATGGACAAAATAATATTGCCCAAGAATTAGTGAAGAAACCACATGTTATGTACCACTAAGTGAATCTACTACGTATGAGTTCAGAAATAAAAAACCGATACGTTAAGATTGTAGAACTCAAAAACTAGTTCGAAATTAAATATAAAATCAACAAATTCTGAACTTGACACCTCAAGATATGGACAAAACAATATTGCCCAAGAATGTGTGAAGAAACCACATGTTATAGACCACTAGGTGAATCTACTACACGCGAGTTTGGAGATGAACAACAGAAATATTAAGATTGTAGAGCACGGGAAGTAGTGTGAAATCAAGTATAAAATCAACAAATTCTGAACTTGACACCTCAAGATATGGGCAATACAATATTGCCCAATAATATGCGAAGAAACCACATGTTGTAGACCACTAGGTGAATCTATTACGTGTCACTTCGAAAATCAAAAATCAAAACATTAAGACTCTAGAGCTCGAAAAGTAATGTGAAATCAAGTATAAAATCAACAAATTCCGAACATGACGCCTCAAGATATAAACAAAACAATATTGCCCAAGAATGTGTGAAGAAACCACATGTTATAGACCACTAGGTGAATCTATTACGTGCGAGTTCGGAAATCAAAAATTGACAGTTTAAGGTTGTAGAGCTCAAAATGTAGTGTGAAATCAAGTATAAAATCAATAAATTCCAAACTTGAAGCCTCGAGATATGGACAAAATAATATTGCCCAAGAATGAGTGAAGAAACCACATGTTATCTACCACTAGGTAAATCTACAAAGTTCGAGTTCAGAAATCAAAAACCGATACGTTAGGATTGTAGAGCTCCAAAAGTAGTGCGAAATCAAGTATAAAATCAAAAAATTCTAAATTTGAAGCCTCAAGATATGGAAAAAACAATATTCTCCAAGAATGAGTGAAGAAACCACATGTTATAGACCACTAGGTGAATCTACTATGTGCGAGTTCGGAAATGAAAAAACGACACTTTAAGATTGTAGAGATCCAAAAGTAGTGCGAAATCAAGTATAAAAGCAACAAATTCAGAATTTGACGCCTCAAGATATGGACAAAACAATATTGCCCAAGAATGTGTGAAGAAACCACATGTTATAGACCACTAGTTGAATCTACTACGTGTGAGTTCGGAAATCAAAAACCGAAATATTAAGATTGTAGAGCTCGAAATAAAGAGTGAGGTCGAGTAGAAAATCAACAAATTCCAAACTTGACGCCTCAAGATATGGACAAAAATATATTGCCCAAGAATGAGTGAAGAAACCACATGTTATATACCACTACTAGGTGAATCTACTACGTGTGACTTCGGAAATCAAAAACCGAAACATTAAGATTGTAGAGCTCGAAAAGTAGTGTGATGTCAAGTATAAAATAGACAAATTCAGAACTTGACGCCTCAGGATATTGAGAAAACAATATTGCCCAAGAATGTGTGAAGAAACCACATGTTATAGACCACTAGGTGAATCTACTACGTGCGAGTTCGGAAATCAAAAACCGACACTTTAAGATTATAGAGCTCGAAATGTAGTTTGAAATGAAGTATAAAATCAACAAATTCCGAACTGGACGTCTCGAGATATGGACAAAAAATATTGCCCAAGAATGTGTGAATAAACAACATGTTATAGACCACTAGGTGAATCTACTAGGTGTGACTTCGGAAATAAAAAATTGAAACATTAAGATTGTGGAGCTAGAAACGTAGTGTGAAATCAAGTATAAAATCAACAAATTCTGGACTTGACGCCTCAAGATATAGACAAAATAATATTGCCCAAGAATTAGTGAAGAAACCACATGTTATGTACCACTAAGTGAATCTACTAGGTATGAGTTCAGAAATAAAAAACCGATACGTTAAGATTGTAGAACTCAAAAAGTAGTCGAAATTAAGTATAAAATCAACAAATTCTGAACTTGACGCCTCAAGATATGGACAAAACATTATTGCCCAAGAATGTGTGAAGAAACCACATGTTATAGACCACTAGGTGAATCTACTACACGCGAGTTTGGAGATCAAAAGTGGAAATGTTAAGATTGTTGAGCTCGAAAAGTAGTGTGAAATCAAGTATAAAATCAACAAATTCCGAACTTGACGCCTCAGGATATGGACAAAACAATATTGCCCAAGAATGTGCGAAGAAACCACATGTTATCTACCACTAGGTGAATCTACTACGTTCGAGTTCAGAAATCAAAAACCGATACGTTAAGATTGTAGAGCTCCAAAAGTAGTGCGAAATCAAGTATAAAATCAAAAATTCTAAATTTGAAGACTCAAGATATGAAAAAAACAATATTTTCCAAGAATTAGTGAAGAAACCACAAGTTATAGACCACTAGGTGAATCTACTACGTGCGCGTTCGGAAATGAAAAGACGATACTTTAAGATTGAAGAACTCCAAAAGTAGTGCGAAATCAAGTATAAAATCAACAAATTTTGAACTTGACGCTTCAAGATATGGACAAAACAATATTGCCCAAAAATGTGTGAAGAAACCACATGTTATAGACCACTAGGTAAATCTACTACGTGTGACTTCGGAAATCAAAAACCGAAACATTAAAGATTGTAGAGCTCAAAAAGTAGTGTGAAATCAAGTATAAAATCAAAAAATTCCAAACTTGACTCATCAAGATATGGACAGAACAATATTACCCAAGAATGTGTGAAGAAACCACAAGTTGTAGACCACTAGGTGAATCTACTAAGTGTGAGTTCGGAAATAAAAAACCGAAATATTAAGATTGTAGAGCTCGAAATGTAGAGTGAAGTCAAGTATAAAATCAACAAATTCAAAACTTGACGCCTCAAGATATGGACAAAAATACATTGCCCAAGAATGAGTGAGGAAACCACATGTTATATACCACTACTAGGTGAATCTACTACGTGTGACTTCGGAAATCAAAAACCGATTGAAGAGTGTAGCTCCCATCTTCCTCAACTTCAAGTGTCATCCAGTCTAACACATGCGACGGATCTGGTTCATACCTCCGAAGCATTGAGAGTGGAATACATTGTGAACTTTTGCTAGCTTTGGTGGTAATGCCAACCGATAAGCCACCGGTCCCACCGTTTCCAAAATCTCAAATGGTCCCACAAACCTCGGTGCTAACTTCCCGTGCTTGCTATATCTCTGAATACCTCGCCTTGGACTAACTTTCAAAAATACTTTGTCACCCACCACAAATTCTAGTGGTCTCCTCCTCTTATCTGCATAAGACTTCTGTTGACTCTGGGCAGTGAGTAACCGCCTCTTGATCTCCTCAACTCGCTCCCTAGCTTCCTTGACCATATCCGGTCCTGAAACTACCTTCTCCCCGACCTCAGCCCAACACAATGGTGATCTGCAAGGTCTCCCGTATAATGCCTCAAAAGGAGCCATACCGATACTATTTTAGAATGAGTTGTTATACACAAACTCCGCCAAATATATGTATCGATCCCAACTTCTTCCAAAATCAATCACACCTGCCCGAAGCATATCCTCCAAAATCTGGATAGTTCTCTCACTCTGCCTGTCACTCTGAGGATGGTACGTCGTACTGAAATCTAACTTCGTATCCAAAGCCTCCTATAAACTAATCCAGAATCTACCTGTAAACTGGATCTCGGTCTGACACAATGGATAATGGAACCCCATGTAATTTCACAATCTCTCTCACGTAGTAGTTGCTCAAAGACTCCAACGAATCTGTCTTGTTCATTGGTAGGAAATGTGCCGACTTAGTCAATCGGTCCACAATCACCCACACTGTGTCATATTTCTTCTGAGTCATTGGAAGTCCCGTTACAAAATCCATTGTAATCATTTCCCATTTCCATTGCGCTACTAGAAGTGGTTGTAGCAACCCCGCCGGCCTTTGATTTTCGCCTTTCACTTGTTGGCAAGTCAAACATTTCGCCACATATCTAGCCACATCGGCCTTCATCCCTTTCCACCAAAAGTTTCTTTTCAAGTCCTGGTACATTTTAGTACCCCCCGGATGCATGGCAAACCAAGAATGGTGTGCCTCTTTCAAGATCTCTTGTCGAAGCTCCTCATCATTAGGAACTATCAACCTTCCCTCATATCTCACACCACCATCACTCCCTCAAACCCATTTAGGATTTTCATCAATCACATCAAATGTAGAATCCCCATTCTGTGCATCTATGACTTTTTGAACCATTTGCGGTCTCGAGGTCACACTTCCTAAGTACATATTTTCTTCCCCACCTTTCAACTCTAACCCAAACTGGTTGATTGTCTCAACAATCTCCCTTTCATGCATAGACAAGTTAGCCACTTTACACTTACGACTCAATGCGTCTGCCACCACATTTGCTTTATCGGGATGGTATTGCAAATTGAAGTCAAAATCCTCCAAGTACTCCATCCATCGTCTCTGCCGTAAGTTCAACTCTTTTTGGGTAAATAAGTACTTGAGACTCTTGTGGTCCGAAAATACCTCAAATCGTTCCCCATAGAGATAATATCTCCATTGTTTCAATGCAAACACAACTGCCGCAAGTTCTAAATCATGAACTGGATAATTCATTTCATGCGTCTTCAACAATCTAGATCTATACTCCACAACCTTCCTTCGCTGCATAAGCACACATCCCAAACGAACCCCAGATGCATCGCAATACACTTGGTAACCCACATTTCTCTCTGGCACTACTAACACTAGAGGTGTTGTCAACCTCTTCTTCAACTCCTCAAATGCCGCCTCACACTCGTCTGACCATACAAACGGTGTACCCTTTTTAGTCAACTGTTTCATAGGTGCAGCCACTCTAGAAAAGTCCATTATGAACCTTCGATAATAACCCGCCAATCCTAAGAAACTTCGAATCTCAGTCACATTCTTCGGTCTCACCCAATTCAGAACGGACTCGACTTTGGAGTAATCCACTGCTATGCCCTCTCGAGTAATAACATGGCCTAGAAATTTCACTTCTGTGGCCCAGAACTCACACTTGCTCAACTTAGCATACAACTGATTCTCTCGTAGCGTTCGTAAAATAACTGTCAAGTGTTCTCCATGCTCCTCCTCCGTAGTGGAGTATATCAGAATATCATCTATGAACACCACAACAAATCTATCCAAAAATGGCCTAAGGACTCTTTGCATCAAGTCCATAAATACCGCTGGAGCATTCGTCAATCCGAATGGCATCACCAAAAACTCATAGTGCCCATACCGAGTCCTAAATGCAGTTTTTTGGATATCCTCATCTTTCACCCTCAACTGATGATATCCCTATCTCAAATCAATCTTTGAGAAATGCCTAGCACCTCTCAACTGATCGAACAAGTCATTTATCCTTGGCAAAGGATATTTGTTTTTCACCGTGACTTTGTTCAACTGCCGGTAATCGATACACATCCTCAACGACCCATTTTTCTTTTTCACAAATAGCACTGGTGCTCCTCACGGGGACACACTTGGCCTTATGAACCCTAAATCCTGCAACTCTTCTAGCTGCGTCATCAATTCTTTTAACTCTGCCGGAGCCATCCGATAAGGAGGAATCGAAATCGGCTTCATGTTCGGATGCAACTCAATAGCAAAGTCTATCTCCCTCTTTGGAGGTAATCCGGGTAACTCCTCCGGAAATACATCCATAAATTCCTCCACCACTTGAATCGGTGTGATGAAGTCACCCTTAGGCGCTGAAGTCACTAAACTCGCTATCCCACAATCTTGGTATGAAGAATTTTCTAAGCAATGTGGACAAGGAATCCTCTTCGATCCCCTCAATTGTATCACCCCTCCCTCAGGTACTCTAAGAGTGATTTTCCTCTCCCAAAAGTCTAACAACCCATGATACTTTGTCAACCAATCGACTCCAAGGATCACATCGAAATCCTTGAAGTCCATCACGTAGAAGTCGGTCTGCAAGACCACTTCTCCAAATCTGCACTCACAACCATACACTACTCCCTGTAATGGAGTGAAATACCCCATTGGCGAAGACACAGTGAACATTCGCCTTATAGGCGAAATCTCTAACCCAAGTGAACGTGCTAATGAACTAGTGATAAAAGATGTTGTAACCCCAGAATCAAACAACACCTTTGCCCAACAATTGGAAATAAGAAAGGTACCTCCAATAAAATTCGGATGCTCTTGTGGCTCTTGGTGTCCTAAAGCAAACGCTCTTGCCTGAGTCAAAGTTGGCTGCTGCTGCCTAGAGCCACCGCACCCTCTTCCTCCTGATGGAGCAATAACTGAAGGAGCTGGGGTTGGTGCTAAAGCTGGTGACCCTGAGGTCTGAGACTGTTGTCCTCCTCTGCCACACTGAGGACACTCACTCTTCCTGTGACCCACCTTGCCACAACCAAAACACTTGTAGAAAAGAGTTCTGCACTGGTCCTGCTTGTGACCTTCCTTCCCACATTTGAAACAAGTTAATCTGCCCCTCTGAGTCCTCTGACTCTTGCCCTGTTCTCTTCTCTGCTGGTAAGAGTCTGTCCTCTGTCTCTTATTGGTATTTTCGCTTCCACCACTACTACCCCCGGTAGTCACTAGACTCCTTTGAGTCTCATCCCTCTCACTCTGCTCAAACTCTAGAGCCATCTCCACTATCTCATCATACGCCTTCACTCTCGTAGCCATTACCAACCTACCAAGGCTCGGAATCAACCCATCTCTATACCTCACTGCCTTACTCTCATCAGTTGGAGCAAACTGCCTCCCAAACCGATAGAGCATGTCAAACTTCTTAGTATACTGTGTCACCGTCATTTCTCGAGTCTGCCTTAACTCTAGGAATTTCTTGGCCCTCTCAGTCTGGAACGGCCTCAGCACAAACTTCTGCATAAACAAGTCCCCAAAACATGACCAAGTGAGGTCATTCTTCTTGTCATCAAGAGCACTCCACCACTCATGAGTCGATCCACTCAGATAGAAGTGAACCAGTCTCACTCTCCTGTTATCAGGAATCTCCAATGTTTCCAATCGAGCACTCATCTTCTTGAGCCACTCCTCTGCTTCTATACCCTCTCCATCTCCGGAGAACATAGGAGGATTTGTCCTCCTCAGCTGATCAATCTCGTACATGCCTCTTCCCGGCCTCGGTAACTCTTCCACTTCAGCACCTATTCCCAATGTAGGAGTAGGAGTAAGTGTAGGTGTCGGTGTCAGTGACTCAGTACGCACCTCTGAAGCTCTCACTACTTGTGACTGAACCACCTGCACCAGATTCATCACAATCCCTGTCAACTCTTGCAGAGTCATCTGTGGTACTTCTACTGTAGCATTTGGGGTCACTGTCACCCCTTCAGCCTCTGGTATCCTCTCAGGTAGAACCTCTGGGGTCCTCTCTCTCGTCTCAGTACTAGGTACAGACTCCTGAGTATTTGGTACATGCACCGGAGCACGAGTCGCACCAACACTACGACCTCTTCCTCGGCCTCGTGCAGTAGCACGTCTACCCTACCCCTAGGGGTCTCATCAACAGTAGGTGTAGTAGACCTAGTGGTCCTACGAGTATTCATCTGCATGGCACACAGATAATACTATCAACAAATAACTTGATCAAGGATTTACTAAGGAAAAGAAAACATACCGGATCAGTAGAGCTCGTGGTATGGCTTGGAGATTTACTAAAACATCCCACTAATAACTCAGACCCACACACAGGTCTTTCAATCAACCTCCCTCCGATACCAAATTGTGACGCCCCGTTTCCGGAACGTCACATGGTGCTAACCGCACCTTCTTAGGTCATCAATGTGATCCACTTCCTTAGTCATTAACCCTAGTTCACTCAACAAGGACAACAACCCCAGTCAAAAATTCGGCAGCATCTCCCCGTATATCGGGGAATGCCTACCTGTAACAAAATGCAGCTCAACCAAATCACATAATAACCTAGCAGGGCCTCCGGCTATCTATCAGCATGCAATCCCAACCTAGTAAGGCCTCAGGCCATCTAGCAACATGCACAAACTGATTTCAGATAAGCATACATGATCACACATCATAAGCAATTCCATACACCTCTTTGTCAGAACTCAAGGTCCACCCCCATTCAGAAGGTATAATCAAACCATTACCTTCTAAATGTATACAATTCGCACCCCCCGGTGGCTCATAGTCGATTAGACATATGAATACAACAAGCGTGTATAACAAATATGTAAAATAAATCTACCCACACGATCTTACTCCAAGTGCCATCCATACCACTGCTCCATCTCTACTGATCCGCGGCACCGGTACTCGTACCAGTCTCACCTGTGGGGGGGAAGAAGAAGAGAAGGGTGAGCTAGAAGCTCAGTAGGGTAAATCGAGTAAAATGATATTGGCAGAAATGAATGAATAGACAATGCAACAATATGAAACCCCATATGCATATGTCACATAACACATCACCAATATCCAAAAGACCTTTCCGAGGCAAACATCATTATTATCCATGGTCATCACTATTAAGATTGTAAAGCTCAAAAAGTAGTGTGAAATCAAGTATAAAATCAACAAATTCAAAACTTGACGCATCAAGATATGAACAAAACAATATTGCCCAATAATGTGTGAACAAACCAAATGTTATAGACCACTAGGAGAATCTACTATGTGCGAGTTCGAAAATCAAAAATCAAAACTTTAAGATTGTAGAGCTAAAATCGTAGTGTGAAATCAAGTATAAAATCAACAAATTCCGGACTTGACGCCTCAAGATATGGACAAAATAATATTGCCCAAGAATGAGCGAAGAAACCATATGTTATGTACCACTAAGTGAGTCCACTACATACGAGTTCAGAAATATAAAACTGATACGTTAAGATTGTAGAGCTCGAAAAGTAGTGTGAAATCAAGTATAAAATCAAAAAATTCTGAACTTGACGCCTCAAGATATGGACAAAACAATATTGCCCAAGAATGTGTGAAGAAGCCACACGTTATAGACCACTAGGTGAATCTATTATGTGTGACTTCGGAAATCAAAAACCGAAAAATTAAGATTGTAGAGCTCAAAATGTAGTGTGAAATCAAGCATAAAATCAACAAATTCCAAACTTGACATCTCAAGATATGGACAAAACAATATTGCCCAACAATGTGTGAAGAAACCACATGTTATAGACCACTAGGTGAATCTACTACGTGTGACTTCGGAAATCAAAAACCGAAATACTAAGATTGTAGAGCCCGAAAAGTAGTATGAAATCAAGTATAAAATCAAAAAATTCCGAACTTGACGCCTCAAGATATGGACAAAACAATATTGCCCAAGAATGTGTGAAGAAATCACATGTTATAGACCACTAGGTGAATCTACTACGTGCGAGTTCGAAAATCAAAAATCAAAACTTTAAGATTGTGAAGCTAATAACGTAGTGTGAAATCAAGTATAAAATCAACAAATTCTGAAATTGACGACTCAAGATATGGACAAAACAATATTGCCCAAGAATATCTGAAGAAACCACATGTTAAAGACCACTAGGTGAATCTCCTACTTGTGGGTTTGGAAATCAAAAACAAAAATGTTAAGATTGTTGAGCTCGAAAAGTAGTGTGAAATCAAGTATAAAATCAACAAATTCCGAACTTGACGACTCAGGATATGGACAAAACAATTTTGGCCAAGAATGTGTGAAGAAAACACATGTTATAGACCACTAGGCGAATTTACTACGTGCAAGTTCGAAATTCAAAAAAAAATGTTAAGTTAAGATTGTAGAACTCGAAAAGTAGTATGAAGTCAAGTATAAAATCAACAAATTTCCAACTTCACGCCTCAAGATATGGAAAAAACAATATTGTCTTAGAATGTGCGAACAAACCACATGTTATAGACCACTAGGTGAATCCACTATGTGCAAGTTCGAAATTCGAAAACGGAAATGTTTAGATTGTAGAGCTCCAAAAGTACTGTGAAATCAAGTATAAAATCAACAAATTTCGAACTTCACGCCTCAAGATATGGAGAAAACAATATTGCCCAAGAATGTGTGAAGAAACCACATGTTATAGACCACTAGGTGAATCTCCGACTTGCGAGTTTGGAAATTAAAAACAAAAATGTTAAGATTGTTGAGCTCGAAAAGTAGTGTGAAATCAAGTATAAAATCAACAAATTCCGATCTTAACGCCTCAAGATATGGACAAAACAATATTGCGAAAGAATGTGTGAAGAAACCACATGTTATAGACTACTAGGTGAATCTACTACATGCGAGTCTGGAAATAAAAAACGGAAATGTTAAGATTGTAGAGCTCGAAAAGTAGTGTGAAATCAAGTATAAAATCAACAAATTTCAAACTTCACGCCTCAAGATATGGACAAAACAATATTGCCCAAGAATGTGTGAACAAACCACATCTTATAGACCACTAGGTGAATCTAATACGTGCGAGTTTGGAAATCAAAAACCGATATGTTAAAATTGTAGAGCTCAAAATGTAGTGTAAAATCAAGTATAAAATCAACAAATTCCGAACTTGACACCTCACGATATGGACAAAACAATATTGCCCAAGAATGAGTTTAGAAACCAAATGTTATATACCATTAGATTAATCTGCTACGTGCAAGTCAGAAATCAAAAACCGATAAGTTAATATTGTAGAGCTCAAAAAATAGTATGAAATGATGCATAAAATCAACAAATTTTGAACTTGACGACTCAGGATATAGGCAAAATGATATTGCCCTAGAATGAGTGAAGAAACCACATGTTATAGACCACTAGGTGAATCTACTATGTGCAAGTTTGAAAATCAAAAACGGAAATGGTAAGATTGTAGAGCTCAAAACGTAGTCTGAAATCAAGTATAAAATCAACAAATTCAGAAATTGGCGCCTCAAGATATGGACAAAACAATATTGCCCAAGAATGTGTGAAGAAAACACATGTTAAAGACTACTAGGTGAATCTCCTACTTGCGAGTTTGGAAATCAAAAACGAAAATGTTAAGATTGTTGAGCTCGAAAAGTAGTGTGAAATCAAGTATAAAATCAACAAATTCCGAACTTGACGCCTCAGGATATGGACAAAACAATTTTGGCCAAGAATGTGTGAAGAAACCTCATGTTATAAGACCACTAGGCGAATCTACTACGTGTAAGTTCGAAATTCAAAAACGGAAATGTTAAGATTGTAGAGCTCGAAAAATAGTGTGAAAACAAGTATAAAATCAACAAATTTCCAATTCACACCTCAAGATATAGAAAAAACAATATTGTCCTAAAATGTGTGAAGAAACCACATGTTACAGACCACTAGGTGAATCTACTATATGCGAGTTAGAAATTCAAAAACGGAAATGTTAAGATTGTAGAGCTCAAAAAGAATTGTGAAATCAAGTATAAAATCAACAAATTTCGAACTTCACGCTTAAAGATATGAAGAAAACAATATTGCCCAAGAATGTCTGAAGAAACCACATGTTATCGACAACTAGGTGAATCTACTACATGCGAGTTTGGAAATCAAAAACCGATACGTTAAAATTGCAGAGCTCAAAATGTAGTGTAAAATTAAGTATAAAATCAACAAATTCTGAACATGACACCTCAAGATATGGACAAAACAATATTGCCCAAGAATGTGTGAAGAAACCACATGTTATAGACCACTAGGTGAATCTAATACGTGCGAGTTTGGAAATCAAAAACCGATACGTTAAAATTGTAGAGCTCAAAATGTAGTGTAAAATCAAGTATAAAATCAACAAATTCCGAACTTGACACCTCACGATATGGACAAAACAATATTGCCCAAGAATGAGTTTAGAAACCAAATGTTATATACCACTAGATTAATCTGCTACGTGCAAGTCAAAAATCAAAAACTGATATGTTAAGATTGTAGAGCTCAAGAAATAGTGTGAAATGATGCATAAAATCAACAAATTTTGAACTTGACGACTCAGGATATGGGCAAAATGATATTGCCCAAGAATGAGTGAAGAAACCACATGTTATAGACCACTAGGTGAATCTACTATGTGCAAGTTTGAAAATCAAAAACAGAAATGGTAAGTTTGTAGAGCTCAAAACGTAGTGTGAAATCAAGTATAAAATCAACAAATTCAGAAATTGACGCCTCAAGATATGGACAAAACAATATTGCCCAAGAATGTGTGAAGAAAACAAATGTTAAAGACTACTAGGTGAATCTCCTACTTGCGAGTTTGGAAATCAAAAAAGAAAATGTTAAGATTGTTGAGCTCGAAAAGTAGTGTGAAATCAAGTATAAAATCAACAAATTTCCAACTTCACGCCTCAAGATATGCAAAAAACAATATTGTCTTAGAATGTGTGAACAAACCACATGTTATAGACCACTAGGTGAATCTACTATGTGCAAGTTCGAAATTCGAAAACGGAAATGTTTAGATTGTAGAGCTCGAAAAGTAGTGTGAAATCAAGTATAAAATCAACAAATTTCGAACTTCACGCCTCAAGATATGGAGAAAACAATATTGCCCAAGAATGTGTGAAGAAACCACATGTTATAGACCACTAGGTGAATCTCCTACTTGCGAGTTTGGAAATCAAAAACAAAAATGTAAAGATTGTTGAGCTCAAAAAGTAGTGTGAAATCAGGTATAAAATCAACAAATTCCGATCTTAACGCCTCAAGATATAGACAAAACAATATTGCGAAAGAATGTGTGAAGAAACCACATGTTATAGACCACTAGGTGAATCTACTACATGCGAGTCTGGAAATAAAAAACGGAAATGTTAAGATTGTAGAGCTCGAAAAGTAGTGTGAAATCAAGTATAAAATCAACAAATTTTGAACTTCACGCCTCAAGATATGGACAAAACAATATTGCCCAAGAATGTGTGAACAAACCACATCTTATAGACCACTAGGTCAATCTACTACATGCGCGTTTGGAAATAAAAAATGGAAACGTTAAGATTGTAGAGCTCGAAAAGTAGTGTTAAATTAAGTATAAAATCAACAAATTACGAACTTCACGTCTCGAGATATGGATAAAACAATATTGCCCAAGAATGTGTGAAGAAACCACATGTTATAGACCACTAGCTCACTCTAATACGTGCGAGTTTGGAAATCCAAAACCGATATGTTAACATTGTAGACCTCAAAATGTAGTGTAAAATCAAGTATAAAATCAATAAATTCCGAACTTGACACGTCAAGATATGGACAAAACAATATTGCCCAAGAATGTGTGAAGAAACCACGTGTTATAGACCACTAGGTGAATCTAATACGTGCGAGTTTGGAAATCAAAGACCGATACGTTAAAATTGTAGAGCTCAAAATGTAGTGTAAAATCAAGTATAAAATCAACAAATTCCGAACTTGACACCTCACGATATGGATAAAACAATATTGCCCAAGAATGAGTTTAGAAACCAAATGTTATATACCACTAGATTAATCTGCTATGTGCAAGTCAGAAATCGAAAACCGATAAGTAAAGATTGTAGAGCTCAAAAAATAGTGTGAAATGATGCATAAAATCAACAAATTTTGAACTTGACGACTCAGGATATGGGCAAAATGGTATTGCCCAAGAATGAGTGAAGAAACCACATGTTATAGACCACTAGGTGAATCTACTATGTGCAAGTTTGAAAATCAAAAATGGAAATGGTAAGATTGTAGAGCTCAAAACGTAGTGTGAAATCAAGTATAAAATCAACAAATTCAGAAATTGGCTCCTCAAGATATGGACAAAACAATATTGCCCAAGAATGTGTGAAGAAAACACATGTTAAAGACTACTAGGTGAATCTCCTACTTGCGAGTTTGGAAATCAAAAACGAAAAGGTTAAGATTGTTGAGCTCGAAAAGTAGTGTGAAATCAAGTATAAAATCAACAAATTCCGAACTTGACGCCTCAGGATATGGACAAAACAATTTTGGCCAAGAATGTGTGAAGAAACCTCATGTTATAGACCACTAGGCGAATCTACTACGTGTAAGTTCGAAATTCAAAAACGGAAATGTTAAGATTGTAGAGCTCGAAAAATAGTGTGAAAACAAGTATAAAATCAACAAATTTCCAATTCACACCTCAAGATATGGAAAAAACAATATTGTCCTAAAATGTGTGAAGAAACCACATGTTATAGACCACTAGGTGAATCTTCTATGTGCGAGTTTGAAATTCAAAAACGGAAATGTTAAGATTATAGAGCTCAAAAAGAATTATGAAATCAAGTATAAAATCAACAAATTTCGAACTTCACGCTTAAAGATATGGAGAAAACAATATTGCCCAAGAATGTGTGAAGAAACCACATGTTATCGACCACTAGGTGAATCTACTACATGCGAGTTTGGAAATCAAAAACCGATACGTTAAAATTGTTGAGCTCAAAAAGTAGTGTCAAATCAAGTATAAAATCAACAAATTTTGAACTTCACACCTCAAGATATGGACAAAACAATATTGCCCAAGAATGTGTGAAGAAACCACATGTTATAGACCACTAGGCGAATCTACTACGTGTAAGTTCGAAATTCAAAAACGGAAATGTTAAGATTGTAGAGCTCGAAAAATAGTGTGAAAACAAGTATAAAATCAACAAATTTCCAATTCACACCTCATGATATGGAAAAAACAATATTGTCCAAATATGTGTGAAGAAACCACATGTTATAGACCACTAGGTGAATCTACTATGTGCGAGTTCGAAATTCAAAAACAGAAATGTTAAGATTATAGAGCTGAAAAAGAATTATGAAATCAAGTATAAAATCAACAAATTTCGAACTTCACGCTTAAAGATATGGAGAAAACAATATTGCCCAAGAATGTGTGAAGAAACCACATGTTATAGACCACTAGGTGAATCTAATACGTGCGAGTTTGGAAATCAAAAACAGATACGTTAAAATTGTAGAGCTCAAAATGTAGTGTAAAATCAAGTATAAAATCAACAAATTCCGAACTTGACACCTCAAGATATGGACAAAACAATATTGCCCAAGAATGAGATTAGAAACCAAATGTCATATACCACTAGATTCATCTACTACGTGCAAGTCCGAAATCAAAAACCGATATGTTAAGATTGTAGAGCGCAAAAAGTAGTGTGAAATGATGCATAAAATCAACAAATTTTGTACTTGACGACTCAGGATATGGGCAAAATGATATTGCCCAAGAATGAGTGAAGAAACCACATGTTATAGACCACTAGGTGAATCTACTATGTGCAAGTTTGAAAATAAAAAATGGAAATGGCAAGATTGTAGAGCTCAAAACGTAGTGTGAAATCAAGTATAAAATCAACAAATTCAGAAATTGGCGCCTCAAGATATGGACAAAACAATATTGCCCAAGAATGTGTGAAGAAAACACATGTTAAAGACTACTAGGTGAATCTCCTACTTGCGAGTTTGGAAATCAAAAACGAAAATGTTAAGATTGTTGAGCTCGAAAAGTAGTGTGAAATCAAGTATAAAATCAACAAATTCCGAACTTGACGCCTCAGGATATGGACAAAACAATTTTGGCCAAGAATGTGTGAAGAAACCTCATGTTATAGACCACTAGGCGAATCTACTACGTGTAAGTTCGAAATTCAAAAACGGAAATGTTAAGATTGTAGAGCTCGAAAAATAGTGTGAAAACAAGTATAAAATCAACAAATTTCCAATTCACACCTCAAGATATGGAAAAAACAATATTGTCCTAAAATGTGTGAAGAAACCACATGTTATAGACCACTAGGTGAATCTACTATGTGCGAATTTGAAATTCAAAAACGTAAATGTTAAAATTATAGAGCTCAAAAAGAATTATGAAATCAAGTATAAAATCAACAAATTTCGAACTTCACGCTTAAAGATATGGAGAAAACAATATTGCCCAAGAATGTGTGAAGAAACCACATGTTATAGACCACTAGGTGAATCTAATACGTGCGAGTTTGGAAATCAAAAACGGATACATTAAAATTGTAGAGCTCAAAATGTAGTGTAAAACCAAGTATAAAATCAACAAATTCTGAACATGACACCTCAAGATATGGACAAAACAATATTGCCCAAGAATGAGATTAGAAACCAAATGTTATATACCACTAGATTCATCTACTACGTGCAAGTCCAAAATCAAAAACCGATATGTTAAGATTGTAGAGCGCAAAAAGTAGTGTGAAATGATGCATAAAATCAACAAATTTTGTACTTGACGACTCGAGATATGGGCAAAATAATATTGCCCAAGAATGTGTGAAGAAACCACTTGTTATAGACCACTAGGTGAATCTACTATGTGCAAGTTTGAAAATCGAAAACGGAAATGGTAAGATTGTAGAGCTCGAAAAACTAGTGTGAAATAAAGTACAAAATCAACAAATTCTGAAATTGACGACTCAAGATATGGACAAACCAATATTGCCCAAGAATATGTGAAGAAACCACATGTTAAAGACCACTAGGTGAATCTCCTACTTGTGCGTTTGGAAACCAAAAACAAAAATGTTAAGATTGTTGAGCTCGAAAAGTAGTGTGAAATCAAGTATAAAATAACCAAATTCCGAACTTGACGACTCAGGATATGGACAAAACAATTTTGGCCAAGAATGTGTGAAAAAACCACAAGTTACAGACCACTAGGCGAATTTACTACGTGCAAGTTCGAAATTCAAAAACAAAAATGTTAAGATTGTAGAGCTCGAAAAGTAGTGTGAAATCAAATATAAAATCAACAATCACGCCTCAAGATATAGAAAAACCAATATTGTCTTAGAATGTGTGAACAAACCAAATGTTATAGACCACTAGGTGAATCTACTATGTGCAAGTTCGAAATTCGAAAACGGAAATGTTTAGATTGTAGAGCTCAAAAAGTACTTTGAAATCAAGTATAAAATCAACAAATTTCGAACCTCACGCCTCAAGATATGGAGAAAACAATATTGCCCAAGAATGTGTGAAGAAACGACATGTTATAGACCACTAGGTGAATCTACTACATTCGAGTTTGGAAATCAAAAATGGAAATTTTAAGATTATAGAGCTCAAAAAGTAGTGTGAAATCAAGTATAAAATCAACAAATTTCGAACCTCACGCCTCAAGATATGGACAAAACAATATTGCGCAAGAATCTGTGAACAAACCACATCTTATAGTCCACTAGGTCAATCTACTACATGCGAGTTTGGAAATAAAAAATGGAAATGTTAAGATTGAAGAGCTCGAAAAGTAGTGTTAAATTAAGTATAAAATCAACAAATTCCAAACTTCACGACCCGAGATATGGACAAAACAATATTGCCCAAGAATGTGTGAAGAAATCACATGTTATAGACCACTAGCTGACTCTAATACGTGCGAGTTTGGAAATAAAAAACCGATACGTTAACATTGTAGAGCTCAAAATGTAGTTTAAAATCAAGTATAAAATCAACAAATTCCGAACTTGACACCTCAAGATATGGACAAAACAATATTGCCCAAGAATGAGTTTAGAAACCAAATGTTATATACCACTAGATTCATCTACTACGTGCAAGTCAGAAATCAAAAACCGATATGTTAAGATTGCAGAGCTCAAAAAGTAGTGTGAAATGATGCATAAAATCAACAAATTTTGAACTTGACGACTCAAGATATGGGCAAAATAATATTGCCTAAGAATGTGTGAAGAAACCACATGTAATAGACTACTAGGTGAATCTAATACGTGCAAGTTTGGAAATCAAAAACCGATACGCTAAAATTGCAGAGCTCAAAAAGTAGTGTGAAATGATGCATAAAATCAACAAATTTTGAACTTGACGACTCAAGATATGGACAAAACAATATTGCCCAAGAATGTGTGAAGAAAACACATGTTAAAGACTACTAGGTGAATCTCCTACTTGCGAGTTTGCAAATCAAAAACGAAAATGTTAAGATTGTTGAGCTCGAAAAGTAGTTTGAAATCAAGTATAAATCAACAAATTTCGAACTTGACGACTCAGGATATGGGCAAAATAATATTGCCCAAGAATGTGTGAAGAAACCACATGTTATGGACCACTAGTCGAATCTACTACGTGTGAGTTCGAAATTCAAAAACGGAAATGTTAAGATTGTAGAGCTCAAAAAATAGTGTGAAATCAAGTATAAAATCAACAAATTTCCAATTCACACCTCAAGATATGGAAGAAACAAAATTGTCCTAAAATGTCTGAAGAAACCACATGTTATAGACCACTAGGTGAATCTACTATGTTCGAGTTCGAAATTCAAAAATGGAAATGTTAAGATTGTAGAGCTCAAAAAGAATTGTGAAATCAAGTATAAAATCAACAAATTTGGAACTTCACGCTTCAAGATATGGAGAAAACAATATTGCCCAAGAATGTGTGAAGAAACCACATGTTATCGACCACTAGGTGAATCTACTACATGCGAGTTTGGAAATCAAAAATGTAAATTTTAAGATTGTAGAGCTCAAAAATTAGTGTGAAATCATGTATAAAATCAACAAATTTAATACTTCACGCCTCAAGATATAGACAAAACAATATTGCCCAAGAATGTGTGAAGAAACCACATGTTATAGACCACTAGCTGAATATAATACGTGCGAGTTTGGAAATCAAAAACCGATACATTAAAATTGTAGAGCTCAAAATGTAGTGTAAAATCAAGTATAAAATCAACAAATTCCGAACTTGACACCTCAAGATATGGACAAAACAATATTGCTCAAGAATGAGTTTAGAAACCAAATGTTATATATCACTAGATTCATCTACTACGTGCAAGTCATAAATCAAAAACAGATATGTTAAGATTGCAGAGCTCAAAATGTAGTGTGAAATGATGCATAAAATCAACAAATTTTGAACTTGACGACTCAAGATATGGGCAAAATGATATTGCCCAAGAATGAGTGAAGAAACCACATGTTATAGACCACTAGGTGAATCTACTAGGTGCAAGTTTGAAAATCAAAAACAGAAATGGTAAGATTGTAGAGCTCAAAAAGTAGTGTGAAATCAAGTATAAAATCAACAAATTCAGAAATTGACGCCTCAAGATATGGACAAAACAATATTGCCCAAGATTGTGTGAAGAAAACACATGTTAAAGACTACTAGGTGAAAGTCCTACTTGCGAGTTCGGAATTCAAAAACGAAAATGTTAAGATTGTTGAGCACGAAAAGTAGTGTGAAATCAAGTATAAAATCAACAAATTTCCAATTCACACCTCAAGATATGGAAGAAACAATATTGTCCTAAAATGTGTGAAGAAACCACATGTTATAGACCACTAGGTGAATCTACTATGTTCGAGTTCGAAATTCAAAACGGAAATGTTAAGATTGTAGAGCTCAAAAAGAATTGTGAAATCAAGTATAAAATCAACAAATTTGGAACTTCACGCTTCAAGATATGGAGGAAACAATATTGCCCAAGAATGTGTGAAGAAACCACATGTTATCGAACACTAGGTGAATCTACTACATGCGAGTTTGGAAATCAAAAATGTAAATTTTAAGATTGTAGAGCTCAAAAAGTAGTGTGAAATCAAGTATAAAATCAACAAATTTAATACTTCACGCCTCAAGATATGGACAAAACAATATTGCCTAAGAATGTGTGAAGAAACCACATGTTATGGACCACTAGGTGAATATAATACGTGCGAGTTTGGAAATCAAAAACCGATACGTTAAAATTGTAGAGCTCGAAATGTAGTGTAAAATCAAGTATAAAATCAACAAATTCCGAACTTGACACCTCAAGATATGGACAAAACAATATTGCCCAAGAATGAGTTTAGAAACCAAATGTTATATACCACTAGATTCATCTACTACGTGCAAGTCAGAAATCAAAAACCGATATGTTAAGATTGCAGAGCTCAAAAAGTAGTGTGAAATGATGCATAAAATCAACAAATTTTGAACTTGACGACTCAAGATATGGGCAAAATAATATTGCCTAAGAATGTGTGAAGAAACCACATGTAATAGACTACTAGGTGAATCTAATACGTGCAAGTTTGGAAATCAAAAACCGATACGCTAAAATTGCAGAGCTCAAAAAGTAGTGTGAAATGATGCATAAAATCAACAAATTTTGAACTCGACGACTCAAGATATGGGCAAAATAATATTGCCCAAGAATGTGTGAAGAAACCACTTGTTATAGACCACTAGGTGAATCTAATATGTGCAAGTTTGAAAATCAAAAACGGAAATGGTAAGATTGTAGAGCACGAAAACTAGTGTGAAATCAAGTATAAAATCAACAAATTCTGAAATTGACGACTCAAGATATGGACAAAACAATATTGTTCTAAAATGTGTGAAGAAACCACATGTTATAGACCACTAGGTGAATCTCCTACTTGTGAGTTTCGAAATCAAAAACAAAAATGTTAAGATTGTTGAGCTCGAAAAGTAGTGTGAAATCAAGTATAAAATTAACAAATTCCGAACTTGACGCCTCAGGATAAGGACAAAACAATTTTGGCCAAGAATGTGTGAAGAAACCACATGTTATAGACCACTAGGCGAATTTACTACGTGCAAGTTCGAAATTCAAAAATAGAAATGCTAAGATTGTAAAGCTCAAAAAGTAGTGTCAAATCAAGTATAAAATCAACAAATTTCCAACTTCACGCCTCAAGATATGGAAAAAACAATATTGTCTTAGAATGTGTGAACAAACCACATGTTATAGACCACTAGGTAAAACTACTATGTGCAAGTTCGAAATTTGAAAACAGAAATGTTTAGATTGTAGAGCTCAAAAAGTACTGTGAAATCAAGTATAAAATCAACAAATTTCGAACTTCACGCCTCAAGATATGGAGAAAACAATATTGCCCCAGAATGTGCGAAGAGACCACATGTTATAGACCACTAGGTGAATCTACAACATTCGAGTTTGGAAATCAAAAATGGAAATTTTAAGATTGTAGAGCTCAAAAAGTAGTATGAAATCAAGTATAAAATCAACAAATTTCGAACCTCACGCCTCAAGATATGGACAAAACAATATTGCCCAAGAATGTGTGAAGAAACCACATGTTATAGACTACTAGGTGAATCTACTACATGTGAGTTTAGAAATCAAAAACCATTACGTTAAGATTGTAGAGCTCAAAATATAGTATGAAATCAAGTATAAAATCAACAAATTCCAAACTTGACGCCTCAAGATATGGACAGAACAATATTGCGCAAGAATGTGTGAAGAAAGCACATGTTATAGACCACTAGGCGAATCTAATACGTGCGAGTTTGGAAATCAAAAACCGATACGTTAAAATTGTAGAGCTCAATATGTAGTGTAAAATCAAGTTTAAAATCACCAAATTCCGAACTTGACACCTCAAGATATGGACAAAACAATATTGCCCAAGAATGAGTGAAGAAACCAAATGTTATATACCACTAGATAAATCTACTACGTGCAAGTTCAGAAATCAAAAACCGATATGTTAAGATTGTAGAGCTCAAAAAGTAGTGTGAAATGATGCATAAAATCAACAAATTTTGAACTTGACGCCTCAAGATATGAACAAAATAATACTTTCCAAGAATGTGTAAAGAAACAACAAGTTATCGACCACTAGGTTAATCTACTATGTGCAAGTTTGAAAATCATAAACGAAAATGTTAAGATTGTAGAGCTCGAAAAGTAGTGTGAGATCAAGTATAAAATCAACAAATTCTGAAATTGACGCCTCAAGATATGAACAAAACAATATTGCCCGAGAATGTGTGAAGAAACCACATGTTATGGACCACTAGGTGAATCCCCTACTTGCGAGTTTGGAAATCAAAAACAAAAATGTTCAGATTGTTGAGCTCGAAAAGTAGTGTGAAATCAAGTATAAAATCAATAAATTCCGATCTTAACGCCTCAAGATATGGACAAAACAATATTGCGCAAGAATGTGTGAAGAAACCACATGTTATAGACCACTAGGTGAATCTACTACATGCGAGTCTGGAAATAAAAAACGGAAATGTTAAGATCGTACAGCTCGAAAAGTAGTGTGAAATCAAGTATAAAATCAGCAAATTTTGAACTTCACGTCTCAAGATATGGACAAAACAATATTGCCAAAGAATGTCTGAACAAACCACATCTTATAAACCACTAGGTCAATATACTACATGCGAGTTTGGAAATAAAAAATGGAAACGTTAAGATTGTAGAGCTCGAAAAGTAGTGTTAAATTAAGTATAAAATGAACAAATTCCGAACTTCACGACTCGAGATAAGGACAAAACAATATTGCCCAAGTATGTATGAAGAAACCACATGTTATAGACCACTAGCTGACTCTAATATGTGCGAGTTTGGAAATAAAAAACCGATACGTTAACATTGTAGAGCTCAAAATGTAGTCTAAAATCAAGTATAAAATCAACAAATTCCGAACTTGACACCTCAAGATATGGACAAAAAAAATATTGCCCAAGAATGTGTTTAGAAACCAAATGTTATATACCACTAGATTAATCTGCTACGTGCAAGTCAGAAATCAAAAACCTATAAGTTAAGATTGTAGAGCCCAAAAAATAGTGTGAAATGATGCAGAAAATCAACAAATTTTGAACTTGACAACTCAAGATATGGGCAAAATAATATTGCCCAAGAATGTGTGAAGAAACCACATGTTATAGACTACTAGGTGAATCTACTATGTGCAAGTTTGAAAATCAAAAACGGAAATGGTAAGATTGTAGAGCTCAAAAAGTAGTGTCAAATCAAGTATAAAATCAACAAATTCAGAAATTGACGCCTCAAGATATGGACAAAACAATATTGCCCAAGAATGTGTGAAGAAAACACATGTTAAAGACTACTAGGTGAATCTCCTACTTGCGAGTTTGGAAATCAAAAACGAAAATGTTAAGATTGTTGAGCTCGAAAAGTAGTGTGAAATCAAGTATAAAATCAACAAATTTCGAACTTGACGCCTCAGGATATGGACAAAACAATTTTGGCCAAGAATGTGTGAAGAAACCACATGTTATAGACCACTAGGCGAATCTACTACGTGTGAGTTCGAAATTCAAAAACGGAAATGTTAAGATTGTAGAGCTCGAAAAATAGTGTGAAATCAAGTATAAAATCAACAAATTTCCAATTCACACCTCAAGATATGGAAAAAGCAATATTGTCCTAAAATGTGTGAAGAAACCACATGTTATAGACCACTAGGTGAATCTACTACATGCGAGTTTGGAAATCAAAAAAAGGAAACGTTAAGATTGTAGAGCTCGAAAAGTAGTGTGAAATCAAGTATAAAATCAACAAATTCCGTACCTGACGCCTCAAGATATGGACAAAACAATATTATCCAAGAATGTGTGAAGAAACCACATGTTATAGACCACTAGGTTAATGTACTACATTCGAGTTTGGAAATCAAAAAACGGAAACGTTAAGATTGTAGAGCTCGAAAAGTAGTGTGAAATCAAGTATAAAATCAATAAATTCCGAATTTGACGCCTCAAGATATGGACAAAACAATACTACCCAAGAATGTGTGAAAAAACCACATGTTATAGACCACTAGGTGAATCTACTAGGTGTGACTTCGGAAATCAAAAACCGAAACATTAATATTATAGAGTTCAAAATGTAGTGTGAAATCAAGTATAAAATCAACAAATTTCAAACTTGACGCCTCAAAATATGGACAAAACAATATTGCCCAAGAATGAGTGAAGAAACCACATGTTATATACCATTCGGTGAATCTACTACATGCGAGTTCGGAAATGAAGAACCAAAATGTTAAGATTGTGGAGCTCAAAAGGTAGTGTGAAATCAAGTATAAAATCAACAAATTCCGAACTTGACGCCTCGAGATATGGACAAAAACAATATTGCCCAAGAATAGGTGAAGAAACCAGATGTTATAGACCACTAGGAGAATCTACTATGTGCGAGTTTGGATATGAAAAACGGAAATGTTAAGATTGTAGATCTCGAAAAGTAGTGCGAAATCAAGTATAAAATCAAAAAAATTTGAACTTCACGCCTCAAGATATGGACAAAACAATATTGCCCAAGAATGTGTGAAGAAACCACATGTTATACACCACTAGGTGAATCTACTACATGCGAGTTTGGAAATAAAAAACGAAAACGTTAAGATTGTAGAGCTCAAAAAGTAGTGTGAAATCAAGTATAAAATCAACAAATTTCGAACTTGATGCCTCAAGATATGGACAAAACTATATTGCCCAAGAATGTGTGAAGAAACCACATGTTATAGACCACTAGGTGAATCTACTACATGTGAGTTTGGAAATCAAAAACCAATACGTTAAGATTGTAGAGCTCCAAATGTAGTATGAAATCAAGTATAAAATCAACAAATTCCAAACTTGACGCCTCAAGATATGGACAAAACAATATTGCGCAAGAATGTGTGAAGAAACCACATGTTATAGACCACTAGGTGAATCTACTACGTGCGAGTTTGGAAATCAAAAACCGATATGTTAAGATTGTAGAGCTTAAAATTGTTAAGGTATTTTTGATACAAAATATGCTTGTTGTGCATGGTAAGTATGTTTGATGTGTTCTAGTTATTATATGTGTTTTAATGCTTGCTGTATTTTATTAACTAATGTTTTTATCAAAGACATGAAGCTTAATATAAGCTTACAAGTTGTCAAGATTTAGAACTACAAAATTCACTATGTCAATAGCTGATGTGGAAGATGTTTGCTGACCTATACACTTGCTGATTAGGCTCAAGTTTTAGTCCAGAAAACTTGGTCTAAATCATAGAAGATTGAATACTGTCATAGATTCCAGAGAGCACGAATTATGGGATCAAATCATGCTAAATTGTCTAAAGCTTGACCTTGATTTGATTTGCTAGAAGAAAGGAAAGAAGAGATCAATTCCTAGAAGAGAAAAGATTCTCGGAAGAAAAGAAAGGAAAGAAGAAAAGATTTTCTGAGAAAAAGGAAACAAATCAAATTAAGAGAAATTAGATGGAGAGAGATCAAGATGATTAGAATCGATGATATGATTCAAAAGGCCAGAAACCCTAGTACTATATAATCTAAAAAGAGGCTGCCGTAGAGTAGAGACACTGATTAAAAAGCCTCCAAGCAGTTAGTTTTTCTCTCTTACAGTCTTGCTTATTGTTTACTCTGTTAGAGATGCTTCATACCTGAACCAAGTTCCTAAACCTCTGCATCAACAAGCTATCATAGTGGATTTCCAAATCTCAAGGAGGAGCCTTGAGTAGTGGATGTAGTTCCAATTGTGACTGAACCACTCTACCCTTATTTTTTTACAGTCTTGATATTGTTTTCTGTGCTTGTTTTTATCTGCTATTATTTGTGTCTAGTTCATACTAGTCTATATTCTAGCAAATTGTTTGAGTACTATATTTGATTCTAGACTTTACTGTTTGACAAACTGATTTTACAGCAGAAAATCTGGTCAAGTAGTAAAAAAAAAATATATATATATATAGAAGTGTTAATAAGCTACTTACTCAATACAATTCACCCCCTCTTGTATTAAGCCTAAGGTTCTAACAAAAATGTAGTGTAAAATCAAGTATAAAATCAACAAATTCCGAACTTGACGCCTCAAGATATGGACAAAACAATATTGCCCAAGAATGAGTGAAGAAACCACATGTTATATACCACTAGATGAATCTACTACGTGCAAGTACAAAAATCAAAAATCGATATGTTAAGATTGTAGAGCTCAAAAAGTAGTGTGAAATGAAGCATAAAATCAACAAATTCTGAACTTGACGCCTCAAGATATAGACAAAATAATATTGCCCGAGAATGTGTGAAAAAACCACATGTTTATAGACCACTAGGTGAATCTACTATGTGCAAGTTTGGAAATAAAAAATGGGAATGTTAAGATTGTAGAGCTCGAAAAGTAGTGTGAAATCAAGTATAAAATCAACAAATTCTGAAATTGACGCCTCAAGATATCGACAAAACATTATTGTCCAAGAATAAGTGCAGAAACCACATGTTATAGACCACTAGGAGAATCTACCATGTGCAAGTTCGAAAATGAAAAACGGAAATGTTAAGATTGTAGAGCTCGAAAAGTAGTGTGAAATCAAGTATAAAATCAACAAATTTCGAACTTCACGCCTCAAGATATGGACAAAACAATATTGCCCAAGAATATGTGAAGAAACCACACGTTATAGACCACTAGGTGAATCTACTACGTGTGAGTTCGGAAATCAAAAACCGAAATATTAAGATTGTAGAGCTCGAAATGTAGTGTGAAATCAAGTATAAAATCAACAAATTCCGAACTTGACACCTCAAGATATGAACAAAACAATATTGCCCAAGAATGAGTGAAGAAACCACATGTTATATACCACTAGGTGAATCTACTACGTGCGAGTTCAGAAATTAAGAACCAAAATGTTAAGATTGTGGAGCTCAAAAAATAGTGCGATATCAAGTATAAAATCAACAGATTCCGAACTTGACGCCTCGAGATATGGACAAAACAATATTGCCTAAGAATGAGTGAAGAAACCACATGTTATAGACTACTAGGAGAATCTACTACGTGCGAGTTTGGAAATGAAAAACCAAAATGTTAAGAATGTAGAGCTCGAAAAGTAGTGTGAAATCAAGTATAAAATCAACAAATTTCAAACTTCACGCCTCAAAATATGGAAAAACTAATATTGCCCAAGAATGTGTGAAGAAACCACATGTTATAGACCACTAGGTCAATCTACTACATGCGAGTTTGGAAATCAAAAACAGAAATGTTAAGATTGTAGAGCTCGAAAAGTAGTGTGAAATCAAGTATAAAATCAACAAATTCCGAGCTTGACGCCTCGAAATATGGACAAAACAATATTGCCCAAGAATGTGTGAAGAAACCATATGTTATATACCACTAGATGAATCTACTACGTGCAAGTTCAGAAATCAAAAAGCGATATGCTAAGATTGTAGAGCTCAAAAAGTAGTGTGAAATGAAGCATAAAATCAACAAATTCTGAACTTGACGACTAAAGATATTTGCAAATTAATATTGCCCAAGAATGTGTGAAGAAACCACATGTTATAGACCACTAGGTGAATCTACTATATGCAAGTTCGAAAATCAAAAATGAAAATGTTAAGATTTTAGAGCTCGAAAAGTAGTGTGAAATCAAGTATAAAATCAACAAATCCTGAACTTGACGCCTCAAGATATGGACAAAACAATATTGCTCAAGAATGTGTGAAGAAACCATATGTTATAGACCACTAGATGAATCTCCTACTTGCGAGTTTGGAAATCAAAAACAAAAATGTTAAGATCGTTGAGCTCGAAAAGTAGTGTCAAATCAAGTATAAAAACAATAAATTCCGAACTTGATGCCTCAATATATAGACAAAACAATATTATCCAAGAATGTGTGAAGAAATCACATGTTATAGACCACTAGGTGAAGCTACTACATGCGAGTTTGGAAATCAAAAAACGGAAATGTTAAGATTGTAGAGATCGAAATGTAGTGTGAAATCAAGTATAAAATCAACAAATTCCAAACTTGACGCCTCAAGATATGAACAAAACAATCTTCATCAAGGTAGGTCTCTGGTTAGGGTTTAGGAGAATTTGTTAGATTTTAAAAGTTCATGGGAATTCAAGACTCAATTCTACCATTTTAAAGTCTAAATCTTAGCAATAAAGGAAAAGTCTGAATCTGTTTTTCAGCCCATACACTATTCAATGTTTGGCCCACATCTGGAGTTCTAGAAGTCACACTAATCTCAACATTTTACTGGAGATAGCTGAGACATAATTCTATAACTTTCATGTTTTGAGGAGGTCCAAATTTTCATGTTATCAATGATGTCTTGGCCATCTACCGAAGAAGACTTTTAATCACCTAATATTCACCTAACATTCACCTACCAAATAGTTAACCACATATTAAATAATTCAATAGTTAACCACTTTAATAGTTCCATTTTTCAGCCTATAAAAGGAGGCATGTGCCATACATTTAGACATTAGATATTATTAAAAGATATGTTTTTGCTGATGTGGTTGTATTGGAATATGTGTTTTGCTGATGTGGATGAATATGTGGCTTGACTTTTGGGTAATAAAGGTGGGACCCACAATTAATTTTAGTGGGGAAAGTATGGAGGAATGGAATAGTGGATGTTTTGTTAATGGTTTTGTATTAGGAGATGTGTTTTGGTGATGTGGCTGTATTGAGAGATGTGTTCTGCTGATGTGGTTATATTGGGAGATGTGTTTTTGTGTAATAGAAGTGGGACCCATTATGTGTGTTTAATTGGCCATTAGTATTGTGACCATTGCTAATGAGGACATTAGATATTATTAAAAGATGTGTTTTTGCTGATGTGGATGTATTGAAATATGTGTTTTGCTGACGTGGATGAATATGTGGCTTGACTTTTGGGTAATAAAGGTGGGACCCATAATTAGTTTTAGTGGGGAAAGTATGGAGGAATGGAATAGTGGATGTTTTGTTAATGGTTTTGTATTGGGAGATGTGTTTTGATGATGTGGTTGTATTGAGAGATGTGTTGTGCTGATGTGGCTATATTGGGAGATGTGTTTTTGTGTAATAGAAGTGGGACCCATTATATGTGTTTAATGGGCCATTAGTGTTGTGTCCATTGCTAATGGGGAAATTAGATATTATTAAAAGATGTATTTTTGCTGATGTGGTTGTATTGAAATATGTATTTTGCTGATGTGGATGAATATGTGGCTTGACTTTTGGGTAATAAATGTGGGACCCAAAATTAGTTTTAGTGGGGAAAGTATGGAGGAATGGAATAGTGGATGTTTTGTTAATGATTTTGTATTGGGAGATGTATTTTGGTGATGTGACTGTATTGGGAGATGTGTTGTGCTGATGTGGCTATATTGGGAGATGTGTTTTTGTGTAATAAAAGTGGGACCCATTATATGTATTTAATGGGCCATTAGTGTTGTGACCATTGCTAATGGGGACATTAGATATTATTAAAAGATGTGTTTTTGCTGATGTGGCTGTATTGGAATATGTGTTTTGCTGATGTGGATGAATATGTGGCTTGACTTTTGAGTAATAAAGGTGGGACTCACAATTAGTTTTAGTGGGGAAAGTATGGAGGAATGAAATAATGGATGTTTTGTTAATGATTTTGTATTGGGAGATGTGTTTTGGTGATGTGACTGAATTGGGAGATGTGTTGTGCTGATGTGGCTATATTGGGAGATGTGTTTTTATGTAATAGAAGGGGGACCCATTATGTGTGTTTAATGGGCCATTAGTGTTGTGACCATGCTGTTGCTTTGTATTATTTAAGTTTTATTTCATGTTATATTTTCTTTTATTTCTTGTTTATGCTCTTCATTTAATTTGTTGTTTATGCTTATCATTTTCTCTCTTGTACTTAGTTAATTTCTATTATACTTATGCTCTCATCTTATTTATTTATGTTTTTTCTTCTTCATTATGTTTAGCTAAGTTTATTTATGCCAAGGTGAAAAGATTACACTAATGGTGTAAGAATATGTAAAATATAAACTCAGCATGGACTTTAATGTTTAAATTCAAGTAAATTCTCTATTAACATTTGTTGTAATTATTATCTTAATATACATTAATACCCTACTTGTTAAGTGGTGAGTCTTGATTCATGGTGTACAATCATTGGTACTGAAGCAACCGGCCGGAGAGGGGAGGAAGTCGCCACCAATTGATTTGAAGTGCAATTTGACACTTATAGAAAGCTGCGAACCAGAGAAATGGGAACGGGGGTCTATTGAACGTGAGGAAGGTGTTAGACACCCCACGGCTCCTGTTTAAAACAGTTATTGAATTTTTAGACAATTGGCTGACTTTTGAAAAACTAGGTATTTGCAAGATTGGATTAAAAAAAATAGGGATTTGATTCTTGGATTGTACCAACTTATGGTACGGTTGAAAACACGCCAACTTATGGCATAGAAGGGATGAGAATGCCAACTTATGGCATTTGGAATGGGGGGATGATTTGGAGTTCCAACTTATGGAACCGGAATGAACGAAAACAATTTGGGAGACACCAACTTATGATATTTATTTGAAAAGTTCAGAAATCCCACCTTGTAGAATTTTGAAGAAAGAATTTAAAATTTCCAACTTATGGAATTTTGAAAATGAGATTTCAAATACCAACTTATGGTATTATTTTCTGAAATTTATTTCAAAAGGAATTTTGAAATTCCAACTTATGGAATTTTCGAAAAGAATTTTTAAAATATCAACTTATGATATTCATTTGAAAAGACTTTGGGAAATCCCAACTTATGAGATTTTTGAAAGAGTTGGAAATCCCAACTTATGGGATTTAATTGAAGATACCAACTTATGGTATTGAAAGAATTTGAAATCCCAACTTATGGGATTTTTGAAAGAATTGGAGATCCCAACTTATGGGATTTAATTTTGAGAAAACTACCAACTTGTGGTAGTTGATTATTTTAAATTTGTTAAGGGCGAGACGGCTTTGATTAATGGGGGTCGTGTTGCGTTATTTTCATAGCAACTAAATAAAATAAGATTGTAAACATACAAATATTCACAAACAAATAAAATCCTAAATGCCTATATGCTCTAACACCCTAGAATGTCATGCATGGATTTTCCACTATTTTTGTTTTTCACTATTTACATATTACATGTTTTGGGCCTAAAACAAACAAAACAAAGTAAAATAAAACAAAACTCCCCCCTAAAGCCTAAATTTTCTAACCCAAGCCCAAACGCAAAATTTAAACTCTAATAAATCCAACTTAAATAATATAAAAAAAAGGCCCAAATGTTTAACATATACAACCCTACAATATTGGCCCAATAGTCTAATATCCAAACCCAAACATATTTACTTAAGCCCCGAATAATACTGGCCCAAAATTAAACTAAAACATGGGCCCACATCGTGGCCCAACAACTGATGAGGCCTGACCCTCTTCACCAGCTACACTCAGCCAATTAAACCTAGACTAATCCGGCCCACCAAATCAAGCCCCATACATGCCAAACCCACAAACACCTTAACCCAAATGAAATCATTCTCGGCCCATGACATCCATACCCTAGCCTACATTTCTTTCTCCCCTCCTTCCTCCGCCAGAGCTTCACATCCAGGTTTCTTACGGTTTCGATTTTTCCTCTTCAATATCTTTTCATCAATCACAACAATGCAAGGACAAGATCAGTTTGAGAATCCTACCTTCCAAAAAGTTTGAAGTCCAAAAGACCTGTGATGATGAGGATTGGTGATACCGTGGTGGGAGTAGCTCGGGTTTACGGTAATGGAGGCGCTGGGGATTTGAGTGGAGATAGATGATTACGGTGAACAGAGGATTGAGGATGGGTTTCAATTGATTTCAGGGGATCAAGGCTGAGAAACGAAGAAGCAAGAGTAGCGGTTTGGGTTTTTGATGGCGGTGGACGTGGTCTATAGTGACAGGTGAGGGGTTTTGAAGTGAGATGAGTCTTCGATGAGGCGAGGAGGTTCGGGTATGGAGAAGAGGTTCCTATGTGTGTTTAATGGTGGGATTGAGGCTGTCTGATTTTTTGTGTCTGATGCAAGGTAAGGGATCAAGAAAATGATGTATTTGAGGAGCCGTGATTTGGTTATTTAAGTTTCAGGATTTTCAGATGGGTTTGTGATGGTTTGATGAACCTAGGTTCGGATAGGTGTGAGTGAAATGGTGGGTTTTGGGAGATGGGAAATGGTGGTGCGCGGCACTGCGGCAGAGGTGGTTTCGGTAGAGTGAAAACAAGGGAGATTCGGTGGGGGGAAGAGGATAATCGCAGGTAAGGGATGGTATTTCGGTGACTTGCTGGGAATGGGGATAACAATTTTGGATGAAAGTTTGTCCGTCTGTACGTGGGTTATGGTATTTTTCAGTCTCAGTGCCAGCTAGGAGGAGAAGTAGAGTCTTCGTGAGGAGTGGTGAAGAAAATAAGAGTGTGTTTGGTAACCGTTTTCAAAACAGTTTTTTGTCTAAACTGTTTTGAGTTTTTATTTTTAAAAACAGTTTTCATTTTTCAGTTTTAAAAACTAAAAAATCAAAACAACATTTTGTTGTTTTGTAAGATTTTCAAATGGTATAATTGTAAAGATTTTCAACATTTTATTTTATTTTATTTCTCTCTCTCTTCTCTCACTCCCAACGGTGACTCGCCTATCTTCATCGACATCGTCGTCCGGCCACCGAACGGCCTTGCTCCGTTGTTGGCCCAAAATCACCTTCATTTTTACCCGATTGATGAATTTGAATTTCATTTTGATAAATTTGAGTTTTATTTGGATGAATTTCAATTTCATTTGACTAAATTTCAATTTTAATTTCATGTTTTTCGGTTTCCGAAAACAAAGTCAAATATCACCAACCAAATGAATTTTTTAACAGTTTTTTTTCCTAAAAAGTGTTTCTAAAAACTATACCCAAAATCGTTTTTAAATACTAAAAAAGAAAACAATCTCCAAACACACTCTAAGATTTCCTCTGTAACCTGCGTGGGAGAAGGTTCAAATTGGGGAGATGAAGTTTAAGTGATGAGTGATTACAGCGAGGGAATTTTGGTGTTGGGAAAGAAAGATGGCTGTGTATCAGTGAAGGTAAGGCAGAGAGGGAGGTGAAGGCTTTGCCTATTCAAAAAGATTGAAATCGTCTGTCTGTTCGTGAGTGAGAGCGTTCCAGTTGAGATAAGGAGCAATGTCTAGGTTCCAAGTGGGAGGTCAAAGCTTCGTCTTTGTCTGTTACAGTGATTTGCAGGTTTTGGAGATGAAGGCTGAGGATGAGAGGTTCAAGTGTCTGTGCGTAGGTCTGTGTGTGTGAAAAGGTTGTCTGTGTCTTCGGGAGAATTGAAGTGGTGTGGGGGAGATGAAGATTATTTCAGAGAGGCGGGGCTGTGATGAGTAGTGAGTCTAGAATTCTCTCTGTGTGTGGGGAATTTTTCCAGTAGGAGCCGTTGAAGATGTGAGTGTCTCGATTAATAAAAGAGGGTGAAGGTTGAAGATGATGTCCCTCTTTGTCTGTGTCTGTTCCGTATCTGATGCAGGGATGGGAGAGTTATGAGGGATTGAGTGATTCAAGATAGAGATGACAGAAATTGAATGGGAGTTATGGTGGACGGTGGGGATAGTGTATTCAGGGGATGGGAGTGGCGTGAGAAGGTGGTGATACAGAATTGCAGAGAAGTGTTTAATGGGGGCAGGTCTTGCAAAGGGAGAAAGTCAACTAGGTTGTGGGCCGGGTTTAGGTAATTGGGTTGGGTTTGGGTTTTTGGATCATGGGCTCTAACTGGGTTCTATTTTGGGTAGGCTTGGTTGGGCAAACTTAATTGGGCTTGGGTTTTGATGGTGGGCTTGATATTTGATCGGTTTTGGATTGGGTTCAGGTAATTGGGTCGAGACGGGATTGGATTAGGATGAATTTGGGGATGGGCTTTTTATTTCATTTTGCTTTTTCTTTTTCTTTTTCTTTTTATTAAACACAAATTTCTTCAATTAAAACCTAATTTCAAACAATTAGTTAATTAATTAAAAAAAATTGTGATCCGGACAAAAATAGGATACTATAGGTACAACAAATGCTTGCTTCTTTCATAACCTACAGCACGGAGAACTGGCACTTGTGCTATGAAGTATCTTGATTTGTCATTGAAATAAATAAGCACATGAATACTTGACAACATTTACAAGTATTGGCATTACAATTGAAGAAATTAATATAATCATGTTAATAACTTAAAAGGAGCTATTAATGATAAATCATCCGATTGGAACCTCCTTTGTGTGTGGTTTCCAGTTGAGTAATAAAAAGAGTTTATATTATACTTATTTGAAATACCATTAGTGGATCCTCTAACATTAACAATTGTTTTATCTTTATTTACTCTTTATATTATTATTTCATCTTAACCATCTCTTTATCTTTCCTTTTATTTCATTATTTGTGGTTCTATACCCTTAACGTCCCTGTGGATCGACCCTGGTCTTACCGGGTTTTTTATTACTTTGACACTCTTGTACTTGGGAGAAGACATTAATCATTTGATCGTGTCAGTAGGAAGTTCTCTAGAGATGAGATATTGTCTGATTGGTTCTCTCCAGTCTTCTAGAGCGTCAACTATCAGGGTTATTGGTCCTTCCTTAATACTGGGCTTTTCCAATATCTCGATCCACATGTCTAGGGAGAGCTCCTCAGAATTGGAACTATCCAACTTGGACAGGAGGTCAGCTCTTTGGTTTTGTTCCCTAGGGATACGACTGATTGAGATTCTCTTGGCTCCAAAATGCTGGGAGAAGTAGGGTTGCACCCTCTATAGGTACTGCTGTATAGTTGGCTCTCTGGCCTCATATATTCTCTGACACTATCCAACTATGAGATGGGATTCGCTATGGACTTGGAGAGGGTATGCCTTCAGGGCCTCTGTTAGGCCTAGTCCTGCTAGTGGAGCTTCATATTCTACCATATTGTTCATAGCTGGAAATTCAAAGCAGACACTATACTCAAACACTTGGTTTTTTGGACTTATGAGTACTATCCCTGCTTCACTACCATCAGGTTAGAAGATCCATCGACATATAATTTCCATATGGGGACCACCAGGTCCGTTTCTACTATATTTTACTCTGTTGGGGAGATGGTTGCTGCTGGTGGGGCTATGGGCTCAGCCATGGGCTCCTCAAAGGAGCACTCAGCAATAAAATCCGCCAAGGCTTGTCCTTTGATGGTAGGCCAAGGTCGATACTGTAGCCTAAACTCTCCCAATTCAATCACCCATCTTACTAGTCGCCCAGACATATCTAGCATGTGGAGAATCTGTCTAGAGGCTGATCTGTCAACACAACAATTTGGTGAGCTTGGAAGTGAGGTCTTAGTTTTCTAGAGGTGTTTACTAATGCTAGTGCCACCTTTTCTACTTTCAAGTATCTGGTTTCAACATCATGGAGAGTTTCACTAGTATAGTACATAGGGCATTGTATTCCTATTTCCTCTCTTACTAATATGGCACTGACTACCAATTTTACAATTCCTAGATAGAGAAAGAGGTTTTCATTCTCTTTTGGTTGAGACAAAACCTTAGGAGATGATAAGCGAACCTTGAGCTCTTCAAAAACTTTCTGACACTCTAGAGTCCATTCAAAATTAGGGTTGCTCTAAAATAGAGAGAGACGCTCTCCTTCTTCTTGAAGAAGTTTTTTTCCTCGTGATAACTTTCTTTCTGCTATTGAGTTTCTCTTCTTCTGTACTAAACTTTGGGATCTCACCATTTTATCAAGCCTGTTTCTTTTATCCTTCCATGGGTAAATATAAAAAAATATCTTCGCCTCCCCTTACTCGGGGAAACAAAAAAAGGAACCAAGAGAAACTCCATTTTTCTCTTTCTAAAAATGTTGTGACTGCCTTGGAAGTCCCTCATATTTCCCAAGTTTTAGCTACCCTAAGCAAGTCTTCTAATCCAGTAACCCTAACTGGAGGGTCAAGCTCATCCCAAACCAATTTGTTTCAACTACCCACTATCGTGGCAAGTCTCCTAATATGGAAACCCTAACTGGAGGGTCAAGTCCATTCCTCTACCACACTACCTCAATGTCTGCAGTGTATAAGGATGTCAGCTTGTCTCCTAGCCATGAGAGAGTGACGGTGGAGGAGTGTTCTGATTCTGATGATGATAAGGGTCTGGAAGAGGAAGCAGTTGATTTTACCCTCTCGGACGTAGAATTCCTCAACTCTCCTACACCAAATGTCAGTAATGATGGGGCTTTCATGTCCTCTGCTGTTGGATTTCAGAATGCCAGTAGCGACCTAGTGGCTGCAGCAAGTGTTCCAGATGAAGAGCTCCTCAACAGTAGCGTTGGGGTTGTTCAAAATATCGGTGGTGATCCAGTGGCTTCAGTAAAAGTTACTCTTCCTAACTCAAGTATTCCTAAGCCTTTCCACGCAGCTATGGGGAAATGGACAGATTTGTTCTCCCCATCCCATAACACTGGTAGTTGTCCCAAACTTGTGCATTTTACTGATTCTAGTAAAGCTAAGTATTGTACTCTATTTTATGGTGATCTAGATAGTAACTATGATGTTTGGAAGTCATGTGTTGTGGGCTATATGGCTGGGAAATATCCTGGGTTTAGTGCTCTACATAATTTAATAGGAAACACTTTGAAATGTGATGCTTCTTTGACTGTACATGATTCGGGTTGGTTGATTTACAGGTTCAAAAATGGGGTTGATAAACTCTCTTTTTTATCTAGTGGTCCTTATTTCGTTTGTGGGAGACCTTTGGTGCTAAAGCCTATGCCTGAATATTTTAATTTTGCTCATAATGAGATGAATAGAGTACCAGTTTGGGTGAAATTTTGAAACTTACTTCTAAAATGTTGGTCCTTAAAATGCTTATCTAAGATTGCTAGTGTACTTGGAAAGCCACTTCGATGTGATAATTTGACCTCCTCCATATTAAAGCTCTCCTTTGCTAGAGTTTTAGTTGAGTTGGACCTTCTTGATAATCTGCCATACTCCATAAATATCACTCTACTGAATGGTGTAACACTAGTTCAATCCGTTGTCTATGAAACCCTGCCCAAGTTCTGTAAATTCTACCGAATTCTAGGTCACACAACCGAGAGCTGTTCTAAGACCCCTACAACTAGTGAGCCGAGCACCAAGGCAGCTAAGGACATTGTAGATTCTGGTAATATAAGTCGTGGCAATGTCCATGATAGGTTGGCGCCTCCAGTGGAGAATTCTATGGGGAATGGAAAAGGAAAAGATGTCGTTGAGGAATAGTGCTTGGACCCTGCACAGCCGAGAGCAGTACCTGATATTATGGCTGAGGGTTGGGAAATTATTAGGGAAGGAAGAAAAAGAAAGAGTAAGAAACAACACACATCTCACAAATGGCAAAATGTTCTTGGGGAGAAGGGTTTTGATTCATTGCAAACAGAGGATGATATTGAGTTTGGTGACTGGAAAGTCACCAAGGGCAGAAATCAATATAAAAAGCATCACAGTTCACACAATTCAAGTATCGGGGATGTGGTACAGATCGTGTCTGGTAATCACAAGGGCAAACACACTGCTATGATTATTGAAGAAATAGATGAGAGGGTATGTGAAGGAGCCTTTGACGGTGTCACCACTAGGCATGATGCTAGGAAAGAATCTGGACACGATAGAGGACCTCCCACCACTATGGCCATTTGACGATTTGGAATCAGCATTGCTTTGCTGGTATCTCAAGTTTCGTTGGGATGTAGTGGCTCCAGCTCTTCAAGAGTTGTTTCCTTAGTGTCTGTTACTGTTATGATTAGTTGATACCTCTGCTTGTTTGCTGCCTTGACTCTGATATTGCTTTGCCACTATTTTTGGGATTGGGTATGTTTCTTTCCTGCTGGTCTGCTGGGTTTGTTTACTCCTTGTGGTTTGTTTCCCTTACTAGTGGTCGTTGCAGTTGTTCTCCTGCTGGTTTTGGTTGTGTTCTGTTGCTGGTTCTCTTCGTTCTAGTTGCAAGTAACTCCTTCTGTTGATGCCTCTATGCCTGAGGCGCCTGCAGATTTAATGCTGTTGTGTTCTTCTTGCTCTTGCCCTGTCTCTACTGGTTTGGAGGCTGGCTTGTGCCTCCTTGCAATTTTGTTGCTGCTATCCTCGTTCTGCCTACTACTGATGGTTGTAGCTGCTCTCCCTAGCTGTTCAGCCATGTTGTGCGCTGTGGTTGTCTAGTGTGGATATTCTGCTGGCCTTCTACACGTGATTCAACATTGGCGATAGTTCCCCCTTGCTATTTTCTGCTACTGTTTATAGCAGTAATTATGCTTGTTTGGGTCTGTTTTTTATGGACTGGGATCTTGGTTATCCTTTGCTTCTCATTCCATGTTTGGCCTTGCGTGACCATTTGTTTTCTATAGGGAGGTTGTTCCCTTTTGGTATTGTTTCATTTGTTGTATATGGTTGGTTTTCTTGCCTAGACCTTCGGGCTAGTCTAGTTTCATTGTATCTAGTTAGATTCACCAAGGAGCATGCTCCCTTTCAGTCTTTTCGCATCACTTTGTACATGTACTTGCTGGTTTACCAGCATGGTTACTTTTGATCTCTATACTTACTTACATTTTGATCCAAAAAAAATAAAAAATTAGGGTTGCTCTTCAGTGTCTTGAAGAATGGTAAACTGTGTTTTCCTAGTCGAGCAATGAATCTGTTGAGAGTAGCCAATCTTCCTATGAGACACTGAACTTCCTTTACTGATTTCGATAGAGTCATATCCAAGATTGCTTGAATCTTTTCTGGGTTTTGCTCTATCCCTTTACTGCTAACAGAAAACTCAAGAATTTTTCTCCTCTGATGGCCAAGACACACTTGGAGAGATTCAACTTCATCTGATGGTGGTCAAGTACAGAAAAGACTTATGCTAAGTCGATGAGATGTTGTTCAAATATCATGTTTTTTACTAACATATCATCGACATACCCTTCCATAATCTCAGCTAATTGATTCTTAAACACCTTACTCACCATTCATTGGTATGTGGCCCTAGTATTCTTTAGGCTGAAAGGCATATCCCTATAGCAATATGTTCCCTTGTCAGTAACAAAAGTCATTTTCTTTTCATCCTCTAAATGCATACGGATATGGTGATATCCAAAGTTAGTGCCCAAGGAGCTCAAGTACTCAAACCCTCTAGTAGAGTCAACCAATCGGTCAATTTTAGGTAGAGGATAATTGTCATTTGGGTAGGCTTTGTTTAGGTCAGTGAAGTCCACACACATTCTCCACTTGCCATTATTTTTCTTAACCATCACCACGTTGGCTAGCCAGTTTAGGTACATTACTTCTTTGATGAAGCCAGCTGCCATAAGCTTGTCAACCTCTTCTGTTATTATCCTTTGTCTTTCTCCCCTAAAGTTCCTCTTCTTTTGACGAACTGGAGGAACAGTTAGGTTCACCCTTAACTGATGAGTGGCCACTTCAGGACTGATTCTTGGCATCTTTGAGGAACTACTGATAAAATTAGACTTTTGTTCATGAAGGAGCTCCATCAATAATTGTTATTGGACTGCTGTTAGGGTTAATCTCACCATTTTTACGGTCTTAGTGTTGCCTAGGGATACATCCCTCAGTTCTTTAATAGCCTATGTTCTAACCTCCTCCATTTCCTTTAAGCACCCCGATTGGTCCAAGACCAAATTCTTCTTTCCCCTCAAACATGTGGTGGCACATTGTCTTGAAGACATCTGATTTCTCCTTACTGTAGCCACCCCCTTCTATATAGAGAATTTGAATGTCAAATATCTGGTGCTGATGACGGCATTGATTTGGTGTAGGAGTGGTCTGCCTAGGATGGCATCATAAGACAAGGCCATGTCAAAGACCATGAAAGTCTATTGGACGGAGACACATTTAGGGTGAACGTCCATGGTGACAGGGATCTCCAAGGCTCCCCTTACGGGTACGCCTGAGCCCTTTTTCCCAATCAAGGGAGTCTTCACTACAGTCAGCCTTGAGGAGTCTATCCCCATTTACATCATCACTTCCTTACAAAGGATGTTTAGTACACTATCATCGTCTACCAATATATGGTGCACTCGGTGATTTGAGAGGATGGTAGAGATAACCAAGGCATCTTCATAGAGGAATTTCACCCATTCTCCTTCTTTAGAGGTGAAGATAACGGGTTTGTGCCATGGGTTCTGGATGTGAGCAATGGTGGGGACCTGTTTCCCATATTTTCTTTTCCTGGCGTTAGAGTCACCCGCTATTGAGATGGCCCCTAGTATGACGTTGATCTCTAAAAGTGCTTGGATGGACTAACTGGGTTCTTCTCTATCCTACCTCTAGTGGGCGCCTTTTTTTACAAACTGGCAAAGATAGCCCTTAGTTATCAACCGCTCAATTTCCTTTTTCAACATGAAGCACTCCTCTATATCGTGCCCCTTGTCTTTATGAAACATACAGTACTTCTTGGAAGGGAGTGGTGTTGACCTTATGGGGTGAGGATACTACACATAGTCCTTGCCTTCAATAGCAGTGAAGACCTCTGTAATGCTAGTGTTTAATGGGGTGGTGCACATCTCTAGATGGGTTAAATGCTCTCTAGCTAGCTTTTTTAGGCTTTTTTTGAGCTATTCTCTTTTCTAGGGAAGTGATCCCTTTTGGAAGGCCTTTCTAAGTGGTTATCCTTGTAGGGAGACCTATACCGTAGCATGCTTGCTTCCTCCACTCATATGTAGTTTTCCATGACTTGTTTTACTTTCACCAACCTTCTGTCTGGAAAAGCAAATAGTCCTCTCCATAGGGTTCCCCTTGACCCCATTTATCAAGGCCTCTAAGGCCATTGGTTCTAGCAAATCCTCCACCTTGAGCATTTTTTCATTAAACCTCTTCAAGTATGCTCTCGTGGACTCGTCTTTTGCCTAAACGATCCCAAAGAGTTCTGTAGAGCTCTTCTTTGCTAGGATACATGTACTGAATCTTGCCACCAGCTTGGTGCATAATTCATTGAAACTAGTAACAGTGTCAACCTCTAAGTTACTGTACCATGCACGTAATGACCCTCTGCAAGTTATGGGGAGAATCTTGCATATGGCGTCGCTGTCTTCAATTACTAACTCTAGGTTACTCCTCATATTTTGGACATGCTCTTTGGGGTCGGTAAGGCCATTGTAGTTGTCCAAGGTCATCTAGGTGGAGATGTAATCCTTGGGTATGTGAGTACGCAATACTCTTTTAGACAGGGGAAAGTCCCGTATCTGGTATGGAGTGTAGGTGTCTTGGGTATGCTCAAGAGCATGACACTTGCGTTCTTTCTGCCTGTGATGCTCTGAAGAGTTGGATGTCTCTAGCATGGGATGGTAAAAGCATCGACTGGCTCCTCTCTCATGGTGGCTAGATGGACGTCGTGAATGCTTGTTATGTGCAAGGGCATTGCGATAGTGTGAAAGACCCTGAGAGGGGCTTGTTAACCATTGAGGCTCCCGTCCTCATAATTTTGGCCAAACTCCTCAAAGTAGTGTAGCTTTTGATGAGCACTGGGTGCAGCCTATGGTGGAAGAGCTGTATCAAGTGTTGCTCCCTCAGAGATCGAAGCTTGTGGAGGTGGTGGAGCCTGATTTTGTCCCTGACCCTCCAACACGGCCTAGGTGAGAAGCTGTACTAAGTGAATGAGCCATTGAAGCTTAGGTTGGGCTAAAGTGCCCACTGTGAAAGAGACGTTTATCACACGTCCTATACCAGAAGTGTCTTGGTTATCTGTCACAGCTGGTTGATAAAGATATTGAGAAATTGATGTTAGAAAGAGCAGTTGATGACCTGTTGATCAGTTTTCCACAGACTGCCAATTGATGATGTTCCAAAATCCTTCCAGTACAAGAAAAGGCCTTTGAGAGGTTGGATAGTGGGCTAATCACTCTATTCAGGAAGCTTGAACATGTGGCTTGTTGTGCGAGTCTTGTAACCTACACCTTAATGAAACATGTGGCTTGTTGTGCGAGTCTTGTAACCTACAAAACAAGTTCCCTTTGGGAGTTGGAGACTCTCCGATAATAAAGTCAGTAATTGAGTAATAGGAGGGTTACAATAAAAAATAGAATGAGCATTTATGAGTAAGAATCTTGGTTCTTATTTCTGGAGATCATAAATGCTCTTTAGAGAGAGTGAAGGATAGAAGTTCTTGAACCCTTTACCTGTACAAGAGAATGGCTATTTATAATTCCTCAAATACTGTATGAAAGATCTCTTTTAAGGTCTGCAGAGTCTTTTACTTTGCTATACTTGTCAAGGTCAAGTAGCCCTGACATTAGCATTAATGGGTGATTAGAGATGTATCTTCTTTTATATCTACCATTAATGAGGGATGTGACGTCCCTGACATTAACATTAATGGGAGATGGGATTAGAATATCCCTATCATGGGAGGATGTTGGCCACTGGATCAAATGGAAGGTTGATGATCTTTTAAGGGGATAGCTAAGGTTAATGGACTCATGGCTTGTTAGATTGGACTTGTGATCAAGCCCAATTATAGAGACACGAGAAGAGTTCAATGCGAGGTCTGAATCCAAGGAGGGTGGGTCTGGCGAAGAGCCAGACTCAAGCCAAGTTGGGCTCAGTACGAGGCACAAGCCCAATGAGAGTGGGTCTAGCGAGGAGCCAGACTCAAGCCGTGTTGGGCTCAATATGAGGCCAGAGCCTAAGGAGAGTGGATCTGGCGAGGAGCCAGACCCAAGCCGTGTTGGGCTCTGTACAAGGCTTGAACCCAAGGAGAGTGGGTCTAGAAAAGAGCCAGACCCAAGCCGTGTTGGGCTTAGTACGGGGCCTGAGCCAAGGAGAGTGGTCTAGCGAGGAGCCATACCCAAGCCGTGTTGGGCTCAGTACGGGGACTGAGCCCTAGGAGAGTAGGTCTGGTGAGGAGCCAGATCCAAACTAAGTTAGGCTCAGTACGAGGTTTGAGCCCAAAAAGGGTGGGTCTGGCGAGGAGCCAAACCCAACCCATTTGGGCTTGGCGTGATGCAGACCTAAAGAAAGTGGGCTGAAGGCGAGCTGTTCTCACATTTTATGGGTCAGAAGCTATCCTTTATAAACCATTTCATATATTTTTGAACATAAGCTTTATTTCAAAAATGCTGGCTCATCAACAACCAGTCTCCTTACCCATACTCTGAAGACCAGTTAGGGTTCCTAGTGACCATAATACTATGTGGCGACTCCAACAATGAACCATTCACACAAAGAGAAAGGACTCGGATCATGGATCCCACATCCCTGCGCTCGAAGCCTCCCTCAAGGGAGCGTGGGCCACAGAGCAGCCACCGCGACATCGTGAGGGTACGACAGGTGTGAAAAAATTATTCTATCCAAAAAATAAAACCACCATTGCACACCCACCAGCATAGTTACCGTCGTAGAAAACCCCAGTTGTGATATCCCGACCCCAATTTTTGAAAAATGAATTTTCACATTTTAATATTTTTAATAAATACTAGACAGTTTAAATGAAATATTGGCGCAAGAATCGTTCGAATCGGAGTTAAAATTCATTTACTATGAATTTTAGAAGTTAATGATTTTTATTAAGCAAAGAGGGGCAAAATGGTAATTTTCTAGAAATCTGGAATAAACCCAAATTTTTCTTCTTCTCCTCTTTCTTCTCATCGCGTGAGTGCAGATTTGTTTTGGAGAAAATGGGTTTTCGTCGTTTCTTCACCGATTAAGGCATGTAAGGTGTCGAATCGAAGCTTGTAGAGAGAGGAGTTGAACCCAAGTTAGATCGCTAGTTTTCGTGCACCGTGGACGGCGGAATCAAGTGTTGAAGCTCGCAAATTTTCGACAACTTCGGAGGTAGATTCCTGCTGATTCTGGTGGAGTTACGGGTCGACCCATGTACGGACAGACAGACTCGGTGGAGGCGCTTACCCGGCTTTACATTCGAGAGGTTGTACGATTACATGGGGTTCCGTGTCTATTATATCTGATAGAGATCCTCGTTTCACGTCACGTTTTTGGAGCAGTTTTCAGGATTCTTTAGGGACAATGTTGAGTTTTATTACAGCATTTCACCCTCAGACAGATGGGCAAAGTGAGAGGACTATACAAATTTTGGAGGACATGCTTCGGTCGTGTGTGTTAGACTTCAGAGGCGATTGGAAGACGCAGATTCCACTGGTTGAGTTTGTGTATAACAACTCTGTCGCAACCGAAATCACGACGCGTACCGACGCTATTTGAGAAAAAGATGTGTAAAATGTAAGAGTTGCCACCAATTGATTATAGTGCAATTGGACACTAAAATGTTAGGTCTGCGAACCAAAGAAAATGGGTAAGGGGGTCTATTAAGTGTGGGGAAGGTGTTAGGCACCCCACAACTCCCTAGTCGGTTGCCTTTTAAATTATTTATGCTTTTCCTTAAAAATATTTTTGAATGTCTCAAATCTTTTTAATAAATTTTATGTGTTTGAAAAAATAATTTATTGTCAAATTGGTAGAAGAAGTTCCATTAATTTTGAATAAATGTTAAACTAACTATTTAAGTGATGATATAATTAAAACTTCAGACGGAGCTGAATACTTTCAAGTCCTCCATCTCAATTATTTTTAAAATATGAGATCCAAATAAATCGAATCTTTATCATTTTATTTTTAATAAAAGTTTGCTTATTATTATTTATGAAATATGAAATATATTCCCTAAAAATAGAATATTTGGAGAAACCAATACTTCGATATTCTCTTAAAATAATCGGATGTTCGAAAGAAATGTCTTGAGAAATCAATATTTTGATATTCTCTTAAAATAATCAATGTTCAAAAGAAATGTCTCGAGAAACCAATATTTTGATATTCTCGAATTTTCGAAAAAAATGTCTTGAGAAATCAATACTTTGATATTCTCTTAAAATAATCAATGTTCAAAAGAAATGTCTCGAGAAACCAATACTTTGATATTCTCGAATTTTCGAAAGAAATGTCTTGAGAAATCAATACTTTGATATTCTCTTAAAATAATCGGACATTTAAAAGAAATGTCTCGAGAAACCAATACTTTGATATTCTCGATATCGTTGGATGTTTGGCGGGTTGAATATATAAAATCGTATGATTTAATTCTTTCTTTGAAATTATTTAAATATACCTCAAAATAAATTATGAAATTAAATATAAGCATGCATATTAATCTAATTAATATTATCTATACTACTTTTACTATTTTACTACATTATTACATTTTTGTTTGAGCTCACCCCTCATGAATATAAATCCCAACCCAACCTATTGCTAAAAACCAAAGATGAATAAATAAAGACATAAAGCCCATACAAATCTCAAGACTAACCTACAGGCCCAATACATTTACTTTCCTATGTCCCAAACCATCAACTAACAAAATAAACAACACATACCATTTATCAAATAACCACATCTGACTCGGCCCAATAATAGTCAAAGGAAAGCCCAACATACAATCTAAATCTGGCCATTAACATAAAACAAAACTAGTGGACCCAGGCCCAAAACCAACTCACCCAAGACAAAACAAAACCCGGCCTGTTAACAGTACAAACAGAAACCTAAACCCAAAAATAAAACAAATCCGGCCCGAAGAAAAAACAAATAAGGTCTGGCCCGGCCCAATACTGTTCATCGTCTTCTTCCAGTGAACGCCCGGGCCAGTAGCTCCTTTCCTGCCGCCTCTTCCGTTCGATCTTCCTGTTACCAAACCAGAGACACAAAAACAAAGGAAAACCGAGGCACAGGCAGATACAAACAGACAATTCCAACAGACAATCCAAACTAGCTATATGAAATCCCTAACATGCATGATCAACACCGCACAAAAACAAAAAAATCGAAAAGAAATTGAAGCTTAAGATCGAAACTACCTCCGAATCTCTCTGCTTTATTTTTCTCCTCTTTTCTGGCTCTTCCCTTCTCAGAAGTTCCTGGATTTGCCTCTGCCTTTGCTCTTAATTTTTCTGGATTTTCTTCAAAAGAAAGCCACTGTCTTCTCTCTCAAAACACCCCGGCTTTTCCTTCTCTCAATTTCTGATTTTTCCTCCCCCAAAAATCTGCCTTTTTCTTCGTCCCTCCCTTCTCGGACTTCTCCCTTTTTACAGCCCAAAATCAGCTGCCTTCCAACTCATCTTCAACCACTCTCCACTATCTTTGCTTTTCTTTCCACTATCTCCTCTTTCTCAACCACTCCTTCCTGTAACTTCTGCTTTTCTCTCCTACAGTCGGCCACCATTTTCTTCCACTGCCGCCGCCCCTTCCTTCTATCACCAAAGCTTCCCCTTTCTTTTGATCAAGTTTTTAAGGGTTAGGCTTGGGTGGGCTGGTTTTGTTGGGTTTAATTAGGAAATGGGCTTCATTGGGTACCTTAATTTAAGTTTGGGTCTTTAGGGCTTGAATTGGTAAGTTATTAAGTTTTTTTTATATCAATTTTCTCTTTTATTTTTATTATTATTTTATTAAAAATAACAAGTTCCTGGACAAAAATGGGGTACTGTAGCTACCCCCTTTGCGTGACTTTACATCGTAAATGACGCGCAAAGGAGTAGAAAGCCGATTTTTGTACTACTTGAAGCATGTAAAAATATACGGGATCTCTGTAGTTTTTTTTTTTTTTTTTTTTTGAATTTTGCACAGGGTCACTGTAGCCACTCCTGGCTTGGCTAAATTTTGAATGAATGAAAATTGCTCGGGATCACTGTTGCCATCTCCGGCTTGGCGAAATTTTTCAAATAATATTGCTCGGGATCGTTGTAGACATCTCCGGCTTGGCTGAATTTTTATTTTGATTTTTTCCTTTGAATTTTTTTTTGAATTTTGTATGTACATAAAGAAATTTGCACTTGGCTGAATTTTGAATGAATTAGATTTTTTTTTGTTTTTTTGATTTTTTTTTTGTTTTTGCAAGCAATTTTATGAATTTTTATTTATTTTACATTTACACAAATATTTACAGGGGATTTTTGTATTTATCCCTGTGCTTGTCTGTGACATGGGCTGAACTTAGGTAAATAGTACAATGACTAACACTGTAAAATTCTCAATTGGGCCTGTCCACATTCGCGACCACATTCAACAATTGCTCCCACCTTTGTCGTTTGGCCTCCGATTGTTGCTTCTGAGTGTGGTCAGGTGATGGTGGTTTAGCAGCAGACCAGGTTGTTTCTCCTAGTATTGGAACTCGAGACCGTGATGTTTGTAGTCTCTTTGCTGTGGTGGTCATCTGGCTAATACTCTTCCGCCAGTTGTTTTTCTGCATAGTAATTATTGGATAAATTAGGGAAATTTGGCTTAGAGGAGGACGAATGTGTTTGCTCAAAACCAGTCGGGTAATGAGTCGTGGGAAATACAATTTCTCCACCTTCGTCGATCTATTTTCCACAAAACCCTGTGCCTTTAGAATAGTGGCCATAAAGAATTCCCCAACGTCGAACCGTACTCCTTTATACATTTAGTATAAGGCATGGAGAACCTTACCCCGTCGCTGGTGGTGGTGACCAATGGGGCAGAGGTTGTGTCGGACAGCATCGTCCAGCAACCACATCTTAGATGGCAAATATGAGCGACGTGTAGCATTTACCTTCTCATCAATCTATCCTCCACACATGTCATCAATTATCTCCTCCTTAGAAATAGATACTGGTGCCTTGAAACCAGTAGCCACTTCGTAAGAAGGGGGATACCCTAGACATTCGCATATGTCCGTCGTGGTGAATCGAAATTTTATACCAAGTATTTCCACCTGATAAACCGGTTGTGATTCGGTTCTCGCACTCGGTGGTAACATTTCTAAAGTTTCGTAAAAACTACGAACTATACGAGGATACACTGACAAATCACCCTCGGGATCGGGGTTAATCAGAAATAACATGGAGTGATCCTGGAGGTATTTCATTGCCCAGCGGGCATTTGAGTCTCTAAGAATATGAAGGTCAAATTGTCGCTCAGGAATGATTTCTGCTTTAGCAAATGAGACAATTGCTTGTGAGCGGGGTGATAGACTATCGTCCATTCGATTGATCGAAAGACGGGATTTCTAAAAGGAATGAAAAATGTTAGGGAAATGAATTTTGCAATGATCCGAACAAGATCAAGAATAGTGATGGTAATGGTGAAGGTAGCTAGGAGAGAGACAAAGTGATGAACAAATTCGATAACGAAGATGTGCAGCTTAGAAGAAAGAGAAAGAGAATTTGGGCCAGAGGATACAAAACAATAAAGGCGAGTCACGAGTCTGTCAAAGGGAGTTGAAAAATTGGGATTTACACATGACAAGAAAACGTCGTCTCATGAGAAAATGAAAGATGTGACCGGCAGACAACACTTTAAAAGAAAGGTCACGTTATTGTCAAAGAATGATTTGAATGTCGGATCATGCACGATGGAGGCGATAGAGAAATAATGTCAACTCTATGATGAAAAAATTTGGCCAGAAAAGACAGAAAATGTAAAGAGTGATCCGAAACTTTCAAAAAGACGCCGAAAGTTAGGGTCACGTATGTCTTCTCCCTTCCTTTTTTGTTCGTTTTTTATTTTCAAAAGAAAAAATTTTAATGGATGCGTACGAGTAACAAGACGTGAATATGGATTCAAAGGATTGATCGGGGTTTATAGCCTCCCGTCAGGGCAACAATTTTAAAGAATTGATCAGGCTTTATATGATATGTAATTTAAAAGCTGATTCAAGAAAAATGACACCTTCAAAAATTTACTTTTCGAACAAACTTGCAGCACCACACAAATGATATGCAATGACGATGTATGCAATGATGGATTTTTATGAATGTCTTATTTTAAAAAAAAAATGCACAACTTCTCAAAGACCTTTTCATTCCTAAACACGCGTGCAATTGCGGATCCCTAGACCAGTCTGTTTCTTTATAGGGATTGATCATTTTACTCAAAAAGCCTTCACTAAATGGTAAAAATGTCATTCACTTAAAAAACCAACCTTTGTGCAATTTTATGTGTACAAACATTTTTTATTTCAACAGTTCATGTTCACTAAAACGTCCCTTTTTTAAAAATGCTCATATTTTTATGATAAGGACCGTTCCTCTTCTTATAATACTTGTCTCGACCACATGTTTGCCCATCAGGTCTTTTTCATCTTAAAGTGTCAATATCTATCAATTCTCTATCAAAAGTAATATCCTAATGCACTCATAACATTCACTGTCAAGACTTCAATCAATGATAAATTCAATATTACGACTAAGCATGCCAAGAATGAGAAATTTTTGGGATATGGAATCAGAATATGGAAATGGAAGGAATGAGTAGCAAAGCCGAAGAAATGGATAATCTCATGATATTTAAAAAATGAATGTTAATAAAGGAACTCTTTTAGAGTAAGATATATACAGAAAGAGAAAGAAGGAAACAAAAGGGAATGTAATAAAAATGTAAAAAGATTGATAAGTCGAAGATTGTGCCAAAATTGCTCCTGTTTTGGTGTGCACCCAATTAAAAACAGTCAAATCCAGAACTCATGAAGTAGTCGCTCAACCCAACATATTTGTCTTCAAACTCCTTCTTCTGTATGATTTATCCCATATGAAATTGTAATAACAGGAACGTCGCACCCAAAACTGCCCCAGTTTTGATGCGTGTGCTATTAACTGTCATGAAGCCTGAACTTCTCATGTCTGCCAACCAAAATTTCTTTGTCAAGATAGCAGAAACATCGCACCCAAAACTGCCCCAGTTTTGATGCGTGTGCAATTAACTATCATGGTGCCTGAGCAATTAACTGTTATGAAGCCGGAACTTTCCATGTCTGCCAACCTAACTTCTTTGCCAAGCTATCAAAAATGTCGCTCCCAAAACTGCCCCAATTTTGGAGCGTGACCCATTCACTGTTATTCAATCTAAACACCATGAATCTAATTCATCCATATCAATTCGAGACAAAGTACTGACCAAATCAACACCGCTCATTGATGCAACAGGTTTATGTCCTTTCAATTATTCTTCAAGTAACCAGAACGTGCTGCCTGAATTTAAAGCGCAGGCCTTTTATTTTTTCTTTTTTTCTTTTTTTTTCTCTTTACAAACCCCGTTTTCACTCAAGCGATTTTTCTTTTTCTTTCTCTTTTTTTTTTAGCGTCATTTCTGACTTTTACTCTAGCATTTTGCTTTTTTACAAACCCTAATTTTTGCCAAGAATGCCTTTTCAGGTTTTTACTCAAGCGGGTTTTTTTTTACCTCTCGAATGAACAACTGTACCATCACGATGGTAACTTTTATACCACTCAAAGATCAAGTCAATCATAATTGTTCGAATACTTTCATTGAAGATAACAAGCAACAAGGGACAAATATGGAGTAAACTTATTAGAACATATTAGTTAACTCTCCATAAACAACAACAGTACAATGCTCACAATACTCAACATTTAATGAAATGATGGAAAATAGAAATTCTCTGATTGAAATCCTGGGTTTTCATGATTTTCCGAAGGATAAAGATCTTGTTGTTGGGCTAGTGAAGTCGAAAACTGCATGTTATGCACTCCAAAGTTGCTGGCCAGCTGATTGTGCATCTGATCTATGGTCCCATTGGAGCCTGTAATATATGTAATTAACTGATCAATACTTTTGGACAGGCAGTCCAGACGTGCCTCAATCTGCATCATTCTTTCAACTATAGCAGTGGTTCCTGATGAACTGAAATAATGGATAATGCAAAAGGTCACATTCTATTCATGAAAAAGGTCTTTCTTAGTGTCAACAAGTTCTATTCGACCAGAAGATTTCCATAGATGTGTTTATTGCCCTTAATCTTATTAGAAAAAGTATATTATGATTGAGAAATCATTTTATTTCCAATTTCATTTTGTGTTTTTAGACAAATTTAGGTGTGTTTTGAGTTGATTTATTGGTTTTTTGACATTATAAGGATGTTTATTATGTATTTTTAGGTTAAAATAGGTTGAAATTGAATTTTTGGGTCAAAAAAGCCCAAGCTAGATTTTTTGACCGCCTCTCCAGTGGTCGAAAACTAGGCAGGTAGATGACATATCGTCCGCATTCGTTTTTAATGGGTGAGGTGCGCTGGGCCACCAAGACCTAAGTGCCTGGCCCCTTTTTTTACTCAAATTTTTTATTTTTTATTTATTTAAATATGACTTAATTAAGTGTATGTGTGGAGTGCCCAACCTAGTGGGTATTTGGTTTTAATTGCTATTATTAAAATTAATTAATTAAACAAATTTCTATGATTTTTTTAATAAAATATCATTTAATTTTTTCTTGGTTTACGAATAAGATTGTAACTTTTTTTTTTGTATTAGTAGGTGTTCTTTATATGCAACCCAACTAAAAAAAAATTCCTTGGATTTTATTCAATTGCCTTCCTATACGTGTCTTTTTTGTTTTATTATTATTTTATTAGATAAAAAATTGGTTCTAATAAATAGAGTCATTAAACACAACAGGGTCCATGGCCCGTGTTTCGAGATCAACTATTTTGATCCACATTTATCTCTTAGCTTTCCAATTTAGTCTTTAGTTAAATACTCCCTCCGTCTCATTTTAATTGTCACTTATTCCTTTTTGGGATGTCCCAAAATACATGTCCATTTCAATTAATGAAAGCTATTTTTTCCTTATTTACCCTTAACTTGAAAAGCTAAATAACCTGCACATTAATTATAGTGTCAAAGTATTTGTCATTATAAATAGGGGTATAAACGTCAAATTGAAAGAGAATTAAATATTTTCTTAAACTGTGTGAAAAAGTGAAGGGGACAATTAAAATGGAACGGAGGGAGTATAATTTAGGTAAGGACCCACATTAATATAAGCATGGTAAATATGTGAATAACTTATTTAAGTTTACATTTATATTTGAATATTGCAAGCTTTTATATTTATGTTTATGGAAGTTTCGGCCAAATGAGGAAGAGTGTTTGGAGCTTTAACTAGTGCTTGATAAGGTGTTCTAATGCACTTGAATGAGTTTTGTAGATTAATGTTTCAATGTGGTTGAATTCTTGAATTTTGGAAGTTAGGATTCTTAGGTGACCACTATGCAAGAAATAGTATTCTTGGAATGGATAAATGTAAAAGTATTAGAGAAATGATTTTAGTGTCCTTAGTAACGGTAAATTGTTAAAAAAGTATATATTTATTGGAGAAGAAAAAAAAAGAATTGAATATAATGGAAGTTTCAAGCATGTCATATTGATGGATAAGAAATTGCTTTAATAATTGTGAAATACTATGTTGTTGGAAATATTTACATGAATAAATATATTTTGAGGGAGAGAGAATTTATGTTAGTGATGTATGTCTTGTATGTATGAAGTACTTAAAATGGATGGGAAGCATGAGAGATGAAGTTTGGAAAAAAAACCAATTTTAAGAAATGAATTGGGCGAAATGGAAAGAGAATTTGCACCAAAAACATATTTTGTTGACGTAATTGTGATATTAGAGTATTAACAACTATTAAATTTTGAAAATAACCTAATTATATTTCTTTGTTATATTTACATACTAGTAACTCTTCAAAAGCCAAATGATCATTAGATTATCGTACCTTTAGTGGTGACATGGTGCATTTAGTGGCAAAATTATCTTAATTGGCTACAATAATTATTGTGGTTAAATATTACACATTTAGGCTAAAGATTTTTACTTTTAGTGGCAACATTGACAATGACATAACTGAGTTATTTATTATTTAGCCACGGCATATACAGCTTTACCATGACCTAGTTGCAATAAAAAAGTTGTCAACATTGACATTATTTAGACTTAAAATGTAGATTTAAAATATGGACTTGATCAATCACAATCATCAATTACTAAAATTATATAGCCGGTGCAAATGAGGCTCCCTCCGGGCGAGTCTCCGTCTTCTTCCCCATACGCGCGCAACTCGGCCTTCGTCTTCCGTTTTCTTCGACCGTCCGATCAACACAACTCCTAACCATCGTCCGATCAATTTTAACTCAAGTACCAATCTCCTCCGTCATCGACCTTTCCAGTGTCGGTTTATACATTTGCTTTTAGGGCATCCTTATCTCTTGGCGACCATCTCGGACAGTCGGCGAAATCGATAGGTCGATAGGTTTGTCTCCATAACTGATTTGTTCGTTTGCTTCCTTTTGCTCAGATTTTGTTCCTTTTTCCCCCTCCTCAGTGTGAATAAGGCTATTTGGAATGTCATGTGCTAAGTTTTTTCCCTACTGATTTTGCTAAGTTTTGGGCTTTGTTCTTTGTTTCATTCTCTGATTTTGAGGTTTGTTTTGTTCAGTGATTTGGGTTTTGTTCCAGGTATCCTCATATCACCTTTGTTATTTATTGATTTTTCCTCTACTATCACTCTTGATTCCGGAGAGTCACTTCGCTGTCGACTCTTGCTATGATTCTTGGCGTTATTACAGGTGATTAGGGTGGATTCCGATTTACTTTTGGGTGTTTGAGGTAGTTTTAAGGTAAGCATCAGTATTGATAGTTTGCGCACATTAGTTATACTTGATTGTCTTATTTACTCTTCATTCTACAGTATCTCTCTACCTAGGTAACTTAATTTTTGTTCTTGATTTTGATTACGGGGTTCCACCTGCTGCTAATGCTCCTTCGTTGGATCATTTTTTGTTGCTTTTGTATTTGTCAAGTGTTATTTCCAATCCTTTTTCCAGTACGTTTTTCCCTTTCAATCTTTTTCGGCATCCACCCTCCAATAAGTAGTCTTCGCATTGATGCCTTTACATGCTCTTTTTCTTTGGGATCTCGTAACAGTTATGTGTATTGAAACTTCCTTATTGTTTTTCTCTTCCAGATATTTTCAAGAAGGCAACATAACCTGAATCCTCTGGAGCATTTACATTTTTGGTAATTCATTATCTTCCTCTATTTAGTAGTTCTGTCAGCAAGTTTGGGAATTCCAATGCATCCAGAGGATAATTCATTATACTTTATCCATACTATATTATTGAGACGTGTTTTCATTTTTTTGTGTTCTTAACATATCAGGAATAGCTCCTCTGCCTCATTATACTATTAATCTTGCAGGGAAGAAAAGTGACTTATATGATTACTTTCAGATGCAAACCTTATGTCTATAAGACGTTCCCCATTAGTTACAATGCATCCGTCAAAATCTATATCATGGGGAATAGTTTAGAAACTGATATCTCTCTCCTTGACATCAATTTGAAATTTTAAAAATAATCTCCGTTCTTATTTTGGGATGCCTGCTTGCCATCTAAATTTTTTATTCTAACTTATTCAATTGAGAGGGCTAGATTTGCTTCCAGGTTTATCTAATGTTAAATCTTATGACATCTTTTATTGATTTTATATTTCCTTCTCATATTTTGGCTTTCTGTTCATAGCTATTATTTATTCTCTTGATTGAATTTTTTACTTCTTTATAGCTCTCAGATCTTCTGTAGGATGTTTCACATTTATCAAAGAGCTTTGAAGGATATCCGTTATCTTATTTTGTTCTTTCTATCTTTTTCCTTTTTTCAATTGATTCATATGCGGATCAGCTGCTATTCTATCCTACGGACATGGTTCATACTAAAAACATAGGGTATAAACACATATTTGAGGCACTTTGAAAATGTTAAAATTTATGTCTACTTTGATTGGTTTTACATGTTTAAATCGTCAATTACTTTCAGTTTACTTTGTGTTACCAAAGTACAAAATCTGGTTCGGAACTGACAGTCCATAAATATGAATGTCAATATGAACTTCTGGCCAACGGATTGTCATGGCTCAAATTGGAACCAACTTCATTTCATCATCACATTGACTTGCAAATATACTTCCATTTACATACTGATACTAATACTAGCTATTGTTTAGGACCCTTCTATTGGCTTGCTAATCATTGTGATTCTAATGTGATTCAGGTGGGCGCCAGAGTGCCAACTTTCAATCTTGTATCTTACAGCAATGCAGTTTCTTTTGAACTGATGGAAGCAGCTTCCTATGGGTTAGTTTGTTTGATAATGGTAACTTAGCTGATATTCTCTTCGAGTTTTGAATTATTTAATTCTTGCTAATTGTGTAGTCTAACTCTATTTTTTCATTTTGTTTACATTTATATAATCAAATATGCATTTAAATAGTTTTTAGTTTTATTTTGTGTCATTGTTGAGCTCAAAATCTGAGGTTTAAGAGTTGTGGAGCTCGAAGGAGAAACTCGATCGTTGTTATCTTGGAGGGTGGACTGGCTAAAGCTACTGTATTTACACTTCACACTTTTTGGTTCTCCATATTAGTTAATATTCATATAAATCCTCTGTTTTTGTTTTCCATTTTTTTTTGCTCACTAGATGTTTCATTTAATGCATGATTTGATAACAAAAGGCAACTAGTGGTTGGTTATGTTTTAAAATCATATTATTCATGTACATTAGCAAAAATACAAACACAATTGCAAAATTTCAAAAGTCCCGGGGCAATGCCCGGGTTATTACCCTAGTTAAATAAATAGTGGATTCCAATGAATATTGGGACCCACAATAAAATCAATGATCGTGAATAATCTAGTCTATATTTTAAGTTGACGTAACATTACTCTTTCTTGTAGTTCGAATTCAGGATATCTGAATTTGAAGCTCGACTTTCTCCCCACTTGACGCGATAACTCCTTGGTTGGTTTGAGTTAGCCATTGCTGGCTACGATTCCCAGTGGGTTGATAGAGAATGATTTGTCGAAGAGAGACATCGCTTTGTTTCACGTCCATGACTAGTTTAGCATTTGGGTTTAAGATGGTACCGTCAGTGTTGAATACCCAGCGCTGGTTACCCCACCCTTGGCATTTAAGGATGATGATGACATCAGTGGAGCTATGGCCATCGGAGGTCACACATAGGCTACGATCACTATTTACTCGGATGGTGCCGTCACTATAGAGTGCCCATCGTTGTTGCGGCCTATTGAGCACACAATCCTCCAACCATACACGATTTCTTTCATTGTTAGCCTGCAAACACATATCATTATACCCCACAATAAAAGTAACGATGTGCCCTACATCTTCTCCCACACTCCAACCCTGTCTAGCGGCATGGATATTGTTCTCTACCAACAGGGTGGTACCCTGTGTAGCGTTGGGAGCCGTCAGGACTAGTCCAGAGCGAGGATTGGTGATGCTGCCGTCAATAGATACTACCCATTTAGTGGCGTCCGGAACGGCCGTAGAACAGTTGAATATCATGACATAGTTTCCATGGCTATACCCGTAGGTAGTCATGCATTTACCCATCGACCGGATTGTTCTGTCTGTGTGGAACGTCCATTGTTGGTTTCTCTGTTGTCCACATGGCCACAGTTGGATGGGATTTCCGTTGTTGTAGTGGCCATCCCTCACGTCCACACACAATCCATCCCGACCACTGATGCGTCTTGTGGCCTCTAGTATCGTACACGTTTCGTCGTTGTTGTACTCGTCCACAAGAACATCGGCCGTTCTTTTTGTGAGAGAAGAACCACTACTAGTTCTTGGGTTGCATCGGTAGAGAAGAACCGCTACCATGGTATAGCGACTGAGTGTATTAAAATTGTCTACTCTAAGGATATTGTTATACACATCTCGAAGGTTTATTAAAATGTTGTATCTTCTTTAATTCCCATATTTTCTATAAAAAGAAAAATGCAACCATTTTAGACGAGTAGCAGATGCAATTTTTGTGTGGGAGTACAATTCTTATTTTTGAATGAAAGAGATTTAAACATTGTACCAATTTATGATAGTAGAAACATGCCAACTCATGGCATGGAAAAGATGGGAGACTACCAACTTATGACATCTTTAAAAGCTTGAATTTAAAGTTCCTATGGTATTTTTTAAAAGACGTTGAATTTGAAACAACAACTTACGGTGTTTAATTTGGAAAAACTACCAATTTAGGGGGATTAGAATGGATAAATTAGATTGAAATAGGGATTGGATTTGAATTTGAACCCTAAATACCAACTTATGGTATTTCTTGAGTTGTATTGTGAAGGGCCAACTTATGGCATTTGAGTCAACTTTAATCCTAAAAACACAATGATGTTCTTTGGATTTAGGCCAACCAATAATTTGTCAAAATTAAATCAATCCACAATAACCTTGAACATCCTAAACAACATATATACATGCATACTCTATACTACTTCCCACTATTTTGTCATTATGTTACATATACATCTTGGGCCCAAACAAATTTAGGAAAAAAACCCAACCGAAAAGATGTCCCAACACAATTTATCCGGCTCAAAAATACATGCATATGAAAGCCCAGAAAATATTTAAGTCAATCTAGCCCATGGAAGCAAATAAATAAGACCTAGAAAAAATGGAAAACAGCCCATGATAATAGCCAAGGCCGGGCCCATCTGTCGGTTATTGTTCATCTTCTCCATGGCATACCCGGACACTACCTTCCTCCTTATGCTACCTGCCATGGCCGAATCATCACCTTCCTCGTCCTTTTTGGACCTGCGAACAAAGCTTTCCTTCTTTCTTCTTCTTTCCTGCAAGAACACCTGCAAGAAACATGCAAAAACCAGCAGCCAGAAAAAGAAAAAATAAAGCAGTAACAACATATTTTAAATTGAACTAAGAAGTTGAAAATCACACAGGACCATCATACCGCCTCTGGATTTGCATTCCTCTGCCGTGCTTCCTCACCTTCTCAAACGACAATCGGACCGTTCAGAATAAAGTTTCAGGTGTTATGAAGTTACTATCCAAGTTTCACTTCGATCGGACCACGGATCGGTTCCCGATCGTTGATTGCAAAACCTGTGCCCAGTGTCTCTTCTCCCCAAAATTGCAGTCACTTTCTATCAGAAACTGGGGTAGATAGACACCTTCAAATGGCAATCGCACCGATCAGAATAAAGCTCCAAGTGTTGTGAAGCTACTGTCCAAATTTCACTTCGATCGGACCACGTATCGTTCCCCGATCGTTCCGTCCAGAAAACTGGTGCAGCACCCCCAAATCCACTCTCCTTCCTCTTCTTTTCCTTTTTTCTTCCCCTTCTTCTTCTTTCAGTTCTTTTTTTTTTCTTCTCCTCCCTCTCTCCGTGTCCCCCGGACCCCCCCAGCAACTAATTATCAAAGAAACAATTAATAGTGCTTGAACCACTCTTAATCATAATGCTTGGACCACTAATAATCATATTGGTGCTAGCACTAGAACAAAAACAATTATGCTAGTGCAGCACTTGGTCATTATTTTTAGTTTCTTGGCTCCCAACTTTGTTGGTATCTGCACAATAAGTGCCAGCCCATTGTCTCATGTTCCTCCACCCGTTACAGTTGTCCCCTTTGCGTGACGTTACCTCGTAATGATATTTACTTCCTTTTTATTATTATCCTTTAGACCCGGACGAGAATCGGTTACAACAAAATCTTAACGTTTTCGTTTTTGATTTCCAAATTCGCCTGTAGTAGATTCACCTAGTGGTATATAACATGCGGTTTCTTCACTCATTCTTGGACAATATTGTTTTGTTCATATCTTGAGGCGTCAAGTTCGAAATTTGTTGATTTTATATTTGATTTCACACTACATTTCGAGCTCTACAATCTTAATGTTTCCGTTTTTTATTTCCAAATTTGCATGTAGTAGATTCACCTAGTGGTCTATAACATGTGGTTTCTTCACACATTCTTGGGCAATATTGTTTTATCCATATCTCGAGGCGTCAAGTTCGGAATTTCTTGATTTTATTCTTGATTTCACACTACTTTTTGAGCTCTACAATATTCACATTTCCGTTTTTGATTTCCAAACTCGCATGTAGTAGATTCACCTAGTGGTCTATAACATGTGGTTTTCTCACACATTCCTAAGCAATATTGTTTTGTTCATATCTTGAGACGTGAATTTCAAAATTTGTGGATTTTATACTTGATTTGACTCTACTTTTCGAGCTCTACAATCTTAACATTTCCATTTTTGATTTCAAAACTCGCATATAGTAGATTCACCTAGTGGTCTATAACATGTGGTTTCTTCACACATTTTTGGGCAATATTGTTTTGTTCATATCTTGAGGCGTCAAGTTCGGAATTTGTTGATTTTATACTTGATTTCACACTACATTTTGAGCTCTACAATCTTAACGTATTGGATTTTGATTTCCAAACTCGCACGTAGTAGATTCACCTAGTGGTCTATAACATGTGGTTTCTTCACACATTCTTGCGCAATATTGTTTTGTCCATATCTTGAGGCGTCAAGTTCTGAATTCGTTGATTTTATACTTGATTTCACACTACATTTTGAGCTCTACAATCTTAACGTATTGGTTTTTGATTTCCAAACTCACACGTAGTAGATTCACCTAGTGGTCTATAACATGTGGTTTCTTCACACATTCTTGCGCAATATTGTTTTGTCCATATCTTGAGGCGTCAAGTTCGAAATTTGTTGATTTTATACTTGATTTCACACTACATTTTGAGCTCTACAATCTTAACGTATTGGTTTTGATTTCCAAACTCACACGTAGTAGATTCACCTAGTGGTTTATAACATGTGATTTTTTCACACATTTTTGGACAATATTTTTTATCCATATCTCGAGGCGTCAAGTTCGGAATTTGTTGATTTTATACTTGATTTCACATTACTTTTTGAGCTCCACAATCTTAATATTTTGGTTCTTCATTTCGAAACTCGCACGTTGTAGATTGACCTAGTGGTATATAAAATGTGGTTTCTTCACTCATTCTTGTGCAATATTGTTTTGTCCATATCTTGAGGCGTCGAGATTGAAATTTGTTGATTTTATACTTGATTTCACACTACATTTGGAGATCTACAATATTAATGTTTCGGTTTTTGATTTCCGAACTCACACGTAGTAGATTCACCTAGTGGTCTATAACATGTGGTTTCTTCACACATTCTCGCGCAATATTGTTTTGTCCATATCTTGAGCCGTCAAGTTCGGAATTTGTTGATTTTATACTTGATCTCACACTACATTTTGAGCTCTACAATCTTAACGTATTGGTTTTTGATTTCCAAACTCACACGTAGTAGATTCACCAAGTGGTCTATAACATGTGGTTTCTTCACACATTCTTGGGCAATATTGTTTTGATTCGGAATTTGTTGATTTTATACTTGATTTCACACTACTTTTTGAGCTCCAAAATCTTAACATTTTGGTTATTCATTTCCAAACTTGCACGTAGTAGATTCACCTAGTGGTATATAACATGTGGTTTCTTCACTCATTCTTGGGCAATATTGTTTTGTCCATATCTTAAGGCGTGAAGTTCGAAATTTGTTGAATTTATACTTGATTCGACACTATATTTCGAGCTCTACAATCTTAATGTTTAGGTTTTTGATTTCTGAACTCACACATAGTAGATTCACCTAGTGGTCTATAACATGTGGTTTCTTCACACATTCTTGGGCAATAGTGTTTTGTCCATATCTTGAGGCGTCAAGTTCGGAATTTGTTGATTTTATACTTGATTTCACACTACTTTTCGAACTCTATAATCTTAATGTTTTGGTTTTTGATTTCCGTAGTCACACGTAGTAGATTCACCAAGTGGTCTATAACATGTGGTTTCTTCACAGATTCTTGGGCAATATTGTTTTGTCCATATCTTGAGGCGTCAAGTTCATAATTTGTTGATTTTATACTTGATTTTGTACTACTTTTTGAGCTCTACAATCTTAACGTATCGGTTTTTTTAACTCTAAACTCGTACGTAGTAGATTCACCTAGTGGTCTATAACATGTAGTTTCTTCACTCATTCTTCCGCAATATTGTTTTGTCCATATTTTGAGGCGTCAAGTTCGGAATTCATTGATTTTATACTTGATTTCACACTACATTTGGAGCTATACAATCTTAAAGTTTCGGTTTTTGATTACCGAACTCACACGTAGTACATTCACCTAGTGGTCTATAACATGTGGTTTCTTCACACATTCTTGGCCAATATTGTTTTGTCCATATCTTGAGGCGTCAAGTTTGGAATTTGTTGATTTTATACTCTATTTCACACTACTTTTTGAGCACTACAATATTAACATTTTTGTTTTTGATTTCCAAACTCGCATGTAGTAGATTCACCTAGAGGTCTATAACATGTGGTTTCTTCACACATTCTTGGGCAATATTATTCTGTCCATGTCTTGAGGCGTCAAGTTCAGAATTTATTGATTTTATACTTGATTTCGCACTACCTTTTGATCTCTACAATCTTAACATTTCGGTTTTTCATTTCTGAACTCGCACGTAGTAGATTCACCTAGTGGTATATAATATGTGGTTTCTTCACTGATTCTTGGACAATATTGTTTTGTCCATATCTTGAGGAGTCAAGTTCGGAATTTGTTGATTTTATACTTGATTTCACACTACATTTTGAGCTCTACAATCTTAACATATTGATTTTTGATTTCCAAACTCGCACGTAGTAGATTCTCCTAGTGGTCTATAACATGTGGTTTCTTCACACATTCTTGCGCAATATTGTTTTGTCCATATCTTGAGGCGTCATGTTCGAAATTTGTTGATTTTATACTTGATTTCACACTACATTTTGAGTTCTACAATCTTAACGTATTGGTTTTTATTTCCGAAGTCACACGTAGTTGATTCACCAAGTGGTCTATAACATGTGGTTTCTTCACAGATTCTTGGGCAATATTGTTTTGTCCATATCTTGAGGCGTCAAGTTCAGAATTTGTTGATTTTATACTTGATTTCGCACTACTTTTTGAGCTCTGCAATCTTAACGTATTGGTTTTTTAACTCTGAACTCGCACGTAGTAGATTCACCTAGTGGTCTATAACATGTGGTTTTTTCACTCATTCTTGCGCCATATTTTTTTGTCCATATCTTGAGGCGTCAAGTTCTGAATTTGTTGATTTTATACTTGATTTCGCACTACATTTGGAGCTCTAAAATCTTAAAGTTTCGGTTTTTGATTTCCGAACTCACACGTAGTACATTCACCTAGTGGTCTATAACATGTGGTTTCTTCACACATTCTTGGGCAATATTGTTTTGTCCATATCTTGAGGCGTCAAGTTTGGAATTTGTTGATTTTATACTTGATTTCACACTACATTTTGAGCTCTACAATCTTAACGTATTGGTTTTTGATTTCCAAACTCGCACGTAGTAGATTCTCCTAGTGGTCTATAACATGTGGTTTCTTCACACATTCTTGCGCAATATTGTTTTGTCCATATCTTGAGGCGTCATGTTCGAAATTTGTTGATTTTATACTTGATTTCACACTACATTTTGAGCTCTACAATCTTAACGTATTGGTTTTTATTTCCGAAGTCACACGTAGTTGATTCACCAAGTGGTCTATAACATGTGGTTTCTTCACAGATTCTTGGGCAATATTGTTTTGTCCATATCTTGAGGCGTCAAGTTCAGAATTTGTTGATTTTATACTTGATTTCGCACTACTTTTTGAGCTCTGCAATCTTAACGTATTGGTTTTTTTAACTCTGAACTCGCACAAAGTAGATTAACCTAGTGGTCTATAACATGTGGTTTTTTCACTCATTCTTGCGCCATATTTTTTTGTCCATATCTTGAGGCGTCAAGTTCTGAATTTGTTGATTTTATACTTGATTTCGCACTACATTTGGAGCTCTAAAATCTTAAAGTTTCGGTTTTTGATTTCCGAACTCACACGTAGTACATTCACCTAGTGGTCTATAACATGTGGTTTCTTCACACATTCTTGGGCAATATTGTTTTGTCCATATCTTGAGGCGTCAAGTTTGGAATTTGTTGATTTTATACTTGATTTCACACTACATTTTGAGCTCTACAATCTTAACGTATTGGTTTTTGATTTCCAAACTCGCACGTAGTAGATTCACCTAGTGGTCTAGAACATGTGGTTTCTTCACACATTCTTTGGCAATATTGTTTTGTCCATATCTTGAGGCGTCAAGTTTGGAATTTGTTGATTTTATACTTGATTTCACACTACATTTTGATCTCTACAATCTTAACGTATTGGTTTTGATTTCCAAACTCACACGTAGGAGGTTCACCTTGTGGTCTATAACATGTGGTTTTTTCACACATTCTTGGGCAATATTGTTTTGTCCATATCTCGAGGCGTCAAGTTCGGAATTTGTTGATTTTATACTTGATTTCACACTACTTTTTGAGCTCGACAATCTTAACATTTTGGTTCTTCATTTCCAAACTCGCACGTTGTAGATTGACCTAGTGGTATATAAAATGTGGTTTCTTCACTCATTCTTGGGTAATATTGTTTTGTCCATATCTTGAGGCGTCGAGTTTGAAATTTGTTGATTTCGCACTAATTTTCGAGCTCTACAATCTTAACATTTCAGTTTTCGATTTTGGAACTCGTGGCTATTAGTTCTCGCATCACCTAGTTTTGTAAAGAAAGGTGGTTTCTTCTCGTAAACGGTTTTCTTAATATCTGTGGACTCCGAGTTATGAATTCAGTGATTTTTATCACGATTTCGCACTACTTTTCGAGCTCTAAAATCCTAGTGAGCTCTAAAATCCTGGTGTTTCAGTTTTTGATTTCAAAACTCGTGGCTAGTAGATCTCTCATCACCTTGTTTTGCAAAGAAATGTGGTCTCTTCGTGTAAACGGTTTTCGTAATATCTGTGGAGTTCGAGTTATGAATTCAATGATTTTTATGTCGATTTCGCTCTATTTTTTGAACTCTACATTCATGGCATTTCAGTTTTCAATTTCAGAACTTGTGGCTAGTAGATCCCTCATCACCTCGTTTTTCAAAGAAATGTGGTTTCTTCGCGTAAACGGATTTATTAATATTTGTGGACTCTGAGTTCTGAATTCAGTGATTTTTGGGTCGATGACGCACTAGTTTTTGAGCTCTACAATCCTGGCATTTCAGTTTTCAATTTTGGAACTCGTGGCTAGTAGTTCTCACATCACCTAGTTTTGCAAAGAAAGGTGGTTTCTTCGCGTAAAGAGTTTTCTTAATATCTGTGGACTCCGAGTTCTGAATTCAGTGATTTTTAGCTCGATTTAGCACTACTTTTCGAGCTCTACAATCATGGTGTTTCCGTTTTTGATTTCAAAACTCGTGGCTAGTAGATCTCTCATCACCTTGTTTTGCAAGGAAAGGCGATTTCCTCGCGAAAACGATTTTCTTAATATCTATGGACTATGAGTTCTGAATTCAGTGATTTTTAGGTCGATTTTGCACTACTTTTGGAGCTCAACAATCCTGATATTTCATTTTTCAATTTTGGAACTCGTGGCTAGTAGTTCTCGCGTCACCTAGTTTTGCAAATAAATGTGGTTTCTTCTCGTAAACGGTTTTCTTAATATCTGTGGACTCCGAGTTATGAATTCGGTGATTTTTAACTCGATTTCACACTACTTTTCGAGCTCTACAATCCTGGTGTTTCAATTTTTGATTTCGGAACTCGTGGCTAGTAGATCTCTCATCACCTTGTTTTACAAGGAAAGGTGATTTCCTCGTGTAAATGGTTTTATTAATATCTATGGACTACGAGTTCGGAATTCAGTGATTTTTTGGTCAATTTCGCACTACTTTTGGAGCTCAACAATTCTAAACTTTCAGTTTTTGATTGCCGAACTCGTGGATAGTAGACCTCTCATCAACTTGTTTTGCAAAGAAAGGTGTTTTCTTCGCGTAAACGGTTTTCTTAATGTATATGGACTGCGAGTTTTGAATTCAGTGATTTTTGGGTCGATTTCGCACTACTTTTTGAGCTCTACAATCCTGTAATTTCAGTTTTTGATTTTGGAACTCGTAGCTAGTATTTCTTGCATCACCTGATTTTTCAAAGAAATGTGGTCTCTTCGCGTAAACGGTTTTGTTAATATATGTGGACTGCAAGTTCTGAATTTAGTGATTTTTATGTCGATTTTGCACTACATTTCGAGCTCTACAGTCCTGACATTTCAGTTTTTGATTGCGGATTTCGTGAGTAGTAGATCTCTCATCACCTTGTTTTGCAAAGAACGGTGGTTTCTTCGCGTAAACGGTTTTCTTAATGTATGTGGACTGCGAGTTCTAAATTCAGTGATTTTTGGGTCGATTTCGTACTACTTTTTGAGCTCTACAATCCTGGCATTTTAGTTTTTGATTTTGGAACTCGTAGCTAGTATTTCTTGCATCACTTGGTTTTTCAAAGAAATGTGGTCTCTTCGTGTAAACGGTTTTCTTAATATCTGTGGACTGCAAGTTCTGAATTTAGTGATTTTTATGTCGATTTTGCACTACATTTCGAGCTCTAAGTCCCGACATTTCAGTTTTTGATTGCGAATTTCGTGAGTAGTAGATCTCTCATCACCTTGTTTTGCAAAGAAAGGTGGTTTCTTCGCGTAAACGGTTTCTTAATGTATGTGGACTACGAGTTCTGAATTCAGTGATTTTTGGGTCAATTTCGCACTACTTTTCGAGATCCACAATCCTGGTGTTTCAGTTTTTGATTTCGGAACTCGTGGCTAGTAGATATCTCATCTCCTTGTTTTGCAAATAAATGTGGTATCTTCGCGTAAACGGTTTCCCTAATATCTGTGGACTTCGAGTTATGAATTCCGTGATTTTTATTCAGTTTTCAATTTTGGAACTTGTGGCTAGTAGATCCCTCATCACCTTGTTTTTCAAAGAAATGTGGTTTCTTCGCGTAAACGGATTTATTAATATCTGTGGACACTGAGTTCTGAATTCAGTGATTTTTAGGTCGATTTCGCACTACTTTTCGAGCTCTACAATCCTGGCATTTCAGTTTTTGATTTCGGAACCCGTGGCTCGTAGATCTCTCATTACCTTGTTTTGCAAATAAATGTGGTCTCTTCGCGTAAACGGTTTCCCTAATATCTATGGACTTCGAGTTCTGAATTCAGTGATTTTTAGGTCGATTTTGCACTACATTTCGAGCTCTACAGTCCTGAAATTTCAGTTTTTGATTGCGGAACTCGTGACTAGTAGATCTCTCATTGCCTTATTTTGCAAAGAAAGTTGGTTTCTTCACGTAAACGGTTTTCTTAATATCTGTGGACTCTGAGTTCTAAATTCAGTGATTTTGACGTCCATTTCGGACTACTCTTCGAGCTCTACAATCCTGGCATTTCAGTTTTCGATTGTGGAACTCGTGGCTAGTAGTTCTTGTATCACCTGGTTTTGCAAAGAAAGGTGGTTTCTTCGCATAGACAATTTTTTTAATATCTGTGGACTCCGAGTTCTGAATTCAGTGATTTTTAGGTCGATTTTGGACTACTTTTTGAGCTCTACAATCCTGGAGTTTCATTTGTCGATTGCAGAACTCGTGGCCAGTAGATAACTCCTCACCTTGTTTTGCAAAGAAATGTGGTTTCTTCGCGTAAACGGTTTTCATAATATCTATGGACTCCGTATTCTGAATTCAGTGATTTTTAGGTTGATTTTGCACTACTTTTGGAGCTCAACAATCCTGGCATTCCAGTTTTCAAATTTGGAACTCGTGGCTAGTCGATCTCTCATCACCTTGTTTTGCAAAGAAATGTGGTTTCTTCGCGTAAACGTTTTTCTTAATGTCTGTGGACTCCGAGTTCTGAATTCAGTGATTTTTGGGTCGATTTCGCACTAATTTTTGAGCACTACAATCTTGGCATTTCGGTTATTTATTTTGGAACTCGTGGCTAGTTGTCGATGCAAAAATCCGCACCGATGTTAGGGTTTCTTTGGTTGATGAAAGCAAATGACAATTGAAGTAGTTAAGGTGCTTGAAAAGTAAATGACACGGAGAAATTACGTGGTTCAGCAAGAGTGCCTACATCCACGGGCAAAGAAGAATGTTCTTATTCCCCTTCAGGGTTACAAGTGTGTTATTTATAACAAAGGTAAATAACAACTCCCCCTATCCTCTCCCCACATCACGTACTAAATCCATCATCTGAATTTCAAATGTCTTCACTTGAATTTTAAAGAGACGTTGAATAGATCGTGGTTATCACCCAAGGCGGGATGAGATTACGTTTCACATCCCCACACACTTTTAGCTTCCAGACGTCTCCTGCCTCTGTTGCCACGTGGCTTCACATTTTTACACTCCACAATTGCCCCCAGCCTTTTTCTCTCTTTTTAGAAAATAGAGAAATTAGGCTAAATTGATTGACTTTTTTTTTAGTAGTCTCTGACTTTTGATCGAGCTAGGAGGCGAATAGTCTCTTTCTCCTCTTCTTTTGGCACGTCAAAATTTCTTTACTAAAAATTTAGGTACTTCTTTACCTGTTCGTTTTTTCAATTTTTTTTTTACTGCCCCGCCTGGACTGGCGGGGTACCCTCTGCCCCCGCCCAGCAGCTGGGCAGGAGAGTTCCTACTCCCGCCCAACAACTGGGTGGGAGGTTTTTTTTTAAGCCTCTTTGGCTTTTTTCTTTGTACTTAGTTTCTTTGACTTCTTTGAATCTCATAGCCTCTTCGGCTTTTTCTTTGCACTTAGCCTCTTTGGCTTCGTTGAATTTCATAGCCTCTTCGGTTTTTTCTTTGCACTTAGCCTCTTTGGCTTCTTTGATATTGACAGCCTCTTTGACTGGCCTATTAGTCATTGACCAATCTCTTCCGATAGTTTGTATGTCTCATTGACAATTCTTGGGAATTTTTACCTTAGCCGTGGTGCTTTCTTGGTATATGCATCCATACGCCTTAGCTTGGGATGGTGCACTCTTTTTCTCCTTAGTTCATCAACAATTGTACTTCAATAATTGAAATAAATAAATTATTTTATTGACATGAAAAATCGTTGAGCTACTATGTGACAAACTTATTGACATGAAAAAAGTAAAGATAAGAAATTATCTCTTCAATCGATCAGGGCTAGAAGAAGGTTCTTTTGTCTTTGGAGTTTCATCTTGCTCCTTGCTTTTGATGTAACCGTCCAAATACCCTTGCTCCACCAAGTGCTCTTGATGCCACTTTAATTCATGGCATTCTTCCGTATGATGTCCTTTATCATTATGGTAGGCACAAAATCGAGTATGATCTTTCTTTGCTGGATCGCTCAAAATTTTTACGGGCCACTTGAAGTAGTGGTCATCCTTGACTTTTTGAAAGATCTTGGCGATCGATTCATTGAAGTTGGTATAAATGGCTTCATGACTGGACTTCAATCCCATTGGCGACTCTTTGTCAATACCTGATTTATCAGCTCTCTTTTCATCCTCTTCCAGTTTAACATATTTCATGATCCTATCTTGTAGATAATTCATTCTCATCGGTGGCTTGAGGGTTAAGCTTTCCCTCAGCCTGTGATCTCGCGGCAATCCCAATCTGAAAGTGGCGACTGCTGTATTTTCTTTGCAGTCCTCTATGTCAGCATACGTGTCTGAGTATCTTGAAGCATACTCCCTCAGTGACTCTTCTTTTCTCAGCTTTAGTGCAAACAACGTGTCCAAGGTGGCTGGCTCCCTGCTGTTTGCTATGAACCTTGACACAAACGCTCGCGCAAGCTCCCTCCAAGAAGAGATTGAATTCTCCGGAAGCAGGTGAAACCATTTCATTGCAGTCCTGCCAAGACTAGAAGGAAACATCTTGCACATGAGAGAGTCCCGACATGCCCACAGGGCCATTTTGTGAGCGTAGGCAGCAACATGAGATACGGGGTCAGTTTTCCCGTCATATAGTTCAAAGGTGGGAGGAATAAACTTATCTGGGGGATCTTCCCTTCTGAGCGATTTCACGAATGGGGTAGTAGTCATCCTGTTGAGTGTTTGCTCTGCCTTCTTCTGGGTGCTCCACATGGCATCTCCAGCCCTCCTGGTACTCTCCCTTCGGGGTCGCCTCTCATTGATGCCCCCGGAGGGAGACCTACGCCTGGGCTTCATTGGAGTTGGTGAGCGTCTCTTAGGAGTTGGTGAGCACCTCCTCCCTCTAGGGGAGGAGGAGCGATCCTCCCTCCTTGAGGTCAAGGAGCGCCCCCGTCTTCTCTTTAGTGAAGGACTTCTCCGCTGATGTGACCTGCCAGTACTCTTGGTCTCCTCCTCGAGTTTTCGACCCTCCTCTGGGCGATGGATGACACTGGCTAAGCGTTTCCCTTTGTTTTTTAGCTCATGCAACTACTCCCTTAGCCTTTGCAGCTCCTCTTCTCTCTGGCGCAACAACTCCTCAATCTCCTCTTCCTGGGAGACCTTGTTGACATCCTGATCACCAATGACCTCCTCTGGGGGTAGCTGCACTTCTTCCCTCCTGGAGTCTTCTGCTTGACCCTTAGCCATGGAAGCAACCTCAAGAAACAAACAGAATGATTTTCCCACAGACGGCGCCAATTGTCGATGCAAAATTCCGTACCGATGTTAGGGTTTCTTGGGTTGATGAAAGCAAATGACAATTGAAGTAGTTAAGGTGCTTGAAAAGTAAATGACACGGACAAATTACGTGGTTCAGCAAGAGTGCCTACGTCCACGGGCAAAGAAGAATGTTCTTATTCCCCTTCAGGGTTACAAGTGTGTTATTTATAACAAAGGTAAATAACAACTCCCCCTATCCTCTCCCCACATCACGTACTAAATCCATCATCTGAATTTCAAATGTCTTCACTTGAATTTTGAAGAGACGTTGAATAGATCGTGGTGATCACCCAAGGCGTGATGAGATTACGTTTCACATCCCCACACACTTTTAGCTTCCAGACGTCTTCTGCCTCTGTTGCCACGTGGCTTCACATTTTTACACTCCATACTAGTAGTTCTCGCATAACCTAGTTTTGCAAAGAAAGCTGGTTTCTTCTCGAAAACGATTTTTTTAATATATGTGGACTACGAGTTTTGAATTCAGTGATTTTTAGGTCGATTTCGCACTACCTTTTGAGCTCTACAATCTTGGTGTTTCAGTTTTTGATTTTGGAACTCGTGGCTAGTAGATCTCTCATCACCTTATTTTGCAAAGAAAGGTGGTTTCTTCGCATAAACGGTTTTCTTAATGTCTGTGGACTTCGAGTTATGAATTCAGTGATTTTTTGGTTGATTTTGCTATAATTTTTGAACTCTACAGTCCTGGCATTTCAGTTTTTGATTGCGGAACTTGTGCCTAGTAGATCCCTCATCAACTTGTTTTTCAAAGAAAGGTGGTTTCTCAGCGTAAACGGTTTTTTTAATATCTATGGACTACGAGTTCTGAGTTTAGTGATTTTTAGGTCGATTTCGCACTAGTTCTTGAGCTTTACAATCCTGGAGTTTCAGTTTTCGATTGCGGAACTCGTTGCTAGTAGATCTCTCCTCACCTTGCTTTGCAAGGAAAAGTGATTTCTTCTCGTAAACGGTTTTTTTAATATCTGTGGACTACGAGTTCTGAATTCAGTGAGTTTTAGGTCAATTTCGCACTACTTTTGGAGCTCAACAATCCTGACATTTCAGTTTTCGACTGTAGAACTCTTGGCTAGTAGTTCTCGCATCACCTAGTTTTGCAAAGAAAGGTGGTTTCTTCGCGTAAACGTTTTTCTTAACATCTGTGGACTCCGAGTTCTGAATTCAGTGATTTTTAGCTCGATTTCGCACTACTTTTTGAGCTCTACAATCCTGGTGTTTCAGTTTTCGACTGTGGAACTCGTGGCTAGTAGTTCTCGCATCACCTAGTTTTGCAAAAAAAGGTGGTTTCTTCCCGTAAACGGTTTTCTTAATATCAGTGGACTCCGAGTTCTGAATTCAGTGATTTTTGGGTTGATTTCGCACTAGTTTTCAAGCTCTACAATCCCGGCATTTCAATTTTCGATTGCAGAACTCGTGGCTAGTAGATCTCTCCTCACTATGTTTTGCAAAGAAAGGTGGTTTCTTCGCGTAAACGGTTTTCTTAATGTCTGTGGACTCCGAGTTCTGAATTCAGTGATTTTTGGGCAATTTTGCACTGCTTTTCGAGCTCTGCAAACCTGGCATTTCAGTTTTTGATTTTGGAACTCGTAGCTAGTATTTCTCGGATCACCTAGTTTTGCAAAGAAATGTGGTCTCTTCGCGTAAACGATTTTCTTAATATCTGTGGACTCCGATTTCTGAGTTCAGTGATTTTTAGGTCGATTTCGCACTACTTTTCGAGCTCTACAATCCTGGTGTTTCATTTTTTTATTTCGGAACTCGTGGCTAGTAGTTCTCGCATCACCTAGTTTTGCAAAGAAAGGTGGTTTCTTCGTGTAAATGGTTTTCTTAATATGAGTGGACTCCGAGTTCTGAATTCAGTGATTTTTGGGTCGATTTCGTACTACTTTTCGAGCTCTACAATCCTTGCATTTGAGTTTTTGATTTTTGAACTCATAGCTAGTATTTCTTGCATCACCTGTTTTTTCAAAGAAATGTAGTCTCTTCGCGTAAACGGTTTTCTTAATATCTGTGGACTACAAGTTTTAATTCTGTGATTTTTAGGTTGATTTGCACTACATTTTGAGCTCTACGGTCCGGATATTTCAGTTTTTGATTGTGGAACTCGTGACAAGTAGATCTCTCATCACTTTGTTTTGCAGAGAAAGGAGGTTTCTTCGCGTAAACGTTTTTCTTAATGTCTGTGGACTCTGAGTTATGAATTCATTGATTTTTGGGTAGATTTCGCACTATTTTTTGAGCTCTACAATCCCGGAGTTTCAGTTTTTCATTGCGGAACTTGTGACTAGTAGATCTCTCCTCACATTGTTTGGCAAAGAAAGACGGTTTCGTCGCGTAAACGGTTTTCTTAATATATGTGGACTTCAAGTTTTGAATTCAGTGATTTTTAGGTCGATTTCGCACTAATATTCGAGCTCTACAATCTTGGCATTTCAGTTTTTGATTTTGGAACTCGTGACTAGTAGTTCTCGCATCACCTAGTTTTGCAAAGAAATGTGGTTTCTTCTCATAAATTGTTTTCTTAATATCTGTGGACTACGAGGTATGAATTCAGTGATTTTTAGCTCGATTTCGCACTACTTTTCGATCTGTAAAATCCAGGTGTTTCAATTTTTGATTTCTGAACTCGTGGCTAGTAAGTCTCTTATCACCTTATTTTGTAAAGAAATGTGGTCTCTTCATGTAAACGGTTTTCCTAAAATCTGTAGACTTCGAGTTATGAATTCAGTGATTTTTAGGTCGATTTCGCTCTAATTTTTGAACTCTACAGTCCTGGCATTTCAGTTTTTAATTTCGGAACTTTTGGCTAGTAGATCCCTCATCACCTTGTTTTTCAAAGAAATGTGGTTTCTTCGCGTAAACGGTTTTATTAATATATGTGGACTCTGAGTTCTGAATTCAATGATTTTTGGGTCGATTTCGCACTACTTTTGGAGCTCTACAATCCTGGCATTTCAGTTTTAAATTTTGGAACTCGTGGCTAGTAGTTCTCATATCACCTAGTTTTGCAAAGAAATGTTGTTTCTTCGCGTAAACAGTTTTCATAATATCTGTGGACTCCGATTTCTGAGTTCAATGATTTTTAGGTCGATTTCGCACTACTTTTCGAGCCCTACAATCCTGGTGGTTCAGTTTTTGATTTCGGAACTCGTGGCTAGTAGATCTCTCATCACCTTGTTTTGCAACGAAATGTGGTTTCTTCGCGTAAACGGTTTCCCTAATATCTATGGACTTCGAGTTATGAATTCAGTGATTTTTAGGTCGATTTCGCTCTACTTTTTGAACTCTACAGTCCTGACATTTCAGTTTTCAATTTTGGAACTTGTGGCTAGTAGATCCCTCATCACCATGTTTTTCAAAGAAAGGTGGTTTCTTCGCGTAAAGAGTTTTCTTATTGTCCGTGGACTCCGAGTTCTGAATTCAATGTTTTTTGGGTCGATTTCGCACTACTTTTCGAGCTCTACAATCCTGGCATTTCAGTTTTTGATTTTGAAACTCGTAGCTACTATTTCTTGCATCACCTGGTTTTTCAAAGAAATGTGGTTTCCTCGCTTAAACGGTTTTCTTAATCTCTGTGGACTGCGAGTTCTGAATTCAGTGATTTTTAGATCGATTTTGCACTACATTTCAAGCTCTACAGTCCTGAAATTTCAGTTTTTGGTTGCGGAACTCGTGACTAGTAGATATCTCATCACTTTGTTTTGCAAAGAAAGGTGGTTTCTTCGTGTAAACGTTTTTCTTAATGTCTATGGACTCCGAGTTCTGAATTCAGTGATTTTTGGGTCGATTTCGCACTACTTTTCGAGCTCTACAATCCTGGCATTTCAGTTTTTGATTTTGGAACTCGTAGCTACTATTTCTTGCATCACTTGGTTTTTCAAAAAAAATGTGGTCTCCTCGCGTAAACGGTTTTCTTAATCTCTATGGACTGTGAATTCTAAATTCAGTGATTTTTAGTTCGATTTTGCACTACATTTCGAGCTCTACAGTCCTGACATTTCAATTTTTGGTTGCGGAACTCGTGACTAGTAGATCTCTCATCACTTTGTTTTGCAAAGAAAGGTGGTTTCTTCGCGTAAACATTTTTCTTAATGTCTGTGGACTGCGAGTTCTGACTTCAGTGATTTTTAGGCCGATTTTGCACTACATTTTGAGCTTTACAGTCCTGAAATTTCAGTTTTTGATTGCGGAACACGTGACTAGTAGATCTCTCATCACCTTGTTTTGCAAAGAAAGGTGGGTTCTTCGCGTAAACGTTTTTCTTCATGTCTGTGGACTCCGAGTTCTGAATTCAGTGATTTTTGGGTCGATTTCGCACTTATTTTTTAGCACTACAATCTTGGCATTTCAGTTTTTGATTTTGGGAACTCGTGGCTAGTAAATCTCTCCTCACCTTGTTTTGTAAAGAAAGGTGGTTTCTTCTCGTAAACGGCTTTCATAATATCTGTGGACTCCGATTTTTGAGTTGAGTGATTTTTAGGTCGATTCCCCACTACTTTTCAAGCTCTATAATCCTGGTGTTTGTGTTTTTGATTTCGGAACTCGTGGCTAGTAGATCTCTCATCACCTTGTTTTGCAAAGAAATGCGGACTCTTCGCGTAAACGGTTTCCCTAATATATGTGGACTTCGAGTTATGAATTCAGTGATTTTTAGGTCGATTTTGCTCTACTTTTTTAACTCTATAGTCCTAGCATTTCGGTTTTAAATTTCGGAACTTGTGGCTAGTAGATCCCTCATCAACTTGTTTTTCAAAGAAAGGTGGTTTCTTCGCATAAACGGTTTTTTAATATCTATGGACTACGAGTTCTGAATTAAGTGATTTTTAGGTCGATTTCGCACTACTTTTGGAGCTCAACAATCTTGACATTTTAGTTTTCGATTGCGGAACTTGTGGATAGTAGATCTCTCATCACCTTGTTTTGCAAAGAAAGGTGGTTTCTTCGCTTAAACGGTTTTTTTAATGTCTGTGGACTCCGAGTTCTGAATTCAGTGATTTTTGGGTCGATTTCGCACTACTTTTGGAGCTCTACAATCCTGGAATTTCAAATTTTGATTTTCGAACCTGTATCTAGTAGTTCTTGCATCACCTGTTTTTGCAAAGAAATGGGGTCTATTCGCGTAAACGATTTTCGTAATACCTGTGGACTGCGAATTCTGATTTCAGTGATTTCTAGGTCGATTTTGCATTACATTTCGAGCTCTACAGTCCTGACATATCAGTTTTTGATTGCGGAACACGTGACTAGTAGATCTCTCATCACCTTGTTTTGCAAAGAAAGGTGATTTTTTTGCGTAAACGGTTTTCTTAATATATGTGGACTACGAGTTCTGAATTCAGTGATTTTTAGCTCAATTTCGCACTACTTTTTGAGCTCCACAATCCTGGAGTTTAAGTTTTCAATTGCGGAACTCGTGGCTAGTAGATCTCTCCTCACCTTATTTTGCAAAGAAAGGTGGTTTCTTCGCGTAAACAGCTTTCATAATATCTGTGGACTCCGATTTTTGAGTTGAGTGATGTTTAGGTCGATTCCCCACTATCTTTCGAGCTATACAATCCTGGCATTTCAGTTTTTGATTTTGGAACTCGTAGCTACTATTTCTAAAGAAATGTGGTCTCTTCGCGTAAACGGTTTTCTTAATCTCCGTGGACTGCGAGTTCTGAATTCAGTGATTTTTAGGTCGATTTTGCACTACATTTCGAGCTCTACAGTCCTGACATTTCAGTTTTTGATTGCGAAACTCGTGAATAGTATATCTCTCATCACCTTGTTTTGCAAAGAAAGGTGGTTTCTTCGCGTAAACGGTTTTTTTAATGTCTGTGGACTCCGAGTTCTGAATTCAGTGATTTTTTGGTCGATTTGGCACTACTTTTCGAGCTCTACAATCCTGGAATTTCAAATTTTGATTTCGAAACCTGTATCTAGTAGTTCTTGCATCGCCTATTTTTGTAAAGAAATGGGGTCTATTTGAGTAAACGTTTTTCTTAATGTCTGTGCACCCCGAGTTCTGAATTTAGCGATTTTTGGGTCGATTTCGCACTAATTTTTGAGGACTACAATCTTGGCATTTCAGTTTTTGATTTTGGAACTCGTGGCTAGTAGTTCTTACATCACCTAGTTTTGCAAAGAAAGGTGGTTTCTTCTCGTAAATGGTTTTCTTAATATATGTGGACTACGAGTTCTGAATTCAGTGATTTTTAGCTCGATTTCGCACTACTTTTTGAGCTCTACAATCCTGGAGTTTAAGTTTTCAATTGAAAAACTCGTGGCTAGTAGATCTCTCCTCACCTTGTTTTGCAAAGAAAGGTGGTTTCTTCGCGTAAACGGCTTTCATAATATCTATGGACTCCGATTTCTGAGTTGAGTGATTTTTAGGTCGATGTCCCACTACTTTTCGAGCTCTACAATCTTGGTGGTTCAGTTTTTGATTTCAGAATTGGTGGCTAGTAGATCTGTCATCACCTTCTTTTGCAAGGAAATGTGGACTCTTCGCGTAAACGGTTTCCCTAATATATGTGGACTTCGAGTTATGAATTCAGTGATTTTTAGGTCGATTTCGCTATACTTTTTGAACTCTACAGTGCTGGCATTTCAGTTTTCAATTTCGAAACTTGTGGCTAGTAGATCCCTCATCACCTTGTTTTTCAAAGAAAGGTGGTTTCCTCGGGTAAACAGTTTTTTAATATCTATGGACTACGAGTTCTGAATTCAGTGATTTTTAGGTCGATTTCGCACTACTGTTGGAGCTCAACAATCCTGACATTTCAGTTTTTGATTGCGGAACTCATGGATAGTAGATCTCTCATCACCTTGTTTTCCAGAGAAAGGTGGTTTCTTCGCGTAAACGGGTTTCTTAATGTCTGTGGACTCCGAGTTCTGAATTCAGTGATTTTTAGGTCGATTTTGCACTACATTTCGAGCTCTACAGTTCTGACATTTCATTTTTTGAATGTCGAACTCTTGACTAGTAGATCTCTCATCAGCTTGTTTTGCAAAGAAAGATGGTTTCTTCGCGTAAACGTTTTTCCTAATGTCTGTGGACTCCGACTTCTGAATTCAGCGATTTTTGCGTCGATTTTGCACTACTTTTTGAGCTATACAATCCCGGAGTTTCAATTTTTGATTGCGGAACTCGTGACTAGTAGATCTCTCCTTACCTTATTTTTGAAAGAAAGGCGGTTTTGTTACGTAAACGGTTTTCTTAATATATGTGGACTACGAGTTCTGAATTCAGTGATTTTTAGGTCGATTTCGCACTAATTTTTGAGCTCTTCAATCTTGGCATTTTAGTTTTCGATTTTGGAACTCGTGGCTAGTAGTTCTCGCATCACCTAGTTTTGCAAAGAAAGGTGGTTTCTTCTCGTAAACGATTTTCTTAATAACTGTGGACTACGAGTTATGAATTCAGTGATTTTTAGCTCGATTTCGCACTAATTTTCGAGCTCTAAAATCCTGGTGTTTCAATTTTTGATTTCGGAACTCATGGCTAATAGATCTCTCATCACCCTGTTTTGCAAAGAAATGTGGTCTCTTCGCGTAAACGGTATTTCTAATATCTGTGGACTTCGAGTTATGAATTCAGTGATTTTTAGGTCGATTTCGCTCTACTTTTTGAACTCTACAGTCCTGGAATTTCAGTTTTCAATTTCGAAACTTGTGGCTAGAAGATCTCTCCTCACCTTGTTTTGCAAAGAAAGGTGGTTTCGTCGCGTAAATAGTTTTTTAATATATGTGGACTTCAAGTTCTGAATTCAGTGATTTTTAGGTGGATTTCGTACTACTTTTCGAGCTCTACAATCCTGGAGTTTAAGTTTTCGATTGCGGAACTCGTGGCTAGTAGATCTCTCCTCACCTTGTTTTGCAAACAAAGGTGGTTTCTTCGCGTAAACGTTTTCATAATATATGTGGAATCCGATTTCTAAGTTCAGTGATTTTTAGGTCGATTTCGCACTAATTTTCGAGCTCTACAATTTTGGCATTTCAGTTTTCGATTTTGGAACTCGTGGCTAGTAGTTCTCGCATCACCTAGTTTTGCAAAGAAAGGTGGTTTCTTCTCGTAAACGGTTTTCTTAATATCTGTGGACTCCGAGGTATGAATTTCGTGATTTTTAGCTCGATTTCGCACTACTTTTCGAGCTCTAAATTCCTGGTGTTTCAGTTTTTGATTTCGGAACTCGTGGCTAGTAGATCTCTCATCACCTTGTTTTGCAAAGAAATGTGGTCTCTTCACGTAAACGTTTCGAGCTCTTCGCGTAAACGGTTTTCTTAATATATGTGGACTGCGAATTATGAATTCAGTGATTTTTAGGTCAATTTTGCACTACATTTCGAGCTCTACCGTCCTGACATTTCATTTTTTGATTGCGAAACTCGTGGCTAGTAGATCTCTCCTCACCTTGCTTTGCAAGTAAATGTGATTTCTTCGCGTAAACTGTTTTTTTAATATCTGCGGACGGCGAGTTCTGAATTCAGTGATTTTTAGGTCGATTTCGCACTACTTTCGGAGCTCGACAATCCTGATATTTCAGTTTTTGACTACGGAACTCGTGGCTAGTAGTTCTCGCATCACCTAGTTTTGCAAAGAAATTTGGTTTCTTCGTGTAAACGTTTTTCCTAACATCTGTGGACTCCGAGTTCTGAATTCAGTGATTTTTAGCTCGATTTTGCAATACTTTTCGAGCTCCACAATCCTCGTGTTTCAGGTTTTGATTTCGAAACTTGTGGCTAGTAGTTCTCGCATCACCTAGTTTTGCAAAGAAATGTGGTTTCTTCGCGTAAACGGTTTTCGTAATATCAGTGGACTCCGAGTTTTGAATTCAGTGATTTTTGGGTCGATTTCGCACTACTTTTCGAGCTCTACAATCCTGGCATTTCAGTTTTTTATTTTGGATCTCATAGCTAGCATTCCTTACATCACCTGGTTTTTCAAAGAAATGTGATCTCTTCGCGTAAACGGTTTTCTTAATATCTGTGGACTGCAAGTTTTGAATTCAGTGATTTTTTGATCGATTTTGCACTACATTTCGAGCTCCACAGTCCTGACATTTAAGTTTTTGATTGCGGAACTCGTGACTAGTAGATCTCTCATCACTTTGTTTTGCAAAGAAAGGTGGTTTCTTCGCGTAAACATTTTTCTTAATGTCTGTGGACTCCGAGTTCTGAATTCAGTGATTTTTGGGTCGATTTCACACTAATTTTCGAGCTCTACAATCCTGGTGTTTCGGTTTTTGATTTTGGAACTTGTGGCTAGTAGATCTCTCATCACCTTGTTTCGCAAAGAAATGTGGTCTCTTCACGTAAACGGTTTCCCTAATATCTTTGGACTTCGAGTTATGAATTCAGTGATTTTTAGGTCGATTTCCCTCTACTTTTTGAACTCTACAGTCTTGGCATTTCAGTTTTCAATTTCAGAACTTGTGGCTAGTAGATCCCTCATCACCTTGTTTTTCAAAGAAAGGTGGTTTCTTCGAGTAAACGGTCCTTTTAATATATATGGACTATGAGTTCTGAATTCAGTGATTTTTAGGTCAATTTCGCACTACTTTTGGAGCTCAACAGTCCTGACGTTTCGGTTTTCGATTGCGGAACTCGTGGATAGTAGATCTCTCATCACCTTGTTTTGCAAAGAAAGGTGGTTTCTTCGCGTAAACAGTTTTGTTAATGTCTGTGGACTCCGAGTTTCTGAATTCAGTGATTTTTGGGTCGATTTCGCACTATTTTACGAGCTCTACTATCCTGGCATTTCAGATTTTGATTTTGGAACTCATAGCTAGTATTTCTTGCATCACCTGGTTTTTCAAAGAAATGTGGTCTCTTCGAGTAAACGGTTTTCTTAATATCTGTGGACTGCAAGTTTTGAATTCTGTGATTTTTTGGTCGATTTTGAACTACATTTCGAGCTCTACAGTCTTGACATTTCAGTTTTTGATTGTGGAACTCGTGATTAGTAGATCTCTCATCACCTTGTTTTGGAAGAAAAGTGATTTCTTCGCGTAAACGGTCTTCATAATATCCGTGGACTCCGAGTTCTGAATTCTGTGATTTTTAGGTCAATTCCGCACTACATTTCGAGCTCTAACTCCCTGGAATTTCAGTTTTCGATTTCAAAACTCGTGGCTAGTAGATATCTCGTCACCTTGTTTTGCAAGGAAAGGTGTTTTCTTTGCATAAACGGTTTTCGTAATGTCTGTGGACTCCGAGTTCTAAATTCAGTAAATTTTTGGTCGATTTCGCACTAATTTTTGAGCTCTACAATCCTGGAATTTGAGTTTTCGATTTTAAAACTCGTGGCTAGCAGATCTCTCATCACCTTGTTTTGCAAGGAAAGGCGATTTCGTCGCATAAACGGTTTTCTTAATATCTATGGACTACGAGTTCTGAATTCAGTGATTTTTAGGTTGATTTCCCACTACTTTTGGAGCTCAACAATCCTGACATTTCAATTTTCGATTGCGGTACTCGTGGCTAGTAGATCTCTCATCACCTTGTTTTGCAAAGAAAGGTGGCTTCTTCGCGTAAACGGTTTTCTTAATGTCTGTAGACTCCGAGTTCTGAATTTAGTGATTTTTGGGTCGATTTCGCACTACTTTCGAGCTCTACAATCCTCGCATTTTAGTTTTTGATTTCAAAACTTGTAGATAGTAGTTCTTGCATCACCTGATTTTGCAAAGAAATGTGGTATCTTCGCGTAAACCGTTTTCTTAATATCTGCGGACTGCGAGTTCTGAATTCAGTGATATTTAGGTCGATTTCGCACTTCTTTTTGAGCTCTACAATCCTGGTGTTTTAGTTTTTGATTTCGCAACTCGTGGCTAGTAGATCTCTCATCACTTTGTTTTTCAAGGAAAGGTAATTTCTTCGCGTAAACGGTTTTCTTAATATCTGTGGACTACGAGTTTTGAATACAGTGATTTTTTGGTCGATTTCGCACTACTTTCGAGTTCTATAATCCTGGCATTTCAGTTTTCGATTTTTGAACTTGTGGCTAGTAGTTCTCACATCACCTGGTTTTGTATAGAAATGTCGTTTCTTCGCGTAAACGGTTTTCTTAATCCATGTGGACTCCGAGTTCTTAATTATGTGATTTTTAGGTCGATTTCACACTACTTTTTCAGCTATACGATCGTGGTGTTTCATTTTTTGATTTCGGAACTCGTGGCTAGTAGTTCTCGCATCACCTGGTTTTGCTAGGAAAGGCGGTTTCGTTGCGTAAACGGTTTTCTTAATATATGTGGACTACGAGTTCTCAATTCAGTGATTTTTAGCTCGATTTCTCACTAGTTTTCGAGCTCTACAATCCTGGTATTTTAGTTTTTGATTTCGGAACTCGTGGCTAGTAGATCTCTCATCACTTTGTTTTGCAAGGAAAGGTAATTTCTTCGCGTAAACGGTTTTCTTAATATCTGTGGACTACGAGTTCTGAATACAGTAATTTTTTGGTCGATTTCGCACTACTTTCGAGTTCTATAATCCTGGCGTTTCAGTTTTCGATTTTTGAACTTGTGGCTAGTAGTTCTCACATCACCTGGTTTTGTAAAGAAATGTCGTTTCTTCGCGTAAACGGTTTTCTTAATCTCTGTGGACTCCGAGTTCTTAATTATGTGATTTTTAGGTCGATTTCACACTACTTTATCAGCTATACGCTCGTGGTGTTTCAGTTTTTGATATCGGAACTCGTGGCTAGTAGTTCTCGCATCACCTGGTTTTGCAAGGAAAGGCGGTTTCGTCGCGTAAACGGTTTTCTTAATATATGTGGACTACGAGTTCCCAATTCAGTGATTTTTAGCTCGATTTCTCACTACTTTTCGAGCTCTACAATCCTGGTGTTTTAGTTTTTGATTTCGCAACTCGTGGCTAGTAGATCTCTCATCATTTTGTTTTGCAAGGAAAGGTGATTTCTTCGCGTAAACGGTTTTCTTAATATATGTGGACTCCGAGTTTTGAATTCAGTGATTTTTGGGTCGATTTTGCAATACTATTCGAGCTCTACAATCCCGACATTTCAGTTTTTGATTTCGAAACTCGTAGCTAGTAGTTCTTGCATCACCTGGTTTTGCAAAGAAATGTGGTCTCTTTGCGTAAATGGTTTTCTTAAGATCTGTGGACTGCGAGTTCTGAATTCAGTGATTTTTAGGTCGATTTTGCACTACATTTTGAGCTCTACAGTCCTGACATTTCAGTTTTTGATTGCGGAACTCGTGACTAGTAGATCTCTCATCAACTTGTTTTGCAAAGAAAGATGGTTTCTTCGTGTAAACGATTTTCTTAATGTTTGTGGACTCCGAGTTCTGAATTCAGTGATTTTTAGGTCGATTTGGCACTACTTTTTGAGCTATACAATCCTGCAGGTTAAGTTTTGGATTGCAGAACTCTTGGCTAGTAGATCACTTCTCACCTAGTATTGCGAAGAAAGGTGGTTTCTTCGTGTAAACGGTCTTCAGAATATCCGTGGACTCCGAGTTCTGAATTCAGTGATTTTTAGGTCGATTTCGCATTGCATTTCGAGCTCTAAATCCCTGGAATTTTAGTTTTTTATTTCGAAACTCGTGGCTAGTAGATATCTCATCACCTTGTTTTTCAAGGAAACGTGTTTTCTTCGCGTAAACGGTTTTCTTAATGTCTGTGGACTCCGAGTTCTAAATTCAGTGATTTTTTGGTCGATTTTGGACTACTTTTCGTGCTCTACAATCCTGGTATTTTAGTTTTTGATTTCACAACTCGTGGCTAGTATCTGTGGACTACGAGTTCTGAATTCGGTGATTTTTAGGTCGATTTCGTAGTACTTTTGGAGCTCAACAATCCTGACATTTCAGTTTTTGATTGCGGAACTCGTGGCTAGTAGATCCCTCATCGCCTTGTTTTGCAAAGAAAGGTGGTTACTTCGCGTAAACGGTTTTCTTAATATTTGTGGACTCCGAGTTTTGAATTCAGTGATTTTTGGGTCTATTTCGCACTACTATTCGAGCTCTACAATCCCGGCATTTCAGTTTTTGATTTCGGAACTCGTAGCTAGTAGTTCTTGCATCACCTGGTTTTGCAAAGAAATGTGGTCTCTTTGCGTAAATGGTTTTCTTAAGATCTGTGGACTGCGAGTTCTGAATTCAGTGATTTTAGGTTGATTTTGCACTGCAATTTTGAGCTCTACAGTCCTGACATTTCAGTTTTTGATTGCGGAACTCGTGACTAGTAGATCTCTCATCAACTTGTTTTGCAAAGAAAGATGGTTTCTTCGTTTAAACGATTTTCTTAATGTTTGTGGACTCCGAGTTCTGAATTCAGTGATTTTTAGGTCGATTTGGCACTACTTTTTGAGCTATACAATCCTGCAGGTTAAGTTTTTGATTGCAGAACTCTTGGCTAGTAGATCACTTCTCACCTAGTATTGCGAAGAAAGGTGGTTTCTTCGTGTAAACGGTCTTCAGAATATCCGTGGACTCCGAGTTCTGAATTCAGTGATTTTTAGGTCGATTTCGCATTGCATTTCGAGCTCTAAATCCCTGGAATTTTATTTTTTTATTTTGAAACTCGTGGCTAGTAGATATCTCATCACCTTGTTTTTCAAGGAAACGTGTTTTCTTTGCGTAAACGGTTTTCTTAATGTCTGTGGACTCCGAGTTCTAAATTCAGTGATTTTTTGGTCGATTTTGGACTACTTTTCGAGCTCTACAATCTTAGTATTTTAGTTTTTGATTTCACAACTCGTGGCTAGTATCTGTGGACTACGAGTTCTGAATCCGGTGATTTTTAGGTCGATTTTAAACTACTTTTGGAGCTCAACAATCCAGACATTTCAGTTTTTGATTGCGGAACTCGTGGCTAGTAGATCCCTCATCGCCCTGTTTTGCAAAGAAAGGTGGTTACTTTGCATAAACGGTTTTCTTAATATCTGTGGACTCCGAGTTTTGAATTCAGTGATTTTTGGGTCGATTTCGCACTACCTTTCGAGCTCTACAATCCCGGCATTTCAGTTTTTGATTTCAGAACTCGTAGCTAGTAGTTCTTGCACCAGCTGGTTTTGCAAAGAAATGTGGTCTCTTCGCGTAAACGGTTTTCTTTAGATCTGTGGACTGCGAGTTTTGAATTCAGTGATTTTTACGTCGATTTTGCACTCCATTTTGAGCTCTACGGTCCTGACATTTCAATTTTTGATTGCGAAATTCGTGACTAGTAGATCTCTCATCAATTTGTTTTGCAAAGAAAGATGGTTTCTTCGTGTAAACGATTTTTTTAATGTTTGTGGACTCCGAGTTCTGAATTCAGTGATTTTTAGGTCGATTTGGCACTACTTTTTGAGCTCTACAATACTGCAGTTTAAGTTTTCAATTGTAGAACTAGTGGCTAGTGGATCACTCCTCACCTAGTTTTGCGAAGAAATGTGGTTTCTTTGCGTAAACGGTTTTCATAATATCCGTGGACTCCGAGTTTTGAATTCAATGATTTTTAGGTCAATTTCGTACTATATTTTGAGCTCTAAATCCCTGGAATTTCAGTTTTCGATTTCGAAACTCGTGGCTAGTAGATATCTCATTACCTTGTTTTGTAATGAAAGGTGTTTTCTTCTCGTAAACGGTTTTCTTACTGTTTGTGGACTCCGAGTTCTAAATTCAGTGATTTTTTGGTCAATTTCGCACTAATTTTCGAGCTCTACAATCATAACATTTCAGTTTTCGATTTTCGATTTTGTGGCTAGTAGTTCTCGCATCACCTGGTTTTGCTAGGAAAGGCGGTTTCGCCGCGTAAACGGTTTTCTTAATATCTGTGGACTACGAGTTCTGAATTCAGTGATTTTTGGGTCGATTTCGCACTAATTTTCGAGCTCTACAATCCTCGCATTTTAGTTTTTGATTTCGAAACTCGTAGCTAGTTGTTCTTGCATCACCTGGTTTTGCAAAGAAATGTGGTCTCTTCGTGTAAATCGTTTTCTTAATATATATGGACTACGAGTTCTGAATTCAGTGATTTTTAGGTCGATTTTGCACTACTTTTGGTGCTCAACAATCCTGACATTTCAGTTTTCGATTGCGGTACTCGTGGCTAGTAGATCTCTCATCACCTTGTTTTGCAATGAAAGGTGCCTTCTTCGCGTAAACGGTTTTCTTAATGTCTGTAGACTCCGAGTTCTTAATTATGTGATTTTAAGGTCGATTTCACACTAATTTTTCGAGCTCTAAATCCCTGACATTTCAGTTTTTGATTTTTCGAACTCGTGGCTAGTAGTCCTCGCATCACCTCGTTTTGCAAAGAAATGTCGTTTCTTCGCGTAAACGGTTTTCTTAATGTCTGTGGACTCCGAGTTCTGAATTCAGTGATTTTTTGGTCCATTTCGCACTTCTTTTTGAGCTCTACAATCCTGGTGTTTTAGTTTTCGATTTCGCAACTCGTGGGTAGTAGATCTCTCTTCACCTTGTTTTGCACGAAAATATATTTTCTTCGCGTAAACGGTTTTCTTAATGTCTGTGGACTCCGAGTTTTGAATTCAGTGATTTTTTTGTTGATTTCACGCTACTTTTCGAGCTCTACAATCCTGGCATTTCAGTTTTCGATTTTCGAACTCGTGGCTAGTAGATCTCTCATCACCTTGTTTTGCAAAGAAAGGTGGCTTCTTCGCGTAAACGGTTTTCTTAATATCTGTAGACTCCAAGTTCTGAATTTAGTGATTTTTCGGTCGATTTCGCACTACTTTTCGAGCTCTACAATCCTCGCATTTCAGTTTTTGATTTCGCAACTCGTGGCTAGTAGATCTTTCATCACCTTGTTTTGCAAGGAAAGGTGATTTCTTCACGTAAACGATTTTCTTAATATCTGTGGACTACGAGTTCTGAATTAAGTGATTTTTATGTCGGTTTCGCACTACTTTTGGAGCTCAATAATCTTGACATTTCAATTTTCGATTGCGGTACTCGTGCTAGTAGATCTCTCATCACCTTGTTTTGCAAAGAAAGGTGGCTTCTTCGCGTAAACGGTTTTCTTAATGTTTGTAGACTCCGAGTTCTGATTTTAGTGATTTTTGGGTCGATTTCGCACTACTTTCGAGCTCTACAATCCCCGCATTTCAGTTTTTGATTTCGAAACTCGTAGCTAGTAGTTCTTGCATCACCTGGTTTTGCAAAGAAATGTGGTCTTTTCTTGTAAACTGTTTTCTTAATATCTATGGACTACGAGTTCTGAATTTAGTGATTTTTAGGTCGATTTCGCACTTCTTTTTGAGTTCTACAATCCTGGAGTTTTGGTTTTCAATTGCAGAACTCGTGGCTAGTAGATCACTCCTCACCTCATTTTGCGAAGAATGGTGGTTTCTTCGCGTAAACGGTTTTCATAATATCTGTGGTCTCCGAGTTCTGAATTCAGTGATTTCTAGGTCGATTTCACACTACTTTTTGAGCTCTAAATCCCTAGCATTTCAGTTTTCGATTTCGAAACTCGTGGCTAGTAGATCACTCCTCACCTAGTTTTGCGAAGAAATGTGGTTTCTTCGCGTAAACGGTTTTCATAATATCTGTGGACTCCGAGTTCTGAATTCAGTGATTTTTAGGTCGATTTCACACTACTTTTCGAGCTCTAAATCCTTGGCTTTTCAGTTTTCGATTTCGAATCTCGTGGATAGTAGATCTCTCATCACCTTGTTTTGCAACGAAAAGTGGTTTCTTCGCGTAAATGGTTTTCTTAATGTCTGTGGACTCCGATTCTTAATTCAGTGATGCTCGATTCGCACTACTTTCGAGCTCTAAAATCCTGGCATTTCAGTTTTCGATTTTTGAACTCGTGGCTAGTAGTTCTCGCATCACCTGGTTTTGCAAAGAAATTTCGTTTCTTCGCGTAAACGGTTTTGTTAATCTTTGTGGACTCTGAGTTCTCAATTATGTGATTTTTAGGTCGATTTGACACTAGTTTTTGAGGTATACGATCTTGGTGTTTCAGTTTTCGATTTCGAAACTTGTCACTAGTAGTTCTCGCATCACCTGGTTTTGCTAAGAAGGCGCATTCCTCGCGTAAACGGTTTTTTTAATATATGTGGACTACGAATTCTGAATTCAGTGATTTTTAGCTCAATTTCGCACTACTTTTTGAGCTCTACAATCCTTGTGTTTCAGTTTTTGATTTCAAAACTTGTAGCTAGTAGTTCTTGCATCATCTCGTTTTGCAAAGAAATGTGGTCTCTTCGCGTAGACGGGTTTCTTAAGTTCTGTGGACTGCGAGTTCTTAATTCAGTGATTTTTAGGTCGATTTTGCACTACATTTCGAGCTCTACAATCCTGAAATTTCAGCTTTTGATTGCAGAACTCGTGACTAGTAGATCTCTCATCAACTTGTTTTGCAAAGAAAGATGGTTTCTTCGTGTAAACGGTTCTCTTAATTTTTGTGGACTCCGAGTTCTAAATTCAGTCATTTTTTGGTCGATTTCGCACTAATTTTTGAGCTCTACAATCCTGGAATTTGAGTTTTCGATTTTAAAACTCGTGGCTAGCAGATCTCTCATCACCTTGTTTTGCAAGGAAAGGCAATTTCGTCGCATAAACGGTTTTCTTAATATCTATGGACTACGAATTCTAAATTCAGTGATTTTTAGGTTGATTTCGCACTACTTTTGGAGCTCAACAATCCTGACATTTCAATTTTCGATTGCGGTACTCGTGGCTAGTAGATCTCTCATCACCTTTTTTTTGCAAAGAAAGGTGGCTTCTTCGCGTAAACGGTTTTCTTAATGTCTGTAGACTCCGAGTTTTGAATTTAGTGATTTTTGGGTCGATTTTGCACTACTTTCGAGCTCTACAATGCTTGTATTTCAGTTTTTGATTTCAAAACTTGTAGATAGTAGTTCTTGCATCACCTGATTTTGCAAAGAAATGTGGTATCTTCGCGTAAACCGTTTTCTTAATATCTACGGACTGCGAGTTCTGAATTCAGTGATATTTAGGTCGATTTCGCACTTCTTTTTGAGCTCTACAATCCTGGTGTTTTAGTTTTTGATTTCGCAACTCGTGGGTAGTAGATCTCTCATCACCTTGTTTTGCAAGGAAAGGTGATTTCTTCGCTTAAAGAGTTTTCTAAATGTTTGTGGACTCCGAGTTCTTAATTATGTGATTTTTTGGTCGATTTCGCACTACCTTTCGAGCTCTACAATCCTGGCATTTCAGTTTTTGATTTCGAAACTCGTGGCTAGTAGATCTCTCATCACTTTGTTTTGCAAGGAAAGGTAATTTCTTCGCGTAAACGGTTTTCTTAATATCTGTGGACTACGAGTTCTGAATACAGTGATTTTTTGGTCGATTTTGCACTACTTTCGAGTTCTATAATCCTGGCGTTTCAGTTTTCGATTTTTGAACTTGTGGCTAGTAGTTCTCACATCACCTGGTTTTGTATAGAAATGTCGTTTCTTCGCGTAAACGGTTTTCTTAATCCATGTGGACTCCGAGTTCTTAATTATGTGATTTTTAGGTCGATTTCACACTACTTTTTCAGCTATACGATCGTGGTGTTTCAGTTTTTGATTTCGGAACTCGTGGCTAGTAGTTCTCGCATCACCTGGTTTTGCTAGGAAAGGCAGTTTCGTCGCGTAAATGTTTTTCTTAATATATGTGGACTACGAGTTCTCAATTCAGTGACTTTTAGATCGATTTCTCACTACTTTCCGAGCTCTACAATCCTGGTGTTTTAGTTTTTGATTTCGGAACTCGTGGCTAGTAGATCTCTCATCACTTTGTTTTGCAAGGAAAGGTGATTTCTTCGCGTAAACGGTTTTCTTAATATATGTGGACTCCGAGTTTTGAATTCAGTGATTTTTGGGTCGATTTCGCAATACTATTCGAGCTCTACAATCCCGACATTTCAGTTTTTGATTTCGAAACTCGTAGCTTGTAGTTCTTGCATCACTTGGTTTTGCAAAGAAATGTGGTCTCTTCGCGTAAATGGTTTTCTTAAGATCTGTGGACTGCGAGTTCTGAATTCAGTGATTTTTAGGTCGATTTTGCACTACATTTTGAGCTCTACAGTCCTGACATTTCAGTTTTTGATTGCGGAACTCGTGACTAGTAGATCTCTCATCAACTTGTTTTGCAAAGAAAGATGGTTTCTTCGTGTAAACGATTTTCTTAATGTTTGTGGACTCCGAGTTCTGAATTCAGTGATTTTTAGGTTGATTTGGCACTACTTTTTGAGCTCTACAATCCTGCAGGTTAAGTTTTCGATTGCAAAACTCTTGGCTAGTAGATCACTCCTCACCAAGTATTGCGAAGAAAGGTGGTTTCTTCGTGTAAACGGTCTTCATAATATCCGTGGACTCCGAGTTTTGAATTCAGTGATTTTTAGGTCGATTTCGTACTATATTTTGAGCTCTAAATCCCTGGAATTTCAGTTTTCGATTTCGAAACTCGTGGCTAGTAGATATCTCATCACCTTGTTTTGTAATGAAAGGTGTTTTCTTCTCGTAAACGGTTTTCTTACTGTTTGTGGACTCCGAGTTCTAAATTCAGTGATTTTTTGGTCAATTTCGCACTACTTTTCGAGCTCTACAATCCTAACATTTCAGTTTTCGATTTTCGAACTTGTGGCTAGTAGTTCTCGCATCACCTGGTTTTGCTAGGAAAGGCGGTTTCGCCGCGTAAACGGTTTTCTTAATATTTGTGGACTATGAGTTCTGAATTCAGTGATTTTTGGGTCGATTTCGCACTAATTTTCGAGCTCTACAATTCACGTATTTCAGTTTTTGATTTCGAAACTCGTAGCTAGTTGTTCTTGCATCACCTGGTTTTGCAAAGAAATGTGGTCTCTTCGTGTAAATCGTTTTCTAAATATATATGGACTACGAGTTCTGAATTCAGTGATTTTTGGGTCGATTTCGCACTAATTTTCGAGCTCTACAATCCTCGCATTTCAGTTTTTGATTTCGAAACTCGTAGCTAGTTGTTCTTGCATCACCTGGTTTTGCAAAGAAATGTGGTCTCTTCGTGTAAATCGTTTTCTTAATATATATGGACTACGAGTTCTGAATTCAGTGATTTTTAGGTCGATTTTGCACTACTTTTGGTGCTCAACAATCCTGACATTTCAGTTTTCGATTGCGGTACTCGTGGCTAGTAGATCTCTCATCACCTTGTTTTGCAATGAAAGGTGCCTTCTTCGCGTAAACGGTTTTCTTAATGTCTGTAGACTCCGAGTTCTTAATTATGTGATTTTAAGGTCGATTTCACACTAATTTTTCGAGCTCTAAATCCCTGACATTTCAGTTTTTGATTTTCGAACTTGTGGCTTGTAGTTCTCGCATCACCTCGTTTTGCAAAGAAATGTCGTTTCTTCGCGTAAACGGTTTTCTTAATGTCTGTGGACTCCGAGTTCTGAATTCAGTGATTTTTTGGTCCATTTCGCACTTCTTTTTGAGCTCTACAATCCTGGTGCTTTAGTTTTCGATTTCGCAACTCGTGGATAGTAGATCTCTCATCACCTTGTTTTGCAAGGAAAGGTGATTTCTTTACATAAACGGTTTTTTTAATGTCTGTCGACTCCGAGTTCAGAATTCAGTTATTTTTGGGTCGATTTCGCACTACCTTTTGAGCTCTACCATCCTCACATTTCAGTTTTTGATTTCGAAACTCTTAGATAGTAGTTCTTGCATCACCTGGTTTTGCAAAGAAATATGGTCTCTTCGCGTAAACCGTTTTCTTAATATCTATGGAGTGCGAGTTCTGAATACAGTGATATATAGGTCGATTTCGCACTTCTTTTTGGGCTCTACAATCCTGGTATTTTAGTTTTCGATTTCGCAACTAGTGGGTAGTAGATCTCTCATCACCTTGTTTTGCAAGGAAAGGTGATTTCTTTGCATAAACGGTTTTCTTAATATCTGTGGACTACGAGTTCTGAATTCGGTGATTTTTAGGTCGATTTCGCACTACTTTTGGAGCTCAACAATCCTGACATTTTAGTTTTTGATTGCGGAACTCGTGGCTAGTAGATCTCTCATCGCCTTGTTTTGCAAAGAAAGGTGGTTACTTCGCATAAACGGTTTTCCTAATATCTGTGGACTCCGAGTTTTAATTCAGTGATTTTTGGATCGATTATGCACTACTTTTCGACCTCTACAATCTTGGAATTTCAGTTTTTGATTTTGGAACTCGTAGCTAGTATTTCTTGCATCACCTGGTTTTGCAAAGAAATGTGGTCTCTTCGCGTAAAGGGTTTTCTTAAGATCTGTGGACTGCGAGTTCTGAATTCAGTGATTTTTAGGTCGATTTTGCACTACATTTTGAGCTCTACAGTCCTGACATTTCAGTTTTTGATTGCGGAACTCGTGACTAGTAGATCTCTCATCAACTTGTTTTGCAAAGAAAGATGGTTTCTTCGGGTAAACGATTTTCTTAATGTCTGTGGACTCCGAGTTCTGAATTCAGTGATTTTTAGGTCGATTTGGCACTCCCTTTTGAGCTGTACAATCCTGCAGTTTAAGTTTTTGATTGCAGAACTCGTGGCTAGTAGATCACTCCTCACCTAGTTTTGCGAAGAAATGTGGTTTCTTTGTGTAAACGGTTTTCATACTATCCGTGGACTCCGAGTTTTGAATTCAATGATTTTTAGGTAGATTTCGCACTATATTTCGAGCTCTAAATCCCTGGAATTTCAGTTTTCGATTTCAAAACTCGTGGCTAGTAGATATCTCATCACCTTGTTTTGCAATGAAAGGTGTTTTCTTCGCGTAAACGGTTTTCTTACTGTTTGTGGACTCCGAGTTCTAAATTCAGTAATTTTTTGGTCCATTTCGCACTACTTTTCGAGCTCTACAATTCTGGCATTTCAGTTTTCGATTTTCGAACTTGTGGCTAAAAGTTCTCGCAACACCAGGTTTTGCTAGGAAAGGCGGTTTTGCAGCGTAAACGATTTTCATAATATCTGTGGACTACGAGTTCTGAACTCAGTGATTTTTGGGACGATTTCGCACTAATTTTTGAGCTCTACAATCCTCGCATTTCGGTTTTGGATTTCGAAACTCGTAGCTAGTAGTTCTTGCATCACCTGGTTTTGCAAGGAAATGTGGTCTCTTCGCGTAAACCGTTTTCTTAATAGATATGGGCTGCGAGTTCTGAATTCAGTGACTTTTAGGTCGATTTCGCACTACTTCTGGTGCTCAACTATCCTGACATTTCAGTTTTCGATTGCGGTACTCCTAACTAGTAAATCTCTCATCATCTTGTTTTGCAATGAAAGGTGGCTTCTTCGCATAAACGGTTTTCTTAATGTCTGTGGACGCCGAGTTCTTACTCATGTGATTTTTAGGTCCATTTCACACTAATTCGAGCTCGAAATCCCTGATATTTTAGTTTTCGATTTCGAAACTCGTGGCTAGTAGATCTCTCATCGCCTTGTTTTGCAAGGAAAGGTCGTTTCTTCGCGTAAACGGTTTCCCTAATGTCTGTGGACTCCGAGTTCTAAATTCAGTGATTTTCTGGTCGATTTCGCACTACTTTCGAGATCTACTATCCTGGCATTTCAGTTTTTCATTTTCGAACTCGTGGTTAGTAGTTCTCGCATCACCTCGTTTTGCAAAGAAATGTCGTTTCTTCGCGTAAACGGTTTTCTTAATATCTATGGACTACGAGTTCTGAATTCAGTGATTTTTTGGTTGATTTCGCATTACTTTTGGAGCTCAACAATCATGACATTTCAGTTTTCGATTGCGGTACTCGTGGCTAGTAGAACTCTCATCACCTTGTTTTGCAAGGAAAGGTCGTTTCTTTGCGTAAACGGTTTTCTTAATGTGTGTGGACTCCGAGTTCATAATTCAGTGATTTTTGGGTCGATTTCGCACTACCTTTCGAGCTCTACAATCCCGGCATTTCAGTTTTTGATTTTGAAACTCGTAGCTAGTAGTTCTTGCATCAGCTGGTTTTGCAAAGAAATGTGGTCTCTTCGCGTAAACGGTTTTTTTAAGATCTGTGGACTGCGAGTTTTGAATTCAGTGATTTTTAGGTCGATTTTGCACTACATTTTGAGCTCTACAGTCCTGACATTTCAGTTTTTGATTGCGAAACTCGTGACTAGTAGATCTCTCATCAATTTGTTTTGCAAAGAAAGATGGTTTCTTCGTGTAAACGATTTTCTTAATGTTTGTGGAATCCGAGTTCTGAATTCAGTGATTTTTAGGTCGATTTGGCACTACTTTTTGAGCTCTACAATACTGCAGTTTAAGTTTTCAATTGTAGAACTAGTGGCTAGTGGATTACTCCTCACCTAGTTTTGCGAAGAAATGTGGTTTCTTTGCGTAAACGGTTTTCATAATATCCGTGGACTCCGAGTTTTGAATTCACTGATTTTTAGGTCGATTTCGTACTATATTTTGAGCTCTAAATCCCTGGAATTTCAGTTTTCGATTTCAAAACTCATGGCTAGTAGATACCTCATCACCTTGTTTTGTAATGAAAGGTGTTTTCTTCTCATAAACGGTTTTCTTACTGTTTGTGGACTCCGAGTTCTAAATTCAGTGATTTTTTGGTCAATTTCGCACTACTTTTTGAGCTCTACAATCCTAACATTTCAGTTTTCGATTTTTGAACTTGTGGCTAGTAGTTCTCGCATCACCTGGTTTTGCTAGGAAAGGCGGTTTCGCCGCGTAAACGGTTTTCTTAATATCTGTGGACTACGAGTTCTGAATTCAGTGATTTTTGGGTCGATTTCGCACTAATTTTCGAGCTCTACAATCCTCGCATTTCAGTTTTTTATTTCGAAACTCGTAGCTAGTTGTTCTTGCATCACCTGGTTTTGCAAAGAAATGTGATCTCTTCGTGTAAATCGTTTTCTTAATATATATGGACTACGAGTTCTAAATTCAGTGATTTTTAGGTCGATTTTGCACTACTTTTGGTGCTCAACAATCCTGACATTTCAGTTTTCGATTGCGGTACACGTGGCTAGTAGATCTCTCATCACCTTGTTTTGCAATAAAAGGTGGCTTCTTCGCGTACATGGTTTTCTTAATGTCTGTAGATTCCGAGTTCTTAATTATGTGATTTTAAGGTCGATTTCACACTAATTTTTCAAGCTCTAAATCCCTGATATTTCAGTTTTTGATTTTCGAACTCGTGGCTAGTAGTTCTCGCATCACCTCGTTTTGCAAAGAAATGTCGTTTCTTCGCGTAAACGGTTTTCTTAATGTCTGTGGACTCCGAGTTCTGAATTCAGTGATTTTTTGGTCCATTCCGCACTTCTTTTTGAGCTCTACAATCCTGGTGTTTTAGTTTTTGATTTCGCAACTCGTGGGTAGTAGATCTCTCATCACCTTGTTTTGCAAGGAAAGGTGATTTCTCTGCATAAATGGTTTTCTTAATGTTTGTCGACTCCGAGTTCAGAATTCAGTTATTTTTGGGTCGATTTCGCACTACCTTTTGAGCTCTACCATCCTCGCATTTCAGTTTTTGATTTCGAAACTCTTAGATAGTAGTTCTTGCATCACCGGGTTTTGCAAAGAAATATGGTCTCTTCGCGTAAACCGTTTTCTTAATATCTATGGACTGCGAGTTCTGAATACAGTGATATTTAGGTTGATTTTGCACTTCTTTTTGAGCTCTACAATCATGGTGTTTTAGTTTTCGATTTCGAAACTCGTGGGTAGTAGATCTCTCATCACCTTGTTTTGCAAGGAAAGGTGATTTCTTTGCATAAACGGTTTTCTTAATGTCTGTGGACTACGAGTTCTGAATTCGGTGATTTTTAGGTCGATTTCGCACTACTTTTGGAGCTCAACAATCCTAACATTTTAGTTTTTGATTGCGGAACTCGTGGCTAGTATATCTCTCATCGCCTTGTTTTGCAAAGAAAGGTGGTTACATCGCATAAACGGTTTTCTTAATATCTGTGGACTCCGAGTTTTGAATTCAGTGATTTTTGGATCGATTTCGCACTACTTTTCGACCTCTACAATATTGGCATTTCAGTTTTTGATTTTGGAACTCGTAGCTAGTATTTCTTGCATCACCTGGTTTTGCAAAGAAATGTGGTCTCTTCGCGTAAAGGGTTTTCTTAAGATCTGTGAACTGCGAGTTCTGAATTCAGTGATTTTTAGGTCGATTTTGCACTACATTTGGAGCCCTATAGTCCTGACATTTCAGTTTTTGATTGCGGAACTCGTGACTAGTAGATCTCTCATCAACTTGTTTTCCAAAGAAAGATGGTTTCTTCGTGTAAACGATTTTCTTAATGTCTGTGGACTCCGAGTTCTGAATTCAGTGATTTTTAGGTCGATTTGGCACTACTTTTTGAGCTGTACAATCCTGCAGTTTAAGTTTTTGATTGCAGAACTCGTGGCTAGTAGATCACTCCTCACCTAGTTTTGCGAAGAAATGTGGTTTCTTTGCGTAAACGGTTTTCATAATGTCCGTGGACTCCGAGTTTTGAATACAATGATTTTTATGTCGATTTCGTACTATATTTCGAGCTCTAAATCCCTGGAATTTCGGTTTTCGATTTCGAAACTCGTGGCTAGTAGATATCTCATCACCTTGTTTTGCAATGAAAGGTGTTTTCTTCGCGTAAACGGTTTTCTTACTGTTTGTGGACTCCGAGTTCTAAATTCAGTAATTTTGTGGTCCATTTCGCACTACTTTTCGAGCTCTACAATCCTGGCATTTCAATTTTTGATTTTCGAACTTGTGGCTAAAAGTTCTCGCAACGCCAGGTTTTGCTAGGAAAGGCGGTTTCGCCGCGTAAACGATTTTCTTAATATCTGTGGACTACGAGTTCTGAACTCAGTGATTTTTGGGTCGATTTCGCACTAATTTTCGAGCTCTACAATCCTCGCATTTCGGTTTTTGATTTTGAAACTCGTAGCTAGTAGTTCTTGCATCACCTGGTTTTGCAAAGAAATGTGGTCTCTTCGTGTAAACCGTTTTCTTAATCTATATGGACTGCGAGTTCTGAATTCAGTGATTTTTAGGTCGATTTCGCACTACTTCTGGTGCTCAACTATCCTGACATTTCAGTTTTCGATTGCGGTACTCCTGGCTAGTAGATCTCTCATCATCTTGTTTTGCAATGAAAGGTGGCTTCTTCGCGTAAACGGTTTTCTTAATGTCTGTGGACGCCGAGTTCTTAATCATGTGATTTTTAGGTCGATTTCACACTAATTCGAGCTCAAAATCCCGGATATTTTAGTTTTCGATTTCGAAACTCGTGGCTAGTAGATCTCTCATCGCCTTGTTTTGCAAGGAAAGGTCGTTTCCTCGCGTAAACGGTTTTCTTAATGTCTGTGCACTAAGAGTTCTGAATTCAGTGATTTTCTGGTCGATTTCGCACTACTTTCGAGATCTACTATCCTGGTATTTCAGTTTTTCATTTTCGAACTCGTGGCTAGTAGTTCTCGCATCACCTCGTTTTGCAATGAAATGTCGTTTCTTCGCGTAAACCGTTTTCTTAATATCTGTGGACTACGAGTTCTGAATTCAGTGATTTTTAGGTTGATTTCGCACTACTTTTGGAGCTCAACAATCATGACATTTCAGTTTTCGATTGCGGTACTCGTGGCTAGTAGATCTCTCATCACCTTGTTTTGCAAGGAAAGGTTGTTTTTTGCGTAAACGGTTTTCTTAATGTGTGTGGACTCCGAGTTCAGAATTCAGTGATTTTTGGGTCGATTTCGCACTACCTTTCGAGCTCTACAATGCCGGCATTTCGGTTTTTGATTTCGAAACTCGTAGCTAGAAGTTCTTGCATCAGCTGGTTTTGCAAAGAAATGTGGTCTCTTCGCGTAAACGGTTTTCTTAAGATCTGTGGACTACGAGTCTTGAATTCAGTGATTTTTAGGTCGATTTTGCACTACATTTTGTGCTCTACAGTCCTTAAATTTCGGTTTTTGATTGCGGAACTCGTGACTAGTAGATCCCTCATCAACTTGTTTTGCATAGAAAGATGGCTTCTTCGTGTAAACGGTTTTCTTAATGTCTGTGGACTCCGAGTTCTGAATTCAGTGATTTTTGGCCGATTTCGCACTACTTTTCGAGCTCTACAATACTGTAGTTTAAGTTTTCAATTGCAGAACTAGTGGCTAGTGGATCACTCCTCACCTAGTTTTGCGAAGAAATGTGGTTTCTTTGCGTAAACGGTTTTCATAATATCCGTCGACTCCGAGTTTTGAATTCAATGATTTTTAGGTCGATTTCGCACTATATTTCGAGCTCTAAATCCCTGGAATTTCAGTTTTCGATTTCGAAACTCGTGGCTAGTAGATAGCTCATCACCTTGTATTGCAATGAAAGGTGTTTTCTTCGCTTAAACGGTTTTCTTACTGTTTGTGGACTCCGAGTTCTAAATTCAGTAGTTTTTTGGTCGATTTCGCACTACTTTTCGAGCTCTACAATCCTGGCATTTCAGTTTTCGATTTTTGAACTTGTGGCTAAAAGTTCTCGCAATGCCAGGTTTTGCTAGGAAAGGTGGTTTCGCCGCGTAAACGATTTTCTTAATATCTGTGGACTACGAGTTCTGAACTCAGTGATTTTTGGGCCGATTTCGCACTAATTTTTGAGCTCTACAATCCTTGCATTTCCGTTTTTGAGTTCGAAACTCGTAGCTAGTAGTTCTTGCATCACCTGGTTTTGCAAAGAAATGTGGTCTCTTTGCGTAAACCGTTTTATTAATATATATGGACTGCGAGTTCTGAATTCAGTGATTTTTCGGTCGATTTCATACTACTTCTGGTGCTCAACTATCCTGACATTTTATTTTCGATTGCGGTACTCGTGGCTAGTAGATCTCTCATCACCTTGTTTTGCAAGGAAAGGTCGTTTCTTCGCTTAAACGGTTTTCTTAATGTTTATGGACTCCGAGTTCTGAATTCAGTGATTTTCTGGTCGATTTCGCACTACTTTCGAGATCTACTATCCTGGTATTTCAGTTTTTGATTTTCGAACTTGTGGCTAAAAGTTCTCGCAACGCCAGGTTTTGCTAGGAAAGGTGGTTTCGCCGCGTAAATGATTTTCTTAATATATGTGGACTACGAGTTCTGAACTCAGTGATTTTTGGGTCGATTTCGCACTAATTTTTGAGCTCTACAATCCTTGCATTTCAGTTTTTGATTTCGAAACTCGTAGCTAGTAGTTCTTGCATCACCTGGTTTTGCAAAGAAATGTGGTCTCTTTTCGTAAACCGTTTTCTTAATATATATGGACTGCGAGTTCTGAATTCAGTGATTTTTAGGTCGATTTCATACTACTTCTGGTGCTCAACTATCCTGACATTTCAGTTTTCGATTGCGGTACTCGTGGCTAGTAGATCTCTCATCATCTTGTTTTGCAATGAAAGGTGGCTTCTTCGCGTAAACGGCTTTCTTAATGTCTGTGGACGCCGAGTTCTTAGTCATGTGATTTTTAGGTCGATTTCACACTAATTCGAGCTCAAAATCCCGGATATTTTAGTTTTCGATTTCGAAACTCGTGGCTAGTAGATCTCTCATCACCTTGTTTTGCAAGGAAAGGTCGTTTCTTCGTGTAAACGGTTTTCTTAATGTCTGTGGACTCCGAGTTCTGGATCATGTGATTTTTAGGTTTATTTCACAATAATTCGAGCTCAAAATCCCTGATATTTTAGTTTTCGATTTCGAAACTCATGGCTAGTAGATCTCCCATCACCTTGTTTTGCAAGGAAAGGTCGTCTCTTCGCATAAACGGTTTTCTTAATGTCTGTGGACTCCGAGTTCTGAATTCAGTGATTTTTGGGTCGATTTCGCACTACCTTTGAAGCTCTACAATCCTCGCATTTCAGTTTTTGATTTTGAAACTCGTACATAGTAGTTTTTGCATCACCTGGTTTTGCAAAGAAATGTGGTCTCTTCGCGTAAACCGTTTTCTTAATATCTATGGACTGTGAGTTCTGAATTCAGTGATATTTAGGTCGACTTCGCACTTCTTTTTGAGCTCTGCAATCCTGGTGTTTTAGTTTTCGATTTCGCAACTCGTGGGTAGAAGATCTCTCATCACCTTGTTTTGCAAGGAAAGGTGATTTCTTTGCATAAACGGTTTTCTTAATATCTGTGGACTACGAGTTCTGAATTCGGTGATTTTTAGGTTGATTTCGCACTACTTTTGGAGCTCAACAATCCTGACATTTCAGTTTTTGATTGCGAAACTCGTGGCTAGTAGTCTCTCATCGCCTTGTTTTGCAAAGAAATGTGGTTACTTCGCGTAAACGGTTTTCTTAATATCTGTGGACTCCGAGTTTTGAATTCAGTGATTTTTGGATCGATTTCGCACTACATTTCGAGCTCTACAATCTTGGCATTTCAGTTTTTGATTTTGGAACTCGTAGCTAGTATTTCTTGCTTCACCTGGTTTTGCAAAGAAATGTGGTCTCTTCGCATAAACGGTTTTCTTAAGATCTGTGGACTGCGAGTTCTGAATTCAGTGATTTTTAGGTCGATTTTGCACTATATTTCGAGCTCTATAGTCCTGACATTTCACTTTTTTATTGCGGAACTCGTGACTAGTAGATCTCTCATCAACTTGTTTTGCAAAGAAAGATGGTTTCTTCGTGTAAACAATTTTCTTAATGTCTGTGGACTCCGAGTTCTGAATTCAGTGATTTTTAGGTCAATTTGGCACTACTTTTTCAGCTCTACAATCCTGCAGTTTAAGTTTTCAATTGCAGAACTCATGGCTAGTAGATCACTCCTCACCTAGTTTTGCGAATAAAGGGGGTTCCTTCGTGTAAACGGTCTTCATAATATCCGTGGACTCCGAGTTCTGAATTTAGTGTTTTTTAGGTCGATTTCGCAGTGCATTTTGAGCTCCAAATCCCAGGAATTTCAGTTTTTGATTTCGAAACTCGTGGCTAGTAGATATCTCATCACCTTGTTTTGCAAGGAAAGGTGTATTTTCGCGTAAACGGTTTTCTTAATGTCCGTGGACTCCGAGTTCTGAATTCAGTGATTTTTAGCTCGATTTGGCACTACTTTTCGAGCTCTACAATCCTGGTATTTTAGTTTTTGATTTCGCAACTCGTGGCTGGTAGATCTCTCATCACCTTGTTTTGAAAGGAAATGTGATTTCTTCGCGTAAACGGTTTTCTTAATATATGTGGACTACGAGTTCTGAATTCAGTGACTTTTAGGTTGATTTCGCACTACTTTTGGAGCTCAACATTCCTGACATTTTAGTTTTCGATTGCGGAACTCGTGGCTAGTAGATCTCTCATCACCTTGTTTTGCAAAGAAAGGTGGTTACTTCGCGTAAACGGTTTTCTTAATATCTGTGGACTCCGAGTTTTGAATTCAGTGATTTTTGGGTCGATTTCGCACTACCTTTCGAGTTCTACAATCCCGGAATTTCAGTTTTTGATTTCGAAACTCGTAGCTAGTAGTTCTTGTATTAGCTGTTTTGCAAAGAAATGTGGTCTCTTTGCGTAAACGGTTTTCTTATGATGTGTGGACTACGAGTTTTGAATTCAGTGATTTTTAGGTCGATTTTGCACTATATTTCGAGCTCTACAATCCTTAAATTTCAGTTTTTGATTGCGGAACTCGTGACTAATAGATCCCTCATCAACTTGTTTTGCATAGAAAGATGGCTTCTTTGTGTAAACAGTTTTCTTAATGTCTGTGGACTCCGAGTTCTGAATTCAATGATTTTTGGCCGATTTCGCACTACTTTTCGAACTCTAAAATACTGCAGTTTAAGTTTTCAATTGCAGAACTAGTGGCTAGTAGATCACTCCTCAACTAGTTTTGCGAAGAAATGTGGTTTCTTTGGTTAAACGGTTTTCATAATATCCGTGGACTCCGAGTTTTGAGTTCAATGATTTTTAGGTCGATTTCGCACTATATTTCGAGCTCAAAATCCCTGGAATTTCAGTTTTCGATTTCGAAACTCGTGGCTAGTAGATATCTCATCATCTTGTTTTGCAATGAAAGGTGTTTTCTTCTGGTAAACGGTTTTCATACTATTTGTTGACTCCCAGTTCTAAATTCAGTAATTTTTTGGTCGATTTCGCACTACTTTTCGAGCTCTACAATCCTTGCATTTCAGTTTTTGATTTTTTAACTTGTGGCTAGTAGTTCTCGCATCACCTGGTTTTGCTATGAAAGGCGGTTTCGCCGCGTAAATGGTTTTTTTAATATCTGTGGACTACGAGTTCTGAATTCAGTGATTTTTTGGTCTTTTTCGCACTAATTTTCGAGCTCCACAATCCTCGCATTTTAGTTTTTGATTTCGAAACTCGTAGCTAGTAGTTCTTGCATCACCTGATTTTGCAAAGAAATGTGGTTTCTTCGCGTAAACCGCTTTCTTAATATATATGGACTGCGAGTTCTGAATTCAGTGATTTTTAGGTCGATTTCGCACTACTTTTCGTGCTCAACAATCCTGACATTTCAGTTTTCGATTGCGGTACTCGTGGATAGTAGATCTCTCATCACCTTGTTTTGCAATAAAAGGTGGCTTCTTCGCGTAAACGGTTTTCTTAATGTCATTGGACTCCGAGTTCTTAATTATGTGATTTTTAGGTCGATTTCACACTAATTTTTCGAGCTCTATATCCCTGATATTTTAGTTTTCGATTTCGAAACTCGTGGCTATTAGATCTCTCATCACCTTGTTTTGCAAGGAAAGGTCGTTTCTTCACGTAAACAGTTTTCTTAATGTCTGTGGACTCCGAGTTCTGAATTCAGTGATTTTTTGGTCGATTTCGCACTACTTTCGAGATCTACAATCCTGACATTTCAGTTTTTGATTTTCGAACTCGTGGCTAGTAGTTCTCGCATCATCTCGTTTTGCAAAGAAATGTCGTTTCTTCGCGTAAACGGTTTTCATAATATCTGTGGACTACGAGTTCTGAATTCAGTGATTTTTAGGTTGATTTCGCACTACTTTTGGAGCTCGGCAATCCTCACATTTCAGTTTTCGATTGCGGTACTCGTGGCTAGTAGATCTCCCATCACCTTGTTTTGTAAAGAAAGGTGGCTTCTTCGCGTAAACGGTTTTCTTAATGTCTGTGGACTCCGAGTTCAGAATTCAGTGATTTTTGGGTCGATTTCGCACTACCTTTCGAGCTTTACAATCCTCGCATTTCAGTTTTTGATTTCAAAACTCGTAGCTATTAGTTCTTGCATCAGGTGGTTTTGCAAAGAAATGTGGTCTCTTCGCGTAAACGGTTTTCTTAAAATCTGTGGACTGCGAGTTTTGAATTCAGTGATTTTTAGGTCGATTTTTCACTACATTTCGAGCTCTACAGTCCTGAAATTTCAGTTTTTGATTGCGGAACTCGTGACTAGTAGATCCCTCATCAACTTGTTTTGCATAGAAAGATGGCTTCTTCGTGTAAACGGTTTTCTTAATGTCTGTGGACTCCGAGTTCTGAATTCAATGATTTTTGGCCGATTTCGCAGTACTTTAAGAGCTCTACAATACTGCAGTTTAAGTTTTTGATTGCAGAACTAGTGGCTAGTGGATCACTCCTGACCTAGTTTTGCGAAGAAATGTGGTTTCTTTGCGTAAACGGTTTTCATAATATCCGTGGACTCCGAGTTTTGAATTCAATGATTTTTAGGTCGATTTCGCACTATATTTCGAGCTCTAAATCCTTGGAATTTCAGTTTTGGATTTCGAAACTTGTGGCTAGTAGATATCTCATCACCTTGTTTTGCAATGAAAGGTGTTTTCTTCGCGTAAACGGTTTTCATACTGTTTGTGGAATCCGAGTTCTAAATTAAGTGATTTTTTGGTCGATTTCGCACTACTTTTCGAGCTCTACAATCTAGGCATTTCAGTTTTCGATTTTTGAACTTGTGGCTAGTAGTTCTCGCATCACCTGGTTTTGCTAGGAAAGGCGGTTTCGCCGCGTAAACGGTTTTCTTAATATCTGTGGACTACGAGTTCTGAATTCAGTGATTTTTGGGTCGATTTCGCACTAATTTTCGAGCTCTACAATCCTCGCATTTCAGTTTTTGATTTTGAAACTCGTAGCTAGTAGTTCTTGCATCACCTGGTTTTGCAAAGAAATGTGGTCTCTTCTCGTAAACCGTTTTCTTAATATATATGGACTGCGAGTTCTGAATTCATTGATTTTTAGGTCGATTTCGCACTACTTTTGGTGCTCAACAATCCTGACATTTCAGTTTTCGATTGCGGTACTCGTGGCTAGTAGATCTCTCATCACCTTGTTTTGCAATGAAAGGTGGCTTCTTCGCGTAAACAGTTTTCTTAATGTCTGTCGACTCCGAGTACTTAATTATGTGATTTTTAGGTCGATTTCACACTAATTTTTTGAGCTCTAAATCCCTGATATTTTAGTTTTCGATTTCGAAACTCGTGGCTAGTAGATCTCTCATCACCTTGTTTTGCAAGGAAAGGTCGTTTCTGCGCGTAAACGGTTTTCTTAATGTCTGTGGACTCCGAGTTCTGAATTCAGTGATTTTTTTGGTCGATTTCGCACTACGTTCGAGATCTACGGTCCTGACATTTTAGTTTTTGATTGCGGATTTCATGACTAGTAGATCTCTCATCAACTTGTTTTGCAAAGAAATATGGTTTCTTCGTGTGAACGGTTTTCTTAATGTCTGTGGACTCCCAGTTTTGAATTCAGTGATTTTTAGGTCGATTTGGCACTACTTTTTGAGCTCTACAATCCTGCAGTTTAAGTTTTCGATTGCAGAACTCGTGGCTAGTACATCACTCCTCACCTAGTTTTGCGAATAAAGGTGGTTTCTTCGCGTAAACGGACTTCATAATATCTGTGCACTATGAGTTCTGAATTCAGTGATTTTTAGCTCGATTTCGCACTACATTTCGAGCTCTACAATCCTGGTATTTTTATTTTTGATTTCGCAACTCGTGGCTAGTAGATCTCTCATCACCTGGTTTTGCAAGGTAAGGTGACTTCTTCGCTTAAATGGTTTTCTTAATATCCGTGGACTACGAGTTCTGAATTCAGTGATTTTTTGGTTGATTTCGCACTACTTTTGGAGCTCAACAATCCTGACATTTCAGTTTTCGATTGCAGAACTTGTGGCTAGTAGATCTCTCATCACCTTGTTTTGCAAAGAAAGGTGGTTACTTCGAGTAAACGGTTTTCTTAATATCTGTGGACTACGAGTTTTGAATTCAGTGATTTTTGGGTCGATTTCGCACTACCTTTCGAGCTCTACAATCCGGGCATTTCAATTTTTGATTTCGGAACTCGTAGCTAGTAGTTCTTGCATCACCTGGTTTTGCAAAGAAATGTGGTCTCTTCGCTTAAACGATTTTCTTAAGATCTGTGCACTGCGAGTTTTGAATTCAGTGATTTTTAGGTCGATTTTGCACTACATTTCGAGCTCTACAGTCCTGAAATTTCAATTTTTGATTGCGGAACTCGTGACTAGTTGATCTCTCATCAACTTGTTTGGCAAAGAAAGATGGCTTCTTCGTGTAAACGGTTTTCTTAATGTCTGTGGACTCCGAGTTCTGAATTCAGTGATTTTTGACCTATTTCGCACTACTTTTCGAGCTCTACAATACTGCAGCTTAAGTTTTCGATTGCAGAACTAGTGGCTAGTGGATCACTCCTCACCTAGTTTTGCGAAGAAAGGTCGTTTCATTGCGTAAACGGTTTTCATAATATTCGTGGACTCCGAGTTTTGAATTCATTGATTTTTAGGTCGATTTCGCACTATATTTTGAGCTTTAAATCCCTAGAATTTCTGTTTTCGATTTCGAAACTCGTGGCTAGTAGATATCTCATCACCTTGTTTTGCAATGAAAGGTGTTTTCTTAGCATAAACAGTTTTCTTACTGTTTGTGGACTCCGAGTTCTAAATTCAGTGATTTTTTGGTCGATTTCGCACTACTTTTCGAGCTCTACAATCCTGACATTTCAGTTTTCGATTTTCGAACTTGTGGCTAGTATTGCTCGCATCACCGTGTTTTGCTAGGAAAGGCGGTTTCGCCGCGTAAACAGTTTTCTTAATATCTGTGGACTACGAGTTCTGAATTCAATGATTTTTGGGTTGATTACGCACTAATTTTTGAGCTCTACAATCCTTGCATTTCAGTTTTGATTTTGAAACTCGTCGCTAGTAGTTCTTGCATCACCTGGTTTTGCAAAGAAATGTGGTCTCTTCGCTTAAATGGTTTTCTTAATATATATGGACTGCGAGTTCTGAATTCAGTGATTTTTAGGTCGATTTTGCACTACTTTCGGTGCTCAACAATCCTGACATTTCAGTTTTCGATTGTGGAACTCGTGGCTAGTACATCTCTCATCACCTTGTTTTGCAAAGAATGGTGGTTACTTCGCGTAAACGGTTTTCTTAATATCTGTAGACTCCGAGTTTTGAATTCAGTGATTTTTGGGTCGATTTCGCACTACCTTTCGAGCTCTACAATCCGGGCATTTCAGTTTTTGATTTCGGAACTCGTAGCTAGTAGTTCTTGCATCACCTGGTTTTGCAAAGAAATGTGATCTCTTCGCTTAAATGATTTTCTTAAGATATGTGGACTGCGAGTTTTGAATTCAGTGATTTTTAGGTCGATTTTGCACTACATTTCGAGCTCTACAGTCCTGAAATTTCAATTTTTGATTGCGGAATTCGTGACTAGTAGATCTCTCATCAACTTGTTTTGCAAAGAAAGATGGCTTCTTCGTGTAAACGGTTTTCTTAATGTCTGTGGACTCCGAGTTCTGAATTCAGTTATTTTTGGCCTATTTCGCACTACTTTTCGAGCTCTACAATACTGCAGCTTAAGTTTTCGATTGCAGAACTAGTGGCTAGTGGATCACTCCTCACCTAGTTTTACGAAGAAAGGTGGTTTCATTGCGTAAACGGTTTTCATAATATCCGTGGACTCCGAGTTTTGAATTCATTGATTTTTAGGACGATTTCGCACTATATTTTGGGCTTTAAATCCCTGGAATTTCTGTTTTCGATTTCGAAACTCGTGGCTAGTAGATATCTCATCACCTTGTTTTGCAATGAAAGGTGTTTTCTTCGCATAAACAATTTTCTTACTGTTTGTGGACTCCGAGTTCTAAATTCAGTGATTTTTTGGTCGATTTCGCACTACTTTTTGAGCTCTACAATCCTGGCATTTCAGTTTTCGATTTTCGAACTTGTGGCTAGTATTTCTCGCATCACCGTGTTTTGCTAGGAAAGGCGGTTTCGCCGCTTAAACAGTTTTCTTAATATCTGTGGACTACGAGTTCTGAATTCAATGATTTTTGGGTTGATTTCGCACTAATTTTCGAGCTCTACAATCCTTGCATTTCAGTTTTTGATTTTGAAACTCGTCGCTAGTAGTTCTTGCATCACCTGGTTTTGCAAAGAAATGTGGTCTCTTCGCGTAAACCGTTTTCTTAATATATATGGACTGCGAGTTCTGAATTCAGTGATTTTTAGGTCGATTTTGCACTACTTTCGGTGCTCAACAATCCTGACATTTCAATTTTCGATTGCGGAACTCGTGGCTAGTACATCTCTCATCACCTTGTTTTGCAAAGAATGGTGGTTACTTCGCGTAAACGGTTTTCTTAATATCTGTGGACTCCGAGTTTTGAATTCAGTGATTTTTAGGTCGATTTTGCACTACCTTTCAAGCTCTTCTTTCCCGGCATTTCAATTTTTGATTTCGGAACTCGTAGCTAGTAGTTCTTGCATCACCTGGTTTTGCAAAGAAATGTGGTCTCTTCGCGTAAACGGTTTTCTTAAGATCTGTGGACTACGAGTTTTGAATTCAGTGATTTTTAAGTCGATTTTGCACTACATTTCGAGCTCTACAGTCGTTAAATTTCAGTTTTTGATTGCGGAACTCGTGACTAGTAGATCTCTCATCAACTTGTTTTGCAAAGAAAGATGGCTTCTTCGTGTAAACGGTTTTCTTAATGTCTGTGGACTCCAAGTTCTGAATTCAGTGATTTTTGGCCGATTTCGCAGTACTTTTCGAGCTCTACAATACTGCAGTTTAAGTTTTCGATTGCAGAACTAGTGGCTAGTGGATCACTCCTCACCTAGTTTTGCGAAGAAAGATGGTTTCTTTGCGTAAACGGTTTTCATAATATCCGTGGACTCCGAGTTTTGAATTCAATGATTTTTAGGTCGATGTTACACTATATTTCGAGCTATAAATCCCTAGAATTTCATTTTTCGATTTCAAAACCCATGGCTAGTAGATATCTCATCACCTTGTTTTGCAATGAAAGGTGTTTTCTTCGTCTGAACGATTTTATTACTGTTTGTGGACTCCGAGTTCTAAATTTTTTGATTTTTTGGTCGATTTCGCACTACTTTTCGTGCCCTACAATCCTGGCATTTCAGTTTTCGATTTTCGAACTTGTGGCAAGTAGTTCTCGCATCACCTGGGTTTGCTAGGAAAGGCGTTTTCGCCGCGTAAACGGTTTTCTTAATATTATTAGACTACGAGTTCTGAATTCATTGATTTTTGGGTCGATTTTGTACTCATTTTTGAGCTCTACAATCCACGCATTTCATTTTTTGATTTCGAAACTCGTCGCTAGAAGTTCATGCATCACCTGGTTTTGCAAAGAAATGTGGTCTCTTCGCGTAAACCGTTTTCTTAATATATATGGACTGCGAGTTCTGAATTCAGTGATTTTTAGGTCAATTTCGCACTACTTTTGGTGCTCAAAAATCCCGACGTTTAAGTTTTCTTATGCGGTACTCGTGGCTAGTAGATCTCTCATCACCTTGTTTTGCAATGAAAGGTGGCTTCTTCGCGTAAACGGTTTTCTTAATGTCTGTGGATTCCGAGTTCTTAATGATGTGATTTTTAGGTCGATTTCACACTAATTTTTTGAGCTTTAAATCCCTGATATTTTAGTTTTCGATTTCGAAACTCGTGGCTAGTAGATCTCTCATCACCTTGTTTTGCAAGGAAAGGTCGTTTCTTCGCGTAAACGGTTTTCTTAATGTCTGTGGACTTCGAGTTCTGAATTCAGTGATTTTTTGGTCGATTTCGCACTACTTTCGAGATCCACAATCCTGGCAATTCAGTTTTTGATTTTCGAACTCGTGGCTAGTAGTTCTCGCATCACCTCGTTTTGCAAAGAAATGTCATTTCTTCGCGTAAACGGTTTTCTTAATATCTGTGGACTACGAGTTCTGAATTCAGTGATTTTTAAGTTGATTTCGCACTACTTTTGGAGCTCAACAATCTTGATATTTCATTTTCGATTCCTGTACTCGTGGCTAGTAGATCTCTCATCACCTCGTTTTGCAATGAAAGGTGGCTTCTTCGCGTAAACGGTTTTCTTAATGTCTGTGGACTCCGAGTTCTTAATTATGTGATTTTTAGGTCGGTTTCAAACTAATTTTCCGAGCTCTAAATCCCTGATATTTTAGTTTTCAATTTCGAAACTCGTGGCTAGTAGATCTTTCATCACCTTGTTTTGCAAGGAAAGGTCGTTTCTTCGCGTAAACGGTTTTCTTAATGTCCATGGACTCTGAGTTGCGAATTCAGTGATTTTTTGATCGATTTCGCACTACTTTCGAGATCTACAATCCTGGCATTTTAGTTATTGATTTTCGAACATGTGGCTAGTAGTTCTCGCATCACCTCGTTTTGCAAAGAAATGTCGTTTCTTAGCATAAACGGTTTTCTTAATCTCTGTGGACTCCGAGTTCTTAATTACGAGATTTTTAAGTCGATTTCACACTAATTTTTCATCTATACGATCTTCGTGTTTCAGTTTTCGTTTTCGAACTCGTGGCTAGTAGTTCTCGCATCACCTGGTTTTGCTAGGAAAGGCGGTTTCACCGCGTAAATGGTTTTCTTAATATCTGTGGACTACGAGTTCTGAATTTGTGATTTTTGGGTCGATTTCGCACTATTTTCAAGATCTACAATCATGGCATTTTAGTTTTTGATTTTCGAACTCGTGGCTAGTAGTTCTCTTGACATTTCAGTTTTCGATTGCGGTACTCGGGGCTAGTAGATCTCTCATCACCTTGTTTTGCAATGAAAGGTGGCTTCTTCGCTTAAACGGTTTTCTTAATGTCTGTGGACTCCGAGTTAATTATGTGATTTTTAGGTCGATTTCACACTAATTTTTCGAGCTCTAAATCTCAGATATTTTAGTTTTTGATTTCGAAACTCGTGGCTAGAAGATCTCTCATCACCTTGTTTTGCAAGGAAAGGTCGTTTCTTTGCGTAAACGGTTTTCTTAATGTCTGTGAACTCCGAGTTCTGAATTCAGTAATTTTTTGGTCGATTTCGCACTACTTTCGAGATATACAACCTTGGCATTTCAGTTTTTGATTTTTGAACTCGTGGCTAGTAGTTCTCGGATCACCTCGTTTTGCAAAGAAATGTCGTTTTTTCGCGTAAACGGTTTTCTTAATATCTGTGGACTACGAATTCTGAATTCAGTGATTTTTAGGTTGATTTCGCACTACTTTTGGAGCTCAACAATCCTGACATTTCAGTTTTCGATTGCGGTACCCATGGCTAGTAGATCTCTCATCACCTTGTTTTGCAATGAAAGGTGGCTTCTTCGCGTAAACGGTTTCCTTAATGTCTGTGGACTCCGAGTTCTTAATTATGTGATTTTTAGGTTGATTTCACACTAATTTTTGAGCTCTAAATCCCTGATATTTTAGTTTTCGATTTCGAAACTCGTGGCTAGTAGATCTCTCATCACCTTGTTTTGCAAGGAAAGGTCGTTTCTTCCCGTAAATCGTTTTCTTAATGTCTGTGGACTCCGAGTTCTAAATTCAGTGATTTTTTGGTCGATTTCGCACTACTTTCGAGATCTAAAATCCCTGATATTTCAATTTTCGATTTTCGAACTCGTGGCTAGTAGTTCTCGCATCACCTCGTTTTGCAAAGAAATGTCGTTTCTTCGCTTAAACGGTTTTCTTAATATCTGTGGACTACGAGTTCTGAATTCAGTGATTTTTAGGTTGATTTCGCACTACTTTTGGAGCTCAACAATCCTGACATTTCAGTTTTTGATTGCGATACTCGTGGCTAGTAGATCTCTCATCACGTTGTTTTTCAATGAAAGGTGGCTTCTTCTTGTAAACGGTTTTCTTAATGTCTGTGGACTCCGAGTTCTTAATTATTTGATTTTTGGGTCGATTTCACACTAATTTTTTGAGCTGTAAATCCTTGATATTTTAGTTTTCGATTTCGAAACTCATGCCTAGTAGATCTCTTATCACCTTGTTTTGCAATGAAAGGTGGCTTCTTCGCGTAAACGGTTTTCTTAATGTCTGTGGACTCCGAGTTCTTAATTATGTGATTTTTAGGTCTTTTTCACACTAATTTTTCGAGCTCTAAATCCCTGATATTTTAGTTTCAATTTCGAAACTCGTGGCTAGTAGATCTCTCATCACCTTGTTTTGCAAGGAAAGGTCGTTTCTTCGCGTAAACGGTTTTCTTAATGTCTGTGGCCTCCGAGTTCTAAATTCAGTGATTTTTTGGTCGATTTCGCACTACTTTCGAGATCTACAATCCTGGCATTTCAGTTTTTTATTTTCGAACTCGTGGCTAGTAGTTCTCGCATCACCTCTTTGTTCAAAGAAATGTTGTTTCTTCGCGTAAATAGTTTTCTTAATATCTGTGGACTACGAGTTCTGAATTCAGTGGTTTTTAGGTTGATTTCGCACTACTTTTGGAGCTCAACAATCCTGACATTTCAGTTTTTGATTGTGGTACTCGTGGCTAGTAGATCTCTCATCACCTTGTTTTTCAATGAAAGGTGGCTTCTTCGCGTAAACGGTTTTCTTAATGTCTGTGGACTCCGAGTTCTTAATTATGTGATTTTTAGGTCAATTTCACACTAATTTTCCGAGCTCTAAATCCCTGATATTTAAGTTTTCGATTTCGAAACTCGTGGCTAGTAGATGTCTCATCACCTTGTTTAGCAAGGAAAGGTCGTTTCTTCGCGTAAACGGTTTTCATAATATCCGTGGACTCCGAGTTCTGAATTCAGTGATTTTTTGGTCAATTTACCACTACTTTTCGAGCTCTAAAATCCTCGCATTTCAGTATTCGATTTTTGAACTCGTGGCTAGTAGTTCTCGCATCGCCTGGTTTCGCAAAGAAATGTCGTTTGCTCGCATAAACGGTTTTCTTAATGTCCGTGGACTCCGAGTTCTTAATTACGTGATTTTTAGGTCGATTTCACATTACTTTTTGAGCTATACGATCCTGGTGTTTCAGTTTTCGATTTCGGAACTCGTGGCTAGTAGTTCTCGCATCACCTGGTTTTGCAAAGAAATATGGTCTCTTCGCGAAACGGTTTTCTTAAGATCTGTGGATTGCGAGTTCTGAATTCGGTGATTTTTAGGTCGATTTCGCACTACTTTCGAGCTTTACAATCCTGGCATTTCAGTTTTCGATCTTCGAACTCGTGGCTAGTAGTTCTCGCATCACCTGGTTTTGCAAAGAAATGTCGTTTCTTCGGGTAAACGGTTTTCTTAATCTCTGTGGACTCCGAGTTCTTAATTATGTGATTTTTTGGTCGATTTCACACTAGTTTTTGAGCTATACGATCCTCGTGTTTCAGTTTTCGATTTCGGAACTAGTGGCTAGTAGTTCTCGCATCACCTGTTTTTGCTAAGAAAGGCGGTTTCGTCGCATAAACGGTTTTCTTAATATCTGTGGACTAGGAATTCTGAATTAAGTGATTTTTAGCTCGATTTCACACTACTTTTCGAGCTCTAAAATCCTAGTGTTTGAGTTTTTGATTTCAGAAGTCGTGGCTATTAGATCTCTCATCACCTTATTTTGCAAGGAAAGGTGATTTCTTCGCGTAAACGGTTTTCTTAATATCTGGGAACTACGAGTTTTGAATTCACTGATTTTTAGGTCGATTTCGCACTACTTTTGGAGGTCAACAATTGTGACATTTGGTTTTCGATTGCAGAACTCGTGGCTAGTAGATCTCTCATCACCTTGTTTTGCAAAGAAATGTCGTTTGTTCGCATAAACGGTTTTCTTAATCTCCGTGGACTCCGAGTTCTGAATTCAGTGATTTTTGGGTCGATTTCGCACTACTTTTCGAGCTCTACGATCCCGGTATTTCAGTTTTTGATTTTCGAACTCGTGGCTAGTAGTTCTCGCATCACCTGGTTTTGCAAAGAAATATGGTCTCTTCGCGAAACGGTTTTCTTAAGATCTGTGGATTGCGAGTTCTGAATTCGGTGATTTTTAGGTCGATTTTTCACTACTTTCGAGCTTTACAATCCTGGCATTTCAGTTTTCGATTTTCGAACTCGTGGCTAGTAGTTCTCGCATCACCTGGTTTTGCAAAGAAATGTCGTTTCTTCGGGTAAACGGTTTTCTTAATCTCTGTGGACTCCGAGTTCTTAATTATGTGATTTTTGGTCGATTTTACACTACTTTTTGAGCTATACGATCCTGGTGTTTCAGTTTTTGATTTCGGAACTAGTGGCTAGTGGTTCTCTCATCACCTGGTTTTGCTAAGAAAGGCGGTTTCGTCGCATAAACGGTTTTCTTAATATCTGTGGACTACGAATTCTGAATTAAGTGATTTTTAGCTCGATTTCGCACTACTTTTCGACCTCTACAATCCTAGTGTTTGAGTTTTTGATTTTAGAAGTCGTGGATATTAGATCTCTCATCACCTTATTTTGCAAGGAAAGGTGATTTCTTCGCGTAAACGGTTTTCTTAATATCTGGGAACTACGAGTTCTGAATTCAGTGATTTTTAGGTCGATTTCGCACTACTTTTGGAGGTCAACAATCATGACATTTTAGTTTTCGATTGCAGAACTCGTGGCTAGTAGATCTCTCATCAACTTGTTTTGCAAAGAAAGGTGGTTTCTTCGCGGAAACGATTTTCTTAATATCTGTGGACTTTAAGTTCTGAATTCAATGATTTTTGGGTCAATTTCGCACTACTTTTCGAGCTCTACAATCCTGGATTTTTAGTTTTTGATTTCGAAACTCGTAGCTAGTAGTTCTTGCATCACCTTTTTTTGCAAAGAAATGTGGTCTTTTCGAGTAAACGATTTTCTTAAGATCTGTGGACTGCGAATTTTGAATTCAGTGATTTTTATGTCGATTTTGCACTACATTTCGAGCTCTACAGTCTTGAAATTTTAGTTTTTTATTGCAGAACTCGTGACTAGTAGATCTCTCATCAACTTGTTTTGCAAAGAAAGATGGTTTCTTCATGTAAATGGTTTTCTTAATGTGTGTGGACTCCGAGTTCTGAATTCAGTGATTTTTAGGTCGATTTGGCACTACTTTTTGAGCTCTACAATCCTGAAGTTTAAGTTTTCAATTGCAGAACTCATGGCTAGTAGATCACTTCTCACCTAGTTTTGTGAAGAAAGGTGGTTTCTTCGCGTAAACGGTTTTCGAGCTCTAAATCCCTAGAATTTCTGTTTTTGATTTCGAAACTTGTGGCTAGTAGATATCTCATCACCTTGTTTTGCAACGAAAGGTGTTTTCTTCGCGTAAATGGTTTTCTTAATGTCTGTGGACTACGAGTTCTGAATTAAGTGATTTTTAGGTCGATTTCGCACTACTTTTGGAGCTCAACAATCCTGACATTTCAGTTTTCCATTGCGGTACTCGTGGCTCGTAGATCTCTGATTACCTTGTTTTGCAGGGAAAGGTGGCTTCTTCGATTAAACGAATTTCTTAATGTTTGTGGACTCCGAGTTCTTAATTATGTGATTTTTAGGTCGATTTGACACTACTTTTTGAGCTATACGATCCTGGTATTTCCATTTTCGATTTCGGAACTCCTGGCTAGTAGTTCTCGCGTCACCTGCTTTTGCAAAGAAATATGGTCTCTTCGCGTAAATGGATTTCTTAAGATCTGTGGACTGCGACTTATGAATTCAGTGATTTTTAGGTCTATTTTGCACTACATTTCGAGCTCTACAATCCTGACATTTTAGTTTTTGGGTCTATTTCGCACTAGTTTTCGAGCTCTACAATCCTCGCATTCGATTTTCGAACTCGTGGCTAGTAGTTCTCGCATCACCTGGTTTTGCAAAGAAATGTCGTTTCTTCGCGTAAACGGTTTTCTTAATCTCTGTGGACTCCGAGTTCTTAATTATGTGATTTTTAGGTCGATTTGACACTACTTTTTGAGCTATACGATCCTGGTGTTTCAGTTTTCGATTTCAGAACTTGTGGCTAGTAGTTCTCGCATCACCTGGTTTTGCAAAGAAATATGGTCTCTTCGTGTAAACGGTTTTCCTAAGATCTGTGGACTGCGACTTCTGAATTCAGTGATTTTTAGGTCGATTTTGCACTACATTTCGAGCTCTACAGTCCTTACATTTCAGTTTTTGATTGCGCAACTCGTGACTAGTAGATCTCTCATCAACTTGTTTTGCAAAGAAAGATGGTTTCTTCCTGTAAACGGTTTTCTTAATGTCTGTGGACTCCGAGTTCTGAATTCAGTGATTTTTAGGTCGATTTGGCACTACTTTTTGAGCTCTACAATCCTGAAGTTTAAGTTTTCAATTGCAGAACTCTTGGCTAGTAGATCACTTCTCACCTAGTTTTGTGAAGAAAGGTGGTTTCTTCGCGTAAACGATTTTCATAATATCCGTGGGCCCCGAGTTCTGAATTCAGTGATTTTTAGGTCAATTTCGCACTACTTTTCGAGCTCTAAATCCCTAGAATTTCAGTTTTTGATTTCAAAACTCGTGGCTAGTAGATGTCTCATCACCTTGTTTTGCAAGGAAAGGTGTTTTCTTCGCGTAAATGGTTTTCCTAATGTCTGTGGACTACGAGTTCTGAATTAAGTGATTTTTAGGTCGGTTTCGCACTACTTTTGGAGCTCGACAATCCTGACATTTCAGTTTTCGATTGCGATACTCGTGGCTGGTAGATTTCTCATCACCTTGTTTTGCAAAGAAAGGTGGCTTCTTCGCGTAAACGGTTTTCTTAATGTCGATGGACTCCGAGTTCTGAATTCAGTGATTTTTGGGTCGATTTCGCACTACTTTTCGAGCTCTAGAACCCTCGCATTTCAGTTTTTGATTTCGAAACTCGTAGCTAGAAGTTCTTGCATCACCTCGTTTGGCAAAGAAATGTGGTCTCTTCGCGTAAAACGTTTTCTTAATATCTATGGACTGCGTGTTCTGAATACAGTGATTTTTAGGTCGATTTCGCACTAATTTTTGAGCTCTACAGTCCTGACGTTTTAGTTTTTGATTGCGGAACTCGTGACTAGTAGATCTCTCATCACCTGGTTCTGCAAAGAAGAGTGGTTTCTTCGCGTAAACGGTTTTCTTAATGTCTGTGGACTACGAGTTCTAAATTCAGTGATTTTTGGGTCGATTTCGTACTACTTTCCGAGCTCAACAATTTTTGCATTTCAGTTTTTAATTTCGAAACTCGTGGCTAGTAGATCTATCATCACCTTGTTTTGCTAAGAAAATTGGTTTCTTCGCGTAAACGATTTTCTCAATATCTGTGGACTCCGAGTTTTGAATTCAGTGATTTTTAGGTCGATTACGCACTTCTTTTCTAGCTCTACAATCCTGGAGTTTCGGTTTTCAATTGCAGAACTCGTGGCTAGTAGATCACTCCTCACCTAGTTTTGCGAAGAAAGGTGGTTTCTTCGCGTAAACGGTTTTCATAATATCTGTGGACTCCGAGTTCTGAATTCAAGGATTTTTAGGTCGATTTCACACTACTTTTCGAGCTCTAAATCCTTGGCATTTCAATTTTCGATTTCAAAACTCGTGGCTAGTAGATCTCTCATCACCTTGTTTTGCAAGGAAAGGGGGTTTCTTCGCATAAACGGTTTTCTTAATGTCTAGGGACTCCGAGTTCTGAATTCGGTGATTTTTTGGTCAATTTCGCACTACTTTCGAGCTCTACAATCCTGCCATTCCAATTTTTTATTTTCGACCTCATGGCTAGTAGTTCTCGCATCACCTGGTTTTTCTAGGAAATGCAGTTTCGTCGCGTAAACGGTTTTCTTAATATCTGTGGACTACCAGTTCTGAATTCAGTGATTTTTAGCTTGATTTCGCACTATTTTTTGAGCTCTACAATCCTGGCATTTCTGTTTTTGATTTCGCAACTCGTGGCTAGTAGATCTCTCATCACCTTGTTTTGCAAGGAAAGGTGATTTCTTCTCGTAAATGGTTTTCTTAATATTTGTGGACTACGAGTTTTGAATTCAGTGATTTTTAGGTCGATTTCGCACTACTTTTGGAGTTCAACAATCCTGAAATTTCAATTTTCAAGTGCAGAACTCATAGCTAGTACATATCTCATCACCTTGTTTTGCAAAGAAAGGTGGTTTCTTCGCGTAAATGGTTTTCTTAATATCCGTGGACACCGAGTTCTGAATTTAGTGATTTTTAGGTCGATTTCGAACTAGTTTTTGAGCTCTACAGTCCTGGCATTTCAATTTTTTGTTTCGGAACTCGTAGCTGGTAGTTCTTCCATCACCTGGTTTTGCAAAGAAATGTAGTTTCTTCGCGAAAACGGTTTTCTTAAGATCTGTGGACTGCGAGTTCTGTATTTAGTGATTTTTAGGTCGATTTTGAACTAAATTTTGAGCTCTACAGTCCTGACATTTCAGTTTTTGATTGCGCAACTCGTGACTTGTAGATTTCTGATCAATTTGTTTTGCAAAGAAAGATAGTTTCTTCGTGTAGACGGATTTCTTAATGTCTGTGGACTCTGAGTTCCGAATTCAGTGATTTTTAGGTCGATTTGGCACTAGTTTTTGAGCTTTACAATCCTGTAGTTTAAGTTTTCGATTGCAGAACTCGTGGCTAGTAGATCACTCCTCACCTAGTTTTGCAAAAAAATGTTGTTTCTTCGCGTAAACGATTTTGTTCATGTCTGGGGACTCCGAGTTCTGAATTCAGTGATTTTTTTGTCAATTGCGCACTACTTTCGAGCTCTACAATCCTAGCATTTCGGTTTTTGATTTCGCAACTCGTGGCTAGTAGATCTCTCATCACCTTGTTTTGGAGGGAAATGTGATTTCATCGCGTAAACGGTTTTCTTAATGTCTGTGGACTCCGAGTTCTGAATTCAGTGATTTTTGGGTCGATTTCGCACTACTTTTTGAGCTCTACAATGCTGAAGTTTAAGTTTTCGATTTCAGAACTCGTGACAAGTAGATCTCTCAACAACTTGTTTTGCAAGGAAAGGGGGTTTCTTCGCGTAAACGGTTTTCTTAATGTCTGGGGACTCCGCGTTCTGAATTCAGTGATTTTTTGGTCAATTTCGCACTACTTTCGAGCTCTACAATCCTAGCATTTTGGTTTTTGATTTCGCAACTCGTGGCTAGTAGATCTCTCAACAACTATTTTTGCAAAGAAAGATGGTTTTTTTGTGTAAACGGTTTTCTTAATGTCTGTGGACTCCAAGTTCTGAATTCAGTGATTTTTAGGTCGATTTGGCACTACTTTTTGAGCTCTACAATCCTGCAGTTTAAGTTTTCGATTGCAGAACTCGTGGCTAGTAGATCACTACTCACCTAGTTTTGCGAAGAAAGGTAGTTTCTTCGCGTAAACGATTTTCATAATATCCGTGGACTCTGAGTTCTGAATTTAGTGATTTTTAGGTCGATTTCGCACTACTTCTCGAGCTCTAAATCCTTGGAATTTCGGTTTTCAATTGCAGAACTCGTGGCTAGTAGATTACTCCTCACCTAGTTTTGCGAAAAAAGTGGTTTCTTCGCCTAAACGGTTTTCATAATCTCTGTGCACTCCGAGTTCTGAATTCAGTGATTTTTAGGTCGATTTCACACTAATTTTCGAGCTCTAAATCCCTGGCATTTCAGTTTTTGATTTCGAAACTCGTGGCTAGTAGATCTCTTATCACCTTGTTTTGCAAGGAAAGGTGGTTTCTTCTCCTAAACGGTTTTCTTAATGTCCGTGGACTCCGACTTCTGAATTCAGTGATTTTTTGGTCGATTTCGCACTACTTTTCGAGCTCTACAATCCTGGCATTTCAGTTTTTGATTTTCAAACTCGTGGCTAGTAGTTCTTGCATCACCTGGTTTTGATAGGAAAGGCGGTTTTGTCGCGTAAACGGTTTTCTTAATATCTGTGGACTACGAGTTCAGAATTCAGTGATTTTTAGCTCAATTTAGCACTACTTTTCGAGCTCTACAATCCTGGTGTTTCAGTTTTTAATTTCGCAACTCGTGGCTAGTAGATCTCTCATCACCTTGTTTTGCAAGGAAATTTGATTTCTTCGTGTAAATAGTTTTTTTAATAACTTTGGACTACGAGTTCTGAATTCAATGATTTTTAGGTCGGTTTCGCACTACTTTTGGAGTTCAACAATGCTGAAATTTCAGTTTTTGATTTCAAAACTCGTAGCTAGTAGTTATTGCATCACCTGATTTTGCAAAGAAATCTGATCTTTTCGCTTAAACCGTTTTCTTAATATCTATGGACTGCGAGTTTTGAATTCTGTGATTTTTAGGTTGATTTCGCACTACTTTTTAAGCTCTACAGTCCTGAAATTTCTGTTTTTGATTGCGGAACTCGTGACTAATAGATCTCTCATCACCTGGTTTTTGCAAAGAAAAGTGGTTTATTCACATAAACGGTTTTCTTAATGTCTGTGTACTGCGAGTTCTGAATTCAGGGATTTTTAGGTCAATTTTGCACTATATTTCGAGCTCTACAGTCCTGACATTTCAAATTTTGATGGCGAAAGTCGTGACTAGTAGATCTCTCATCAACTTGTTTTACAAAGAAAGATGGTTTCTTCGTGTAAACGGTTTTCTTAATGTCTGTTGTCTCCGAGTTCTGAATTCAGTGATTTTAGGTCGATTTGGCACTAGTTTTCGAGCTCTACAATCCTGCAGTTTAAGTTTTCGATTGCAGAACTAGTGGCTAGTAGATCACTCCTCACCTAGTTTTGCGAAGAAAGATGGTTTCTTCGCGTAAACGATTTTCATAACATTCGTGGACTCCGAGTTCTGAATTTAGTGATTTTTTATGTCAATTTCGCACTACTTTTCGAGCTCTAAATCCCTGGAATTTCAGTTTTCGATTTCGAAACTCGTGGCTAGTAGATATCTCATCACCTTGTTTTGCAAGGAAAGGTGTTTTCTTCGCGTAAACGGTTTTCTTAATGTCTGTGGACTCCGAGTTCTAAATTCAGTTATTTTTTGCTCCATTTCGCACTAATTTTCGAGCTCTACCATCCTGGTGTTTCAGTTTTCGATTTTCTAACTGGTGGCTGGTAGTTCTCGCATCACCTAGTTTTGCTAGGAAATGCGGTTTCGTCGCGTAAACGGTTTTCTTAATATCTGTGGACAACAAGTTCTGAATTCAGTGATTTTTTGCTCCATTTCGCACTAATTTTCGAGCTCTACAATCCTAGTGTTTCAGTTTTTGATTTCGCAACTCGTGGCTAGTAGACCTCTCATCACCTTGTTTTGCATAGAAAGGTGATTGCTTCGCGTAAACGGTTTTCTTAATATCTGTGGACTACGAGTTCTGAATTCAGTGATTTTTTCCTCCATTTCGCACTAATTTTCGAGCTCTACAATCCTGGTGTTTCAGTTTTTAATTTCGCAACTCGTGGATAGTAGACCTCTCATCACCTTGTTTTGCATGGAAAGGTGATTGCTTCGCGTAAACGGTTTTCTTAATATCTGTGGAGTACGAGTTCTGAATTCAGTGATTTTAAGGTCGGTTTCCCTCTACTTTTGGAGCTCAACAATCTTGACATTTCAGTTTTTGATTGCGGTACTCGTGGCTAGTAGATATCTCATCACCTTGTTTTGCAAGGAAAGGCGTTTTCTTCGCGTAAACGGTATTCTTAATGTCTGTTGACTCCGAGTTCTAAATTCTATGATTTTTTGCTCGAGTTCGCACTACTTTCAGAGCTCTACAATCCTGGCATTTCAGTTTTCGATTTTCAAATTTGTGGCTGGTAGTTCTCGCATCACCTGGTTTTTCTAGGAAATGCGGTTTCGTCGCGTAAACGGTTTCGCTTAATATCTGTGGACTACGAGTTCTGAAATCAGTGATTTTTTGCTCGATTTCGCACTAATTTTCGAGCTCTACAATCCTGGTGTTTCAGTTATTGATTTTGCAACTCGTGGCTAGTAGATCTCTCATCTCCTTGTTTTGCATGGAAAGGTGATTTCTTTGCGTAAACAGTTTTCTTAATATCTGTGGACTACGAGTTCTGAATTCAGTGATTTTTAGGTCGGTTTCCCACTACTTTTGGAGCTCAACAATCTTGACTTTTTAGTTTTCGATTGCGGTACTCGTGGCTAGTAGATTTCTCATCACCTTGTTTTGCAAACAAAGGTAGCTTCTTCGCGTATACGGTTTTCTTAATGTCTATGGACTCCGAGTTCTGAATTCAGTGATTTTTGGGTCGATTTCGCAGTACTTGTCGAGCTCTACAATCCTCGCATTTCAGTTTTTGATTTCGAAACTCGTGGCTAGTAGATCACTCGTCACCAAGTTTTGCGAAGAAAGAAGGTTTCTTCGCGTAAACGGTTTTCTCAATATCTGTGGACTCCGAGTTTGGAATTCAATGATTTTTAGGTCGGTTTACAAATACTTTTGGAGCTCAACAATACTGACATTTTAGTTTTCGATTGCGGTACACGTGGCTAGTAGATTTCTCAACACTTTGTTTTGCAAAGAAAGGTGGCTTCTTCACGTAAACGGTTTTCTTAATGTCTATGGACTCCGAGTTCTGAATTCAGTGATTTTTGGGTCAATTTCGCACTACATTTTGAGCTCTACAGTCCTGAAATTTTAGTTTTTGATTGCGGAACTCGTGACAGGTAGATCTCTTAACAACTTGTTTTGCAAAGAGAGATGGTTTCTTCGTGTAAACGGTTTTCTTAATGTCTGTGGACTCCGAGTTCTGAATTCAGTGATTTTTAGGTCGATTTGGCACTACTTTTTGAGCTCTACAATCCTGCAGTTTAAGTTTTCGATTGCAGAACTCGTGGCTAGTAGATCACTACTCACCTAGTTTTGCGAAGAAAGGTGGTTTCTTCGCGTAAACGGTTGTCATAATATCTGTGGACTCTGAGTTCTGAATTCAGTGATTTTTAGGTCGATTTCGCACTACTTCTCGAGCTCTAAATCCCTGGAATTTCGGTTTTCAATTGCAGAACTCGTGGCTAGTAGATCACTCCTCACCTAGTTTTGCGAAAAAAGTGGTTTCTTCGTGTAAACGGTTTTCATAATAGCTGTGCACTCCGAGTTCTGAATTCAGTGATTTTTAGGTCGATTTCACACTAATTTTCGAGCTCTAAATCCCTGGCATTTCAGTTTTCAATTTTGAAACTCGTGGCTAGTAGATCTCTTATCACCTTGTTTTGCAAGGAAAGGTGGTTTCTTCTCGTAAACGGTTTTCTTAATGTCTGTGGACTCCGAGTTCTGAATTCAGTGATTTTTTGGTCGATTTCGCACTACTTTTAGAGCTCTACAATCCTGGCATTTCAGTTTTTGATTTTCAAATTCGTGGCTGGTAGTTCTCGCATCACCTGGTTTTGCTAGAAAATGAGGTTTCGTCGCGTAAACTAATTTCTTAATATCTATGGACTCTGAGTTATAAAATAAGTGATTTTTTGCTCGATTTCGCACTAATTTTCGAGCTCTACAATCCTGGTGTTTCAGTTATTGATTTTTCAACTCGTGGGTACTAGATCTCTCATAACCTTGTTTTGCATGGAAAGGTGATTTCTTCGGGTAAACGATTTTCTTAATATCTGTGGACTACGAGTTCTGAATTTAGAGATTTTTAGTTCGGTTTCCCACTACTTTTGGAGCTCAACAATCTTGACATTTTAGTTTTCGATTGCCGTACTCGTGGCTAGTAGATTTCTTATCACCTTGTTTTGGAAAGAAAGGTAGCTTCTTCGTGTAAACGATTTTCTTAAAGTCTGTGGACTCCGAGTTCTGAATTCAGTGATTTTTGGGTCGATTTCCCACTACTTTTCGAGCTCTACAATCCACGCATTTCAGTTTTTGATTTCGAAACTCGTGGCTAGTAGATCACTCGTCACCAAGTTTTGCGAAGAAAGCCGGTTTCTTCGCTTAAACGGTTTTCTCAATATCTGTGGACTACGAGTTTCGAATTCAATGATTTTTAGGTCAGTTTCCCACTACTTTTGGAGCTCAACAATACTGACATTTCAGTTTTCGATTGCGGTACACGTGGCTATTAAATAGTTTTCTTAATGTCTGTGGACTCCGAGTTCTGAATTAAGTGATTTTTGGGTCGATTTCGCACTACATTTTGAGCTCTACAGTCCTGAAATTTAAGTTTTTGATTGCGGAACTCGTGACAGGTAGATCTCTCAACAACTTGTTTTGCAAAGAATGATGGTTTCTTCGTGTAAACGGTTTTCTTAATGTCTGTGGACTCCGAGTTCTGAATTCAGTGATTTTTAGGTCGATTTGGCACTACTTTTTGAGCTCTACAATCCTGCAGTTTAAGTTTTCGATTGCAGAACTCGTGGCTAGTAGATCACTACTCACCTAGTTTTGCGAAGAAAGGTGGTTTCTTCGCGTAAACGGTTGTCATAATATCTGTGGACTCTGAGTTCTGAATTCAGTGATTTTTAGGTCGATTTCGCACTACTTCTCGAGCTCTAAATCCCTGGAATTTCGGTTTTCAATTGCAGAACTCGTGGCTAGTAGATCACTCCTCACCTAGTTTTGCGAAAAAAGTGGTTTCTTCGCGTAAACGGTTTTCATAATAGCTGTGCACTCCGAGTTCTGAATTCAGTGATTTTTAGGTCGATTTCACACTAATTTTCGAGCTCTAAATCCCTGGCATTTCAGTTTTCAATTTTGAAACTCGTGACTAGTAGATCTCTTATCACCTTGTTTTGCAAGGAAAGGTGGTTTCTTCTCGTAAACGGTTTTCTTAATGTCTGTGGACTCCGAGTTCTGAATTCAAAGATTTTTTGGTCGATTTTGCACTACTTTTAGAGCTCTACAATCCTGGCATTTCAGTTTTTGATTTTCAAATTCGTGGCTGGTAGTTCTCGCATCACCTGGTTTTGCTAGAAAATGAGGTTTCGTCGCGTAAACTAATTTCTTAATATCTGTGGACTCTGAGTTCTGAAATAAGTGATTTTTTGCTCGATTTCGCACTAATTTTCGAGCTCTACAATCCTGGTGTTTCAGTTATTGATTTTTCAACTCGTGGCTACTAGATCTCTCATAACCTTGTTTTGCATGGAAAGGTGATTTCTTCGGGTAAACGGTTTTCTTAATATCTGTGGACTACGAGTTCTGAATTTAGAGATTTTTAGTTCGGTTTCCCACTACTTTTGGAGCTCAACAATCTTGACATTTTAGTTTTCGATTGCCGTACTCGTGGCTAGTAGATTTCTCATCACCTTATTTTGGAAAGAAAGGTAGCTTCTTCGCGTAAACGATTTTCTTAAAGTCTGTGGACTCCGAGTTCTGAATTCAGTGATTTTTGGGTCGATTTCGCACTACTTTTCGAGCTCTACAATCCACGCATTTCGGTTTTTGATTTCGAAACTCGTGGCTAGTAGATCACTCGTCACCATGTTTTGCGAAGAAAGCCGGTTTCTTCGCTTAAACGGTTTTCTCAATATCTGTGGACTACGAGTTTCGAATTCAATGATTTTTAGGTCAGTTTCCCACTACTTTTGGAGCTCAACAATACTGACATTTCAGTTTTCGATTGCGGTACACGTGGCTATTAAACAGTTTTCTTAATGTCTGTGGACTCCGAGTTCTGAATTCAGTGATTTTTGGGTCGATTTCGCACTACATTTTGAGCTCTACAATCCTCGCATTTCAGTTTTCGATTTTCAAATTCGTGGCTGGTAGTTCTCGCATCACCTGGTTTTGCTAGGAAATGCGGTTTTGTCGCTTAAACGGTTTTCTTAATATCTGTGGACTACGAGTTCTGAAATCAGTGATTTTTCGCTGGATTTCGCACTAATTTTCGAGCTCTACAATCCTGGTGTTTCAGTTATTGATTTTGCAACTCGTGGCTTGTAGATATCTAACCACCTTATTTTGCATGGAAAGGTGATTTATTCGCGTAAACGGTTTTCTTAATATCTGTGGACTACGAGTTCTGAATTGAGTGATTTTTAGGTCGGTTTCCCACTACTTTTGGAGCTCAACAATCTTGACATTTCAGTTTTCGATTGCGGTACTCGTGGCTAGTAGATTTCTCATCACCTTGTTTTGCAAAGAAAGGTAGCTTCTTCGCGTAAACAGTTTTCTTAATGTCTGTGGACTCCGAGTTCTGAATTCAGTGATTTTGGGATCGATTTCGCACTACTTTTGGAACTCTACAGTTTTGACGTTTCAGTTTTTGATTGCGGAACTCGTAACTAGTAGATCTCTCATCACCTTGTTTTGCTAAGAAAGGCAGTGTCTTTGCGTTAATGGTTTTCTCAATATCTGTGGACTCCGAGTTTTGAATTCAGTGATTTTTAGGTCGATTTTGCACTTCTTTTCGAGCTCTAAATCTCTAGAATTTCAGTTTTCGATTTCAAAACTCGTGGCTAGTAGATATCTCATCACCTTGTTTTGCAAGGAAAGGTGTTTTCTTCGCATAAACGGTTTTCTTAATGTCTGTGGACTCCGAGTTCTAAATTCAGTGATTTTTTGGTCGAGTTTGCACTACTTTTAGAGCTCTACAATCCTGGCATTTCAGTTTCCGATTTTCAAATTCGTGGCTGGTAGTTCTCGCATCACCTGGTTTTGCTAGGAAATGAGGTTTCGTCGCGTAAACGGTTTTCTTAATATCTGTGGACTACGAGTTCTGAAATCAGTGATTTTTTGCTCAATTTCGCACTAATTTTCGAGCTCTACAATCCTGGTGTTTCAGTTATTGATTTTGCAACTCGTGGCTAGTAGATCTCTCATCACCTTGTTTTGCATGGAAAGGTGATTTCTTCGCGTAAAAGGTTTTCTTAATATCTATGGACTACGAGTTCTGAATTGAGCGATTTTTAGGTCGGTTTCTGATAGGTGCTGAAAAGCATCTATATTTATCATTTTAAAGAGTGTGATTTGATACGTTTTGGGTTCAATTTACTACCCAGATGGTGTTTTATTTGACAGGTGGAAGGTTAAGGAAAAATCATGAAATAGAGAGTTCCTGGGCTGAAAGTGCGACTAAATTGCGACCTATTTGCTGGCACAAATTAAAACACGGGTCAGTTACGGAAGTTACGAAGCTGACGTGGCATTAGGGTTTTTAAGAGTTGGAAGCCCAACTTAGAGGAGGACTTTTTGACGGCAGAAGACTGAAGACGGAGGAGGCACGAAGAGAAGAGGATTCCTAGCACAATTCGGCATTGATTTTCTTCAATTAATTTCAGGATTAATTTTGGAGATTTGAAACATGAACATGTGTAACTAAATTTCTATTTAGTTTGGTTTGGTTAGTTTCTTCTACCACAACTCGTTGCACAATCTGATTGACAATTACACCAGGTTTAATTCATTGATTCTCTGAATTTAATGTCGATTTCTTATTATTGTGTTTGCCTGATCAACATCATGATGATAAGAACTGTTAGTTGAATACATTCGGCTGACCCATACCCGGTGTTTGACGAAGTAACAAGAATCTGCATAGGATCCAGATTTGGGAATTGTGAACACAATTGATTAGGTGGTACACCAACGCTTAAGGTTGTGCGATTGTCGACTTTCTCGTTCATATGCTTGTCTTAGGGAAATCTTAGGGTACACCAACCAAGACCCCTACGGTAAGAAAAGATTTTGGGCTGGACCAAAGCCAAATTCGTTGCTTAGGAAAGTCATAATTAGGAGAGCCGGACCAAGGTCTTCTAATTGACAACGGTAAACCTTTAAATTGTGTGATTGCATATTAAGTTGTGTGATTGAGTGACAGTGGAAGAACAACACCAACCCAAGCTAGATCTCCTCCATATTTATTAATCCAATTTTAGCATAATTTAATTGTTTATTGCAATCTGAATTTTATACATAATTATTGCTACTTTGTTTGTTTGGTGATTGATACGGTCCTTGTGGATTCGACCCCGCTCTCTTTTATACTATCATTCGACACGTACACTTGCGATTGGGTAAGACCCGTCAGTATTTGATATTGCAGGTTTACTTGCGATATTTTATATCGACCAGTTTCCCACTACTTTTGGAGCTCAACAATCTTGACATTTTAGTTTTCGATTGCGGTACTCGTGGCTAGTAGATTTCTCATCACCTTGTTTTGCAAAGAAAGGTAGCTTCTTCGCGTAAACAGTTTTCTTAATATCTGTGGACTCCGAGTTCTGAATTCAGTGATTTATGGGTCGATTTCGCACTACTTTTCGAGCTCTACAATCCTCGCATTTCAGTTTTTGATTTCGAAACTCGTGGCTACTAGATCACTCGTCCCCAAGTTTTGCGAAGAAAACCGGTTTCTTCGCGTAAACGGTTTTCTCAATATCTGTGGACTACGAGTTTCGAATTCAATGATTTTTAGGTCGGTTTCCCACTACTTTTGGAGCTCAACAATCCTGATATTTCAGTTTTCGATTGCGGTACACGTGGCTACTAGATTTCTCATCACTTTGTTTTGCAAAGAAAGGTGGCTTCTTCGCGTAAACGGTTTTCTTAATGTCTATGGACTCCGAGTTCTGAATTCAGTGATTTTTTGGTCGATTTCGCACTACTTTTCGAGCTCTACAATCTTGACATTTCTGTTTTTGATTTTCAAACTCGTGGCAAGTAGTTCTTGCATCACCGGGTTTTGCTAGGAAAGGCGGTTTGGTCGCGTAAACGGTTTTATTAATATCTGTGGACTACGAGTTCTGAATTCAGTGATTTTTAGCTCGATTTCGCACTACTTTTCGAGCTCTACAATCCTGGTGTTTCAGTTTTTAATTTTGAACTCGTGGATAGTAGATCTCTCGTCACCTTGTTTTGCATGGAAAGGTGATTTCTTCGCGTAAACGGTTTTCTTAATATCTATGGACTACGAGTTATGAATTCAGTGATTTTTAGGTCAGTTTCGCACTACTTTTGGAGCTTAACAATCCTGACATTTCAGTTTTTGATTTCGCAACTCGTAGCTAGTAATTCTTGCATCACCTGGTTTTGCAAAGAAATGTGATCTCTTCGCGTAAACCGTTTTCTTAATATCTATGGACTTCGAGTTCTGAATTCAGAGATTTTTATGTCGATTTCGCACTACTTTTTGAGCTCTACAGTTTTGACATTTCAGTTTTTGATTGCGGAACTTGTAACTAGTAGATCTCTCATCACCTTGTTTTGCTAAGAAAGGCAGTGTCTTTGCGTTAACGGTTTTCTCAATATCTGTGGACTCCGAGTTTTGAATTCAATGATTTTTAGGTCGATTTCGAACTTCTTTTCAAGCCCTACAATCCTTGAGTTTCAGTTTTCAATTGCGAAACTCGTGGCTAGTAGATCACTCGTCACCAATTTTTGCGAAGAAAACCGGTTTCTTCGCGTAAACGGTTTTCTCAATATCTGTGGACTACGAGTTTCGAATTCAATGATTTTTAGGTCGGTTTCCCACTACTTTTGGAGCTCAACAATACTGAGATTTCAGTTTTCGATTGCGGTACACGTGGCTATTAGATTTCTCATCACTTTGTTTTGCAAAGAAAGGTGGCTTCTTCGTGTAAACGGTTTTCTTAATGTCTGTGGACTCCGAGTTCTGAATTCAGTGATTTTTGGGTCGATTTCGCACTACATTTCGAGCTCTACAATCCTGGCATTTCAGTTTCCGATTTTCAAATTCGTGGCTGGTAGTTTTCGCATCACCTGGTTTTGCTAGGAAATGCGGTTTCGTCGCGTAAACGGGTTTCTTAATATCTGTGGACTACGAGTTCTGAAATCAGTGATTTTTCGCTCGATTTCGCACTAATTTTCGAGCTCTACATTAGCTATTGTTTTCATTAATATCAATTCTCATTCTTGTTCTCAACGTCAATTTCTTTGTCTTAATTTTTATCTATTACAAGATTTAATCCCCCTTTTCCCCCTTTTTATAATTGTATCAATTATATTCAAGTGTTAGATTGTATATCTATTAGCATCACTCCTTGTGGGATCGACTCTTACTTGTTCACTATATATTAATTGTACGTTTGTAAGTATATTTTAAATTGTTACTAAAGACAAAACAATTTTTGGCGTCGTTTCCGGGGATGTGATTACCTAATATAGTGTCATCTAATTCTTGTATATAATTTATTTATTTATTTCTGTTGTTAGCACCTCCTACATGGAAGGTTTTACATTATATGTCATTATTTAACGTGGTTGGCTTAAACACCTCATTTTGTTTTCTATTAACGGCTGGTTCAAACCGCCTACTGTTCTTAATATATGTATATATCTATTAATATTAATGGCTAGTTCTACCGCCTATTAATATACCTTAATATTTACTAACATCATTTTTTTTATGGTTGGCCTTTTCTGCCCCATTTTATTTCTTCTGTATACTAACTTTTTATATATTGTCAACCAACTTCTTTAATCCTCTGGCTGTGATTGGCACTGCCATCCACCAAATTTTCTTTATATTAATTTATGTTCATGGTTGGCCTCGCCACCTAAGTAGTTCATTTATATTGTTATTTTTCCTATTTTGTAGATACATGAATGTCCAGCTCAGATCTTGAGAACTTATCGAGTGACGACATTTCGTTAAACACAAAATTAGCGGATATCCGTTTATTTTGTCAACAACGAAAAAGAAACCATCGCACTCCAGAGAGATCACCTTTGTCATCACCAACTACAAGTCCCAGAGCCCCAGTTCAAATGGAAGAAGAACCAGATAACATGAACAAGCCACTTAAGGATTTCTCTGTGCCTCAAGCAGCAGATCAAGCATCATGCATTGTCTACCCCCAGACTACTGTAGACAATTTTGAACTAAAGTCATGAATGATTCATTTGTTGCCTACGTTCTTAGGCCATGCTGGAGAAGATCCTCACATGCATCTTAAAGAATTCTCTGATGTTTGTTCCACAATTAAAATAAGAGGTTTAACTGATGAGCAGGTTCATCTGCGATTGTTTCCATTTAGTCTGAAAGAACAAGCAAAGACATGGCTTCACTCTTTACCAAGAGCTTCAATTAGAACATGGACAGATTTGGCAAACAATTTCTTGACGAAATTCTTTCCAGCTCAAAAGACAAATAAAATAAGGAAAGAGATAGTGAGCATCCAACAAAATGATGGAGAAGCATTCCACGAATATTGGGAGAGATATAAGAGGCTCTTAAACTCTTGTCCTCATCATAATATTCAAGAATGACTACTAATGCAATATTTTTATGAAGGGATGTTGGATTCAGATCGCAAAATGGTGGACGCCACATCTGGTGGTGGATTGGTGAATAACAATGTCCGACAAGCAAGGGAGATGTTCGAAACTCTGTCAACTAATTCTCAACAATGGAGCTACAACAGAGTGAGAGAACCTTAAAAGAGGGCTGGAGTCTACGAAGCACAATCAAGTTCAAACATGGAAGCAAAAATTGCAAACTTGACAAATATGGCGAAGCAGTTAATCGTTCCAGGCTCTCAAGTGTGTGCTGTGTGTAGTACACCTGGACATGCTATGGAAAGTTGTCCACAAAATAAAGTTGCGGTCTTGGATGCACAAATAAATGCATTCGGTACTTATCCAAATCAGAATCAAAACCAAATGCAAAGGCCAAGGAATGATCCATTCGCTCCTACCTATAATCCAGGATGGAGGAATCATCCAAATTTTAGGTGGAGTAATAATCAACCAATGCAACAACCTTTTACTCAATTACCACAACATCAGGTTCAAGTGGAGCCTCCGAAACCATCACTTGAAGATATGGTTACATCTATGGCACAGAGCACTCAAGCATTCATGCATAAAACTGATAACGCCATTGCAAATTTGGAACAACAAATGGGACAGTTAGCCACTACATTAAATCAAAGAGAACCTGGAAAGCTTCCTGGCCAAGTTGTTGTCAACCCTAAGATCAATGAACATGCTAAAGCAATCACTCTGAGGAGAGGGAAAATAATTGGAAAAATGAGCGTGCCAGAAGAAGAGAAGAACCTTGACTCTGACAATATGATCAATCCAGACGTTCTAGATCCAAATTCTAGCAGCAGTGCTACTCATTTCCAAGAAACGCCAAACCTTCAGATTAACTCTAACCTTCCAAATTATATTTCTTCACATGCTCCTTTTCCTAGCAGATTGCAGAAATCCAAGAAAGAAGATCCAATGCAAGGAATCTTGGATACTTTCAAGAAGGTGGAGATTAACATTCCTCTTTTAGATGCCATCAAACAAATGCCAAAATATGTAAAGTTCCTCAAGGATTTGTGCACAAATAAGAGGAAGTTCAAAGAGTTTGAAACGATTAAGGTTTCTGAGGAAGTTTCAGCTGTTCTCCAAAGCAAACTCCCTCCCAAGCTAAAAGATCTGGGCAGTTTTACTATCCCTTGTATCATTGAGGGTCACAGGTTTGAGAAAGCTCTTCTTGACTTAGGTGCATCTGTCAATCTAATGCCTTTTTCTGTTTTTGAATCTTTGAATATAGGGGAACTAAAGGCGACCTCTGTGAGCATACAGTTGGCAGATAGATCAATCAAATACCCTAGGGGTATTCTGGAAGATGTCTTAGTCAAAGTTGACAGATTAATCTTACCTGCTGATTTTCTAGTATTGGAGATGGAGCCGATTCCTTTGTCAGAAGTAAAATTAACCTTAATTCTTGGTCGTCCATTCATGGCCACAGCAGGTACCAAAATTGATGTTCAAAAGGGTACACTAACTATGAATGTGCAGGGACAAACGATTGAGTACAAGGTATTTGGAGCACTCAAATTACCAAGTGATGAACATTACTGTTTTCACTTAGATGCATTAGATACAATTTGTCAACAAGTGTTCAATGAAAGTTGTGGTCGAGATATTGTGGACAAAGTTTTAATTCATGACTTTGGAACCATCGATGCGGATAAACAAGCTAGCAAAGTCTTAGCTCGACTTGAAGCCTTACCTTCTTTAGGTATGTATATTTCTGCCTTTGAGCCTTTACCAGTGCCTAAGAAAAAACTTGTACCATATGTTGTGCAGGCACCTTAATTGGAGTTGAAGGAACTACCAAAGCATTTGAAGTACGCGTATGTGGGCGAAGAAAGTACATTGCCAGTAATCATTGCGTCTGACCTCAGCATTGAAGAAGAAGAGAAATTGTTAAGGGTACTAAAAGAGCATAAAACATCAATCGGATGGAGTATTGCTGATATTAGAGGAATCAGTCCCTCTAGATGTATGCATCGAATACTACTAGAGGAGGGAACAAAACCAACAAGAGATGCCCAACGCAGACTTAACCCAATAATGAAGGAGGTGGTGCTAAAAGAATTACTCAAATTGCTAGATGTTGGCATCATTTACCCTATCTCTGATAGCAAATGGGTTAGTCCGGTACAAGTGGTTCCTAAAAAATCTAGAGTTACAGTAGTCCTTAATGAAGATAATGAGTTGGTTCCCAAGCGAGTTCAAACAGGATGGCGTGTTTGCATTGACTACAAAAAGGTTAATTCAGGTACTAGAAAAGATCATTTTCCACTACCTTTTATTGATTAAATGTTGGAACGTCTTGAAGGTCATAGCCATTATTGTTTTCTTGATGGATATTTGGGCTACAATCATATTGCAACAGCACCAAAAGATCAAGACAAGACGACATTTACTTGTCCATATGGTACATTCGCCTACAGGCGCATGCTTTTGGTCATTGCAATGCTCCAGGTACTTTTCAAAGGTGTATGATGAGCATATTTTCAGATATGGTGGAACATATTATTGAGGTATTTATGGATGATTTTAGTGTATTTGGTTCATCTTTTGATAAATGTCTTCATAACCTCGCTTTGGTCTTAGAAAGATGCCAAGAATGCAATCTAGTTTTAAACTGGGAAAAATGTCATTTTATGGTACAACAAGGAATTGTACTTGGTCATATCATCTGTAGCAAGGAAATAGAAGTTGACAAAGCAAAAGTGGATCTGGTGAGTAATCTTTCACCTCCATCTACAGTTAAGGAAATAAGATCTTTCCTTGGACATGCAGGTTTCTACAGAAGGTTCATCAAGGATTTCTCCAAGATAGCTAAGCCATTGTGTAACTTACTATCCAAGGATGTGACATTTGAGTTTGATGAGACATGTTTGACAGCTTTTAACAAGCTTAAACTCCTTCTTACGTCAGCACCGATCATGATGCCTCCCAATTGGAGCCTCCCTTTTGAACTAATGTGCGATGCTTCCAATTATGCTGTAGGAGTAGTTTTGGGACAACGAGTGAATAAAGTACCTCATGTCATCTACTATGCCAGTAGAACACTCAATGATGCCCAATTAAACTACTCCACTACAGAGAAGGAGCTCCTTTTCTGTTATTTTTGCTTTAGAAAAATTTCATGCATATTTGATTGGCACTAAAGTAATTGTATTTTCTGACCATGCATCTCTTAGGTACCTTCTTCAAAAGAAGGATGCAAAGCCTCGCTTGATTAGATGGATTCTATTACTTCAAGAGTTCGATCTGGAGATTAAGGATAAAAAAGGATCCGAGAATGTGGTGGCCGATCACCTCAGCCGTTTGGTGAACAATTCAGTGACCGAAGAAGACTCTTTCCCTCTAAATGAGAATTTTCCTGATGAGCAATTATTATCTTTATCTATTTCTACACCATGGTATGCTGACATTGTCAATTACCTTGTTACAGGTGATCTTCCAGGAAATGTGCCAAGAACTTACAAGGATAAGCTCGTGACAACAGCAAAGTATTACATATGGGATGATCCATACCTTTTCAAATGGTGTTCTGACCAAATCATCAAACGGTGTGTGCCAGAATCAGAATTTCAATCCATACTCACGTTTTGTCACTCATATGCTTGTGGAGGACATTCTGGTCCAAAGAAGACAGCTTTGAAAGTATTGCAATGTGGATTTCATTGGCCGAGTTTGTTCAAAGATGCATATACTTTCTGCTCTACTTGTGATAGGTGTCAGCGGTTAGGTAATCTTTCATCTAGGAATCAGATGTCTTTATCACCTATTCTAATAGTTGAAATTTTTGATGTTTGGGGTATTGATTTCATGGGACCTTTTCCTTCATCTAAAGGTTATTTATATATCTTACTTGTTGTGGATTATGTTTCAAAATGGGTGGAAGCAGTTCCATCCAAGACTAATGATTCTCAAGTTATTCTCAGAATCCTTAAAGAAAATATATTTGCAAGATTCGGAACACCCAGGGCGATCATTAGTGATGGAGGGTCCCATTTCAATAATAAACTTTTTGCAGCCCTATTGCAAAAGTACGGAGTCAAACATAAGGTGTCCACGCCATATCATCCACAGACAAGCGGACAAGATGAAATCTGTAATAGGGAAATTAAGCAGATATTGGAGAAGACTGTGAGCTCCTCACGCAAGGATTGGTCTGATCGTCTCATGGATGCTCTATGGGTTTATCGTATAGCTTACAAAACTCCGATTGGAATGTCACCATACAGGTTGGTTTTTGGCAAACCCTGCCACTTACCAGTTGAATTAGAGCACAAAGCATATTGGGCTATCAAACAGTACAATTTTGAGATAAAGGCTGCAGGAGAGCAACGAAAGTTGCAGTTGAGTGAGTTGGAAGAACTCCGAAATGAAGCCTATGAGAGCTCTAAAATATACAAGGAGAAGACCAAGGCCTATCATGACAGGACCATTTTGAGAAAACATTTTAAACCTGGGCAGAAAGTCTTATTATATAACTCACGCCTCCGACTATTCCCAGGTAAGCTCCGTTCTCGATGGTATGGTCCATTCCTTATTACTCTTGTTTTTTCACATGGTGCAGTGAATCTTCAACACCCACAGACGAGAAATATTTTTAAAGTGAATGGTCATCATCTCAAGCACTATTTAGAGCCAGCAACAGAACATTTTGATGAGAATTTAAGGCTCTCTGATCCTGTTCCGCTCACTTGATACGTTGTTCCGTCTAGCTGACGACGCTAAATTTAGCGCTTATGGGAGGCAACCCATATTTCTTTCTCATTATATTTGTGTGTTCAATCAAGCATTTAGTTCAGTTGCACATTTTCTTAGCATATTCACTTTTATTTTCACCTTGAGGTGGTCACTGTACACTTTTGTGTGCGTGGGGCTTGATTGCGCCCATATGTCTACGGTGTGAGCTTTCTCCACCAGCTTAATGTAGTTTGGATCTTCAAATGTTTACTTATAGGGCAGCTAGGAGGGAGAGCATCTCATGACGGTATTGTCATTAGTATAAGACCTGAAGGTTTACATTTTGATCTTGTGGACAAAAGTTGTGCTCTCCTGATAGGTCGAACGAAAACACTCGATGGCGTTAACACAGAAGTCACTGGAATGAGCCTCTGTTACCTTACTTGTGCATGCGCATTGGTTGAAAAAAAAAGTATATCTATTTATATTTATATATTTGGGATTGCTTCCGCAATATATATTTTGATCGGGTAAGATAGTATGATATATTATGCTACTAATTGCATGTCTAGGAAAATTCTGTCTAAGGAGTTTGGTATTTAAGTGGACCACTGTGTCCCTCCAATCTTTCCTAAAAATTTTCCTGGTGTAATTAGCGATATAATTGTTTATATCTTCTTCACCGATGATTAAAAAAAAACCCTAATTATCTTCTCTTCGCATACTCTGTTTCTTTCTGATTTTCAACTCTCCCTTTATTATTCTTGTTTTTTCTGATCATCTTTCTCTTCCTCCTTCACAGTATGTCGCGCAACCCCCGCGATGTCGTTGCCACGGTAGACTTGTTCGCCAGAGCTACGGTCATGCCTGAACGTCGAATCGATTCCACAATCCTGAACGATTCTGCCAACCGATGGGCCATGAGCTACCTCCGTGACCATTCTCTGCTGTTCTTGGTCGATCCTGATCCAAAAGACAAATTCCCGGTGTATCCTCACATTGTTCGCTCCTTTTACCAATTTCTTCTCAAGTTACCCCACTCTTCTGGCACTCAACCAGTGTATGAGGTTGACATCCCTGGTCTGCGGCTTCAATTCACGACAGCGGATATTTGCTCATGTAGGTTTTCACGCGCCGATCTCTATTTCCCATCAAGAGATGATTGATGATATGTGTCAAGGGCGACATGATCCGAATAATGCTACTTCTACACGCCGCTCTTATTTGCCGTCCACGATATGGATGCTTGATGATGCTCTCCGCAGTAACCTTTGCCCCATTGGACACAATTAACAACGCCAGGGCAACATACTTTCTGTCCTATATTACATGTATCGCGGAGTCTGGTTTGATATTTTCCGGATTTACCTTGAGGGCATTCTTAAGGCGAAGGCCCTTGTGGAGAAACAAAAAACCAAGGTCGGGAGATTATTTTTCCCGAGACTCATCACGCGGTTGCTTTTCAGTATGGGCATCTGCCCGCCTCACAGTTAGACAACTTCCAATTATCCAGTGACTGTTTTGGAGAACTCTACCTGGCGTCAGAGTACTAGCCACACGTTTTCCAATGCTCGTAGACAACGAACACCGCGACGTCCAGTTGCTTTACCACTGGAAGCGTCTGACTCTTCTGCTGCTGCATTACCTCTGCCTCAGATTCACGACATCTTCGCCCTCCTGCATAGGTTGGAGGTTGGACAACAGCGGCTGGAACACATGCTAAATGTCCTCATGGACATGGTGCGGCGTTAACCATCTTCTCCTTCCACCATTGTCCGAGCATCTTCCACCTCAGGTTGTATTTTTCTATCCTCTGTTTCCTTGCATTGCATTGCTTTTCCATACTTTGTCATTTTCACATTACGGAAAATGTTTAGTTTAGGTTGGGGGTGGTGGCATATTCATGCACTTTGATGATTTGGTACTGGTACAATTAGTTTGAGTCAATTTTTCTATCTGGATTATTAGAAAGCAACTTTTAACACACTTTTGTCCACAAATACTAAGCCTTGTGGTAAGATGGATGATAATGCATATGACTAAGAATATTTTCTGGTTAAAGCACAAATGAGTGGAGAGAAATGAGTAAACAACTTATGAACTTGCATTGATCTTTTGAAATGGATAATTGTTGTCAATGAACAACATTACATGGTTTGTGGAATGATTGGATGAATGTTAAGGACGATATTGATCAATGTTTGAAAACAATGTTGTAATTTTATTGGGCCTTTGTTTGAGATGTTCTATATTATGCATTCGAGATTATGAATTCGAGACATAAAAAAAAAGAGAATGATGAAAACAAGAAAAAAGAAAAAAAAAAGTATGTGTATTCGTCATCCTTCAGTAGATGAGTTTTTCTGTAATAAGGCTCTATTAGTTTGTCAATTGAAATTTTTTTGATCAATAGAATTCCAAAGCAGGTTTGTGGTACGACTGGTGGAAGTTCTAGACAGCTAATATACCTATCATTTTATCAATGTTTGTTTATTTGTTTGTCCTTAAATTGACTTTTCTTCTGAGTGCATATCTATTTTCCAACTCCATGAGAGAAATTCATAGCACAAAAATCCTTCTCTACCTTGTGAGAATATGGAGTTGAGGCTTTTACTTGGATAATATTTTGAGGTTATATGCATTATGGATTGTGGTATGAAGGTTTTGGCTTAGCACACACACATAAGTGTTGGAAGTTGTGACTATACTAATCTGGATTGGAATTGTGATCTCTTACCTTTTGTTCTAGTATTGTTACTTTCAATCATTTCTCATAACATTTTTATGCTTGAATTACTAGGGACAAGCAATAAGCTGGTTGGGGGTTGTGATAAGTGCCAGAATATACGTTTTTTAAGTGATAAAATACTACCAAAGCAATGCCAAGAAATTGTGCTTAAAAGCTGAATTTTCAAGATTATTGTACTCAAGACCTTCTTGGATGTTTTGCAGGTTAAGAGGTAGTAAGAGCTGTCTGAATGAGATTTAATCTTCAGACAAATTTTAGAGGACACTTCAAGCTTTGCAGGAAGTGCTGGTTCACAAAAATCGGAGTTCGTTCGGGCCTCTAAAGGTTTCCTCAAAGTCAAGTTTGGAAGTTATATCCGAAGCAGAATTTATGTTTGAAGACCAGACCTTTAGAAGCCCATAACTTGAGCTTCTGATGTCCAAGTTGAGTGATTCAAAAGCCCATAATTATCTACACATTTGTATCTACAATATTGATGAAGGGTTTGAGTTCATAATAGGTTTAGTTTAGGCCCAGAATGCAGTTACAAGATTAGTGTGTAATTGGAAGTTGATGTCATTGATGATACCATTTCCATTCAAAGAGTGGACAATCCACCACACGAATTTGACGGAAAATCCACCACCAAAAGATGGAACTAACTCCTCCACTATGTGCTCATTTTCTCTATAAATAGGAGCTAGGAGAAGGAGCTAGGAGGAGGAGCTAGGAGAAGGAGTGGAAGCAAAAAGAGGAGAAGGAAAAGAAGAAAACAAGGCTTGTGTTTGTAATTATGTTTTTATGTCTTATGTTTTATTTGATTATGTATAACTAAACTCTTGTTAGTTAGGGCTTGTCTTGAAACCCTAAGCATGCTTTCAATTTTATAAGTTGTGTGGATTTCAATTTCTACAAGCATGATGATTTTGATTTTTCCATGTTATGTGAGTTCTAGTATTGTGTTTCTTTGAGTAGCTAACTTTGAAACATGTATTAGAATTAATTGTTGTAGAACATGGTCAATTGCCTTGTTGAATATGTTGGATAGTGAGTCTTAGCTATTGTTTTCATTAATATCAATTCTCATTCTTGTTCTCAACGTCAATTTCTTTGTCTTAATTTTTATCAATTACAAGATTTAACCCCCCCATTTTCCCCCTTTTATAATTGTATCAATTATATTCAAGTGTTAGATTGTATATCTATTAGCATCACTCCTTGTGGGATCGACTCTTACTTGTTCACTATATATTAATTGTACATTTGTAAGTATATTTTAAATTGTTACTAACGACATAACAGATGGCTCCAGCAGAGTTGAGAGAGTTGGATAGGCAGTTGCGAGAGTTGCAGGGTTTAGGATTTATCCGACCCAGTACTTCACCATGGGGTGCTCCAGTTCTCTTCGTGAAGAAGAAGGACGGATTGATGAGGATGTGTGTGGACTACAAGCAGTTGAATAGGGCGACTGTGAAGAATAAGTACCCATTGCCGAGGATAAATGATTTGTTTGATCAATTGAGAGATAGTCACTATTACTCCAAGATTGATCTCAGGTCACGTTACCACCAGCTGAGGATTCGAGAGGAAGACATATCGAAGACAGCATTTCATACTCGATATGGTCATTATGAGTTTCTGGTCATGCCATTTGGGCTGACCAATGCCCCAGCAGCTTTCATGGACTTGATGCATAGGGTGTTCAGACGGTATTTTGACAAGTTTGTGATAGTCTTCATCGATGACATATTGTTGTATTCGGCCACAGAGGAGGAGCATAGGAGGCATTTGGGGATTGTATTGCAGACACTCAGGGAGCATCAGCTGTATGCCAAGCTGAGTAAGTGCGAGTTTTGGGCTACTCAGGTGAGATTCTTGGGGCATGTGATATCCGGAGATGGAGTGGCAGTGGATCCTGCCAAGGTAGAGGTCGTGTTGGATTGGAGGACTCCGAGGATAGTGGGAGAGATTCGTAGTTTCTTGGGATTAGCAGGTTACAACAGGAGGTTTATAGAGGGATTTTCACGGATTGCTGCACCGATGACTGAGTTGACGCGGAAAGGTGTTCCTTTCGTGTGGATGATAGATGTGAGCAGGCTTTTTGGGAGTTAAAGACCCAACTCACATCACCTCCAGTCCTGACCATTCTGGATAGTGGTATTGGTTTTCATGTATATTGTGATGCTTCAGGGATTGGATAAGGTTGTGTGCTCATGCAGTAGGAGGGTGTGGTTGAGTATGCTTCACGACTATTGAAGCCACATGAGAGGAATTATCCTGTACATGATTTGGAGTTGGCTGCTATAGTGTTCGCACTTAAGCAGTGGAGGGATTACCTTTATGGGGAGCAGTTTGAGGTGTTTTCGGATCACCGGAGTTTACGACATCTATTCACACAGAAGAATCTGAATCAGAGGCAGCGGAGATGGATGGAGTACCTTGGAGATTATGGTTTCTCATTACAGTATCATCCAGGCAAGGCCAATGTGGTGGCTGACGCCTTGAGTAGGAAGTTGGCAGTGGCATGATTGTTATTGCAGGAGTTTGATTTGGTGGACACCATTAGGCAGTACCGACTAGATGTTGATGACAGGGGTAAGAGATGTTTTTTGAGGAGTTTGGTGAGTCGTCCAACACTAGTACAGAAGGTACGGATTAGCGTTAGTCGACATTTCAGGTAGAGATTCTGCCCTATTTCTTATTTGGTTTACCGGGAGTTCCGTATTTTACGGACTCCTATTTGTCTCTCGGTGTGAAATTCCCGAAGGTTGGGAATTTCTCTGTTTAGACTCTTATCCGATTTATTTCCGCAATTGCAACTGTATTATTATTTTATGATATTATGGACTGTTTTTGCGACTGGCTGCATCCTCATGCGCCATGTCTCCTATGGGGCCCACACTTAGTGGTGGTGCCCATGTCTTGTTTGTGGAGTTTTTGGTGAGAGTCCGAATAGGACTGTACTCTGGTGATTTTCGGTGATGATGTTACGAGATTATTGATGGATGATTTGCAGTGTGTGGGACCCATATCGGGCGACCCAACCTATTGGATGATTTGTTGATGGTTCCGATCTGGTACGTACTTGGAGACCAAATTAAGGTGGGGTACATCCTAGGGGACGCTCTTCGATGTAGGCGATGCTATCGAGTACTTATATAGGCTCGATCCTCATCCAATCTAGGGAGTACCTAGACTGGGAGACACCTTGCGGGGATCATGGTGGGTCCAGGGGAGGATTTTCTGGTGTTATGTGGATTTGAGTTGATATGGATTTTAGTTGGATTATGATTGAGTACTGATTTGAGAGTTGTACTTGAGGATGGTAGTGTTGGAGCCTACTCGGTATCTACCCTACAGATTGACTAATTTGTTGATATTTATGATGGGTTCAGAGATTCTATATCCTATTAGGATATCACTTATGGTCTTCCTTTATGTATTTTATATCACAGGCTTTCTTACTTTATCTCTGATTTACTGGAGTTCAGTGGTACGGGAGTGTATCACTATTTGAGTTTCTGTTTATTTCTATTATCATATCTCGATTGTATATTCTGTTTACTCTGATATCGATGTTGTTTCCATATCTCTACTGAGATTTGTGGCTCATCCCTTTCATTCACATGTTTTTCAGGTGAGATAGCTGGAGTGGATGATCAGCGCAGGGATGTGTGAGATGTGATGGGTAGCTGTTGTGGGAATGTGTGTCTGTCTTTAGTATCGGTATTTAGTATCTATTGGATTTTCCGCTGTAGAGTCTGGTTTGCATGTTTCATTTTATTATGGCAGTATTTGGGATTTGTTGAGACTTATATATATATATATATATATGTGTGTGTGTGTGTGTGTGAGACTACTTCTGTAGTTATCTTGATAATTCATAGTAGTTCCCTGCCGGTCACGTCTCTGGGATTCAAGGGTGCTCATTCGCACCTATCTGGGAGAGGGGCGTGACACCATAAGTATTCCTTGAATTTTTTTTAATATTGAATATATTCATAGATATATTACAAGCACAGTTAACTAGGGATGCACACAGGTACCGGGTTTCTGCCCCGACTCGACAACTCGGTCAGACCCAGTCCTTATCGGGCTTGGCTGACCCGGCCCGAACCCGGTAGTATCGGACCGGCTATTGGGTTTAAATATTCTTGAATTTTGGGTTATTGGGTCACTCGATAACATGGACTTTTAACTTTCAATTAAACATTTACCCAACCAAATCCAACTATGATTTGATAAGCCCAAACAATTCAAGCCCAAAGTTGATGAAGCAAACTGTTAAATGTTAATGCCCTCTTTATTGCTTCTAGAAAGTAGAAACCTTTTACATTATTTTGGTCAATGGTCTTCGTTGGACTCTTGCTATTGTTTCGTACGAATTCATGAAGTGTTGTTTGGTTTCTAGATTTCAACTTTCATGTTTGATGAATGTCTTCCGCCTTTTCTGTTCTAAATTTCAATCGCAATGGTGAAAGGAAAGATTCAGATAAAGAAAATTGAGAATGCAACAAGCAGGGAACTAGGGAAGTGACCTTCTCGAAGCGGGCTGTTAAAGAAGGCTTTGTAGAGTCAAAACTTCTGATATGCCACCAAGACTCGAGTATATGTTAAGCTCTACCACCAAGTCAAAGTATATGTTCAGATCTGTCACTTGCAATTACCAATTACAAAACTTAAAATAGTGTAAAAATATATATATTTTTTAATTTTAATGTTACTCGGGGGCATGATGCCTTGAAGGCTTCATTGAATTCTCCCCGGCCGTCCGATGAAATACTTTAAATCCACGACTAGCGGCACCACAAGATAACCATTCCAAACTTGGCCGAACCATTTTGGCAATGAGTTTTTTCCAAAAATAACCCCTTTTAACAATCAAATTATAACTCTAACCCCACCTTTTTAAAAATCACTAAAATAACCTTTTTGCTCTATGAAATGTCCTACATACCCTCAAAAATCATTTCCCTGCAAAATCATTTACCAAAATAAAAAAACTTAAAAAATAGCCAATTAGGTTAGAAACCTTCACTTCATGCTCCAGCAATTTTCCTTTCTGCAACTCACTCCCTCTCTCTAACGTGGAGGAAGAAGAAGAAGGAAGAGGAAAAATATATGTGCTCTCTATCACTCTCTCTCTCTCTCTACCGTGCTATCTCACGTTCTCTCTCTAGCATGCTCTCTCACCTTCTTGTTAGCAAATCGGTATACCAGAAATACGCAGCGGAAGCTTACCTCTTGAAGCGTGCTTGATCAAAATTTCAGCCAATCGGTTGAAAATTTCAGCCAATCGGTTGATCTCCGATAATACGGAGTCTCTAGTCCGTCCACCGGAATCTCAGACTAAGCTATCATTGAAAAACTTTATAAAAATAAAAAGTTCTATCTCAACTAATTCTCTAATCAGTACAGAATGAAGAAGTATTGTGTAATTTTTCTATGGCTGTGTAGCCAATACACATTCATCACTTAAAATGAAATTGCATATTTCATTTTAAAAGAGAATTGCCGACACAATTCAACCAATTGTGTGGTTGAGAACAGTCTGTTTTCATTTAGTTGAGAAATGATTGTTTCTACTAGGTTGAGAAGTGCATGTTTTGATTGGTTGAGAACTAAGTGTATTGACTTGGTTGAGAAATGACTATTTTGATTATGTTGAGAAATGTATGTTTTGGGTGGTTGAGAACAGTCTATTTTCATTTGATTGAGAAATGATTGTTTATACTAGGTTGAGAAGTGCATGTTTTGATTCGTTGAGAATTAAGTGTATTGACTTGGTTGAGAAATGACTATTTTGATTATGTTGAGAAATGCATGTTTTGGGTGGTTGAGAACAGTCTGTTTTCATTTGGTTGAGAAATGATTGTTTATACTAGGTTGAGAAATGCATGTTTTGATTGGTTGAGAACTGAGTGTATTGACTTGGTTGAGAAATGACTATTTTGATTATGTTGAGAAATGCATGTTTTGGGTGGATGAGAACAGTCTGTTTTCATTTGATTGAGAAATGACTGTTTATACTAGGTTGAGAAGTGCATGTTTTGATTGGTTGAGAATTGACTGTTTTGATTATGTTGAGAAATGCATGTTTTTGGTAGTTGAGAACAGCCTGTTTTCATTTGGTTGAGAAATGACTATTTATACTAGGTTGAGAAATGCATGTTTTGATTGGTTGACAACTGAGTGTATTGACTTGGTTGAGAAATGACTATTTTTGATTATGTTGAGAAATGCATGTTTTGGGTGGTTGAGAACAGTTTGTTTTCATTTAGTTGAGAAATGACTGTTTATACTAGGTTGAGAAATGCATGTTTTAAGTGGTTGAGAACTGAGTGTATTGACTTGGTTGAGAAATGACTATTTTGATTATGTTGAGAAATGCATTTTTTGGGTGGTTGATAACAATCTGTTTTCATTTGGTTGAGAAATGATTGTTTATACTAGGTTGAGAAATGACTGTTTTGACTATGTTGAAAAATGCATGTTTTTAGTGGTTGAGAATAGTCTATTTTCACTTGGTTGAGAAATGCATGTTTTAATTGGTTGAGTAGTTAATGTTTTGATTAGATTGAGAATTGTCTGTTGAGACTTGGTTGAGAACTGACGGTTTTGATTGGTTGAGAACTTCATGTGTTGAGTGGTTGAGAACCGTATATTTTTTATTTTTTTCTTGATAAATGTTGTCATTTATAGGATGGTTCAACCAGTCAAAAAATGTAACAACGACAACTTATACATCTCATTACTACACTACAGAGATGTTGGTGCTTGCATATGCTCAACCAATGGGTGAGTATATTTTTTAACAAATTGTGAAAGATTTTGCAACTTAGTTCTTAGTATGTAAATTTCTTACTATTGTCTTACGTATATATGCAGGTCAGATTGTGGGATGTTTTGTATAAAGTTTATCGAAATACTTAGTTCGGATGTCCCACTCTCAGAGTTAAAGATACAGGAGATGCCTTTTATAGGGAAAAAAATTTGCGATTGAGTGTTTCAAACAAGAATTTAGAATTTGATTGCTTGTATACTGTGGTTCATTTTGCTATTAACTAACTATGAAAACATGTTATATGTATGAAACTTTTATGATATTATTGGATACTAATAGATGGCCCGAGGCCCTGCCTAGGAGTTGTGGTTTTGATGGCCAAAGGCCTTCAAATGATTGTCGTGTATTTGATATAGGTTGGCGCTCTCCAATATATGAGGAGGTGCTGTCGAATTTTTTTGAAAAACCTGTTTAGTAACTGTTTTGAACATAACTGTTCTCAACCTGTTGGTTATATTCTCAGCCCGTTCAATAACTGTTCTCAACCATTTTGTTAAATTCTCAACTTGTTCAATAATTGTTATCAACCTGTCTGTTATATTCTTAACTTGTTTTCAATTGTTCTCAACCCATTGGTTATATTCTCAAACTGTGAAATAACTATTATCAACCTGTTGGTTATATTCTCAACTTGTTTTCAACTGATCTCAACCGTTCTCAACCTGTTGGTTATATTCTCAACTTGTTCAATAACTGTTCTCAATCTGTTGGTTACATTCTCAACCTGAACAATAGTTGTTCTCAACTTGTTCAACACTGTTCTCAACCTGTTCAATAATTATTCTCAACCTGCTGGTTATATTCTCAACCAAGTCAAAACCATAACAATTATTAACCTGTTTGTTACATTCTCAACCTGCACAATAGTCATTCTCAACTTGCTCAATAACTGTTCTCAACCTGTTGGTTATATTCTCAACCAAGTCAAAACCATAACAATTATTAACCTGTTTGTTACATTTTCAACCTGTTTTCAAGTGTTCTCAACATGTTTCATAACAGATCTCAACCTGTAAAATGAACTTAAAGACAGTTCTCACATATCCATAATAGTTATCAACTTGTCAAATGAACTTAAAGAAATAGTTATCACATATCCATAACAGCTGAATATATAACAGCAAAACCAAAACATTACATCAAAAGAACTTGAAAAAAAATTCCCAAATATCCATCATAAAGATAAAACAAAAAAAAGTCATATGCACTTCAATGCACACTCCTACATTCCCTTTTGCATATCCATGACATATTTTGTGCATCTACAACAATACTCCCCTGCACAATACATTTAGAATTATAAAAATTGTGAATATAAGTATTGAAATATGAAATGAAGTTGCATAAACCAATATAGTACATTAATGTACAAATAATACCTTAGATCATTATGGTGCGGATGCACTAGGTCCCAATGATATAGGCTCCGTGCAAGTTTGACGATTGTGTCTACACTTCTTACAACAGCTGCATATTCTAAGTGGTTCTGTCCCTCCAGCAGATGGAATTCTTTGCCTCTTTGGCCTCCCAGGAGGACGTCGAGTTGCTGGAGGTAAGACAACTACATGCTCTTCTCCCACATCATAGCCATCGGTGGACAATATTGGAAAAATTGGTTGAGCATATGCAAGCACCAACATCTCCGTAGTGTAGTAATGAGATGTATAAGTTGTTGTTGTTACATTTTTTGACTGGTTGAATCATCCTATAAATGACAACATTTATCAAGAAAAAAATAAAAAACATACGGTTCTCAACCACTCAACACATGAAGTTCTCAACCAATCAAAACCGTCAGTTCTCAGCCAAGTCTAAACAGACAATTCTCAATCTAATCAAAACATTAAGTACTCAACCAATTAAAACATGCGTTTCTCAACCAAGTGAAAACAGACTATTCTCAACCACTAAAAACATGCATTTCTCAACATAGTAAAAACAGTCATTTCTCAACCAAATGAAAACAGACTGTTATCAACCACCCAAAACATGGATTTCTCAACATAATCAAAATAGTCATTTATCAACCAAGTCAATAAACTTAGTTTTCAACCAATCAAAACATGCATTTCTCAACCTAGTATAAACAGTCATTTCTCAACCAAATAAAAACAGACTGTTCTCAACCACCCAAAACATGCATTTCTCAACATAATCAAAATAGTCATTTCTCAACCAAGTCAATACACTCAGTTCTCAACCAATCAAAACATGCATTTCTTGACCTAGTATAAACAGTCATTTCTCAACCAAATGAAAACAGACTGTTCTTAACCACCCAAAACATGCATTTTTCAACATAATCAAAATAGTCATTTTTCAACCAAATCAATGCACTCGGTTATCAATCAATCAAAACATGCACTTCTCAAACTAGTATAAACAGTCATTTTTCAACCAAATGAAAACAGACTGTTCTCAACCACCCTAAACATGCATTTCTCAACATAATCAAAATAGTCATTTCTCAACCAAGTCAATACACTCAGTTCTCAACCAATCAAAACATGCACTTCTCAACCTAGTATAAACAGTCATTTCTCAACCAAATGAAAACATACTGTTCTCAACCACCCAAAACATGCATTTCTCAACATAATCAAAATAGTCATTTCTGAACTTGAATAACAACCAGTTCTCAACCAATGAAAAAACATGCATGTCTTAGGAATTAAAAAAAAAATTCTCAATAACTTCATACATGTTTACAATACTAAACGTACAAACCAATTTCAATGGATAATCAAGCAAAATTATGTTTGCATTACTTGGATCTAAGAATAGAATCTAGTTCCTACTAAAAGTTCAAAACTTTTATTTCATGTGTCAATCCATATGGAAGGGACACCAAATACAAGAATGAGAGAAAATTAAGGGAGAGTATCTTAATATGGTGAGAGAGACAGAAGGTGAGACAGCACGCTAGAGAGAGAACGTGAGATAGCACGGTAGAAAGAGAGAGTGATAGAGAGCACAAATCTTTTTCTTCTTCCTTCTTCTTCCTCCACCTTAGAAAGAGGGAGTGAGTTGCAGAAAGGAAAATTGGTGGAGCATCAGGTGAAAGTTTCTAATCTAATTGACTATTTTTTAAGTTTTTTTTATTTTGACAAATGATTTTTCGGGGAGGAATAGTTTTTGAGGATATATAGGACATTTCATAGGGTAAAAGAGTTATTTTAGATATTTTTAAAAAGGTGAGGTTAGAGTAATAATTTAATTGTTAAAAAAAATTATTTTTGAAAAAAATCCTTTGCAGTTGGTGGCCAACAAAAATACCGACAGCAGGCGTTAATATGGCATAAAAATGCGCACTCATACGGAAAGCTGAAAAGAGCATTTGATTCCGCCTGGGACGTGTTCCTCTTCTGTGGACAGTAATTCACATTCTATAATTGGGGAATTAAAGATCTTTGCTGGCGTGGATTAATTGGTTTCTTTAATTGTATGGGTGTATATAGAGTGCATTTGGCAGATATTGTTGATGAAGAAGAAGAGGTTGACCTAGGAGAGGGAAACGCGCCGCTCTTGGAGAGCATGGAGGGAATACAAACTCAAGTTGACTCTGGTCTTTGGCATCAGAAAGTGACCGAAGAAGAGAAGTTAGGCGTTGAGGTTCCACAGACTGCACATCAAATTAGCCGTGGTTCGTTTGTTCTCTATCTTTGTTTTGTTATGAGGTTTGTTTGTATGTGTTTTCTGCTGTTTTGAATGCATGTTCTTTCTGTATCGTGAAAGGGGATTTTCATATTGGTGTTGGGTTACTTGGGTACTAATGGGATTGTATCATTTTCAATTTATGTGGTCAATTTTAGAGGATTGGTTTCGAGGAGTAGACTGCTTGTGTTCTAGATGGTAACGGGGATTAAACTATGCTAACTGCTAAGACTTATGAAGGATTAACCCGATGTAGAAAGCAATTGATTTCTTTATCAATAGAGGCGGACCTCCAACTTTAGGACAGAGGATTTGGTGAAGTTTTGGTCTCTGGCTTTGGAATATGAAACATCTAATTTTAATGTTTCATGCATTTGGGAAGTGAAGAACGGCCTATTATTATTATTATTATTATTTGCTATATCACTGGATTTGATGCTGTGAAAACCTTGAAATGGCGTATGATAGGTTTCATTCTTATGTGAAGCAGAATCATGGGGATACTAAGAATAGTTTTATGTTTTAGTTGGTGATCATTGTTCATCTTGGATTATTTCTCTAGATATGCTGTACATCACATGATCATAAATGTTCAGCTTGGGTCTCTTTTAAGACATGAAAGTTTTGCGTTTAATCTTGTTAATTAGGTGACAGAAATTAGTTCGGATAAATGAATTGATGTTAACTTGACGTCATACCTTTGCTCTTTTTTTGTTGGGATGGAATTCACAGATTCATGGCTTCAAGTGGGTTTTGTCCTCACCACTGGTATCAACAGTGCTTACGTCCTTGGATATTCTGGGACCATCATGGTTCCTCTGGGTTGGATAGCTGGAGTGGTCGGCTTAATTTTAGCTACAGCAATTTCATTATATGCAAATACTCTTGTTGCCGAGCTACATGAATATGGAGGAAAGAGGCATATAAGGTACAGGGATCTTGCAGGAGCTCTATATGGTATGAATGAAAGGGAAAATAGAAAGATGAACTTTTTCCCATGATGTTTGAGTTATTCCTATTGAACTGGTTATTATTTCTACTTAATGAAAATGTTAATATAATTTGGCCTAGTTTGATGTGGCTGTCCATGCAGGTAAGAAAGCTTATTCTCTTACCTGGGCATTGCAATATGTAAACCTTTTCATGATCAACACTGGGTTCATCATTTTGGCGGGTTCAGCCCTAAAGGTAGAATTGATCATGGATATTTGTTTTTTTTTCTTTTCTTTCTAGTACTATTCAGTTGGCCTAGTGGTAGAGTTATAGGGGTTCAACTAGAGATCACACGTTCAATTCTTGGAAATATTCTCTCCACATGTTATGTGGAGGTAAGATTTGCGTACATCTATCTATCACCGATCTCGCCCATTGTAGGAACCTTATGCACAAGACTTGTTTGTCTTTTCTAGGCAAACATGTGGCCTAGGGGTAGAATTGTAGGGTGCAACCTAAAAGTCACAGGTTCAATTTCTAATAAGAATCTCTCCACAAATTATGTGGAAGTAAGGTTTGCATACCGCTGACTAGGTAGCACGGACACGGATACGAGACACGACACGACACGGACACGCGGATACGTAATTTTTCAAAAAATTAGGACACGGATACGTTAGAGGACACGTTGAATATTTATTATAATATATAATTATATATATATATATATATGTTTATATGTTTCAATTTCATAATTTTAGAACAAAAATCATTTAAATTAACATAGTCCAAACTCCAAACCAAACATAATATATTAAATAAACATAATCTAAATAAAGATATCTCATGCAATCAATATTCCATTGCTTCTTCATGACCACTCTCTCCGGCATCTTCGTTATCATCAGTAAAGAACACAGACTCCAAGTCCGGCTCATCAAGGGAGAGATTTGCAATCTCTAGGTCTCCAACATCCTCAAATGTGCCAAACTCATCTCCGGCAATGTCCCACATTTTGGCTTCCCCTTTCACATATCCTGGAGTTCTTCTTGATAAAAGACGAAGATTGCTATGAATGAAAACCAAGTCTTCGGCACGTTTCGGTGTCATCTTATTTCTTCTCACCGAATGAACAAAGGAGTAAGTGCTCCAATTTCTTTCAGCACATGATGAAGAAGAAGGTTGGACAAGTAGCTTCAATGCTAAGCTTTGAAGCAAAGGTGAAGTTGCACCATATGTAACCCACCAACTCTTAGCATCCATACTATACCGATGATGAATGGAATCCGAATCACCATAATCTCCTGATGAGCTTGAAAATTCTACAAACTCTAGTGAAACTTTTGTTCTCTCTTCGGGATTGGGAAAATACTTCTTCAAACATTTCATTCTTTCTCTAGCAACTTCTACATCTCTATGTGGAGGTACCCGAGTAGGGTCTTCAAAAAGCCATTGATCACTATAGTATCTTAAATAGGAGAAAATAAAACAACCATTAGTCCTACTCCTATAATTGTTGATAAAAAAAATTAAGTAATTGAAAAGTACAATAAAAGTTACCTTGGATTCAATGAATGAGCTAAGCAATGGAGTGGAGTGTTGTTCTTGTTCCAACGACTAACAAGAATTCCATGCACCACGTCATAAAAGGTTGATGTCTCATCTACTCGCTTTCCTTCATGCCTATATATTGCATGCCTCACTTTTTCTATCATGGAATCCCACATATCATACACCAAGTGAAGGCAAGGCTTGTCTGTATCACAAGCTCGAAGCATATCATATATAGGAGCTGTAAAGGAAAGTACATAATCAATTGAGTCCCACCAAATGTCATCCAACACCTTCTCTTTTACAAATTTAGCCTTCCCCACATCATCCTCCCTATAGGAATTCCATTGCTCACTAATCACCATGGCTTGGAGACTTACTTTTATAAGCTTGAATCTTTTCAACATCACTAGCACTGAAGCAAACCTAGTGGAGGCAATTGATAACAACTTCAAGGGCACAAACACATTGAAAATGGCTAATCTCATGGAATGGTTCATGATAAAGTTTTTGATAAACACAACATCTTCTGACAAACTAGTGATCCAACAACACTCACCATATGTAACTTGATTATTCTCCAAATTCTTAGCAGAACAAATATTTTGCAAGGCAAGGTTGAGTGTGTGGACCACACATGGCGTCCATACGATGTTAGGATACAATCCTTCAATGAGAAGCCCTGCCCCTGCACAATTTTTGGCATTGTCTGTGATCACTTGCACCACATTTTGAGGACCAACTTCTTCAATCACTTCTTTCATCAAACCAAAGATAAAATATTTATCTTTGATTTCACCTGAACAATCAACTGCCTTCAGAAACATAGGCCCACTCTCGCTAACTGCCATAAAATTAATCAAAGGCCTTCTTTGTGAGTCACTCCAACCATCACTCACAATGCTTACACCTTTCTCTCGCCATGTGCTTTTAATTGGTTGTAACAATCTCTCCACATTGGCCTTCTCTTGTTGAAGCAGACTAGTCCTCAACATGTTATACCCTGGAGGCAAATAACCCGATAAATTATGATTGGCAGCAAATGAATAACTACTCATATAATAAGGACTTCTAGCCAACTGGAATGGTAACCCAGATGCATAGAAAAACCTTGCAATCTCAGCATGCAACTGATTCCGGCCTTGCAAATTAAATGCCTTTTCAATAGCCGAAGAACTTTCACTTCTCATTGACTTTCTTTTTCTTGACTCATAAGTCTCTTGCTCAAAATTGGTCATATTACCACCCAATACCATGCTAGAAGGGGGTAACGGTACTTTCTTCGGTGCAATTTGCATTTCTTTCTCCTTCACTTCATCCTCCAATCTTTGCATATCACTAAGGTCTTTGGGAGTAACCTTTTTACAAGCTCCAATTCCAGTACCACGCAGCTGCAACAAGTGTGCTCTCACCCGTGTATAAGAGCTTTTTTTTTGCTCATGACAAAAATTACATTGCCATTGAATATTTCCTCCACCTACTTCCCCCACTTTTTCAGTCCTTGTGACATACCTCCAAAGAGGTTTGCTTGAATCTTCAACACCAACATTTAATTGTGTTCCAACTGAGGCCGCAGTAGAGCCACTGTTAGTATTACTATCGGTTGAGCTTCTCATATAAGCCATTATGATTGATGAATTATCCAAAGATTCGCACACTGCCATAGTGAATATTCAGAGTCTCAATCTCAGATTTTAAGTCACAATAAATGGATAATATGAAGAAATAATAGCAGCCAACCATTAGAGCACATACTGGAAAATTGAATAACAAATTACCAGATTCGAAATCACAACAAACTCAGTTCATAATTGAAGACATTACCTGACAGCAGCAACCCAAGCAAAGACGAACCAGCAGCAACCCAAGCGAAGAAGAAACCAGCAGCAAGAAGTGCGAACCCAAACCAGCAGCAACCTAGGCGAACCCAAACCAGCAACCCAGTAGCCCAGGCGATGTCGCGAACCAGCAGCAGCAACACACGCGAAGAAACAGAGGCACGCGAAGAAGAACCAGCAGAGACGCACGCGAAGAAGAACCAGCAGAGACGCACGCGAAGAGGAAGAAACAGCAGAGAGGCACGCGAAGAGGAAGAAACAGCACGCGAAGAGGAAGAAACAGCAGAGAGGCACTCGAAGAGGAAGAAACAGCAGAGAGGCACGCGAAGAGGAAGAAACAGATACGCAAATTTGTTTTCTAGGTCATTACTAAGGCATTACTAAGGGACACGCGTGCCATTTGCGTGTCCCTAACGTGTCCGGAAAATAAAAAATAAAAAAAAATTCGGATACTCAATTTTGCGTATCCGACACGTGTCCGGAGCGTGTCGGTGTCCGAAGAGTGTCGGACACGGACACTCTAGCCTAAATAGAGTGTCGGTGCTTCATAGACCGCTGACGCCGCGCACTGTTAGAGCCTTGTGCACGACTGTTGTTTCCCCTGCTTTTTTTTTCACCCTCTAACAATGTTCATATTTTGAAGCTTACATCAAGGCCTTCTGCATGCCTTAAATATACTTGGAAACAATTAGTCTTCTCTGTCATTTATAAAAGTTATGTTTATGGAGATTGATTTGAATTCATAATCAAGTTCACTGACATTAGATTTACAAGTTCGTTCATTTTCTTTGTAATTTAAAGAATCTTGCTATTTTTCTTTATATTTTAAACATTCTTGTGACATTAGGCTTGAGCATTAAGCTTGTGATGGATTAGACATGCTTCAATGATTACTGATTAGAACTTTTGGCATTGTAAGAAATAAATATGTTGATGTGTAATTTGTTTTGAAGTTGTGTGTCACTTCTTTTCTCTATTAATCATTTCTCTTCTCCTCTGTTTTTCCCACACAGGCTGTCTATGTTCTTTTCAGGGATGACGATGTGATGAAGCTTCCGTATTTCATTGCCATAGCTGGGTTTGGATGTGCCTTATTTGCCATTTCAATTCCTCATTTGTCGGCTTTAAGAGTATGGCTGGGATTCTCAACATTTTTCAGTCTGGTATACATTGTTATAGCATTTGTGCTGTCTCTTAAAGATGGTAATTCCTTGTACTCTTGATTTGGTGCTTGAGTATTGTTCACTAGTTGAGATTTATTTTAGTAATTCTAGGCAATCTGCGTTTGTTTACCTATCAATTAAAATGCCTTGTTGGAAACTAACTGTTCTTGCCAAAGTTAACAAATTCCCTTGTATTTGGGTTTAGTGGTATGACCTATGCAGATTTTTTACACTTTTCAACATGGTGGAGTTGACTCTTCCAGTCAAGTCATTAGAAGAGTGTTTTCTACTTTTTATTGCATTACATGAGTGCTGCAAATGCCTTAGGTTAGTTTTTAAGTGACTGAGATGTCTAGTCTTAATTCTATAGCGAGCTAATGGTTGAAGGAGCCTATACTGTGTATGGTAGTAGTAACTCTTGAGGCATCAATCAAATTACCTGCACAAGATTCCATTTGGTTAATTTTTTGCATTTGATCTTACTTTGGGTTATATTTGCAAATGATTTCTGTGTAAAATCTAAATGCTGTCGCAGGAATTAAAGCTCCACCCAGGGATTACAGCATCCATGGAACGAACTCAAGTAAAATATTTACAATAATTGGGGCCTGCGCAAATCTTGTTTTTGCTTTCAATACAGGAATGCTCCCAGAAATACAGGTAGGATGGGAATACGGATTCTTGCAGCTCATATGGAACTCCTAATTTTGGTCCGAAAAGTGTAATAATATTGGTTTTGTAGTAACTGTGTAATCAGTTACTACTGATTCTAAAGTTTTGAGATATATTGGGAGTTCTCCATTCTGAAATTTGGTCATTAAAAATTGAATTTTCCGTAGTTGCCACCTTTTTTTTTCACCACTAGACAAATTATCTGCCCTCCCACCGATATAACAGGGTTCGAAATGCGCAACAGAACTTTTGGATTATGACTTGACTGTTCAGTTCTTTGTTTTTCTTTGAACAAAACCAAATATTCAGATCTTATTGGCTTTAGATTTTATTCTTGGCAACTATCTGTATTTCTCCGAATTTAGGTGCTCCAAGAGACGAAAGTTTGAGTTATGCAGTGATGAAGTATTTTTACTGAACCTAGAGCATTGCGTTCTGCATACTTTTTTAAGAAAAAAAATTCCAGTCTTAATTATATTTTTCTCCATGTGAATTCATATTTTTTTCTTTCTGATCTGATTCTTCCAACAGGCAACAATAAGGCAACCAGTTGTTCAGAACATGATGAAAGCTCTGTACTTTCAGTTCACTGTTGGAGTTTTGCCAATGTATGTGGTTACTTTTGTTGGGTACTGGGCTTATGGATCTTCAACATCAGCCTATCTACTCAACAACGTCTCAGGTCCTGTTTGGGTGAAGACCTTGGCCAACATCTCTGCCTTTCTGCAAACAGTGATCGCTCTGCATGTATCATCCTTTATCTGACTCTTCATAGAATTGTTTTGTTTTCGCCGTTGCTGTGTTGTGCTGACCTACTTCCTCTGCTTCTCATAGATATTCGCGAGCCCAATGTACGAGTATTTGGATACGAAGTATGGAACTAAAGGAAGTGCATTATTGCCCCGCAACTTGTTATTTAGAATAGCAGTAAGAGGCGGCTACTTGGCAATTAACACTCTAGTCTCAGCTCTTCTGCCCTTCTTAGGCGATTTCATGAGCCTTACTGGTGCTATCAGCACGTTCCCCCTCACATTCATCCTTGCAAACCACATGTACCTAATTGGAAAGAAAAACAAATTGAATTCTTTGCAAAAGCTCTGGCATTGGCTCAACATTTCCTTCTTTGGATTCGTAGCTGTTGCAGCAGCAGCGGCAGCCTTAAGGCTTATAGCCAAGGATTCCAAAACATACCATTTATTTGCTGATCTCTGACACAAGATTAGTTGTTTTTCTCTGCTTTAGTTTGGGGTTCATTTGCATCTCCACTGCTACATTTCAATGTATTAAATTGTTTCTGCAACAGTTTAGAATGAATAAGATTTTAAATTTATCTTTCAATCCATTGTACTTTTTATTAATCTAATGACTAGTTTCTTTTTTGTTGCAGTTATGAAGATAATCTGGGTGTTAATTCTGGAGTTTATTAACATTATAAACATTCAATACCAGCAATTTAATCTCATCAAATGAGAAACCAAGTAATCAAACTACTGACTTGTGTTTGGTTGTTTGAAAAACCCTTTTGGTTAAATGATATTATTTACCTGTGAATTCTTTTTATTACTTTTTTGAATGAAAAACACTTCATTAAACAAATTTTTGGGGTCGCAACTAATCCTGAATTCACTAGGATACGATTAAGTTGGCGGAGATTCCAAGGCAGCAATCCGGATTTTTTTTGAGAGTATAAATATATTACTGCATTAACTTGCGCTTTCACTTTAAAATAATGTCGATAATTATCACTAATGATTATAATAATTGACATTACACAAATTGATAGAAGCTCAAATAACAATAAACACTGTCAAATTGGTAAAGATGTTACATCTATATATGTTTGGGAATATAGATTAATATGAATCAATTATAAATCAACTAAGTGAAAACTTAATTGAACTTTAAAATCCATATCCATTCAAGGAAACAAAGGACAAGTAGAGTATTTTTCAATTTAGGAGGGTCTTTTTAAAAGTTACCTACAGTTAGCCTTTTTTTTTTTTTTTGAGGGGGTCAAGCTAGACTATGAAATCGGATAAGAAGATGCTAAGGTATATTTAGCTAAAGAATCAGCCACATGATCGGCCTCTCTTTTTTACATGGTAGCACCTCACATAAGAGAAGACAGGAAGTAACGCCTTCACAAAGTTCGAACACAAACCCCAGTCAGACAGCAAGACATTTGAAGAATCCCCTTCTAGAATAATTTATTCATAGTGAAGAGGGAATGCAAACTCAATAGCTTCCTTAGCAACCACACATTTTGTAACACCCCAACCTGGGATACTCTATTGTATCTGTAACGCCCCATTCTATAGAATCCTAATTCATAGATTCATAGTCTGGAACGCTACTCACACTACCCGCTAACTGTTCATCTACAACTGAATAAGATGCACATAAATACAAACTACTTCTATTTTCCAAGTAAATAAATTAAATAGATCCCAAATATTAATAAATAATCCCATTTATTAGCATATAATGACTTGATCTAAGAGAATAGAAACATCATCCCAAGTTCATAATTAAAGCAATGACGTACAATTAATACTCCATACAGTTAATTAATCCTTATTTTAAAACAAACCGAAACTACTAGTTCTATCTACATAAACTAAATCTAAGACTTAATTATCATTAATTAATTCAAACTTAGCACCCCTCACATGAGCATCTTCTTTACGAATCCACATCCATGGTATCACCATCAATAGCCCAATCAGCATATTCGGTACAAGCATTATTTCCTGCATTACAAAACATAGTGAGCCAAGGCGCAGCAAGTAATACATATGCATGAATGCACTTGAACGTCATCATTAGAAAACAGTCAGTCATTGAAATCATTTTTCCAGTACTTGAGCCCTTAACCTAGGTAAACTCCTACAGAGCAACTGATCGACATTTTCTTTAATTAAGTGTTCTACCAAAGAACACTTTCTAGTCAAAATATATTTCCGTTTTCATTTCTAGTACCATTTCCATTTCGATTAAACCTCAACATTAACTTTCCACTATACCCTCCCTATAACAGTTGTACCCGGTTTATAAAAACATTTATCTTTACTGTGCATGTCATGTATGTCATGTTTCATGCAGAGCAACCAATAGTCTTTACCTCCATAAATCATCATACAACATATCACAATTCGCAGAATAGTCAACCAGTAAAAACAACATAATTTTCTACACAAATACAGTAACACAGTTGGATATTACTTACAATATTGGGTCGTAAGTCCTAATAAAATCAACTATGCAATTTATCCCTGAAATCTATAATAATGCACCAATTTATTATAATTTAATTTATAAAATTATCTCCAATTTAATTTGGGTCAAAACTAAATATTACTAGGTCAACTCATCACTAACTGGGTCTGCCATTCAGACCAAGTCATACAGCTCAACCGGGTCGACTAATCTAATTTCCCATCTCTCTCCCACGCGGATCTTTTAGACCCGTTGGGTGTCATCCTTGGATCTCCACAACTGGAGGTGCGGTGGAGCCCATGATGGCCTTGAACCGAGTCGGGGTGATGTGGGGAGGGCACCTCTGGTGCTATTTACTTGATCGGAGGCCAAGATTCTACATTTTTTAGCGTTGAACCTCATGGAAGCTACGACATTCTCTCTCTCCATTGACAGGCTTATCGACCTCTGTTTAATCCGAAATTGGTTCCTTTGAATCCATCCCATCGAGATTGACCTTTCTATACCAAAATCATGAAAAATCGTCGTCAATTCCCTCCATTCGATTTTCCATCGCAACCTCTATACAGATAGCATTTTAGAATTCTCTCCCTTGATTCTTGTGCTTGTATTTGGTTTATTATATTTAATTTAGTCTTCTACCTTTTTGTCCTCATTATTCTAACTAATTATGCATGCCAACCATCTCCATTAATAGACCTGCCATTACATATGATTTATTTCTCTATTCCAACTCTCACTTCCCACAATTCATGGTAATTTCATTTTAAAACTAATTTCGATTATTCTTGTTCCCGTAATTTATATTTTTCATATGGAATTCATAAAAAACATTACTATCCATTTAAGTCACACACGACATTACCTACATCTCACATGGCATCACCTACCTCACAACATAAGATTAGCCGAAGCATCGAGTTATTATAGTATCTACCCATCTACATCATCATTGTGATTTAACATTAGAGTTCCACAGTCCATCCAAAAAATTAACTTAGACGTCTCACAAATAAGTCAAACCCCAATCCACCGGAAAAATTCGACAACACCTCCCTATAAATTAGAGATACCAACCTGGATGCACAACATTTACAAATCACATCAATAATACATAAGGTCTCTAGCCATCAATTCACATGCATTTCACAACCTAGGTAGGGCCTTAGTCCATCTAACCGTATGCAATGTCCACAACCTAGCAAGGCCTTCAGTCATCTATAAAAAAGCAATCATCATGAATAATAAGGATACAATACAAACATCAAGTATTCATGCATACACATAATCCAGAACACTCGGTCCCCATACCGGCCTTGGAGTTCCGATCACAAAGCACACCTTTCTGATCATTCATAATTCTCACATCTAAGGGGTGTTCAAACATGTATCATAATCTGACATAATACCAAAGTTATACACAAAATAGGAGAATAATCTCATTTCTATCATACTCCCGAACCCAAGTTGGCCATCCATTTAGTACCGAAACCGGACTCACATGTGGGGAGAAAAGAATGGTAAAGGAATGAGTAGAAGGCGCAGTAGGATAAAAGAGTAAACATTAAATATCACAAGGTTGAATTTCAAAGGAAAATCTCATGCTGCAATATGTATCACAAAACATGAATTAAAAATCACATATATCAAAACCACATATATCCTTGTATCTCTAAAGTCAGGAAACACAATGATGCCCTATTTTATCTAAGTTCGTGTTTTAAAAGAATCTAGAATTCTCTTGTTGCGCCTAAGCGCACCATCCCTACTGAGAGTCCTCTAGAAGGGACTTTGGGCTGGGAAATTTGGCCCTCCTAGGCGAGTGGCCCTATATTTTTTTTTCTTCCCTTATTTACAATCTATTCTAGGCGCTTGTGTTACACACCTAGGCTCCCAGTACTTTCAAAACTTCCAAAAACTCAATTTTTAGACTCTTTAATATTCTAGTACCAATATTTAGGGTGAGTCATCACACATTCAGCAGACAAAGGATTTGGACGACTAGAAATACAAAGGTCTCGAGAAGCTACATGAGGCCTATGCTCATCTCTTAGAATCACACCAATACCTATATTGACATCCTTAAAGAGCTGCATTAAAATTCATTTTAAGGACATTAGGAGGAGGAGACCAAGGAATATGGGGACGAGAGAAAACAACAATCCTACCCACCTCCAATATTTGTGTAGCCTTATAATCCACCAATTAAACTTTAACTGAACTTCCAACAGAGGCATGGATCCACAACTTCTTGTTGTGTAGTGCTTAGTTCCTTGTATTCCAAACCTGCCACAAACACATTAGGAGTTTTAAGAAAAGGCCATTGCTTAAGTCATGTAGGAGCCCACCTTGTCAATGCAACATGGACATACTAGCAACAAGCTTAGGTATATTCGATAAACTAGCCTCACGAAAAGCTCTACGAACCCATGAACACTAAGCAAAAAGATGATGCGGAGATTCATTTTCAATAGGACATAACAAGCAAATTGAATGAACTTGGATAGTTTTCCTTTGAAGGATGGAAAAGTTAGAACGAACTCATTGCATAATCTCCATATAACTGTCTTCACTTTTTTTTTTTTTTTTTTTTTGTGTGTGTGTGTGGGGGGGGGGGGGGGGGGTGGGGGGGGGAGGCGTGACTGCAGCCTTCCATATGGCTTTCCAAGAGATGGCCTAGGATAAGAGGGATGAAATACTCGGCTCTAAACCACCACCTGTAGAGCGATGCTTGATTGGGATGAGTATTTAGACATATTATTGGCATTGAAAGAATGAAATATTTGAGCTTTTAGAATAAAAGTCACACTTTAGATTTGTTCTGAAATCCATTTTATAGAGCTAATAATGAATTTGACACTTTAACATAATTTTTTTAGTCATATTTGATGTGTGTGAATAGTTTTCATAGAGATCAACCAGGATCGTTATGAAAGAGTCAGAAGTCAGCAGGATTGTTGTTGAACAATCCACGCAAGAATTTTCTCGTTAACTTTCGGAGGTGAATATGATCAGATTTGAATAATCTTTCTTGAACAAAGTTGAATTAGACATCAAGCTCTTTCCAACTAGTATTCATAGTCATATATCCATCGAGAATCGGAGTCTTTAGAATTTAAATAAGTTGTTGCTTTGAACAATTCCAACAATTCAGGTTTTGTGATTTTTAGTCAATTTTTAGAAGAAAAACTTGTCTAAATCCCTTTTTGGCCATTGGGCTTTGTTTGTATAAGGGTAGAAGAGTATTTTTAGCCAAAATAAAACCCAAATAGCAACAAAAACACATGTTTTTGTGGTTGTGGGACTGTTCAAAGAAGGAAGTTTTTTCTGCACTATTATTGCTGGTTTTTGACAAGAGGTGACTTTTTTCATTGATTTTCTCAAGGTTTTGTGAGAGAAGAACCCAATCTTCTAGAGATTTTGGAGTATTGGCCAACTCAAAGGAAGAAGAACCAATATGGTAGAGTTTGAGAAGAGCCTAAGAAAGGAGATTCCAACTTGATTTGTAGATCAAGAATCAGACAATTTTCTACATCAACTACTTGAATTTGTTTCTATACCCTTACATTAGTTTAAATTGATGCTTAGTTTGATTTGAGTCTGCTTTCTATTACATTTGGATTGTTGAATATTTATGGATTGTTAGATGTTTAGTTTGGATTGTTGATTGTTGGATGATTTAGTTTAATTTGGTTTTTGATGTTTAGTTTGGTTTGATTATATTTTCGATGGCATTTAATTTGGTGATAAAATTTCCTATGGTTTTGCTTATGATTACTTATGGGTTTTATGGTTATTCTTGCATTCGACTAGATTACTTAGTTTTGTTTGGACTATTGGACACCCAAGATGGGCCAAGCCCTTAGGGAGACTAAGGCCATTTGGAGTGTTACTTGTTGGTCAAACAACTAATTCCAATCATGTATATGATAAAAATAAACACTTGAGATATTATCAATATCTCAAGTAGTTTGATGTCAAAAGAGTTCCAATGAGACTATAACTCTTCCACAATAAATAGAAAGTCTCTCTTTGGAACAAGTGACACATAAGAACACTGAAAAATATAGAGAATATGGGTGTCTCTTACCCACAATGAAAACATCGAAACCTTTGATGATGTTCCCAAGCATGTGGAATTGGAAGAGGATCATCTTCTTTTTGACAAGCCCAAGACTGAAGCAAACATTGCTCAGTCAAACAAATATGGAGCTAAGGGCTGATAAAAGGGCAAAGGCAAGAAAGGTAAAGAAAAAACACTTGGACCCAAAGATGCCATGCCTAAGAAGGGTAAGTGTAAATCCAATAAGGACAAAACAAAGATGAAATATTTCAAATGTGAGAAACTGGGTCACTTTGGGTCACTTCGCTCAGGAATGCATCGAAGTGAAGGTAAACAACTATTTTTAGCTACCTTTTGTAAATGTAATTACTGGTGGAATGTCAGCTGAAATAGTTCTTTTTTGGAGTGTAGACTCAGGAGAACCGAACCACATACCTCGAGAGTGATAGTTGTTTATAGATTTCAGATGTATTCCCACAGGAAATAGGAGCATTTTCATGGGAAATAATGCTACATTTGAGGTTCTTGGAATCTGTACCTACAAGTTGAATATGCAGGGAGGAAGAACTCCTTATTCGCATGGTGTGCTTTATGTACTTGGAGTGAGAAGAAATCTACTTTCAGTCATAGTCCTTCTAAGTTTGGGCTTTGAATTATGTTTTAAACATGGTTGTGTTAACTTATTTATAGATAAGATTTATTATGATTGTGGTTCTTTGCCTGATGATTTTATGATTTTGGACACCATTTATGATGCAAATTTAATAAATTGTGCTTCATTTTTTGTTACTTCTAGTGATAATACTCCATACGATGTTAATTTATGGCATGCTAGATTATGATACATTGGACAACACAAAATCAACAAGTTAGCAAAAGAGGGCCTCTTGAGTCCACTAGCTAAAGTTGACTTGTCCACATGTGAGCATTGCTTAGCTGGAAAATAACACACTTACCATTTGGAAAAGTAAAAAGGGCCACAAACCCTCTACAACTAATTCATTCTGACATCTGTGGTCCCATGAATGTAAAAGCAAGGCATGAAACTTCATAGTTCATCACTTTCATAGATGACTAGTATAGATATGGTCATGTCTACTTGATTTCTCACAAGTTAGAAGTATTGGACTGCTTTATCTGATATTCAAAGTTAGTAGAGAATTAATTAAACAAGAGTATGAAAGTTTTTTAGACCGATCCTGGATGTGAGTATGTATCCGAGCAATTCAAAGAATTATGTGATGAAAGGGGAATAGCTAGACAGCAACAAAATGCTATTACTAGAAAGAGAAATAGAACCCTGTTGGACATGGTGAGATGAATGATGGCACAAGCAAATTGGCCTATCTCTTTTTGGGGAGACCCTTTGCTAACTGCAGCCTTATGTTCTAAATCGTGTACCAACGAAATTAGTCTCCACAACACCCTATGAGTTGTGGACTGGTGAAAGTCTACTTTGGGGTTCGGTATCTTACATTCATACTCCTACTTCTAAATATGCGAAGTTAAGAACTCAAGGGAAGAAGTGCATATTTATAATATACTCTGAGACTTCCAAAGGGTATGTCTTCATAGGGGAGGATGAACAAAGGAAAGTGACATAAATTGAGTCACGAGATGTCACCTTCTTGGAAGAGGAATTTCCTAACCAATGAGAGATTGATAAGAATTTTCAATTGTACGAAACAGAAATTTATAATGATGACACCATTGAAACCCTGTTTGAAGAACCTCAAAGGGACAGTAGGAGTGTCACATTGAATGAGCTTGCACCAATGGAGCTTGATCAAAGTTAATCTCAACCCAGAAAGAGTAGTCATGGACATATACCTCATCGTCGTTATGACATTGAAAGGGAGACGTTCATGATAAGTCTATTGGATGAAGAGGATCCAAAGACAGTAAAAGAGGCTCTTTCTGGTCCGAAAGCTAGGAAATGGATAAAAGCTATGGAGGAAGAAATGAAGTCGATGAAAGTGAACCATGTCTAGGACTTGGTAGAGCTTCCATCGAACCGTAAAACAATTGGGAACAAGTGTGTTCTCAAAATAAAATGCAATGCAGATGGAATTGTAAATTGATATAAGTCTCGATTAGTAGACAAAGGTTACACGCAAAATGAGGGAATTGATTATGAGACTAGTGGTAAGGTTTGCTTTTATTCGCCTCATTCTAGCCATCATCGCACATTTATATTTGGATCTATACCAAATGGATTTCAAGACAACTTTTCTCAGTGGAGAACTAGATGAGGATATCTATATGGCTCAAGCATTAGGTTTCAAGATTAAGGGTTAGGAGCGTAAATTTTGTAAATTTAATCTTTCCATTTATGGCCCTAAACAAGCATATAGACAATACAATATCAAATTCCATGAAACAATCTTAAAAGATGGATTTACAATGATGGACGAAGATCATTGTGTAGCATCAAACTTTGAGATCAAAGATCTTGGTGAAGCCAGTTACTTATTGCGAGTTAAAATCCTTGGAAATCGTTCTAAAAGATTCTTGTGATTATATTAAGAGACTTACATCAAAAAGGTGTTAGAATAATTTAATATGCAAGATTGTAAACCCATTGACACTCATGTTGAGAGGAATATTAACCTTAGTCATGATATGAGTCCCAAGACTCCAGAAGAAAAAGATAAAATGTCTAGAGTCCCATATTCTAATGCATTTGGGAGCTTGATGTATGTTATGATGTGTACACGTCCTGACATATGCTATGCTACAGGGCTAGTAAGTCATTTCCAATCGGGCCAAAGGCTTGAGCATTGGAAAGCAGTCAAAAGGACACTAAGGTACCTTAAAGGGACAATGGATTATACACTTGTATTCAACAAAAAATATTTGCACCTAGTCGGATACACTAACGCAGATCTACCTTGAGATATGTTTTTCTGCTTAATGGAGGAGCAATCTCTTGGAGCAGTAAAAAGAATCTCATATTGCATTATCCACATTGGAGGCAGAATACATAGCATGTTCCTAAGCGGCTCAAGAAGCTGTGTGTTTAAGGGCGTCTTACAACATTTTTGAGTAGTGAAATACACGTCAGAACCTATCACAGGGTTGCACTGGACTATGTTAAAGACCCCAAATATCATGGAAAAACCAAACACATAAAGCTAAAGTATAATTTTGTCAGAAAATTGGTTGCATATAAAGAGGTGGTCTGCAACACATCTCCACAAGTAATATGGTCGTATACCCTCTTACTAAACCAATTGCTAAGGAATCCTTTCAGAGACATGTGAAGTCCTTGGGTTTGCTTAGGATATGATTTTATTAGGATCATTCTTCATTCATAGAATTAATGTAGCTTTGAATTATTGTTTTGATACATTTATTTGAAATAATTTGAATTACTTATTCATATTTTGTAAAATTGTTGATATAATATTAAAGTATCTAAATAGGCATTAGTGGCTCACTCACACGAGTAATTGACTCTATCACAGTGGGAGCGAGCGGAATGAGATAGTTTATGATTTTGATCACTAAGGGTGAACATGTTTTGGTCACCAAGAGTGGACAGAAATCTAAACAAGTTTCGCCTTACTTGGAACTAGGATGAGATTCTAAAAGAATTGACAAGAAATTCATGAAGCCTATTTTTGAAAAAGTCAGGTTTGAATTTGCTTTTAACACTTGGAAGTGAGCAAAACAAATTGCAAGTTTGTTTCCCATCATAAGATTGGAGACAAGACTAAGACATGTGTGGTTCGAGGAAGAAAATATGCACTTGACTCGCAAGAGAGTAAGGAATACTTTACCATAACATGTACTTCATACTACATGTGCTAGTGACCTATAGAGAAGTGAGTGAAATAATCCTGCTTTATCATTGTGTGAGTCTCTGAGAAGAAAGTGATACTTAATAATCTTTTGATTTTACCCTTTGGATAACTTTTGACTATGTCAAGAGGTGATGAGACAATTGTTTGCTACCTTGACATGTTACCTATGGTTAAGAGACAATTCAACCTAAAAAAAACATAGTTGGGAAAACAACTTGGACCAAAACTAAATGATATTAGGATGAAAAGGAAAAATTTGGTTTGGGTACCACAAAGGGAACATGTATTTACTAGCGAGGCATAGAATGCAAATACATGTAGATTGAAAAGACAAGTATACGACTCTTTTGTGGGATTGAGTGATACTTGGTCTGTGTATTCAAACATGTTTGGGGTAAGATTGTACACTGTTATTTATTTGACTAAGTAATATGAAACAATTCCATTGTGATCTTAATCGATTTCTACTTTGAAGAGACTATGGTTAGTGTGCATGATGATCACACCCTTTATTTACCTGTACGATGATCTTTCTATAACACCAACGTATATAATCTTGACTTTACTCCATAGCAGCCCATCATGGGTGAGTGAGAGTATGTTGGACTATTGGACACCCAAGATGGGCTAACCAATTGGGGAAACCAAGCCCATTTGGAGTAATACTTGTTGGCCAAGCAACTAATTCCTGTCATGTATATGTTAAGGATAAAACACTTGAGATATTATCAATATATCAAGTGGTTTGATGTCAAGAGAGTTCCAATGAGATTATTGTGAGATTATTCCGTTCAAAGATCCTAATCAAGTAAATAATCAAGGTACTATAATTGTTTATTTATATGTAAATCCCACAGTTTCCTTACTGCGATTTATATTTTTGTCTTTTCAATTCCTTAGCATAGTTTCAAACTCAAACCTTCAAGAGGTTAAACTTGAATCTAGTCTATGTCTAGTGCAATTTTGTTCTACCTTAACATCGATCCTTGTGGAGACAATCTAGGCTTGTCCTAATTATTACAAGAAAAAATTATACACTTGGGTTAGCATTAAGCTTCTTGGATTTTGAGAGAATCAATGCCACTCCTCATAAACATTGGAGTCACTCTTAACTGAGTAGTGACCCTTCAAATCAAAGAACCATCTTCAGACATCCAAAGTATTCACATCTCCCATGGAATTTCGAATATGGAAGAGACATCAATGGGAAGAAAAATATTCCGCTAGAAACATTCATTTCAGCAGCCTTTTCCCACATCAATTAGGTGCTCTACCCTCAAGTGGCCCAACTGGTAATTCAAAGAAGTAATAGGACTAAAATTCCAAGGACAAGGGATCCATTTGTTGAAAAAAAGGGACACATCACTTCCATTTCCCACTTGCCAAGTAAGATCATTCTCTAGAACACACCGACCCTAAAAAATGCTCCTCTAATACCAATAAGGACTATTCCCAATCTCTGCCCTCACGAAGTCACATTTAGGAAAATATTTTTATTTTAGCACCCAAAAGAAAAGGAAGTTTTCATTCCTCAACAACCTCCACCCCTGTTTAGCCAATAAGGAAAAATTAAAAGAAGCTAGACTACAAATTCCTAGACTCCCCATAGCTTTAGGTTTACACAAAGATTGCCACTGAGCTCAATGAATACTCTAGCCACCCTTACTTCGCCACCAGAATTTACTCAAGGCTGACATAAGTTCTTCAAAAAAGAGTTGGGAAGATGGAAAATGCTCATTGCATATGTGGGAATTGATTGAACAACAATTTTAGTAAGGACCTCCTTCCTTACTTGGGAAAAAAAAATTGTTCCTTCCACGCTCCTATAAGTGCCAAGACCCGATCCCTTAGAAGTTTAAAGGACCGGCTTTTATCTCTTCTAATGATTAAAGGTAGGCTAATGTACTTCTCAAGAATAGTTTTATATCAAACCCCAAGGCTTGAAAGCTATATCAGTCTGAATAGCATGGTTTGTATACGTACTAAAGAGAGCTCCAAATTTCTCAAAATTTATTTTTTGACCAAAACCAATCTCGTAATATAGCAGCAAAGATAGAATGGCCTTACATGCATGCATGTTAGCTTTCCAAAAGAGCTAGCTATCATCGAAAAATAATAAATGAGTAACTTTTGGTCCATCCCGACTAACAAAGACTCTAGATATAAGCTTTTTTCTTTGTCCGAATTAGCTAAGATAACTTAAAGGCCTTCAACATTGATTAAAAACCAAAAAAAAGGAGGAAGGGGATCCCCTACAGCCATATGAATTACAATTGATCAAGATTGAAAATTGGACTATGAAAATACACTGCATAATAGTTGAAAGCCAAGATGGATGGAACCCAAGCTTGAGCATCATAACCTCAATACAAACACACTCAACCCAATCTTAGGCTTTACTCATATCAAGCTTTAGAGAACATACACCATTCCAACCTTGCCTCCTATTCTTCATAGAATGAAGAAGCTCACAAGCCACCAAAATGTTATCAAAAATAAGGCAATTGGGGACAAAGACACCTTGGGTGTTCGAAATACATAGCGGTAGAATACATCGAAGCCTATTCAAAAGATATTTAACAATGATCTTATAGATCACATCACACAAACTAATTTTTTGGAACCTAGATGTGTATTATGGGTTAGTAATCTTAAGAATAAGAACAATGGTTTTAGAATTGATATCCTTCAGGGACGAACATCATTAAGCACATCTAGAATTGATCTACAAAAGTGAATGACATCATGTTTAATATTCTTCCAATGTAGTCGCATCTGAAATGGCTCCTTCCCACTTCCCTAGTCATAAAAGGTTCCAATGAAATCACATTCATATGATCAAAAACTCTCAGGCTCACTACATTAGTAATAAATTTTGGATCCAAAACCTCTAGGGGAGAAAAAATAGCTTGGAAATAATCCACTGCTACATGACCAATTGCCCTCTCTTCGTACACCCAATCACCTTTGAAATCACTAGGCTAACACAAGGGGGGGGTGAATTGTGTTTCCAAAAAAAAACTAAGTATAACCCCAAATGCTAACACAAACCCTAAACTCAAAAAATGATTAAAACTAGACTTGTAAATGCACCTAAAATGGAAGTCTTGACCTCACTAAGAAAGTCAATGCTAATGTCTAATTTTAATTGATCCAATGAATGAATAATAATGTTTATGATATTAGATGATCCAATCGAGCACTTAATCACCAAAACAACTCAAGTAGCACAATGTAATGTCAATAATACAAATCTGCGTACTAGTCGGGTAAATGCTATTTGACCTAGCAAAGCAGCTCGGAATGTAACGAAATTTGGTATGCAATATCACAAAACCTTAATGAACACAATATCAAAAATTCAGATCAAAATTGGAACTCTAGCTATATGAACAGTAGACAGACAGATTGATATTCCAGAAAATTAACAATAAAAAATATACCTAGAATCCACTAATCACAAGTTGTTCAATCACAAGCAATATCCCAACAAACAATGGCAGCAAGCAACACCCTAATATGAATTTCTAAAGCACACAAACAAGCAAATATAATCAATATCAATTCAAATCAACTCAAGACAGCAAGTATTAATTCAAAACACACCAAGTAACAAATATAGCAATCAAAGCGAGTAAAGAGTGTGCACAAGGATATATAGTGGTTCGGTGAGCACACCTACATCCACTACCTAAGCCCTCAAGCTTAGGATTTCCACAATCCACTAAAGGATGTTGGTTTTGCAAGTTCACCAACCAACTTAGGGTTTTCAAGAACACCCCAAACTTCTCACAACCAAGGTTTGAAGAACACCTTGAACTAGGGTTTCACAAGTTCTACCCCAAACTTCACATAGCCTATCAAAAGTAATGCCCAAAAAGGGAACTTTTACAAGTGTTTGGTTCAAGGTTCTCACTAGATTAGCTCAAGGCTAGAGGGTTGAGAACTCACAAGAACAAAAGTAGTAACTCACGGGTAGGATGAAATTTTGGCTCAATATGTGGCTATCTCTCTCCTAAAATTTCACACAAAACTCCCAAGATATGTAGATGAAGAATGGAGAAGCTTTGTTGAAGAAGATGAACTTGAACACCCAGATATGACTCCACGGGTTCTCTTTAAAGATGGTGTTCAAGAATTTGTTTTGACCTCTTGAAATGATGAAAGTAGACTTGAATGCTTGTACACACAATAGCTCGAAGAGATCTTGAGGAAGAAGGCTTGAATCAAGAAGATGAAGTTGAGAGCAAGTAGGCTTGAATAGTTTGTCAAACTTTTGCAAAAGCTTCTTCCACACACTAGACGTTGCTGCCCCCTATTTTTCATTCCAAACAAAACACAAACTTAGCCATTGAATCAACACCTCTTCAAATCTTGGCCTTTCATTTTGCATCAAAACATTAAATGTAGGACCTATGGTCCAACAACCTTGACTATTATGGAGCCGTTGAATACAATTCTTGTTAAGTCGATAAATTGTGGATCCAAAACCACCAGGGGAGAAAAGATAGCTTGGAAATAATCCACTGCTACATGAACAATTGCCCTCTCTTTGTACACCCAATCACCTTGACTATTATGGAGCTGTTGAATACAATTCTTGTTAAGTCGAGCACTGGAAGCCTTATAGAAATATGATGTATTATTGTCCCCAAGCTTGAGCCAAGCAACCCGAGATTTATGCGTCCATTTTATTTCCTCCTTCAAATTGAGCTCATTAATATTTTTTTCTTCAAACCCTCTCTATGAATGCAATACTCTAATATGAAAATACTGGAAAAAAAATTCGTGAATTTGGGTTCGAAAAATATCAAGAATTGAGTTAAATTTGATCAAGGAAATGCAAATATGTAAGAATAAGGGTAAGAATATAAATTCTAAAAATTTAGGGATATTTTAGTCATTAACTAAATAGGGTAAAGTAAAATATAAGAAAAAAGAGGAAATAAAGTAATCCTCTTTTGGTGGAGTCAACTGAGTCCAACAAAAGTTGACCTTTTCAATTAAAAAATAAATAAATAAAGAGAATTGTTGTTGTATGAAACAACAACAATTAAAGAAGAAGAGGAAAATGTGAGTGTTGCCGAGAGAGGGAGAGCAATTTTCTTAGAGAATTAGCAAAGATTGAAAAATCTAGAAGCCTCAGATCATGTTCATTGTTGATTTGGCCATTTAGGGATTACAAGCTTGAAGGCTAAGATTCAAGACTCGGTGACTTTAGAGAGAGAAAGGTAAGGATTTTTCTTGATGTTTTGGATGATTTGTATTGTTTATGTGCTATAATTAGCTTGGAAATGTTGATTTAATTATGCATTATCCAATATAGGATTTGATTTAGGCCGTTGAGGGTTTGATTAAGTGTACGTCGTAAATAGCTTGTATTGAAAAACGAGGTAGGGAAAACTTAACCATTGTCGATTCCATGTTTAATTTACTTCAATTAATAGTGTTTGTATGCTTCATTGGTCTTGATATTTAGTTCTTTCCCTAATTTCTCTTAAGAAAGAACAAACTCATACATGTGATGCTTTGGTTATTATTTGATTGTGGAATTGCATACCACGTTTACATGTTTGATCATATTTTGAGCATAGGTTATCCTTGAACTTGTATCATGTAGTTATGTATGTTTATATATAGGTGATGTAGGTATAATATTTCAGAGCTCATGTTGGCATATATTTTAGATGCATTAGAAGTACGGGTATGGTCTCATAATTCCTTCGGATTGATTAAATGTCACATGAAAGGATGGTGGGTATAGTCTCAGCTTGACTTCTACCAAGTGACTTCCATGTGAGGCAACACACTGAGATCCCAATGAGCTCGTTCAAGATCAAGTGTGGATCTTGTGTGGGCGTGATGACAATCACACGTATAGGTCTATCTTTGGTGTGTTAGTCTTGATTGTGATCGTCTCACAGTTGGATATGTGGTTTGGTGCCAATGGTATAGACTAGTGACAACATAGGAAGGTTTGGTATGATGATTGGTTCGTGGTTGTAAGAGGTCACGGTTGGGAGGGTGCTCTATGTGATCAGGTCTCCTAGTAAGGTTTTTTGGCTATATGTTCTCTATGATGTTTCATGTGTGATTATCTTTATGGTAGGATTGCATGGTTTATATGCTTATGGTGAATTATATGCCGATAGATGGCCAAAGGCACTGTTTAAGTTTGTCGACTATATGTTCTCTACGATGTTGCATGTTGAATGATTGGTTGTTATATATGTTGCATTCTTTTCAAGTTGTCACTATTCAAAATTTGGGGAGGTGTTGTTGGATTTTTTAGTATGTTCAAAGTTGATTTAGTCATTAAATGACTTGACTTGAATCCCATAAATGTATATTTTATGATTCTTCTATGGTTGTTCATATTGATGACATAGAATGACATCAACAGTAGCTCCTTTCGGGTGACGCTAGGGATACAGGTTGCCCCTACTACTTACGTGACACCACCAACATCATTACAACTTGGTGAATATTGTCATGAATCTAGCTTAGATGGTGTAGGTTTAGACAGTAAGAGCACCAAAGGTTTGTACTAAGGGATAGACTTTTGGCGCTAGTACTATGGATTGACTTGTGCAAGGACTAAAGAGCATGAAATGGAATAGTTTCACAAGACCAATCCTCTAACATTCACAGGTTTGGGTGATGGACATGAGGTAGCTGAGTAGATACTTCAGATTAGCAGATGGTAGGATATTTTGACTATGCTAGATCCTAGGACGATGTTGCTGATCTCATAGTACTTGAAGGGAGCAACATTTTAGTGGTGGGACTCTCTACTTTAGAGAAAGTCTGAGTTGACATAGGTGTCTTTTGAGCTATTGTTCATTCAGCACTTTGTGCCATGATCCTTCTAGCAGGATACGTCCGAGGAATATCTAAATCTTGTTCATACATCAGATATGGCGATGGCAGTGTACTTTACGAAATATGAGGAGCTATACAAATTTGGGAAGATGCACGCTCCTAATAATGGGAGCAATGCGACGAACTATAAATAGGGTTTATTTTCAAGTATCTGTGAGAATTGCCTCTAGAGTTTATACGCATGAAAAGACCATTGAGATGGATCTAGAATTAGAGCAAAGTAAGTGCAATGAGGCATTGAAAAATTGTTTAACCTTAGCGGTTAGCGCTGGTGGTGGAGGTGTCCACAAGAGGCGGAGGATCGATTTCTACACATATAAGGTGAACCATGGTAAGGGTTCGTGGAAAAACATATGCAGTAGGCTTGCTAGCAGATTCTTCAACATAATCAAGAGGTTCTTCAACATAATTCTCAAGAATTTTTCTAGATGCTATATATGGATCTCAGTAGCCTACGCATTCAGCACATATTCCGGAACCTGCTACAAAGACTCATAACACCTAAGTTTTCTCTTTTCTCTGAGAAAGATGCTTTGTCAACTATGGAGCACTAATCGATTTCACTATCAAGTGTGGAGAATTAGGATTGAAAGATGACTACAAGCTCAAGTTGATAAAAAATTCCATTATTGGCATAGCCTTCTCCTAGTATATAAAATTATTTCCTAGCTCTATTGATAGTTGAACACAGATGGAGGAGGCTTTTCATAAGCAGTTTAACAAAGAAGAACTAGAAGTCTTAGTGGCAGACTTGTCGAGAATCACACTTTCCTAGGGAGTTAGTTGAGTCTTTCCTTAACAATTTAAAAGAGACTAGAGTTTGGTGTAATACAGAGATACCAAAAGAGGATTTTGTTGCACTGGCTATCAAAGACATGTAGGTTCAGTTTAGAAAGAAGTTTGACGATCTTGATTCTCAATACTTCTTGTCACTTACTGTTAAAGTCATTCACTACAAGGGAATTCTTAGAGAATAACAAAACATGGCTAACACATCAAAGAAGACTCATTATAGGGATTTAAATTATATGGTGGCCATTGTTGAAGGTGAACCAGTACATGAGATACAATCATAGAGATTCTAAGCAACAAGTCCTATGTTTGCAAACATATCGTTTGGTTGGAAGCACCTAAGTAGCCAGTACCACCAAGTTTAGCCAAACCAAATAAGTTCTACGTATATGATGTGTCCAAGACAGAGAGGTTCTTTGAATACCGCCCAGTAGACAAGATGATCAAGCTAGACACAAAATTCTCCAACAATAGGATATTTTGAAGAAGTCATACTATAAGTAATAACAATTCTTGGAATCATTTCACAAATGATTGTGTTGCTTTCTGAAATGATATCTATGTTAGAAACGATATAGGAGACTTTGTGCTTGAGCTAGCTATTAGAGTAGACACCATTCCTTTTCCTCTAGATATAATCACATACATGGTCTTCGTCATTGTGGGCCAGATATAGATCGACGCCTAGACAAAACCTGGTGTTAGGGAATATCAAAGCTCAAAAGAGTGTATCTATTGACAAACGATGGAAATATCCTAGTAAATCACCAAATCCACGAGAAATTGACCGCATCACTAAAAGGTGAACGTCCAATACATGTCTTGACAATAATGCTCTCATCCCTCTTGTGAGGTGGGGTATACCTTGAATGCTCGTCTTCACTCTGTCCATCGATGTAACCTTGTGAGAAACAATTATGCCCTCAGAGTTTAGAGACTTTTGTCTTTACTTTGTCTGCCTTGGGCATCGATTCATCTACTCCTTTTGAGAAGAAATAAATGATGGACTACATTGCTTTATGGATTTCAATTTGTAGCATGAGTACAAGATCGATTGAGAATTCTTTTAATCTTGTATCCAATATTAAACTGGACTTGAAGGTATTCATGGTGGCCTACTCTTTTAATAATGAATTCTAAGGAAGTATTCCATCTTGAGGTGATGGTGGTGGTTGATTAAGCCCTACTATATTACGATCACACTTAAGAAGTTCGCTTCCCGTTGCAATATTCTTATCAAATATTTGAATTTTAGGTGGTATTTTCAATCATAATGATTGTAGGCCCACTAAGCATGCTAAAACGAATGTTGGCTCTATATGGATGCAATCTAACAAAAAGGTCAATCTTGCATTGTGTGGTCACAAAATGATTATTGCAAACATGCGAGAGACTTGTAGTCAGTCTCAAAGTGTTGCAAATAGAATGAAATGTTGCTACACTAATAATAAAACTTCTAAAGCAAATGATTGTATGAATAAAAGGGTTAAATCATAATCTCATTATAAAACTTCGGGGTACTATAGACCCATTATAGAGCGCTTCACTAGAAAATACACTAAAAGAATATGCCAAAATGTAAATACTTCATTGATGAATGAAAAATACAAAGAGGCTTGAATGTACGCAGACAGTTGCTAGAATGCTAGAAAGCCTAAAAATGAAAGTTTAAATATTTAAGCTGTTGGGCTAGAATTTTGTAATTTTTGAGTGTCCTTATTCTTCTTTTCTTCGTGCTTTTATATCCCTTTACTCTTGAATTAATTTTCCTCAATTCCATGATTGTAGCCATTCAAAAATTCCTTAAGTGTGCTCCATCATCCTCAACTATTGAGATAATGCTTAATTATGCTGCAACGGTGCCACAAACCTTGAGAACATATTCCTTCGTACTCCATGAGGAGTTGATTTAGGTGAGATAATGTTTCATCAGCAATAGTTAACAAAGTTAAGATAAGCTTATTTTCCTATCTTGTTCATGTTTATCCTTCGATTCCTAGAAAGGATTTAAGTTCATCATTGGTCGTTTATTTGTGTTTTTGTCTTAATTGTTCCTAAGGAATCACGAGTATTGTACGAATTTTTTGATATCATTCAATTATATAATTTCTTACCGAGTTACAAGTTCAATCGTATATTGAGCATGGTTTAATTTTGATCATGCATCATGTGCTAGAATAAATATATGTAGGTTAAATGTATTATTCCATATGCACATTGACATGCATTTTAGATGCATGGGAAGCTCGAGTATGGACTTGTAAATCCCTTAGGATGATTAAATGTTGTATGAGAGGATGGTAGACAAAGTCTAGGCTAGACTTCTACTAAGTTTCTTCAATGTGAGGCATCATACGTAGATCTCGAGCGGTTGGTTATGATGAAACCTATATCTAGTGTGGGAGTGATGAAGGTCATGCATGTGTTCCATTCCTCATGGGTTAAGTGTTAATAGTGGTAGTGTTCACCGATGGATTTTTGATTGGGGTAAGGGCATTGATTGGCAAAGACCCATGGAGGATAGACATGATACTTGGATTGTATATCTTGTTTGACTATATGTTCATGGTTAGATAGCATTTGTTGCATGAAAGCTTTCGTTGAATATTTAGCTTAATGTTGTGTATAACTTTATTTTACCCTAATGAGCCTTTTGCTTACCCTTTTGCATTTATTTCCTCTCCATAGGTGAGTCCAGTTCTGGTATCGGTGATTCGAATTTGTAGGAGCGTCTTTGACATGGCTGACCACCTAGATTTAGTAAGTGGGGATAGGGAGGGTTTTACTCTCTGTAACATTGTTATCATAAACTAGTACTTATCTGTATGGTTGGAAACACGCTTGTTGATAGCTTTTCGATATGGATGATTATACAGTCGAAAGGGTGTACCAAGTGATCGAGACTTCTAAATCATGATTGTAGAATATAAGTCTTGTTATGATGTTGATTATTGACTACATATGTGGTATATAGTATGATAGCAGATTGTTGCATGTTGATAGATGACGTGAGGCGCTTCTAGGTTGTGGAATGTGTGTTGATAGATGGCCTGAGTCCCTACTAGGTTGTTGATGTAATAATTATGTTTGATTGCTTCACATATCCAAGTAGGCATTCTTTGATATATAGGGTGGTGTTGTTGGATTTTTCAGATAAATGGGAGTTGACCTAGTTGTGTATGGATTAGGTTTAAACTCGATTCGCGTGATTTATGTTGAATTAATGATGAATCACACTAATGACTTAGAATAGTATAAACAGTAGCGCCTCTCGAGTTGGGGCATTACAATTTGGTATCAGAGTCAGGTTTGATAAATGTAGGATCTGTGAATAGATATGAGGTGTGAGCATTGTGGTAGAGAGTCTTTAGGCCATCTCACGACCTCTACAAATTTGATATGTTCTCATTCGCCTATAAATCATTTTTAATTATTTTTATATTCAGTAGTGTTATCTGTGATGGCATTGATGGACACTCGTAGGAATACCCATTTGACTAGGGTTGAGAAGGGAGGGAGACTTAGAAGCCAAGTCCGTGGTTGAGGAGTGGCATGCACTAGTAGGCACACTCCTAGTACTTAAGAATTAGGGTCAGTGCTGGGTAGAAAGAATAGAGAGAATAGATAGTTCATGATGAGTTCCAGTTAGGTGGACATGAAAGGATTCCAAAAATACCTTTAGTACAGGTGCAGACATTAGCTAATGTACAGGTTGCTCCTACCACTACTGTGAGGCAACCAGTGATGTTGTGGACTTGGCTAATATTATTATTAATCTAGATCAAGTGGTACAAACATATGTGGTTTGAATACCAGAGATACGTAATGAGGGTCAGGCTTTCGAAGCTATTACAAAGGCGCGGTTTGTGGAGAGACTAGGCAGAAAGATATTTGAGGTACACCAACTACGTGAGACTAATCCCCTGATATTTTCTTGAGAGGGGGAATACTGAGGCTGGGGAGTGGATAGACCAATTTGGCTTAAGACAGGACACATTGGGCATACATGATGACTAACGGGTAAAGCTAGTCATTTATTTCCTTAGGAAGCAGTTTATGAATGGTGAAGTTCTTTAGATCAAAGAAAAAATGACTTGACTTGGGAATCATTTGGATTACTATTTATGCAACGGTATATGCTCCAAACCTTTCAAGAAAAGAAAGTCAAGTAGTACTTAGAGTTGGTACAGACGTCAGATCTGACATTGTTTCAGTACACTAAGCTGTTTGAAGAGTGTATTAGTTTGGGAAAAAATATGCTCCTGATGATAAGAGCAAGGCCAAGAGATATAAAGAATGATTGATTTTGAGCATCAATGAGATGATGCTTGCTTTCAAAGTGCAGACATATGATGATACAATTGATATGACACTCAAGTTTGAGTCAGGGAAGCACAACTCCTATTAGTATTGGGAGGTATGAAATAGTCGTACATCATCCTCAACTAGTGGTAGTGGGGGGAATGGTCAGAAGAAACAAAAGACTTATTCTTAATCATAGAAAGGGGACTGTGGCAAAAGTTTGAGACCATAGTGTGGAAATATTTTATGTTTTAAATATACTGTGGTAAGGAGGTTCACAAATAGAGTCAGTGTAGAACTACTAGACCTAAGTGCTTCGCCTATGGCATGATAAGCCATAAGAGGAATGGGTGCCATCTACAACACCTACCCCAACTCTCCCCTTTTACTGTTCTCTTGGGGGAAGGGTGCAGGGAGGAGGCAGACAACAGCAGCAAAAGTTTCCTTATTTTGAATTGTTGGGTGAAAGTTTTATTTGATTTGAGTGCCACTACTTCATTTATTGCTAGCTCACTAATGTGGGCACTAAATTTAGAAGTCTCACGAATGAGATAAATGTTCACAATTGACATGGCATTTAGGATTTCATTTTTTTAGAGGGCACAACATTTTTCTGCAAGTGTCGATTTGGGGAGGTGTCTTTGAAAGCTAACCTCTATGTTATGGAATTCAAGGATTTCAATGTAATCCTTGGAGTAGATTGATTGACAAAGCATAATGGATTGCTAGAATTTTGTGAAAGGAAGATCACCCTCAGGGTACCTGAGGGAGGGATGATATAGTTGCATTGATTGAAAGGGGTTCCATGTCCTCACTTCTTTGACAACCTTTCATAACAAGATTTCAGAGTCACTAGTTTAACGACTTTAGTGCCTAAAGGTTGTGTTGCTACACCTATCTTGGTAGTAGAGGAATATATTGATATATTTCTAGAAGAGTTTCCCGAATTTCCTCTAAAGAGAGAAATCAATTTTTTCATCAAGCTACATTTTAATGTGAAGTCAATTTCGATTCTGCCATATCATATAACAGTGACGGAATCGAAGGAATTGATGACTTAGCAAGAAGAGTTGTAGGACTTGGGTTTTATTAAGCCAAGTGTGTCCCTATAGGGAGCAGTGGTGTTGTTCGTGAAGAAGAAAGATGGCTCATTGAGAATTTGGATTGAATATAGGCAATTGAATAAGGTTACGATGAAGAACAAGTATCCATTACCTAGGAGAAATGATTTGTTTGACTAGCTGAGATGTGCTAGGCATTTCACTAAGATAGATTTGCATTCGGGATTTCATCAGTTGAGAATGAAGCATGAGGACATTCCAATGGCGACATTAGGACTCGGTATAGGAATTATGAGTTCTTGGTAAAGCAATATGGGTTTACAAATGCCCCAGTGGTATTCATAGACTTGACATCGATGGTTCTTCGACCATTTTTGGATAAGATCATTGTCGTATCCATTGAGGACATCTTAATTGATTTTTTGATGGTAGAGGAGCACAAGGAGCATCTGAGAACAGTATTGCAAACCTTGAGAGAGAATCAACTGTATGCCAAGTTGAGCAAGTGTGAGTTTTGCGCATTAGAGGTGAAATTCCTTGGACATGTGATCACACAAGAGGGCATTGTAGTGGATTACTCTAAGGTAGAGTTGGTGTTGAATTAGGCGAGACCTAAAAATGTTAAAAAAATTTAAAGCATTGGGTGGTACTATCGAAGGTTCATTATAGACTATTTTTTAACTGCAGCATTGATGACACAACTCACACAGAAAGGTACACCATTTGTGTGGACAAATTAATATGAGGCAGTGTTTGAAGAATCGAAAGGGAGATTAATATCTCCACTAGTACTTATAGTTCCATAGAGACATGTGGGCTACTAGGTGTATTGTGATGCATTTGGAGTTGGTTTGGGAAGTGTGTTAATGCAAAGAGATAGAATGATAGAATATGACTCAATATTGTTGAAGATACAAGAGAATAACTATCTGGTTCATGACTTAGAGCTAGCAGCGATTGTGTTCACATTGAAACAATGGAGATACTATCTCTACAAAGAAAGGTTCAAAGTCTTTTCGAACCATAAAAGTCTCAAGTATCTATTCACCCAAAGAGAGTTGAACTTGCACCAAAGGCGATGGATGGAGTACTTGGAGGACATTAACTTCAATTTGCTATATCATATTGGTAAAGCAAATGCGGTTGGGGACACATTGAGTATGAATCACAACATTGCTAGTCTGTTCTTGCATGACGAGAAGATTATTGAGACAAACAACCAATTTGGTTTGAAGTTACAGGGGGATGTGGAAAAAGTGTATTTAGATAGCATGACTTCAAGGTAGATGATGGTACAAAAAGGCATAGATGTATAGAACGATGATCCAACACTCGATGAATTAAAGGAAGATTTTGGATGGGTCCGAGGGAACAATGAAGATGTGAGGTTCATGGGAAGATTTGTAATTTTTGACAATAAATAGTTACGACAGAAAATTATAAAGGAAGCGTACCATTATTAGTTCACTATGCACCTGAGGGGAACAAAGATGCACCAAGACTTGAAGAGAAACTTTTAGAGGAAAAGCATGAAGGCCGATGTGGCCAAATATGAAGCGAAGTATTTAACTTGTCAACAAGTGTGGGCAGAACATCAAAGGCCGACGGGGTTGTTACAACCACTACTAGTAGCACAGTAGAAGTGGTAGAGGTTCACGATGGACTATGTGACAGCATTGTCAATGACTTCAAAACGTCATGACATGGTTTGGGCGATTGTTGATAGATTGCCTAAGTCAACGCATTTTCTACCAATGAACAAGATGGATTCACTTGAATCCTTGAGTGCTTTGTACGTGAAGGAAATGTTGGAACTCCACAAAGTGCTATTATCTATTGAGTCGAATTGAGACTTCCGATTCACAAGTAGATTTTGAAGCAGTTTGCAAGAGGCACTGGGTACACAATTGGATTTTTCAATAGAGTATCATCTGCAGCGCGATGGGTAGAGTGAGAGGATGATTCAAATTCTAGAGATATGTTTCGTACTTGTATGATGGATTTTGAAGATAGTTCAGAACAACACTTGCATATGGTAGAGTTTGTTTACAACAACTCATTCCAAAGAAGTATCGAAATGACACCTTTCGAGGTGGTTTACAAGAGACCTTGTAGATCACCCTTGTGTTTAGGTTGAGCTGGGCGAGAAGGTTGTGTCAGAAGCAAAAATTGTGAAAAAAGCCAGAAAGTAAATTGATGAGATCCAAAATCGATTACTCACTGCTCAGAGTAGATGAAACTCATATGCAGACAAAAGAAGAAGACCCTTCGAGTTTATAGTCGATGAAAATGTATTCTTAAAGATTACTCCATCATGTGGTATTCAGCAATATAGCAAATCAGGGAAGTTGGCACCACGGTTTATAGGTCAATTTGAAGCTCCTGAACTTGTGGGACCAGTGGTTCACCGTTTGGCACTTCCACCGAAGTTAGCAATGCTTTGGAAGTACGAGTTTGGGTCCGTCACACGTGGTAGATTGAACCACATTAGAGGTGGAGGAAAATGAGGTTATATGCTTCAATCGGTGATAACTTTAGATCAACAAGAGAAAGTTACAAGGTTGAGCATGATACCACTAGTGAAAGTCATGTGGATGTACAATGGAGTAGAAGAGGCGACTTGGGACCTCGAGTAAAAGATGAAGGCGATGTATCCATATTTTTTCACAGAACATGGGTTGTCAATAATTTTTTAGACCAAAATGCTTTATGGGGGAAGAGATGTAATACCCCGACCAAAAAAATACCAAAAAATAAAATAAAATTGTGAAATCGGGTTCAAAAATACCAAAAATTAAGTTAATTCAACTAAGGATGGCTTAGTAATTAATAAAATTGAATTAAGTAAATAATAAAAAATAATAATGAATCAATGTATATATAAGGCCCACTTTCAGTGCGCATGTATTGGCCAATTAATTGAATCAAAAATAGATGAATAATAGGGAGATTTGGAGGCAAGTCCATAAAATGGAACTTATGAGCTTTAAAATCCACTGAAAAATCTTGTTTTTATTTTAGTCCACTCCACTGCAGCTTTTAATTGTTTTTACATCAACAAAATTTTAAACATTTTATCTCTCAAAAATACATGATAGATTTCAAAGAAATAAATTGCATATTGGAACACACCATATAAAACTTTTTCTAATAGGACTCATTATCTATAGTTTTTAATGTATTTTTTCAATTGCATTATTTTTCAAAAATAAATAAATAATTAGTATATGCACTATGTAATTGTGTTTTTTTCATTACTGTAACATAAACAATAAGTCTTAAACCCTAAAGGGAACATATTCTCTAAATCCTAACAGGCTCATGTATCAAATTTTCATGTTGTAACCTAACCAATAAGTGTTAAACCCTAAGGAGAATGGATTCGCTAAACCATAACAAAATCGTGTATCAAATTTCCCTGCTATAACCTAAACAATAAGTGTTAAATCCTAAGGGGAACGAATTCGCTAAACCCTAATGGGCTCATGTATACTCATCATACTTGATTTTCATATATAATAATGAAATGATTTTCTATATTTTAAAGGGCACTTATGCAATTTAACTAATAAAAAGTTACTTTAATTACAAAAAAACCTAAAAACTAGGCCTAATTATAATTAAGTTTAAATGAGTGATCTTACCTTTAATAAGTCTTATAAAGTGGATCTACCTACAATTTTGCTTAAATAATAATAAGTAAAGGATCGTTTATGCACTTTACGCACAACAACATTCCTCTTCGTGTTCAAAACAAAACAAGTGCATAGTTAGACCGAGTGAAGGAAAAAGAGAGGGACAAAGAAAAAGAGGGGTGATTATTGTTGAAGATTTCAACAAAATTCTGTTGGACCATAGGTCCTACATTTTTGTTTTGATGCAAAAATACATATTGGACTATTTGATTGTGCTTAACTTTGGATGAATTTGGATAAATCATGAAATGAATTATATCTATTGATTTAAGCTTCATTATATATATTTGGAATCATGTTTGATCATGTTTGATATAAATTGGATGAATCTGGACTGACTTATTTTTCGATGCTAAAATCTGTCACAACATCACACTGCGCACACGTTGGTTGAACAATCATAACTTATTCATATGAGCTCTGATTGACTTGATTCTTGTTCTGAAAATTATTTAAGACACTCTGGAATTTTTCATTGTCAAATAGTGTCAGGTCAATTTTAAGTTTATCAGGTTCAATTTATCTGATGAAATAAATTCACCTGTGTAGTCATTAAACTGGGCTAGTTGAGCTTTGCATGATCAAATTGAATGACCAAATGACCTCAGTTATAAGTGAAATTTTGTATGAACATTCATTTTTATATGAAATGATTTATCATGTGCTTATTTGAATTTTATTAAGCTTATAACATGTTGATTAACCTAAGTGCTAGCATTGAAGCTCTTTGAGCTTACAAGCAAAAATGGGATGTTTTGTCATCTATTCTTTTTGTAGGCTTAATCAACTGATCATCATGAGCCTATTTGAAGTATCATGAAGCTGATTCTATTGATAAAATTTGTGCATCATGATTTGAAGCTCATTTAGACAAGTTTGGACATGGTCAACCCTATTTGGTTCAAGCTTGACACTTTGTGTGCAAGAAATGGTTCCAGCCGTGTGCCTTGTGTTATTATTTCTGGAGAATTAACTCAAGAACTTCTAGAAGCCTTATCATGTGTTTTGGAGTCAAACAAAGTAGAGGGAATACAAGTTTGAAATACTTGGTTGGTAGTGTGCCTAACACTTGCACTATGGAGACAAGGAAGAGACAAGGGAGAGACATGATGACATAAAGTTATAATATTTTCCAGAATTTAAGATGGACTTGTTTGGCATTCCTTGAGAGAGAGTTGCTTCATGAAGAAGACTCATTTGATTGATCCAAACAAGGTGCAACTCAAAATGACAACTCTTGACAAAATGATGCCAACGGCACTATTTTTGAAGGATGGGATTAGAGTGGTTGAATTAAAGAAGGGTCCAGATTTTACAGAAAATGAAAGGCCAAGATTTGAAGAGGTGTTGATCCAATGACTAAGTTTGTGTTTTGTTTGGAATGAACAATAGGGGGCAGCAACGTCTAGGTTGGGCAAGAAGCATTTTGCAAATTTCTACTAAGGGTTCAAACTTACTTGCTCTCAACTTCATCTTCTTGATTCAAGCTTCTTCCTTGCGATCTCTTGCTACCACTTTGATTACATTCAAGCCATCATCTTCCTATTTGAAAGAGAGATCCAAAAAACTCCTTGAACCACCCCAAAATCTTTCTACCCTTGGGTACTCTTGGTGTGTTCTTGAGAGTTCTTCAACAAAGCTTCATCTAAACCTATTCTTGATCTAGTGTGAGCTTTGTATGAGATTACAAGAGTGTTTGCTACACATTTGAATCCAAACCCATTTGAGCAACATCTTGTGAATTTGAGTGTTCTCCAACCATATATAGCCTAGAGCTAATCTTGAGAGAACCAAAATCCAAATACTTGTAAAAGTCCCTTTTGAGGGCATTACCTTTGAGAGGTGTGTGAAAGTTTAAGGTTAGCTTCAAACCTTGTTGGTGTACAAGTTTGGGGTGTTCTTGGAAACCCTAAGTTTGTGGTGAACTTGCAAAACCACATATATCCTTTGGTGGATTGGGAAATCCTAAGCTTGAGGGCTTAGGTAGTGGATGTAGGTGTGAGCACCGAACCACTATATATCCTTGTGCACACTATTTTGATTTCCTTGCTTGTTTGTGTGTTAGACTTGCTGCCTTGTAGTGACTTATTTTTGATTATCATTCTATTGGTGTTATTGGTGATTTTTGTGCCTTAGAAGTTGATATTAGGGTGTTGCTTGCTGCCATTGCTTGTTGGGATATTGCTTGTGGTTGAACAACTTGTGATTATTGAATTCTAGGTATACTTTTGATTGTTAATTTTCCAGAATACCAATCTGTCCGTGAATTGTTCATATAGCTAGACTTTGAATTTTGAGCTGAATTTTTGATATAGTGTTCATTGAGGTGTTTTAATATTGCATATCAAATTTCGTTACATTCCGAGTTGAATTGCTAGGTCAAATTGCATTTACACAATTAGTGCGCAGATTTGCATTCTTGACATTGCCTTAATCATTTGTGAGTTTTTAGGTTGTGGTTTTGTACTTGGGGTTTATACTTAGTTTTTTAAAACACAATTCACCCCCCCTCTTGTGTTAGCCTAGTGATTTCAAATTCAAGTATCAAGAGAGAGCCTAAACGAGATTCAACAAGAATTTCTTAAGATTTAAGGTAAGGAATTTTGATTTCCAAAGTTAGGTTTATGGGTTTTTGTAGATATGTGTTGAATCTTGATTTTGGGATGAATTAGAGATAGAATAGGTTCATTGGGACTTGGTTATGGTTATATATGTAGGTTTGATAGCTGATTTGAACACAAGCTCAAAATGTTAGAGATTCCAAGAGTTGAGAATTTTCTAGAGAGAGAAAGGTAACGAATTTCTTATTTTCCTTGGTTGTTGGATTTTGATATATGAAATGAGATATATGATTGATATGAAATGAGTTTTATTTTTTCCTATATGTTTAGGTTGGCAAAAGCCGAACCCAAGTGATGAGGACAATTTTCCTCTACAATCACAGCACGACACGTGGATACAACAGACATCAGCTTCATGCTCGGTACCGAGAAGAAGGATGTACATTCCTCAGTACTCATCTTCAGAGTGGTAAAAAGCTGTCATGAACTACCCAAACAGGAACTACCTTCACTATAAAAAGGGACAAACCCTCAGGTAAAAGGGACAACTTTTAACTGACTACAAGAGCACCGAGCAGTGCACTTCACAGAGTTCCTTTGTGCTAGCATCTGACTTGAGCGTCGGAGCGCCAAAGCCAGAGAACACTCTCTAGCGGGCCTCTAGCTTACGTTTGCTCTTTGTCACAGGATAATTCCATTGTCGGAAGGGAGCTAATCCGAGGAAGGACATCATCAGACGAGAAAGCTCTTGTTCAAACCTATCCTGATACGTCTTGGACTGATTTGAGACGTCATCAGATTGGCGCCGTCTGTGGGAATTTCCATAACAAAAATTATGGTTCGGGCTAGAGCTTTAAGAGGAGAAGAACAACAGGCTGAGGCAGCAAACGAAAATGCCGAGCACCAGCCTCAACCATTGGTGCAAGATCAGATCGCTGAACTATTGCATCAGATGAATGTCCTTGCGCAACGCCTGGACATGATCCAAGGACAAGTGCAGGATCACCAACCAATCCGAAATGAGATCATTTCTCATAAGACGAGAAATGACCACTCTCACACTGATGAGTCAAGAAATCCCGACCTCCCAGGAACCTCGGTAACCATTGCTCGAAGAACTCAGCCCACTCATACTTACGAGGGGGATAGCAAGTTTATCGAGGGAGTAGTGGATCGCAAAATAGCTGCTTTGCAAGGCTGTCCCTTCTTGGATACAATGGACTGGGATAGGAACTTGACTCCATTGTCGACTGAGGTGCAACAAGCTCGGGTACCGACAAGCTTTAAGGTTACCAGTGTGGAAAAATATAATGGGACAGGGGATCCGCTAAACCATGTTATCGGTTTTCAAACCATGATGGAGTTTCAGCGGGCCTCTCAGGAAGCATGCTGCAAAATTTTCCCAGTCTCGCTTGTCGGAGTGGCAAGACGTTGGCTCAGAGCTCTGCCACAAGGCAGCATTCACAGTTTTGACGACCTAACGAACAGGTTCGTTGCTCATTTTGCAAGCTCCAGACCGGTGAAGAAGACGAACGCCACACTGTTTACCATCAGACAGAAACCACAGGAGAGTTTGAGAGAATTTGTAACTCGGTTCAACAGAGATTGCTTAGAGATACCAGACCTCCAGCCGATCATAGCCATCACAGCCTTCACGACTGGAGTACGACATGTGACGCTAAAGCATTCATTGTCGAAAAAGAATCCAAAAAGTATCCCCGAACTGCTCTCAAGAGTTGAAAAGTACATTACTGCTGACGAAATGATGGCTGAACCACATGTAACCGAACAATCCTTAGACAGGTCTCCCCCGAGGAGAAGGTCAGACGCTGGTCGACCAACCGAAAGGAAAACTAGTGGATTCGGTAGATCATTCACCAGAAGAGATGACCGAACCAAACTTGAGAGATATGATTCCTACACTCCACTCAATTCCTCTTTGAAAAGAGTATTGAATGAGATACAGGATCGCGACATCGTCAGGTGGCCGGCAAAGATGAAGCCCACTCCAGGTAGGATGGGGAGCGACAAGTATTGTAAATTCCACCGGGGCCTTGGTCATGATACTGATGAATGTCGCCACCTGAAAGACGAGGTGGAAAACCTAATCCGGAGAGGATACCTCAAGCGTTTTACTAGCTCCGGAGGAGATAAGCGAGAAAGAGAAGGAAGAAAAGAAAATCCAAGAGGTCCAAGAGAGAATGAGGACAGACGACAGAGGAGGCGGCGAGAGGAGTCCCCTCGTCATCGGAATCGTGGAACAGCTGGTACCATTGGTATGATAGTCGGTGGTCTAGCTTCGGGAGGAGAAAGTTCATCTGGGAGGAGAGCATATGCTCGGACTGTGCATCAGATCAATGAGAAGTCAAAGAGAACGAGAATGGGGGAGGAGAAGATAACATTCTCGGAAAAAGACGGGGATGGTTTGCACCAGCCTCATGACGATGCGTTGGTCATTGATGTTATCATCGCCAACTACACGGTCAAGAAGGTCTTGATTGATAATGGGAGCGCAGCGGATGTTCTTTTCTATCATGCCTTCAAACAGATGAACCTTCCGAGAGAGAGCTTGAAGAAGTTTTCTTCACCCCTATACGGTTTCACGGGAGAACAAGTTGTCCCTGTCGGGATAATAAGTCTACCCATAACCTTAGGTGATTATCCGAGGTCGAGATTATTTATGGTGGAACTTCTGGTCGTCGATGTGAAGACCCCATACAACGCATTGATTGGCAGACCACTGCTTCACAAGGCCCGAGCAGTTGTCTCAACTTATTACTTGAAAATGAAATTCCCCACTGATCAAGGAGTAGGAGAAGTTCAGGGTGACCAAAAGCTCGCTCGCCAGATGTATGTAACCGATCTTAAAGAAAAGAAAAAGCCAGTCTCAATCATAGAATTGATAGAGGATCAGAATAATCAAATCTTGAAGCCCTCGACAGCCAAACAACTCATTGCTATTCCTGTCGAGCATGCGACGGAGAAGAAATTGTACTACGGTTCCGAGCTTAGTAAAGATTTAAGCGAAGGCTTGACGAATCTACTTTTGGAAAACATCACCAAATTTGCATGGAGTGCACATGAGATGCCGGGTATTAGTGCTGATGTTATCACTCACCATCTGAGCATCAAACCTGGTAGCCGACCAGTAAAGCAAAAGAAGAAGAATTTTGCACAAGACAGGCAAGAAGCCATCAAAACAGAGGTTAACAAGCTTTTGGATGCTGACTTCATCCGAGAAGTACAATATCCAGAATGGCTTTCTAATGTTGTTATGGTAGCCAAACAGAATGGTAAATGGCGCATGTGTGTAGACTTCACTCACTTAAACAAGGCCTGTCCGAAGGATAGCTACCCGCTGCCGAAAATCGACCAACTGGTAGACGCAACCTCTGGAAAGGGTCTCCTCAGTTTCCTTGATGCCTACTCAGGATACCATCAGATTCAAATGCATCAAGCTGACGAGGAACACACCTCGTTTGTTACCCCCGAGGGTACGTACTGCTACCAAGTTATGCCTTTTGGGTTGAAGAATGCAGAAGCCACCTATCAATGACTAGTCAACAAAATGTTCTCCCCAATGCTCGGAAATACAGTTGAAGTGTACGTCGATGATATAGTTGTTAAAAGCAAGAAAATCGAGGAGCACTTGGGCGACTTGCAGGATGTATTTAATGTTTTGAAAAATTTTGGAATGAAGCTCAATCCCGAGAAATGTGCGTTTGGCGTCTCATCGGGCAAATTCCTCGGATTCCTCATCTCCAAACGAGGAATTGAGGTGAACCCTGAAAAGGTGTTAGCAATAATCAATATGCAAGCCCCGAGGAGCAAAAGGGAGGTTCAACAACTTACCGGGCGAACTGCAGCACTAAGCCGTTTTCTCGCCAGATCAGGGGATCGGTGCAAACACTTCTTTAACGCACTCAAGCAAACAACCGATTTTCAATGGAATGAACACTGTCAAGAAGCTTTTAAGGGGCTCAAGTCTTATCTGAGCCGACCACCTCTACTCACTGCTCCAAAGGAAGGAGAACCGTTATCCCTTTACTTAGCTACTACTGAGCATGCAGTGAGTGCCGTGCTCATAAGCGAGGGAGAGGATAAAGTTCAGAGGCCAATATACTACACTAGTAAGGTCCTCACTGCAATCGAGAAGAGATACACCAAGGCCGAGAGAATGGCCCTGGCACTGGTGACCACGGCTAGGAAGTTGAGACCATATTTTCAAGCCCATACAATTACAGTGTTGACTGATCAGCCGCTCAAGAGCATTTTACAGAATCCAGACATATCGGGAAGACTTATTAAGTGGTCAATCGAACTTAGTGAGTTTGATATCTACTTCGAACCGAGAAGACCCATCAAAGCCCAAGCCCTCGCTGATTTCATTACTGAATGCCAACATCCATTAGAGGAAGAAGCGCCGCAGGAGCAATGGGAACTCTTCGTCGATGGATCTTCGAACAAGGATGGCAGCGGAGCAGGGATTCTGCTTCTCGGACCAGGGGGCGTGACCACCGAGTATGCCCTCCGTTTCCAATTCAAAGCCTCTAATAACGAGGCCGAGTATGAAGCATTGCTAGCTGGATTAAAGCTGACCATTGAGCTAGAGGTTCGCAATTTGCTGATTCACAGCGATTCACAGCTCGTCACCGAGCAGGTCCGTGGAGAGTATGAGGCGAGAGGCCCCAATATGATCAAATATCTGGCAAAAGCTAAAGAGCTGATGAGTGAGATCCCGAATGTTGAAATACTGAGAGTGCCTCGAGAAGAAAATAGGCAAGCCGACGTGTTAGCCCGACTTGCGTCAACAACCAAGAAAGATCATGCTTCCTCAGTGCGGATAGAAATGCTTCCTAAGCCGAGCATCTTTGTTAAGGCAATTGTGGAGATCAAAACTGAACGATCTTGGATGGATCCAATACGAGCCTTCCTCACTGAGGGATGATTGCCAGAAGACAGGAACGAGGCTAAAAGTCTCCGAGCAAGGGCAGCGAGGTACTCAATTATTCAAGGAACCCTTTACCGACGATCTTACACCCTCCCTTACCTTAAGTGCCTTGCTCCACAAGAGTCTGATTACGCTCTCCGAGAAGTTCATGGAGGAATATGCGGCAGCCACTCCGGTGCAAGGACCTTAGCTAATAAGGTCTTGCGCTGCGGGTATTACTGGCCGACCATGAACAAGGATGCAAAAGAGATGGTGAGGAAGTGTGACAAGTGCCAAAGACATGCTAACGTACCATATCACCCCCCATCCGAGATTACAGTGATGGAGAATCCTTGTCCGTTTGCACAATGGGGGCTGGATTTGTTAGGACCCTTTCCTCAGGCAACAGCTCAAAAGAAGTTTCTCATAGTAGCAGTGGATTATTTCACGAAGTGGGTTGAAGCCGAGCCTCTGGCCACGATCACTGACCACAAGGTGAAGGATTTCATTTGGAAAACCATCATATGCAGATATGGTGTTCCTCGGGTCCTCATTACTGATAATGGCCGACAGTTTGTGAGTGCCAATATAAGGTAGTTTTGTGAGGAACACGGCATCAACCTCAGGGTTACTGCCGTCGCTCACCCTCAAGCTAATGGATAGGTAGAAGTCATCAACCGAATCATACTACAAGGAATCAAGGCTCGTCTGGACCAAGCCAAGGGACTTTGGACCGAACAGCTCCATAGCGTCCTCTGGTCTTACCGGACTACGCCTAGGACATCAACAGGAGAAACACCTTTCTCCTTAGTATTCGGATCAGAGGCTGTTATCCCGGTTGAAATTGGAGTTCCCACCCCTCGTATAATTGAGTTTGAAGAGTCGGGTAACAATGACTTATTGCTCAACAATCTTGATTTCTTGGAAGAAGCTCGAGAGACTGCTCGGATCAAGATTGGTGCTTACAAACAAAGAACGGCCCGATATTACAACAAGAGGGTCCGAACAAGGAAGTTTTTAGAAGGAGACTGGGTTCTAAGGAAAGCTACTGCAGCCGGAAAGCATCCAGGCAAGCTCGGGGAAACTTGGGAATGACCTTTCCGAGTTATCAAAGTTCTGCTTGATGGGACTTACAAACTAGAAAATCCCGAGAAGCCTGGAGAGATGAGACCTTGGAATGCTGAAAACCTCCGAAGATACTATGTTTAATTTCATCCTTCTGGCATGTACTTAAGCACAATTTCCATTTCAAAACTCGTTTCTTACACGAGACTTAGGATTTCCCTGATTCAATGAAAGTGGTTTGTTTTGATATAAAGATCCTCAGAAGTATGCGTTGCTCGGCACATTTCGGCCGCAATGCCTGAGCATTATTACAAGCTCGCTAAGGTCAGAGAGACTGAGGAAAAACATGGTTTTGTTTCAACTCATTTACCTTGAGTTACAACAGCCAAGCGGAAACAAGTTAGCTACGAAGGGAGACCGAGGAAAAACATGGTTTTGTTTCAACTCATTTACCTTGAGTTACAACAGCCAAGTGGAAACAAGTTAGCTACGACCCGAGCAAGTTTGGGCCACAACACTACTTGTCCCCAAATCAGTTACAACAAGCTACCCTTTAAGTTATGATTTCCGAGGAAAAAGATGGACAGTAATAGACAAGGAATGAGAAGAAAATAACTCGACTTCACTAAAATTAAAAGCGTTATCTACAAATATTGAGAACAGAGTTCGATCAAGAAACAAAAAAAAAATAAAAAAAAATAAAAGAGAGCCAGTTTCTAATTTTCAATATCGACTTGCTCCTCGGCAGCCCGCTCTGTCTCACCTTCAACAGAAGGAATTGGCACGTCGACTTCTTCATTCCTCGGAGGGATCGACGAAACATCGGTATCCATGTACTTATCGATGTCCTCCTCGACGTCCCCCTCATCCTCTTGAAGAAGGCGGAACTGCTCGTACGCATCTTCCTTCACGACATCCTCGCCGTCTTTCCCCGCGATGACCGGGCATAGCTCATTCAAAATGTCTGAGCTCTGGCCTTTGCTGACGAGGAACCTCCGAGCTTCTTTGACAGCAGCCTGGAAGCAGAAAAAGCCTTCCTGCTTAAGGGTAAGTTGGAACTCCTCAGAGTCGCGAAACTCTCGGATACCAGCTTGTCGCCCGCTTTCAAACAGGATGGCCCCCTCAGCCTCAGCTGCTGACTTTTGTCTCGCCAGCTCATCCTCGGGCTCCTTCAGCTTCGTGGTCTCTGTCCGACCAAGAGCTCCCTTGAGCAGCAGAATCTCTTGGGAGGCAGTCCTCTTCTCGGCTGCCGAGCTTCGGATGTCAAGTGACAACTTCCCGAGAAGCGAGGTTAGCTACAATTGATGACAAAAAAGAGTTATTGAACAAGCTGAAGGAAAACTTACTAAACAATGTTCCGAGGGAAAACATGTACCTCCATCAGCTTAACGGCCGAAGCCTCCATCTTCTCCTCGGTGGCCATCTCCTCGGCTCGCTTTTGGTCCGACGGAAGAGACAGCTTCTTGAGCATCTCCAAGGCCACCCGAGAATTGGTCACTGTATCAGAGAGACGCACATTCCACTGAGGAATGTGAACGTTTCCCGTCCGGTGAGTAGGAGAGGAAGAGCGGGCATCTGATGTACGAGAAGGAGACCCAATGGCCTGGAAGGATGGGGTGGAGATGAAGACACCACGACCGCGACCCAAGTCTTTTCCTCGGCCTGGTTTGACTTGGGCACCCTCAGTGGGGTAACTCTCCTCCTCTTGCTCGGTTCAACGTCCCCAATAGGTCTCCCCTTCTTGCCCAAGTTGGCAGTTTTCTTCTGCATCCTCAGGTAATCAGCAGCCGACGACATATCTGAGAAGTAACAAGAATCGGTAATCAGCATGATTACTATAACAAAATTATAAACAAAACCGAGCAAGAGCAGGTCCCCACCTTGCATCGCTTGCTCGGACCTATAAGCCCTTGTAAAGTCTACAGCTCGGCATATCATAGGCACAGAAGGTTTAGTGAAAGGGCCTCTGAGAGTAAGATACCAGTCAAGCTCCTGAGGAGAAAGTTGGGGAAGTCGCTTGAACTTACTGAATTTTGGGACAACCCACGAGGTCCTAAAAGGAAGATCCTCGTCCTCGCCCAAAGGCATCCGAACAAAGAAATAACTAGACTTCCAATGATGATTGGAAGAGGAATATTTTGGAGTGGAGCAACCAGACCCTTCTTGAACTTTAAATAGCAAAGTCTAGGGTTTCTCGGAGCTCTACAAAGGGAGAAAATGTGTTGAAGAACATTACAAGAAAAAGGGACGCGAAGCTCGGCAGAGTAGTAGAGAATTGTGCCGAGAAAGACCCAAGAATTGGGAGCAAGACAGGTAGGACAAATGTCGAACCGATCAAAGAATGAGCATATTGCTGGGGCAATCGGTATCCGACAACCAAATGATAATGCGGTGGTAGAAATGGCAAACTCCCCATGTTGAGGACGGAATGGAGATACACCCTCAGGCACAGGCCTGCAAGGTTAGGGAATACCGAACAACTTGCGTTGGGATTCCACTTCGGAGGCTGAAAGGCTACAACTAAGATTCCTAGGCTCCCTAGAACCATCACCTGCTGCTCGGGCCTCCTGTAGTTCGAAACCAAGAGGAGCAAAGAAGGGGCGTTCTGCTAAAGGTAGCCTAATGCTCGTCCTAGCAGGAGGAGAGTTAGAGGTCGAAGGAGAAGTTCCTAAGTCGGCTTCCTCTAACACATTAATATCACTATCCGAAGAAGGGGAAGACATTTCTCGTACCTGATGAGATGAAGAAGGGATAGAATTTGCTCGAAAAAAGAAGATTACGTTTGCTCGGGTAGACAATGCTCCGGGCTCTCAATCTTTGCAGCAAGTGAATTGGACAGTGACGTCCTCGCTATTTATAGTCGAAGACCAACCCGGTCAACGGACCCGATGACGAGACGCACTGCATTCTCTCATCTGGGCCGCTCAACCTCTGCGCATCAAGTAACCATTGGATCAGGATCAATCAAATCTTAGCCGTTCAACAACTCACAATTAATGTCACCCTCGGGAACCCAAACGTCCACTCATACAGACCTATCATTGGTCATACGATGACCAATCACAAGTCTGAGGGGGCAAGTGATGAGGACAATTTTCCTCTACAATCACAGCACGACACGTGGATACAACAGACATCAGCTTCATGCTCGGTATCGAGAAGAAGGATGTACATTCCTCGGTACTCATCTTCAGAGTGGTAAAAAGCTGTCATGAACTACCCAAACAGGAACTACCTTCACTATAAAAAGGGACAAACCCTCAGGTAAAAGGGACAACTTTTAACTGACTACAAGAGCACCGAGCAGTGCACTTCACAGACTTCCTTTGTGCTAGCATCTGACTTGAGCGTCGGAGCGCCAAAGCCAGAGAACACTCTCTGGCGGGCCTCTAGCTTACGTTTGCTCTTTGTCACAGGATAATTCCATTGTCGGAAGGGAGCTAATCCGAGGAAGGACATCATCAGACGAGAAAGCTCTTGTTCAAACCTATCCTGATACGTCTTGGACTGATTTGAGACGTCATCACCAAGAATTTTATAATTTTTGATAATTGTTTTACTTGGATACAAGGTATGAGGTTTCTTACCCAATTCTTGTTCATATTTATCTTTCGATTCCTAGAGAGCGATTTAAGTTCTTCATTGGATGTTTCATTGTGTTCTTGTCTTAATTTTGGTGGTATAGATATATATAATGATGCAAGGTGCCAATTGTGTTGTCTTGATCAAATAGCAAAAGTAAAAGTAACACCAATGGTGAACCATGTTGTTTTTGTCAAAAAATTCTTTGAGTACCCAACAAAAAGGTACACAAGGTAATCCAATCCTACATGGCATGCCACATGTCATTGTCATGTAGGATTTTTTGAATTTTGAAAAAATATGATTATATAGAAAATTTTCCTTTTATCTCTCCACTTATCTTCTGTTCAAAATTTGAAAATCAAATATTCCCCTTAAATTTCACTCTTCCTTTTCCACATTCTCTCATATATTTCTCTTCCTATAGAGGACAATTAAGGACAAACAGTGGATTACATTATTTTTTACATCGCAAAGATGTGATTACATTTTTTTTTGGCATACAAATTTGAAATACATTGTTTTTTAAAACAAATGTTATTTTCATAATAGCCAAATAAAAATTGGAGAAAAAATATAATCATTAGTCAAGAATAACAAGATAGATTGTTTTTAACTCAATGTAATTTCCAAAAAAAAATTTAAAAAAAAGTTAGAGAGAAAAGTTACATTTATAGAAAGAGGTGGCCGAAGATGTTGAAAATGGCTGGATGGACAGATCGACATATTACATTTCATAACAATGTAATCTAGTCGAGGTCGTTGGATTTTCGTAGTCATGAGGCCAAAAGTTAGATGGGTAAATGATACAACCAGCTCGAAAAATGAAGTCATCACCAATTGATTTTTAAAGAGCAATTGGACACCTATTCTGGTCTACAAAAAAGAAAAGGGTAACGAGGTCTTTTGTGTATGGCAAAGGTATTAGACGCCCTACAACTCCCAAAGAACGGTTACTATGAAACCCTGACCCTAAATGTCCAATTTGTTTGAATAGGATGTGATGAAACATGGAAGTGTCGGGATGCTTTAAAAAGTGTCGAGACACTTAGAAAGAAATAGGAGACAAAATTGAGAAGTGTCGAGATGCTTTCGTATGAAACATAGGCAGAACTGAGAAGTGTTTGGACACTCATCCATCGGGATTTTTGGTTTTAATGGGCAAAGTTCAGGTTATGTGCATGAGAGTAGAGAGAAAGAAAGAAAGGGAGAGAGAGACTAGTGGTTTTTGAGTGATTCTTGAAGAATCAATTGTGGATTGAAGATTCAAGCAAGGTTTCTAGAAGATTTCTAAGATTCAAGGTAATTTCTCTTGTTATAAATTCTAGGGTTTTCATAGATGTAGACAAATTCTTTTGGAGTTGTTTTCTATGGATTAGATATGTTGATTCTAGGTTGTTTATGGATGTATTTGTAGGTTTGTTTCTTGGTTTGGATTCAATTTTGAGTTAAGTGGAGATTGGAAGATTTGCGAGAAATCCTAGAGGGAGAAAGTAAGTTTTATTGAATGTGTTACTTAATTCATTATTGTTATGATTATTTGAGATGGTTAGAATGTTAGAATGAGTTTGATTTTATCAAATCAATAGGTTTGGAGAAAAAGGGGAGAAACCTTAACTTTGGGAATTCGATTGTAAGTGTGCTCGGAACGAGATAGGGGATTCTTGACCCATTCTTTCTATCACCGTTTATCGTTTCTAAATAGCGGTTCAATTTCCTCTTTCTTTGATCATTGTTTGTATTCTCGCCTTAATAGTTTCTAAGGGAGAACGAACTTTGTGTGTGAACCTTTATTGGTTGTTGGATGATTTGCATGACCTGATTTTAATGTTCCATCACATACGAAGCATGGTTTGATTCCGTTCATGCATCATGAGTAGTTATGTACATATATATATATATGTAGGATGTTCATACATATATATATATATGTGTGTGTGTTTTAGGCAAGACTTGTTCATGTTGCATTAGAGTTGCATAGGGGACTCATGTATGGACTCGAGAAACCTTAGGTTCTTGAACAACACATGGGAGGATGGTGGGGTGTTTGGCATTAATGTCAATCCATGTGACTCATTTGTGGGTAAAAGCACATTGACGAGATGTCGGATGATGACTGTGTCTAGTTTGAGTGCGGGCGTGATGGAATAAAGGCAAGCGGATGACTCCGAGAGTAAGATGTGATTGGTGAGCGTGCTCACATTCAAAACTAGATGGGGTGCCATGGTGTTGATGAGGTTGATACTTGGAGGGGTTATTCGGATACTTGTGTTTATGTGATTGTTGACTATACATTCATGTAGTAGATTTCATATTGATGCATAACCTTTCCTTTGGTTTGACCTTATGATGTTTACTACTACTCTTTTACCCTACTGAGCTTCTAGCTCACCATTTTTCTTTTTTTTCCTTCTGCAGGCAATACTAGTATAGGTACCGATGATGTAAATCAGTGAGAGGAGGCGTGACATTGATGGTCCTAGAGTAGGACATTGGTATTGCTAGATATGTACTCTTAGCATTTTGAGATATTGTTGTTGTTCTACCTATGTCTTGAGATAACCATTTGGCACCTTTTGGTGTATGCATATTTATAATAAGGATTGATTATATGCTAATGTGATGATTGTGAATCATGTTGATGATTATTTGTTGCTATCAGTTTGTGCATACTGGTAGTGGATGGCTTGAGGCCTATAGGATTTGGTTCCATGTGATTGAGGCCTCAGGCCTAGGTAGGTGATTAATGTGATGGTTTTTTGCTATGTTCTGATTGAGGTGGACATTCTTCGATATACAAGGAGATGCTATCTGATGTTTCGGTTAAACCCGGAGGTGTGAATCTCATTAGTGACCTAAGAAGGTGCAAAAAGCACCATGTTCGATCTCTCGAAATCAGGGCATCATAGTTTGGTATCAGAGCTAGGTTTACGGCTCTACATAGGATCTAGGGTTGGGTTCTAGATGTGTGATAGTGAATCTCCATGCCATGCCATGACCTCTGCTAATCCGGTATTTTTTCTATCCATTGTAAATCCTCATTTGACTGGTGTGTTAAATAGTATTATCTGTTTTCCATGCAAATGAATACTCGTAAGACTACTAGGTCTGACAGTGCAACTGAGGTGCCACATGGTGGGGTCAGATGAGGGACTGTGAAAGGCCGAGGGAGAGGCCATAGTATAGGTGCGAGGCATGTTACTGGACGCACACCTAATATTGAGGGTTCAGTGCCGAACTTGGACTTTGAGGTGAGAGAAAAAGAGATAGCTCAGGAAGAACTGCATATAGAGGATGGTGGTCAGAAGACACTAATGTGTGTATTTTTATACCACATTTACATGCATATTTTGATACACAAGTGCATTATTTTGAATCAAGATTGAGTTGATACTTTCAGATTTTATATGTTTTATATGTAGGAGGGTTGGTGCAAAGTTGTAGCTGAATTAGAGAACAATCAGACAAAAGACATCGAAGAATGCTCTACCAGCACCTTTTGGGTGTTCCAGCACTTCAGAGGCATAAAAAGAAAGATTAGAGTGCTCTCTAGCAAACCAACACTGTAAGGGCGCCGGGACCAGATGTTGTTTTCCAGCTTTTTAGGAAACCTAGTTTTATGAGATTTTTTTGGGACGTAAAACGTGTAAACCTAATTGGAGACTCTTAGGAGACCTGTTTTAGGTATAAATAGGCTAGAAAAATATGGAAAAAGGGTTACAAACCTTGGCATCACCTGGAATAACTCTTGTTTGTGAAGCAGCTTTTCTTCCTCCTTCCTCCACTTTTGTGTATCAACTCATGGTTTCTTCTTCCCTTGAATTTATATTTATTTTCAAGGGTTGTAACTAAACTCATATCTAGGGTTTGACCTAATCAAGCATGATTGAGATGAGTTGATTTTTTATTACAAGTGTATAATGCAATTCTCAATTCTTGTTCTTAATTGTCATGCTTCAAAATATGATTTCTGCATAATTTCTTGATCACAAATTGTGTTGTTTATTATATTCATCTAGCCAAATCACGTAAACGATCCGTATTTATGTCTTTGATGGAATTGCAATTGAGAAGATTAATTGTTGAATACTTTGATCCGGGTTTCGGGGATTAATTGGTTGCTATAGTTCTTATAATTGTAATGGGTCATTTTTGCTAGGTTAAAGACTGTCATTAAACAAGATTAATTTGGTATTAATAATACGTGTTATTACCACGATCAATGGAACAACATAGTTGAGTGAGGGATCAACCCTAGAATTGGAATTGGTATTGAATGCTTGAGCCTTAAAGCTCATAATAGGATTGCTTGGTAAGGTTGTGCCCTAGGCTTTTTATCATTGTTAATTCTTGTTTGCTTGCTTCTCTACAAATTAAGTGTGTTCTCTTGACTTTCATAATTATTTATTTTAATATTAAGTACATATTTCGACTGAACTCGTCTCTGTGGGATCGACCTTGTAATTACATCTTTTGTGCTACTATAGTACATTTGTGCATTGCAAGTATTTTAACATAAAGTTTTTGGCGTTGTTGTTGGAGACTCGTTTAAGTCTAAATTTGTGCTAAACTTTCTTTCTTTTGATTTCAAATTGTATGCATGGGAGACGATCTTTGAAAGAGGATTTGCTACTTTACATCGACGACATCGAAGGACTCTTAAAGCAAAAGAAGCAAGCTGTCGAAAACGACGAAGAAAAGTTGCCAAACATCGAAGTAATGGCGGAAATCATTCCAGTTGAAACAATGGGTAATCTTGATATCCCCACCATTCCACAATCTTCTTCATGCATCACACTTTCTATGACTGCTAGAAATTATGCACTCAAGTCCATTCATTTTAATATGATGTCATCTTTTCATGAGTTAAATTATGAAGTCCCTTTAAATCATATTCGTGAACTTTTTAATATGGTTGCTAGCATGCCTTTGACTACAGGAGTTACTGAGGAGCACTTAAAGATGAAGATCTTCCCTTACACATTGAAGAACAAAGCAAAGCCATGGTTGAACAGTTTAAGGTCAGAGTCTCTTAACTCATGGACTAAATTCAAAATAAATTTTTGAAGAAATTTTTCTCTACGCAAATAATTGATGATTTGAGAGATAAAATCACACACTTTGAACAACAAGATGATGAATCATTTGCAGAGGCATGGGATAGGTTTCATAGTATTCTAACTAAATGTCCTCATCACTCTTTACCTTTCTTAGTGTTGATGCGTATATTCTATAAAGCACTGACAGTTTCTAGTAAAGCTGCAGGTAATAACTTCCCATGAGGATCAATCAAAAATAAAACTCCAACAAAATATTACACTTTTTTTGACAATCTAGCAATTGAAACTCAACACATTGAAGTAAGAGACACAATGATTTTGAGATTTGAGATTCTGATAATCTACCCCAAAATTCTTAGGTTGCCACTCTCTCAAACAAATTGGATATGCTACTAGCCATGAATGGGCATGTTGCACCACAAGAGCTTTGCGCCATATGTGCAGTTCCAGGCCATCCAAATGTTGCTTGCCCTCAAGTGGTGGACTTCCCAAAATTTGTGCAAGAACTAGCCAATTTGGTGAATGCATTCAACCATAATCCTAAGTATGATTATAATCCTAATTGTTACCATCCTAACCAATGGTCGCATCCGAATTTTTTCGAAAGAACCCTCAGAATATTCAGAATCCTCAAGCATTGAACAACTCCACGAAAGCATCAACTTCTACTTCCTTGGAAGATATGGTCCATAAATTGGCCATTAGTCAACAAAAGTTAGAGGTAGAAGTGGGTCAAACTGCTGAAGCACTAAGCAAGAGAGAGGATGGAAAGTTTCCAAGCCAAACCGTCAACAATCCAAGAAACGCCGACCATGCTAAGGTCATTCAACTCCGGAGTGGTAAACTCATCAAAAATGATTTGGATATTGCTAATGATACTATTCATGTAGGAAATAGTGAGAAAACTAAAGTGTCAGAGGAAAATGCCCTTCAAGGGTCAGAAGGGCGCCCCAGACGTAGAAGAGGGATAGAACAAAATGCCCTTATTGTGCTCCAGCACTATAAGGGCGCCCAGGACTAGTAACCTAGATCCTGTTGGCCGTTATCATGCCAAAATCCTTACACTCCTCCCATTTTTTTTCCATGCCGACTTCATAACACCGAAAAAGATAAGCATTTCAAGGAGATTTATGATTTTTTGAGTAAAGTTCACATAAATTTGCCTTTGCTTGATGTGATTGAATAGATTGCAGCTTATGGAAATTTTTTGAAGAATTTAAGGACTCACAAGCTGAATTTTGCACCAAATGAGGGAGTCTGACTCAACAATAATGTAAGTGCTCTTTACCAAATAGGTCTTCCACCCAAACTTCCGGATCCCAGTAGTTTCGATATACCAATCTCCATCGACAACAAATGACTTAGTCGCGCCATGCTAGACCTTGGAGTGAGTATTAACGTGATGCCTTACACTATTGACAAAGAGCTCGGAATCACAGGAATGAAACCTACCACCATTCGTCTTGAAATTGCATATCGCTTTGTGCGCTACTCGAAAGGTATGGTAGAAGACATTTTGGTTCAAGTTGACAAGCTAGTTCTTCCTGCAGATTTTATCGTGTTAGATATCAAAGAGGGATGTTCAAATAAGTGAGAGGCACGAATTCTCCTTGGTAGGCCATTCATGGCTACGACAAACACAATAATCAAAGTGAAAGAAGGGACACTCACAATGACTGTTTTGGGACAAACAATTGAATTACGAGTGTTTGACGCTCTTAATTTACGTTCTTCTTCTTTTGATACATGTTGCTCTATTGATACAATTGATGCACTGATTTCTTCTTTATTCTTACACAAAATGTTTTGTCAAAAACTTGATCGAGTTTTATTGCAAACTCGTGATGATGATACTGATAGTGAAAGTGTGCACGTAGTTCATGGTCATTTATATCTTTATCAGTCACGTTATACAGCGCCCATCGAACCATTGATGATGAACAAAACCAAGCTTGAACCTTCTAGCATCACACCTCTAAAGCTTGAGCTTAAGACTTTGCCTCAACACCTCAAGTATGTTTTCTTAGGCATTGACAACACACTTCCAATGATTATTTCTGCTGAACTAAAATAAAATGAGGAAACCAGTTTAATAGAGGTGTTACCTTGCCACAAAACTGCTTTGGATGGACAATAGCTGATATAAAAGGTCTTAGCCTAACTTTATGCACACATAATATCTTGATGGAAGATGGGGCGAAACCTTCGTGTGAATCTCAAAGACGTCTCAATCCTCACAAGAAAAGACGACCTTTACATGCCCATTTGGTACATTCGTATATCGAAGGATGCCCTTTAGTCTATGCAATGCTCCTGCAACATTCCAATGTTGCATGATCGCGATATTTTTTGATATGGTGGAGCAAATCATTGAGGTATTTATGGATGATTTTTCAATTTTTGGGTCATCATTTGATGCCTGTTTGGAAAATTTGACTCTTGTTCTAAAACGATGCGAAGAAACCAATTAATTTTAAATTGGGAAAATCTCACTTCATGGTCAAACGTGGAATTGTCTTAGGTCACATTGTGCCAAGTGATGGAATTGAGGTTGATAAGGCTAAGATTGATTTGATTAAGAATCTGCCACCACCCACATGTGTTAAAGATATTAAGAGTTTCTTGGGACATGCAAGTTTCTATAAACGGTTTATTAAGGATTTTTCAAAAATCTCACAACTTCTTAGTAACTTGTTAGCTAAAGATATTGAATTTCGATTTGACAGTGCATGTGTAGATGCATTTACTTTTTTGAAACATGCATTAACCACTACTCCCATTATCTCTCCTCCTCATTGGTCATTACCATTTCAATTAATGTTTGATGCTTATGACTATGCGGTGGGTGCGGTTCTTGGGCAAAAATAGGATAAGGCCTCACATGTTATCTATTATGCTAGTCACACTTTAAATAAAGCTCAATTGAATTATTCCAGCACTGAAAAAAAGCTTTAGGCAGTGATTTTTATTTTTTCTTTTGAAAAATTTCGTGCTTAGCTTGTTGGATCCAAAGTTATTGTGTATACAAATCATGAAGCTCTTAGATATTTATTGTCCAAGAAGGATGCCAAACCTAGATTGATCCGATGGATTCTCCTTTTACAAGAATTTGACTTAGAAATCAAGGACAAGAAGGGTAGGGAGAATGTTGTTGTCGATTATTTGTGAAGGCTCCATCAAAGAGTTGACGGTCAAATTAATGAAACTTTTATGGATGAACAACTCTTTGTTCTCAAGGTGCAAATACCCTGGTATGCTGACTTTGTCAATTACATTTCTAGTGGATTACTTCACGATTCCCTCACTTACCAGGAAAGGAAGAAATTTCTCGCATCTGTCAAGTACTACTATTGGGACGATCCTTACTTGTTCAAGCATGGTCTCGACCAAGTCATTCGTCGTTGTGTGCCAGACGATGAACAAGAAAGTGTCATTTTTCATGCTCATGAGCTTGCATGTGGGGACCATTTTGGAGCTAAGAAAACTGCTCTTCAAGTGCTTCAATAAGGTTTTTCTGGCCTACTCTTTTTAAGGGTGCAATTCACTTTTGTTCTAGGTCTGTGCGTTCAGAAAACCAGTAATATTGGAAGAAGGAATAAAATGCCTTTGAATGACATTCTTGTTGTTGAGATGTTTAATGTGTGGGGTATTGACTTTATGGGACCCTTCCCCCATCCTTTGGTTATTTATACATTTTGGTCGTAGTTGACTATGTCTCCAAATGGGTAGAAGCCATAGGTACAAAGACAAATGACCATCGGGTAGTGTTCTCATTCCTCAAAGATGTGATATTTACTAGGTTTGGAACACCTAGGGCAATTATCAGTGATAAGGGGAGTCATTTTTGGAATAAACCATTTGAAACTCTGTTAGTCAACTACAACCTCACTCAATGGGTAACAACTCCATACCGCCCTTAAACTTCCGATCAAGTAGAGGTAAGTAATCATGAAACTAATTTTTTTTGGAGAAGACAGTTATCACTACTAGGAAGGATTGGGCGATCAAGCTTAATGATGCTTTGTGGGCATATAGAACAGCATTTAAAACACCCAAAGGAATGAGTCCGTATTGCCTCGTATTTGGAGAAGTCTATCACCTTCCTATGGAACTGAACATAGTGCTTATTGGGCTGTTAAAAAGTTGAACTTTGATATGATTGTTGCAGGTGAGCATAGGAAACTCCAGCTCAATGAATTGGAGGATTTTCGTATGGAGGCGTATGAAAATGCTAAGATATAGAAGGAGCGTATAAAAGCAACGCATGACAAGTTGATCCGCCGCAAGGAATTTATAGAAGGTATGCATATGCTTTTATATAACTCACGCCTTTGTTTGTTTCCAGGAAAATTGAACTTGAGCTGGACGGGGCCTTTCGAAGTGGTCAACGTGTTTCCTTATGGTGATGTTCAGATTAAGAATCCCAAGAATGGGAGCTCCTTCAAGGTAAATGGTCAGCGCTTGAAACCTTTCTTGGAGTTCAAATTAAGGGACATGGCAATTGGTGAGGATTTGGACCCAATTCATACCCTCCCACCATGATTAGTGCTTGAAGTCGAGCAAGCAACATGAAACCAAGGCGCTTGTTGGGAGGACACCAAACTAAAATAGGAATCTATTTCAATTTCAGAGTTTTCCATCTTTTAAAAGAATGGACAGTGTTGTTTGCGCTACAAGGTTGGATATATGCTGGAGCACCAGAAAGGCAGCGCTGGAGCTTATGTATGCACAAAACAAGCAGTGCTATCCGTGCTTCTAGCGCTGTACCAGCGCTTGATTGGTATGGAGAGCTGAGGAGGCAGCTTCTAACACTCGACGGGCGCTGGATTGCGGGCGAGGCAGCACCTAATGTGCGACCAGCGCACTTCCAGCGTGTGATGTGGTTCCTTTGGGGAATTTAATTTTCAATACCCGACTCTTGTTTCTGTCACTCCTACAGCAGCCATTCCTCACTACTCAGGCGCTCTCCCACCGATGCCACATTTTTTAGTGCATCTTTCTCCCGCCAGGTATGATTTCTTCACTTTCTCCCTTTCTCTACATCCCTCTCCTTACTCCCAGCCTTGTTTTTCTCTCTTCAAGGTATGATCTTGTCCTTTTTGTCTTTCCTTGTCTTCAATACGAAGTGCATATTAGGTGACTTATCTTATTCTTTGAGACTTTTATCTTAAAACGCTGGATTTTTGGCTCCCTTTCCATGGTGTACTTGAATCATATTGGAGAAAGTATGGGTTGAATTGATGATTTTGTGTTGCCTAGAATCGGGTTGTGGACTCTATACATGATTTTGATCTTTTTTTTGGGTAGTTACACATGCTTGAACCATGTTTTGTGCTCCACCATATATAATGCCCACAAGGTGTTTTATGAAATGCTTCAATGAACTTTTGGTACTCCTATGACTTTCATTTCCTTTGTGGCTTATTCTATAAACATTCAGGAGTTGTGGTTTACATTACTTCTTATGTTTAAATGTTGTCCATTCACTAATGGGTGTGCTTTGCTTTTGTAGATTCATAGCTCCTAAGCGTCACGCTACTCGGACTCTTACCATTACTCATGAGGCTGATGTTTTTGATGAGACACCTATTGAACCAAAGACTCAATTTGCTCCAAAGATGCTCATGGTACCGGTCAACCAATTCGCCACCACCTATTTGCAAACCCATTTTCCCACCTTCCTTGTGGTTCCTGGTCCTAATTCTGAAGGGACAGTCTATCCTGATGTAGTTCGAGCATTTTATCAGACTCTTACTTCAGAAACCCAACAAGGAGATAACTCGGATGAGGATCATGTGTTTCCTGAGGATTATTATTTCCGGGCATCTATTGGTGAGACAATTCTTTGGTTCTCCACTTCAGACATTTTCCAGTGTCTTGGTTTCCCAACATCCCTAGCAGAGAGCATCAACTTTAAGCGTCCGAGCATACTTCCAGATAATCATAAAGCTCACTCTTTACACCACGAATGGACATTTCAGAACACTAGGCATGTGCGCCGGGCTCACCTGAAACCGAAATTACGGCTCTTGGATTCTGCTATATACCAAAATCTTATTCCCCAAGGCATGATCATTAAACAACATGCACCCTTTATGACCACCCTTTATCGCATGCAACAAGGGGAGTGGTTCAATATGGGGGATATTTATATGAGGTCTATTCTGAAAGCTAAAACGATGGTGGAAACACATCGAAAGATTATTGCTTCCAAGAAGAAGTTATTCTTTCCTTTCTTAATTACTCGCCTTATGTGGAAGCGAAGTGGACTGTGGATTCGAGTTTAGGGAGCCTGCCACTTTATCTTTTTCACTGCCTGTGGATTCGACACCTAAGTTTTAGGCTCTTCATGTTAACAGTTCTCTTCTCCTTGGGGAGGTTCAGTAGGGTTTTCATGATCTTTGTGATGACATACAACATGGTTTTTACAATATGCATGTTGCTTTTGCCACAATTTTATCTCGTTTGCCTCCGCCACCCACCGATGATTGCTGATCATGTCAGGTTGTACTCTCCTACTTCATTTTCCTTTTTCATTTTTCACTGAGGACATTGCTTCTTTTACGTGTGGGGGAGGATATTAACAACTTTTTGAATATTTGTGGGTAACATTTTGTTAAACCCTCACGAGACTATAACTCGTCCACTAGGGACACCTAGGGGTTTAAAGGGTTGTCATATGTGCTAAGTACTAGTGTGTTTTCCCACCGATTGGGATGGTATTTTGCATATTTTTGTTGAGTTTTGAAAGTAAAAAGTTGAGTTTCAATGCTTAAAAACCACATTTTAGGTTTGAGTTGCCGAAATCCGTGTTAATGAGCCAATGCACAATTTAACACTTTGACGTAGTCATTTTAAGTGTTTTGTAGTGGTTCAAGTTGGTTTGGTAGCTTAGAGATATGAAATCCAAGTTGTGGAAATGTCATCTCTTAAGCATTTGAGTTTTAATGTGCCAGATTTGGTTCTATCAATCGGTGAAGATTCTTGAACGATAGGATAAAGTCACAAGGTCGAGTGTGATTCCTTTAGTAAAAGTAGTGTGGATGTATCATGGAGTGGAAGAAGCAACCTAGGAGTTGGAGTCCAAGGTGAGAGAGATGTATCTAGATTTGTTTGGGAATCCATGTACACATGTTTAAATTTCGTGACAAAATTTTTTTAAGGAGGGAAGGAAGTGAAACCCGACCCTAAAGTCCAATTTGTTTGAATAGGATGTGCTAAAAAAAAGGAAGTGTCGGGAAGCTTTAAAAAGTGTCGGGACACTAAGGAAGAAATAGGACACAAAATTGAGAAGGTTTGAGACGCTTCTTGAGGTGTCGGGACACTTTGTGAAGAACTGGACACATATTAGAAAAGTGGCGAGACACTTCTTGAGGTGTCGAGACACTTTCTTATGAAACAGAGGCAGAATTGAGAAGTGTCCGGGGTGTCTGGACACTAGTCTGGACTTTTGGTTTTAATGGGCAGAGTTCAGCTTATTTGTGCAGAATAAAATAAAAATACACGAGAGTAGAGAGAAAGAGAAATGAAGAGAGAGAACAGTGGTTTTTGAGTGATTCTTGAAGATTCAAGCAAGGTTTGCATAAGATTTCTAAGATTCAAGGTAATTTCTCTAGTTGTAAATTCTAGGGTTTTGGTAGATCTTGATATATTCTTTTGGAGTTAGTTTCTATGGCTTAGATATGTTGATTCTAGGTTGTGTATGGATACAGAGCATGGTGTGATTTCGTTCATGCATCATGAGTAGTTTTGTATATATATATATATATATGTAGGATGTTCATATATATATATATGTGTGTGTGTGTGTGTGCGTGTGTGTGTGTGTTCGGCACGACATGTTCATGTTGCATTAGAGTTGTGTAGGGGACTCAGGTATGGACTCAGAAAACCTTAGGTTCTTGAACACCACATGGGAGGATGGTGGGGTGTTTGGCGTTAATGCAAAGCCATGTGACTGACATGTGGGGCAACGCACATCGAGAAGAGGCCTAATGATGACTGTGTCTAGTTTGAAAGCATGCGTGACAGAGTTCACGCAACCAGGTGACTCCAGGAGTAAGATGTGATTGGTGAGCGTGCTCACATTCAATACTACATGGGGTGCCATGGTGTTGATGAGGTTGATACTCGGAGGGATTATCTGGATACTTGTGTTTATGTGATTGTTGAGTGTACATTCATTTAGTAGATTTTATATTGATGCATAACCTTTCCTTTGGTTCGACTTTATGATGTTTACTACTACTCTTTTACCTTACTAAGCATCTAGCTCACCTTTTTACTTTCTTTTCCTTCCATAGGGAATATTGGTATGGGTATCGGTGATGCGGATCAATGAGAGGGGCGTGACATGGATGGCCTTGAGTAAGACATGGGTATTGCTAGAGATGTACTCTTAGCATTTTGAGATATTGTTGTTGTTGTACCTATGTCTTGAGATAACCATTTGGCACCTTTCGGTGTATGCATATTTATGCTGAGGATTGATTATATGGTTATCTGATGATTCTGAATCATGTTGATGATTATTTGTTACTATCAGTTTGTGCATGCTGCTAGTGGATGGCTTGAGACATCTAGGATCTAGTTGCATGTGATTGAGGCCTAAAGCCTAGATAGATAATTAATTTGATGGTTGTTTGCTGTGTTCTGATTGAGGTGGACATTCTCCGATATGCTAAAAGATGTTGTCGGATGTTTTGCTTAAACCCGAAGGTGTGAATCTCATTAGTGACCTAGGAAGGTGCAGAAAGCACCATGTGGCATCTCCATGAATCGGGGAGTCACAGTTACCGTAAAAATGATCTTTTATTTGACTTTAATTTGTTTTCAAAAATGATTTGTATGTCCCAATTTTTTTTAATGAACTTATGTAGCTAGTAAAAGTCTATGTTTCAATTGAGTGAGCATTCGCCTATTAATGCTGTCACGATTTACTTTTTTTAAAAAAAGGTTGGATGAAAGATGCCACTTCAAGTGGCTTTTGAAAAGCATACGGGATCATTCGGGTCATTCTCGAGTTAGCTAAAAACATTTTCATGATTGGATGATTTTTTTTTTACTTGGAGTGCGTTTTGATGATTTTGAAATGATTAGATGAAAAATCTCACTTGGAGTGGGTTTTTATTTTTTTTGAAAAGGTGCACAGGATCACTAGTGCTATCTTTAGATTGGCCAAAAAAGTTTTCGAGAATTGGATGAAAAATTCCACTTGGAGTTGGGTTTTCTTGTTTTTGAAAAGGTATGAATTTTTAGGAATTTTGTCGATGAACCAAAGTGATCCAAACACAATAAGTAACTCCAATTCAGCTGAACTTACAACCATGTCCTTCATCAAAAGTGTGAAACCCATTTAATACTCATCAGATGAGTTGGATATCGCTTATTCCCCTTTAAAACTTTAAATAGACCCGTCAAATCTCTAAAAGCTTGATTGCATTCCGGTTATATGGCACCAATCCTTCCGAATAAGCCACATAGAAAACCTCGATATCTCAAAGACTCCTTGGAACTCACCCGAAATTATTCCATTCCATAGTTAAATCTTGGTGCTTTTATTAGTGTTAAACGACTTGGATTAAAATTTGTCACGTTGCACTTTTTCCATGGAATTAAAAAATAAAATTCTAAATATGCATCCTAAATATTCACAATTCACAATACCTAAATGCGTATACGCTTCTAACATCTTAAAATCATATGTATGCAACTTACTATTTTACATCCACTATTTATATGTTACATGGCCTTGTGCCTAATATATGAGAAAAACAAAAATCCCCAAAAACCCTAAACTAAAAACCTAATGCATAATTTGCCACCTAAACAATTTGCAGTTATATCCAAAACCCAAATATTATATACAAAAACAAATTTTGCTAACCAAAAATTAAATTAAGGTGGATTTGCAGACCGATACACAATTTGAGACTTATGGGCTGATAGGGCTGACATGAAATTCTTGTTTGTGTTTTAGACCATTCATTAGTTCATTTACCCATTTGCCCCTGCATCATAGTTTTGAAATTCAAAAACATTCTGATGCATGCGTGATACACTACTACTCTAGGTATGTGGCGTGATACACAATGACAACAATACCCATCAAGATCTTCGTGATACCCATACAAAATCTTACCATTGTCACAAACGCCAAATACATCAGTCATATTCTATCGATTCAACTGTTACGCATACACTGACTCTAACCAAGTGACTATTCCGCAATTGACGCGATGTCTCCAACAAATGCCAAAAAACATTCTAGTCTTTTGCTCATGTCAAGTGCAGATAGGCCGTCGATGTATGCTAGGAAAACCAATGGTTTGCTTAATTGAGAATCTATTGAATAGGTTGAACATTTATTGCCTATGCTTGTTCTCAACCCGGGAGCATGGATGAAAATAAGATAAGGTGTCCGTGTGTGTAGTGTCATAATCGTCGATTCAGGGAACCAAATGACGTGCATCTCCATCTTTTGAAGAAGGGGTTTGTGGATGATTACTATGTGTGGTCTCGGCATGGGGAACCATATGTTACAACAACAAATGAAGCAATAGAAGGAAGCCACATGTGTGCGTATGCCACGGAAAGTGTGGATACAAAAATCCCTAATCCATACCCTACAATGGTGATGGACGTAGCTGAACCAAGCTTTGACCTATCAAATGTAGAGAAATCTCTGAATCCTAGTACATAGAAATTATATGACATGTTGTAGGCATCAGAACAGGAATTATGTTCGGGGTGTGAAACAATGTCCCAATTATCGGCTATGGCCCGATTGCTGAGCATTAGATCTGAACATCATTTGTCGAAGAGTTGTTATGATACAATAATCGGATTGTTCAAAGAGGCATTACCAGAGGACAATAAACTTCCACACAACTGCTATAGTACAAAAAAGTTTGTCGAAGGATTAAGACTTCCAATGGAGAAGATTCATTGTTGCTTGAATGGGTGTATGATATATTGGGGAATTGACAATGACTTTAACATTTGTAAATTTGTCAGTACCCTCGATATAAGAGCAGAAAAAGAGGTGGTTCAAGGTAGAGGGAGACGGTTCCAAACCAAAAAATGTATTATTTCCCTTTAGCACCCAGGTTGCAAAGACTGCATGCTTCATAAGCCACTGCAAAACACATGAGATGGCATGATGAGCATTGACAAGAAGATGGAGTAATATGTCACCCATTGGATTTGGAGGCATGGAAACACTTCAATAGACTTCATCCACTATTTGCAAGTGATAAACGTAATGTTCGGCTCTGTCTATGCATAGATGACTTTCAACTTTTTAGGAAGTCCAGTCAACAGTATTCATCATGGCCGGTGATAGTCACTCCATACAATTTGCCTCCCTGGATGTGTATGAAGGAGGAATTCATGTTTCTTTCGGCGACTATGCATGGATCGACGAACCCAAAACATAAAATAGATATTTTCCTTCAGCCTTTGGTTCATGAATTGTGCATGTTTGTGGGAGTACGGTGTTGACACGTGGGATGTACATATGAAACAAAACTTTCAATTGCGAGCTAAGTGACTTTCCAACATACTCCATGTTATCTGGTTGGTCTACAGCCAAAAAGTAGGCTTCTCCTTATTGCATGGACGATTCTGGGGCATTTACACTTCATAGAGGGGGCAAGACATCATGCTTCGACACCCTGGTTCAACACCCATCGCAAGTTCCTACCTTATGATCACCCGTATAAGAGGAACAAGAATTGGTTTAGGAAGAACAGGGTTGTCACAAAAATAGCACAACCCGTACTATCTGGTGAAGTTATATTTCAACGTATAATTGCTTTAAGTGACAGACGAGGGTGGGGAGGCACATATGAGGCAAGAACAGCAGGTCCAGTGTAGTATCGTTGGATGTATCCATTTGAACGGTTTCTTCGGCACTTGAAGAAGAATATAAAAAATAAAGCTAAGGTTGAAAGATCCATTTGCAATGCATAACTAGTTGAGGAATCATTCAGCTTCTATTCATACTACTTTGAGTCTCATGTATACATGAGGCACAGAAAAGTGCCATGGAATGATGATGGTGGTGAAGGAATTACGATGGAAGGGAATCTGACAATATTTATCCATCTCGGTAGAGCTTTTGGGCAATAAAAAATTCGACCACTTAATGGACGAGAATTAGTGGTAGCTCAAACATACATACTTCTTAACTGTCAAGAGATTGAGCAATATGTCAAATGCACATGTCAAAATTTTAAGACTTTTTCATATATATATGGATGTTTACAAATAATTTATCTTTGGTTGTTCATAGGACGAAGTATATTTTGTGAAAATCTATGAGGTATCGGTGTTGTGAACGAGGCTGAAATTGATGCGGCGTTGGAGAATGAATTTGCATTTTGGTTTAGACGATATATAAGTTTTTCACAAAATAAAACTACTAATTTTTTATTTATTTATGTCTGATGAGCAATTTTTTTGTAATTGTGTTCTAGGCAAATGATACTTTGAATGACATTTCCAACCAACTCATCAAGGATCTATCTCAGTGGCCTTTAAGGAATGTCGAGTCCGTGTCGGTATACTTTTTTCACAGCTTCAAATTTCACACAAGAAATCATGGCTCAGAAAAAGCAATGGTGAATAGTGGGCTTTGCATTAAGGGGACGAATTACACTGAGTCGTCAAGTGACTACTACGGTATGCTAGATGAAATCCTAATTCTTGAGTACCTGAGGCTGCCAATCAAAAGAACGGTATTGTTCAAGTGTGAGTAGTTCAACCCGACACCAAATGTTGGAATGAAGGTTCATCATCAATGTAACCTCATTGAGGTAAATCAAAGATATCGTTTCAATAAATATGAACCATTCATTCTATCCATGCAAGCCCACAAGTGTATTATGCACCATATACGAGCTTAAGGCGTCACAGGGGTGAGTGGTTGGCGGTTTATAGAATAAAGGCTAAACCGATTGTTCATATGCCAGAATTAGCAGAACATTCCAATACCATGACATCAGAAGCATTCCAAGAAGAGGAGTCTGAAATGCAATCGATTCATGTGAGTGCGGATGTCATTCCTGGCCCACTAAATGATCCAATTGGATCTTTCATAGAGCTAGATGATGTTGATAAGGAGGAGGTCGATGATGACGAGAAACTTAATTCAGAATCAGGTGAAGAAGTCGATGACGAAGCGGAGTCAGAATTTGAAGACTATGTTAGTGATGAAAATTAACAATATTCATTGTGTAATATGTTTAGTTGGAATTATTTGTATTAGACATTAGTTTTGTTGAAAAACATTAAATGGCATCTTTTAGTATATTAAACTTAAACTTTGTATGAAATGTTTGTTAGTTTCATAGATGACTAGTGGTAGAGGTTCTCAAGGTTCTATTGGTGAGCAATCTGGCTCAACAAGCACAGGTAGAGGTCGTAGTTGTTCCACGATCCCATCATCACCTCTGACCCCTCTATCGCAGCCACCGATGCTACCAACCGATACCCCCATTGATGGTAGTGGTACTCCCATTGATACTAGTGGAGCAGGTTCATCATCGACGCGGGGTGTGGATCGCCGATGTCCTATTACCGTTTAAGATATCAGGTTAGTAATGATTAATTTATGATTAATTGAAACATATTGATTTGTTAATAACATATTTAATTGTATAGTTATTTTTTTTTTCAGGTTACATCCTTCGGAGCCATGTTCAAGGAGGATTCGAAAGATATTTGAGGAGCGGATATGCGAGAATGGGTCGTCTTGCAAGGGGATATCTACAGAGGTGAAGGAGTTCTATTGGAATAAGTTTAAGGTAATCGAGCTTCTTTAATTAATTCTTATTTCTAATATTCACTTAATTTATTTAAGAACTACTTAACATAATTAATATTGATTTAACTAACACTCCACATTTTGTGTTTGCAATATTTCGTATAGGAGGAGGCGGTCGATGCATTACTGAAGATCGCCTAGGGGAAAAAGATTGTCAACCACTTTAGTGATATGCTCCAGCAATTGAAGGGTGGTGAGAGACCTTTTTTGTTTCAGAGGACGCATGGACGAAATGACAGCATGACTGGAGTGCGCCCGAGGAAGAAGAAGAAGGTGTAGTGTCAAAAAAATTAAGAAGATGTTAAAGAAGATACCAGCATCATGGAAAACACGAAAGCATCTTGATTTGACCACCCTTGAAAGATAGATTCAACACTGGAAAAGCATAGAGAAACATAAGTTGCTTTGACAGTCAATATTCAGTATCTTGTTGATACACTAACGATATGGATGTGATACAATAGTGCTTTCTCTCTGATTAATTCTGAAACTTTCTCACACACAGAATACGTATTAGTGGGTTGTCCTCGGAATGTGATATTGTAACTATGGAAGATTTGATTGACATTTTGAGTGGAAAAAGCATAACCAACAATCTGAGTGAATCTCAAATTTATATATGAGAGTTGTTGATAGATATCAAACTATACTATTATTCAAAATGCAATTCATAAACATAACTGTTGGACTTGGGATGTGGGTTGGGTCGCCCATCCCAAGTCCATTTAACAAGAGAAGTTAAGAGAGGTTGGGAGAAGTTACTTGGTGTAACTATATCCCTAACCTCTCCCATGTGGAACTTAACTTCACCAAAAAGAAGAAACAAGGGAGTGGTTTTTCTTGAGAGAATTCCAAAAAGTGTGCTTGCAAAGATAATCGAAAGGTGTTCGTCCCGTGAATAGCGTTTCGATTCTAGTAATTGGAAATCACTTAGAAGCATTGTGAAACATAATACGATCCTCAAAGTTCCCCAAATCGATCAGGAAAAGAGTAAGTGTTCTTGATCCTACGGATTCTACAATAACTATGAGTGCAAGTCATTAATGCACATGGAAAAATACTTATGGATGTGAACATATACTTTCTTTATATTGGAGTCCTTGTGTTGGATAAGTAATCATATGATATCCTAAATAAGTGTTAATTTTTTATTGAAAGTTTTAATTATATAACTGATTATATAACTGAGTATATAACTTTTTTTCAGACTTACATCATCAAAGAGGAGTACAAAGATATTAGACAGACTAAGATCGACAAGGTGCTTTCAAGTTTGTCACCAGTAACCCGTTACCTAATTTTCCCATTGAATTTGAATGGGGTAAGAGAAATAGAGATACAGCCAAACCATTGGACACTAGTTCCATTTGACTCGTCGAAGGGGGAATCGACACAATATAATAGCTTGAAGCCCAGGGATGGAATAATAAACCCCTACATTGTCGATGCTCAAAAACAAGTAAAAAAATTTGATTTATACATATATGATGCATACATGATATTTCCATGATTATTGTATGAAACATATAGCAAGAACAACATCATGCACACAGGTGAGTTACGTGACAGGCAAGCAAAAGGAGATTTTCAAAATGAACAATGAAAATAAAGGCCTTGATAAGGAAGACGTTGATATGGCATACACGTTTGTCATGTAATGAAGAAATTGCTGAAGAGTGAACCTATAGATGAAAATCTATCGCTTCAAGAAGTCATGAAATACAAATGTCAGATGGTGACAATGTTCATGGAAATTTTTGTCATTCCATGAAAAATTGAAGTAATGTAAATGACTGACAGAATATGTTTCCTTATATAGTACATAAATATTTTAGCGTAATGTTATTTTGCTACTATCTCAGATTAGGAAATTATTGACCTTATATCTATTCTACATAATTATAAATTACATTCACGATAACATAAATACTAGCATCAGATACATTGACAATACATTCTCCATACATAAAGAAATAACTATGAACCAAAAAACAATGCAAATATAATGTTAAAAATTATAAAATACCTTCACAATAATATAAATATTAGCATCAGATACATTGGCGATACATTGTCCATACATAAAGAAATAACTATGAACGAAAAAATAACACAAATATAATGTAACTAATTATATAAAATACCTTCACCATAATATAAATATTAGCATAAGATACATTGGCAATACATTGTCCATACATAAAGAAATAACTATGAACCAAGAAACAACACAAATATAATGTAACTAATTATAACATAACTTATGGATAATAACAATATTAGTATCACATACATTGACGATACATTGCCGATACATAAAAAAAAACATGAACCATATAACAAAAATTAGTAACAAATTATAATATACTTTAACGATGATATCAATATTAGCATCAGATACATTGATGGTACATTGCCGATACATAAAAAATAAATATGAACCTATAACAACACAAATATATTGTTTTAAATTATTGTTGTTCAACCCAAAAACACCGCAACACTTCAAAAATTATCATTTAAATTTGTCACAAATACTTCAACGAGAGGCAAACCAAGAACATTAATCAATGAAACTATTGTGCTGAAATCCTCCTCATTCGTAAGAGAACATCCATTGTAACCAGATATGAAATATGATTAATCAAACTTCCTCACTTCAAAACAACTCCATCTGTCAACAATTTTACAAATTAAACACTAAAAATCAACATCTGACCCAAGCATAACAGGAAATACTTGTGAAGAATTCTTAACCATTAAAAATACACCCTATGCCATAGTAAACAATTTAATTATAACAAAAAAAATCGTATGAATGAATTACCAATGTATCACAAGGGTATCACCAATGTGAAAACTACTAGAACATACCTCCTCTGCAAAAAAAAACCCTAACTTCAACAAATCACAAACCTACCATAAACAAATTATAGTACACAAATACTAAAAGGAAAAAAACATAAAGAAAAAATGTAAGCAATGGAAAAACAAAATAATCATAAACTGCAAAATGAACAATAATCAACAACCAATGAATGCACAAAAGTACCTTCTAATACAACTACATAATCAACATTAATGTGCCGGCAATAACAATAAGCCACCAAACCAACCGGCCAACCATGACAATGTTACTTCAAAGACAAAAAAAAGGAATGAAGAACAACACCCCTTCGATAACCAGATGATATCGACGTCGAAAGACACAAAACATGAACGAGTAAATGTTGGTGCTCTCTCTCCGAAATCTCATCTCTCTCTCTAACTAGTCGTGCATACCTCCTGCCCAAAAAACCCTAGTTGTGTTGCTTCCAAGGTAAATTTTATCATTTGGGGAAAATAATGACACCTACAATTCCACATTTATCCTTATTTTGACCTAATATGAAATAAGTTTTGCCGCCTATTTTTCTTAGAAATAAGAACATTAAACTTGACTTTCTGACAATTTCCACTTAAATTAAGAACTAAAGCCCAACATGTTTGTCTTAGTAATCAACCCATCAAATAACTATGCATTAAAAATTTATATTTATGACTCTCACCCAATTCCACTAATCCAATACCCTGGTCAACAACCTGAGTCATCCTAACATATTCTTCTTTTTCATCCAATTGGATTGATTTAACAGCACAGCAAATTGATCCAATAGACAATGAAATTCCAACAACTGTAACATGTAATGCCAAAAACAAAACCAGCAAGCACATGCACATAAATTTATCCGTATAGCCAACCATCGAAACAACCAAACATATCATGATCCTAAGAAACCTAATTTCAGATTTATAAAATCCAATTCAACCAAAACAAAGTCTTACCTTTCAAAATTTAATTGATTAAAACTCCAAAAAAATTTGACGATGGTATGTGAGAGGGCTTAGTACAAGTGAGAGGAGATTTGAGAAGTGATTTGGGTTAAGTAAAGTTTTGGGTGATTCCAATGATAAGGGTAAGTTGCAGCTCAAGTAGTTTGGGTTAGTGAAGAAGATATTTATGGTGAGATTCTGATGTGAGTGGTTTCGAGTGAGGTAGAAGGCGGCTAATGAGGCTGCAACTTTTGGGTTTTGGGTGAAGGGAAGATTTCAAGTAATGGTGGTGGTTTGGACAATGGGTGATTTTGGTGATAGAGGAAGGTGATGGGTGAGATTCAGGTGAAGATGTAACACCAAGTCCTTAAAATTAACATTTAGGACATTAAAAGTGAAAAATTGATATTTTGGTGAATTTCAGGGGTTAGGCATGCCTAGGCGCAGTACTAGGTGCGCCTACAAGAAAACTTTTACACTCCTAGGCGTATAATTTCAAATGACTAGGTGCATGAACAGTGATTTTTGCACTTTCAAGTGTAAAAAATGGAGTGAAATGAGAGTTTTTAGTTTTACTCGAGAAGGGGAAAGAAGTGAGAGAAAAATAGAAAAGTAGAGAAAGAAGGAGTGATTTCTTGAAGATTGAAGCATGGATCGAAGAGTTTAAGAAGATCAAACAAGATCAAGGAAGTTTTTACAAGATCTAAGGAAAGAGTCTTGATTTCTCAAGTTAGGCTTTTCATGTGTTTTGTAGGTTTGCGTTTGAATATTCATTTTTGGTGATGTTAGAGATAAAATAGTTTGTTTGAGACTTTTTATGAATGTATTTGCAGATTTTGTTGTTAATTTGGAGGATTCTATGCATATTGGGGTAATGGATGCACGAGGAACGAATTTCTTTGATCTCGTGGATTAGAGTCAAGTTTGAGACTAAATTTTGGATATGTTGGTGATTTAAGGGTTGGTTACCTACTCTACAAATTTGAGATGATTTCGAGGAGGAATTGATGAGGTTACAGTGTAACCCTGAGAGGGAAATTTGGGATTTATGAGGCAAGAGTGAGAATCTTAGATTGGGGTTTCTTTTCCGGGTTTATGAAGGTATATTAGAAACTTTTAAACTGTTATTTGAAATGGGTATGTACACTTGAGAGTACATTTTGGCTAATATGGGTGAGTTGAGAGAAACCGTAGGAATTGATGTTTAAGTCCAATTTGGGTACGAAATTGGGGGTGGGATTATGGATCTAATCCATTAAAAATTGAATGTTTAGTTGGAACTATTGTTGTAGTGTTTTTGAAGGCATAGGGAGATACGTAAATGCATCACATACCTATGCTCAGACCGGACAGATATATATATATATATATGTATGTTCGATAGGTGATCAAACATACATTAAAGTATGCAATTCAATCAATAATCAACAAAAAAGCTCATCCTTCCTAAGGAACAATTGAGTCAAGGACTCAAAGCAAACACCAATGAAGAATACAAACTGCTATTTGAGGTTATTAGGATTGAATGATTCAAAAATGGCTTAAGAAGCCCTACCTCGTTATCGAACCAAAGCTACAATTCACAAATTCTAAATATAGGGTTTTGACTTTCCAAACCTATCCAATGGAAAATTTGAAACTCATTTCATACTCATTGTACCTCCAATTAATCATACCAATATAGAATAGCACAAGAGCATCAAAAGTTCTTACTTCTCTCTCTAGAAGTCACCAAACTCTTGAATCTCGTCCAAATCCAACTTCAATCTCAAATCAACAATCAAACCTACAACTATGACCATAAACAAGTCCTAAATCAACATATCTGAACACCAAATCCATCCCATAAAGAATCTCCACGAATTTGGACAAAACCATAGTTTCTAGATCTATCGAAAACTTACCTCAAACTTGAAGAATCTTGCTTAGATGATCACCAATCCATAAAATCCAAGCTTCAATCCTCAAGAAATCTCCTCTTCTATTTCTAATTCTCTCTCTCTCTCATTGGGTTTTCTCAAAAATGGCTAAGTTCTGTCTAATTTCGGGCTTTAAAATGCTCAAAATTTTACGAGATGCAGCTAGGCGCATTTTGGGCCCAACTAGGCGCCCTTGTCTTAAGAAAGATTTTCAAAACAACAAAACTCTAGGCGCAAATAGGGGCATGCCTAGGATCTTACCTAGGCGCACGATTAGGTGCCCCTATCTAAAGTTTAGTTTTTCAGCTTTGAAAATTTTGGTTCTAGGCTCCTCTTGGGCTCAAATTGTACACGCCTAGGCCCGACCAAAACTCTTGAAACTTCCAAAAACTTTAGTTTTCATCCTCTAAGTATCCTAGATGTTAGTATTTGGGTCGGGTGTTACATCCTCCCCCCTTAACCAAATTTCATCCACGAAAATTAGCTATGTACCTAAATTTTCAAATAAATTCGGGTACTTCTTCCTCATCTTTGACTCTAAATTTGAAGTTGCTTCCTCGACTCCGTGCTACATCCATATTACCTTCACCAATGGTATCACACTTGATGTTGTGACTTTATCTTGATGGTTCAGAATCTTCGCCGATTGAAGAGTGTAACTCTTATTGTCTTTTATCTCAAGTGTAGTCCAATTCAATACATGCGACGAGTCTGGCTCATATTCATAAAGAATTGATGCATGAAATAAGTTGTGAACCCTTGCTAACTGTAGTGGAAATGCTAAATGGTATGCCATTGATCCAACAAGCTCAAGAATCTCAAACAGACCCACAAATCGTGGTGCCAATTTCCCTTACTTACTATACCGCTGAAGACCACATCCAGGGCTAACTTTCCAGAAGACCTTGTTATCAACCGCAAACTCCAACGGTCTCTTCCACTTGTCCGCATATGACTCCTATCTACTTTGGGAGGTGAGTAACTACTATTTGATCTCATCAACTCATTCTCTGACTTCTTTGACCATGTCTGATCCTGACACTACCTTATCATCAACCTCGGCCAAACATAAGGGTGACCTACGAGGCCTCCAATAAAGTGACTCAAAAGGCTTCATATCAATACTACTATAGAAAGATTTGTTGTAGATAAAATTTGACAAATACAAGTACCGGCTCCAACTTCCCCCGAAATATACCACACAAGCCCGAAGCATATCCTCCAAAACTTGAATGGTCCCCTTACTGTGCTCGTCCCTCTATGTATGATACGCCGTGGTAAACTCCAATTGTGTACCTATCACCTCTTGCAATCTGCTCCAAAATCTACTAGTAAACCGGGGGTCTTGGTCTGACACAATAGACAATGGAACCCCGTGAAGTGTCACTATACTCTTTCACATAAAACACACTCAATGATTCTAAGGAATCTATCTCCTTCATTAGTGGAAAATATGTTGACTTGGTCAACTAGTCAACAATCACATAAATCGTGTCACGAAGTCTCGATGTCATCGACTGTGCCGTCGCAAAAATCCATTGTGATCCTCTCCCATTTTCATTGTGCTACTGGTAGTGATTGTAGTTACCCCACCGACCTCTAATGCTCCGCTTTCACTTGTTGACAAGTCAAGCAGTTCACCACAAACCTGGCCAGTTTGGCCTTGATACCTATCCATCAAAAATTTATCTTCAAGTCTTGGTACATATTCGTACCCGTAGATGCATAGCAAATCCTAAATGGTGTGCTTTCTGCAACATTTCTTACCGTAACAGTTTATCATAGGGAACCACCAATCTTTCCACCTAACTCAAACCTTTATTGCCCCCTCGGACCCAACCAAAACTCTCCTTCATTGCATCAAATGTTGAATCAGCATTTTGTGCATCCACAACCTTTTATACCATCATCGGTGTCAAAGTCATACATACCAAAAATACATGATCCTTATCACTCTACAATTCCAAGCCAAACTAGTTGATTGTCTCAACGACACCCCATTCATGCAAGAACAAACTAGTTACACCATGGTTCCGACTCAATGCATCTGCAACTACATTTGCTTTACTTGGATGGTATTGCAAACTAAAGTCAAAGTCCTCAAAGTATTCCATCTACGACCTTTGTTGTAAGTTTAACTCCCTTTGGGAGAATAGATTCTTGAGGCTTTTGTGGTCCTGAAAGAATTTGATCATTTCTCTGTAAAGGTAGTACATCCATTTCTTTAACTCAAAACCAATTGCCACCAACTTCAAATCATGAATTTGGTAGTTCCTCTCATGTTTATTCAACAACCTTGAGCTATACTAAATAAGTTTATCTCGTTATATCAACAATATCCCAAACAAATCCCGGATGCATCGCAATACACTTGGTAACCCACATCCTATTCTGGAACCACTAACATTGGTGGAGATGTCAATCTCCTCTTTAATTCTTTGAATGTTGCTTCACACTCATCTATCCATACAAACGGTGCACCTTTATTAGTTACATCATCAGTGCAGTCACACTTGAAAAGTCCTGCATGAACCATCTATAGTAACTGACTAATCCCAAGAAGCTTCATATCTTTGTAACATTTTTCGATCTTGCCCAATTCAATAATAATTCCACCTTACATCTATCAACTGCAATGCCCTCTTGAGTGATTACATGGCCTAGGAATTTAACCTCTGTGGCCCAAAACTCGCACTTACTCAATTTGGCATACAATTCATTCTCCCCCAATGTTTGCAACAATAGCCTTAAGTGTTCCTTGTGCTCCTCCACCGTTGGAGAATGGATCAAAATATCATTGATAAACACTGTATTGTTAGAAAAATGTATAAATCAGGATAATCACTATATTCAAGAAAACTTGGTGGTTCGACCAACTTATCAATACAAATAATCTCTTCGTTTATTGATATTTTCAAGTTACGGGAGCGCAATATAAACTAGTAATGTTCTCTATAAAAATCAATCATCGATCCCCTTTGTTATGACCCTTCCATTAACATTTATAAGGGGTAAGGATGAAATCATCTCCTCATAATTTGGGATTGGATCCCTACATTCATGAGAGTTTCCATTCGTGCTAGAGGTGTGGTTCATCCCTTCTGTGATTACTTGCATTTGCCTGATCATTCCCATTTCCAGATGAAATGGCCTTCTTTTTGGGCTCATCCCTACTGTACACTTGAGCAAATGTCATAAATATCATTTGTTATGTGAACTGTTGACTTTCATCACCACAATTGCCCCGAAGTTGGGATTGGACTTGTGCAGTTGCAAGTTCTACTATTTAGCTCAGTCATAATGATGAACAGTCATTGATTTTAGTGTCAATGATTGCACGCGTTCGGTCCATTTAATGTGGAGAGAAGATTTTCAACTGTACTATAAATTACTTATTCAGTCTTTCGCTTTCTTTGTTTTACTTCATATTACTTCCTAAGCAGAAGATTGTAGCAGATTTGCAAACTCAACCTCTATTTGTCACCGATCTGATTGTGTGATGAGTTCCGTAGATCAAGTCAATTAATTTATGTCGATTACTGTCATCAATTAATTCTTTCAATTGTGATCTCCTTCAAGTCTTATTTATGGAGAAGTATAAGAAGATTTCACGTGATTCGGGCAAACTCTGAGAGTGGGAAGAAAGTTTGGCTTGCCTCGAGAATGTGAGTTAGGCATTGCCTTTGAGGTGGAACCTATAGAAGGCCAACCAAATTAGCCTTATATGAGCTTTAAAAGGAATGTTTAGAGATGTTCGGCCTTGCATCCCACCAGCCAAACTCCAATTTTTACTAGATTATCAATGGTTTAGATATTTTGAATGAGTTTAATCGGTTTGGCGTCAAGGTGAGGGATCTAGAAGATTATTTCTATCCCAAAAATTATGGCCAACAGAACAAGTACCATATGTTCCTAAACGATGGGAGAAAATCTCTAATACATTACTTGCCTTTCTCCTCCAAACATGAAAAAAAATTCTAATAAGAGGATCGAGATGAGAGTTCAGAACTGGTATGTGTAACTAGGATGCTCAATTCGGTGAAGCTTCGCTATCCTGACCCCATATCCCTCAAACAAAGAAATAATAAAGCAATGAGAACATTCTTCCCTCTACCACCTCATTGATAATCTTGGCCGCCTAGGGATTCACCATTTTTGCCATGCTGCTCCTCACGTATTATGTTCCCAAATACCCATCTCCCACTCGACACTTTGATGGTAAGAGTTCGGGTTTTTTTAGTAGGTTCATCTCAACTGACGGTTTAATTAACCAAATCCCTCATGTTGATCCCCTTCCTAGGCTAAGTTCTTCTTCGAACAGTTTGATCAATTCTCTCAAGGATCTACCATTGTCAGTAGTCGTGGAGGGTTGGATGGAAGGAATAGACATTTCCTTTAATGTTATTGGAGTTTAAGTTGGAGCCTTCAATTTTATATGTCCGCTTGATGTTCGACTAATAGCACATTGCCAAATTTATTTTTCTATCTATTAGTGTTGTTATTTATTAATGTTTTCTTTGTTGCAAATCACTGAATTTTTACTAATATATTATTATTTATTTATTTATATTTTGTTTTGGTGCACCCACTCGGACTATTGACAACTCGTTCTCTTGTCAAAGGTGAGAAAGCTCTGCACAAACACTACCCTAAACCCTTCCACCATATTCTCCTCGTCGGGAGAAAAGGCAACTTTTAGAACTAGAGGATACTCAGCCTTATAAAAGGAACGTGGTGAATCGAAAGTTTAGGAGTGCCGTTTCTCGCAGTTGCCATGCTGAGGAAGGGGTTTTGACTTTTTTTCATTCTCTTGCTGGTTAGCCTTTGTCCAGAGCTTCCTCCGTTATGGATTGAGGTGTTAGCCTCTCACTTTGATCAATAGCCTCGATGCCAGCTGATATAGGGAGAAGGAGGGACTGCCTTGGGGCCAAACTCTGCGACTATTTTGGAGGCTTTTATGGTGCATATTAATTCTTTTCTTTTTGTATTTTACTAGAAAATTTATTATTATTTTATTACTTTTCTTTAATTTAATTTCTCCTTGGAAGTCTATCAGGTCTAGAATGAGTTGGACGAAAAGGCCAGCCGTGATAAGGAAGATCACATTCTGCTTGTTCAGGCCCTCAATAAGTGGAAGTCTCATTTTGCAAAGATTAAGGCCTATCTTAAAGACTCCTAGGAGGCTTCTAAAAAGAATTTCGAGCTTGCACATTCTAAGGCTGATCTAAATTAGTAAATTAGAAGATTAAACAGCTTAAGGTCGATCCAAGTTACAATCTCTCATCCGTTTTGGCCAAAGAGAAGAGGGTGGTCAGTCTTGCTACAGAGAAGGCCAATAATGAGGCCTATGAGGAATATTCTAGCCATCTCTAGGAGCAAGGTAATATGGCCAATCTTATGGGCTGAGGCAACATGCTCAAGGAAATGGAGATTCGCAAGAATTCTCCATTCTAGGCTAAGGACAAAATTAGATTTCCTTCATCTGAAGTGCCTTCGTCGAACATTCTACAGATTTTCTTCCCTCTTTTGGCCGAGCCATCTTCTAATCCTTGTGAATCCCTTATTACTAATGCAGACGATCCCCCCAATTATTGTGGTATAGAAAGATCTAGCCAGTTTATTTGATGAGGCTGAAAATACTGACAAGGATGGGGCTGAACAAGAAAGAGATCCCCTATTGTTGTGATTTTACCCCATTCAACTTAATTCCTTTTTTTGATTCGGCTTTTTTGTTCTACCTTGTAATCATATTTCAAGCCACTGTCTTTTGTTTAAATACTTTGCAGAGTCACTAAATTTTTATTTGTTTATGTTTCACTTTATATTGTTTTGTATTCTTTCCTTGAGAGTTGCTTCAACTTTACTTCTTTTACAAACCAAGTAGGAAAATACTTCGGTTTTCTAACAAACCCTTATGAGGGATGTCAATAGGACTTTTTTAGGTATGCGGCCCTTTTCAATCTAGAAACCCAAAGGTCTTTTGATGGATAACACTTAAATTTTTGGCAAACACTTTTGTGGGAAGTCGCAATGACTTTTTTAGGCCTGTGACTCTTTTGCGATCTAGTAACCCAAATCTCTTTTGAAGAAAACACTTAGTTTTTTTTTGCAAAACCTTTTGAGGGAAGTCACTCAGAATGTTTGTGGCCTACAATCCTTTGGTCAATCTTGCAACCCAAACTTGTTTTGAGGAAAACACTTAGGCTCTGCTTGGGAGACCAATTTTGAGTGGAAAATAGAGTTTTTTAAAAGCACTGGCTCTATCAACACCTGCTTGGATGGTCTTTGAAGTCACTGATTTTGGGAGGTTTTAGGAGCCCCCAAAACTAGTCTAATAAAATTTGCATTGGTTTAGAAAACACCCAGAATCATTAGTTTTTTGAAAAATTGACTTCTTTACCCCGAACCTAACCTAGTTCTCTCACATTTCTTATGCATACACAGGCAACGCAGCTTCTCCTCCTCTCTGGCTAATTCCTTCACTTTGATTTTTGTATTAAAATCTCACCATTGTTGACTAATAAATGCACTAGAATAGTTATCCTTCTATTCCATCCTCGTTAGCAAAATGTCTTCATTTGTTGGAATTTGATATGCTTATTCTTTATTATTATATTTATACTCAAGATTTCAAGCTGATTTATGTAGTTTTTTCTTAAAAAGAAAAATCAGGAAGAGTCCATTTATGGGAAACCAACTGCTAATGGTTTGTTGCATGAAGGGTTTATACCGAGAGCATAAGATGCAGTAAGGAGCCATTGGTGGAGTTCTTGTTTATGCATACATTTGGACAACAAACACAAGAGCATATCTTATTTTTGGACTTTATTTCTATGGGCATAAATGTAATTTAATCTTATAAAAGCTCTTCAGAACTGGTGCTTCAATGCTTTCCCAAGTACATGAATAGACTGTTTTAAAAATCGCTACTAAAAATACTCAAAACTTCTACCATCATAACCGGTCAAAACCAATACCTTAAAAACGCCTTATTTCCTCTACCCTCTATTTTGCCAAGTAGACCCTTTTTGGCAAGACCTTTTGAGGGAAGTCAATAGCAATTTTTTTGGCCCGCGACCCTTTCGTCGATCTGGTAACACAAACCTCTTTTGAGAAAAACACTTAGGTTTCTAGCAAACCCTTTTGAGGGAAATCACTAGAACTATTTTAGGTCCGCGACCCTTTGGTCGATCTGGCAACCCAAACCTCTTCTGAGGAAAACACTTTGGTTTTTGGCAAACACTTTGCAGAATGGATAAAATTCAAAACAAAGATCATGAGGAGAACTTATTGAGTTGTTTTATTTGTTTCTCATATTGAGAATGAGAGAGCCCATATAGGCTACCCAAATTTATTATAGCATAAGTCAATTTAAATAAATAATCTTCTCAAATTGGTTGCATTCCAAGGCCTCTGGACCATTTTTTTAGTCATATCTTCAATCTTGTACGCTTCATGACCGACGACAATGTTGATTTTCTATGGGCCCTCCAAATTTGCCCGAACTTCCCTTCCTAGGGCTCTTGGTGTTTGGAAAGATTTTTTGAGCACCAAGTCTTCTAGTTGGAAGATCGTTAGTCAAACACGCTTTCCATATTGATTTTTTAGATCATGCTGGTAGGCATACAACTTTAGAGCAGCCAAATCACTATTTTCCTCACTGAGGTCCAGTTGTAATGTCAAAGCTTCATTATTCCACTTGAGGTATAAATAAGGCTTAAAATAGAAAGGAAGGAGGGTTCCAACATTGGCTAGAGAGGAGAGACGGCTGCAACTTCTTCTTCATCTTCTTCTTCCTTCCTTTGGTGAATCCAACTATGGTTTCTTCTCTCTTTTCTTGTACATTTATTGCTATGGTTTGTAACGAAACTTAATTCTAGGGTTTGACCTAGCCAAGCATGAATATTATGAGTTGATTTGATCTATATTATAAGCTTTTGATTCAATTCTCAATTCTTGTTCTTAATTACCATACTTTAAAGTATGATTTCTACATAGTTGTTTGTTATACTCATCTAGCCAAATCACATAAACGATCCGTATTTATGTATTTTGGTAGAATCGGAATTAAGGAGATTAATTGTCGAATGCTCCGATCCGGGTTTAGGGGATTGATTGGTTGTTTAATTTTTCTAGTCGTAATGGGTTATTTTTACTAAATTAAAGACTGCATCAAACAGGATTAATTGGGTATCAATAATACGTGTTGTTGCCACGATCAATGGAATGACATAATTGAGTGAGGAATCGACCCTTGAATTGGAATTGATATCAAATGCTTAACTTTTATATCTCATAATAGGATTGCTTGGTAAGGTTGTGCCCTAGGTTTTTCTAATCGTAATTGTTAAAACTCTGTTTTGCTCATTGTTCTAAAGAATCAAAAATATTTTCCGTATTTAAATTGTCGTTGGTTTAATTAGTTAAGTGCATTATTGGACTAAACTTGTCCCTCTGGGATCGACCTTGTACTCACACTTTGTGCTACATCAGTACACTTGTGCGCTTGCAAGTATTTTTACATCAAGTTTTTGGCACCGTTGCCAGGGAGTTGTTTAAGTCTTAAAGTGTGCTTAACTTTCTTTCTCTTGAATTCAAATTGTATGCAATCTTTGAAAGAGGATTTGCTACCTTACATCGACGACATCGAAGGACTTTTGAGGCATAAGAAGCAAGGTGCTAAAAGCGACGAAGAGAAGTTGTCGAAAATCAAAGCAATGGCAGAAATTGTTCTAGTCGAAAGAATGGGTGATCTTGACATCCCCACCATTCCATAATATCCTTCATGCATTGCACTCCGTAAATCAGCTAGGAATTATCAGGTTAAATCCATTTATTTTAATATGATGCCATCTTTTCATGGTCTTAATGCAGAAGACCCTTTAAATCATATTCGTGAACTTTTTAATTTGGTTTCTAGCATGCCATTGACTGCAGGAGTTACGGAGAGCACTTGAAGATGAAAATCTTTCCATATACATTGAAGGACAAAGCTAAGTCATGGTTAAACAGTTTAAGGTTAGGTTCTCTCAATTCATGGACCGAAATTCAAAAACAAATTTTGGAGAAATTTTTCTCTACACAAAAAACTGATGCTTTGAGAGATAAGATCATGCATTTTGAACAACAACATGATGAAACATTTTCAGAGGCATGGGACAAGTTTAATAGTCTTCTAACTCAGTGTCCTCATCATTCCTTACCTATTTTGGTGTTGATGCGTATTTTTTATAAAGCACTGACAGTTTCTAGCAAGGCTGCAGTCAACAACTACGCAGAAGGATCAATCCGAACAAAAACTCCAACCGAATGTCATACTCTGTTTGACAACTTAGCCATTGAAACTCAACATACCGAAGTAAGAGGTAAGAGACACAATGCTTTTGAGATTTCAAATTCTGATATTCTCTCATAAAATTCTCAGGTTGCTGCTCTTTCAACAAAATTGGATATGCTACTAGCTATGAATGGACATGTTGTACCACAAGAGCTTTGTGCCATATGTGCAGTCCCAGGACATCCAACTATTGCTTGTCCACAAGGGGTGGATTTTCCGAAATTTGTGCAAGAACAAGCCAACATAATGAACTCCTTCAACCGGAATCTGAGGTATGATAATAACCCAAATTTTTATCATCCAGGCCAGTACTCCTATCCAAATTTTTCATGGAGAAACCCACAGAACAATCAGAATCGTCAAGCTCTGAACAACTCATCTCAAGTTACTCCTTCTACCTCGCTAGAAGATATGGGAAGACAATTAGCAATCAGTCAACAAAAATTAGAGATGCAAGTGGGGCAAATTGCAGAAGCATTGAGCAAGAGAGAATTTGGAAAATTTCCAAGTCAAACTGAGATTAATCCAAAAAATTGGGATATTGCTAATGAGGCTATTGATGTAGGGAACAATGAAGAAGTTGAAGTTTCAAGAGAAGTGGCAGAGGAAATCGCCCTTCCAACGCTCCAGCGCCAGAAAGGCATTCAGGATGCAGATGAGGGACAGAGAAAAATGCACTTACAGTGCTCGAGCACTGTAAGGGCACCCAACACTGGTGATGAAGATCCAGTTTCTTTCTATGAAAGGATGAATCCTTACACTCCACGTGTTTCATTCCCAAGTCGACTTAGGATGAATTGGAAACCACCATCATCACAAGGGAAAACTCCAAAAATGAGTAAAGAACTAAAGGATGAACCCAATGAAGCTTCTGAGTTGATAGAATCCGAGATAGTAAATGAAATTGAGGTGGTTCAACTGATCGAAGAGTCTAGTGCCATATTGCCAAAGTCGTTCCCGCCAAAGCTTAAAGATCCAGGGAGTTTCACTATACCTTGTTGCATAGACAATAAAAATTTTGAACATGCATTATTGGATTTGGGTGCATCAATTAATTTAATACCTCTTTCTATTTTTGAATCTTTGGATATAGGTGCCCTCAAAATGACCTCTGTGGTCATACAACTGGCCGATCGATCTATTCGATATCCAAAGGGAGTGCTAGAAGATGTTTTAGTTAAAGTACATGGACTAATTTTTCCAACTGATTTTTTAGTACTTGATATGCAGGATTGTCAAGGTCATGTAGAGGAACCATTTTTGATTTTGGGCCGACCATTCAGGAATACTTCCAAGATGACAATTGATGTGTACGAAGGCAAAATATCAATCACAAATAACAACAACAAGGTGGTCTTCAGTTTTAAGGAAACAAAAGATGAGAAATCAATGGAGAAGGTGCTCACAACTAAAGCGGATTTTGTGAAAAAATTCAAGCATTCACCCAAAGTTGAGTCTGTGAATTCACTTAGAAGCATGCCACACAAGAGAGTTGGTTTTGGAAAAAGGGAAAATGGTTATTTCGATTTTCTGGCGGATCCAAATGCCCTTGCAACTATGAGTCACAAAAGGCATGCTTTGGGTGTCGATGTGGGTGTGCTTAGAGGAAGCTTTTCACTTCAAGACAATGCACGGAAAGTGGAATTCCAAGTTCACTAATTTAGCTACTAGAAGAGCTAAGTATTGCCTAGACTATAAATAAAGCTCGAGGTGGGAGGCAACCCACCTAGGTAACTTCGTTTCATTTTATTGTCCGTTAATTTTCCAGCTTTTAATTTTCGTTTCCACGGAATAATCTCCTTCCTGTTCACACAAGAAAACAATTCTTACAAGTGCTGGTAGCAAATCTTGTCTGAAATTGTAGCAAAGAAAAACAATTCTGGGAACATATCCCAATAAACCAGACTATGAGTCATATACGAACGGAAAGCTATGGATGTCTAGTTTTCATAGAATTTGACGGTTTGCCAATCGGAGTTCAGACAATGGAGATATTGCAGTTTTGGTGATGACTATGTCGTGTTGCAATATTCTGAGAAGCTTTGCGGTCAGGTTGTGTTACTCTAACTTTGACCCTTTATGATATTTTTCCTTTATTCTATGCACTGAGGACATTGCATATTTCAAGTGTGGGGGGGAGGATTGACTTATTTATTAAAGAAAACAAAATGGATTGACTTATTTATTAAAGGAAAAAAAACTTTTTTAATGTTTGTGGGTAACATTCTAGTAAACCCTCACGAGACTATAACTCGTCCTACTAGGGACACCTAGAGGTTTAAAGGCTTGTAGTACATGCTAAGTACTATCGTGTGTTCCTATGAAAATGGATTGTTAATAAAGTAGTCGGATTTAAATTTTGTGTGTTTTGGTTCCATGTTCTTCTACCATGATGAAATCAATTTTGTTTCACTTGATCACTCTATGGATAAGATACTTAATTATGTGAGTAGGAAGTAAGACTCTACGTGAATTGTCATTTGACATATGAAATCGAAAAGTTTCATACTATCACTCATCACATACATACTTGTGAAGACTTAATCCTGTGAGATTGGAGCCTATCATTTATTTTGAGGGATATGTGTCTCAGTTCATATACTCTTATGTGCTTCATTTCTTCTTACTAATCTCATGACTATTTCCATCACGAATCAATAACATGTCCCTGTGAATTGATGCCTTGATGATTTTTTCTTATGATGACTGGGTCAAATCTAAGAGATGAAAGTAGGCCTTCTTTTAAATCGTTTGGGCCTTTCTAGCCCATCCTTCTTTTATATGTTACCGCTAGAACCCCTTTTGAGCCTAAACACAAACTTTTTTTAATATACCCACTTGATTCATGCTTAATTTCCAGAATTCTTAACTTATTGGGAATTAGCATAAATTAGTGTGCTTGAGAGAACAAAATGTTTCACAGGAAGTGGTCTTGCTTGGGTATATGTGATCATTGTTAATCATGTCAAAATTTGATATTTTGGAATGTCAAAAGAAAACAAGTGTGGGAGTATGGTTGATATGGCTAGGAGAAAGAATAAAGACGTGTAGAAGAAAGGAAAGAAAAAAAAGTGAATAAGTGATGTGAACATTTTGAAAAGATGGAAGTGTAATACAGTTAAGAGATATGGTATGATAAGTTGAGACATTGCATTACATGGATTTATTCGATGGTTCTCTTCAAGCCTACTCTTGTTCAATACCCTCTTTGCCAATATTACTTTCCTCTCACCTTTACATTACAAGCTTAAAAGCCCTACTTGATCTTAGATTAGCTTGGTTTGACTTTGAGGACAATTCAAGGTATGATTCACAATTCTTGATAACAGATTTCCGTTGATGAGACTCATATTATAATATCTCTTTTAGCCATCTTTCATAATCATTTGTATGTGGACTTTCATATTTTTCCAGTTTTCTTATTCAACCCATATACATGAGAGAGTTTTATTATACTAAACTTCAAGTGTGATTTATTTCTGAGTGACATTCCGGTGAGATTTGAAGTTAAAGCTAAGAGTTATGTGATGAGTGACTGGTATGTACTTGAGATGGATGTGTCGGTGAGTTGATTCTGTTTTTGTCTATGCTTCTCTTGTGGAATTTTTGTTAATTATCTATGGATGCGATTTTGTGGGTTAAATTTATAAGATTAATGGAGGCATGGAACTTGTCTATTTTCTGTCATTTAGTTAATTTTCTCAGGGACGAGAAACAAATAAGTGTGGGGGTATTTGATGTGTGTATTTTATACCACATTTACATGCATATTTTGGTACACATTTATATTATTTTGTGTTAAGATTGAGTTGATACTTTGAGATTTTGTGTGTTTTGTATGTAGGAGGGTTGAAGTGAAGTTGTGCTTGAATTAGAGAATATTTGGCTAAAAACCAGAGGAAAATGCCCTTTTAGCGCCCTACCAGTGCTCCAACACTCCATAAGACAAAAAAACCAGGAGAAAATGCCCTTTCAGCTCCCTACCAGTGCTCCAGCATTTCAGAGGCAGAAGAAAACGCCCTTCCAACGCTCCAGCGCCCGAAGAGCACTCGGACCAGAACTTCATTTCCAGAATTGCTGAAGACTTAGTTGACTAGGTTTTTAAGTCTTTTACTTGTGTAAACCTAGGGGAAACCCACTTGAGGTATAAATAAGGCTTAAAATAGAAAAGAAGGGGGGTTCCAACATTGGCTAGAAAGGAGAGACGGCTGCAACTTCTTCTTCATCTTCTTCTTCCTTCCTTTGTTGAATCCAACTATGATTTCTTCTCTCTTTTCTTGTACATTTATTGCTATGGTTTGTAACTAAACTTAATTCTAGGGTTTGACCTAGCCAAGCATGAATATTATGAGTTGATTTGATCAATTCTCAATTCTTGTTCTTAATTACCATACTTTAAAGTATGATTTCTAGATAGTTGTTTGATCACCAATTATGTTGTTTATTATACTCATCTAGCCAAATCACATAAACGATCCGTATTTATGTATTTTGGTAGAATCGGAATTAAGGAGATTAATTGTCGAATGCTCTGATCCGGGTTTAGGGGATTGATTGGTTGCTTAATTCTTCTAGTCGTAATAGGCTATTTTTACTAAATTAAAGACTGCCATCAAACAGGATTAATTGGGTATCAATAATACGTGTTGTTGCCACGATCAATGGAATGACATAATTGAGTGAGGAATTGACCCTTGAATTGGAATTGATATCAAATGCTTAACTTTTGTATCTCATAGTAGGATTGCTTGGTAAGGTTGTGCCCTAGGTTTTTCTAATCGTAATTGTTAAAACTCTGTTTTGCTCATTGTTCTAAAGAATCAAAAATATTTTCCGTATTTAAATTGTCGTTGGTTTAATTAGTTAAGTGCATTATTCGATTAAACTTGTCCCTGTGGGATCGACCTTGTACTCACACTTTATGCTACATCAGTACACTTGTGCGCTTGTAAGTATTTTTACATCAGCTGGCCTATAACAAGATGACGGCTTCAATGCCATAAAAAAAAGAGAAAGGAGTCTGCCTAGTAGATTTCCTTAGAGTGGTTTTCTAGGTCCAACGTACGCTTGAGAGTTCTTCAACCCATTTCTCTTTAGCCTACTTTAGGCATTTCTTCAATTTGTCGACGATGATCTTATTTGAACTTTAGCTTGGTTGTTCCCCCATGGATATGCTGGTATTGAATATTTGTTCTTTATTTACTCTGAGTAGAAATCCCGAAATGCTTGGCTATCTAATTGGCTTCCATTGTCAAAAATCAATGCGTAAGGAATTCCATATCTTGTGATGATATACTCCCACACAAATTTCCTTGTCTCTGAATTGGTAATTTTGTCCAATGACTTTGCCTCAATCCATTGTGTAAAGTATTCTGTTGCCGTTACTAGATAACTCCTATCTCCAGTTGCTCTAATAATGGACCTATCGGGTTTTAGCCCCATTAAGTAAGGGCAAAGACCTTTCAAAGGGCTCAAACCCATTGCTGGTAGTTGGGGGATGTTTAAATTTTTTTGGCATTGCTCACAACTCATTGCATAAGCCTTCGAATACTCTTGCACGCAACGCCACCAGTACCCTTGTGTGATGGCTTAGTGGGTCATCAATCTTCCTCCTATATTCGCTCTGCTGATCATTCTTCTATGGGTGGATGCACAATAAGTAGGGCCCAGAGAATGACCTTCTATATAATTTGCCTTATGGGATAACCAAAATCTAGAAGATTTCATTGTGATCTTTCATGCCTTCTTCTAGTCATCTGGTAGCACCCTGTTTGCAAGGTATTGAACTAATGGATCCATCCAGCTCGGCTTTAGCTTGATTTGGTCAATTTCTAATCCTTCGGTGAGTATGCTCGGTCCCTCCAATATGTCAACAGTGATAGTTCATTTTAGCACATCATGTTCGGCCGATGCCAAAGTAGCTAAAACATATGTGTGACTATTCTATCCTTTTGGGATCTGCACGATCTCAAAGTCTTATAAATTCTCCATCATTGTCTTGGCTTCAGCCACGCACGCAATCATAGAGTTTATTTTTGTGGCATATTGTCCTTTCAATTGGTTGACTATCAACTATAAATCCAAACTGGTCTTCAACTTCTTTGCTCCGTGTTTAGAGCACTCCCTAGCCTGCACAATAGTACTTCATATTCTGGCTCATTATTTGTTGTCTTAAAACCAAACCTAATCGCCTATTGTATGATGATTCCATCAGGAGAGTTTAATTCTACTCCCGCTCTGGATCCTCTCCTATTTGATTATCCATCCACCATAAGTCCCCACGTATTGACGGGAAGAACTTCCAGGACCCAAAGAACTTTAGGCTCCTCTAAAGGTGGAGTGGTAAACTCAGCTATGAACTCCACCGTGATCTATTCCTTGGTGGCTATTATAGGGAAAAAATGTAAGTCATAATGTCCTAACTCAAAAGCTCACTTTGTTATCCTTCTTGTTTTTTCTGCTCTAGAAATGACACTCCTCAATTGGTACACAGTGACCACTCCCACCGGATGGCTTTGGAAGTAATGATTCAACTTCCTTGAGGCTACCACCAGACCACATAATAACTTCTTGAGAGGCATAACCTTGTTTCTACATCAAGCAATGTCTTGCTTATTTAGTGGATTGGCTTCTCCCTCAAGAGACTGTGAGGTATATCGTATATTCTTAACTACTCTCCAATCTTTGGTGTTGCTAGTGCTTGGTCGCACTTCCAATCCCACTCAAATCGATGGGTACCTCGCAGGAGCTTAAAAAATAGGTGGCATCGGTCCAAGGATAAACTGATGAACCTATTAATGGCAGCTGCCATTCCGTCAATCTCTGCACCTCCTTAACAGTGCTCGGCCTCCTCAAGTTTTTTGTGACAGTAATTTGCTCTTGGTTTGCCTCTATTCTCCTTATAGTGACCAAGTGACTGACAAAATTTTTGAAGCTAACTCCAAAGGCACACTTTGAGGTTTCTACAATCTCCCATCTTATGGTTGTGATCCCTATGAAATGTAGAAAATTTCTTAGAATCCCTACACTTTGGGGCCCCAAAAATTTTGGCGGTCGGACAATGTATGGCTCATCCTTGATTTAGGCAATAATTTGCTAAATATGGGTATTGAACTTAACATAACTAACCTACCCCCTTTTTGTCTTCCCTTAATCTGATTGGCCAGAGGATGATCGGCCATTGTTCCTCAATCTTCCTCGATGGGTCTTATACTCATCTCTTTTCGAGGAAAAGGGCTTCTTTCCTTTCCCAGTCTCTCCTATAGGGTCTTAATCAAGTTAGGCTCATAGAGAGTGAATGACTCCTTAAGTCTACTCCATTATAGAAATCTCAATTTAAACGAGGTCGCAGTCATCTGGTTTTCGTATCCGTATACTTTTGCACAAGGTTCCAAGTATCTCAATAAGTAGTCGGTCATAGAATCTCCACTGTTCGGTTTCATGGTGTGGAGGTTACTAAATTTATGTTTGATTAAAGTATATCTAACAGAGTATAAGCTAGTGTAAATAGTAATTTCTGAGTATCTCTAACAAAGTATAAATTGCACAAACACTCAAACAAACAAATGGTAAGAGTCTTAGGCTCATGACTCCTCGCAATAAACTGATTTATGAACTACTTCACCAAATGTCTCCATGTCGACACGGAGTTTGGCCTTAACTGATGAAACCAATGGAAAGTCACAGGCCTTAACGAAGATGGAAAGACCTTGCATAGAATCACCTCCTCTCCAACCCATACCATCTTTTTTCTCATGTATTAGTTAAGGTGAACAACTGGATCTATTCCACCGTTATAGCGTTTGAAAGCTGGTACCATCAACCTCCTTGAAACCCTTACGCCTTCATATTTCTATAGTGAAAGGGGATGAAATCATTTCATCCAATGCCTTCATGGCCCGCTCTTGAGCCCCATAAATCATATCAACCTTTCGTGCATTAGACTCCTTATTCAAGTTTTGGTAATTAACTTCTCAATGCATTTGTTGACTTTCCACATAGTGCGACTCCTGATCATCACGGTCATTCCTCCATCGCTAATTCCACTTTTAATTTATGTACTCCCTTTTGTTGAAAGGGTGTCGGTAAGGGGAATGACGCTTTTCCACATGAGAAGCCACCTTCTCTACTTCCACATGCGTCTTTAGAGGGCTATCAACTGGTCACTTCCCCTTGAGCTTGTCAATTGCCAATTTCTGCTTCAATGTTTCTAGGTAGTCTGTAGTTATCTCAATCTCATTCTCCACTTCTTCAGGGGCTGGGACGTTTGCGACACATTCCAACTCTTACCTTTCAATTCTCTAGACATCCTCTAAACCGATCTCGTCTCCCGCACGGAGGTTTTGGCGATCATTTTGCCTAGCTACTTCTGATTTCACCACTGCCATTTGTTCTTCGTAAAATGGAAGTCTTGTTCCCTCCCACTAAGGTCATCAAATGTAGTATCAAAAAAATGTATAAATCGAGTTGATCACTATGTTCAATAAGAATTGGTGGTTCGGCCCAACTATTAACTCAAATAATCTCTTCTTTTATTGATCTTTTTCAGGTTAGAAGAGCCCAATACAAACTACTAGTGTTGCCTCTAAAAATCAATCATCGCCCTCTTTGCCATGACCTTTTCTTTTACATTTGTAGGGGATGGGGACGAAATCATCTCCTAATAATTTGGGATTGGATCACTACATTTATGTGAGTTTCCATTCATGGTAAAGGTGTGGCCGATCCCTTGTATGATTAGAGGGATTGACCTTATCATTCTCATATCCAGACGGATTCTTGTTTTCTTATTGGGCTCATCCCTGTCGTAGATGTGGCCAAACGTCATAATTATCATCTTTTATATGACCTGTTGACTTTCATCACCACAAACCTATCAAAAAACGAACGAAGAACCCATTGCATCAAGTCCATGAATACTGCCGCGACAATCGTCAGCCAAAATGGAATTACTAAGAACTCATAATGCCCAAATCAAGTCCTAAATGTTATCTTCTGGATGTCTTCATCCCCAATCCTCAACTAATGATACCCCTAATGCAAGTCGATCTTAGAAAAATTCCTAGCACTTCTAAATTGATCGAACAAGTCATTTATTCTAGGTAATGAATACTTGTTCTTCACATTGACCTTGTTCAGTTGCCTGCAATCAATGCTCATCCCTAATTAGCCATATTTGTTCTTCACAAATAACACTAGTGCTCCTCATGGGGACACACTTGGCCTAATGAAGTGCAAACCCTGGAGCTCTTTTAACTAAGTCATCAAATCCTTCAACTCTCCCAGAGCCATCTAATATAGAGAAATCGAAATCCGCTTAACATTGGAATGCAACTCAATATCAAAGTCAATGTCTCTTTTCAGGGGTAGACTAGGCAACTTAGTTTACATGTTATTCATAATACAAGTCTTGTATCTTTATACAAGACATACTTACTAAATATAGAAGTTATAAAATAACTATTACAACTACACACCTATCATATAACTATTACAACAACTACACACCTACCATACAACACCTATCACACTATTACAACAACTACCAAGTTGTTGTATTTCAACTCTCCTCCTCAAGCTGATTCGATATGTCTAATTCGATATGTTTTGTTCTATCATGCTGAATTGGATTGATGGCAATCTCGATAACTGTAGTATTATCACAACATAGCACCATTGGTTTCTTTGGAGAATACCCCAGATCTTCCAAGAGAATTTTAACCCAAGTAATTTCTGAAGTTGCATAATGAAGAGCACGATATTCAGCTTTAGCACTAGATAATGAAACTACATGTTGTTTCTTACTTCTCCAAGTCACTAGATTACCACCAACAAAACATAGGTAGCCAGAAGTAGATTTTCTATCAAACTTGGATCCATCAAAGTCAGAATCAGTATATCCAACAACATCCAAGTGACCATGCATTAAAACATAACTCCCTTTCCTGGAGAGGATTTTTTAAGTAAGCTAAAACTTGATTTACTGCATCCATGTATTGATTACTAGGATTATGCATAAACTAACTCAAGACACTAACTGCATATAATATGTCATGTCTAGCATGAGCCAAGTAAATCAACTTTTATACTAACCTTTGATATCTCTCCCTATTAGTAGGAACCTAATTAGGATAGATAGCAAGACTATGATTCACTTCAATAGGAGTATCAATAGGTTGACAAGCAGAGTATCCAGTTTCAGCGAAGAGATCTAAAACATACTTTCTTTGAGAAAGAAATAGTCCTTGTTTGGATCGAGACACCTCAATACCCAAGAAATATTTTAGAGCACCCAAGTCCTTCATTTTGAATTCCTTAGTTAGATGCTTCTTCAATTCCTCTATCTTGCTCAAGTTGCTACCTGTAACAATCATGTTATCGACAAAAACAACCAACAATGTAATATCAACACCTTCCCTTCTGTAAAATAGTATATGATCAGCTCTAATTTGTTTAAAACCATACTTTTTCATTGATTTGCTAAATATGCCAAACCAAGCTCTCGGCAACTGTTTCAGACCATACAAAGCCTTTTTCAACTTGCACACATTTCTTCCTGGTGGCACAAATCCCGGAGGACGATCCATGTAAACCTCCTCTTCCAGATCACCATGAAGAAATGCATTTTTTACATCATACTGTCGTAATGGCCTGTCCATGTTAACAATAAGAGAAAGAATGACTCTAACAGTATTCATCTTAGCCACAGGAGAAAAAGTCTCTTGATAATCAATTCCATAAGTCTAGTTAAACCCCCTAGCAACTAGTCTTGCCTTGTATCTATCAACTATCCCATCTAACTTTTGTTTAACCGTAAACACCCATTTACACTCCACTGTCTTATTTTTTGAAGGCAATGGAACCATCTCCCACGTAGAGTTCTTTTGAAGAGCTTTCATTTCTTCTATCATAGCACACTTCCACTTGGGATTCTCTAGGGCTTCATGAAAATGACTAGCAATAGAAATAGAGGACAATTGAAGCGCATTAGCTAAGTGAGATTTAGAAAGACGATGATAAGACACAAAATCAGATATAGGATAAATGACATTAGATTTAGAGAATTTAAATCTGTTAGGTATTTTTCAGTCACAAAGAGGATATCGTCGACTCTCAAGGGAAGGATCAGAAACACTTACCTTAGGTTCAATTTTAGAAAAGTCATCCAATGGCATGGTAATATCATCAAGAGAGAGATCCAGAAAAGGCCCCAAAACAGATTTAGGAGTTTTCTCCCCCTTAGATTTAGGGGACTCAGTAACAACAGTTTCAAGAGTTTGCGATACCCTTTTGTCTGCCAACCACACTTGTTCTTATTCTCTACTATGAATCTCCCCCGGAAGAGGAACAAGGGAGACATCCCCACTGAAAAAAGATACTCGTTCGCAAAATTGAACGTCCATGGATATATAACACTTTCTCGTACGAGGATGAAAACATTTGTAACCTTTTTGATAACTTGAGTAGCTAAGGAAGACCAACGTAGAGCACGAGGATCAAGTTTATCACGATGAAGAGAGTGAACATGGACAAAACACACACAACCAAAAATCCTAGGACATAGGTTAAAAGTAGACGGAATATAATGAAACCTAGACAACACCCTTAAAGGAGACTGATAATCAATTATGCGGGCAGGCATTCTATTGATTAAAAAAATAGTAGTCAAAATAGAATCACCCCATAACCTTTTTGGAACTTGCATTGTCAGACTCAAGGCTCTAGCTACCTCTAGGAGATGTCGGTTCTTATGTTCTGTGATACCGTTTTGTTGTGGTGTATAAGCACATGTAGTTTGATGAAGAATGCCATGAAGTTGATAAAAATCACCAAGTGAATTATTTAAAAACTCACGACGGTTGTCAGAATTAAATACCTCAACTTTGGTATGAAATTGTGTGACAATCATTTGAAAAATTTTAGGAATCAAATGGATAACCTCACTCTTAGATTTTAATAAATATACCCAGCTCACCCTAGTGCAGTCATCAATAAAGGAGATAAAGTATTTATGACTTGAATAAGAAGGAGCAGAGAAAGGACCCCAAACATCTATATAAACACAGGAAAATGGATGAGAACTTTTATTAAAACTTACTTTAAAAGGAACTCTATGATTTTTTTGCATAAATGAATTGTTAATAGCTTAAGCTTGAAATAGATACATTACAAAATAACATAGGAAACAAACGTTCGAGAGAGCTAAAGGAAGGATGACCTAACCGACAATGCCATAACATAATCTTTTCCCCCATTAGACTTCTCTCTTATTGATGTAACACTTGTACTTGAATCATAATGTAAAGCTTGAGATCCCTCCAAGTAGTAAAGACCCCCTCTCTCTTTACTAGTGCTAATCGTCATCTTCATAAGATTGTCCAGAAACACACAATGAGTAGAATAAAAGGTAACAAAACAATCTAATTTTTTAGTAATCTGACTGATAGACAAAAGATTGTTAGAGAGAGTAGGTGCAAGTAATATAGAAGACATAGATAGAGTTGGTGAAAGAGAGATATTTCCAGCACCAGTGATAGACATGGGATCTCCGTTAGCAACCTGAACAGACTCGACAGAAGGAGTTTTTTGTGAATGAAACAAGGAAGAATTACTAGTCATATGATCGGTAGCCTTGAATCATACCCAAGTTTGGTTAGTGGAAGAATTAAAAAACAACTAGAATTATTACCTGGAGATGATTCTCAAGATACATGTGAGGCACTAGATGGAGATGGCTCAAACACGACAATATGAGAGGACTTCTTATATTTTTCTTTTCACCTTGCTTAAGTTTGAACCACTTAGGATAACCATGTTTCTTCCAAAAAATATCAACAGTATGTCTATTTCCATTGCAATGAGTATAGTGACGAATGGAATCAGATGTATTTGTACTGCCATATGAAGAGAGTGACTGAGGATTAAATTTTTTTATGACCAAGGTTGATGCCTCGACACGGTCTTTCGTCCCTATAGTAACTTGTCTTTGCACCTTCCTATAGTAACTTGTTTTGATTGGAATGCCTTCTCGCTTAGTTCATAAACCTGCGAAGAATCAGATGCATCAACATAACTCCTTTTCACAGCATCCCATACCTCTTTTGCTGAGCTGCATTGAACAAAGTGCGACATGAGAGGAGGAGTCATTGAGTTAATAGGTCAACCTTTAACTAGTGCATCATGTCCTTCCCATTCATCATAGCTAGGGTCAGTTTTTGCTGCTGCCAATTTCCTTCCAGTAATATACCCTTTCTCATTCTACCAGAAATATGCATTTCAAGTAGTCTAGACAAAATTCGATAATTGGCTCCATCCAATTTTACATGAATTGGAGAGGATCCTTCATGAAATGTCACTGTAGATGACAACTGGCCATCTTGAGTTCCAATGACTGTTTCACTACTATCAGAAGATTTATCAGCTGTTGACATAGTAATAGCTTAAGCAGCGGATAAAATAAGTAGCAACAAACAGCTACAGGCAAATGGATTGGATAAACTACGTAGCAACAAACAACAACTAGAAAATGGATCTTCAAGTAGAGGATATCCAAGCATCCAATAATAGAACTGAACAGAACAACTTCAATCAAAAAAGGATAAAGGATAAAGATGAAAGAATTCAAACCCTTGGTGATATCAACTATACTCGAACAGAAATAGTTCAATGAAACTCGAACAAAAATAGTTCGATGCTCAAGGTGAGCAACAAAGAAGAAAGAAGTTAGGCAGAGAATTTCTAACCAGCTATGATACCAAGTTTACATGAAGAATTTCATAGAGTTTCTTGTTTATTCATGCTACAAGTCTTGTATCTTTATACAAGACATACTTACTAAATATAGAAGTTATAAAATAACTATTACAACAACTACACACCTACCATATAACTATATATTACAACAAATACACACCTACGATACAACAACTATCACACCAACCATACAACAACTATCACACTATTACAACAACTACCAAAAAATCGTCAACATATATACAAAAAATCGTCGAAAACCTTAAAGATTGCCCTGGACTCCTTGTAAGATACGCTAACAACATGTGGAATCCTGACCATGGTTATAAGACATTCCTTATCGTATGGAATTCTTATATAGTCCCTCGGTACCCAACATTTCACAAATAATCCTAGAGGATCTAAAGTCCATATCCGTAGCCCACAATGCATCTACAATGCATGTCCAACATGTTACAAAAGATTAAGTGTGTGTATATATATATATAACAAACCTATGTATATTCATAACTACATGATGCATGTTCATGATTAAACTATATCCGATAAATGATCGGAAATAAATCAAGGTATGCAACTCAGTCAATAATCAACAAAGAGGCTCATCCTTCCTAAAGAACAATTTAGGCAGAAAAGACCAATGAATAATAAAAACCTCTCTTTATGGATATGAAGATTGAAAGATTGAAAAATGGGTTAAGAATCCCTACCTCATTATCCAAGCAAAGCTACAATTCTCAAATTTTGAATCTAGGGTTTTGACTTTCCAAACTTATCCAAAGGAAAATTCGAAACTCATTTCATACTTATTGTACCTCCAATTAATCATGCCAATATAGAATAGCACAAAATAATCGAAAGTTCTCACCTCTCTCTTTAGAATTCAACATACTCGTGAATTCCACCCAAATATAACTTGAAACTCAAATCAACAATCAAACCCACAAATATAATCATAAATAAATACTAAATCAACATATCTAAACACAAATTTTGTGTGACATGGATGATTCAGAAGAGGGTACCATGTGATTGAAACACCCGGACCATATGGTGGACCGCGTGTCTCGAATAATGTGTATGTATGACACCTTTCAGTGTGTATGCATGGTTTATGTTATGTGTAATTGTATGCTATTAGATGGCTTGAGGTCTTATTAAGTTATTGATGTGGTTTGTTTAAAATTGTTGTGTATTTTAATCAGGTTGGCATCCTCTGATTTACGGAGAGGTGCTGTCAAATTTTCTGGTAAAATGGGGATTGACTTAGTTGTGGGATGACTAGGTTGAATGAATTGATTGAAATTATGGATCTTTGATGATGAATGACATTGATGGCGTAGAATGGTAGTCACAATAGCGTCTCCCGAGTTGGGGAATTACATAGAAGATGGTGGATATTGAGAGAAAGCTAGAGGTAAGTTGATGCTTGGAATGAGTGGATTGTGGGTTTGCAAGTGTGAGAGTTGTCAGTAAAAATCAGTGTTCCGTTAGAACCCCCTACCCCTTATTTATACTATTTTTCAAAAATCCAAAATTTCCTTCACAAATTTCCAAAATCACCCATTTTCTTTAATGTAATTCCTTAATTCTTCTAATAAAAAAGCAAACATATATTTTCCTTCCTTTTTTGTTTTTATTTTTTCCCAATTTTTTTTCCTCTTCCTTCCTCAAAACTTGATTATCTTCCATGCTCATTTCTTCTACTTCTTTCTTTCCTTTTTTTTTTGTTTTTCCCTTATTTTCTTCCTTTTTTGGTTTTATTTTTGATTATTAAAAAAGGTTAATATCAAAATTTTATTTCATCCAAAAAATTCTATAAAATTCCCAAACGTGGGTCAAATTTTCTAATTGGACTTCCCCTTTTGGGCCGGATTTGTGGTAAATTGATGGATTGGGCCAGACAAAAAGATTTCGATTTTTTCGATTTTATTTTATCTTTATTATTATTTATTTGAGTTCGGCCCCGAACCAAAATCAGTTACTACAGTGCCTCAATGAATAGAGTCCAAATATGGGGTTATTTTCCAGAAATGTCACTGGAGGTGGTCGGATTGACTTGATTTGTGCCACAAAGACCTTGTTCTTAAAGTGCTTTTTCCCGACGATTGGAGTGACAATGGGTGTAGAGGATGGTTTGAAAATGGGTGATTGAGTGCTTACATTTGGATGGTCAACTACTCTAATTAGTTGCAGAACAGAAAAACTTTGGTTTGGTCTAGGTTTTTGTGGTAGACATAAAAGGAAAGGCGAGATAGAAATTTGATTGTTGAAGAAAGAGAGAGTGTTTATATAGAGACATACATAGCGCATTGGCAGTCTACATTGCATTGCCATATTGGATTGGATGCTTTTGGGTCCCTCTAACAAAATTGTTGTTTGTCTACTTCCTCGAATTTAGATTAAAAATTTACAAAATATTATAAAAATTAATAGAAACTCTGATTGAACTCCATCATCTTAATGTACTCCGAGAAAAATTGTCATAAAGGAGACTCTAAAACTAAGAGCGACATTTCTCAGAGTGCCAGGCTTAGAAAATCTCAAAATCATTAGGTAACATACTTGACCAATGTAGATGTGCAACAAAACTAATTTAAGCTCCCTTCAAAAGGTTCCCTTGGCGATTCTAACGTTGCCTTTCATTTACGATCCATCAATACAAGGTTGAAAAGAGTTCAATGCTAACAACAATAAACTTTATATGTTCTTTGCTTTTTCGTTATAACTTTGTACCTAGACTGCGTTTTTTTGTTCTCTTTTTGTATCAAGACTGTATGTCCTTGATGGCATCCAACATTGATGCAAACCTACAGAGCATATCCACCACCAACTACAATCATCTTCCTCAACAATTTCCTGTAAAACAACTTAAAGGACTATTAATAGCATATATAGTACGATAAATAAGAATTGGAATACAACAACTTGGTAGCTGTTGTAATGGTGTGATGCAACAACTTGGTTGGTGTGATAGTTGTTGTAATAGTTATTTCTATATTTAGTAAGTATGTCTTGTATAAAGATACAACTCTTGTATTATGAATAACAAGAAACTATGAAATCATGATTCAAAATTTAACTTGGTATCGGAGCCGAAATCTACCAAAAAATGTCATTGTCTACCTCTCTAATCTTTCTTCGTGAGCTTTATTTCTCGATTAACCATGTTCGTCTACTTCAGCGAGTTCGCGATATGAGTGTCGCAATCTTTCTTCACAAATTCCAGTTCTTAATTATCTCTGTTATTCCAGTTTGGCGAGTTCTAGTAATTGGTGCTCCAGTTTGGTCAGGCGAGGTTCTATTAAAGCTTTGTTCTTGAGTCTGGCTCTTCATGCACATCTCTAGTTCTTGTGTTGATACTTCTAATTCTTCACAAGTTTATGAACTAAGCAAGAAGGCATTCCAATCAAAACAAAATGGTCGTCCATTGTCAGATTATATAATGAGCTCAATTCCATCTTTATGGAACTTGATTATCGGAGGGCTAATGATATGAGTTTTCCTAATGATATTGAGAAGTAAAGAAAAAGGATGGCTAAAGATCGAGTTTACATCTTCCTTGTAGGACTTGATCATGCTTTGGATCATGTCAGTGGTCGGCTTCTTACTACATCTCCTTTGCCTACTTTGGAAGAGGCATACTATCAGGTTCGTAGGGAGATGCAGAGACAGGTTACTATAGGGACTGAAGACCATGTTGAGGCATCGGCTTTGGCCATAAAAAAATTCAGTCCTCAGTCACTCCCTTCACATAGCACTACAAATATATCTGATTCCATTAGTCACTGTACTCATTGCAATGGAACTAGACATACTGTTGATGTTTGTTGGAAGAAATATGGTTACCCCGAGTGGTTCAAACTTAAGCAGGGTGAGAAGAAAAACAAGAAGTCATCTTATATTGTTGTCCCTAAGCCATCTCCATCTAGTGCCTCACATGTATCTCGACAGTCATCACCAAGTAATAATTCTAGTTGTGCTTTTAATTCTTCTACTAATCAAACTTGGGTTATTGATTGAGGGGCTACCGATCATACGACTAGTAATTCCTCCTTGTTTCATTCACAAAAACTCCTCCTATTGAGTCTGTTCAGGTTGCTAATAGAGATCACATATTGATCACTGGTGCTGGAAATGTTTCTCTTTCACCAACTCTATCTATGTCTTCTGTATTACTTGCATTTACTATCTCTAACAATCTTCCGTCTATCAGTCAGATTACCAAAAAATTAGATTGTTTTGTTACCTTTCACTCTACTAATTATGTGTTTCATGAAAATCTTACGAAGATGATGATTGGCACTAGTAAAGAGATGGGGGTCTTCACTACTTGGAGGGATCTCAAGCTTTACATGATGATTTAAGTACAAGTGTTACATCAATAAGAGAGAAGTCTACTGGGGAAAAGATTTTGTTATGGCATTGTCGGTTAGGACATCCTTCCTTTAGCTCTCCAGAATGTTTGTTTCCTAAGTTTATAATGTAACTATTTCAAGCTTACGTTGTGAACAATGCATTTATGCAAAACATTATCGAGTTCCTTTTAAAGTAAGTTGTAATAAAAGTTCTCATCCATTTTCCTGTGTTTATACTGATGTTTGGGGTCCTTTCTCTACTCTTTCTTATTCAGGTCATAAATACTTTATCTCCTTTATTTATACCTGCACTAGAGTGAGCTGGATATATTTATTAAAATTTAAGAGTGAGGTTATCCATGTGATTCCTAAATTTTTTCAAATGATTGCCACACAATTCTATACCAAAGTTCAGGTGTTTCATTTTGACAATGGTCGTGAGTTTTTAAATAATTCACTTGTTTTTATCAAATTCATGACATTCTTCATCAAACTACATTCGCTTATACACCACAACAAAACGGTATCTCAAAACGTAAGAACAAACATCTTCTAGAGGTAGCTAAAGACTTGTGTCTCACTATACAGGTTCCAAAAAAGTTCTAGGGTGATGCTATTTTGACTGCTATTTTTTTTAATCAATAGAATGCTTGCCTTCATAATTGATTATCAGTCTCCTTTATGGTTGTTGTCTAGGTTTCATTTTATTCCTTCTACTCTTAACCTATGTCCAAAGATTTTTGGTTGTTTATGTTTTCTCCATGTTCACTCTCTTCATCGTGATAAAATTGATCCTCGTGCTCTACCTTGTGTCTTCCTTGGCTAATCAAGTTCTCAAAAAGTTTACAAATATTTTCATCCTCCTACAGGAAAGTATTATGTATCCATGGACGTTCAATTTTGTGAATGAGTATCTTTTTCCTTTGGGGATGTCTCCCTTGTTCCTCTTCCGGGGGAGATTCAAAGTAGAGAAGAAGAACAAGTGTGGTTGGTAGAAAAAAGGGTATTGAAAACTCTTGAACCTGTTGTTTCTAAGGAGTTCCCTGAACCTAAGGGGGAGCAAATCCTTGAATCTGGTAAAGGGGAGAAAACTCCTGAATTTGTTTTAGGGCCTTTTTTGGATCCCTCTCTTGATGATATTACAATACCATCGGATGACTCTTCTGAGATTGAACTTGAGGTAAATGTTTCTGATCCTTCCCTTGAGAGTCAACGATATCTTATTCGTGACTGAAAAATACCTGACAGATTTGGATTCTCTAAATCTAAATTTAATGTCGTTTATCCTATGTCTGATTTTGTGCCTTATCATCATCTTTCAAAATCTCACTTAACTATTTCACTTCAAATGTCCTCTATTTCCATTCCTAGTCATTTTCAGGAAGCCCTGGAGAATCCCAAGTGGAAGTGTGCTATGATGGAAGAAATGAAAGCTCTTCAAAAGTGCTCTATGTGGGAGATGGTTTTGTTGCCTTCAGAAAAGAAGACAGTGGGGTGTAAATGGGTGTTTACGGTGAAACAAAATTCAAATGGACAATTGATAGATACAGGGCAAGACTAGTTTCTAGGGTTCTTACCCAAACTTATGGAATTGATTATCAAGAGACTTTTCTCCTATGGAAAACTTGAATGCTGTTAAAGTCATTCTTTCTTTTGATGTTAACATGGACAGGCCATTACGACAGTATGATGTAAAGAATGCATTTTTTTCATGGTGATCTGGAAGAAGAGGTTTACATGGATCCTCCTCCAGGATTTGTGCCACCAGGAAGAAATGTGTGCAAGCTAAAAAAGACTTTGTATGGTCCAAAATAGTCACCGAGAGCTTGGTTTAAACAAACTAGAACTAATCATACAATATTTTACAAAAGGGAAGGTGTTGATATTAAATTAGTGGTTGTTTATGTCGATAACATGATTGTTACAGGCAGTAACTTAAGCAAGATAGAGGAACTGAAGAAGCATCTAACTTAGGAATTTGAAATGAAGGACTTGGGTGCTCTAAAATATTTCTTGGATATTGAAGTGTCTCGGTCTAAACAAGGACAATTTCTTTCTCAGCGAAAGTATGTTTTAGATCTCTTGGCTAAAACTGAATATCCTGTGTGTCAACCTGTTGATACTCGTATTAAAGTGAATCATAGTCTTGCTATCTATCCTAATCAAGTCCCTACTAAAATGGAGAGATATCAAAGGTTAGTAGAAAAGTTGATTTACTTGGCTCATAGTAGACCTGACATATCATATGAAGTTAGTGTCTTGAGTCAGTTTATGCATAATCCTAGTAATCAACACATAGATGCAGTAAATCGAGTTTTAGCTTACTTAAAATCCTTTCCGGGAAAGGGAGTTATGTTTCTCGACATGGACACTTGAATGTTAACGGATATACTAATTCTTACTTTGCCGGATCCAAGTTTGATAGAAAATCTACTTATGGCTACCTATGTTTTGTTGGTGGCAATCTAGTGACTTAGAGAAGTAAGAAAAAACATATAGTTGCATTGTCTACTGCTGAGGCTGAATACCGTGCTCTTCATTATGCAACTTCAAAAATTACTTGGGTTAAAATTCTCTTGGAACATCTGGGGTATTCTCCAAAGAAATCAATGGTGTTATATGGTGATAATACTACAGCTATCGAGATTTCCAATAATTTGATTCAGCATGATAGAACAAAACATATTGAATTAGACAAAAGCTACATCAAAGATAATTTAGATTCGGGTGCAATTGAAATTCCTTATGTTAAGAGTGTTGATCAACTAGCTGTTTAATGACGCATGCTATTGCAGGACGTAACTTTCATATGTCACTTTCCAAGTTGGGCATGAGTGATATCTACGCGCAGGGGGAGAGTTGGAATACAGCAACTTGGTAGTTGTTGTAATAGTGTGATACAACAACTTGGTTGGTGTGATAGTTGTTGTAATAGTGTGATAGTTGTTGTAATAGTTATTTCTATATTTATTAAATATGTATTGTATAAAGATACAACTCTTGTATTATGAATAAATAAGAAACTATGAAATCATGATTCAAACTTTAACTGTAAGTGCATCTTTAACTCTCCTTTCTTGTTAGGTGCATCTTTAACTCTTATTTATTGTTTAAATTTCAATGGAACAACAATAAGCATCAGACGTTATTATACATGAACTGAAAAATTATGCAATATTGAGAAGTTGGATAACACCCCTGTGTGGCAAAAATTCACCACTAGTACAGATAAAAGGAAGAGTGGGAAGAGGATTGGAGATGCTCTATGGAGTGCCCAGAAAAAAGCAGAGCAAACACAAAACAGGATGACTACCTTTCCCTTTGTGAAATCGCTCAGAAGAGAAGATCCTCCAGATAAGTTTATTCCTGCCACTTTGAACTATATGATGAAAAGACTAACCCCATAGCCCATGTAGCGGCTTATGCACACAAAATGGCCCTTTGGGTAGGACGGGACTCTTTGATGTGTAACGTGTTCCCTTCTAGCCTGGGAAAGACTGCAATGAATTGGTTTCACATACTTTCAGAAAATTCAATTTCTACTTGGAAGGAGTTGGCACAATCTTTCGTGTCAAGATTTATGGCCAAAGGCAAAGAACCAACAACTCTAGATAACTTGTTCTCCACTCAACCAAAAAATATGAGTTGTTAAGAGGTTTTGCTTCTTGATATTTAAATGTTTATGCAGATATAGAAAAATGTAAGGAAAATACAGCAATTGCAACCTTCCATTTGATACTCCCAAAAGACAGTAGGCCGAGGGAAAGCTTAATCCTCAAGCCATCGATGAGAATAGATGATCTACAAGAAATTATGATGAAATATGTTAGACTGGAAGAGAATCAAAACACAGCTAATAAATCAGGTATTGAGAAACAGTCGTTAATGTGATTGAAGTTTAGTCGTGAAGCCATTTATACGAACTTCAATGAATCGATCACCAAGATCTTTCAATAAGTCTAGGATGACCACTACTTCAAGTGGCCTTTAAAAATAGTGAGTGATCCAGTCAAGAAAGACCAAACTCAATTTGGTGCCTACCATAATGATAAAGGACATCATATGGAAGAATGCCTCGAATTAAGGTAGCATCTAAAGCACCTGGTCGAGCAAGGCGTCAATGTGATTGAAGTTTAGTCATGAAGCCATTTATACGAAATTCAATGAATCGATCACCAAGATCTTTCAATAAGTCTAGGATGACCACTACTTCAAGTGGTCTTTAAAAATAGTGAGCGATCCAGTCAAGAAAGACCAAACTCAATTTGGTGCCTACCATAATGATAAAGGACATCATATGGAAGAATGCCTCGAATTAAAGTGGCATCTAGAGCACCTAGTGGAGCAAGGGTATCTAGACTATTACATCAAAAGCAATGAGCAAGACAAAACTCCAAAGAAAGGTGAATCTTCATCTAGCCCTGATCCGTTGAAGAGATAATTCCTGATCTTTAGTTTTTCATGCCAATAAGTTTGTCACATAGTGGCTCTATGATTTTCTCATGTCAATTAAATGATTTATTTATTTCAATTATTGAAGTACAATTATTGAATAACTAAGGAGAAATAAACAATGTTTCACCATGATGCCGGGGACCTATTGTGCAAAGATTCACCAAAATAGTGCACCATCCCAAGCTGAGGCGTATGGATGCATCTACCAAGAGAGCACCCTGGACTGAGGTCTAAGCTCGCAAGAAATGTCGATGAGGCATAAAAACTAATGGAAGAGGTTGGTCAATGAAAAATAAGTCAGTCAAAGAGGCTGTCAATGTGAAGTCTTTAGGTCAAACATAAGGTTATACTCTTGATTCGTGATTGGTGGATTGTTTCTCAAGGTTGGTCGCTCATAGACTCGATATTTTTCCTAGTCAGATTTTCTCGTTAAACTGTAGCGTTCTTATTTATTTTTTTATTTTCTGCAATTGTTTCCATAATTTGTTGACTAACAATCTTGGTGAGTTACACCAAACTTTCAAGTGGTATCAGAGAAGGTGACAATGATGGAAGACATGCATGAGAGCTTATTTGAAATCCATTGATGAACAAGTTTGGATGTCAGTAGTGAAAGGGTATAATGAACCCGAGTTCATTGATAAAGAGGGTAACGAAACTCTTAAACCTCTTGAAAAATGAACTAAAGGTGACCTTGAAAATGCATATTGCACCAGTAAGACAATGAATGCTATATTTTCTACAATGAATATTTTTTAGTTTCGCAGGATTTCACATTGTGATAATGTAAAAGTGACATAGGATTTACAAGAAGTGACACATGAGGGCATAAATCTGTTCAAATGTTCAAAACTTCAACAACTTACTTCTAGGTTTGAAACTCTAAAGATGGAGGAGAATGAGATGTTTGATGAATTATATGCAAAGTTGAGTGACATAGTCAATACCTCATTTATTATTGGGGAACCGTTTGAGCCGATGAAGGTGGTAAGAAAAATTCTCATATCTTTACCAGAGAGGTTCCTGATGAAAGATGCAGCAATCGAGAAGGGCAAAGACATTGATAAAATTAAGATAGAAGAATTAGTTGGATCTCTACAAACTTTTGAGGCAAGTTTTCTTAAACCTAAAAAAACTAAAAATGCTACTAATGAATTGTTTCTTCTAATGAAATTTTTAAAGAAATTCATGAAGGATAGGAATTCAAAGGAAATCAAGAAAGATGACTGCTCATCTTCCGAACCCGAAAGGAAAAGCAAAGAGTCTAAACCCACTTAATGCTTCAAATTCAAAAGATTTGGACACTTTGCTCAAGAGTGTGCAAATTGAAAAAAGAAGCCAAAAGCATGCAATGATACATAAGAAGAATTTGATGTTGAATATGAAGATGAAGAGAATGAAACTCCAGTAGCCCTTTTGGTAATCTTTGGTGACTAAAAGTCTAAGGCAAGCTCAACAGATGATAGTGATTCTGAATTTGATATGTGTGAGCTTCAGGTAACCTACAACAATCTTTATGAGGAATGTGTCAAGAGCAAAATAGAGAAACTAAAACTTGTCCAAAAAAATGGGATTCTCACTCAAGACCTAAATGAATCAAAAGCAAAAAACAAGGAATTACAAGAAGAAATCCTAAATCTTGAAGCACTCTGCCCAGCTGAGTTAACCTCTGATGTAACCTACCTCGCTGAGGTAGAAAACAAAAGAGAGCACATACTAAAGAAGGTATGCTCAGATATTGACAAATTTAAGTAAGGGTCTAACAAATTGTAGGATATTCTTGATAAACAAAGGTTGAGCAAGGAGACATTTGGCTTAGGATATAAAAAAGGTGAGAGCTCCAATACTGGATGACATACACAACTTCATCCAAATTTTGTGAAGTTTGTACCTTCTTCATCCAAAACTTTGGAATAATAAGAGGGGATCTTCCATTCCAAACAGGGTAAGTATGCAAGGTAATAGATATTTTTCATTTCAAAAGCATGAAATTTCATATAAATTTGGTAGTACTGTTTAACCATTTTTCAAGCAACCATTTATTGGAAGGCAAAATGCTCAAAGGTATGATAAAGGTAAGTTTGTTCCCATATGTCATTATTGTAGAATTAGGAGTCATATAGGACCTTACTATCATAAGTTATATGGAATGCCTAAGTTATATTTTCCCAGGAAGACTAACATTGAAAATTTGGAAAAAAAATTTCTTCAAAATAGGTTTCAAAATCTTGTTAGAAAACAAAGTGCTGCTCATAAAAAATTAAATTATATGTCTCCATAAACATCTCAAACAAAGAAATGTTGGGTCAAGAAGGCAAATTTGAGAGCTTTGAATCTTTGGTCAAGTGCATATCAAGTTGAGGTAGCCTCCAGGCAAGCTACCTCATTGAGGCAGCAGGATACATATGCAACTGAGGTAGCTTACAATAAGCCTACTTCATCAGGGCAGAGGCAACCAGATACACGTGAGATAACCTATAGCGAGCCTACTTTAGATACTCTGGAACCATCCCAACGAGTCAAAATGAATTATTCCCAATATCTAATCATTGGAGGAGTAACTGCCCTCATGAAAACACATGCTCAAATCCAAAATGAGTTGGAGTTGAATACATGGTTGATGGAAGTTGCTGCACTTAAACACTTTGGATGAAATGAATGCTTCCAAACTTTGGATTGAATCAGAAAAGTATGAAAATATTTATTTTTGATAATATGACTGCGATTATATTTCCAATTCTAGAAGCAATCATATGTTTCATCATCATTTCATTCATGACTTTGTAAAAAGGAATATGTGTCTCTTTGATATTTTGCTACTCATAATCAATTGGCTGACATTTTTACAAAACCTTTAGACAGACAAAGGTTTTTGTTCCTAAGAAAAGTACTAGGGGTGATTACAATAGAATATATTTTCAAGTAGCTTGAAGTAATATATGTGTGGGATATGTGATTTAATTCTTGATCTATGAGTGAAGCATTGATTTTTTGATGTTACCTCTGAATGTGTTTATTGTTAAATGGCTAATCTATTCCTAAAATTGAGAAGATCATGTTATTAGTCATATATTATTTTTTTCATAAAGCTGTACTTGTGAAGTCTGATTGACATAATGCTTGAGATTTGTCTTGATACGTCTATTGAACAGTTATTTGGGAAATTTGATGCTAGCAATAAAAATGAAAAGGGCTACATCAAAAGTGTTTTTTTTTTTAAAAAAGTTTAAAAGGGAAATGTATCTCTTGAAATAAAGGGAACTACCTAAGCTTAACTGTGAAAGCCGCCATGAATACAAAGGTTTCACGTCTTTAAATAAATGGGGTAATCTTGTATGTTGCTTGCATGTACATAAAAGTATCAAAGAATCTAGATTTGACAACCTATGCATAGTAAATCCCTTGTATTATGTTATATCCTGATCTAACATGTTTTTTGAGATTCACACATAGATGCACATGAACGAATAACATGTATCAAATTTCAAGGACATGATAAGAGAGTAGTAAGTCCATTTGTTGAACACATCTTATGGTAACTCTTCATTATTGTTGTTTTAATTCTTTTGATTGAGTATCAAAATCTTAAAGTTCCATCATTGAAACCAATTTCTCTTGATTTCCTATTTGATTTAGTTTCCCTTTTATGTGTTTCAATTCTTTAAAATGACCTAGTTATGTTCTAGGTGGAAATATTTTTCAAGTATGTAAGTCAAATGGAAAGTAAGTTACAATGTAACCTCATGTACCTCATTTCCTCCGCAATTTTGAGAGTTCGTATTTGATAATTTGTGGGTCAAAGTTTAAGGGGGATATAATATAGTGAGGGGAAGTTTTTAGGGGGGGTTTTATTTGGTTATTGATTTAGGCGGAACATGTTCTTACGCTATCATACTGGATTTTTGGTGTGTTTGCATATTGGTGATTATCTTTATCAGTACTTTGATTCCACAATTGTCAAGGGGGAGATTGTTTATTTTAAAATCCAAATTGTGACAATTGTGAGATAACCTAAATCTAGAATCCTTGTTGGTTATTACACGAGTTATTTCGAAAATATTTTTATGGAATATTTGGATAATATTGTGTGTGACATATGGTAGTTCTAATGCTGGGAGTTATTTTGGATATAATTCATAAGTAGTTGACTTTCATATGAGTTAAACTCCTAGTGGTGCATGTTTATAATGACACTTTTGTTAGTATTTTGGTTTATCTCAATTGGCTTTGCATGGTCACACAATTGTCTTTTATAAGTCATTGTTTTTGTTTTTAGCTAAAAACTCTTTTGTAGATGATGAGTTAATATCAATTTTGGAGTCTTTTGCTTTATCTTCATGTGTTTCCCAGTAGATAAGCTGATCTTATCATGAGTTGAGAAATTATTTTCAAGACATGACTCGTGCACTATATAAGATACGCAACATCAAATTGAAGGGTAGGGGAAGCATCGCTCAATTCCCAAATATATGAGCTTTTGACTTTGTTTTATTCTGTCATATTGTTCTTGTAATGGTCAGATGATTCATGTGAATTGAGAGAGATTAGTTTAGGCAATAGAGCTTCATATTTCTTTCTTTATTTGGTGATCCATTAAAGACGTTCAGTGACTGCTCAAGGTGGAGTAGAGGTTGGTCATCTTCGTGGAGTTGAAGTCTTCTAAAGGTTTTAGAAGCATACTTATCATTGGGGTATTGAGTTGAGAGTTGAAACATACACTGAACATGATGTACGAGCGATGTCTTTAGGTCAAAGATAGGATTGTACTATTAATTCATGATGAGTGGATTGTTTCTCCAGGTTAGTCGCTCAGACTCGAGATTTTTTCTAGTCAGGTTTCCTCATTAAAACTGTGGTGTTCCTATTTGTATTTTATTTTCCGCAATTGTTTCCAAAATTTGTTGACTAACGATCTTGATAAGCTATACTAAACTTTTATATGTCACTTAAAGAATGATTACTATCACAAAAAAATTGTTAGTGACGAGCGAAAGTTGTCGCCTATCCTGTCATTGTTAGTCGGCTTTTAGTGAAAACAAAATTTTGTTACTGAAAGTTTACTTTTTGTGACGACAATTCTTGTCACTGAAGAATTCTTTTTATGACAGCAGATCTTGTCACAATAGGGTACAATATTGCCACTATAACATTTTTATTTTTGAATTTATTTAAAGAGTGTATACATAATTAACAATGTATGTTGTCACTAAATATTTAAATAGTGACGACATATCTAGTTAGTGATGACAGATCTAGTTGTCACTAAAAGTATTTATTTGTGAGAACTAGGTATGTCATCACTAAAATTTTGATAGTGAGAACAAAATAATTTGTTGCTAAAAGCCAATTCGTGTGACAAATCTTATTTCTCCATGCTAGTTGTATTTGAGAAAAATTAAATAAATATTTGGTTACGATAAAATCTAAAATCAAAATAATACAGAAGGTACTCCAGGTCTACACAATCAACGATACCATGTCATAATACATCTCAAAGGTTACGTACATAATCAAAAGTTCAACTACAAACTTACAATGTTTTTGCTCGTACATTAAACTAATAGCAGTGCATGTCTTTTAAGATGGATAGTTAAAACTAATTTGACATTAGCAACCCAACATTCCTAGCAGGAGTAAGAACTTCTTTAGGAAAATGAATTCCACGATTGGCTCTTTTAATAGCTACAACCATGCATATCTGAAAATGATTCAAAAACAGCTGAATGACAAGGAAAAAATATCAAATCATTATGATTAAAAGGACAAAAAGAGTTGTTCACTTACTTTAGCTTTAGTTAAGGCCCGGATTTGAACTTAAAGAAGAAGTAGAAGGCCTTTGTTGTGACATGGTGCTAAAAAGTGCAGCCATGCGTGACAAGAACATGGCATCAACCTCATTTTGTATTTCCGCTTTAATCTCTTCTCTCAGTTCTGCTTCTATACGAGCTTGTAGTTCAGTATGACATTGAGAGTTTTCATTAGTTCTCATCTCATCTCTTAAACTCCTAATGAGCTCTTCCCTCATTGTCTTCTTTGCCAATGCAAATGCTTATTGTACTCGTTCTTGCACATTTTCTTACTGCCTAGATATTTTGCTTGATGTTACCTTTCCTGCACCTTTTAATTTCCTCAAACATAGCTAGGCTTCTCTCCAAGGACTTGCAACAAAATCTCATCACGTGTCAATTAGGATCCATTCTCTTGGCTTTGTTGCTGATTGGCATGTAATCTGAAATCCTGTTGGGCATGAGCATTGATGTTAAAATACTCACAAGTACACAAGTGTACTGTCATAGCACAAAAAGTGTAAATACAATGTCGACGCACAGAGACAAGTTCAATCGAATAATGTACTTAACTATAAAATAATTTACTATTAAAGTAAAGAGAACACACTTGATTCGTAGAGAAGAAAGCAAACATGAATTCACGACATAACAATCGACGATGATAAAAGCCTAGGGCACAACCTTACCAACCAATCCAATTACGAGTTATAACGGTCAAGCATGCAATATCAATTCCAATTTTAGAGTTGATTACTCACTCAATTATGTTGATCCATTAATCGTGGCAACAACACGTATTGCATGTGAAATCAATCCAACCTTTATGAAGTTTACTAACCCTTTTCCTATATTTTTCTAGCCTATTTATGCCTAATACTACCTAAGATTCCAAAATTAGATTTACACGTTTAAGGACACAAAAAACATAACCAAATTATGTGTTTGGTTATAGTTTCCAAAACAGTTTTTGTTTTTTGAATTCAAATTGTGTTTTGAAAATTCATTTGGTTATAGTTTTACCAAATTATTTGGCAAAATTGTTTTCAAAATTTTGTTTTGGAAAACTAAAAAAAGAAAAACAACATTTAGTTGTTTTCATTTAATTTTCAAATAATTTTTTAATTGGACCGGTGATAATTTTGTAATTAATTCAATCTTCTTCAACCACATTTTTTCTGTCCTATCTCATCTTTCTTTCCACTTGACAACTTCAGCCACCAGTGACGGATCTTTGTTGTCCGAGGACCATTCTCAACGTGGTTGGTGTCAAAAGTTCCACAAGGCGACAAACGATAAAACTAGTCCAACCTCGTCTCATTTAGTCAACCGTAGCTCCCGAAATCTCTCTTAGAAGAAGAGTTCAGCCACCGTGAAGAAAACAGCTCGATCTGGTTACCATTGCCAATGTCGGTGACATCCACCACCACCATTGGACTCGCAGACCCGATGAGCATCTAACCCAATGCTTTTCTAGTCAGATGAGTTACCGGAAGGCCGCGACCCCGAGTTGATCTGAAATGGGTGCCAGATGTTGACCTGATTTGGTGAATTTGTATTTAATTTTGATAAATTTCAATTTAATTTGGATGAATTTCAATTTCATTTGAAAGCATTTCAGCTCAATTTCATGTGTTTGGTAACCAAAAACGTACTCAAAAAAACACAATCCAAATGAATTTTTAACTTATTTTTAATTCTTAAAACTGTTTTGAAAACACAAACTCAAAATTGTTTTTATAAATTAAAAAAGAAAACAATTTCCTAACATATAGGTTTCTCGAAAAGTTTGAAAATTCACGCTGGTCCAGGTGCCCTTACAACGCTCGAGCGCTGTTAGGGCGTTCTTTGCTGCCAAGTTCTGTCTTCTAGAGTGCTAGAACACTAGAAGAGCGTTCTAATCTGGTTTTTGTCCAAAAATGCTCCAATTCATCGACAACTTTGTACTAACTATCCTATATATAAAACATATAAAGTTTCAAAGTATCAACTCAATCTTGACTCAAAATAATGCAATTGTGTACCAAAATATGCATATAAATGTCGTAAGAAATACGCACATAAAATATGTAATACCCTGACCCGAAAAATGCCAAAGTAAATAATAATAATAATAATAATAAATAGGGAGTTTGAGTTTGAAAATACCTAATAATGAGTGGAAAATTTGATTAGAGATGAATTACCCATTAGAAAAATATAATTCAATAAAAATAAATAAATTACATATATATATATATATAATATTATATGTATATATTGTATATTGGTGCCACTTTCGGTGGCCATGTTTTGGGCCACCGAAAGTGGCCACATTTACAAGGCCATTTGGCCATTTTAAAAAAAAAATTAAAGTCACCATTTTTTTTGTTTGTTGAGCAACAGAGGGACGACAGAGTGAGAAGCCGAGAGGGAGGGAGGGAAGAAGAGAGAAAGAAGAGAGAAAGAAAGAGAGAAAGAAAGGAGATTTTGGCTTGAAATTTGAAGGATTTATGGAGCTTAGCATGTTTCAAGAAGGATTAAAGGAGGAGTTGTGATTTTAAGGTAAGTTTTCTATAGATTTCCATAGTTAGGTTTTTATGGGTTTTGTAGATTAGAGCTTGAATTTGGATTATTTGAGATAATGAGGTTTAAATAGGTTGATTTATACTTAATTGTGTATGTATTTGTTAGATTTGAGTTGATTGGAAGATTTTCAAGCTTGAAAGCTTTGGGTGGAAATTCTAGAGAGAGAAAGGTAGGATTCTTCGAAATTATGGTTTAATTTACATTTGTATATGTTATTAGAGAGATATAAATTGTGAAATGGGTTGTGAATTTGCCATATATTAGGTTGGGGGTTCAAACCCTAGAAATTGGAAATTTCCGATTTTTGGTGAAATTACGTGGATTCGAGGTAGGGGATTCTAGCCCAATCTTTCGATTATTTCTTGTTATCTAAAAAGCGTTATTTAATCTTCATTGTTATTCGTATTTGTATTTTTCCTTATTTGCTCCCTAAGGAAAAACGAGCTTAGGATTATTCTCGGATTTTTCTAAAATGTTAGTTTGCATTCCCGGTTGATTGCTTGGTCTTATATCAAGCATGTTTGGTTCTTATTCATGCATCATGGCTAGTTAAATATATAACTAGGATTTATTAATTGCTATATTAAATTCATGGCATGACATTGTTGCATTAGAACCACATGGAAGTGCGAATATGGATTTGTGACTTCCGTAGGTTGTGTGAACGTCATATGGGAGGAGGGTTGTGGAACCTCGGCTTGGTTGCAACCGAATGACTCCTATATGAGGCACCTCGGCGAGGAATCGGTTCAGAGAACCCGGGTCAGTATGGACAAGACTGGTGTCTTGTATTTGGTCATGGTTTCCTTATTGAGTCGTATGGTGGCAGTGTTCACCGATATCGATGTGTGGGGATGGATGCCGAGGCGTCGTCCCATTGGGACTCACGGTAGGAAACGAGACCACGGTTTGATGAGTATTCGTTATGGTGGTTCACAGTCTTGGCATGTTGCTGCATTGACTTAATCTTTTTATTTAGCTATTATATTTTGTGATCCTCTTTACCTCCTACTGAGTCATTGCTCACCCTTTCCTTTATTTCCTTTTCACACAGGCGAGACTAGTACGGATACCGGCACTGCGGATCTATAGGAGATGGGATGACATGGTGCCATCTGGAGACACTAGGAAGGGTTAGAATAAAGAATTAATTTTCGTTATTATGTTTGATATTTAAAGTATGAATTGAAGATTGCGTATGTTGACTACGTTTATGAACACCTTGATGGTGTGTGGATGGTACGGATAGGAGAGTGCCTTGTGATAGGACTCCTGTACCTGGGTGTGAATCTTATTGTTATATTGCATGTTGATACATGTATGATGATTGTGATTTGTTATGTATTGTAGATGGCCTGAGGCCCTGCCTAGGATTGTGATTGCTTGTGATGTGATGGTCGGAGGCCTTATATATTGTTGAATATGTGTTGCGTATTTCAGGTGGGCATTTTCCGATATGCGAGGAGATGTTGCCGAAATTTTGGTAGAAATTTACGGATTTAGTTGGAGAAATTAAGATTAAATCTTTTTTGATAATGTGGAGATTTGATATCTTATAGATATTGAATTAGGTTTAAACAGTAGCACCCCCTGGGTCGGGGCGTTAAAATTTGGTATCAGAGCGAGGTTACGGCTCTACGTAGGATCTGGGGTTGTGTCCTAGTTGTATGTTAGTAGTCTCCAGAACATGTCACGGTATCAGAGCGAGGTTACGGCTCTACGTAGGATCTGGGGTTGGGTCCTAGTTGTATGTTAGTAGTCTCCAGAACATGTCACGACCTCTGCAGATCCGGTACGTACTCTTTCCCCTTAAATCCTCGTTATCCATTTTGTATTAAATAGTGTTATCTGTTGTGGTACAGATGGAGACTCGTAGGACGACTCGAGCGTCGAGAGCTACGACTGAGACCCCTACTGATGAGGGAAGAGATGATAGACCTCTGGGCCGAGGCCGAGGCCGAAGTCGTGGAAGGGGAGTAACGCGCACTACTAGGCGCACTCCTAGCACACACGGATCAGTACCGAGGTTGGGTACGGAGATTAGGGAGGAGGATACCGTCTTAGAAGAGCAACAGTTGACTGATGACATTCAAACTGGAGGACAAGAGAGAGCTCCAGGGGTTGCTCCAGTGCATGTGGTGGCACCTCCGGCAGTGCAGATTGCTCCTACCATCTTGGGTAGTCAACCAGTGACATTGGAAGCATTGGCAAGTGCAATGATAAACCTAACTTAGGTGGTGACAAACCAGCTTGCTAGAACACCTGAGGCTCGTACTGAGGGGCAGGCTTCAGGAGCTGGTATTGAAACAGGATCCATGCAAGGATTGGGTTGGTAAATGTACGAGGTTGACCAGTTGAGAAAGATAAGTCCTCCTATCTTTTCTGGAGAAGGGGAAGGTCGAGAAGCAGAGGAATGGTTGCATCAATTAAGAGCGAGATTTGATACTTTAGCAATACCGGATGACCGAAGAGTGAAGTTGGTATTTTATTATTTGAGAGGTGATGCCTATGATTGGTGGAATTCTTTAGGCTCAAGGAAGTATGAATTGACGTGGGCTTCTTTTGAATTACTATTTACAGAGCGGTTTGTTCCGCATACTTTTCAGGCTGATCAGGCCAAACAATATTTAGAGTTTGTACAGACACAAGACATGACGGTGTCACAATATACCAAGAGGTATGAGGAGCTGTACAAGTACGGTAGGAAGTTTGCTCCAGATGAGGGGAGCAAAGTAGAAAGGTATTGTGATGGATTGATTCCAAATCTGAGTGAGATGGTGCTGGCTACCAGAGTTCAGACCTATGCTGAGACAGTGAACATGGCATTGAGGTTTGAACAGAAGAAGAGAAACTCCCGACAGTATTGGGAAGTACAGAAGGGACGGACCTCATCATCCACAAGTGGAGGTAGTCAAAAGGAGCAGAAGACGGACTCCAATACTCAGAAGGGGGATCGAGGCAAGGAGTTTAGGCCACAGGGTGGCAAGATCACATGCTATCGATGTGGCAAAGAGGGGCACAAAAAGAGTGACTGTAGGACCACAGGTCCGAAGTGTTATGGGTGTAATCTTATAGGGCACAAAAGGAATGAATGTCCAAAAGGTGGTGGTACTACACATCAGGCACAGACTCACTCACCGGGATTACCACCTCCAGCACCAGTTTCGGCTCTACCTTCTACAATTCGAGTAGGAGGCAGAGGGCAAGGTGGTACGCCACCACAGCAGATACAACAACAGCAGTCGACTGTGGTTCAGACACGAGCATTTGCTTTGGGATATGAGGAAGCTCCGGAGCATCGAAATTTCATCGGAGGTATATTTCTTATCTCCAATAGTTGAACGAGAGTATTGTTGACTCGGCATAATTGGAGTCAGATTGTGGAAATAATAAACGTGGATATATATATATGTGTATATACACAAGAGGTATAGGAGAGAAATGTACATTAGTTTGCATCGAAGCATTTAAGGCTCGATGGTAGTGTTTACTCCTACCTAGAGTTCGTGAATAACTACGATAAATAATTGTTCGGGTAGTTAATATTATATGAAAAAGGATGTCTGATGTGAGTAGGTAGGAGATGGCGTCCGAGTGGACACTTGCATAAAGAAGATGAATGTGATGATGAGTTAGGTCTAGAGTCTTGGAAACTTCATAACGAAAGATTATAGTTGAGAGTTAACTGGCTAGTGGAATGATGAACTCGTTGGTTAGAATCCATTAAGAAATGAATTTTGGAAATAAGATTGGTATCCTTAAGAAAATTTGCATATGGATGATAAAAGTGTGTTAAATTTAGAGAAATAAAGTTTCCTTAAAGGGAAGGTGTGTATCAAAAGGATAAGGATTTGTTTACAAAAAAAAATTGAATGATATTGTATTTAGAATGATGGAAGTACTAGATGTTGTGACTCTATAACAACATCTAAGAGATGAGAATTTATAAGGTTAAGTATGAAATTCTTGGTAAGAAGTTTGGACACTAAGGGTACTTGAATATCAATGTGGTAAATTTTATTTAAATGCATAAGATATGACAGTGATTGATGTGTGCTCTAGAGCTAAAGGTGAATAGTTTATAACTATTTGGGGAATAGATTGGAAATTCAAGAAATTTACTTAGTAAATTGAATGATAATAATTGTGGATGGTGAAAAAGAGAGAGTATCTCTAGAAGTTAATGGAATTTACCGAGGCTTTTGAGAGCTAATGGTGACAAAGTAGTAACGATAGCATAGACTAGCATGTCATGTGAGTTAATAGTAACGAAGTAGAATTATTACTGACACTGAAGATTCAGGGAAGACAGACGGATTCTTTGGGATTCTTTCAGAGATAATGGAGATCTTGGAGTACAACTAAAGAGGATTCGGGTGAAGCGAAATTATATGGATGTTTAGAACACCACAACTAAGGGGTGACACGTTATAGAGTAGCTGAAGAAGGCTAGTTTATTAGGGTCCTTTAGGGGGTTGCACGTCTGGGTGACATGTTATAAAGTAGTTGAAAAAGGCTAGTTTATTGGGGTCCTTTAGGGGGTTACACTTCCTATGCCAGGTTTCATAGGGTAGTAAGAGTTGAAAGTAACATGATTGAATTCGAGTTGTATTTAAGAAAGGGAACCAAGGTAAGTGACACAAACCAAGTAGTATTTCTATCCCTACTCAAGTTATACAACTTGAAAAAAAAATGGCAAGTGTAGGACGCGGCCAAGCTTGTTCAGTAAAGGTGCTAGAGGAGTTTACTTCCGACCGTGGGATGCCTTTTCCACGATACAAAACCGTAAGGGAACCCTCATGTGTTAGAACAACGGTTACCTTACGAAACCCAGACGTTGAGTTGGGTGCCCTGGGATGCGTGATTAAAGCATGGACCACGTTCAATGGTGGTGAACTGGAAGTTCAGGAAGAATGTGCTCGACTTATGCTTCATAAGCTAAGAAATGATTTTGGTATACAGATACCAGGTTACAACTACGGGGAAAGGAGCAATTTGGCGATCCAACAACAGGAATCTAGAAGACTCCGACGTGAAGTTGTACGTTTGAGGGAGGAGAACCGGGGACTGCGGTACGAGAATGAAGTTCTTGCAAGTCAGGTCAGAGAATCGGAGGAGCGTGAGGAAGATTCTGAGGAGGAATCAGAGGAAGAACCAGTGTTTAAGGACAAACACTGTATAAGAATAAAGCTCATAGAGCGAATGTGAGTCTGAGTGTGTGAAATATGGGAACTAAGAGGAAGAAACCTTTGATATTAGGTGTAAGATCCATTAGTAGGGCAATGTATCGAGCTCTGGTGTTGTTTAAAAAATTATGTAATTGACTAAGGTTTGTAATATGAATGTGTGTATGAAGGTATGGAATGGACAGGTAAGAATCCTTAAAAAAAATTATGGTATGGACTTGTGCATAGAAAATGTGTGATCTAGGCATGACAATGTAAGTTGTCTACCTATATGATTATGAAATGAAGTAAACTCTTAGATGGAATGACCGTAGCCTGGTAATGTGTATATCCATGTGGAGTATGGAAATTGAAAGATCACTTGGACGAAGATGAGTTCTGTAATCTAACCTATTGTTCGAATTATAGAGGGCCAAACTTTAAGAATTTGCGATACGAAGGCGCAGTATCTACATTTGTCCACGGAATTTTGTATATTTTAAATTTCAGGGACGAAATTTCTTTAAAGGGGAAGGGATGTAATACCCTGACCCGAAAAATGCCAAAGTAAATAATAATAATAATCATAATAAATAGGGAGTTTGAGTTTGAAAATACCTAATAATGAGTGGAAAATTTGATTAGAGATGAATTACCCATTAGAAAAATAGAATTCAATAAAAATAAATAAATTACATATATATATATATAATATTATATGTATATATTGTATATTGGTGCCACTTTCGGTGGCCATGTTTTGGGCCACCCAAAGTGGCCACATTTACAAGGCCATTTGGCCATTTAAAAAAAAAATTAAGTCAAATGGTGCTGGCCCAGCCAGCACCATTTGTTCCATTTTTTTTTTTTTGAGCAACAGAGGGACGACAGAGTGAGAAGCTGAGAGGGAGGGAGGGAAGAAGAGGGAAAGAAGAGAGAAAGAAAGAGAGAAAGAAAGGAGATTTTGGTTTGAAATTTGAAGGATTTATGGAGCTTAGCATGTTTCAAGAAGGATTAAAGGAGGAGTTGTGATTTTAATATAAGTTTTCTATAGATTTTCATAGTTAGGTTTTTATGGGTTTTGTAGATTAGAGCTTGAATTTGGATTATTTGAGATAATGAGGTTTAAATAGGTTGATTTATACTTAATTGTGTATGTATTTGTTAGATTTGAGTTGATTGGAAGATTTTCAAGCTTGAGAGCTTTGGGTGGAAATTCTAGAGAGAGAAAGGTAGGATTCTTTGAAATTATGGTTTAATTTACATTTGTATATGTTATTAGAGAGATATAAATTGTGAAATGGGTTGTGAATTTGCCATATATTAGGTTGGGGGTTCAAACCCTAGAAATTGGAAATTTCCGATTTTTGGTGAAATTACGTGGATTCGAGGTAGGGGATTCTAGCCCAATATTTCGATTATTTCTTATTATCTAAAAAGCGTTATATAATCTTCGTTGTTATTCATATTTGTGTTTTTCCTTATTTGCTCCCTAAGGAAAAACGAGCTTAGGATTATTCTCGGATTTTTCTAAAATGTTAGTTTGCATTCCCGGTTGATTGCTTGGTCTTATATCAAGCATGTTTGGTTCTTATTCATGCATCATGGCTAGTTAAATATATAACTAGGATTTATTTATTGCTATATTAAATTCATGGCATGACATTGTTGCATTAGAGCCACATGGAAGTGCGAATATGGATTCATGACTTTCGTAGGTTGTGTGAACGTCATATGGGAGGAGGGTTGTGGAACCTCGGCTTGGTTGCAACCAAATGACTCCTATATGAGGCACCTCGACGAGGAATCGGTTCAGTGAACCCAGGTCAGTATGGACAAGACTGGTGTCTTGTATTTGGTCATTGTTTCCTTATTGAGTCGTATGGTGGCAGTGTTCACCGACATCGATGTGTGGGGATGGATGCCGAGGCGTCGTCCCATTGGGACTCACGGTAGGAAACGAGACCACGGTTTGATGAGTATTTGTTATGGTGGTTCATAGTCTTGGCATGTTTCTGCATTGACTTAATCTTTTTATTCAGCTATTATATTTTGTGATACTCTTTACCCCGACTGAGCCATTGCTCACCCTTTCCTTTATTTCCTTTCCACACATGCGAGACTGGTACGGATACCGACACTGCGGATCTGTAGGAGGTGGGATGACATGGTGCCACCTGGAGACACTAGGATGGGTTAGAATAAAGAATTAATTTTCTTTATTAGGTTTGATATTTAAAGTACGAATTGAAGATTGTGTATGTTGACTACGTTTATGAACAACTTGACGGTGTGTGGATGGTACAGATAGGAGAGTGCCTTGTGATAGGACTCCTGTACCTGGGTGTGAATCTTATTGTTATATTGCATGTTGATACATGTATGATGATTGTGATTTATTATGTATTGTAGATGGCTTGAGACCCTGCCTAGGATTGTGATTGCTTGTGATGTGATGGCTGGAGGCCTTATATATTGTTGAATATGTGCTGCGTATTTCAGGTGAGCATTCTCCGATATACGGGGAGATGTTGCCGAAATTTCGGTAGAAATTTACGGATTTAGTTGGAGAAATTAAGATTAAATCTTTTTTGATAATGTGGAGATTTAATATCTTATAGATATTGAATTAGATTTAAATAGTAGCGTCCCCCCGGGTCGGGGCGTTACAAAATACCCCAAACTGATTAGTTTCTCGTCCTTGAGAAATTTAACTAAAGGACATAACACAAACAAGTTCCATGTTTCCATTATTCTCAGAAATTTAACTCACAAAATTGCAACCATAGACAATAAAAAAAATTCCACAAGAGAAGCTTAAACAAAAACATAATCAATTCACCAACACATCCATCTTAAGTACATATCATTCACCACATAATCTTAGCTTCAACTTCAAAACTCACCGGAATTTCACTCAAAAAGAAATCACACTTGAAGTTAGCTATAATAAATCTCTCTCATGTATGTGGGTAAAATAAGATGAATGGAAGAATATGAAAGCCCACATACAAACGATTATGAAATATGACTAAGAGAAATATCACAATATGAGTCTCATCAATAGAAATCACCTATCAAGAATTGTGAACTATATCTCGAATCATTCTCAAATTCAAACCAAGTTATTCTAAGATCATGTAGGGCATTTAGGCTTGTAATGTAAAGGTAAGAGATTAGTAATATTGGCAAAGAGAGTTTCTCGAAACACATGTAAGCTTGAAGAGAACCATCAAATAAATTCACATAATGCATTGTCTCGAATCATCATACCATGTCTTCGACCATACTACACTTTCCATCTTTTCAACATTACTCACATCACTTCTTTGAGTCATTTTCTTTTGCTTTTTTTCATTTTTTTTCTTCTTGCCATATCCGCCATACCGCCACACTTGTTGTCTTTTGGCATCCCATAATATCAAATTTTGACATGATTGGCAATAAGCACATATATCCAAGCTAAACCACTTTCCTTCAAACTTATGGTTCTCTTAAGCACACAAATTATGCTAATTCTCAATAAGTCAATAAATCTAGAAATTAAGCAAAAGTAGTCAATTGGGTATATTAAGAAAAGTTCATGTTTAGGGTCAAAAGGGATTTTTGCAGTAAACATATAAAAGGAAAATACTAGAAAGGCTCAAATGAATCAAAAGAATGCCTACTTTCATCTTTTAGACCGACCCAGTTATCATAAAAAAAATCCATCAAGACATAAATTCACAAGGACATATTCTTGGTTCATGATTGAAAGAAGAATGAGATGATAAAGAATAATTTAAGCACAAAAGAATATATGAAGTAACAAACACATCCATCAAAATAAATGATATGCTCACATCTCACAGGTTTAAGTCTCCACAAGTACGTATGTGATGAGGAATATCATGAAACTTTTCAATTTCATATGTCAAATGTTTATTCATGTAAACTCTAGCTTCCTACTCATAGAATTAAGCATCATATCCATAGGAGAGATTAAGTAGAATAAAATTAATTTCATCATGGTGGAAGAACATGGAACTAACACCAAAATTGAAATTCACTTTCCTAGGAATACACGATAGTACATATCATGTACTACAAACCTTTAAACCCCTAGGTTTCCCTAGTAGGACGAGTTATAGTCTTGCGAGGGTATACCAGAACGCTACGCACAAACATTCAAAAAGTGTCTGTTGTTTTTTCTTTACTAAATAAATCATTCCCCCACACTTAAAATATGCAATGTCCTTAGTGCATATAATAAAGTAAAAAATAACATTAATATTTGAAGTTAGAGCGACATAACTTGACAGCCAAGCCACTCAAAATTTTAATTCCCGCATAACTTTTGAGGACTGCGCAGTCCTCACAAAATCTTAATTATCTATGTTGTCTAAATTCCAATTGATAAATCGTAAAATTATACAAAAATTAGACATCCATAGCTTTTTGTGTATATGTAGCTCACAGTATGGTTCATTCTGAGTTGTTCCCATAAATTTTTTCTTTTCAAACAACATTTTCTTCTAGCACTTGTAATAATGTTTTTCTTGTGTAAAAATAAAGAAGATCATTCGGGAAAAACATAAATTGAAATCAATAAAAATACATAACAATAAATGAAACGAAGTTACCTAGGTGGATTGCCTCCCACCAAGCGCTTCATTTATAGTCTGGGCGAGACGTAGCTCTTTCAATATCTAAATTAGTGAACTTGGAAGCTCATTTTTTGTGCATCATGTTAAAGAGACCAAATTCTTCTAATCACACCCACATCAACACCCAAAGTATGCCTTGCATGACTCACACTTGCACAGGCAATTGAATTAGCCAGAAAATTAGAATACCCTTTTTTCCTTTTTGTAAACAACACTCTCTTGTATGACATGCTTCGAAGTAAATTCACAGACTCAACTTTTGGTGATTGTTCTTTTTCCACAAATTTATCTTGAATAGTAAGCACGTTCTACTTTGATTTTCCTCCTTTTGTTGCCTTAGGACTAAAGGTCACCGTGTCTTTATTTTTTTGACATTTATACTATGCCTTCATACATATCAATTTCATCATTGAAGTCTTCATGAATGGTCGGCCCAAAATCAGCAAGGGTTCCTCTCCATGACCTTGGCAATCCTTCATATCAATTACTAGAAAGTTAGCAGGAAAAATTAGTCCATGTAGCTGAATTAAAACATATTGTAGCACTCCTTTGAGATATTGAATGGATCGATCAGCCAATTGGATGACCACGGAAGTCTTTTTTAGCTTGCCAACATTCAAATATTTGAAGACAAAAAGAGACATTAAATTAATTGATGCATCCAATAAAGCACATACAAAAATTTTATTAGCTATGCAACAATATATAGTGAAACTTCCTGGATCTTTCAGCTTTGGAAGCAACAACTTTGGAAATAGGACACTACACTATTTGGTTGATTGCACTACATCAATTTCATCTAATTTCTAACAACTCAGAAGGCCCCACATAATCAAGTGATGTAATTGAAGCTTTGTTGGGGTCATCTTTTAGCTCTTTACTAGTCTTTGGAGTTTTAGTTTGTGATGATGGTGGCTTCCAATTCATCTTAAGTCGACTTGGGAATGGAATGGGAAGAGCATAGGGATTTTCAACATGATATCGATCGACAGGATCCAAGTTGCCAGTGTTGGGCGCTCTTTTCTACTTTTGGGGCTCTTATATCAACATCTTCGTTAGCAATATCCAATTCATTTTTGACAAGTTTACCTCTCTAAAGATGAATATCCATGGCTTGCTTCCTATTGTTCAGATTTATCTCAGTTTGGCTTGAAAATTTCCGACTTCTCTCTTGCTCAATGCTTTTGCAATATGCCCCACTTGTACCTCCAATTTCTACTAACTTATTGCTAATTGTCTTACCATATCTTATAGCAAGTTAAAAGGAGTAGCTTGAGATAGTTTGTTTAGAGCTTGAGGGTTTTGAATGTTCTAAGGGTTTCTCCGTAAAAAGTTTGGATAAGAGTGTTGTCCTAGATGATAAAAGTTAGGGTTATTATTATACCTTGGTTTCCGGTTGAAGAAGTCCATCACATAGGCTTGTTTTTGAACACATTCTGAAAAATTCACTCCTTGTGGGCACACAATAGTCGCATGACTTGAAACATGGCATATGGGGCAAAATTCTTGAGGAGCCACGTGCCCATTCATTTCCAATAGCATATCCAATTTACTTGAGAGAGTGGCAACCTGAGAATTTTGTGAAAGGATATCAAACTTTGAAATCTCAGAAGCATTGTGTCTCTTACCACTTACTTTAGTGTATTGAGTTTCAATCTCTAGATTGTCAAATAAAGTATGAAATTTTGTTGGAGTTTTGTTTCTGATTGATCCTCCTACGTAATTGTTGACTACAGCCTTGCTATAAACTCTCAATACTTCATAAAATATGTACATCAACACTAAAATAGGTAAAGAGTGATAAGAAAACTAAGTTAGGAGACTATTGAACCTATCTCATGCCTCTGAAAAATGATTTGTCATATTGTTGTTCAAAGTGCATGATTTTGTCTCTCAATGTATCAGTTTTCTGCGTAGAGAAAAAAAATTCCAAAAAAATTATTTTAAATTTCAGTCCATGAGTTAAGAGAACCTGATCTTAAACTATTCAACAATGATTTTTCTTTATCCTTCAATTTGCATGAGAACACCTTCATCTTCAAGTGCTCGTTAGTTACTTCTACAATCAAGGGCATGCTAGAAATCATATTAAAAGGTTCATGAAGATGATTTCAAGGGTCTTCACAATTAAGACCATGAAAATAAACCATCGTATTGAAGTGAATAGACTTGCGTTCGTAATTCCTAGCAGCCGTAGAAAATGTAATGCATGAAGGAGATCGTGGAATGGTAGGGATGTCAAGATCACTCATTGTTTCAGTTGGAACAATTTCCGCCATTGCTTTAATTTCCAGCAATTTTTCTTTGTCCCTTTCTGTACATTGCTTCTTGTTCCTCAAAATTCCTTCAATGTAGTCAATGTAAGGTGGAAAATCCTCCTCCAAAGATTGTCCGTCTATCATACAAATAAAAATCGAAAGGGTGACAATTAAATACACAATAGGACTTGAAAAAGTCCCCAACAATGACACCAAAAACTTGATGTTAAAATCCTTGGTATTAGTATACAATTCGAATATGCTAATTTATAAACTCTACTAGTTAACATAAACAATAATCCAAAACAAACAACAGAAAAACAATTCAAAATTCAAGGACACATATTGTTTTGAAGGAAACCACTCAAATAGAAGACCAAGCGAAGCACTCAAAAACGCAAAAACTAAACTGATGCCATACAATATTAACCTATTCTCAAAGGCTATATATTGTTCCTTACAACCCATAAATCCATGCATGAGAAAATCAAAACCCATAACTGATGGCAATGTGGAAACCAAATGAAACCAGAGCTAAAACAACAAATTAAGATTAAAGCTAAAAGATTTGAAAAGAACGAACTATCTATCTCACTTTGCTTCCAGCAGATGCCGATTCATAGTATCCATTCAAAGTCTTTTTCATTTCTATTTTATAGTCTTCACTACCACTACAAGAAAAGAGCTGATTACTAACGGAATAATTCGGTCGGTAATTTTTGACAGATTTCCGACAGATTACTGATGAAAGTCTACTTTAGAATTTTGCGAACGGTTTATCAACCGATTTTCGACGAATATATTACAGACGGATTTATTTCGTTGGAATATTTTGGCGCCAGTATTGCCGCAAAGTTTACCAACGATTAAGTCGGCGGTATTTACGGACGAAATATTATTCGTCGGTAAATTTTTCAATTTTGATTTTTGAATTTTCAAAATGTTTGAAAATACTAATTTTTATCGACGGAGTTATTTCCGTTGGTAATACATATTTTTAATATTTTTGTTGTGTTTTAATTATTTTAAGTTTGCAGACAAAATATGTCCGTCGGCAAATCAACTGGAAACTTTAAAACAAAAACCCCTAACTCTGTTTCTTTCTATCTCTTGCACCTGCAATTGCGATAGCCTTTCCTCCCTTATGCTTTCTATCTCTCACGCCTGTGAATGCTTCCACCATCTGATGAACTCCTTAACCGGGAATTTGTAGAGGGGGTAGAGCAGTTTATTGCCTATGTTTGTTCCCAACTAAGCTTCATGGACGGAAGTAAGATAAGATGTCTGTGTGTACAGTGTCACAATCGTAGATACTTGGAGCTGGAGGAAGTGCACCTCCATCTATTAAAGAAGGGGTCTGTGGAAGATTATTACGTATGTTCCTGACATGGGGAACCATACATCGGAGCATTAGGTACATCCATGGAGAATAGTCAAACAAGCACATATGCAATGGCAAATGTGGAAACTTACATTCCCAATTCGTACCATACAATGGTGATGGACGCAACTGGTCCAGGCTTTGACCCATCGAATTTGGAGGAATTTCCGAACCCAAATGCACAAAAATTGTATGACATGCTTCAGGCATTAGAGGTACCATTGTGGCCACGGTGTGAAACAATTTCTCAGTTATCGACTATGGCGTGGTTGCTGAACATTAAGTCCGAACACCATTTGTCTGAGAATTGCTACGACTCGATCACTGGGTTATTTAAAGAGGCTTTACTGGAGGAGAACACACTTATGGATAGCTTTTATAGCATCAAGATGTTTGTCGAAGAGTTAGGGCTTCCAGTGGAGAAGATACATTGCTGCCTAAATGGTTGTTATGATATATTGGGGAGAGGATAGCGAATTGAGAAGTTGCAAATTCTGTCAGTACCCTCGATATAAGAGCAGAAGAAGGGGGATTTTATGCAAAAAAAGGAGGTGGCAAACCAAAAAATGTATTATTTTCCTTTAGCGCCCAGGCTCCAAAGACTGTATGCTTCTACAGCCACTGCTGAACATATGAGATGGCATGTCGAGCATTACTAGGGCAATGGTGTGATGCGTCACCCCTCAGATTCTAAGGCATGGAAATATTTCAATTAAGAATTTCCATTGTTTGCAAGTGAGACTCGAAATGTGAGGCTGGGGTTGTGCACAAATAGGTTTCAACCTTTTGGTTAGTCAAGTCAATAGTATTCATCATGGCCTGTGATAGTCACTTCATACAATTTGCCTCTCTGGATGTGTATAAAGGAGGAATATATGTTTCTAACGGTGATTGTACCTAGACTGAAGAATCCAAAACAAAAGATTGATGTTTTTCACCAACAATTTGGCACACTCAAACATAAAATACCTGGACATCAAGGAGTCACCTTTACTTGGTTGCTGATTTTTGGGTGTTGCTAAATAACCCAAGTTTTTGTAGCTTAACATTAACCAAAGTCTATATGACATACTTTTTAAGTGTATAACATGCAAAATTAAAATTTTAAAAAATAAAATATTTTGTTTGAAAAATCACATCACATTTTTTTTATTATTTTTTTTCTTAAACAAAATTTTGAAACACTTTATCTCCTAAAATACATAGTAGATTTCGAAAAAAATTACATATCCAGAATTAACAAGTAAAGATCGATCCAACAAGATCCATCATCGATAGATTTTATTCAATCATTTTTAATTACATTAATTTTTTTTTTTGTATTACTATGTGGATTACGTAGGTTCTAGTATTTATTTATAAGTACTGATATGAACTCGTATATCGATTTTCATACTGTATTCTAAATAATAAGTTTTAAACCATAAGGAGAACGAATTCGGTAAACTCTAACAGGCTCATGTATCGGATTTTCATGTTGTAACCTAAACAATAAGTGTTATAAGCCCCTAAGGCGAACGAATTCACTAAACCCTAACGGGCTTGTCTATCAGATTTTCATGTTGTAACCTAAACAATAAGTGTTAAGCCCATAAGGCAAACAAATTCACTAAATCCTAATGGGCTCGTATATCGAATTTTCGTGTTGTAACTTAAAAGGCTCAGATTTGCTACTAAAATCCTAAATGTCTCAAGTACTAAACCCTATGGTTCTAACTACTAAACCTTAACGGGTTCGAGCACCTAACATAATTTTAATAAAAATGCAAAAAATAACAAATATATATATTATACTATCATAGTGTAAGAAAATTTCAACTCGAATAGACAGTTTACAAATCATATATATGAATTACATTGTTTTTAAAAACAATATAATTGAGAAAACACAATAAAAAATATTGACAATGTGACTTATTAGGAAGATTTTTACGCGCTGAGTTCGAATATGTAATTTTTTTCAAAATCTAACATGTATTTTTAGAGATAAAACGTTTTAAATTTCCTTTATGAAAAAATAAATAAAAAATATGTTTAATTGATTTTTGAAAAAGTCCAACATGGCCTACTTACATGAAGTGTCATGTAGAGTTGGGTTAAGTTGTGTTCTATAACATTTTTGCTGATTTTGTTTTTAAAAAAATTAAGCTAGAATTAAAAAACAATTTGGTAGTGTTTGGCAAACAATTTTGCCTCTGACATATAATTTGGCATGTATGTTGGTTGCTTTTTGCTATTTCAAATGAAGACATATATGTAATTTTAAATGTTGTGATTAGTTACATACAGGAGTAGTAGCACAAATTAATATACAAATGAAATTTATATATTTCAGCTTTTTGTATATAAATATTTCAAATATTTTTAATAATATTAAAATATTCCGGTCCTTTTTTATATAAATATTAAAAATGTTTTTAATAATATTAACATATTTCTGTCTTTTGTATATAAATATTATGGGCCTTTTTTTATAAAATATGAACAATTATTTTTAGTAATATTAACATATTTCAACATTTTTTATATAAATATTACAAAAGGCAAATAGAGTTTTTTAGATGAATGATATTTTGGCCATTTGGCTGAAATATAATAGGTAGTTTAGATATTTCAATTTTAAAAATGAATAAAAATGCTAAATGATATGTTGATTCATCAATTGGTGTTTTTTATGTGTAGCATATATGTTATTTAAAAATGTCTGCCAAACACTACCAAAGCACATCATAAAGTTAAAAAATCCAAATCACTGGTATTGGAGGGGTCCTGCAAAATGAGAATGGTCATGTTCTTTGCTCGTTTTCATGCTCTGCTGGCATATTTGAATCTAATCAAGCTGAGCTCATGGCCATCCAAAAAGCTTTGGAGTTAACTGCATCTTCATCAGAATTAATGAAAGCCAACTTATATAATCCTAGAATTTGATTCTACAAATGTATGCAAGTGGGCAAGGTCTAATGATAAAAACTCATGAAAACTAAATTGCATTCAAAATGCTAATTGAAACTCAAATCTTTGGGGATTGTGAATATTTGAAGAGAAAGCAATACTATACCAGATGCATTGGCTAGAGGAGAGGGTATTACTGCAAATGGATATTGTAAATTGGTCACGAGTAGGGCTAGTCCACCATTAGTATTCTCATCTCCTGATTATATTTTCATTATTAAGCCATCCATATTGATACCATGTTTTCTTCCTTTGTTTTCATATATGTTATATGTTCTTTTTTTTTTATCAGAAGTGTAAGTAATATAAACTGAGCAAAAAGTAACAAGACTGGCAAAAGCCAGAAGAGATATGTACAAATATCATAACCCTGACAGGCCAGGGCATAGCAAAAAACAAACTAGCTAGCTAGCCTACAAGACTAATTTACAGAGCTAGTTTGTAAAGAAAAACAAAGAGTACATCTCTGTGAACTATGATGAGAATTGGGAGTCCAATCAATATCCAAAATCAGCAGCTCGGACCCAGATGGAGAGAACATTCTGCAGATATTAACCAGTAGCAGCCAATAATTCCAGTAATATCTAAGCTGGCAGCTGTATCAGTAAACTGGAATTTAGAACAGCAGCAATCAACATTTCTCTATGAAAACATGAGGCTTGCAATCCAAAAAGATACTCCAGCGGGATCTTCGACATGAAAATAGAGAATTGAAAAGAATAATATCTTAAATCTATGGATTAGAGCATCCATAGTTTTGCAAGCCTTTTCAAAGGCACGTTTGTTCCGCTCTTTCGATATTAGGTACACAACAAGACTTAAGGCAACCCTCTTCATTTTTGATTTGACACATTTTTTCCCTGGGCCAAAACGCCTTAGGGCACTGTTGAGAGTACTAAGGGCAGCAGTAACTCCCAACCATTGCTTAACCCTTTTCCAGAACGCCTGGACCCAAGGGCATTTGAAAAAGAGGTGACTATGAGTCTCCTCCTCCTGCCTACAAAAAATGCAGAAGGTATTAGTAGGAATAAATTTCAGTCTGTCCTTTGTTCTGAGCCTCCCTTTAGTAGCGAGCCATAAAATGAAAGAGCACTTGGGCAGAATCCATGAATCCCACACCACTCTTTGCCAATGGACCACGGCCAGCTTAGGCCTATAGAAGTCATAGGCTTTTCGAGAGAAGGACTCAACAGCCTCAATCCATTGCCTCATCAAATGAATAACATGCTCCTCCCTACCACAATGATCAATAAGCTGGATCCTAAGTTTAATAATGTGCTTCCAGAGAGGAGAGTCAGATTGCTTGGCATTGACTGTCCATATTGAAGCATGTAGTAAATAATATTGATGGATCCACTTCACCCATAAAGAATCTGCCTTTATGAGTTGTTTGGTGAGAAAGGCACTATTCCTTGCCTCAAGATTAAACAATCCAAGGCCCCCTTCATGTTTAGGCAAGCATACATCCTTCCAAGCAACAAGAGCAAACTTGTTTTTACCTACATCTCCACTCCACAGAAAATTTCGACATAAGCTAGAGATTTTCTGGATGACCTGAGATGGTAAGGGCAATATCCCAATCCAGTATTGCTCAATACCTTGAAGAACAGTTCGAATCATCTCAAGTCTGTCTGCATATGAGAGACTCCCGCCCATCCAAAGCTGGATAGAAGACTGGATCTTTTGAAACAAAGGGGCAAACTGACTAGCGAGTAGTTTGTGAGGGTTCAGGGGAACACAAGGTAGGTGAATGGAAACCTACCCTCTGAAAAACCAGTAGCCTGAATAATACAATCTTTAATTTGCTGACTTACTCCACCAAAATAAATAGAAGATTTGGACGGGTTTATATGCAAACCAGATATTTTAGCAAAGGTCTGAAGCTCATGAAAAAGAATGCCAGTAGAAGTAGTCTCCCCTTGAGACATAAGAATAATGTCATCCTCAAAAGCCAAGTGGGTGATCTTGAGGGCAGTACATTTTGGATGAAATTTGAAATCTGAATCAGCAGTTGCAATGGGTAATTGCCTGGAGAAATACTTCATACAAACAATGAAGAGATAGGGAGACAGGGGTCTCCTTGCCTAATGCCACACTGCCCAGGAAAGAAACCCCTCAAGTTGCCATTCACAACCACTGAAAAACTAGTTGTTTCCACACATGCCATGGTCCAATTGACAAATTGCATAGGAAAGCCAAGCAAGATGAGAACATGCCTCAGAAAAGACCACTACACAGAGTCAAAATCTTTCCTGAAATCTACTTTCATAAGACATCAAGGAGATGCCCGCTTGCGAGCATAATGTCTTAACAATTCCTGAACCAAATGGATATTGTCAGCTATGTTTCGACCACCTAAAAATGCATTTTGAGAGGGACCAATGATTCCATGCAAGGCAGCCGCCATTCGATCAGCCAGAATTTTAGCAATGACTTTATGAGAGATATTGCAGCAAGATATAGGCCTAAAATCAGCCACAGATGAGACATTGGAAGATTTGGGAACCAGGGCAATAATCGAATGATTTATTTTCCTGAGCATACGACCAGAAGAGAAAAAATCCTTGATAGCCAGGGAAAAATCCTCACCAACAATTGACCAGGCAGATTTGAAAAAGGCTGAGGTAAACCCATCCGGCCCCGGGGATTTATCATCGCCAATGGAGAAAACCGCTCGTTTAATAAGCTCAATAGTAACAAGAGCTAATAATTGCTCATGAGAGGCAACCTCGAGATAGGGCCCACTTAGAATAACTTCCTCTTGGACAGGATCGATAATTTTGGAGGTGCCAAGAAGATTTTTGTAATATTTCACAAACTCCTCACCAACTGCTTCCTGTGAAGTAGTCAATTCACCCAAATCCATCTGAACAGCAGCAATGTAATTCCACCTATGTCTTTGACTCATCAAAGAGTGAAAAAATTTAGAACTTTGGTCACTCCCCTTGAGAAATTGCATTTTAAGCTTCTGAGAATAAAACTTTCTCTCAAACCCCTGAAGAGTTAATAATTCAGATCTCAGTTTACCCTCCATAAGAAGCAACTGGTGATTATTGAAATCACTTTGCAATAAGATTTGATGCTGCTCCAAAGCGTTGGAAGCATGGGCCACCCTTTCAAAAATATGACTATAGTGGATACAATTTAGGAGCTTTAAAGGACCCTTCAAACTTTTCAATTTTCTGCAAAGCCTGTACATTGGAGTACCAGAATAATGTTGCTGCCAAAATTGACCCACCAGCTCCAAAAAGGAATTGTGACTAGTCCACATGTTAAAAAATTTAAAAGACTGACTTCTTTTAGTGTGCACTGCTCCAACAGAGATTTTGATAGATTAATGATCTGAGTGAGCACCAGATGGAAAAAAATGGACCTGACAAGGAAGGAAGGTTAGCATCATACCAAGAGGGATTAGCTAGGACTCTGTCCAGCTTAGATGCGACCAGACCATTGGACCAAGTGAAGTGGCAGCCTGTGCAGTTCACATCTTGGAGACCAAGGTCTGAGCAACAACTCTGGAAATCAGCAGTTTCATAGGCAGTTACAGGACTCCCATTATGCTTGTCATCCTGGGATAAAACAGAATTAAAATCTCCTGAAATAATCCACGGGTCAGCAGTGCATCATCGTCTAAGGTCACTCCACAACATTCTCCGAGAGATAATTGTGTTAAACCCATAAACAAAAGTAGCCAAGATAGAACTGCGATCCACAGTGGAGGTAATACGCACATGAAGAGCTTGAGAAGTTTTCTCAATAAGCTCAACCACAACCATAGCTGGATTCCAAAAGAGAACAACTCTGCCAGAAGCAGCAGCCTCTATATTATCTAAAAATCGCCACTCCCTCAGCCGAAGCTTATGCATAGCCAACAATTTACTGCTACTGAGCTTCGTCTCCAACAAGTAAAAAACATCCGCATGATTCTTCTTCATGAAGCCAACCGCTTCATGCTGCTTCAGAGGGCTATGCAACCCTCTGATATTCCAGGTGAGAATAATCATTTGAAGGAAGGGGTTGTAGGCCCCCTGCCCCTATACCTCCTGCCAGAGTTGCCATGATCAGTGGTAATACCCTTTATCTGGTTATTATTGGCTTGGGCATGCGGATGTTTCCCCAGGGGAGGAGCTTTCCCAGCCACCCTACTATCAAGCACATGAGTATCAACCACTGGATTTCTATTATTAATTTTTTTCCCCTTAACAAGTTCCCAACCATCTTCAACAGCTTCAAGCTGCATTGGATCAAGGCTACTCTCAATGATCTTCCCCTTCTCAGCTTGAACTGGAGGGACAGAAATAGAGCCAAGACGATCAAGCACACTTACCTTTTTCGTGACAGTAGGCAAAGGTGTAGTTTGCTGCCTTACCTCCTCAACGACAGGTTGAGGTAATTCGCTATCCAATGAAGGTGGGGACACAGTCATTTTAGAACACATGGCAGTAGTATGTCCAAGCACTTTGCAGTGCCTACAAAATTTAGGTAATCTTTCGTAAATTACCTTCTATTCCAAAGGGAGACCATTAGGCAGCAACACATCCACAGAAGATGGTAGGTCACCCAACAAATCTAGTTCAACCAAGACTCGAGCATAAGACATACGGCTTAAAGTTGAAGTGAGTTTATCACTTTGAAGAGGCCTTCCAATACAACTTGCAATTTTGGAAAGACACATGGTGGACCAGCATTGGAAAGGCAGATTAGGGAATTTTACCCATACAGGAACCTTTGACATTTCATGATCATCAAAATCAAAAAATTCAGGCATGGGTTTGAGCACAAGAGATCTACCATAGACCAAGTAAGGACCCCCACTCAGAACAGCCTCCATATCTGCTTCCTTGGCAAACCTGTACACCAACCAGCCTGAGTCATGAATCGTCAAATTGGCCTCACACTTCCAAGCGACCTCAATCAGGTTCTTGAAAGCTCGATAACCTGGAAATTTTCCAGCAACGTAACCGATCACACAAGACTTCCACACATCTCAATTTTCATCCAGATCATCCCCCAGCAGAGTACAATTTTTTTTGGAGCTTATTTCTAGAAAATAAACAAGCTTTGAGCAGCTTTCAGAGTTTCGATTGGAGGCAAATAAAGCTCTCCACTTACCTTCAACCAGGGGACCAGGCTTTTGAGAGTCAGCATTCACACCACCAGTTGGGGGACCCTCAATAGGTTCCTTACCAGGCCTTCGAGCAACTACAGACGAGCTATTGGGCACGGGGTAACCTCCTCAAGAGGAAAATCCTCCAAACACTCCTCATTCCCATCATTATCACCAACATTAAGGCTGGAGGAGGTGAAAAATTTAGACCCATTAATCGATTCAGTATACCCATCCTCAGATGAGTTGTAATCTAGTTGTTCATCATCAGTCTCCTTCCCATCACCAGAACTAGAACCCTCTTTGATAAGAATAGGGTCTCTATCAGAAGGAATAGCGAAGTACCTGAGTTACGTGAGCCCCGTCTTTGAGAAATGGTCTCCTCCAAGGGGCTATCAGGATCCACCAAACACTTATGTTTGCCAGAACTCCCAAGACGGGCCACAGAAGCACGAGTTTGGGGCTGGGTTTTGGTAGAATCTGGCCGAGCTAGAGGAGCCTTTGCAGCAGTTAGCGCCATAACAGTGTTTTGCGCCCTAGAAAAATTATCCTCGGGCTGCTTTTGCTTTTTGGAACCAGATGATTTGAGCTTGCGCCTATTTTTGGCCATTGGAAGAAACGAAAAACTAGAGGTTAAGAAGGAAAGAAATCAGCAAGAACCAGACAGATTAGCCATGAAAGGAGGCGCGCTCAAGAAGAATGGGAGCATCTCTCTCTAGCACTTCTCTCTCTAATCTAACTGAGAGCTCTTTCTTGATTCTATGTTATATGTTCTTTTGATATATGTTATATGTTGCTGCTTGAAAAGGGAACATAATAAAATGCGCGTAGACATGGCCGGCCACCTTTCCTCTCTTGGGCATTGTTGGGAAAGTAGAAAAAATAAAGAGGAAAATCTATTAACCATGTCTTGTATTAGAGACTTAAAGTGTCCCACTTGCCACATCATCCTGAGATAACAACTAGTAAGTTATTATGATTAAGTGGCCAGAATTTCGGTTATGGTTGAGGAGTGGATAAACACACTTTCCTTGATGGGAGGAAATATATTAGTTTTCTTGTTTTTCAAAAGTCTCTAGTCTAATTTATATATATGTGCCTGTAATTACCATCAAGTTACACACAAAAGAAAAGAGATAGACTAAAAGACTCTTGACTATTGTGAGAGCATAAATGGAGGCTATTGTTGCTAGATTTTTCGGTGGTTACAACAATATTGGGATACAGCACTATTGCACTTGTCTTTATCAGAATCGTTCATAAAAAACTTGAAGACTTGATCAACTATGGCTGGAGGTATTTATATAGAACTGTTCCACTGTGCATAGTTCATGGCTTATTTTCTTTCGTTATTCGTATCAGAGCTGACTTGCCATTTTGATTAGTTTGATGTGAAGTTGTTGAATTTTCCTTTCTCTTACATGTCAAGATTTTAGAATTTTGGAGTTTTAACAATCATAAGAATATGTCTATCTGTTAGTAATTTGAATGTTTCGAGATTAGAATCAATGAATTTTAACTTTTATATATTGAAGATGTTGAATTTTTTGTGTTTTTATCATATGAGTTAACAAGTTTATCTTAAGCATGTGTATCCTTTTATGCTAGAGCAATTTTAAATGCACGCATATTCATATTTATGTTACAGTCTTACTACTGGAGTGCTACTCATATCTCATAATTTTATTTTATTGAGAGGAGTTCAATCTTGGGATAATAACTACAATTTTGTATTGCTAGTGACTATTAGACTCCTAATAGCCCAGGTACAATACTCTTTTTGTTAATGTACCACCCCAGCCCAAAAATATCAGAAAAATAAAATAAAATAATAACAATAATAATAAAAGGGGAAACCAAATATTGAGTTTAATGTAACTAAAATTGAGTAAATGGTTGACTAACTAATAATGTATATATATATATATACTATATAGGTGTTATACTATATATAGATGAAATATATATATATATAAAAATATATATATATATATATATATATATATATATATATAACAAATGCCACTTTCGATGGCCATGAGCTGGGCCACCCAAAGTGGCCATTATTATGCTTGACAAATGGGCGGTGGCCCATTTGTTGATTATTGTAGTTAAAAAAATATTAAAATTAACTAATGAAATGTCGCTGCACAGTTTGTGCAGTGACATTTCATTTTTAAAGAAAGTGAGGTGAGAGACAGTGAAGAAGAAGGGAGAAGAAGGAAAGGAGAAACGAGAGAAAGAGGTGATTTTGGCTTGGGTTTTGATGGTTTTCTTGCTCATCTAGGCTTGGATTGAAGGATTCAAGAAGATTTAAAGAAGAAGGTAAGAGTTTTTAGAGAATTTTATGGTTAGGGTTATTTGGCAGCAGTATCTACATCTAGCAGAGTTTGTCTACAACAACTCCTTCCAGAGTAGCATTGAGATGGCACCATTTGAGGCACTCTACGGGAGGCCTTGTAGGTCACCCTTGTGTTGGACGGAGATAGGTGAGAAGGTAGTATCGGGGACAGATATGTTCAAGGAAGCTAGAGAGCGGATAGATGGGACCAGAAAGCGATTAATCACCGCCCAGAGCCGACAGAAGTCCTATGCTGACCGGAGAATGAGACCTTTGGAGTTCACCGTGGGGGATAAGGTATTCTTGAAAGTAAGTTCGAGACGGGGGATACAGAGATACAGCAAGCAAGGGGAAGTTCGCACCAAGGTTTGTGGGACCATTCGAAATTCTGGAGATGGTGGGATCAGTGGCGTACCGTTTGGCACTTCCACCGAAACTAGCAAAAGTTCACAATGTTTTTCATGTTTCAATGCTCCGAAAATATGAGCCGAATCCATCGCATGTCTTGGATTGGACCACCTTGGAAGTCGAAGAGGACGGGAGCTATACGCTTCAACCAGTGAAGATTATGGACCGACAGGATAAAATCACAAGGTCGAGTGTGATTCTACTAGTAAAGGTTATGTGGATGTATCATGGGGCTGAGGAAGCGACATGGGAGTTAGAGTCAAAGATGCGGGAGACCTACCCGAGTATATTAGAGAACTAAAGTAAGTATATTTGAATTTCGGGGACGAAATTCCTTTAAGGGGGAAGGGATGTAAAACCCCGACCCAAAAATATCAAAAAAATAAAATAAAATAATAACAATAATAATAAAAGGGGAAACCAAATATTGAGTTTAATGTAACTAAAGTTGAGTAAATGGTTGACTAACTAATAATGTATACATATATAAGTGTTATATTATATATATAGATGAATTATATATAAAAATAAAAAAATAAAAAAATATATATAACAAATGCCACTTTCGATGGCCATGAGCCGGGCCACCGAAAGTGGCCATTATTATGCTTGACAAATGAAAAAAAAATAAAAAAAAATAAAAAAGCATAATCTTACCCCAATATTTATCTCATTCTTTCCTTTATCTAAAAAGCAGTTTAAATTCTTCATTGGTCTTAGGTTTGAGTTATTGCCTAGATTGCTTCCTAGGAAGAACGAGCCATGAATGTTGTTATTGAATTTATTGCATAACCGAATACATGTTTGATCATCTATCAAGCATAATCTATTCTCAAACATGCATCACGTAGTTACGTATGTATATAGAATTTTTATATATGTTTATTCTTGCATATTGGACATGCTCATTAGATGCATTATGAGTTGCGGGCAAGGACTTGTAGTTCCTATAGGAGTTACGTGTGGATGTGGGAGTCCGAGGGCGGGACGAGACCAACGTCTTATGGCTGGAGAGCTAAATAAGAGTTTGGTCATTTAACCGTGTCAGATGTTTCATGAGGTGACACCTACGTGGTCTGGGGCAGTGTCAAGGGTTCCGATGATATACCAGATATCCGTTGAAAAATGCCAAAAGGGACCGTATGGTGATGAAGTTGTTTATTTATTAATGTGCTCATAATAGATGACATGTTGCTGCATTATGCCTTGTTTTTCCAATTCAGCCTGAATATCTCGTTCAATCTTTATTTCCCTACTGAGCCTTCTGCTCACCCTACTTCTCTTCTATGATTTCAGGTGAGTCTGGTATGAATGTTCAGCCGACGGATTAATAGGTGGTGACGTGACATGGGAAGGCCACCTTCGAGTTAGGTTCTTGATAATGTGAAAACTCTTGTTTATCTAGTACATTTAGTACTTAGATTGGTTTAATGGATTAAATATTTATCTTTCTTTTACCTTATCAGGAGGATGATGGACGGTCGAGAGCTACGCCGTTAAACCGGGACTCTCGTATCAAGATTATGGAACTATGTTCCAGCTGTTGAACTATATGCTGGTTATGTGATGGATGACTTCTTTTACGTACCTTGCATGTGATTAGGTTGCTTGAGGCCCTACCTAGAATGTGAATATAGTTAGCTGGCCTGAGGCCCTGCTAGGTTGCGGAATGAGATTCATTTATGATATATATTTGGTGTTGATTGTTGCTCAGGTTGACATTCTCCAATTTATGGGGAGATGCTGCTGGATTTTTGGTAGAATCCGTGTTAGATAGACGTGAGAGGAAATCTTTAGGAGACTAGTGACGTCATCGGTAGCGCTCCTAGTTTGGGGTGTTACAGACTATGTATGATTCTAATGATATCTAGTATAAGTACTGTCATTTGGTAGTGAGATTACATGTCTTAAGAGTAGCCACAACATCTTAGGGTATGCAAAGGAATTACATAGACAATTAAACTTCCAACTTAATGTCATTTTAATTGTAATTATTTCATGAATATAATAACTTTTCCCCACAAGGAGGTTGTTGTTTTTTGTGATATAAAAGACAGTATTTTGGTATGGTATCTAGAGATGAATATTTCTCATGCCCACATGTATGGAGAGTTTTCTTTAAAATTAGTGTACCATTAATGCTAGTCTTATTAATTAAGTCATAGTAAATTCTATGCATGTTGCACCAATACGCACAGGAATGTTAGAATTTACTACCGAATATAACATTGGTTAATTCAGATCATGCTTCAATGCACTAAAGTTAAATAATTACTTGGTTATTACAGCTACTCCTATTGTTTTTCTTAATGATTCTTCTTGTATTTCGATGCTGATTGGTGACAATTTTATTGACTGGAAGGAAAATGTCCTCTTCACTCTTGAGTATAAGGACCTTGATCTTGCGCTTCAGGTATATGAACCACCCAAACCCACTAAGGCTAATGCCCCAAATGAGATTGCAGCATATGAGCGATGGGAGCGATCCAATCACTTAAGTTTAGCGCAAGTCAAATCTCGGGTGCCTAAAGGTATTAAGGGAGCAATCCCTGCTACTAATAAGGTTAAGCAGTACATGAAATCACACGAGGAACAATTTTTTACTTCTAATAAGGCACTTGCAAGGACCCTAATAAAGAAGTTCATTGACATGAAGTTTGACAGTTTTAAAGGTGTGAGCTAGCACATTAATGAGATGAGAGACATGCTCAAGTCCTTGGAGGCAGACATTTCTGATTCTTTTACTTTCCACTATATTTTGAATTCCCTTCCAACAGTTTATGGCCCTTTCAAGATCTCCTACAACACACATAAGGAAAAAATGGTCAATTAATGAATTCCTGACCATGTGTGTTCAAGAAGAGGAAAGGTTGAAACATGAAAATCCATATATAAAGCAAGAAAGCATGAATCTGATTAGTCAATATAAAGAAAGAAAGGGAAAAGGTTTTCTTGTAAAGGAAAGAAGAATGCAAGTGTACCAATGAGAGAATCTAGCAAGAAGGATGCATGTTTCTTTTGCAAGAAAATTGGACACATGAAGAAAGACTATGAAAAGTATAAAAAGTGGAAGTTAATCCTATCTCTTTAGTGTGTTATGAATATTATTTTGTTGATGCTCCTGATAATACATGGTGGCTTGACTCTGGTTATTCAATTCACATTGCTAATACCATGTAGGTCTTTCTCAACCTAAGGAAGCTGTAGGAAAGTGAACAAGGCATCTAATTGGGTATTGATGGTTTGTTTAAATTTGATCTTGATTCCACCTCTAAATCTAACTATTTTTCTTTGCATGATAACAATGCTGGTATTAAGCGCGATAGTACTAGAGAGAATTTTGCTACCTTATTGCACAAAAGGTTAGGGGACATCTCCATTGAGAGAATAAAGAGATTGGTAAATGATGAGATCTTAAATGATCTTGATTTTACTAACTATGGTACTTGTGTGGATTGTATAAAGGGTAAGCAAACAAACAAGTCCAAAAAGGCTGCCAGAAGGAGTTCTGAGGTCTTAGAAATCATACACACTGATATACATGGACCATTTACTCCTCCTTGCTTTATTGGTCATAGATATTTCATATATTTTATTGATGACCATACGAGATATATATTTCTCTATCTACTATTTGAGAAGGTTGAGGCACTAATTGTCTTCAAAACTTATAAAGCAAAAGTAGAGAAACAAACAAAAAAAGAAGATTAAGACCGTAAGATCTTATAGAGGAGGGGGTACTATGGGAGATACACATAAAAGGGATAGATTTCAGGTCCATTTGCGAATTTCCTTGAGGAAGAGGGCATTATTTCCCAATACTAAATGTCGGATACACCTCAACAAAATGGTGTAGTAAAAATAAGGAATCGTTCTCTAATGGACATGGTTAGAAACATGATTAGTAACTATAATCTACCTGTGTCTCTATGGAATGAGACTTTGAAAATGGCAGTGTATATCTTAAACCGGGTACCATCAAAGGTTATACCCAAAACTCCATTTGAGTTATGGAAAGGATGGAAGCCAAGTTTGAATCACTTACACATATAGGGATATCCAGCTAAAGTGAGGATTTATAATCCGAATTTAAAGAAATTGGATCCAAGAACCGTTAGTAGCCATTTTATTAGCTATGCGGTAAACTCTAAGGGATTTAGGTTTTATTGTCCTCATCACACACCAAGAATTCTCGAATCTAGGAATGCTATTCCTTGAGGATTTTGAACTTAGTGGGAGTAAGTTTCCTCGCCAAGTAAATTGTGAGGAACTAAAGGATCAAACTGCATCATACTCTAGTGATGCTCAATTGGTTGCTTTTCAAAGATATCAAATATATTACTTTGAGGAGCAACCAATTGTAGATCAACCAACTCATGAAGAACCCACCATCTCAAATATACAAAATATGGATGAGATAGTAGGGGAGAGAATATCCTCAAGGCAAAAGAAATCTAAAATTCCTAGTGATTATGTTGTATACTTTCAAGGGGCTAACTTCGATGTAGGCCTCGTAATGATCCAATATCACTTTCACAGGCCATGAATAGAGAAAAATCCAAGTTTTAGTATGACGCCATGAAAGAAGAGATGAAATCAATGGCTAAAAATCAAGTCCCGGATCTTGTTGAATTACCAAAGGGAGCATTAGCCATCGGCTATAAATGGGTCTATAAGACCAAAAGAGACCTCTCTAGTAATGGCGAACAATATAAAGCTAGATTTGTGGCTAAAGGTTTCACACAAAAGGAATGCATTAATTACCATGAAACTTCCTCTCTAGTTTCAAAGAAGGATTCATTCATGATAATCATGTCTTTAGTGGCCCATTTTGATTTAGAGCTACATAAAATGGATGTGAAAATTTTCATTTTAAATGGGGATCTAGAGGAAACGGTATACATGTCTCAGCCTGAGGGTTGATAAAGATAGCCACTTAGTTTACAAGTTAAAGAAATCTATATATGGGTTAAAGCAAGCCTCCCATTAGTGGTATATAAAATTCCGCAATGCAATTACCTCATTTGTTTTCATTGAGATTATTGTGGATAATTACCTTAAAGTTAGTGGGAGTAAATATATATTCTTAGTTCTATATGTGGATGACATTTTACTTACAAGTAATGATTTGGGCTTGTTAAAAGGAGACTAAGCTATTTCTTTCCCAAAACTTTGAAATGAATGATATGGGTGAAGCTTCATATGTCATTGGCATAGAGATTAATAGGGATAGATCAAAAAGAATTTTGTGACTATCTTAGAAGGCCTACATTGAAAGATTTTTGGAAAGATTTAGAATGGGAGATTGTGCTCCTACAGCGACACCCATTGTGAAAGGTGATAAAATAAATAAACTTTAGTGCCCTCAAAATGCATTGGAAAAGGAGTAGATGAAAGGTACACCATATGCATCTGCAGTGGGAAGCTTAATGTATGCACAAGTCTATACAAGACCTGATATAACTTTTATAAGTGATAATACCAAAAATAACCAACAATTAAAGATCGACACGTGTTACAAGATGACAAAGAAGTCATCTTTGGACGATGTACATAGATCTGTTACAACGGTCGGTTCACATTGCTCGGTCTTAACCGAGTAATGAACCATTATGCTCGATACATATGTCTTCGGACAGAGGTGAGTCGTTAAGGGAAACGAGTTCTTTTACCAACAAAACTCCTCCTCAAAAGAGTTCCTTTACTAACAAGGACTCTTTCGCTACTAACAGTAGCTTTCTATTCTAACAAGAAGTCATCTCAAGTAAGAATCTGACTCCAAATAGAATAAGAATAACTTCACCACTATAAAAAAGGATCTCCACCAGGTAAACACAAATTTTATGATCTAATACATAACTTCTAGAGCATCGAGCTACGTGTTCTAGGGGACTTATATGTTCGCATATGACTTGAGCGTCAGAGCGCCAATGCCAAAGAACAACCTCTGGCGGGCTCTTAGCTCACGTTTGCTCGTCTATGCAGGAAACCACCATTGGAAGAGCAATATCAATCGAGAAGACTTAGCTCGGCCATATCCTGATACGTCATCCAAACCAAGAAAGTTTTTGATGTCATCAAGGAGTATTAGGTAGATATCAAAGCAACCCAGTCCTTGAACATTGAAAAGCAGCCAAGAAAACTTGAAGGCTTGATCAACTATGACTAGTGGTATTTATATAGAACTGTTCCGTTGTGCATAGTTCGTGGCTTGTTTTTCTTTCAAAATCCAAAAGTGATCTCTAAAAGAGATGATAATTACATGTCTACAGGTTACATATAATTGTAATGTTTTTTTATTGTTTTTGTTATATACCTTTTAAGTGTCCTACAAATTGCTATATAAGATGACCATTTCTACCAAATACAAATATCATGCTATATTCCAATTAAACTTTTTGAAGATAAAATGTAGGTTTGATATTTTTTTCATAATTCATATAAAAGAATGTCTATACTTTGTACCAAAGATAGTAGAGCACTCATTATGGAATGAATGGGAGATGCTTTTTCCTTGGCCTTCACTGTCATTTTAAATAATTGAGCTCATCTCACAACATTGAAATGGGATTTTGCATAATTTCTTTTGCATTCATTCTCACAATTTTTTTTAGTTGAAGCAACTTTGTCGCAAAAAATTGGGCATATACATAATGGTGTTATTTGCCAACTAATATTATGTGTTTCAGATTATTTATACTTCTCTCTCTTACAAAGAATGTTCTTTTCTTTTAAAGATTTTAAGATTTTAAAGCAGGAGGCTCTTTATTTCTCTTACATTTTCCTGAATTTCTCTGTTTTTTTTTGTATCTAACTTTGCTCTTTGTATCTTTTTTAACATCTACATCTTCAGCTTGGTATTAGAATTTTGTATTAATTGATGAACTGATACATGAACCTGGCCAAGCTTTGGAAAAATTTTGATAAGAAATTTAATGAAACTAAAACTTCTATATATTTAATTTTAATGAAACTTAAACTCTTATTTTTTTTAATTTTAATGAAATTAAAACTCATAAAATTTTTGAATAAAGGAGATGATATTTTTGCATAACAATCTTATGTGGCACACCAAGACTCAATCTCATCTCTAGTGGATGCACGAGAGGGCAGCATTTCTCCAGCTTTATATATAGTAATAATAGGTAGATAGATTTAGGTTAATAATGTGCACCACAAAATTAACAGTGTTGTGTTACAATTTTTTAATTACATGTGTGTGGTCTAATTTTAGTCACTATTGTTATTATTTTAATACTGTGTTGTCATAGTTTTTAAATTAATTATAAGAATGAAAAACCGATATTTAAATATGTTATTTTTATTTATTTATATCCACAGATAAATGACAGATAGCCGATCTCCTCAAAGGCGCGCGGAACCTCTATAATGTTTACCAAATCCCATAATTATAGGGATATCAGTGATTGTATCTCCTAATTGGATGTTGATCAATTAATAGAGTCCAAGTGCAATTCTAAATCCTAAATAAGGGGAGTTTGTTTATGTTCAATTAGGAAACCTTCTTAGTGTTAAAAAGGAGATATTTTCCAAGTTTGAGGACGAAACATACTACAAAATCTATATGAGGAGGAGGACAACCAAAAAGGTATGCACAATTTTTTTTTAGAAATTGCTATTCTCCCTTTCCACTCTTGAGTATTCAACTGACTTGAGCATCAAAGTGCCAATGGTGGTAACTACAGTCATTGCAATAATGCTATTTTTAAGCATTTTGCAGGTCTACAACCAATTAACAATCAACACATTGTGAAGGCCAAATCCAGCCTCACAATTGGCGTCATCTGTGAGAAAGAAAAAAGAAAACCATAAGTTATTGGAAATAGTGAATACAAGAAGTGGTAGGAATCTAGGCTTAGTCATTCACTACGACAATAATAACATGTTTCAACGGCCAAGGCAGTTGAAAAAGCGATAAATAACCGTTGAAAAAAGTTTTTTCAACGGTCTTATATCCGTCGATAAACGTTGATAAATGTGTCGCAGGTAAAACTATTTCCAACGGTTAGTGACCGTTGAAAAAAGATTTGTATCATTTTCAATGTACTACAACCATTGAAAAAAGATTCAAATATTTTAAATGAAAATTTGCAATTTCAACGGTTTGTCCGTTGAAAAATATATTATATAATAATTTTCTATAAATTCAGTTTCTACATATCTGACCGTTGAAAATTGGAATAATTATTTTTTAAATTAAATTATTTTTAAAATTTTGAGGTAAATGATATGATGTTTTTGATCTTTGAAGTTGTAAATTGGTAAATTATAAAATAGAAGAAAAAAATGGTAACTCCATGTGTCTAATTAATTGTAAATTAAATTAAAAAAGTAATAATATGGTTAGAAATAATAATTCCATGTACAACCAGTCACTCCTACAAACAAAATGTAAACATCTAATCCACTATGCAGCCATTGCTGGAAACAAAAATGTGTATCTGCTCTACCCCTTCTATCCCAAAAATATACCAACAAGGTAGCAACATAAGCAATAAAGAGCAGCAGCTTTTGGACCTCATCTCAGCCTTGGATATCACATCTTTAAATCCAGTATCAACTCTTGAATATCTAAAGATTGTCTTTATGAAAAGTTTTGGATCTGTAAGAAACATAGTTCATCAAATAGATACATTAAGGCAAGTCTATCAAATCTCAACACAAGAATTTGCTGATAAAACTCTAGTATTGTTTCTCAATATATGCAACAAAATATGAAATGCAACAAAATATGAAATAGTGTAAATAATTTCAATTCTACTATAAGAATAAACCAAAACTCCAAAAAGATGTTGCATACCTGTTGGATCCAAGATAAATAGATGTCAAACAAGTTCATTCATCACCAACCTACAAACATACAAAGGAAATAAACAAAAACAATAATCCCACAAGTTTACAAATGAACTTGAATGATATCAACCCAATCAGAAGCAAAAATAAAAGAGGCAGATAAAAAATTCTTCAAAAGTTTCACTCCAAAAAAGAACGCATCCTAATTAAACACTTATCACAATAGTCACCAGAACCAAAATAAACAACACAAAAGGCACATACAAAAAACCTTAACCAACTTCATGCTTAGCCAAAGTAGCAACTATTAACACAATATTTGTGTTACTCTGACTATCCAGCAAATAGAAGGGATGCAATAATTAAAATTCAACCATAAAAGTAAGAAATTATTGCTTACAGAATTGGATGGTTGCATAGAGGCCGAGCTATTGCTTTCATGACTATTAAATGTAGGCAATCTTCCTTGCAATATTTGTATCATTATTTTCAGCTCAACATCATATTCTTCTCGCTTTCTTTCAGATTCTTCTAGTTTCTTTTCAAGATCACTCATAAGTGATGGATTATGACCCCATAAGTACGTTGGAGTTGCACCATCTCCATAACCACGAACCCTTCCGTGTCGCTCTGGTCCAAAAACTTCAACAAATATCTCATGTTGATTCATTTCCAAGGATCCTTCATCTACTTCTTTTGCTAATTTCTTAAGTTCATCCTACATTCCAAGTGCATATAATGTGTCAGTAATATATATAATATACCTATAGCTTATGTACAAAATTTTATGCAATCATATACCAATTTTTCTTGTGATTCTTCATTTATAGCCTTTCCATTTTTCCTTGTGTGCGTAATTTCCCATAATTGGAGCCGATCTAACTCTTCTCCAGTCTTTTCCTTATAGTTAAAGAGGCAAAAACAAAAGTGTAATCATAAGGCAAAAATTTAATAACTTTATGTTCATGTCATAAAACATAAGAATACCTCCTCTTCGGCCACTTGCATGAAACTTTTTGATCCAGAGGTGTGGATTATAGGATTCACCAATCGATTCGTCTCGTTTTGCTTACTCATGTTCTATATTCAAAAATACAAATACAAATCAATATGAACAATTTTAAAACTAAGTCTCAAATTCACAAAACAAAATGTTCTCCATATGATCTATTAGACAAACCTGCCATTCTTTTGAAGCCCAAAGGTCTACCAGATATTTCCAATCTCCCTCAGAAATTTCAGATGGCATATTTGCGAGTGCCTCATTTGCATCGTCCAATGGGTCAAAATACTTCGCTTTAAGCCAATGTCTATAGTTCTTATAAGATCTATTTAGTTGTGATAACACCAAATCTCTTTGATCTTCAACTCTAAATCGCTTCTATAAATAAAAACATCAAAAAAATAAGGAAAATCAAGCACTATAGTGCCTCATGCATATGTTCAAGGAAATGAATGATTTAAACGAACCTAGATCTCGTCCATCATTTTCTGTTTCTTGGTCAATGGGATATCTACCCACTCCTTAACATTCAAAGGTGCATTTTGGGCATCTCGAACACCATTTTTGTAATTAGGAAGTCGTCTATCCCATTCTTGCATCCAACTTTTATCCATCACAAGCTTTAACCTCTCGCCTCTTGCAACACTTGAAAATACATGAAAATAAAAGAAAAGTTAGGTTCTCGCAAGTAGAAAAATTAGCCCAATTTTTTTTTCATTACTCACTACTAGATTCTACTACTCTAGCACAATAAAAGAAATGAAAAAAAAATAACACAAAAACCAGCACCTATACCTAGAAGCCTGCACTAAGAACCAGCAGCCAACACTAAAAAATCTGTAGCAAATTAGCCACAGAACATGCACCCAAAAATTGCACAAATAACTAACATAAAGGGTGTTCGAATCATTGATAAGAGGTGTTCAAAATTCCACAAGTTCATAATTATATCAAATAGATCAATTGCATATTTATTGAATTAATGAAAACTAACAAATAAATCAAGTTTCAAGCATGTATAGACAAAATCGAAGAGCACGAGAGATAAACCCCATCCTTCCTTGGAACAGAAACCAAAAGAGTGAACTTCCAAAGCCAACCAATTCAAGGACAGTGTAGGATGCAGTGGAAACAGACTCCCTCACAAAATCAATCAATTATAGGTTGGGCACATTATCTGTGATGATTTCGTGAGGCAATCTTATTATATTAATGGAAGCTTTTAAGTCAACTATTGATTTGAAATGTAATACATATAAGGAAAGACAAGGACTGACCGGGTTCCTCTTCTCCCGACTAGAAAGTGTGCTCTTCGCTCTTGTATGTGGCGGCAGAAGGGAAGCCCTAGAGGAAGGCGGCAATTTCTGGAAGCCGTGAATACAATATAAGTGGGGACTTTTAGGTTTTTTAATAAATAAATTTATTTTGGTTAAAGGTAATATAAAAATATAGGTACACATGTGAAATGCAATGACTAATAAGACCTTTTTCAATGCACTATTAAAATTGACCTTTCTTTTAAGCGCCAATCGATTTCCCGTGAGCGGGAAGTTTGAATTTGTTTAATAATAAATTATTAAGTTTTTTTTTCAATGGCTTCATGTGGCCGTTGAAAATGCTATCCTTTTTCAACGCTTATTTTTTACTGTCAAAAATAATTCGTTGAAAAATGTCTGAATTCTTATAGTGATTGTCGCAGTACGGTAGCGAATTGAGCCACGTGTTTGGTGAGAAACACAGAGGGCGTTAACAAAACCACCATCAGACCTAGGAAAGACCAAAGTTTGAAAGGAATAGGCTTTCCAAGCAAGTAGGACAAGAAGCACTGCTAGAAGAAATCTTAAGGTAGCAGACTGAGCTGTAGGCTAACTTTCAAAAGCAACAAGAAGAGTAGCACGAAAAGATCATGGAGCTGACTTCCATGGTCTTGGAGAAACGACCAATTTATGGCGAACAGAGTCGAAAGACTCACAATTGGAAGTCCACTAGAAGGGAGGTAGACCAATCTAGAGGTCGACCGCGTAAAAGAGACCACGACCATAGAAGAGATGGGAGCACAGGATCTACTGAGAGGCATAAAAGATCTTAGAAGGATCACTCCCCAAAAAGAAGTTAGCTTGGGGACTCAATTAAGTTGAAGGGCCAATAAACCATAAAAGAGTTTATGTCATCACCCCAATGGTGAGTCCGAGCATGAGCAAAGCCTCTCAAGGTTTTTAATAAGGAATTCATAGGTAAGAAGCTTGGATCCTTATGGAGAGGCCGACCCCAATGCAATAGTCAATGTTCCAAGTCTGACTCCAGTGGTGGTGGATGATTGGATGAAAAAGCACTTGATGCCATGATCAATACCCCTTTGTGTACGTAGCAAAATATTCATCTGCCAATTGCCCATGCACTTTTAGCAACCTCGATTCAACTTGTATGACAGAAGGACCGAACCATTAGCTCCCTTGAGGGAGTATCATAACAAAATAGTCGTATGGCCAACTAGGGATAACCTGATGTGCATTACCTTCCCATCATCACTCACAATTTAATTAATCTAGTTTGAACTTATCTATCAAACCTTTTTAGTGTACCATTGAACACTTGCCACTCTCCTATTCATTGTTTATGTTATTCCCGGAGTCACAACGACATTTGTCCTCCCTCCCGATGCTGCCAGGCTGGTAGAGAAGAGCGAAGGGGACATCAGACGCGATATCATCCATGGTTATCTATTGGTAAAAACCATACCTTACTCTTCTTTCTTACTTTTATTTAAAAACTCTTGTGATTTTTCTTTCTTTTATAGCTCAACCAGTCGGCTGTCCAGTTGGTGGAAAACATAAAATCGTCTGAGATCGACTAGGTGTCCCAACTAGAGGTTCAAAGAAGGGCATATGACGACCTCCTCGGTGTTAATGATAACCTACCTAAGGATAACAAGGACCTGAAGGCAAAGGTTGAGGAGCACGAGGAGGTTGATGTGAAGTAGTTATCTGAGCTTCATGTCAAGCATGAAAAATTCAAAAAGAAAATGAGGATAATAAATAGCTTATTGCAATTGAGAGGTCAAAATAGGAAGGGCTTCTAGCTGCAGATCAAATTGAGAATGAGCGAGCTAATGGGAAGGCCATCCAAAAGACCATACAAGAATGCAAATTACCTATGAAGCCCAGATGATCAAGGAGAAAGGTACTTGCTAGGGTGTCTCTTTGGTGCTAGCACTTATGATGGTTTGGATTGTGAACAATTGTTAGAATGAGATGCTTTCTCTTTTTTTCTTATCCTAAAGCTCCCTACCCGATTCTAGATGACCTAAAGCAGATTGCGATAGATATGGTTTCAAACGTTGTACCCAAAGCTTCTAGACTTGTTGCTTCTACTGAGTTTGTGGAGAGCATGTCGAATAAAAACCAACAACCAATCCCTTTGGGTCAGGCTAAAGAATTGTTCGAAGTGGGCATAATTGAGCCTATTGTCCAATTAAACACTAATTGTAATTTTTTAGCTCGACCTGAAGTACCGACCGAGCCTGATGTCATTAATTAACTCGATGTTTAAGATTAAGTAATCTTTGTATCATTTTTGAGTTTTTTTATATCTTGTAATATGTCTCATGTTCATCTTTCCAATCATTCCCTCTTTAACATGGTGCATCAGTGTTGATTCTATTACACTAGGCTAGAATCCTAGTATCCGATTTTCGTCAATCGTTATGACAAGCTAAGAGTCCCAAATCTCGATTGTCAAATTGTTGCAATTTATGGAGAGCAACTTTAACTTTTTAAAGAATAAGGTTGGCCAAACTTAGTTTTTATTATTGATAACTAGAATGTCAAAGTAAAATACTAAAATAAAATCTCTTCAAATTGACTGCATTTCAAATCAAATTGATTATATTCTAGGGCCTTCTCATATGTCTGCCAATCATGTCTTCCAGATGGTAAGTGCAAACTCTGGCTTGGCCATCACTTTACAAGGTCCTTCCCAGATTGCTTCGAGCTTTCCTTTTTATGGCCCTTTTGTGTTTGGAATCACATTTCGTAGGACAAGGTCCCTATTTGTAAAGTTCTTGAGTCTCACCTTTTTGTTATGAATGCGAGATAACTCGTGCTGATAAATGGCCAAATGAATCTGATATTACAAAAATGACCCCACTAATAAAGTTTCGCCACGTGTCATTTATGTCTGAGAAGGGCTACCTTGCCTACCAGAAAGTCATCTCGGTAAGGAGAGAAGGCAAGCAGCTGGGCAGCAATGCCCTACTGAGGTTCGGTATAGTAAAAACACCAGGACCTATCTAGGTGTAAAGCATTTAAGTGCAATCCCCAACCATAATTTGGGGACCTACCTTAATAATGACTCTGAATCCTATATAAAGCTCTCAAAGTCAGGTATTATCTTCCTAATCACAATTTGAACTTTCGCTAAAGAGAGAGCTCTAGTTCGAGGAGCTAGCCTGATTTCATCATACGAACTGACTTGAGCATCGGAGCGCCAACACCAGAGGACTACCTCTGGTGCGGCCTTTGGCTCATCTTTATTCATTGTGTAGGACTGCCTGGCTGGTCAGCTCCTTGGAAGGACCTGCATCCCTGGAACTCTTGCTGAACTGCCTGACTAGTTAGCTGCTAGATTGCCTGGCTGGTCGGTTGCTGGACTGCCTGGCTGGTTAGCTGCTACACTGCCTGGCTGGTCAGCTCCTTGGAAGGACCTGCATCCCTGGAACTATTGCTGAACTGCCTGACTGGTCAGCTGCTAAATTGCCTGGCTGGTCGGCTGCTAGAGTGCTCGGCTGGTCGGCTCCCTGGAAAGGTCATCACCCCTGGTCGGCTCCCTGGAAGGGTTTTCACCCCTGCTCGGTTGCCTTGCAGTCAGCTCCCTAGAAGGGTTTTCACCCCTGGTCGGCTCTTTGGAAGGGTCTTCACCCCAGGTCGGCTGCTCGGCTCCTTGGAAGGTGACCCTTGGTTGGCTGCTCGGCTCCCTAGAAGGGTCTTCACCCCTGGTCAGCTGCCTGGCTGGTCGGCTCCCAGGAAGGGTCTTCACTCCTGCTCGGCTGCCTGGCTGGTCAGCTCCCTGGAAGGGTCTTCATCCTTGGTCAGCTGCTTGGCTGGTCGGCTCCCTCGAAGGGTCTTTAACCCTGGTCAGCTGCCTCGCTGGTAGGCTCCTTGGAAGGGTCTTCACCCTTGCTAGTCTTGTAGGACTGTAGGTCTGACCGACTGATCGTCTTCTCGATACTGGCACCTTTTTGACGTCATCAGTTTGGCGCCTTCTGTGGGAAAGCTTAGTTCCCGTACTTACAATGGTTAGACCTCGAAGAAATAATGTGAATGAGCCTGAGACATCTCATGCTTATCATCTGACAGATGACGCTGGGTAGCAACCCCAAAATCATGAGAATGTTGCAAGGCACGAAATACTCTTGGGTGCACCCAGGTCCAAGAAGGAGGAAACATCCCAGTACCCTCACCAGAGGCAACTGGTCCTCCCATTAGCGCTGCACGGTTTAATCAGCTCTGTCAACAAGTGCAGCTTCTCACTAAAATGATGGTGGTTAACCAGCAAGCCCCACCTTGGTCTACTGAAAGGAATGAGGAGGATAGAAACTCTGGTTCTCTGGATTCTAGGAGCAAGAGAAGGGATGAGAACCAAGAAGGAAATTCCAATACCAACAGGAACACTTATTACTCCAACATCAATGATGATGTCAATAGGCACCTTCAAGAGGTAGACAGCAAGCTAGCAGCCCTGCAAAGACGTAATATCATTGATGAGATGTGGGATAGTTCCATGACTCCCTTGTCTAGGGACATTCTTGAAACTGATATACCTCGTGACTTCAAGCTCCCCAATCTTGAGCAGTATGATGGGAAGAAAGATCCTTATTACCATTTCATGGTATACAAGTCTATGATGGAGTGCCGAGGAGCCTCAGATGCAGTCTTGTGCAAGGCTTTCCCCTCCACACTTATTGGACCAGCTCGAACTTGGTTCATTAATCTTCCTAGGCACAGTATTTACAACTTCAAGGACCTGTCAAGGAAGTTTAGCCTCCAATTTGCAAGTGCTAGGAAGCCTAAAACCATCAATCAAGATCTGATGGTGATCGAACACGAGAAAGGAGAATCATTTCGTGACTTTATTGGGAGATTCAACCAAATGTGCCTGGAGATTCCAGATGTACAGATTGCTGTGGCAAATGCTGCTCTGACCAGGACCGTCCATCATGAGCAGTTCTGCAATTCATTATGCACTGGCACCCCAATCCATGGATGAACTTCTGGTTAGGACTAAGAAATATATCAAGGCGACTGATTCATTGAAGTGTTCTAGGTTTTCTATACGAACCTCCCCTGATATAGCTAGAGGCTCAGGTGACAAGGGGCGCCCGGGAGGGTTAGGTGACGATCGAGACAGTTATCCCAGTCGAGATCGGGGTCCCCTCACTGAGGACCGCCAACTTTGAAGAGTCAATAAATGACGAGCTGCTACTCAATAACCTTGATCTCCTAGAAGAGACATGGGAGAATGCCAGGATCTGGACTACTGTGTACAAACAGAGGACAGCTTAGTACCAAAAAAGACGAGTGAAAAAGAGAAAGTTCTCTGTAGGAGACCTTGTACTGAGGAAGATAGTTGCCACAGGAAAACATCCAGGTAAGCTTGGTGAGACTTGTGAGGGGCCTACCTAGTTGTGAAGATTTTGAAGGAAGGTACATACAAAGTCAAAGATCTAAGGAAGCCCGGGGACATGAGACCCTGAAATGTGGACAATCTTCGAAGATACTATGTCTGACATATTTCTGGCTGCCTATTTTTAATATATAATGTTCCTATTTTATGCATTTGCTTTTCAGATTGGATCCTGGGAGAATGAATAAAATCTCAGACATCTTTCCCAAAACAAAGCATCTCATTGCATGAGAAGACTCGACTCAGACATCATACAAACTTAGTCAGAAAATTGGCTAAGTATAAATGCTTAACTGACCAGCTTGACAAGATCAAAAAGGTCACACTAGAACATTTGTAACCTTGTTATGTCATTAGTAACAATTTAAAATATACTTACAAATGTACAATTAATATATAGTGAACAAGTAAGAGTCGATCCCACAAGGAGTGATGCTAATAGATATATAATCTAACACTTGAATATAATTGATACAATTATAAAAGGAGGGAAATGGGGGGTTAAATCTTGTAATAGATAAAAATTAAGACAAAGAAATTGATGTTGAGAACAAGAATGAGAATTGATATTAATGAAAACAATAGCTAAGACTCACAATCCACCACAAAACATTCAAACAATTTATAAGAAATAATAGACTAACAATTTTAACAAGCATATGATGACAACATTCACAACAAGGTCATGGCCAAACTCAAGTTGTTTGATTCTCTCTTAATTGCATGTAAAGTGTATGGCGTCTACCTCATTACGTGTATTCTTAATCGAAATCTATCATGGCGTCTGCATCAATCAACAATCAAGAATTCAATAAGAGCAAAGAGAATATGAATGTCACAAGAATCCTAATACATGGTATTTGTACTTAGGTATTCAAGAATTGATTTTTCATAATTCATTTTCAACTGAATTATATGCTGCAAGAAAGAACATATTCAACAAGGCAATTGACCATGTTCTACAACAATTAATTCTAATACATGCTTCAAAGTTAGCTACTCAAAGAAACACAATACTAGAACTCACATAATATGGAAAAATCAAAATCATCATGCTTGTAGAAATTGAAATCCACACAGCTTATAAAATTGAAAGCATGTTTAGGGCTTCAAGACAAGCCCTAACTAACAAGAGTTTAGTTATACATAACCAAATAAAACATGAAACATAAAAACATAATTACAAACACAAGCCTTGTTTTCTTCTTTTCCTTCTCCTCTTTTTGCCTCCAATCCTTCTCCTCTTTCCTTCTTGTCTCCAAGCTCCCCCTCCTAGCTCCTACTCCTCTCTATTTATAGAGAAAATGAGCACATAATGGAGGAGTTAGTGCCATCTTTTGGTGGTGGATTGTCCATCAAATTGGTGTGGTGGATTGTCCACTCTTTGAATGGAAATGGTATCATCAATGACATCAACTTCCAATTACACACTAATCTTGTAACTGAATTATGGGCGTAAAATAAGCCTATTATGAACTCAACCCCTTCATCAATATTGTAGATACAAATGTGTAGATAATTATGGGCTTTTGAATCACTCAATTTGGACATCAGACGCTCAAGTTATGGGCTTCTAAAGGTCTGGTCTGCAAACAGAAATTATGCCTCGGATATAACTTCCAAACTTGACTTCGAGGCAACCTTTAGAGGCCCAAATGAACTCCGATTTTTGTGAACCAATACTTCCTGAAAAGCTTGAAGTGTCCTCTAAAAATTTGCTGAAGATCAAATCTCATTCCGACAGCTCTTACTGCTTCTTAACCTGCAAAATATCCAAGAAGATCTTAAGTACAATAATCTTGAAAATTCAGCTTCTTTTTCTCAAAGAAAAAGGTTTTAAAAGCACCTGGTCGGCGTACTGACCAGGATTACAGAACAACAAAGAGTCAAGTCTTCAAAGAAAAGAGATACTAGGAACCTGGTCGACCTACCGACTAGGATAGTATCTCCACTCTGTCAGAAACTTGTGAAAAATTGAGACTTAAAAAAGTCCTAAAAACAATAAGGCTGGTCGCTATCTTAAGAAGTGGAAGAGAGACCAGAGATAGAAGAAGAGTTGGAACTAGAGGAAGACATGTCTTACCATAATATATGCTCGGCCTTCAAGCCTTTTTATAGCAAAAGACCACCATCAGATCAACGGCCAGAAACAGATGGCCAATGAGCAGCACAAACATAGATCGTTGATCTGAAGGTCTGGGCTGTCATCTCCCCATTAATGGCATGACATAATTACTCCTCTCATCGATCTGCACAGATGGCGCCTCGATAAGGGAGTGGGGGGCAATTGATATTACAAAAATAACCCCACTAATAAAGTTTCACCACGTGTCATTTATGTCTGAGAAGGGCTACCTTGCCTATCAGAAAGTCATCTCGGTAACGAGAGAAGGCAAGCAGCTGGGCAGCAATGCCCTACTGAGGTTACCTCCTCAGTATAGTAAAAACACAAGGACCTACCTAGGTGTAAAGCATTTAAGTGCAATCCCCAACCATAATTTGGGGACCTACCTTAATAATGACTTCGAATCCTATATAAAGCTCTCAAAGTCAGGTATTATCTTCCTAATCACAATTTGAACTTTGGCTAAAGAGAGAGCTCAAGTTCGAGGAGGTCGCCTGATTTCATAATACGAACTGACTTGAGCGTCAGAGCGCCAACACTAGAGGACTACCTCTGGTGCAGCCTTTAGCTCATCTTTGTTCATTGTGCATGACTGCCTGGCTGGTTAGCTCCTTGGAAGGACCTGGATCCCTGGAACTCTTGTTGAACTGCCTGACTGGTCAGTTGCTAGATTGCCTGGCTGGTCGGTTACTGGATTGCCTAGCTGGTCAGCTGCTATACTGCCTGGCTGGTCAGCTTCTTGGAAGGACCTGCATCCTTGGAACTATTGTTGAACTGCCTGACTGGTCAGCTGCTAGATTACCTGACTGGTCGGCTGTTAGACTGCCCGGCTGGTCGGCTCCCTAGAAGGGTCTTCACCCCTGGTCAGCTGCCTGGCTGGTCGGCTCCTTAGAAAGGTCTTGATCGGCTCCCTGAAAGGGTCTTCACCGCAGGTCGGCTGCTCAACTCCCTGGAAGATGACCCCTGGTCGGCTACTCGGCTCCCTAGAAGGGTCTTCACCCCTGGTCAGCTGCCTAGCTGGTCGGCTCCCTGGAAGGGTCTTCACCCCTACTCGGCTGCCTGGCTGGTTAGCTCCCTGGAAGGGTCTTCATCCCTGATCGGCTGCTTGGCTGGTCGGCTCCTTGGAAGGGTCTTCACCCTTGCTAGTTTTGCAGGACTGTATGTCTGACCGATTGATCATCTTCTCGGTACTGGCACCTTTTTGACGTCATCAGAATCGATGCTTCTTCTCGTTTCTCCTCCAAGAAGTCAAGTTGTTGCTCTAGTGCTTTGTTGTTTCCTCCATCTCGACAATTTGAAGTTCTGAGGGATGGTAAGTTGATCTCTAATGGTATCACCGCTTATGTCCCATAGGCCAAAGAAAAAGGAGTTTCTCCCGTGGATCTCCTCGGATTCCTCAACCCACTTGCCATTAGCATTTTCCAGCGTTTTCTTGATTTTGCTAACCAAAATATTATTTGAAGCCTTAGTCTATCTATTTAATTAAGGATAAGTCATCGTCAAATAGTAGTTTTTGGTACTGAAACTAGCGTAGTATTCTCAAAATGCTCAACTGTAAAACTATGGTCCATTATATGTTACTAGTAAATAAGGGATCCCAAATCTAGTAATGCGATGCTCCTATATAAACTTCTTCATTGTAGTACTTGTAGTAAACCAGTGGGGCTGCCTTGATCCACTCAGTCAAGTAGTTCGTTGCCGTGATGAGTCACTTTCTATTTGCTATTGCCTTGGAAATGGTCCAATTAAATCCATCCCCCATTTAGCAAAGAGCAATGGGCTCGACACTGCATTTAGTTCCTCGATTGATTGCCTCAGAATGGGAATAATCTTTTGGCATTTTTCACACTTTCTTACATAAATTTCGGAATCCTTCTACATATAGTCCACCACCACCCTTGTGATTTAGCCCAAAAGGCTATAGATCTACCCCCTAAATGAGCTTTGCAAGATCCTTTATGAGTCTCATATGGCACATTCTCCACCTGATCAAGATGAACACAGAGGAGATATGGCCAAACATAGCCAAAATTTTGATGCTTTCATCCTTATTTGCTGAGCATCAACTTTATCATTAGGCAACATCCCATCTCGTAAGTGGCTAATAAAGTGATCCATCCAGGATGAATTTGCGGCTTTACACATCACTGGGTCGCCAATTCTCGGCTTCATCTGGATGCTGTTTCAATCGTTCACTTACTATTTTCCACGTCCTCTATAGACAAAGGTGTTGATGTGAATGTTGCAAGTACATCAACATAGAATTTTATCTCCTTAGCACCTGCTCTACTCCATATCCTAGGAGCTTGCCAAGCTCTTCATTAGCCAGAGCTAAATAGCTCGCCATGGCTTGAGACCTCGCTACATGCTCTCCTTTAAGGTGTAAGAACAATAATTGAGAATAGTGTTCGAACACTAGTTGAGAATCTATGGTAATCCTGAGTGTGGTTGCTCCCAAGCATCTGCCGTTCCTCACACCGATCAAAAGGGCTTCATACTCGGCTTCATTATTAGTGCCTATGAGCCCAATCGTACAGCTTGCATGGTGATTACACCAAATGCGGTTTTGATCTGAATACCCACTCTGGATCCTTAGTTAGTAGAGATTCGTCCACCTGAAGTTCCCATACATCATTCTCCTTAGTGCCAATATGTTGTGCTATAACTATTTTTCCAAGTAAACTCGGCCACAAAGTCAGAAAGGACTTGCCCTTTGATAGCCATTCTTTGTATGAAAATGATGTTGAACTAGCAAAGCTCCACTACCCAATTGGCAACATCCCTGTCAAGTCAAAACATCTTAAAATAACTATGAGGGAAAAGTAAGTATGCACCTTTATTGCATGAGCTTGAAAATAGTGCCTCAATTTCCATGAGGCTAAAATTAAATCCAGAATGAGTTGCTCTAGGGAGTATATCTTTCCTTCGCTCTGACGAGCATTTTACTAACATATTAAATCACTTTTTGGCTCCATCCATCATCTTGGACCAACGCCACGTTTATAGAAAAGTCTAAAACTGCCAACTATAGGGTTAAGTCCTCCCAATACTTTGGTATGGCTAGCAGCAGGATGATTACAAGTACACCTTCAGCTCGGGTAGAGCTTTGTTAGTTTCCTCTCCCTAGTCATTCAAAGCTCTAAGAATTAGTTGAAAAAATCCTTGCATTTATTAGAAGATCAACTAATGAATGGATTCAGGATTGCGGCTATTCCAGTTAGCTGCTATAATTCTTTCTTCATCTTTGGCCTTTCAAGAGCTTGGATGGCCTTAACCAGATTCAAATCAGCTTCAATCCCTTTTTGAGTCACCATATAACATAGAAATTTCCAGATTTCGCAACAAATGCACACTTGGATGCATTTAGACACAACTTGTACCTTTTGAGAACATCAAACACCTCCTAAAGGTTGGCCAAGTGATCAACTTCTTTCTCGATCATTGCAACCATATCATCAATATAGAATTTGACATTCTTCCTAATCAAGTCCACAAATACCTTAGTAACCATCCGTTGAATGTCACACTTGTATTCTTCAACCCAAAGGGCATGACCCGATAGCAAAAGGTGCCCTTTGGGGTAATGAAGGTTGTCTTCTCCTCATCCTCAGATGCAATAGGAATTTGGTGGTAACCCTTACATGCATCTAGAAAGCTCAACTTCTAGAACTCAACAATTGCGTCGACTAAATGGTCAATCTTGGGAAAAGGAAATAAATCCTTTAGACAAGCTTTATTTAGATTAGTGAAATCCACACGGACACGCCACTGCCCGTTCTTCTTTTTGACAACTATAGTATTGAAAACCACTATGGATAATAAAGCTCCCTAATTTCTCTAGCCTTAACCAACTTGTTGACCTCTGCATTGATTGAGTCCAAATCTAGGCAACCAACCTTCTCGACTTTTGAATCTACAATTTAAATTTAGGATCAACATTCAACTAGTGCTTAACAACCTCTAGGCTGATACCAGGCATGTTTTAGGGAGACCGTGCAAATACTTCTAGATTATTCAACAATAGGCTCTCCAATGCCCTCTTTTCTTGCTTTAAAATATTTGCTCCGACTAGGAAATACTTTTGCTCCTCTTCACCAACTAAGATTCTCTTTAACTCTTCAACAAGAGTAGGATTTTCCTGATCGTCTGGGTTAGGATATATTGGGTTGAATCTTCTTATTTATCTTTGGTACAATTAGTACTTGGTTCTATTGAACATTATGTTATTTTATACCTGTCCAATATGCTTGATGGTTGCTCGGGAGTTATACCGTGTGATCGGGCCTCCCGTACTAGGATGATGGACCATGGGTTAGGATTGTTATGTACGATATTCTATTGATGATGATGGTTATGTGATGATATATTTTGCTTATGATTTGCATGTGACAATAGAGGCCTAAGGCCCTATCAGAGTGTGAACGTGGTTAGATAGCCTGGGCCCTGCTAGGTTATGGAGCTATGATGGATTTATTGATGTTTGATCTCTGATAATGTGATTATTGATTCCAGATAGGCATTCTCTAAAATATATGGAGGCGCTGTCAAATATCCGTTAGAATTTAGGGGTTAGGATGATGTGTAGTGATGTCTTTAGTGACTGGTGTATGCATTATTAATAGCGCACCCAGTTCGGTGTGATTTTTAGGTCAAGGCGTTACAGTTTAGTATTAGAGCGAGGTTAGCTCTATGTAGGATCTGGGGTTGGGTCCTAGTTTTATGTTTGTGAGTCCCCAGACCATGTCACAACCTCTACTAATCTAGTATGTACTTTTGTCCCTTAAATCCTTGTTAGTTAATGGTGTATTTAGTAGTGTTATCTATTGTGGCACATATGTACACTTATAGGGTGACCATATCGTCAAGTGCTGTAGAGACCCCGAGTATTGGGGGTATATAGAGGAGGCCTAGAGACCGTGGTGGAGGTACAACACTCACTACTAAACGCAATTGTAATACACATAAGCCAGTACTTGATCCAAGCATGGGGCTAGAGGAGGAGATGATAGTTCAAGTTAAGACACATATTAATGAGTGATTTGATTGGAGCAACATGAGAGGACTCCGAAGATTTCTCTAGCACAATTGAAGGTACCACTGGAAGTACGGGTTGCCACTACCACTATGGTGGGGCTACCAGCGACATTGCAACCTGACCAGTGTCGTAATGCGTTTGGCTCAGGTGGTCGAAGTGTAGATAATTGGAGCACAGATAGGCCATACAGCTTCAACAGTTAGTGATAGTGGAAGCGATAGTCGGAAGAGCCAGAGGAGTGAGTTTTGGGCTCAGAAAGGTCATAAAGGTGACAATGGTAGAGGATCAAGATGACGGGGTGGCAAGGTGATTTGTTACAACTATGGTGAAGAGGGCCATAAGAAGCACTATTGTACGAGTGTAGAACTAAGGTGTTTTAGGTGTGGCATGATCTATCACAAGAAGAGGGAGTGTCCACAGAGTAGTGGAGAGTTACAACTGGCACAAACACCGGTTTTACAACCTCTACAATAGCTAGCGTGACACATGGGAGTGATCATGCATTCGCACCTTAGGAGAATTCTACAAATCACGACTTTGTTGAAGGTAATTCCCTAATTTTAAGTTGTTGGACGAGTGTGTCATTCAAATAGGATGTTTTCATTCCTTTTTATATTCGTAAATGAAATTTTAGGTTCAAAAGTGCTAGGGATATTTACCAGTAACACTTGGATTAATTGATAGGTGATAAATTACATGTAAACTTTTGAAACATTCCATTTAGGCCTATGTCAGTATAGCTATAGACAAATTGATGATTTGGATGACATTGTGGTATGATACTCTGGATAGTCGTGTTTTGTAAAGCCTTTCATAGGTGAGACACATGGTGCAAGAGTTGTAAGTGTAATACCCAATACCGACGTGGATGTTTGAGTTTGGTTGACTTGAGTCAAAGCAAGTTGTTGAGCTACCACATGGTGTATGAGTTATAGAATATTATTTTTTGTACGCGTGTGTTGTGAGGCCCTTGGTGGCTATGACACGTGGTGCCGGGATTATCAAATGTGATACCCTATATTAGCAAGTGTGCTCGAGCTTGGTTGATATGTGTAATGCGGGCTCTTGAGCTACTATATGGTTTATAGGTTGCAAATCGGAATACCATTTAGCTAAGAAAAGATTAGGTGAAGTTCTATATATTAGTGCGGATGTACTTCAAATAATGGACAAGTAGCTTTTCCATGCGCGCACAATTGGGCTGGGAAAATAGGATGGACTATTGGTTAAATATTGGGCATGGGCTATCACGATAGAGGTATTGGAATCAATGATGAGTGGACTCGTTTGAGAAAATAAAGTGAATTTATTTAGAACATTAAAGCGAATTGGAGGTGTGCTTGAGTTGCATATAGAGTTATGGGACAGGATAGTGCACATGAGTGGATATTGATGAATTGGTGGGTTGGGATTGGGAATGGATCGACAATCTATAGTTGATGATATACTATGAAATGGTATAGGAAGTTATTATAATTTAGGTGATAATTGACTTGGGTCAATCGAAATAAGATTTGTGGAAATAAATAAATGTGGAGAAAAATATAATGGGTACAAAAGGTATAAAGGAGATGTAGACATTAGCATCGAAGCATCTGAAGTGTATCTAGGATATTGGTGAATCACTACGGTAAATATTTGTTTGGGTAGTAATATTACTCGTAGGGGAGATTTTCAGATAATGTGAGTAGGTTAGAAGATGGTGTCGTGGTGGACACCTGTATGAAAAAAAAAAGGAAAAAGGAATAAATGTGATAGTGAGTTAGGCATAGAGTCATGAAAACTTCATGACGAAAGGTTATAGTTGAGAATTATCTAGTTGAAAAATGAACTCGCTGTTTAGAGTCCATTAAGAAATGGACTTTGGAAATAGAATCGACATCCTTGAGGAAAATTCCCATGGAGATTATACATGTGTGCTGAATCTGGGGGACAAAATTCCTTAAGAGAGAAGGGATGTAGTAAAGGGATAAATATCTACATAGGAACAAATGAATGACATTTGTGTACAGAATAATGGGCGAAAAGAGTTTGCTTGCGAATAAGAAAAATGGTCTCAAATTATGGGAGGTACCATATGTTTGGCGAGGTGTTGATGTCTCTTTTTACCAACACTAAATAGTAAAGAAATGGAGATTGATGTTGTTTATTAGGAAATCATTGGTAAGAAGTTTGGACATTGGGTGTTTACTTCAAATGTCAATATGATAAATTTTCTTTAAATATATACAATATGACAGTGAAGGATGGGTGCTTAAGAAATAAAGGTGAATAACCTATAGCTATTTAGAGAATAAACTGAATATTCAGATACATTACTTAGTAAATTCAATAATAGTAATTGTGGACAGAGAAGGAGCGACTGAGTAATCTCATAGTAATATAAAACTTATTGAGTTTTTTGAGAGTATGCTAGTATAGACTAGTCTGTCCAATAAGTTAAATGGTGGCAAAGTAGAAATTATTATTGACATAGAAAATTTGGAGGAGGACAAACAGGCTCTCTGGGAATCTTTCAGAGATAATGGAGATCTTGAGGTGTACGTAAAAGGGATTCGGGGAAAATGAAATTGTACAAATATTTTTTTATGACACCACAAGTAATGGTGACATGTCATAGAGTAGCTGAAAAAATGTTACATAGGATTGTAAGAGTTACAAGCAACGTGCATTGAATTTGGTCTATATATATGGGAGGGAAACCAAAGGTAAACGACACACACCGAGTAGTATTCCAATTGCTACCTGAGTTACATCTTGTATAAGAAAATGGCAAGTGGGAAACATGCCCACGTTTGTTCGGTAAGAGTGCTGAAGGAGCTTGCTTCTAGTCATCGAATGTCTCCTTCATGTTACAAAATGGTGAGAGAACTTTCATGTGTTAGAACGAAGATCACCTTGCGAGACCCAAAAGTTGAGTTGGGTGCTCTAGGATTCGTGATTAGAGCATGGACCACATTCAATGGTGGAGAACGAGATGTTAATGAGGAATGATCATTATGTGCAAATACTAGGCTACGACTACGGGGAAAGTAGTAACCTTGTGAATCCAACAATAAGAAACTCGAAGACTCCGATGCGAAGTTGCAAGTCTTAAAGAAAAGAATAGAGGATTGCGATACGAGAATAGAGTCTTTGAAAGTTGGGTCAGGGAATTGGAGAAGCTTAGGGAAGGTACTAAAGAATAATCTGAGGAAGAACTAATGTTTGAGTATAAACATTGTATAACATGAAGCTAGTTGCATGTGGTCTAGGTTATGTATGAGAATAAAGCTCATAGAGCAAATGTGAGCTGGGTGTATGAAATATGGGCCTTAGGAGTAAGAAATCTTTCGATATTTGATGTATGACCTTGTAGTGGGGTAACGTATCGAGCTTGTGTGTAAAATTATTTATATATATATATACAATTTTTCTCTTATGCGGTCTTATTTTATGGATGAAACTTACAGACTTGTGTATTGCAGCGTCCGATTCATCTAAAGGCTTGGTCTTCCTCTTAAGCACAAGTCCTCTGTAACTCCTCTTCCTCCATCACGCAAATCCATCTTCTTCCTCACTTGTTCCTCCATTGTGCGTTCTTCCTCCATCGCGACAACATCAATCTTCTTTCTCCATCGTGCAAGACGAGCTTGTTCATCCATCGCCCTGAATCGCGCTAGTCCTCTGTCTGATTCTCATCGTCACCATCTTCTCCGCACTTAGGTATTTTCATTTTGTCATTGCTTGCTTTGAAGATGTTGTAAATAGCTTGAATCGTTTCTTTGATCTGTAACAAGTCTGGCGAAGAAGTTTCTATAGTTTTGCGCAACTAGGTGTTGGGCTTTACGACATTATGGTTTGAATTGAATGTAGTTCTGGTTCTCATGTCTTTATTTACGGAATTGTGGTTTGGCATTGGCTCATTCGATTTTAGGGTCCTTTGCACTTTAGAACTTTTGTTTTTGACATTGGATAACTAGTTTTCTATGTTAATTACTCTTGCAAATGTTAGATTTCGATTATCTTGATTGATCCTGGAACATTATGTCTCTAATGAGCATGCTTATTTCATCTAAATAAAAAATTGATCTTGCTAGATTGTAGTGCTCAATTATGATGTTTTTATGCTGAATTGTTTGGTTAAATTCAACATTTGTTTGTTGGGGCTTCAAGTGAGTACACCATGTTTAATCCATGTGTTGTTTCAAACCAATCGATTTTTTTTTGAATTTATTACATTGCAGTCTCACAAATGGATATGGGTTCAACTTCGTCTAATGATATTACTTTTTGTTCCTCAAGTAAGGCTTGAGGTAACTCCTCAAATTGGGCAACAATTTGATTCATTAGATGACGCCCAACGTTTTTATAATGAATATGCAATGGAAGCCGGATTTAGTATTCGGGCATGGACAAAAAAAACAAGAGCAGTGAAATTACTAGGCAGGAATTTGTTTGTTATAAACAAGGGGTTCAAGAACTTGAGAACTCAAATTATGTTCCAAAAAGGAAATGCAAAATAACTAGAGAATGGTGTTATGCTAAAATAGCTCTTGTGATTTCAGATGCCAATCAAAAGTTCATTGTTTCAACATTCTACGAGGTCCATAATCACAACCTTACTACACCATGAAAAGTGCATTTGCTACGGTCTCATCGTAAAATGTGTTCGTCTAAGAAGGCTTTAACACAACAACTTAGTGCAACCAATGTGCCAATTCATCAGTAAATTAGTATTTTGGAGTTAGATGCTGGAAGTATTGATAATATAGGGCGTATAGAGAAAGATTTCTACAATGCTCGACGAGATGAGGCTAAAGTATATGCTGGACATGATGCTCAAATGTTATATGAGTATTTTGAGGTTGAAAAGGAAAAAAAATTGGACTTCTATTCTTCAATCAATATGGATGAAGAAAATAAGTTAAGGTAATGTTTTTGTGCAGATGTAGAATGCAGGAATGCATATCATACTTTCGGAGATGTGGTAGTATTCGATACTACTTATAATACAAAACGATATGGTATGATTTTTGCACCCTTTGTCGGAGTCAACCATCATGGACAGTTTACCCTCTTCGGATGTGCATTTTTTAGTGATAAAACGACAAAGTCATTTTTATGGCTTTTGCAGTAGTTTTTGTTGGCTATGCCAACCGGTCGACCCAAGATTATTATCACTGATCAAGATCCTGCAATAGCTAAAGCTATAGCTCAAATACTTTCGAACACCGTGCATGGATTTTGTATGTGGTATATCCTAAACAAATTCTCAGAGAAGTTAGATACAATCAAGTGGAAAGATCACTATCATTTGTTTCGTAAGTGCATTTGGAATATAGAGATTCCAGAGCAATTTGAAAGTCAATGGAGTGAAATTATTGAGCAAAGTGAATTGTCGACCAATGAATGGTTAAAATCAATGTATGAAAGCCGATCCAAGTGGATTCCTACATTTATTAATGATATATTTTCTGCAGGTATTCAATTATTTTATACAACCGGGTTTTAGTACTCCATTTTCTGTTTGACATTTATCGTGTTCTTTCAGGTATGTCTAGCAGTCAAAAGGCAGAAAGTTGTCATGCATTTTTCAAGTCTTACGTTTCAAGGAAAAATTCTTTGATGGATTGTGTGCTCAAGTTTGCTAGAGGCCTCAAACATCAAAGACATCAAGAGTTATCTTTGGATCACAAAGACATCAACAAACAACCCATTATCAGAACTATGTTATATATAGAGAAGTCAATGGGTGATTTGTACACACACTCTATATTTTAAAAAGTTCAAGAGGAGTTGTTTCAAAGCATCACATATATTTGCTAGAATTGAGAATGAGGGATCGGACTTGTGCATCTATAATGTTGGTCAAGCATATACCAGTCTTCAAAGTGTGAGAGTAGTTGTTGAGGATAAATCATTGCATCGTATGACTTGTAGTTTTAAGAAGTTTGAGTCCTATGGATAAGTATGCTGCCATATATTTGCAGCTTACAGTAGAGAGCAATTGCATGCTCCACTGCCTAGTATATGTTTACTGCATAGGTGGACCAAGTCTGCAAAAGCTATGTGTTCATATGGAGGCAGTCAGGAGATAGGGTTGGGGGTAGTTATGAGGCATAATACATTAAGTAAGCTTGCTAAAAGTATTGTCGAGGCCGCATTGGTTAATGATGACACATATAAGGTTGCATTTGAGGTGTTGGAGTCTCTCCAATGCAATCTTAGCACGATGACGCCAATTGGTAGAGGACAATCTTCTACACCTAGTGTCGCTCTGTGTCGCTCTGTCACAACCGGTTTACAATGATCATGAAAAGGTTAGAGCCAAAGGTTGTGGGAAGATACTAAAGGGTGGTAAAGAACTTGCAACGAAAAAGATACCTCATTGTCATAGTTGCGGATTAACAGCGCAATCACATTATAAAAGGAATTTTTCGGCACTTAATACCACGTAAGTATTAAACGACAATGTAATTGACCTTTTATTTTGTATGGTTTTGATTTTTATTATTTTTTACTTGGCTACTATATTTTATCCCTACAGGAATGACTCCATTGCATGAAGAGACTGCAATTGTTGATGGAGATGGGGCTGCTGTGCATGAAAAGGCTACCGTGTTGATGGGGATGGGGCTACTGTGCATGATGCGGCTGCTGTGTTCATGGAGTGGCTACTTCTATGTGTATACATTTATGTGTTATTTTGTGCTATTTATGAGCTTCCAAATGTGTAAAACTTTTGTTACAAATCTGCCTACTTATTTCTATTTGAGGATGTGCTGCCATGAAATCATTTTGGCATTGATTGTAGAACATTGAACTTTGAAGTAATTGCAACAGCTTGGCCAAGATGATTTTTTGTTTCTTTTTTGTTTCATGTTTGTTCATTAGTTTTTGCACCAATCATGCCTTCATATGGAAATCCAAAATTCAGCCTCTGTTCATCAGCTTTTGAACCAATCATGCCTCTGTTCATTAGTTCTGCCTCATAACAATTTTAGAATGAGTTTGGTTTGTTGAAATCGATAGGTTGGGAGAAAGGGTCGAAACCCTAATTTGAGAACTTTGAGATTTATAGCTTGTGCTTTGATCGAGGTAGGGATTCTTACCCCTCTTTTCTACCGTATCTATTTTGATTCTCTAAATAGTTGTTTGTATTTCCTCATTGGCCACTCTTTTGTGTTCTTGCCTAAATTGTTCCTTAGGAAGAACGAACCCCTTGTTTGGATATTGATTGAAATTGCATACCCTAATCATGATTAATCATCAATTAAGCATGTTAACTCTTGTGCATGCATCACGTAGTTACATATGTATATAGGATCAATATATATATATGCTTATTATTGCATAACATGATTGGAGACACATTATGGGCTATGGGTATGGACTCTTAGTCCTTAGGATCTATTTGTGAAATGTTGGATATTGAGGGGCACGTTATTGCCAGGATCTGGATTCCACATCGTGGAGGTGCACCTATAGGAGTCCGAGGAAAATTTCAAGGTTTTTCGATAATTTTTCCAATATCCGTTGACTGGTGGCAAAACACGATAGGATGTAGCTGTTGATTTCTACTTTGTTGTGAACATTTAGATACCATTTTACTGCATTGCACTTAGTTGACTATCCAGCCTTGGAATGTTGATTGCTCTTTATTTTTCCTACTGAGCCTTCTGCTCACCCTATTTCCTTTTTTGTTATCCTTCAAGTGAAACTAGTGTTGAGAACCAGGCTGTTGATCAGTAGGAGGCAACGTGGCATGGATGGCCACCTTGGGAGCATTAGAGTTGGGATATATTGTGTTGAATCTTGTTATTTATCTTTGGTACAATTAGTACTTGGTTATGTTGTGCATTATATTATTTTATACTTGTTCAGTATGCTTGATGGATGGTTAGGAGATGTGCCGTGTGATCAGGCCTTCCGTACTAGGATGATGGACCTTGGGTCCAAATTGTTGAGTATGATAGTCCATTGATGATGATGGTTATATGACGATATATTTTGCTTATGATTTGCATGTGACTAGGAGGCCTGAGGCTCTGTCTAGAGTGTGAATGTGGTTAAATGGCATGAGGCTTTCATAGGTTCTGGAACTGTGATGGATTTATTGATCTTTGAATATCTAATAATGTGGTTATTGATTCTAGGTAAGTATTCTCCAAAATATGGGAAGGTGCTGCCGAATTTCTGTTAGAATTCGGGGGTTAGGATAACGTGTAGTTATGTCCTTAGTGATGGGTGTATGGGTCATCAGTAGCGCACCTGACTCAAGTTGTGATTTATGGGTCAGGGAGTTACAAAAACAACTTGAGCAGCCTAAGATCACCAAGCCCCCTGCTTTGACGACTTGCAATCGTCAATTCAACTATGAACAAATGAGCGACAAACGTGAAACTCAAATTGTTAGAGTTGTGTATTACATATAAAATGCTACTTACCAAGATGAAGATTGATCTTGAGACCTTTGGGATGTTCAAAAAGTACGTGGTCAGAGGAAAGTCGAAGAATTTTGAAGTACTCGATTTGTGGGGAAACCTTATTCACCAAAGCTTCTGAGAGGTTAAAATCCTCTAGCCAGTTAGAAAGTTCGTACGACCTAAGGTGGCCCTCTTCCAAGCTTCTGACAATGGATGGGACCTTGTTCTAATCCCAGTAAACAGCTGGATGATATCCACAAACAAATGGAGCAGCTCGGTCAATATCCTAGTAGTTGCCGACCTAGTCAAAATTGTAAAGAGTGTTTGCACAGTCGAGTTTCTTCCACCTTTTCACAACCTTGTTGTCTGTGATTTTAGCTTAAAAAAACACTAGAAGAATTTTAGTGAACAGAAGCCGGCACGTGCAAGTATTGGGGTGTCTTGCCAAGTGGAGGATCCTCTGCCGTAAAAGGTCAAAATAGGACCTAAAACAATTGATTATATATTTATAGGATATGCGAATAATAGTGTCGCACACTGTTTCTTTGTGCAAAAGTCGGACATTCATGATATTCATGCTAACATGATAATTAAATCAAGGAACTTATGCCACACACAAGTTTTACAAAATTTTGAAAATTAATTTTCTCCTTTTCCTTTCTTTCTTATTCTATGTCAATCCTTGAGAGAGAGGTGCTAAGATTCTAGATTCGTTGTTACATTGCACATAATGTTGTTGTATGTGATCGAGTAAGTCAGGGAGGTGATATTGGAACATTTGCGAGTAGGTTACATTATAGCAAGCAATAATTCATCTTAAGGAAAAAAAGTGTACACATTGGCTCAATTGTACTTGTTTGTAAGGTTTTTTAAAGTTTTAGTTTCAATCTTATGAAATACTATCAATCTATCTATATCTATAATGGAGGGAAAAATGCTTCACAATGACCCGCCTTGAATATAAGCGAGAAAAAGTGCAATTATTAATTATCTATCTATTTTATTTACAACTAAATTAAATTATATATCCATTTCTTCTTAATGATATGGTATTTCTTCTCAAACACATTTATATATCATCAATACCATTAATTAATAGCATTAATTTTTTTCACAATAGTTTTGATCTTTTCACAAGTTATTGAAGTTGATCATCCAATATATACTTTATTAAGGTAAAAGCGAAAAAGTCTCATGTTTGATCAATTTCACATATTGAAAGTGAGGAAAAGCGATCCACGTAAGATTCAAGAGAGAGAATTTGAAATCCACAGTGATAGAAAAATGCTCTACAATGATTGATGTAGGATTCAAGAGAAAGAATTTGCAACTCAATGTGATAGAGAGAGAAATACCATTGAAGTAATAATTAGTTAGAAAAACCAAAATTCATGAAAATTCATGCCTCAATTGAACAATTCAATATGAGAAGTCCCTTTATATTTCGTTTGTCCGTTTCATCATTCCTAAGTAACTCAAAGTTCAAACAAACAGTCAAGCAAATCACTAATAATTTAGTTTTAAACCAAGTATGATATCTCATAACAAAATATTAAAATTAAAAAGCCAAAATTCAACATTATTTTTAAAAAACACTTTAACGACATTACAAGTACCACTAACTTTAAGATATATATAAGATAATTAACATCTTACTTACATATAAATATTGATAAAGATACTTATATATGAAATGTATAATATAAAATGAAATTATCTTTATAAAAATATAAGTCAATATCACAATAAATAAACTCTATAAATATAATGTGTGCTGGTTACGCACAACTGTAAATATATGTTAAATTTTTGTGAAAGATATAATTTAGGAAAAATTTTACGATACGTACAATTCAAAAAATCACACTTCAAAAAAAATAACTACGCGTACACAGGCATGCCACTAGTATATATGTAAAATAAAGGACTCACAAATGTTCCACAAGACGCCACCTAAGATTGAAGAGAGAGAAAATAAATCTAAAAAAAAAATCAAAATTAATTATAATATAAAGAATTTACAATTGATGGCCATTCAATATGAGAAACCCTTGGCTATTCCTTTTGTTATAACAAAGATGACAAGATGTCATTTAGGATTCAAGAGCCAAACTATGTAAGACAATAATTAAAATTAATAATTAATAATTATATGACAAATCCCTTGATATTCCTTTTATTATAACAAAGATGACAAGATGTCATATAAGATTTCAGAGACATGCACATGTAAATATTAATTTCCATAAATAAAAAAAAGGAGTGAAAAAAACACATGTAAAAACCTAGAGATAAATGCACATGCAAAAGTAATTAGTTTTTAAAATAAATAGAAAATTAATTAAATTCTCTCATTTATTGAAAAATAATATAACAATAAATACAGTGCGATTATTTAATAGTTTCACAAAAAAAGGAAAAAAAAATTCAAAGAAGAGATATGGGATTCACCTATTAGAATTAAATAATTAATTTAACAATATAAAACAAAAAAATATTATATTAGTAAGCAAAATGCTATAATATAGATAAAGTTGTGAATCAAATATTTATTGGAATTCATAACTTCAAAATAATAATAATTTTTTTTATCATCATATATAGTTTTTGAAAAAATTAATTAAATCATGTTATGCTCAAAAATATGTACTGAAATTATTATATCGTTAATGCAACACTAAATTTCTAAGTATAAAGTCTTATGATAATATAACAATGTATAATATAAGCTATCAAATTACTCAAAAAATACTTCCAAAGAGTACGAACATATTTTAATTTTTTAAAGAGACAGCTACAATGTCTTTTTAAAAAAAAAAAATGTAACAACCCGTATTAAAGAATTTTGTTGATAATAGTGTCTGGCTGCTAAGGGCAAAATTTTCTTCAGCTAAAACTGTGACGCCCCGATCCGGGCACGCCACGGGTGGCCTCCGGCACCGTCCTAGGCCACTAGTGCGATCATCCAACAGACCGGAAATCCGGCGGCATCAGGCCTCATTCACATGCAATCCTGATCCTAGGGCCTCAAGTCATCCACTACCAGCACGCACAAACTGATAGTATAATCACATCATCAAGTTCATCATATTATATAACCAAAATCAAACTCCGCATACATCATGCATACACCCTCTGGTGCCAATGGTTACAACAATATCATGAACAAACATCAATACGTCATATACAAAATACGTGCATAGAGTATCTCTCTAGCACCCACATCCTATCCAGGGCCATTCATGTCACCTCCCGCTCTCACTGATCCGCTCCACCAGTACCTGTACCTGTACCAGTATCACCTGTGGGGAGGGAAAGAAAGTAGAGAGTGAGCAAGAAGCTCAGTAGGGTTATGAGTGTAAGGAGTAATAATGGCCGAATCCAAACAATAGGTTATGCAACAATATGAAAACTATCACATGCACGTATACTCAACGATCACATAAAACATCAATCCGGGCAATCCCCTCATGAGCAAACCTCATCGATACCATGGCTCGTTCCATCATGTAATATCGAACGTGAGCAAGCTCACCACATCAACTCATCAATATCATGGTCGCTATCCATGTCATATTGAATAGGAGCAAGCTCCCTAACATCAAACGCTCTTGGATTACCAGGTTGCGTGATCTCATCACGCCCGCACCATTCCAGGCAAGGTCCCTCATTAACCGTACCTCTAATGCGTTATCCTACAAGAAGTTCACATAACTTGGTGGTAACTCTCATCACCTCGTCATCCCTCCAAGTAGCTTTCAAGAATCCTAAGGATCTCCGAGTCCATACTCGAAGTCCAATGCAACTCTAATGCGTTTATGTCATGACATGCCGAAAAGATATATATATATATATATATATATATATATATATATATATATATGAACATCCTACATATATATATATATACATAACTACCATGATGCATGAACGGAATCAAATCGTGCCCATAGATGATGGAACACACACAATCGGGTCATGCAACATCAAGAATTAACAATATCCAAAAGCAAGGTTCGTTTCCCCTTAGAAGCAATTAAGGCGGAAAGACAAATAAACGACCAATGAAGAATCGAAACTCTCTTTAGAATATCGAGAATAAATGCTAGAAAGAATGGTTGGAAATCCCCTACCTCGTGTCGAGCAATTCACAAATCTCACAGTTAGGGTTTTAACCCCGTTTCACCAAACCTAACAATTTCACAAAATGTCATACTCATTTAATCATCCAAACATCTCAATATATCATGTCAATCATGAATTAAACAACTAAATTGAGAAAACTTACTTTCTCTCTCTAGGGTTCCTCTCAAACCCCCAAGCTCAACCTTATGGAACTCAACTCCAAAACAAGAATCAAACCTACATGTACAACCACATATGACCTAAAATCAACATATCTAAACAAAACTAACAAGATCTACTCAAAACCCTAGAAATGGAAAAATGAAGAAATCTTACCTCCAAAGCTTGAATCTTCCTTGAATCCACTCTAAATCTCCAAAACCAAGCTTTAATCTCCAAGAATCACCTCAAATACTCTTCTCTCTCTAGAATCATCGCTCTCTCTCTCTCTCTAGAACTGAAACCAACCGGAAAAATCTCTAAGAAGGCTCGCTGGGCCTTTTTGAAAAACTCGGGTAGCGCCTAGGCGCCCTAGCCTAACTCAAAGTCCAAGAAGCGCTGCTCTGGGCGCCATCCTGGGCGTGCAGGGTTTTCACGCCCAGGCGAGGTGTGCCTATCTTTTTCCCAGGCGCGCTGCTCTGGACGCCTTCCTGGGCGCACCTTTGCACGCGCCTAGGCGTGCCACTCTGGGCGCCTAGGCGCTCCTACGCCTTTTCTATTTCCCTAACCCACTGGACTGGGCGCTCCTTTGCACACGCCTAGGCGTGTTGCTCTGGGCGCCTAGGCGCTCCAGCGCCTACTCCATTTTCCTTCTCCCACTGGACTGGGCGCAGCGCCTAGGTGCCCTAACGTGCGCCTAGTCCAGTTTTCCCCCTTTGTTCAAACATCAAAAATTCACTAAATTTTTGGGTCGGGGTTTCACATCCTCCCCCCTTTAATAAAATTTCGTCCCGAAATTTAAACACTCACGTACCTGAATCTCCGAACAATTCCGGGTACTTCTCCTTCATTCTGGATTCCAACTCCCAAGTCGCTTCTTCAACTTCGTGATACATCCACATCACCTTTACTAATGGAATCACACTCGACCTCGTGACCTTGTTCTGTCGGTCTAGAATCTTCACCGGTTGGAGAGTGTAACTCCCATCTTCTTCAACTTCCAATGTAGTCCAATCTATCACATGTAAAACTACAACTATTAAATCTAAGAAAAAAATACTAATAAAAGAATGATGCTTATATTTTGCCACATGTAAGTGTCGATTCAAATTTTAAACAAATAGTCAAGCAGATCACAATTAATTTAATTTTAAGTCAAACCCGATATATTACAACAAAATAATAAAATTAAAGAGTCAAAATTCAAGATCATTTAAAAAACACTTTAACAACATTACAAATATTACTAAAACATAATGTGTATAAGTTACACACCAATGAAGATATAGTTTAGAAAAAAAAATTACGATACGCACAATAAAAAAAATCTCACTTCAAAAAAATAACCACACGAAGCGTGGTCATTCCATTAGTTATATTTAATTATTTATTTATTGGTTATACCGGGTTTAACAAATAATGTTATTGTTGATTTATTGTTTATCTTATAATCCATTAGATAATGTGATAAAATTATTTAAAAAACAACATTTCAGTGGCCCTATCCTTGTACTACTGGAATTGAGGTAACTGATGCAATTGGAATGGCCCAATTTTGATGCCAAAAAACTAGATTGAAATATTGTTTTGCCTACGTGGAAGTGAAGTATGTGACTTAACTTTTTCTAATAAAAATAGAAATAATATTTATTTTGATATATATTTAATGGGGGGAAATGACATAGAGCCTATGAGTATACTAATTCATGGTAACCCATTTCTAGGTGGCATGTCCATGTAGACAAGCTTATGCGTACAAATTTTGAAATTTCACATAAATACCCACTCTCACATTCTCTTTCCTTTTATGAGTGGTGCTAAATAGCCTAAGTTTCTGTAGCTCAACATTAATCCAAGTCTACATGACATGCTTTATAAACGTACGACATGACAAATTAAAATTTTTAAAAATAAAAAATCATATTTGAAAACTCACAGCACATTTTTTTATTTTTTTTCTTAAATGAAATTTTAAAACACTTTATCTCTTAAAATACTTATTAGGTTTCGAAAAAAAATTACATATCCAGAATCAACAAGTAAAGATCTATCCAACAAGATCCATCATCGATAGGTTTTATTCAGTCATTTTTAATTACATTGTTTTAAATTACATTGTTTTTTTGTTGATATGAGCTCGTATATCAATTTTCATACGGTAACCTAAACAATAAGCGTAGCCTAAGGGAAATGAATTCGCTAAACCCTAATGGACTCATGTATCGAATTTTCATGTTGTAATCTAAACAATAAGTATTATAAACCACAAGAGAAATGAATTGCTAAACCCTAACGAACTCATGTATCAAATTTTCATGTTGTAACCTAAAAAGCTTAGATTCGCTACTAAAATCATAAATGTCCCAAGCACTAAACCCTAGGGTCCTTACTACTAAAACTTAACGGGTTCGGGTACCCAACATAATTTCAATAAAAATGTAAAAAATAACAAATATATTTTACTATAATAGTGTAATAAAATTTCAGCTTGAATAGACAATTTATACATCATATATATGAATTACATTATTTTTAAAAATAATAAAACTATTGAAAAATGCTTTTTTACATTATTTTTAAAAATGTAAAAATAATGTAATTGAAAAAATGCAATAAAACTATTGACAATGGGTCTTATTAAAAACAATTACGTGATGAATTTAACTATATAATTTTTTTGAAATCTAACATGTATTTTTAGAGATAAACCGTTTTAAAATTTTGTTTATGAAAAAATAAATAAAATATGTGTTTAATAGATTTTTGAAAAAATCCAACATAACCCACCTACATGGAGTGTCATGTAGACTTGGGTTGAGTTGGGCTACTAAAAGTTGGGTTCTATAATATTTTTGTTCCTCTCTCTGTCACTCTCACTCTCACAATCTCTCTCTCCTCTCTCCTTCCTCTCTCTTGCTTCCTCATCGCCAAAATCCAAATTTCACCGTCCGACCACCAATCGAAGATATCAACCCACCGATTTGGAGCGTCGGAGCACCATGAGTCATCCCCAACCTTCGTTTGCCATCGACAACTGTCTATTTCACCGGAATCTCTCCTTTAAGTCGCGGCCAACAAAAACTTTTAGTGCTCGATCCGGCCACCATAGGCTATCCCTTCATGAACCACCACCATAATTGAATTTGTCTCCAAGAGCTCTACACGTCTCAGTCCCTAAATGGCCAGAATAGTCACTGAAAAATTATTCCATTGATTTTAATCAATGGATTTTGGGCCAAAAATGGTAGAGAACAAATGGATTTTTAGTTTGGTTGTTGAAATCTGATATCATTCTATTGATTTTTGAATGTTGATTTTAAGTGTGTATTATTTGAATGTAAATATTAATGTGCACTTCTTATCAGATTTAAACATATTTTTAATGAAATTGAAGTAAGGATTTAGCATTTTCTGTCATAGATTTGTTTATTTCATTGAAAAAAATAATAGAATTATTAATCCTATTCAATTATGTATCAAACATGTGTTTATTCTATTGGAAAAAAAACAATGAAATTCATAACTTCTATTAATTTATGTACAAAATATATGTTTATTCCATTGAAAAAAATAATTAAATTAATAATATATATTCAATTCTGTCTCAGATGTGTTTATTCCATTGAAAAAAATAATGAAATTCATAAAATAAATTTATAAATTTCATCGAATATTTGTTCAATATCCCAGTCAGCTGCTGAGTCATTGTCCATGTAGGCGTGGGTCACCATGGGCCAGCATATGGTGGGCTACCTAGCATTGCCGTTAATGGGAACAATATAAAGGAAAGAGAATTTGTTGGGTTTACAAAAATGGAGAGAGAAAAATGTATAAAAATTTATATTTTGCTGATTTGGTTGTATTGAAAGAAGTGTTTGTATTGATATGGTGATTATGAATCTTGACTTTTTGCATTTTTTTTGTATAATAGAGGTGAGATTATATAGGTTTTTTTTTTGAAAAATAATCATTTTTAAACATCAAATTATAACTTTAACCCCATCTTTTTTATAATTTCATAACTAATCTTTTGGACCTATGAAATGTCTCACATGCCCTCATACACCATTTGCCCCCAAATTTATTTACCAAATAAAAAAAACTTAAAAATAACAAAATTAGGTCAAAACCTTCACCCCTTCACGTTGAAAGCCATTCTTCACACCTCACTTCTCCTGGGCAAAAATTTTCGCTTTGTCTACCGCAACTCTCTCTCTCTCTCTCTCTCTCTCTAAGCTAGAAGATCGACATTTTGAGGAAGGAAGAGGACGAAGGTTTTCGTGACCTCTCACACACTCTCTCTATTGCACTCTTTCACTCTCTCTTTACTATGATCTCTCACGTTGTGTCTATTTGAGGTACTCTCTCTTAATTTCTCTCATGTACTTGTATTGGGTGTCCCTTCCATGTGGATTGACATATGAGAGATTGTATTCTTAGATTCAAGTGATGCAAACATAATTTTGCTTGATTATCCATTGAAATTGATTTGTGGGTTTAGTTTTGTAAACATATATGGAGTAATTGATAAAATATTTTTAGTTCCTGAGACATGCATATTTTTCATTTGTTAAGAACTGATTGTTATTCAAGTTGAGAACAGAGTAATTACGAGGTTGAGAACCGAGCTGTTTGTTAGTAGTTGAGAACTGAATTTTATTCCATTGGTTGAGAACTGTTTGTTTTTATTTGGTTGAGAACTGCATTTTTTTTATTAGTTAAGAACTGTCTGCATTGATTGGTTGAGAACTAATAGTTTAGACGTGGTTGAGAACTAACTATTTAGATTGGTTGAGAACTGCCTGTTTTTATTGGTTGGGAACTGACTGTTTAGATATGGTTGAGAACTGCCTGTTTTGATTGGTTGAGAACTGAGTGTTTTGACTTGGTTAACAAATGTATGTTTTAATTCGTTGAGAATTGAGTGTATTGACTAGGATGAGAAATGACTATTTTGACTATGTTGAGAATTCCATGTTGTTGTACCCCAATTTTGGCTCAAAACTAGCCGAGAGAAGTCCAAAAATGCGAATAATAATAAAGCCCGAAATATAAGATGAATTAGAGTTAACCTTGGACCAAAAATTAGGGTTCGAATTTAAAATTCAAATTTAGTTGATTCGATTAATTGACCCGATAAACTTAAAAGTTTAAATTTTCTGGCCCAATTGGAACCTAAGATGTTGCCCTGATTAGCCATTTAAGCCCAAATAAGAGGTTTGACCCATCATATAATTTAAACCAAACAATGTGAACCCAATTGATGGCCCAAATTGACAGGCCCATTTGTCCCATTAATCTAGGACCAAAAGCTTTGAAAATACGAAGCCCGACCCAAACCAAGAATCCTAGCCCTAAAATAGATATGACCCAGCCCGGCCCAATGTCAAGTCACCCAATTCTAGAAGAAGTTTCCGGTAGGGAGAGAAGAGAGGTGAGCTGGTGAGCAGAAGAGGGAAGAAGAGAGGGGGCGCCGGAGATGTTGAAAAAACAGAGAGAGAGGGCTGTAATTCAACGATCGATCCGGAAAATAGGTAAAAGAGGATTAGGGTTGACAAAATCGAAGCCGGATGTTGTTGATTTTGGGTGTCTGATGATTCGGCGCTGGTAGTATAAGAAGAAGCAGAGAGATCGAGACAGAGGGGAGGTTTTTTTGGGTTTTGAATCGTCTGGAGAGCAAGGGTTTTCAGAGATTTCGTCTTTCTTGATATTTCTCTGTTGCAATCGGCTTTCTTCATCTCATGTGATTTTCGAGGTTTTCTTTCTTTGTTTGTTGGGGGAAATTTCTAGAGGGAATTGAAGGGAAGAGTGAGTTGGTTTAGTTCGGTTTTTATGGAGTCGAAAATTGCTTGAATCTCTTCTGAGTTCTCTGCTCTTTCTTGTTTTTGGGATCATCTTGCGCCCATTATTCTCATTTGGGTGTTCATTACTTTGATAATCAGAGTTATATTTTAATTTAATTTTCTTTTCTTGAATCAACTGCCCGAATTTGAGGTCACTGATTTTGTGTTAATGAAGTCTGCAGCGTATAGTTGATTCGATGGTTTTGAGTATTGGAAAATAATTTGGTGATTTCGAATTGGGATTATCTTGGATTCATTAGTGTTCTGCTTCTTGACGCCTGCACATCTCATTTGCTTGTTTGTATCACAATGTCGAGTAGGGTTCATAATTGGATGGTTTGTGTCTCCCTGTTATGATAGGTTCTTGAAAATTTTTGATGTTCCAATGCTTCGGTTATGGAAGGATAAAGTCCAGTGGGGGGGTAATACTAGACTCTTCGTGCTTCTATTCTTACTCTGTAATCATCAAATGTTAGATTGACAAATACTGTTGTTGGCCATGCGTTTCAGCTACAATAGAATTGCGGGTTGAATTCATTCTTGCTGTGTTGTTGATGTATCAATTGTAAAGAATGTTCGAATGGCTAGAAAGTCAAGGGAAGAGCATTTTCTTTGGGTTTTATCTATGAATGTTTTTGTCGACTTGAATATGAATCTTCATGTGAGGTAGCTATAAAGGATACTGAAAACTAATCTTAATATTTTGCAATGTCTCTGTGATACCAAGAATTATTAGTCTATTAAAATGTTTGTAGTTTACCCTTGGCTGATTCATATTTTGATTGACCAAGCTCTGTGGAGGATGAAAATAGTTGTGGTTGCTTTGAAGAATGTCGGAGAAGTTTCTTGGGTACACTGTGGTTTGGCTTAAGTTACGGATCTTGAGGTTAATGTTATATGAAACTTGATAAAATTGGGCTCATTTATCTGTATTGTTTGTTTGGGCCTTTAGTAAAATACATGGGTTTAAGCATGAAATAAAAGTTGAATGGTTTGGGCCAAAGGATTATATGTACTACTTGGGCATTGATTTTTAAAGGGCTTAGAATGTATTGTTTGATTCACAATTTATTGTACGATAAATGATCGATTATTTGGTCCGATGATGGAACCAAAATGGGAAAGCATTGCATGCTATCCCGAAAGGATTCTTGAGGAAATGATTTTACGAAATCCCTACCATTGGATGGAAAAGGATTTAATGAAGTGCGGAGCCTTCGATGCGATAACCGACTTTCGGTAATAAATCATTATTTTTAATCATACTAATTTAATAGTATGGTTGAAATGATAAATTACCTAAATAAAAACGGGAACCGAGTCCCTCTTATGTGTGCTTATTTTTTACTATATGTTGATGATGTGTTTTATTTAAAGATGTGTTTTTCCATGTTATGTGATTATGTGTTTAAATTGTATGATTTAAAGTGTTAATATATATGAATTTGGGATTTGCGATAATTCAATATCGTATAGTCCACGAAAACTCGGTTCCCAACATTTTAATTTCATTTTATTCTTATTTTTACTTTTTTCTTTTAATTTTATTTCTATTTCAATTTTGTTTTCATTTTATTTTATTTTTATTTCTATTTCAATTTTATTTTTATTTAATTTTCGTTTTATTTAATTTTTATATTTTATGCTTTTCCAAAATTTATATTGTATATTTTTGTGGTGTATGAAAGTTATATCGAAAGTCTTTACCTACGATGGAATTGATTTGGGGTATGCATCGGATGCACCCTCGGAAAGATTCTTGAGGTGAGAGTGCTTTTAAGAAATTGGACCATTGGATGGAAAAATTCTGTGAACCTCAATATTAGACTTTCAATATAATTTTTATATCTCCTAAAATTATTTTATTAAATTTTAATATAGTTTTTATCAAACTTATTTTATCCTATTTCAATATATTTTTGTATAATTATTTTACTCTATATATGATTCCTGTCATAATTAATTTTTCTTAAAAATCGTTTAATGGGATAATAAAAATTAAATTGACAACTGTTTTTAAAACAGACGTTGTGGGGTGCCTCACACCTTCCCCACACGTAACAAACTCACTTACCCATTTTTTCTGGATTTTCGCAGACCAAATTATTTTTATTGGTGACCAATTGCACCTATTACAATTGGTGGCGACTCTTCTTTAAAAATTCCTCTCGCAAAACCGGTTGCGACAACTGGCGACTCTGCTGGGGACGACTAGTTTTTTAAAATGTATATATATTTCTTAAAAAAAAAACTAGTGAGTTGGGTCAATTAAATTTAATTTTTCTTATCCCATTATTTGATTATGTTGTTTTTAGTTACATATATTTGGTGTTTTTATTAAATTTTGATTGATATGTTCTTATTATTATTTTCTTCTTTTAAAAAAAAGTGTTGATTGTTGATATGTTTTTGAGCTTTTTATATTATTGTCCTCACACATTGTGCACAATACCTTTTTCATGAGTCCAACAACTCGGGCTCAAAAACCCTTAGGAGAGGATGAAGTAAACGAGACCTTCGAGGGATTCCAATCCCCATGCAGGCTCGCAAAAAATCCTCACTCGACCCACTCCTCTATTAAGAGGGACCCAGGCTATTCCAGTAATGGACACTGGCGGGGGAATAAGTCGGGAGCCTAGACTGTCCATAGCTAATGACCATAGAGTTATAGGACACAGGAAACTACTTCTAACCTTACTGTGTAGTACATATTGTTGTTGTGCTTGTACATACATGATTATACTTTGTTGTTATATATGATGTTTCATCTTACTGTATATATATGATTCTGCTTTGTACATATGTGTATTCTTGATCTTGTTCACCTTTTTCATCGTTTTCAACTTGCATTGCATATATAGGAATCTTCGACATTGTTGGAATCGAGACATTATTCAGAATTCATAGGCTTGCAAAGCAGTACTGTGTCAATTAAGACGATGGAGCGTGGGATGCTAGATATTGAAGAAGTAATAAGAGAATCGCAGTGGGGACAAAAACAGCATGGAGATGGCCTTCACCCTAGTGAAAATGTACAATTACCTCCTGTGAAAAGTATAGAATTCGACAGATTTGATCTCAAAGAAATCAGAGATTTATGGAACAGTATATCCGTGGAAAGACACCATGTATTCAATGCAAAATTTGGTCATATTGCATATCTATGTGCTGTAGCTGTTGATGTGCCTCTGCTAGAAGCAATGATGAGTTTTTACGATCCATCATATCATTTTTTTTACTTTGGAGATCTATGATTTAACTCCTACTTTGGAAGAATATGAAGAATTGTTGAAAATTCCAAAAGAGAATCTCAAAGGTGTCTATAACCCGAGGCGGAAGGCAGAGGTTAAAGGCACATTGTCTAAAATTCTAGGAATTCACAAGTCTGAGTTTGAGAAGGAGATAAAAGAGAAAGGAGCAAAAAGTGGTGAGTGCATATCTTGCAACTTTCTCATTCAGCATATTCGGGCCCATCTGAAAGATGATAAGATCTTTCCAGCGCTAGCCCTATTGATATATGGGACTGTCATTTTTCCAAAGGTAAAAGGATACGTGGATGGACAGGTGATCATTTTCTTTGAGCAATACTTGAATGGTGCTGATCCAATTCCGTCTATATTGGCTGAGACTTTCCGAATGCTAAAGTACTGTAGAGAACAGGGCAAGGGGCAATTCAGAGCCTGTGCATCGTTGTTGACAATCTGGATAATGGGGCATCTTCCAGCACTTCCTCAATTCGGCTATCCTACAATAAAATTTTCAAGAGCATACATGAGGTATAGTAGTCCTGTTGCAGAATTCGCAGCTGCTGAATGGCCTAAGAGATCACCCGGCACAGAAAAGTGGAAGGAGTTCTTATTGACATTAGATGATGTTATATGGCAAGCACCGTGGATAGGTACCGGAGCCGCCATCTATCGATGTGGGAGTTATCCATGGGTTCCCTTATTGGGGTTATGGGGAGCCATTGCATATGCTCCTGCATTGGCATTGAGGCAGCTGACACATAAACAATTTATCCCTATGACTCATGGGTTGGCAGAGTTTGCTTTCGATTATGGAAGTGGAAGAATGGAAGAGATCAGGAAAATTTTGGAATCATGGAAGCAGGTTCAACAAGTTAAAAGAGGAATTTATCGAGGGAATACCAGTGAAGGATACCAGGTATGGCAAGCAAACAGGAAGAAAGGATGCATTACACCGGTAATCCAAAGCTTTACAATTCCAGTACACACCTTCGATGAACCCGTAGATTACATGGCTGAAGCTCAGGCGAGATATGAGTCAGAGAATGCAAAAATCCGCAAAGAGAATATCCTGCTAAAAGCTCGACTGGAAGAAAAAAAATCCCTCTGGTGATCTGCACATACAGGAGGAGCAATGGCAAGCTGAAAGAAGAGAGTTGGTAATGAAAGTGTCCAGAGCAGAGAAGAAAGCACAACAGGCTGAAAAAAGAATAGAAACTTCCAGACAGAATCAAATGACAAGGCTGAGAGAAGAAGGGATCTTGAAATTCCGAACTTCAGTTTAAGCAACAAAAGCTAAGCATGACAGAGAGTATAGTAGACTGCGAGAGGCATATTCGATACTAGAACTTCAAAAAGAAAAGGCCAATCAAAAAGCTAGGAAGTTGGAAAAGGTAGTGTTTGAACGTGAAGAAGCAAATCAAACGCAAGGAATCGCTGCAAGAGACCATAAAATTCAATGGCTAGAGAAAGAATTAACCAGACAAAGGGAGGTGAATCTTACCCAAAGAGCAGCATTTGAAGTTGAACAGAGACACTTATTGGAAGAAGGAGAGTCTCTAAGGCTAGAAATACAAACCTGGACTCATCATCACCGAAAGTTAATGCAGAAGGAGGTAGATTTTGATAGAATGGCAGAAGCGTACATGGAGGCACGTAAAGGACATGCCGATCTAGAAGAAGAGGTAGAACAGATACATCAACAAGTGGATCAGGCCCATGTGAGATTTCGGTATTATCAAGACAAAGCGGCAGAACGGATTGAAGAGATCAATACCTTAACAAATGCATACCAGGATAAGAGAGTGACAGCATACAGTTTGCTGGATACATTATGGAGGATCCAAGAGGAGTTTATGTACTTTGCTTACAATCAGCGAAACTGACACGATGTACTCAAAAATTTTATATTTGAAAGTGCTATGAATAATGAATAATTTCTCGAAGTCCGATATTGTTCAAGATTTCTGTCATCATGCATTTTCCTTTATTAAACTATCATATTTTGCATACCTTAGTTCTTATAAATTTTTTTCATTTGCATGTGGAAGGGTTTTCTTAAATCAAACAAAATTGCACCAACAAAAAGTCGAGGCCATCCCTATAACACTCGCTTGCAATCGCGATTCACTACAATGACAGAGCCAACAGAACGCGAGCAGCAACTAAATCTGGAGATAGCAGAACTAAAAGAACAACTCAGTATGCTAATGAAACAGATGGCTGACAAGGGGAAGATGGAAGAGAATTCTCCAGGGGACAGTAAAGGATCAGAATGTCGAACTAAAAAGGATCCCCATAATGTTGATTCTTCTCCTTCTAAGGTCGAAGTGTTAAAGGTAGGGAATGTTACTCCAAAGAAACAAATTGAAGAGGACAATATTGCACGCCTCAAGAAAATGGAGCACTGGATGAGGTCAGAAAGGGGGTTTGAGGCTCCAGGGACTTTAAGTTCAGGAAGTTTATGTTTGGTAAAAGATTTACACATCCCATCAGATTTCAAGCTTCCGACATTTTCCATCTTCAATGGTTCAGGGGTGCCTCTGGATCATTTAACCATGTACTGTAGAAGGATGCATCCGTACATTGGGGATGATAAAATGCTGATACACTTCTTTCAAGACAGTCTGACAGGTGCTGCTGAATGATGGTTCAATAGCTTAAATCCTTCGATGGTCGCAACGTGGGAGGATTTAGCTGAACTATTCACCAAACAGTACAAGCATAATGTTGCAAAGATCCCAACCCTATTTGATCTTCAGAATACAGTGATAGGGGAGGGAGAAAGTTTCAGAGACTATGCATATCGGTGGAGAGATTTGGCTAGTCAGATAACCCCACCGTTGTTAGAAAGAGATTTGGTAGACGCATTCTTGGACGCGCTTCAAGAGCCATACTCATCAAAGATGGTTGGAGGAGGTTACGCAGGGATATTGGAAGCCATCCATGCCGGAGAGCGAGTAGAGCGAGGCATAAGAAAAGGAAGTATCATCATCAATTTCGACAAGCTTGATATGTCGAAAGGGGGAAAAGGAAAAAAGAAAGAGAGTGAGGTGCACAATGTCGGCATGAGTTATAACCAGCCATCTTATAATTCTCCTGTGTCTGATTATCGACCTCGAAGCAACATGCCGAGAGCATCATATTACCCAGCTTCCAATCAATATCACCAGTCTTCACGAAAGAATTATTTCTCACCAAACTCACCAAGCCAACATCCACGTTATCAAAACTCCCCACCTAATAGGACCAGAGAGCATTTTGACCCTATCCCTATAACCTACACCAAATGTTTCCATAAACTGCTAGAGCAGAGAGCTATCACGCCTATTCCTGGGAGAGTTTATTCACTGCCTTATCCACCTTGGTATAAGCAAGATGCCATTTATTTATATCATGGAGGTATGCCAGGGCATTCGACAGAGGATTGCTTTCAACTGAAACAAATAGTGCAGGGAATGGTGGAGGCAAATTGGCTAAATTTTGATGCCATCGAGAAGCCTAGTGTAAATGATAACCCACTTCCTAACCATACGGATGGGGTTAACGCAGTGGATGAAGACGATATTATAATAAGGGATGTTGGACAGGTCATGACGCCAATGCAAGTGTTGTTGGAAGTTCTCTTAAAGGATGGGCTCCTCCAAACCGAAGGGCTTGAGCTCAGCTTCAGTTACGAGGGGTATCAAGAGGAGGAATATTGTGAATTTCACAAGGGAGTACGAGGCCACTCAATTGAAAGATGTTTCAGTTTTAGAAAGAAGGTACAATTGTTGATGGACGGTAAGAAAATTGTGGTAGGAAAAAGCCACAAAGAACAGAGAGAGGTGAACATGACTAATGAAGGATTTTATCAAGGTCCGAAAAAAGAAAGACTCCCAAAGTCAATTGTTCTGCAGTATTACGTAGAAGATGATCTAAGGAAGAAGGGCCAATTGCCACAGTTGGCATACATCAACAATAGAGAGGTTCCCTGGAACTATGGGAAAGGAAAAGTTGAGGTGTCTATGGATAATATCTCCGGGGTGAGTGGAGTCACCAGGACAGGCAGAATTTTTGCTCAGGCTGATCTTATAGAGATAGAGGCAGATAAAAAGAGAAAAGGGAAGGCAATAATAGGGGCAAATGACATGGGTATGAAAGAAGACCCAATAGTTTGCCCAGATGAGACAAAAAAAGCAGTTACAGAGGATGAGATTCAAGAATTCTTGAAGATAGTACGCCAGAGTGAGTACACAGTAATAGATCAGCTAAAAAAGACTCCAGCAAAAATATCCATTCTAGAGTTAATCTTAAGTTCAGAGCCGCATCGGCAAGTCTTGTTGAGGATGCTCAATCAAGCCTATGTAACATAAAAGATCCCTGTAGATTCATTTGATGGGATTATAGGGAATGTATTAGCCACCCACTTAATATCATTTACGGAAGAAGAAATCCCAGCAGAGGGAATGGAACACAACAAGGCTTTACACATCTCAGCCATGTGTCGAGGACAAGAGATAGCAAGCATCTTGGTAGACAATGGTTCATCATTGAATATCATGCCAAAAGAGACACTTGACAAGATCCTGATAGACCGATCACGTATGAAGCAAGCAACGATCGTAGTAAGAGCATTTGATGGCACTCGGAGGGGAGCTTTGGGAGAGATCGAAGTGCCATTGGAAATTGCCAACGTAACGTTCAATGTTCCTTTTATAATCATGGACATCCTACCTACTTATAGTTGCTTGTTGGGGAGACCGTGGATTCATGCTGCGGGAGCTATACCATCCTCCCTTCACCAACTGCTGAAATTCACGCATGAAGGTAGAATGTACATTGTCAAAGGACATACAGAATGAATGGTTGCTAGCTTGTCCAATCATGTTGATGCGCCTGTAGATGGAATTGAAAGTTCTTTCCAATCATTTGAGATTGCTGCGGCGAGTCTGGTCAGGAAAGGGGAGTTGGTTATAAAATTAGGAGTGTCAAGGGTTACCAGATCCGTGGTGACCACGATGTTGCAGAATGGTTTTCTTCCGGGAAAAGGCTTGGGAAAAAACAACCAAGGGATTACTCAGCCCATACAGATAAAGAAACATGCTGAATATTGGGGTCTGGGTTATAAGCCAAGCTGGAACGACAAAAATCGAGCTTGGAAAGAGAGGCAAATGAAAAAGTTAGCCTGTGCGGAGAAGATTGAATCAGAATACCAGGGGAAGCAGATTCCATGGCTTTATCATAGCTTCACGTCTGGTGGTTTTGTGGATGAGGATTGCGCACTTGATACTGGGGCAGTTTATTGTGATAAACTGCCAGAAAATTCAGAAACTTTCAAGATGAGGTTTGCTCTCCAGCAGATGTGTGGCCAATTTGGGGCATGTGAGATTGCTGTGGCAGAAGAAGGAGAAGGATCAACAGTGAGGTCAAATTTTGTCATTACTCGTCCCATGGGTTTCACACTCAACAATTGGACTAGTCTAGAGATGCCTGTGCCCTCCCAAGCTTCACAAGAGTAAATCTTAGAGCAACTGGAATAAAACTTTTGTTTTCAAAGCACATTTCTTCCTGCTTGATAAGACTTATGTTAACGCGGCTAACGCATGTTTCCCTTTTCAAAACTTTTCAATCATGAAATAAAGTTCAGTTTTTATATGCCATATTTCTTTCATTGGTTAAATTCTCCATATTCCGATTCCAATACCAATCTCATCCCATTAACAGGCTTGAAAAAAATGTCATCGAAGAAGACAAAATTAATGAACCAGATTTTGATGCACTCATTAACAATGCTGAATCCGATGGTGAGAGTGAAGGAGAGGTTGATATCCCACCCGAAATGGAAAGACAAGTCAACCGAGAGGAAAAAATAATCCGATTACATCAGGAGGTTACGGAAATAATTAATTTAGGCACGGAGTTGGAGAAAAAAGAAGTTAGAATGGGAGAAGCTCTCGTAGGGGAGGATAGAAAGCACTTAAAGGATCTCCTACATGAATATCAAGATGTTTTCGCATGGTCGTATCAAGATATGCCTGGACTCGACGAAAATATTGTGGAACATAAGTTGCCATTAACACCGGGGTGTGCCCCAGTAAAACAAAAAGAGGTTGAAGCCTGATATGCTGCTAAAAATAAGAGATAAGGTAAAGAAACAATTTAATGCCGGTTTCCTTGAGGTAGCACATTATCCGGAGTGGGTAGCTAATATTGTGCCGGTACCTAAAAAAGATGGTAAAGTAAGAATGTGTGTTGATTATAGAAATTTGAACCGAGCAAGTCCAAAAGACAATTTTCCTCTCCCACATATTGATATTTTAGTGGATAACGCGGCCCAACATTCAACATTTTTATTCATGGATGGGTTCTCAGGTTATAATCAAATTAAGATGGCACAGGTGGATCGTGAGAAGACCACTTTTGTCACTCTTTGGGGAACATTTTGTTACAAAGTTATGCCATTCGGGCTAAAAAATGCGAGGGCAACTTATCAACGAGCCATGGTTACCCTATTTCAAGACATGATGCACCGAGAAATTGAGGTATATGTGGATGACATGATTGCCAAATCAAAAGAAGAAGAAAATCATTTAGAGAATCTTCAGAAGTTATTTGAACGTCTAAGGAAGCATCAGTTAAAGCTTAATCCAGCAAAATGCACCTTTGGGGCAACTTCTGGAAAATTACTCGGATTTATCGTGAGTAGAAGAGGTATTGAAGTGGATCCGGATAAAGTGAAAGCAATTTTAGAAATGCCACCTCCCCGTACAGAAAAAGAAGTTAGAGGGTTTTCGGGAAGATTGAATTACATCGCCAGATTTATTTCCCAATTAACTTCCACTTGTGGACCCATCTTCAAGTTATTGTGCAAAAATAACCCGAAAGAATGGAATGAGGATTGTCAGATTGCTTTTGAAAAGATTAAACAATATCTGCAGAATCCTCCTGTATTGATTCCCCCTGTGGCAGAAAGACCTTTGATTCTATACTTGATTGTCTCAGAAAGTTTGATGGGGTGTGTACTAGGACAACAAGATTCGGCGGGAAAGATAGAGCACGCTATATACTATCTTAGCAAGAAGTTTACAAGTTGTGAAGCAAATTATTCCATGTTAGAGAAAACTTGTTGTTCACTAGCATGGGCAGCACACAGGCTTAGACAATACATGTTGTACCATACTACGTGGTTGATTTCTAGAATGGACCCGATAAAATATATCTTTGAAAAACCATCACTGTCGGGAAGAATTGCAAAGTGGCAGATGCTTCTATCAGAGTATGATATTCAGTACATCACTCAAAAGGCTGTAAAGGGTAGTGCCCATAGCAGATTATCTAGCGGATAGAGCGATTGATGATTTCAGGCCAATGAATCATGGCTTTCCAGATGCCAAAATTTTTACTATATTAGAAGAGGACAAAAATACAGTTGAACAGAATAAGTGGACGATGTGTTTTGACGGGGCCTCGAATGCGGTAGGATATGGGATTGGAGCAGTGTTAATATATCCAGAGGGAGATATCACCCCTTTTACCGCCAAGTTATATTTCACATGCACGAATAATGTAGCAGAATATGAAGCGTGTGTAATGGGGATTCAAGCAGCTGTAGACACCAATATAAAGAAGTTGCAAGTTTATGGTGACTCACAGTTAGTGGTCAAACAGTTGAGTGATGAATGGGAGACGAAAGACGGAAAGCTTATTCCCTATCACCAGCACATTAAAAAATTAACAAAGACTTTCGATTGGATTGAGTTTTACCATATTCCAAGAGAAGAAAATCAGATTGCAGATGCTTTAGCTACTTTAGCATCCATGTTTGACATAGACCCAAAAGGAGAAGCCCCAGTGATTAAGATTGAGAAACGAGAGATACAAGGCTATTGCTCAAATTTAGAAGGAGAATATGATGGCAAACCTTGGTATCATGATATCCAGATGTATCTCAAGGAAAGGATATACCTAGAAGGAGTATCAGAAAATGACAAACGTACTCTTAGAAGACTATCAGGGACATTCTTCCTAAATGGGGACGTATTATACAAAAGGAATCATGGGATGGTTTTGCTACGTTGTGTTGATGAGCTAGAATCAAAGCAGATTATGACAGAAATTCATGAAGGGTTGTGCGGAACTCATTCCAGTGGGTATGCAATGGCAAAAAGGATAATTAGAGCGGGATATTACTGGTTGACAATGGAGAAGGACTGTATTGGATATGCAATGAAGTGCCATAAGTGTCAAGTCTACGCAGACAGGACTCAGGTCCCGGTTAATCCATTACATGTCCTAACTTCACCATGGCCTTTTTCAATGTGGGGATTAGATGTCATTGGACCAATTGAGCCTAAAGCTTCCAACGGGCATCGGTTTATCTTGGTGGCTATTGATTACTTTACGAAATGGGTAGAAGCTTCTTCTTATACCAATGTGACTAGCAGTGTGGTTGTTCGATTTTTGAGAAAAGAAATTGTGTGCCGATATGGAGTTCCCGAAAGAATTATTACTGATAATGGAACGAATTTCAACAGCAAGATGGTGAAGGACTTTTGTGAGCAGTTCAAAATAAGACACCATAATTCAACACCATAACGCCCAAAAATGAATGGAGCAGTGGAAGCAGCCAATAAGAATATTAAGAAGATTATAGGAAAGATGACGGTCAATTACAAGGATTGGCATGAGAAACTTCCTTTTGCCTTATATGGATACAGGACATCGGTACGCACCTCTACTGGTGAAACCCCATTTTCATTGGTTTACGAAACGGAAGCGATTTTACTGATCGAAGTAGAAATCCCTTCTCTTCGGGTTTGCTTGGAAGCAGAATTAGAAGAAGCAGAATGGATTCAAACTATGTATGAACATCTAAATTTGATTGAAGAACGGCAATTAAGGGCAATCTGTAATGGTTAATTATACCAAAGACGTATGATGAGAGCACACAATAAGAAGATTCATCCTCGTAGTTTCAAAGAAGGAGATCTGGTATTGAAAATGATACTACCTCCTCACAAAGATCACCGAGGAAAGTGGACCCCAAGTTATGAGGGACCTTATGTTGTGAAGAAGGCGTTCTCCGGTGGAGCCTTGCGATTGTCCACGATGGATGGAGATGATTTGTCTCATCCAGTAAATGCGGATGCTGTTAAAAGATATTACGCATAATGAAAGAAAGTGACATATTGATATGATGCGCAAAAAATTTCTGAAATATTCCATTTTGAAGCCTATTATTTATCCCTCTTCATATTCTCTCATCTTTCTTATGCATAGCCGTATTACTAAGCTTATTTAAACAAAGTTTAGAGGAAAATGTGAAAACAGTAAATTGGGCATGGAATTGAGCAGAAAGTGATACAGTACAGTACGATTAGCGATTGCACAAGTGTATAGGGTGGCGGCAGACTTTATCATTGCATTCTTATACACATGCATCAATGATTTTGAGATTTTCACAGACTAAATTTCATAGTTTCAATTCCAAATCAGCATGTTTTTCAAGTCAAAAGATTAAAAACTTTTGGGGATTAAATTTAAAGTTATCGTATGGATAAACATACTGTTCGGATTAAAATATTTTTCATCATCAAGTTCATTAAAGTTATGGATTTCAAGCATTTGTGGATTAAAATGACCTTTCATGGCAGATTAAAGCTATTATACTTTCATGGCAAATTAAAGCCACTATTTGGATTAAAATTTAAAGCCAAAGCCGGGAATGGCCCTAGTGATCCCGAGCATTTTTATTGATGAGCCAAGCCGGGAATGGTCCTAGTGATCCCGAGCACTTTTAAGATTTGCCAAGCCGAAAATGGCCCTAGTGATCCCGAGCACTGTTAAGATTTGCCAAGTCGGGAATGGCCCTAGTGATCCCGAGCACTTTTAAGATTTGCCAAGCCGGGAATGGCCCTAGTGATCCCGAGCACTTTTAAGATTTGCCAAGCCGGGAATGGCTCTAGTGATCCCGAGCATCTTTATAAAATAAAAATAAGGATTAAAAATAATAATAATAATAATCAAAATAATAAAAAAAATATGATGGTTGACCAAGTTAGGAATGACTCTTGTATCTTGGGAGATTAAAGTTGCATTCAGTGCAGGATTGGAATGATTGGTGGATTAAAGTTGTGGTTTAAAGTATTTTGGATTAGTTTTAAAAATTCACATAGTCAAAATTGGGGTACTATGCCTTTACATGACTTTTACTACGTAAAACCATGTAAAGGGGGGCAGCTGTTGTACCCCAATTTTGGCTCAAAACTAGCCGAGAGAAGTCCAAAAATGCGAATAATAATAAAGCCCGAAATATAAGATGAATTAGAGTTAACCTTGGACCAAAAATTAGGGTTCGAATTTAAAATTCAAATTTAGTTGATTCGATTAATTGACCCGATAAACTTAAAAGTTTAAATTTTCTAGCCCAATTGGAACCTAAGATGTTGCCCTGATTAGCCATTTAAGCCCAAATAAGAGGTTTGACCCATCATATAATTTAAACCAAACAATGTGAACCCAATTGATGGCCCAAATTGACAGGCCCATTTGTCCCATTAATCTAGGCCCAAAAGCTTTGAAAATATGAAGCCCGACCCAAACCAAGAATCCTAGCCCTAAAATAGATATGACCCAGCCCGGCCCAACGTCAAGTCACCCAATTCTAGAAGAAGTTTTCGGTAGGGAGAGAAGAGAGGTGAGTTGGTGAGCAGAAGAGGGAAGAAGAGAGGGGGCGCCGGAGATGTTGAAAAAACGGAGAGAGAGGGTTGTAATTCAACGATCGATCCGGAAAATAGGTAAAAGAGGATTCGGGTTGACAAAATCGAAGCCGGATGTTGTTGATTTTGGGTGTCGGATGATTCGGCGCTGGTAGTATAAGAAGAAGCAGAGAGATCGAGACAGAGGGGAGGTTTTTTTGGGTTTTGAATCGCCTAGAGAGCAAGGGTTTTCAGAGATTTCGTCTTTCTTGATATTTCTCTGTTGCAATCGGCTTTCTTCATCTCATGTGATTTTCGGGGTTTTCTTTCTTTGTTTGTTGGGGGAAATTTCTAGAGGGAATTGAAGGGAAGAGTGAGTTGGTTTAGTTCGGTTTTTATGGAGTCGAAAATTGCTTGAATCTCTTCTGAGTTCTCTGCTCTTTCTTGTTTCTGGGATCATCTTGCGCCCATTATTCTCATTTGGGTGTTCATTACTTTGATAATCAGAGGTATATTTTAATTTAATTTTCTTTTCTTGAATCAACTGCCCGAATTTGAGGTCACTGATTTTGTGTTAATGAAGTCTGCAGCGTATAGATGATTCGATGGTTTTGAATATTGGAAAATAATTTGGTGATTTCGAATTGGGATTATCTTGGATTCATTAGTGTTCTGCTTCTTGACGCCTGCACATCTCATTTGCTTGTTTGTATCACAATGTCGAGTAGGGTTCATAACTGGATGGTTTGTGTCTCCCTGTTATGATAGGTTCTTGAAAATTTTTGATGTTCCAATGCTTCGGTTATGGAAGGATAAAGTCCAGCGGGGGGTAATACTAGACTCTTTGTGCTTCTGTTCTTACTCTGTAATCATCAAATGTTAGATTGACAAATACTATTGTTGGCCATGCATTTCAGCTACAATAGAATTGTGGGTTGAATTCATTCTTGCTGTGTTCTTGATGTATCAATTGTAAGGAATGTTCGAATGGCTAGAAAGTCAAGGGAAGAGCATTTTCTTTGGGTTTTATCTATGAATGTTTTTGTCGACTTGAATATGAATCTTCATGTGAGGTAGCTATAAAGGATACTGAAAACTAATCTTAATATTTTGCAATGTCTCTGTGATACCAAGAATTATTAGTCTATTAAAATGTTTGTAGTTTACCCTTGGCTGATTCATAGTTTGATTGACCAAGCTCTGTGGAGGATGAAAATAGTTGTGGTTGCTTTGAAGAATGTCGGAGAAGTTTCTTGGGTACACTGTGGTTTGGCTTAAGTTACGGATCTTGAGGTTAATGTTATATGAAACTTGATAAAATTGGGCTCATTTATCTGTATTGTTTGTTTGGGCCTTTAGTAAAATACATGGGTTTAAGCATGAAATAAAAGTTGAATGGTTTGGGCCAAAGGATTATATGTACTACTTGGGCATTGATTTTTAAAGGGCTTAGAATGTATTGTTTGATTCACAATTTATTGTACGATAAATGATCGATTATTTGGTCCGATGACGGAACCAAAATGGGAAAGCATTGGATGCTATCCCGAAAGGATTCTTGAGGAAATGATTTTACGAAATCCCTACCATTGGATGGAAAAGGATTTAATGAAGTGCGGAGCCTTCGATGCGATAACCGACTTTCGGTAATAAATCATTATTTTTAATCATACTAATTTAATAGTATGGTTGAAATGATAAATTACCTAAATAAAAACGGGAACCGAGTCCCTCTTATGTGTGCTTATTTTTTACTATATGTTGATGATGTGTTTTATTTAAAGATGTGTTTTTCCATGTTATGTGATTATGTGTTTAAATTGTATGATTTAAAGTGTTAATATATATGAATTTGGGATTTGCGATAATTCAATATCGTATAGTCCACGAAAACTCGGTTCCCAACATTTTAATTTCATTTTATTCTTATTTTTACTTTTTTCTTTTAATTTTATTTCTATTTCAATTTTGTTTTCATTTTATTTTATTTCTATTTCTATTTCAATTTTATTTTTATTTAATTTTCGTTTTATTTTATTTTTATATTTTATGCTTTTCCAAAATTTATATTGTATATTTTTGTGGTGTATGAAAGTTATATCGAAAGTCTTTACCTACGATGGAATTGATTTGGGGTATGCATCGGATGCACCCTCGGAAAGATTCTTGAGGTGAGAGTGCTTCTAAGAAATTGGACCATTGGATGAAAAAATTCTGTGAACCTCAATATTAGACTTTCAATATAATTTTTATATCTCCTAAAATTATTTTATTAAATTTTAATATAGTTTTTATCAAACTTATTTTATCCTATTTCAATATATTTTTGTATAATTATTTTACTCTATATATGATTCCTGTCATAATTAATTTTTCTTAAAAATCGTTTAATGGGATAATAAAAATTAAATTGGAAACTGTTTTTAAAACAGACGTTGTGGGGTGCCTCACACCTTCCCCACACGTAACAAACTCACTTACCCATTTTTTCTGGATTTTCGCAGACCAAATTATTTTTATTGGTGACCAATTGCACCTATTACAATTGGTGGCGACTCTTTAAAAATTCCTCTCGCAAAACCGATTGCGACACATGTGTTTGAGTGGTTGAGAAATGAGAACAGTCTGTTTTCACTTGGTTGAGAAATGCATGTTTTGATTGGTTGAGTACTTTATGTTTTGACTAGGTTGAGAAATTCCTGTTTAGAATTGGTTGACTATTGATCATTTTGATTGGTTGAGAACTAAATGTGTTGAGTGGTTGAGAACTACTTGTGTCGAGTGGCTGAGAACTGCCTCTTTTGATTGGTTGAGAACTGCCTCTTTTTATTAGTTCAGAACTGCATAAGTTTAGTGGTTGAGAACTGAGTGTTTTTACTTAGTTGAGAAATGTTTGTTTTGATTGGTTGAGAACTAAGTGTTTTGACTTGGTTGAGAAATGTCTGTTTATACTTGGTTAAGAAATGTTTGTTTTGATTGGTTGAGAACTGAGTGTATTGACTTGGTTGAGAAATGACTATTTTGACTACGTTGAGAAATGCATGTTTTGAGTGGTTGACAACAACCTGTTTTCACTTGTTCGAGAAATTCATGTTTTGATTGGTTGAGTACTTTATGGTTTGACTAGGTTGAGAATTTCCTGTTTAGACTTGGTTTAGAACTGACTGTTTTGATTCGTTGAGAACTGAATGTGTTGAGTGGTTGAGAATTGTTTGTGTTGAGTGGTTGAGCACTGAGCGTTTTGACTTGGTTGAGAAATGTCTGTTTATACTTGGTTGAAAAATATCTGTTTTGATTGGTTGAGAACTGAGTGTATTGACTTGGTTGAGAAATGACTATTTTGACTTTGTTGAGAAATGCATGTTTTGAGTGGTTGAGAATAGCCTGTTTTCACTTGGTTGAGAAATGCATGTTTTGATTGGTTGAGTACTTTACGTTTTGACTAGGTTGAGAATTTCCTGTTTAGACTTGGTTGAGGACTGACTCTTTTGATTGGCTGAGAACTACATGTGTTGAGTGGTTAAGAACTGCCTGTGTTGAGTGGTTTAGAAACGACTATTTTGATTATGTTGAGAAAAACTTGTTTTATGTTTATCATATCACTTTGTAGTCTAGTTTGTTTATTAGGTTGAGAATGTAGCCTAAGATTATGACGGTTAAGAACCTTGTATTATTTTCTCAACATTGTATTATTTTGTTAACGAATGATAAATGCATTATAGTACTTGGTGTTTTAACTTGGTTGATAACTGTTTGTTTTGTTTGGTTTAGAACTCACTATTTTGACTTAATTGAAAACTGTCTATTTTCACTTGGTTGAGAACTGTCTATTTAGACTTAGTTGAGAACTGCCTGTTTTCATTGGTTGAGAACTGTATGTTTTGACATGGTTGAGAACTGTCTGTTTTCATTGGTTGAGAACTGCTTGTTTTGAATTGGTTGAGAATTACCTGTTTTCACTTGGTAGAGAACTATCTGTTTTGATTGGTTGAGAACTTAGTGTTTTGATTTTGTTGAGAACTGCCTGTGTTGATGGGTTGAAAACTGTCTGTTTGGACTTGGTTTAGAACTTACTATTTTGATTGGTTGAGAACCAGATGTGTTGAGAACTGCATGTTTTGACTTGGTTGAGAATTCATGTGAGCAATATATGTAGGTTGAGAAATGCATTATCATAAGTTGAGAATTGTTTGATGTTTGGTTTAGAACATAATATCTGAACTTTTGTTATGATGTTGCATTGGGACCTAGTGCATCCGCACCATAATGATCTAAGGTATTATTTGTACATTAATGTTGTTAGAAAGCACGCACTAATCGAAATGTTTTAAAAGACAAGAAACTCACATATGAGTAATTGATAGAAAAATAGCTTTCAAAAATTCCTTATTAATTATGATCAACATGCATTATGACAGATCTAATTGTTTAAAGATTACATACCTAGAGATCTCTCTGGATTGATCTCTAATTATCTATATCAAAGGATGGAGTCAGCCGGATTGACTCATCATGACATACATGAGGCTTCCCACTATTGAGGCATATGGTACTTGACTTATTCTCTTGATCTCATCAGCATCCTTAGGGCACTGATCTCGAGACAAGATGATTCCATGTTTGTAAGGAAGAAATCCTTTCTTGGAATCGTGCATGCCAAATCTTTCCAGGATGGTGTCAATGTAGACTCCTTGAGACAAGCCCAACATTCTTTGTTTCCGGTTTCTTAGCAACTTGATCCTAAGAATGTGACTAGCTTCTCCTAAGTCTTTCATTTCGAATTGATTGTTTAACCAGACTTTTACTAAGGATAATAGAGCTACATCATTTTTGATGAGTAATATATCATCTACGTAAAGTACTAAGAACACCACTACACTTCCATTGCTCCTTCGATAGACACAAGATTCATCAGGACATTGCTCAAATCTATAGGATCTTATGGCCTGATCAAATCTTATATTTCAAGACCTAGATGTCTGCTTAAGTCCATAAAGGGACCTCTTAAGCTTGCACAATAAGTGTTTTTGGTCCTTGGCTATAAATTCGTCCGGTTGCAGCATATAGATGATTTCATCAAGACTTCCATATAGGAAAGCTATCTTAGGAAAGCTATCTTGATATTCATTTTCCGTATTTCGTAATTGTAATATGCTGCAATGGATAAGAGTATCCGAATAGACTTAAGCATAGCTACTGGAGAAAACGTTTCCTCGTAATCGATCCCTTCCTTTTGAGTATAACCTTTTGCTACAAGCCTTGCTTTGAAGGTTTCCAGTTTTTCGTCCACCCCTCTCTTTCTCTTGTAGATTCACTTGCAACCTATGGGTTTTACTCCATTTGGTGGTTCTACAAGTTTCCAGACTCGATTAGAGTACATGGACTCCATCTCAGATTTCATAGCTTTCTTCCAAAATTCTGCATCTTTATCTTGGAGTGCTTCATTGTAGTTATTGGGATCAATTTTTTTTTTCTGTTGGGATCATTTCATACACTTCACCCAACAGAACATACCGACTAGGTAATCTAGTTACCCTCCCACTACAACGAGGCACTACCTGTTCATTTGAAGTATTTTGGTGTGATGATTCTGTTCTATTTGTATCAGGTCTCTATGCTGATTTGGTTGATTTCCTAGCATGTCATGATCATCCCTTTGAACAAAATCAGTTTGAGATTCTACAATCCTCCCACTTTGATATGGCACTGGATTGTTATCCTGAACTAGAGTGTCTTATGGTATTTGTTTTTCTTGTGTTTCCACTCTAATTTCTTCAAGAACAACCTTACTTTTGGGTTTGTGGTTCATCATATAGTCTTCTTCTAAAACTCGTGCATTGGTACCAACAATGACCTTCTGATCCTTAAGACTATAAAATAAACCACCTTTGGTACCTCGAGGGTATCCTACGAAAAAACATACTTCTGTCCTAGATTCCAACTTACCTGTGTTTCCTACCAGCACATGGGCCGAATTACCCCATATCCGGAATAAGGCCCAAACTGGGCTTTCGCCCTATCCATAATTCATAGGAGTAGTTGGTACTAACTTATAAGGAACCAAGTTTAGGATGTATGCAACTGTTTCTAAAGCATATCCCTAGAAAAAAAATTAAGCAATTCCGAAAAACTCATCATCAATCTCACCATTTCCATAAGAGTCTTATTCCTTCTTTCAGCCACACCATTTTGTTGTGGTGTGTTAGATGCAGTGAACTAGGAAGATATCCCTTCTACATTCAAGTATTCCATAAACTCTCCCGAGAGGTATTCACCACCACGATCGGATCGTAGTGTTTTGATACTTTTTCTTAAACGTTTCTCCGTAACCGCCTTATACCTTTTAAACATCTCAAAAGTTTGAGACTTACGATGCATTAGGTAAATGTATCCATACCTTGAGTAGTCGTCTTTGTAAGTAACAAAATACTCATAACCTCCTCTAGCTCGGATAGTCATTGGACCACACACATCTGAATGTACCAACTCCAAACATTCTTTGGCTCTATGCCCCTTGGCCGAAAATGGCCTCTTGGTCATTTTATCGTCCAAACATGATTCGCGGACTGGAAGTTCCTCAACTTCTAAATAACTCAAAGGTCCATCTCATACCAGTCTAGAAATTCTGTTTAGATTAATATGACCTAAGCATAAATGTCAAAGATAGGTTTGATTCAATTTTGAAGGTTTTTTCTCTTAAATGGTAAAATTGTTGAGTTATTCAATTCACTATATTTAGTAGAACTTGGAATTATAATATAAAGATTATATACTAAAGTACCAGAACAGATAAAAAATTTATTGTTCCTGTTAATAACTAAGTTAAACCTAAAACAATATCCATTCTTAGCTAAAGAAGTAACTGAAATTAAATTTCGTCTCATAGTTGTACGTAAAAACCAATCATTCAAAATTAAAGTCATATCAGTATTAAAACTCAAATAAAAAACGCCTAAAGCTACTACTTCTAGTCTTGTCGCATCTTCCAAAAGAATGTAACGCTCTTCCCCATTTGGTTGTCTGGTTTCCTGGAATCCCAGCAACGAATTGCAAACATGATTAGTGGCTCCCGTGTCTACACACCAGGTTCCGATAGACACAACCGCTAATTGTGTTTCAACAACAAATGATAGGAGGTTACCTTGTTTATTATTTCTTAGCTAAGTTTGACATTGTTTCTTCCAATGTCCCTTCTGACCACAGTGAAAACACTTGCCTTTCGGCTTTTTCACTCCGCCTTAAATACCCTTTGAGTCAACTGATTTTTCCTTATTCTTCTGAGTCTTTTTCTTCTTCTTACCTTTTGGTTTAGAAGATGAGCCTTTCTCAGTAGGATTGACCTTAGCTTGCTTAGGTCGTAATGCCTCTACTCCTTTGAGCTCATTGAGAAGTTTCGGCAACATATAAACCCTTTTGTTCATGTTATAGTTTAGTCGGAAATTCTCATAGCTTTCTGGAAGAGATTGAAGGATGATATCGACTTGGCTTTCGCAATCAATATTAGCACCCAGGACCTCGACTCATCCAAAAGACTCATCATCTTAAGAATGTGCTCCCTTACATTGGTTCCTTCAAACATATGGGTGTTCAAGAGTGCTTTCATTGCAGTATGCCTTGCGGCTCTGCCTTGATTACCAAACATCTCCTTCAGGCTATAGATGATGTCATAGCCACTTGTCATAGTCTCGTGTTGCTTTTGCAACACATCTGACATTGATGCTAACATGTAACATCGTGCCATCTCATAAGCCTTTTTCCACTGCATGTGAGTAGCAATATGCTCATTAGTGGTACCCTCTATAGGTAAATCAGGACATAGTTCAGTCAACACATATTTGTACTCTTTAGTAGTAAGCACAATATCATATTCCTTTTCTAGTTGACATAGTTTGTTTCATCCAACTTATGGTCTTTTAGAATAACAGATAGAAGATTGAAATACATTTTTAAATCTGAAAATGACATATAAAGAAAATTAATTCTAAGGCATACTTGATTCGAATTATTTATAAATTGCACCCATGAACAATTACGAAAATAATTCATTGACAATTAAAACACTTTAGTATGAAATTTTCTATCTCGATGGGAGAATAAATTTCAAACAATTTAGTTTACATTAAATTTTATTATCTAGACAAACGCCATGTCAAATAAAATTTAATTAGTCTTTCCTTCGGTCCTATAAATAATGGCGTTGATTTCGATGGGAAATATTTCTATAATTTATAGCTAAGTGTATAACTATCATGCGATCACAATCTCACAATTTTCATAAAAATAATTCCGATGGGGAAACAATTTTATAATAAATTGTTGCTTATTGTGACTATCAAGAAAATTAATAATATGACATATCTATAATTAAAAAATTTCCGATATGCAGGAAGGTCGAGCTAAAACATATTTTTAATTACATCTCTAGTAAATTTCTTACCAATAATTCAAACTTTAAAAATATTCCCGTGATTTCAAAATTACTGGAATAAAGATATCTTCCAAATGTCTTGACCCGAATTTACATATTTTAGTATCACCGCCAAAACCATTATTTTCTCCAAGTAATCAAAACCGTTATCACATCATATCTTGGTTATTCAATTTAGTGATTTGGGGCTTTCCATAAAAGTGGCGCGCAATTAAATAATCTCAATCTCCGACAAAACTTTCTATGTATTGCATTACTTTTATCACAAAAAGAATTCTCAAATGCATGGGTCGGAATTACATGGTTTGGATATGAAAATAATCACAAGGTTTAAAAAGGATTTTCCAAAATAATACCATCATTACATTTAATATCTCATTTTTCCAATTTTAATTTCATATATTTTTATTTTGAACCAATGATGAAGACCGTAGGTTATTTATAACCTTCACCCACTTGATATTTTAAAATAGGGTGTTTAGTATTTTATTTTTCATATTTGATAACATCCATGAATAAATAGGAATCCTAATCTAACATGACAACCAATTAGATAACATCCTAATCAATTAAGAATCCCAATCTAATATGATATTCAATCACAAACATACATGTAATTAAATAAGAATACTAATTAAAATAGGAAACCATCAATCAATAGAACTCTATCTATCATGGTATTTAATCAAGCTTTGAACTCTTCTTCAATTAGGAATCCCAGTTGCATTAGGAAATAGTCTGAAAAATCTACATCACCAGAAAAACACCTCTATTTGCCTACTGTCCAACGCCGTTTGGCAACTTTCGATATGTTCTGCCACTGCCAGACAGTGCTGCAGCAGCTGATGGCAGCGCAGTGCTGCTGCCATTGCAGCACTAGTATTTTTCTGCACAATTTCTGAAATCCGATTTTGCTTTCCTTCATTCTTCACCTGTTTTTACAAAAAATCCTAGCCTCTTTCAAACCGGAGTTCACAATTTAAATTTTTTGATTTATATAAATTCTTACTCCTTAATTTGGAGTGAACAATTCTAAAACCAAATAAAAAAATAACCTGACCATGATCGCTAGAATTTCAATCTGTAAAAACAAGTTAGCCAAACACATAAATAATCACAGATCATACAAAACCATAATTAAAAAAAAGGTTTTGTTTTAATATTGATTACAGATGTATGACCGACTCTGATACCAATTGTTAGAAAATACGCACTAGCGGAAACGTTTTAAAAAACATGAAACGCATATAGGAGTAATTGATAGAAAAACAGCTTTCAAAAATTCGTTATTAATTATGATCAACATGCATAATCTATGACAAATATAATTGTTTGAAGATTACATACCTAGACATCTCTAAGGATTGATCTCTAATAATCTATATCGAATGATGGAGTCAGCTAGATTAATTCAAAGCTCAATCATGTGGATCTTCCACCGTATGCACCAAATCCCAAACTTGGATTTAAGAGAGGGTGGACTCCTTAATCCAAGAACCTGAAGAACAGAAATCAAAACTGTAGAGAAAATTAGAGAGTTGAGTCCAATTGGAGTCTCAACGTTCTCAAACAAAACACACTAGTGTGTGTTTATATAGGGGTCGGCCAACCTAGGGTTTCCTAACCTTAGGTGGCCGGCCCACACTGCTCTCCAATTAGGGAACTCCAACCTCAATTAGGTTTTCTGATTCACTTAGGTTTGGGCTTACATGGGTTATAGTGGGGACCAACAATGACAAATAAAACATGGGCTTCCTATGGATTTAATTATCATCCCAAACCCATGAGCATAATTAAAATCCATAAACTATAATATATTCCACTAAAATATTATAGTTGCACTCCCCGTTTTATCTCAAATAAAATCTGAGTCTTTCGTTATAATCGTTCATTAAAATCCTCACGTTAAGTTACATATATCCGTCAATTAAATATGTCACTAACATATAATATTTAATTGAAATCTTTAAATATTCCTCGAGCTTACCACTTAAATTATTTGAAAATGTCGGATTAATTAAAATCCACCTGCAGGGTTTGACACAATCTCAAAACCTATAAGCATTCTCGAGAGAGTATCATCAATACATAATTGGACGTGTTTTATTAATAGATTATTTCTCATTGTACATTTAATGTGGTAATCCACTTCACTCGGTGTATATCAGCCTGTACAAAAATACCTCACCCTTTGGTAAATCGAAGTCCCATACATTAAATGCACACGTACCAAAAATCTTTAATAAATTAAGATTATGAACAATGTCATAACGTCAGTGTGAGTGTACAATTTTCCATATAGTCAGACTAGAAAAATTGACTCACGCGTAGTCCTGATCAATACACTCTAAGTGTACTAGTATAGTAAGTTCAAGTTGTACCGTTTTCCATAACCAAGATAGGCATACTGAAATACTATACTACAATCCTGCCAATGGTTTGTTCAATTCCGTCTAAGCTGTGATTGTTTGCTTATATTCAATAGGAACTTATGAATTGATCTTATATGTGTAAGCTAAACTCTACACACCAATTTATATACTATATAGAATAAAAGACGCTTATGCCAATATGTCTTTTTTCATATATAAAGTGCTAAAAATATTTTATTTCAAATAAATAAATCGAGTTTGAATATTACATAAAATAATGGCCTTTAGCATACTATCCCTATCAAATGTACTCTATTGGTTTATGCAACTTCATTTCATATTTTTATACTTATATTCACAATTGTTATTATTCTGAATGTATTGTGTAGGGGAGTATTGATGCTGCAAAAAATATTTCATGGACGTGTAAAAGGGAAAGTGTGAGTGGGCATTGAAGTGCATATGATTTATTTTTGTTTTATCTTTATGATGGATATTTGGGAAAAAAAATTTCAAGTCCTTTTGATGCAATGTTTTGGATTTGTTGTTATACATTCAGATGTTATGGATATGTAAGAACTATTTTTTTAAGTTCATTTGACAGGTTGAGAATTTTTGTGAAACAAGTTTAGAACTGTTGAAAATTGGTTGAGAATATAACCAACAGGTTGAGATGATTTATTAAACAAGTTGAGAAGAATTATTGAACAGGTTAACGATATAACAAACAGGTTAACAATAATTATGGTTTTAACTTGGTTGAGAATATTACCAACAGGTTGAGAACAGTTATTGAATAGGTTGAGAATAGTTATGAACAATAATTGTGCAGGTTGAGAATATAACAAACAGGTTAACAATAGTTATGGTTTTAACTTGGTTGAGAATATAACCAATAGATTTAGAATAATTATTGAACAGGTTGAGAACAGTTGTGAACAGGTTGAGAATGTAACAAAGAGGGTTAACAATAGTTATGGTTTTAACTTGACTGATAATATAACCAATAGGTTGAGAACAGTTGTGAGCAGGTTGAGAACAATTGAAAATATTTTGAGAATATAACCTACAGGTTGAGAAAAATTATTGAACAGGTTGAGAACAGTTGAAAGCAAGTTGAGAATATAATTAACAGATTGAGAATAGTCGAGAACAACTATTGAGCAGGTTGAGAATATAACAAAGATGTTGAGAATATGTATGATTTGAACTTGGTTGATAATATAACCAACAGGTTGAGAACAGTTGAAAATAGGTTGACAATATAACCAACAGGTTGAGAACAATTATTGAACAGGTTGAAAACAGGTTGAGAATATAACCAAGAGGTTGAGAACAGTTATTAAACAGATTTCTCAAAAACATTCGGCAACACCTCCCCATATATCGGAGAGTGCCAACCTGTATCAAATACGCAACAATCACATGAAGGGCTCAGACCATCAAACAATGTGACAGCCCGACCCGGATTTATTGACACCACCGGTGGCATAGGTTGCCATGGGCACTATGTTAAAGGCTAGGTGATGAGTTCGAATCCTAGCAACAACCTCCCTGTCGCTTGAAATACTAGTGGGCTGGGGATGGGTTGGGGGTAGTGGCCCATGGGCCTGTGTAAAATCAGTGACCACCGGTGGTGTCAATAAATCCAGGTTGGGCTGTCACAGAAAAACTACCTCTTTATAAGTTTCCCTACCTCAGTGCAGAGGCCCAACGACATGACTGGCGGCTAGGTACTTCCCACCCTTTAACATAGGGCCTATGGCACCATATGCATGGCTTAGCTGGTGGCATAGTTGGGCATGGCCCCTATGTTAAAGGGAGGTCAGGGGATCGAATCCCTGCTCCAACAACCTCCCAGTCACTTGAAATACTAGTGGGCTGGGGATGGGTTGGGCCGCTTGGGCCATGGCCCTGGGAAGTACCTAGCCGCCAGTCATGCCGTTGGGCCTCTATACTGGGGTAGGGAAACTTATAAAAAGGTAGTTTTTCTGTGACAGCCCGACCCGGATTTATTGACACCACCGGTGGTCACTGATTTTACACAGGCCCATGGGCCTGTGTAAAATCAGTGACCACCGGTGGTGTCAATAAATCCGGGTCGGGCTGTCACAAACAACATCAAAACCACAACTCCTAGGCGGGGCCTCAGGCTATCTATCAGCATGCAATAATACCATAAAAGTTCTATACATATAACATGTTTTCATAGTTAAAAATGAAATGAACAATAGTGTACAAGCTATCAAAATCTAAATTCTTGTTTAAAACACTCAATTCCAAAAAATTTCCTATAGAAGGGCATGTCGTGTATCTTCAACTCTAGAAGTGGGACATCTGAACTAAGCATTTCGATGAACTTTATGCAAAACATCCCACAATCTGACCTGCATATATATGGAAGACAATAGTAAGAAATATACATACTAAGTGCTAAGTTGCTAAAATTTTCACAATTTGTTAGAAAACATACTCATCCATTATATTATTGTGGACAGCTAGAAAACCTTTCAGTTGTCCAGGTCTTGTCATATTTTTCATCAACACGACCTAGGATCTTCGGCAGCATATTTTCTTAAGGTTTCATTCTCTTTGCAAATTCTGCTTTCCGGATGTATGACAATAAAGAGTCGAAAATGCGAATTTTCATGTCTTTTATATCCAACTGAATGGCGACCCAATGATCACCACCAATGTTCACAGGGAAGTAGAAATAATCGAACATATTCCAAGGTTTGTTATTTCTTGACCCATCTACAAACCTTAAAATTGTGTCTTTATGATCCCGAACACTAGGGTTACCTTTCTTTTGGAATAATGAGTAGCGCTGATCAATGTAAGCCTGCATGAAATATATTTAGTTCTCAACCAACTAATCACACATTTCTCAACTAAGCAAAAATATTCAGTTCTCAACCAAGCAATCATACATTTCTCAACTAAGAAAAAAATTTCAGTTTTCATCCAACTACAGATATTCAATTCTCAACCAAACAATCACACATTTCTCAACTAAGAAAAAAATATTCAGTTCTCAACCAACCAATCATACATTTCTCAACTAAGAAAAAATATTCAGTTCTCAACAAAACAATCACACATTTCTTCTCCTTCTCTTTCTCTTCCATAATAGCTTGGCTCCTAGTGAGCACTCTCCTCTCATCTTTCTTCTCTCCACTTCCCACCGTCTCCAAGGATTTCTCAGGAAATCCTTTTGGTTAGGTCATCCAACCGGCCTGACAGCTTCTTGTCCAAGACATTGATTTTCTCCCCCAAATGGAGATATGATATTATAAGTAGGGAAAATTATTACAACTGAAAATAAGAAAACAATATTTAATACCATTGGAATTTTAGATTGCTAAACTGATAGCTGAGTTCAACTACTTGATCCTTTCATTCTCATCGCCTTAATAACAGGCACTTTCACCATTAAGAAAACGTCGGCTTCACAGTGGAGGTATAATTTTGCTCTCGTTTTTCACTGGTAGACTCCAATAAAGCGTGTACTTCAATCTATAACGTAACACAATAGTTCTCAACCCGTAAATAAACTGTTCTCAACCATCAGGTACAGTAAACTATTCTCAACCAGTAAATAAATTGTTCTCAACCATCAAATATACTAAACTATTCTCAACTAGTAAATAAATTATTCTCTACCATCAACTACAGTAAACTGTTCTCAACTAGTAAATAAAGTGTTCTCAACCATCAAAAATGTTATTCTCAACCATCAAAAATGTTATTCTCAACCAAATACCAATAATTCTCAAAATTTACATATATTCAAAAGAGAATAAAAATAGTAGGTGAATTCGTTGGTTGATAACACTCACATCTTTCAGTGACAAGATGTCAATAACATCTGCAGATTTTGGTGGGCAATATGCTCTCCATTGCAGCATCTGCGAGTACTTCTCATCAAGTGCTGAAGCAAATTTCAGACCGACCGAGGGAATAACTTCGTAAATCCATATATGGAGTGACAATATATTCAAATTACAACTAAAATATATTATGTTCTAGGTAAAAATAACAAAAATAACAACCAATAAGATTTTAGAAATATAAGTAAAAATTACCTGAAATGCAAAAAGGAATCCAACCAAACTATAAAAGTCCAACCTCTTTCCCTTTTTGATTTTTCTTCTCAGCTCGACCAATCAATGCTCTATTCAATGACTCTGCAGTCCGCTTGAATGATAGAGTTTCCCATGGGAAGTTGTTGAACTCCTCAAGCGAGCCTACCAACTCTAACCAATTGGTATCAATGAATAATTTCGGCTCTCTTCCCATTAGAACAAACTCTACCAAATACACAAGAGACAATTTCAATTTATCATCAGAATCCTCACATGCAATGAAACTATCATGCAGTGCATTGCATGTGATCTTTTGTTGGCCCTTAAACAACTTTTGCACCATCACATCTCTCCCTTCTGGTAAGAATGTACTCAGGTCTAGAAGTGGTGAGCAACGAAGATCAGTTATTCAGTTGAATTCATTCAGTGAGAATGTCAACTCATGTTCCCCAATCTTAAACAGCAGTCTTCCTGCTGCTTCGTCTATAGGAGAGAGCAATTGATGCATCAACACCTAATGGACAATCTGAGGAGCCCACTAAATCTCTGCAACGTCCAGAAAATGCCAAAAACAGAATGCCCTAAAAGCTTCTAGCTCGTCACTTAGCTTGTGCGAGTCTAGATCGGCTAACAACCTTGGATGGGAATCTATCCTCCGCACAAATTCTAAAATCCATAGTATACAAATTCTACACAAGACAAGTATATATTGTTTAAGGCAAAATATTAGGACAACGATAATTATAAAACTACATAAGTCCTATGGCCATAATTGAATCAGTTCTTTGCCAAAAAAGTCACAAACCAACTTGAATTGAAAACCTAACTTTCAAAGAACTATAACCAAACCAGTCTACAAACCAAAATCAAACATAATATACCAAAATTGGCACCAATCCATTCCAAAATTAAAATAACAAGTCCAAGGAGAAACTCTGTGCGCAAGTAGCAGAAAATAAGTAGCAACCTCTTGCACAACTAAAAATGTCAAATGAAAAGGAGTAAAATGTAACATAATACTTCCTAGTAGTTAATCTATTGCAACAAAAGAAAAATAATAACAATTCTAGGCTATTTCCTTTGAAAACCATGTTCAAACGCACCATCAAAGTCCTAGTTAGCGCATTCAGGATATGTATTTTAACAAGAATAGTAAAGGAAAATACTTCACAAGGGTGACTTAAACGAAGTTCCATAATGCAATAGTTACACAAGGAGTTATGCACATAAAATTTAAAATTATGTTGTGGATATTGTTAACACAAAGAAAAAGTTAATTGTGATTGTCCTTTAGGTTGCAAATTCATCTTTACTTTGATTGTAAAACACACGAGTTCCACTAAGGAACTTCCAATGTTCCAACTTTTCAATATTTTTCTTGTCTCTCAATAAAATATAGCCCACAATTCATAATGTTTGTTTCAACTAGTCAACTATAGAGAGGATGATAACATGATGTAGAACTAGGATATGTTAAAGTGGCAGACACTATTGTTAATGAATGACCAAAAAACAAATCACCTTCGAATTGCAAGGCTGAGGAGTAGTTTGAAGAATACTCCAATTGCTTGTTACTTATTCTAACAAGCATCATCAAGATATTACGCCAAAACACAATTGCTATTGAACCCTTCAAATTAAATTTCACACACACAAAAATGAAATTCACGTTGCTCAAAACTACCTGAAGGCAAAGAAGTGCAACACACATCCACCAAAAATAGATATTACATACTTCCATAAATAAAACTCAACACAAAGAGCAATTATAATTGCACAAACATAACACCAACGAACTAAGATAAAATTAATGATGAAATTAACACAACAAACCTAGAATTATAGCATCAAACACCAACAAATAAAGATCCCAACACATATGTTGAAGCATAGTAAAAGGAGAAAACACTGAAAGGTATCATCAAGTTATAAAGTAACGAGATTCTCTATCCCACACCACCACTAAGATTCTTATTTTTGAATCTCAAATCAGTTCTAACCAATATCAAATGATGACTAGGCATGCTTTCTTACCTCTGCTCTAATAATGGCACTTTTCTTGTCTTGCTTGACCTTCTCTACAACAAATTTAGCCCTCTTAGCCTCTTGTGCCGCCACCTGCTTTGCTTCAATTGTAGCCATAAATTCCTTACCAAAATGCAAAGCAATTTAAGAGACAAGATTCATTTTCTTTCAAAACGAAGCATAACTAATCCATACCTGTAGCAACCTCTTCTTGAGGGGAACATCGCAAAGAAGTGGCAGTAGAGGAGGCAAGGTTGGAGAGTGCCGAACGGGAAAGACAGGCGAACCACAATGGCGAAGTGGCGCTTCAAATTGAAGTGACTAGAATGTTGAGAGATGAGAGAGTTTAGGTTGATTTCAATGTTGAGAGAGGGGGGTGGGATGGCAGGGGAGTTTTTTACTTTTTTTAACCTAATTTTAATTTTTTTACTAATTTTATTTTATTTGTTAATGATTTTGGGGAGAAATGAAATTTGGAGGTAAAAATATCTTTTCGCAGATTAAAAGAATTAGTTATGAAATTAAAAAAATAATGAGACTAAAGTTATAATTTAGTATTTTAAAAGGGTTATTTTTCAAAAAAAAAAACCGATTATATATGATTATAATGGGCTAACAAATTTTTGGGAAATTTGGCAAAGTAACCCTTTTTACAAAGTTTTTTTGCAAAGTAACCTTTTTTTAAAAAAACTAAAATTGTAACCCTTTTGACTAAGGAAAGGTCTCAAATGCCCTCATTGTAAGATTATTAATGAAATCAGCCACTCTCTTCTTTCTCCTCCTTCCCGATGCTGCGAAGCAACTACAGTGTAAACCATCAGCACGAGTTCCGATTTTCGACCATGAAACGCATTGGCAAGACTTGATTTCGGACAGCTTCTCCTCTGCCGGTGCGCTGACATTGTTGGATTTGAAGCTGAAAAATTGTTCAGACAAGCTACATACTGGTTTTGACCAAGATTGAGACCCGATTACCATCTACGGTGGCTTGTTTTGTGCTTACACTTACCACAGGTGAGATCTATCTTGAACACTCCCTAATCTATGTAATGCGTTGAGTTTATCACTTGCTACCCACACTGTTGAAGTTGTCATTTTGTTTGGGCATGCGAATTGTGTAGTTGTTGAATGCATATATTTTGTTATTGTGAAGAAATGCAAGATTGTTTTTTGGGTTATGACCGATTGTAGTTGTTGGATGCATATATTATGTATAGGTTGTGTTTAGAAAAGAGTAAAATTATGTTTAGAATAGTGTGAATTATGTTTAGAATAGTGTGAATTTTGTTTTCCTAAGAGTAAAATTATGTTTTCCCAAGAGTAAAATTATGTTTTAGAATAGTGTGAATATTGTTTATAATTTTGTAAATTTTGTTTAGAATAGTGTACATTATGTTTATAAATAGTGTAAATTGTGTTTATAATTTTGTTATTTATATTGTTTCCTTGTCCATATTATTATATTCAAAACATATTATACATTCTTATATGAATGAAAGAACTGAGCATTTTGATTCAGTATTTTGGAGAGTGGGAAAAAAATGCCATGCACTACACATATAAAGGTGGGAAAAGGCTGTGCACGTACGCGGTGAATAAACACTTTCAATTCAAAGTTATGAAGTCTACCAAAACTCTATTTGTGGTTCGATGCTCTGTTGATGAATGCAAATGGCGGATACGAGTCATTGCAATGAAAGACGTTTCCTTATTTTAGATTAAGAAGTTCACTAACATTCATGCCTCGTCTAATTGCCTTACTTTCACTGAGAATCGACAAGCAACAAGCTCGTTGATTGGTGATTGCATAAAGTCGAAATATGAGAAAGTTGGTCGAATTTATAGGCCGAATGATGTGATTTGAGATTTTCAAAAGGAGAATGGTGTCAAGTGTAGTTACTAGAAAGGGTGGAAGGCCAGGGAATGTGCCCTTAATTCTATATATGGTACTCCAGAAGAAGGATATGCTCAGCTGCCATAATTTTGTCAGATAATTGAGTCAAAAAATTCAGGTACGCAAAACAATGCTGAACTTCAAATTTTGTTTAGAATAGTTGTTCTAGTGTTTAGAATAGTATTGATTGTGTTTAGAACTGTGTTGTTTTTATTAGCTTAGAATTCAATTAGTTTATAACAATGTTGTTTGTGTTTAGAATAGTATTCATTATGTTTAGAACAATGTTGTTTGGGTTTAGAGTAGTAATCATTTTGTTAATAACATTGTTGTTTATGCTTACAATAGTATTCATTTTGTTTATAACAGTGTTTTTTGTGTTTAGAATAGTATTCATTTAGGTGAGAACAGTGCTGTTTGGATTTGCAATATTAATCATTATGTTTAAAACATTGTTCTTTGTGTTTAGAATAGTAATCATTTTGTTTAGAACATTGTTGTTATTGTTTAGAATTGTTTGAAAACTGTTTATAATTATGTGATTTTTGTTTAGAAAGGTTTTATTCTGTTAGAGAATGATCTTACGTTCTGTTGAGGTTCGTCTTAATTTCCATGTGTACCAGGTACGATAACTCACATTGAATATGACTCCCAGAATCGATTTAAATACTTCTTTTTGGCTCTTGGTCTTTGCGTAAGAGGGTTTATTACGTGCATGCGGCCTGTACTATGTGTTGATGCAACTCATCTTAAGAGCAAATTTAAGAGGGTGCTATTTCTTGCGAATGCTTTGGATGGTAATAACCAAATTTACCCATTGGCCTTCGGTATTGGTGATTCAGAAAACAATGCCTCCTAGGGTTGGTTCTTTGAGAAATTATGTGGAGTAATCGGTATTATACCCAATCTGGCTATTATATCTGACCGAAACAAAAGCATAGAGAATGGTGTAAAGCTTTTTTTCCCGAAGCATTTCATGGGGCCTGCATGTGCATCGTGTTTCAGAGTTCCAACATGTGATGTGCCAGCTTAGACAATTTGAAGAGGGGAGGGTCTATAATTATTTGCAAGCTGCACGATTTGAGAGATGGGCCAGGGCATATTGTCCTATGGATCATTATACCATCATGACGACTAACATTGCCGAGAGCGTGAATGGTGTTTGAAAGAGGCTCGTTTGTTACCAATAACGAAGCTGATGAAGTATCTTGTTGAAATGTTACAAAGATGGTTTCACGAGCGTCGAGAGAAAGCACTTGCCATGAAAAATGATCTCACAGACTTCCATGAAGATATCATCCAAGCTTGATGGCTAAAAGCTAGTCGAATGACTGTTGAACCCATAAGTGTCCATGAGTACCATGTAAGAGATAATGACGTGGGAGTCCAGGTGGATTTACAACACAAAAGTTGCTCATGCAGAGTATTTGACGTTGATCATCTTCCATGCACCCACGCTTGTGCAGCAATTGCTGCTAGGAATTTGGCAACGACGCCTTTGTGCTCAAAGTACTATACGACAGATATGCTTGTGCTCGCCTATGCTGAGCCCATCTATCCTCTCGTCAGCACCGATGAGATTGTTATAGCTCAAGAAATTGTTAGTTCGTTACCTACAGAACGTGTTGTGCAAGAAGGACGACGGAAAATACAAAGAATACCATCAAAAGGTTAGTGTGTTACCTAATAATTTGTTTCGCATAAAGGGTCAGATGGTTTATTTCTGTTTATAGTAGTTTTCATTTTCGTTGGAATAGTTTGCATTTCATTCTATTTAGAATAGTTTAAATTTTCTGTTTGAATAGGTTTAGATTAGTTATCATAATGGTTTGGAATATCTTTCATTCTGTTTAGAATAGTTTGCATTCTATTCGGATCGTTTAATTATAGTCTGCGTTATGTTTTGATTAGTTTTCAATGTGGTTTGGAATAGCTTTCATTCTGTTTAGAATAGTTTTTATTCTATTTGGAACGATTTATTATAGTCTGCATTATGTTTGTATTAGTATTCAATGTCGTTTGAATAGCTTTCATTCTGTTTAGAATATATTACATTCTGTTTGGAACGGTTTATTATAGTCTGTAACACATGTAGAATTGTTTGCATTTTGTTTAGAATTGTTTTCATTCTGGTTGGAATGGTTTGCATTATGTTTGGAATTGTTTTCCCAATGCGCAGGGGAGACTTCAATTGCTAGAATGTGTAGCAGGTGCAAGCAACGTGGTCACAATAGACAAACATGTGAGGCCACGTCATTGCATCCCACAAATAGGTATGTGATATGAATGAGAGTATTGGGATTTGTTTCCAATTGTAATTTTTTAACCTAAATTACCTACCGTACTTGCCTTTCTGCATCTTCAATAGGTAATGGACGACAAATGCGTGAATGCAAAACACTTATATTTTTTATTCAGTTAGACATTATTTTTTTCCACACCCAACAAGTTCTGTTATTGGGAAACAATAGTCAACTATTTGTCAGACGATGTCGGTTTGTGGATAAGGCAATCCAATGAATGGATATGATCACACGGTTTGATATCATTTGGATAAGGTATGACCCACTATAAGTATCCAATCCCCTGGCCTTCTTTCCTCACCTTTACTTCCTTTTATTTCGTCACAACAACAATATGAGCACATCTTTTTCAGTAATCGTTCACTACTCGGGATACTTGAGAAACAACAGTTAGCACTTTTACAGCGCAAGTGAGGGTGAGACTATCTTCCAAGGTATGAGAGTAGAATTCTGGGATAGAATGTATGTTCTCTGCTTTCTCAATTCATGTTTTAATCTTTTTGTGGTGCGCGATGGTGGTTCATTGTTCTTCCGAAGGCACGGATGGCCATTGTGTTGTGGTCTTGTCGAGCTCCATGAAGAGGTCGACTACTATGATATGGCGATTCATGGTGCAGCACATGGAGTAGTTCACATGTACGTTATAGAAAATACGACATCTTTGAGCGATGATGATGACACACAACCAATTGTGAAAAGTCACTGTCCGGAATGTCCCCATGCTCAATGTTCCCCTGATGAATGCCAGTATGCTATGAAATGACATTATCATATGTCATCTCCAATAACACTTATCATCTCTAAAAATGTTCTAAAAACATGATAAATGGACTATTCTAAACTGAAATATATGAAAAGGACAGTGCTAAACTAAATAAATTTATGATTCTAAACAGAATAACTGCAGTACTCAGAGCTAGTAAAGGACAGTGCAAAACCCAATAAATTAATGATTCTAGACAAAATATGTACTATTCTAAACTGAAATATATGATGTACTATAAATCAGAGCATGAGTCTTCTAAACAAAATAACTAAACTATTCTAAACTACATAAGGACTGCTCTATACTAAGTAAACTAACAATGCTAAATAGAATCAGTACAATTCTAAACGAAATAAATGAAGTATTATTAACTGAAGCAAAACTGTTCTAAACATTCTCACATTTTCGTCAAAGTGAACAAATGATGTCAACAGCCCCATTGTCCAAACCAACTCTCAACTGCGATTAGCTTCCTGTATTTTATTATGTCATTTGGTTTAATTACCAATAAAGGAAGGTCAGCAGCGAGTAACTCTATGACTCTAATGTAGAAAACCCCGCAGTCCTACCTGAAAATATAGAAATTAATTAAAATTTCATGTTAAATTTATTTTAGAAGGATTATGTATGAGGATATACGCACCCGTTCACTTGCTGTGGTACATTGGCTGCCCACTCAACTCTCCATTGCTCGTCATTTTTTCCCGATATAATTCCTACTCGCAGCAACACTTTAGGGAGTAGTGTCCGGAATGCCTACATTTCATCGTTGAATTGTGCGGCCCTGACATGGATTTTTAGAGAGTCATATGCAATTATTAGTTTTCCCTTGATGTCAACCATCAATGCTATCCTGTGATCTCTGTTGATGTTGAAAGGTATGTATACTTTATCTAAGCCGGACCACGATAAATTATCCCCTACACCAGCAACAGTATTGTAAAGTCTGTTGTCTCTGTCCCAGTGTGCTAGATCGAGGTTATCCTTGAACATAGAGCATCTGAGGGTCATGTATAACTGAAACAAACATCCAATTATTTTAAAAGCAAAACCATTCCAAACCATTATTAAACTAGTCTAAACGGAATCAATAATAGTTCTAAACTAAACAAAAACCGTTCTAAATATAATTAAGCGAACTTACAGCGAATGTAGTTTTCATAATATGACATTTTTGTGGGAAGAGACTGGGGAATTCTGCTCTCCTATTCAGCATGTAGTGGATGAAGGTATCTAGATGCTGAAACAAAATTCATATAATTTATTAAGTATGCACTTGAATGAATAAAAGTAATTGTAAAATACACAACGGTATAGATAAACCCACCGAGTCACTTAGCCATGCCTCCTCGGACAGTATCTCAGTGAACCATTTCTTGTTCGCTGCACACGTGGGAAACTCAAATAGTTGCGTATCGCTCATACTCGTGTAGAAGGACTCAAACTGTTCCTCCAATTCAGCATCCATTTCCCGCTCCGGATTGAATTGAGTTGGTAAATGAGTGGGGACCTTAGCTCTCTTGAAGGTTGGGTCGGTGTATGGGGACATGTGGTACTTGCTGACTTTGACAACCCTCTTTCCTGGATGTTGAATTGACTCATCTAGTATGGCTGCGTTTTTCAAAAATTCTTTTAACTCAGGACTCGAGATCATATAAGATGTGTCCATTGATAAAGGCTTTGGTGCCTAGTAGATCATAATATCAGTAGAGGGAGTAACATCTCCTCCCTTTTCATCAACAATTGCCTCTACACTCCCACTCCCAACTACCTTCTCACCATATTCTGGTGTCAGATTTCCAGCTACATTGTCACCAACAAACTGAATATGCTCAGCAGAAGAAGTGGCGTCAACATTTTTTCCACAAATTCATCTGCACCGTCTGCATTATCCCTGTCATTGCTACACTCCGCCGCTACATCCTTAATCACCCCTTCCAATATGTCATCTGCCTCCTTCTTCATTATCTGCTCCTCATTCACATGCTCACTGTCCGCAATCGAAACTTTCTCTTTCTTTTCTTTATTGGCCTCAATATGTTGAACTCTTCTTGAATAGTTGGTTCACTTGTATGCTGCTGAATGAACCTTGGTGATGTCCTCCTTTCAGACATCACCCCAGCCTTGTCATCAGTGGTCATCTTCCTTGGTGTGGCCTTCGAAGTATGTTTTGGCACTGGCACTGGTACTGCCATCTTCTTCTCTGGCACTGCCATCTTCCTCTTTGTCCCACTCTTCTCCGCTGCCACCTTCTTCTCTTTCACCTTCTTCACCACATTTTTTTTGAGCTTCTTCTCGGTCTCCTTCTCTGTACCTCTAAAAACTGCTTGGATCTCTTCATTTATCTGCTCCATTCTCTTAAGAATGACTCTTCTCTTTAATTCAAGTTTCTTATCTAACCTCTTCTCCATTGCGGACAAATTATCAGCTATGGCCCTCCCAATTTCTTTCACTGAAACTCACTGTAATTGAAAACTTCATAAGTTAAACTACTGACAATTCCATGAAAAATATCTCCAAAACTATATAATAAACTGTTCTAAACAAAAATAAGTTATTCTAAACAAAGACCAAACGGATCTCAACTGTTAGAAGACGGTTCTCAACAGAAAATTCCAAACTTGTGATCATCCCTTTCTCAACAGAAATTGAACTAGTCTAAACGGAAAACAAACTGTCCTCAAAACAAAGTGAAGATTTTTAAACTGAATGGAAACGTTTGTCGATAGAAAGTTGACTCTTCTAAACTGAAAGGAAACTTTCTCAGTTTTTTACAAAATAACCATTCTAAACAGTAATGGAACGGTAAGCAACTAGAAAATATCTCCAAAACTTTATAATAAACTGTTCGAAACAAAAATAGGCCATTCTAAACAAAGATCAAATGGATCTCAACTGTTAGAAGACGGTTCTCAGAAAATTCCAAACTTGTGATCATCCCTTTCTCAACAGAAATTGAACTAGTCTAAACGGAAAACAAACTGTCCTAAAAACAAAGTGAACATTTTTAAACTGAATGGAAATGTTTGTCGACAGAAAGTTGACTTGTGACGACCCCTCCCAAGCCGGGCCCATGGGCCGCTACCCCCAACCCCTCACCCCCAGTGTGATCACACACAACTGTCTCAAGGTGGGTTGTTGATGCTGAGTTTCGAACTCCTGACCTCAACACCCTTTAACATAGGGCTTCATCCATCCTATGTCACCAACTAAGCCAACTGTCACGTCCCTCTCCCAGAGAGGTGCGGATGAGCACCCATGAACATTTAAACATACCAGAGTCGATTCAATTTTAATATCTTGGTTCAATCTATGTGATTGAAGGGTTTGTTGTCTGTGCTTTGCAGCATTGAACACCGGTGGCTTAACACTGATGCATACACTGGCATCATTATACTGTGTGTACTGCTCCTCCATCTCCGCCAACAATGGTGATGAGGGACAAAATATATAATACATATGTGTTAATTATGGATATTTAAGGAAAATTAATGATTTAAAGTTATAGTGTAATTAGTAAATGATATGTTTAAAGTGACTTTGGTTATTTCATTGTATTTTCTTGGCCAAAGATATTGTTTGATATAAGCTCAAGTGTGAAGTGAAGCATGACACTCTACACAAAGAAGAATCCAATTTGCTTTCATCCACTTGGGAGCCTACTTGCAATTCAAGATCAAACTTTGTTCATTTACTATTTTTAGTATTTACTATCTTTAGACATTATTTGCTTCATCTTATCAACTATTACTTCAACTTGCTCAAGCCACTTGTTTGTGCTCCAAAGTTCTATATATAGGGAGTGGGATGAAGAGAGAATGGGAGAGGTGAATTTTATGTATTGTGATATTGTAATATTATCTCATTCTTTCTTTCTAGAATTTGTGAGATAAGTGTGTTATCTACTTCTTGTCTTTTACAATTCTAGCACACTTTCTTCTTAGAATTTGTGATATGAATTGTGAGTTATATTAAGGTATGTGTAACTAAATCTCTATTATTTAGGGCTTAATCTTGAAGCCCTAAACATGTTTTCAATACTATAAGAAGTGTGTATTTTCAATTTCTACAAGTATGATGATTTTTTATTTTTTCTATGTTATGTGAATTTTGATACTTCGTTTCTTTGAGTAGCTAACTTAGGGACATGTATTGAGATTATTCAGTTGTAGAACATAAGTCAATTGTCATATTGATTATGTTTTTATTTGCAACACATAATTTGGTTAAGAATGAATTATGGGAAATCAATTCAGGAATGTCTAATTGCAAATACCATGTATTAGAGTTCTTGTGGCATTCATATTCTCTTGATTCTTATTGGATTCTTGATTGTTAATTAAAGCAAATACCATGCTAGATTTCAATTAAGAGTACACGTATTGATGTAGATGTCATACACCTTACATGAACTTAAGAGAGAATCATACAACTTGAGTTAAATGCCATGACCTTGCTATGAATGTTGTCATCATAAACTTGTTGAAAGTTTCAATATACCATTTCTTATAAATTGTTTGATTGTTTAGTGGTGGATAGTGAGTCCTAGCAAGGATTTGTGGGAATTGAAGTCATTACTTTCCATTCTTGTTTTTAGGTTTAATGATTTTATCTTTATTTTTATATGTTATAAGATTTAAACCCCCTTTTATAATTATATGTAAATTATATTCGAGTGTTAGATTGTATATTTATTAGTATCACTCCTTGTCGGATCAACTTTTACTTGTCCATTATATATATTATTTGTACAGTTGTAAGTTTATTTTAAATTGTTAATAACGACATAACAAATGGTAAGACATTTTCATGTACCTCAAAGTCATCAATGTCCAGCACATGTTCAACAGCAGCATGCTTTGGGGATACAGTTGGAGACCACTTCAACATCCGTGGATGTTGGTCTCCATCCCTCATAGCAAAGCAATCACCCAATTGTGGGACAGCCTCGTAAGCCCATATATGAAGCAAAATATTGATATACGTGTATAAGTTAAATAAAAAGAGGACTATTATTTTCTAGAACCTGAAGAAAAAACAAAAAGTTAACAAATACACTGGAGTTTTAATGGCCAATACCTGAAAAGCATAAGGGAACCCTACAAGGCTGTAGTAATCTATTTTCAAGCCCTTCCTCTTGAATTTTTCTGCTCTCCCAATTAATGCTGCTTGAAGTCCTTCAGCAGTTCTTTTGAAACTCAAAGTCCCCCATGGGAACTCATTGACTTTTTGGAGGTCCATAACTAGATTCAACCAGTTTAGGTCAATAGATAACTTGGTTTCCTTGCCAAGTAGAACAACCTCAAGAAAGTATACAAGTGTCAGCTTCAACTTCATCTCCGCCTCATTGCATTTAATAAACTTCTCTTCAAGTTCCTTGCATGATATTACTGTTTTCCCTCCAAATAATGAATCAACAATTGCTACCTGCCCAAGTTTTGGCAGTGGATCCAATTCAAAGTCTGGAAGTTCGGAGCATCTCAACCCCGTTATAAGATTAAACTCTTTAATGGAGAAAGTGACAATTTTTCCACACAATCTAAACACCATCCACCCTTCTGATTCATCCTTTGGAGCTTTCAATTGCCATAAGAGAACTTGGTGTATGAGCTGCGGATGGTTTTTTGGTGCCCTAATGTCCAGGAACCTTCCAAAACATGATTTCTTAAAACTCTTATGTAGCTTGATGCTTCCTTCAATCTACAAAGGGAATTAACCTTTGATGGAAATTGGTCTGCCTCTTTTATCTTGTAATCCATTTAGCATATGCTGCAAAAAACACAATTGCATATACCAAATGTTAGAAGTTTCAAGGAAATCAACATGTTCTAAACAAACTTAAATATAGACATAAATAAATATATTCTAAATAGAACAATAACTGTTAAAAACATAAATAAATATGTTCTAAACATAACGACGATTGTTCTAAATAGAAGTAAATATGGTCTAAACACAACGTCAACTGTTCTAAACAAAATAAATATGTTCTAAACACAACGAAAACCGTTCTAAACTAAATAAACTAAACACAAGTCAAACAGTTTGAAACAAACAACATAAATAAATATGTTGTCACCGATAACTGTTCTAAACAAAAATAAATATGTTCTAAACCTTATGAAAACCGTTCTTAACAAAAGTAAATCTTTTCTTAGCACAACTCAAACTGGTCCAAACAAAAATAAATCTGTTCTAAACAAACTAAAGCGGTGCTAAAGAAAAAAATGAATCTTCTTCTAAATTAAGCTAAAACTATTGTAAACAAAACCATAACTCTTCTAAACAAAACTATATGTTCTCTATAAAACATCTTATTCTGCTCTAAACAAAATTCTTACGTTCACATAACAAAAGTTTAACTGTTCTACACATGATACATAGATATTCTATACCTAATCCCTTACTACTCTAAACGCATCCTCTTCTGCTCTAAACACTTTCCTTACATCAACTACACACCTGCATCCAACAAAATCGTTCAATGCATTCAACAAAATCCTTAAGCAAATAACAAGTAAATCCACAGAGCTTTTAACTAAACCAAACAATCGAATAAGAACAAGAATACACAGTACAATGTACACCCCAAATAAACTGGGAGGCTTGTATCTCAGAAACCCTATCACATGGAATGGCATGTAGAACCCAAATAAACCCAAAACCAATGGAAACCAGATTTTAATAATGTACAACCACAAAAACCAGCACATAATCAAAGAATAAGAGACATGCCTTCATTTATTTGCATCAATGGGCAGACGAAGACCCACTGCCCCTTCCCGTTCTTTCTCAACGTTTCGAGAACAAATAAGTAAATGCATGACCAAAAAAGACAATGGCTTAACTGTGCTGGTGATCGATGCAATGGACGAAGCCTTTCACAACGATAAAACTAGCAAAAACCGTCGCGAAGTGGAGTGCTCGACGAGAATGGCAGACATAAACCGGTTGATTTCCGTAACTGTTTGGGCTGGTGTAACTGGAGGTAAGAGAACTGATGGGGAAGTGTGTACATAGGGACATTTGAGACCTTTCCATGGTCAAAAGGGTTACAATCTTAGTTTTTTAAAAAAAGGATTACTTAGCAAAAAAAAGTTAGTTTGCCAAATTTCCCCAAATTTTTACCTTCGCAGTCATTTTGAGAACATGGACGTACGCCGGTTCATATATGTCTACCCCAAATTTTATGGGCCACAAACGGAATGAAAATTGGGCCCAATAGCTCGCTTCCACAGCCCGAGTTATCAGCATAGATATCACATTATTATCAGTATCACCAACGCATTCGTGTAGGGTTTTAGTCTTTAGTTTTCTTTCTTTCAGGGGAGTCTCATTGTATCGGCAGACCTTAGCTTCGATCGAAAATGGTGAAGGGACGCCAAGGAGAGCGAGTCAGGTATGCTTCCTCTCTAAGTTTCTCTGTTCTATGTGAATGGATATATTTCATTTCCATTTTTCTAAAATCTGGATTTGGTTACTTGTTTGATTATATAACTGTAGGTTTGATTCAATATATGTCATGATCTTCTTCTTTCTTTTTTTTTAATTTTTATTTGTTGTATAGACTATACGTGAGGGGAACAGTGCTCGGATACAAAAGGTAAATAAGCTCTCTCTTTTATTCTGTTCCAGGTTATTGTTCTGTAGCAGAGAAACTTGTGTCTTTTCCCTTTCCGTTTCTACAATTTGTTTCAATTCTGAGAGAATGGACTAGAAAATTAAGTAATGTTGTGCATTAAGACTTTATATATTATCATAGAAGCAAAACGGGGGGAAGACATTTTGTAGCATCTCTCAAAATTTGTGGTATTGGGAATTATAGATTTTTCTGAGAATTTGTATTTTTGGGGTGTAGTTTATCCCTTCATCTTATTCTTGCATAGTTGTTGCCTATGATAATGATTGCCTTTGAGTTGAAATCAAATGCTAATCTTGTGAAAGTTAAGTGGCAGTAATGGGATTCAAACTTTAATTCAGTACCTAGCAGCACGGTTACATTGAAGTGGTTAATTGAGTGTAAAATAATGTAACCTCGACAAAACAAGATGCTTCTGCATACACACTTTTTGTTGATGTCTAAATGAGTAGACAATAAGATCTTCAACGACTACTCTGTTTTTTTTGTAGGGAAGTGTTTTAGTTGGTTGAAATATTTGGTGTTCTGTCCATCAATATTACGATCCTTAAATGCACTTTTAACCATTGCATCGTTGGGCTCAAGCCCTCAAATGCACATTTAACCGTATTTAAATAAGTAAATATTTAATTTTTTACTGTATTATTTGTAATTGTAATTAAATTATTTTTTTATTTTTGCGCCTTGCTTCGCTCAGGCATGCGCTTTATGTGCGCCTTGAGCTATAGAAGACCTTTGCGCCTTGAGTACGCCTTTGACAAGTATTTATAAAGGCAAGAACATATATTGCTTTTTAATGGCCATTTTTGTTTATATATTTTGGGCATACATTATTTCCTGGGAATGATTTGCAAGGGCCAATCACCAACATGCTTCCAAGATTGCTTTCTTAATTCTTATGCAACTTGCAGGGAGATTCGCCTAATTTAATTGTATTATAAAGTTGGTAATTATGTTAGCATAAAATGATCAGGTGCGGATGCATCCTATGCCACTTAAAAAGAATATATATTTTTTTGTTTTTAAATTACACCCCCACCCAAAAAAAAAAAACAAACGCCCCCTTCAATACCCAAAAAGTCCAAACTTACTCCAATAGAATCAAAAAATTTAATTCCAAAAGCCCTATTCTCCTCCTAACCAAGCCGTAGTCTCTAGAACTCCCACATTTTTCTTAATGTTAATTATTGATATATATGTATATATAACCCCAAAAAAATCCAGGGGAACCCTGCAAAGTTCCGCGCCCCCACCCACCCAACACCCCCCCCCCCCCTCACCCTCACCCCCCACCCAGTATCTGATGCTAGTTCCGTCCCTGAAAATGATCATACTGATCATGTTGCTTATATGGGCTTTGTTTAATGGTTAATGTTTGGTATAGAAAATGGTGAATACAGTGATATAGGTGGGAGCTCTACCAGGCCTTTCTTGATAGTTGAAAGCAGCGATGGTGATAGTTGTGTTAATCTATTCAAGTCCTTTTGCTTAACCTCTTTGTTGCTCCATGTTTGCACTTTGCACAATCTTCATGCCTTGATGGAATTGTTTCCGTTCAAATATTTTTTGTATGTTTTTTAATGCAAACAAAAGAAGGGATTTGGGGCTGTCTTTTGAGGTGATTGGTAATTGAATATCGTTGGGTTGGCAGGTCAAAGTCTAATCAGTACCCGAACACATCCCTAATCCAGATTGAGGGAGTAAATACCAAGGAAGAAGTTGCATGGTATGCTGGAAAGCGACTAGCTTACATCTATAAGGCCAGTGTGAAGAGAAATGGAACACATTACCGCTGCATTTGGGGAAAGGTTACTAGGCCTCATGGTAACAGTGGTGTTGTTCGGGCTAAGTTCAAATCCAATCTACCTCCCAAATCAATGGTAATGTAAAAGAACCAATGCACTGGTTTCTGTGAATTATCTCTGCATAATTTTAAACTTGAACATCTTTTCTACCTTTTCCAGGGCTCTAGGATTAGAGTCTTTATGTACCCTAGCAATATCTGAGGTATTGTTTATCTTTTAATTGTCAATATTGCTCTTCATGTATTTACTTGTGTTTCTTGTTGCTCGAAATTTAGTATCTGTTAAAATATTTCGGTATTCTTAATAACCGGTAGATGGGTGTTTTTTCTCAGTTGCCTTGGCAATTCGCTAATGGCTCTATGTTATTCCAAGTTTTGTTTTGATTTTGCATGTAAGCTTCAGTCGTCAATTCACGATTTAGAGGAATTTGCCTTGTATTTTCATGATATAAAACCAATAGGATTTAGAAATTAGAAGTTTTCTGCTGATAGTGCATCCTTGGTTGTAACATTCATTCAGTTTACTATCACCATTTTTTTTATTGCATTTTAGAAATTTCAAGTGTGTGTGGAAATCTTGGTGGTAACATTCATTCAGTTTACTATGCACCATTTTTTATTGCATCATTGTTTTGCTCTCAACTATATAATTTGGTGGCCTAATGCTCTGCAGTTGTGGTGGGGCTGCAAATTTTTTGTGGAATCTGTATGGTGTTTCCTTCATTTTGTTTTTAGTAAGATGTTATATGTCATCATGGTTCTAGATAAGCGATAGGTTGCAAATGTTTTATATGAAGTTGATGCTTTTTTCTTCTTTCTATTTTTGGCACTGGATCTAACTTTTTGTCATTTTCCCCTTCCAGTTATTCAGGATGTGTATACCAGATGGACTTGGAGGGATCACATTGTGATATTTCTATAGGGCAACTTTGAATGTCTTGCTTATTTTTGAGCTGTCACTTTTTTTTTTGCTTAGGATGATTGATGTTACATTTCTTTCTGTTTTAAGTAATTCCTACAAAAAAAAAATCCTCGTTTTTTATTGAACTATATTTGGTGCACGGGCTGGTAGTGGCTCGTTTGCTATTTCTTAAAATGCTTGCTCATCTAGCTGCGATGTCTTCTCATATTCTGAAAATTTTTCTTGGAAGATTATATGCTGGAACAACACAGTGGGTAGTTATTTTGTTATTGTATCTTTAAATGCTTTAGAAGAGTTGAAGGAGAGGCAGGAGGTAAAGTCTAGCTTTCTTCAAAATCTCTGTTTTTCTTACTTCTAACTACAAGGATGACCATCTAAGATGGTATCTGTCATTTTATTTTCATTTTTTGGACAGAATTTCTGTTTCTTTGTTTTCCTGTTTCTCATGTCCATAGGTGTCCATAAGGATCCCTAGATAATTCCCTGTGATAAAGAATGTTGTGGACACAGCACAGCGGTAGATTAGGTTCCACAATAATAATAATAATAATAATAATAATAATAATATATATATATATATAATATTTTGTAAAATATGATTTCTACCAGAAATTCTCTTTTGGTTCGCTGGCTGTTTTTACCGTCAGAGTTCTATGATTATGCTTTCTCTCTCCTTGTGGCTGTTGGACTCCTGAGAAGTGTTGGCGGCTCTAGAGAAGATAAAGGTAGTAACACCATCTCAACTGGGAAGTAGTCGGTACAGAATGAGAAATTTGTTCCCACTCTTAGGTGTGTTTCTGGTGCGTCTCAAAAGTTTTACTTTTCTTTTGCAGAGTATATGACTTTTTAGTTTTATGCGACATGGAAGTTTAGCATTACTTCAAATTTAAGTTTAGCATTTCAAAATTGCCTAAAATTCTCATTAGTGGCGCACTCTCAAACTCGAGAATTTGAAATTGCACGCATATGATAGAGATTTGGAAGAAGAAAATAGTGCATTTTTTTCCAATAGCTACTGATTGGATATTCTTAAACATGGGTCATGACTCCACGTACTTTTAACTCTTCTCCTCGATGTATTCAGAATTTCAGATATATCTCTTATTTAGTCTCGTGGTATCCCATGACTTTGGAGTATATGGTGGCATCATCGAGTAGAGTGGTGTTATTACACATGACTAGTGTACTATCCGCGCTTTGCGCTGAAAAATAACGTCATTTGCGCATAAGAATGTAGGAAATGGGAGTCTCCGAGTATCAACAAATAAAACATTGCTCTTGTCAAAGCAAATTGAATTTGTGTTAAGTGGAATCTCTTGGAGCAAATGATAGGACCAAAATGCCTTGGCATATACCATCCAAACCTGGCAACCAATGAGGAAATAGGGGTTTAAAATGTTAAATTTTACAACATAAAAGAGCACTTACACCACAATCTATATCAAGGGCACTCCTAAGAGTTCCACCATTTTTTATGGATATATTGTGAAAGTTTCTTAATGTATGGAATGACTCCTGCCAAAAACATTGCGCCTCCACCAGAGTATGTGTAGTATGGACATTCCTCTTTCATTGGTGGCACTTCCATGGGATCCAAACACGTTTACAAAAACCACTAAAACATTTACTCATGAAATGAAGAATTGTAGACCATAATATCATGGCAAGAATACAAAAGCTTGAGAAAAAGATCTTCTATGGACAACTTGTGGTTGAGCCTCAAGGTACAAATGCAGCAGGATTGAATACTAATGTATATAGTCAGTTGCATTATTTTTACTATTGTAAACTGAGAGAACATAGCTACAGATCCCTTTTCCTGTTAAAAATCATTTCAATAAAGATTTGATTGAGGCAAGTAAACATTGAGTACTGAAAAAATAGGATACATAAGCAAATAAATAGGTGAATGCTATTGACATCCCATTTTTTCCTAGTGACACCCCTAAACGGACAAAAAAGCCCTAGTCTTGTATAACCCCACCTGCCAACACTGTTTCAAACACAATATTTCCCTCCCACTCTCTGTTTCTACTATGTCTCTTCTAAACGAAGATTCTTGAAATCATCTTAGAGAATGAGCAGCGGTGGAGACGGCGACTTTGAATTCGACTTAGACTATGGGGACTTGACGGACAAAGTGATCTTTGATGACGAAAAATTTGCAGATGAAGAGTGCGTACGAAGATGAGGAAGACCCAAAAAGTCGAGATTATTCTCCATGGTTTAGGATTTCCATTGCTGTCTGACAACACATTAACTGGATGTGATCATCTTGTAGGCTTGTAGGATACTTGTATAGGTCACTAATCCTACGCAGATTGAGGTTGACACAACCACTCAATTTCAGACTGTTATGGTATGTATGCTGAATATGTGTAAGAATTTGTGTATGTGTGCTGAAATCGTATACATTTGTTGTGTATGTGTGCTGGAATGTGTAGGAGTTTAGTACTATGGAGAGTGTGGTTGAGTATGCCAAAAAATTTGGCCTCAAGAAAGGAGTTGTTGTAGTTGTAGTGAGGTCATACCTTAATGACCCAAAGAGGACACCTAGGGTTATGCTTGGCTGTGAGCGTAATGGTGGGTACAGAAGGAGAGTGAATGATAGGAAGAGGAGATCAAGTACGAAGAAAGTGTGACTGTGCATTCAATCTGAAGGCTTATGTCACAGATACAGTTACTAAGAGATGGAGATTGACTGCGATGAATGGGATACACAACCATGCTTTGGTTAAATCATTTGAGGGGCACGCATTTGTTGGCAGACTAAACAGAGAAGAGAAACAAACTGTAGAGTGGTTAAGCTCAACATGAATGAGGGCTAGGGACATTCTGAATCACTTGAAGATGAAGGATCCTACTAATGTAACTACATAGAAGGCTAATGTTAGAGGGAGAAAGAAAGGTACACATGAGTTTTAACGGAGGTGAAGCAGAGGATACATCAACTAGGAGAGAACCTTCTGCCTTTGAACATGTAATGGATGGACATGTGTTTGAAGATGTTTTCCCGAGTCAGAATTCTCAAGCTTCAACAAGAAGTGTTAAAAAGGCACAAGTTACAAAGCAAAAGCCAATGCCAAAGACACTGCCTAAGCTGAGGGTTTACAGAACAAAAGGAGCAAACACAACTTCTTGGGTTACACAATTTCCAGCATTATTCCAACCATATATTGCAGACATTATTGATGTGCCAGGTGATGGATATTGTGAATTTAGGGTGGTTGTAGGTTTCTATGGATGGGGGAATGGAGGCTGGAAGGTTTTAGGAGGGATTTAGGCATTGAGATGAGAAGGAATGTAGAACTTTGTGACATGATTTTGCAACCTTTATCCAGTACAGCTGAGTTGTTGTCTAGTGTTGAGTGTAACAATGATGTGGTTGGCTCTGAAAAGTGGATGGTGATGCCTTACATGGAAATGTCATAGCTACCTGCTACAACATAGTAGTATTGTTGATTTCAAAAGAGCAGTGTCTTTCTTTCCTTCCTCTAAGAAATCCAGTTCCTAAGGATTACAATCAAAATATGTTGGTATTTGGGTACCTAAATGGATCACATTTTGTGTTTATGCAATTGACTCCAAATAGTCCTATCCCACCCGTGTCCAAAATGTGGACAAAAAATCGATTGGAAGCAGCTACAACTTGGCCAGAAAAGCTTGCATCCAGAATTTATACATTCAAGCTGCTTGCATCTACAAACAGAGGGGAGACAACCACTATTGATATATGTGACACAATTTAGAGTCATTTGATCCAATTTCCCTACAATCTGCTCCAACTTGCCTTAAATCTATTTCTTTTGCTTTGTTTTAATGTAACATACCTCTATTTTTGTAACAGGAATAGTTTTTGTTTCTTTTGGGGTGTAATATGATATTTATTAAATATTAATGGCATGGGGTGGAACAGGAATTTCTGTAATTTTTACTGGGATTTTTGTGAAAATGGGGTGTGACTAGGAAAAAGTGGGATGCCAATAGCACTCACCAATAAATAATGCACAGAGGATAAGAGCATCAATGAAACAACGTGATATTGATCGCTTGCAGAATCTACAAAGGCATGTGGCATAAGAATCCACTTAGTTTATTTTCTCTACCAAGCCAAAGAAATTAAAAGGGAAGAATTAGATAGTGTACAAAGAAAAAACATAAAGAAAGGTTGGAGGGAACAATGAATCCAACATAGATGACAAAGAAACTCATAACAAACAAAACTACTATTTTCCATTGAGTTGTGCTTATTTAGATCTAGTGCAGAGGCAGATCAAAATTTTAATCGGGGTGATCTAGATTAACCCCCGCAACATATGAAGTCGTACATTTGTTCCTCGCACGTCACTATGTTGCATCAACCATTATCTGCATATTAACCCAACAAAGATTATAGTGGCTCCAAGTGAAAAAGAGAAAGTAGTATTTAACTTTCATTTTTTAGAACTTAATCAAGTTCAAAAGGCAAATCATTGGAGAATTTTAATATATAATGATGTAAGTATTCTTCCCGCCAACAACCTTGCCCCATTTCTCGTGCCTGACAAACGTAAAAGGGATTGGGGGTTTATCAATACTCTCCTTCCAACGAGTCACCTTGTCCTCAAGGTGGAACTTAGGAAATTGGGACTATATAAGTTCATAGGATTCCCAGGTGGCTTCAAAAGAGGGTAAATCCTTCCACTGAATGAGCACGTAAAGATGAGATCCAGAAGGATCTTGTACCGTCTGCATCCCAAGCACTGCCTCAGGCTCCACCATAAATTCCCAATCATTTGCCAATTGAGAAGGCAAAACTAGTGTCGCTGAATGAGTCCCCATCACTTTCTTTAACTGGGAAACATGGAAGATAGGATGAATAGTGGTCCCAACTGGTAATTGTAATTTATATGCAACTTGGTCAACCTTAGCAATGACCGGATAAGGACCAAAAAATTGGGGAGCTAATTTCTCAAAGGGACAAACTGCTAGCGACTTGAGACGATAGGGCCGGACCTTTAAATAAACCAAATCACTAATAGAAAATTCCACCTCGCGCCTGCCTTTGTCTGCTTGGTGCTTCATGCGCTGCTGCGTACGATGTAAAATTTGTTTTAATTCAATCAACATCACATCACAGGCAGCCATTCTCATAGCGCAATAAGTGGGGAGGATCTCGCCTATACAAAAATTTAAATGGAGTAGACTTAATGACAGAGTGAAAGGAGGTGTTATAAGAGTGTTCTGCCCAAGTGAGCCATTTCGCCCAACACTTGGAAGTGGATGTAGCTAGACATCAGAGATAAGCCTCAAGGGCCCAATTGACCACCTCACTTTGGCCGTCAGTTTGGGTTTGATACGCAGTGCTGGGAAACAAAGAAGTGCCCTGCAATTTGAATAATTCCGTCAAAAAATGGCTCTTGAACACCTTATCTCTATCCGAAACAATGGATTTTGGCATGCCATAGAGGCCGACCACTTCCTTCAAGAATGCGGCAGCAACCTTCTGAGCAGTGTAAGGATGCTTAAGCCCAAGAAAATGAGCAAATTTAGAGAGATGATCCACAACCACAAGAATAGTATCAATTCCCTCAGACTTAGGCAACCCCTCAATAAAGTCCATGGTTAATTCGTCCCAGACCAAATCCAGAATTGGCAGAGGTTGCAGAAGGCTGCTTGGAGCGAGAGTGGAGCTCTTCTACTGCTGACACACAGGGCAGCTCGCAACATAGGCCTTGATGTCCCCCTTCATCCCTTCCCAATACATATTTGCTACAACCCGTTTGAGTGTTTTTAGAAATCTCGCGTGGCCCCCAATACATTCCTTTTGAAATTCCTGAAGTACTGTCAGAATGAGAGAAGAAGAGCAAGGTAAAACTAGTCGCCCTTTATACAAAAGCTATCTCTAAATAGCTGTATGGAAAAGATAAGAACGGGGATCATTAGATACATCAACCAATATTCAACTCAACTTCGCGTCTGTTTGCACTTGAGACTGGATGTCATCCAAAATGAGAAAGTGAGGCACGATGAGGGATGCAAATTCAGAAGGAGAATTTACACGAGATAGAGCATCGACCGCTTTGTTATCAAGCCCCAGTTTATACACAATTTCAAAGTCAAATCCTATTAATTTAGTCAGCCACTGTTGATCTTCCAACGCGACCATTCTTTGTTCCAACAAATACTTCAAGCTCTTTTGGTAGTCTGAACTATGAATCGCTGCCCTAACAGGCAATGTCGCCACCTCAGGACTGCCAAAACAATTCCCATCAATTCATGTTCATAGATAGATTTAAGTTTGGCCCGAGTTGATAAGACTTGACTGAAATAGGCTATTTGACGATGAGCTTGCATTAAGACTGCACCTAAGCCACCCCTAAGCATCGGTCTCCACAATGAAAACCTGGAAAAAATCTGGAACGGCTAGAACCGGTAAGGTAGTCATTGCTTTTTTTAGAGAGATGAAAGCCTCAGTAGCACCGGTAGTCCAGTGGAAATTGCTATTTTTTAGTAAATCTGTGAGTGGCCGAGCTAACATACCATATCCTGGCACAAACCTCTTGTAGTAACCTGTGAGTCCTAGAAACCCCTGTAACTCCCTTAAATTCTAGGGCTGAGGCCATTGCAGCATGGCCAAAATTTTAGAATCATCAGTGGAGACTCCTTCCCGTGAAATAATATGCCCAAGGTATTCCCGCCTATCTTGCCCGAACTGACATTTTTCCTGATTAGCATAGAGCTGGTGTTGAGATAGGATACTCAGAACCCAAGAAAGATGCTCCCTGTGCTCTTCCATCGATCGGCTGTAAACCAAAATATTGTCAAAAAATACTAACACAAATTTTCGGAGGTTACCTCGAAAAATGTCACTCATGATTGCTTGGAAAGTGGACAGGGCATTGGTGAGGCTGAATGGCATTACGAGAAATTCGTAATGCCCTTCATAAGTACGGAAAGCTATTTTTGGGACATCTCCTTTCACTCGAATTTGATGGTAGCCCGACTTCAGGTCCAGTTTGGAAAAAATGGGTACCCCGTTTAAATCATCCAACCATTCCTCTATTAAGGGAATTTGAAATTTTTTCGCAATGGTAGCCCTGTTTAATGCCCGATTGTCCACACAAAAGCACCAGCTTCCATCTTTTTTTCTAACCAGTAGCATCGGGCTGGATAAAGTCTTGTACTTGGCTGGATTATGCCCGCTGACAACATTTCGACCACCAACTTCTCAATCTCTTCCTTCTGCACTTTTGGATAACGATAGGGGCAAACATTGATAGGCACAGTTTTCGGTTGAACTATGATGGCATGGTCACGCCCCCGCTGGGGAGGAAGGCGCTCAGGCCATTCAAACGCCTGATCAAATTGCTAGACAATGTTCTGAAGTTCTTCTGGAATAGTGGACTCCTCATTGCTAGGCTCAGCTACCACAATGCCCAACTGAATATAAACACCCTCCCCTGTCTTTTGAATAGCTCTCTCCATAGCCTTGAGTGAAATCAATGAATTGCAAATACTTGGATCTCCCTGTATCACAACTTAGTTATTTCCCAACTTGAAATGCATGGACAATTTCTTCCAATTCACTTTGGTTCCCCCTAGAGTCTCCAACCACTGTATAAAAAGTATAACATCCGCACTACCCAAATCCAAGGCAGAAAATCATCGATCACCTCGATAGTAGGGAGAGTGACAACCATCCCCCTGCAAATGCCATCTCCCATCACAGACATCCCCGTGCCCATCGACTAACTGGAGAACTGGATCACCGTTATGCCCAACCTCCTGACTAGCTCTCATGAGACGAAGTTGTGGGTTGCCCCACTATCTATCATCACCACAACCTCCTGCGCCCCAACCGCCCCTTTGACCTTTATAGTTTTGGGAGTGGTAAGGCCCACCATCGAATTGATTGACAACTCTGCTACCCCTCCTATGTCACTCTCAGTAACCTCCCTTTCCTTCTCTTCTCGCACCTCTATAACCATCTCCTCCTCTTCATTACTTATTTTTGCCACTAGAATGGGGGTCACCCCTACTGTTTTGTTCCTGTAGAAAGAGGCAGCCTTAAGACAGGTTTAGTGGAACTGGTTAATGGCCCAAATACCTGTTATGTAAAGGATGGTATTGGGCTGAAAGTTTGGCTCCAGTAGTGGTGGTACTGGAACCCACTCGATTGGTACTGGAACCCACTCGATTGGGCTTCAGAGAAATATTTATGTCCTCCACTGTCTGGGGTAACTCCATAATCTAGCCCAATCCTATGGGTTTCATCATTCAAACCTCGACCCGCACTTCCTGTTTGAGCCTATTATTGAAAGCACTCTCCAATACAGTATCGAATAGTTCTTTGATCGTCGCAACTAGGGCTTCAAAATTTCGACGAAATTCCCTAACAGTCCCTTCTTGTTTTATGGTAAGCAATTTCTCACAAGTCTTTCCCTCTTGAGAGAAACGAAAACAATCAAGAAGATTCCCCTTTAACTCTACCCAAAAACGCATCCTTCATCTCTTATTCTCCCATTGAAACCAAGCTAGAGCTTCCCCATCGAGGCTGACCGCCACCGTGTCCAATTTTTCTATCTCTGAAATGTTCTTGATAGTGAAATATCGTTCCACACGAAAAACTCAACCCTCGCCTAAAGGGGCATCATTCCGGTTATTCATCCATATACTTCCCCTTGGTCCCAAACTGGATTTATCCCCCTTTCCTCCACCTTCGCCACTTAGGAACCTTCTTGTTAACTCCCTTAGGACGAGAAGAGATGGAGCCCCCTTGCTTCCCCGAAGCCATACTCTGGACTATTGAATCTACATGTTCTAGCACTTTAAGTTTTTCCAATACCATTTCGAAGCTTCTCTCGAGATTGCCCAATTTCTGGAGATCACCCCTCATTGACCACAATTGCTATTCAACCACGTCCAGTCGACTCTCCATTTTCTTTGCCATCCAGATCGATACCAATGATAAGATCCCAAGCGATAAATTATTATTGGATCAACACAAAAACATATCTATATTTAAGACGAACCGGAACAATACATACAGGCAGTTCGAGAGGCCTGCTCTCTCCTTACAACCAAACTCCAGGTTAATAACATGACCCACAAAGAAACAAAAGACTAAAATATAAACTAAATAGAAACCCCTCAAAAATTCAAACACCAGACTGTTCATTTACTTTCCCTCCCACTGTGTTAGTCTTCCCGCCAACAGCCTTGCCCCCTTTCCCGCTTCTGACAAACGTAAACCGAATTGGGGGTTTATCAGAACATTGATCAAACAGCAAACAAATCTTTTATGATATGAACATAGCAGTTTACTCGTCTTACCTGTTGGATTTATAAGCAGTTATTCTTGCAAGTCCATGATTAAATCATCAGCAGAACAATGATTCTTTATAATGATTTGACACATATTGAATATGAATGATTGACTTTTTTTTTGAGTTAGACAAATAAAAATGCTTTGAAGACAAAAATATATGCCCTATTGAGTTAAGAAATAGATTAAAAATATTGATTTCACTCCTAATCCTCGATATTATGTCATTAGGAATGAAGTCTGGTGTCATGAGTAGAGCTCGCATATACTTTTTTGTGCAAAATAAAAGGATTTTCTAATGCTATTAGAGATAGGAAACTAAATTTTCGTGAGCAATCAATAATATATACCACAGATGGAGCTCTAAGCACTGCTGAATTTCCTGCATTAGACTAGCAATGCCCTGAAGTAGCTGCTTCCAAAAGTCAATAGCGATGGCGATAACAAATTCAATCAGAGACTAACCTAAACTCTCCTTAAATATTTCTTCCTCTCTCTCTAACTCTAGTCTCTCTCGCTTCTCTCTAAAAACAAAGACAGCTTCTCTCCAGAGGAGGAGGGGGAGGCCTTTGCCTTCCTTCTTCCTCCTCCTCCTCCAACCTTTTATGTATGCTTGTCCACATGTTTTTTATCCTTTCAATAACTTCCTGGCTCGGGATGATTTCGCTGCGAGTTCGTGCAGATCTGCTAGATTCTTGGAGAGAAGATGTTTTTGGATGGTGGTTAGAGGTCTTCTGGCCTCAGATCTGGCATTGAGTGGACCTTATGGAATCGATTTGGCATTTTTAGGCGCTCGTCTTCGAATCTGCCGTGATAGTAGCAGGCCTTTTCAGATCTAGCCTTTTTGGGGTGTTTTCTACCATTGTGGAGCTGATTTTCTTCAAGTTTGTAGTTATTTATATGTTCTTTTGATTGATTTTATCCCCTGCGTGAGTTGTCGGTTTCTCCCCATTTAGTGGGGTTGTCTCTCCTCCGGGAGTTTTATCTCCTTCGGGTGCTGTATCTCCTTTGGGAGCTTTTACTTATTCGGGAGATTTCTAATGAAATTTATGTTTCTATCAAAAAAAAAACCTAAACTCTCCTTAGTTTGAATCAAAACAACACCAATAAGCACAAAAGACACACTTTTAGGCAAATGTCTAGGCTAAACAAAGTTAATAAAAGATAAAAGCACTGTCAGCGTAAAGAAAAAAGATGGTTAAATCTCATTTTCATAAGCCTTAGAACCGACAACATCCACAATTTGCATTCTTGTTGAACATGTCCTCAAATTATGACTAAAAATACATCATTTACACTCACAAATATTGTTTAAATCACAAACTAAAGATAGAAAAGTTTATTCTCCAGTATAGGACATCCCTAGGTTCCCCTCTCAAAGAAAATGAAAAATGAAAAATATATCAAATGACCATGGAACTGAAAAAATAGCCACCTGCATTCATACAACTTCCATAAGATAATCACATATGGAAATTATAAAGGAAAACAACATAATTAACATTTAAAAAGTCTGAAAGACATTAAAAGACAAAACCCATGTTCTCTTCTTACATGTCTTCTTAGTTTTCTGTAAAATATTCTTATGGAACTTGCAAGTACTTGAGGACCTAAACATATCAGTTATACGAAAGCAATTTAGTAAAAGAATTTAGATAACAAACAGATATGTCCCTGATAATTTGTCACTACAGTTATATCTCGAACCAACATGAAAGAAAAAAAATGAATTATTTTCAGTTGTTTCAAACTCACCAGAAATCCCCAATAGGCTTGTATCGTTCTCTGCATATGACTTGAGGTCCCATTTGAAATTAATCTCAGACAAAAGGATGACTCCAAAATAAATGTGAAGCTCTACATATGGGAAACCTTTTTCCTTTGCTACCATATGAAATTCTTTTGTCTTTTGAATTAAAAAATAACAAATTTAAATATGAAAGTCTGATATTAGTACTCAAGTTCCAAAAAATAGAAACATGCTATTGTGCAAGTGTATGTGCAATGGAATTAATAGAAGTGTCATAACTTGGTATAACATACACGATCATAAGTTCACGACCACTATACCAACTACAAATTCAGCTAAATACTCCAACTGTCGACCCTAATATATTCAGCTAGAATGAAAAATTCACGAAAGTAACTGTAAGGGCACGGCCGCACATCAACTGAAATCTTTGCCAATCAAAACCCCAAATGTTTCCAATTTCACCTCAGAAAGATCAAAATAACGATAATTACGCACATATGAAAATGAATGAATGATAAGAAGCTAAAGCAAGATCAATTGCTATTTCACACACTAAAAGCACAAAATGAGATGTATTAAAAGAGGAAATGCCAAAAAAAAATGCAGAAAAAATCTTGAAGGAATCATTAGTACTCACCTCAATTGGCTTATCAAACCCAAAACACACCACACATTTTGACTGCCATTGGAGAATCTTATAAATTGAATCAAGATTTAGAGAAGCCATTTACAGAAGATGAATAGATCACGATGATGATGATAATAGTGTCATTAGTATAGTCCATCTACCATATATTTTATCATTTATTATGCAATAAACTGATAATGATAATAAAAATACTCCAGTTCGTGCTGAAGAAGATGATGCATACAGCAGTGATGAGGTAGATTTGTTGGACCATAGGTCCTACATTTGTGTTTTGATGCAAAAATACATATTGAATTATTTGATTGTGCTCTACTTTGGATGAATTTGAATAAATCATGAAATGAATTTTATCTATTGATTTAAGCTTCATTATATGTCTTTGGAATCATGTTTTATAATATTTTATATTGATTGGACGAATTTGGACCTATTCATTTTTGGATTATAAAAACTGTCCAAACGTCACACTATGCACACGTCGGTTGAATAGTCATAACTTATTCATATGATCTCTGATTGATTTGATTTTTGCTCTGAAAATTATTTAAGACATTATGAAAGTTTTCATTGTCAAATAGTGTCAGGTCAATTTTAAGTCTATCATGTTCAATTTGTCCGTTGAAATTAATTCACTTGTGTAGTTGTGAAACTAGGCTAGTTGAGATTTACATGATCAAATTGAATGACCATACAACCTCAATTATAAGTGAAATTTTGTTATGAACATTCTTATATGGATAAATTGATTTATCACGTGCTTACTTGAATTTTATTGAGCTTATATCATATTGGTTAACCCAAGTGCAAGCATTGAAGCTCTTTGAGCTTACAAGCAAAAATGGGATGTTTTTTCATCTATTATTTTTGTAGGCAAGGTTTTAAAAATCTTTCGAGGCGCGCTCCTTGAGGCGCAGCTCCGCCGATCCCAGGCGTACGCCTGGGAGAGTTCCATGAGAGGCATAAGCCTCTCATGACTGAGGCGTCCGCGTCAGACATAGAGGTTCTGAGGCAGACGAGGCACTATACATGAAAGCTGGGCTTTTTTGTGGGCTTACTTGCTCTGAAATTCAAAACCCAGCAAGTAGCTCCAGCTCTATCGCAAGTCGCGACTTGCGGTTTCTTTTCGCCCTGCCCTAATTGATTTAGCCGAGCAACATCGCAGCTCCTCTCTCTCTCTTCTACTTCTCAGTTGTCTCTCTCTTACTTCGTCCCTGCTTCTGGAATGCGAATCCCTGCCTAAATAACACTGCTTCTAATTTCTATTATATTTATATGCTCCACGACACAACACAGTGGCACAAAGACACTGCTTGTTTAGTTGTTTTGTGTTGTTTACTTGTTTTTAATTTTTTTTGGGTTAAATTTTACAAAACTGATTACTTAGTCTATCTGTAATTACTGATTACTGATGACTTGATCTTGATGAGTGATTACAGATTACTGGTTTAATTTTTTTTTGGTTAAAATTTTCAAAACTGATGAGTGATACTGATTAGTTAGTCTATCTGTAATTTGTCTATATATATACTATAGTCACCAGCAAGTTAGCAACTCAGCAAGCCAGCAATCAAAATTATCAAATAATAATGTCTATATGTAATCTATCTATATACATAGTCTTGAATTACTTTTTAACTGTCTTTACTTTTATACAGATTTTTCTAGGTGCTGAATTGGAATTCAATTAAAGTCCATTTCTGTAGATTATTGTGTGTGTGTCTACAATATGGCTACAAGAGGTGGTGGTAAAAATAGACAATATCCCGCATGGAAGTACACGAAGGAGGTGGAACATACAACGGGTGAGAAGAAAGGCTATTTGTATCTATTGTACGATTTTTGCAACAAGAAGATTACCGGTGGTGTTAAGAGGGCAAAAGACCATCTTGCATGCACACATAAGCATATATCGCCATGTCCTAATGTTCTGGAGGATGTGAAGAAGGAGATGAAAGATTTTCTAGACACAGGGACCTTGTTAAGGCATATGGCACAAGAGAGGTTTGAGAAAATGGTTTCATATGGTTCTTACAATCATGAAGATGTTAGTTCTAATCCTACTCCTAGTGGTGGTAGTGGTAGTGGAAGAGGAGTTTGAGTGTCAACTCGAGGAATTCGGGGTTTGATGGATAGACACATTGCTAATGTTGATGATGATGAGGAGAATGTTGAGAAGAAAAAAACCACAATGACAACAAAGAATGCGAAAGAAGCTCACAATCGTGTTTGTTTGGACATTGGGCGATTTATCTTTGAAAATGCAATTCCTTTTAACGTGGTGAGGAGTCCATCATTTGTTAACATGTGTAGGTATGTGCTTTGTCTTTTAATACTTTCTTGGATTTTCCTAAACGATCTCCACAAAAAAGTGACCTAAATATTATGAATCTTATGTGCAGGTCGATTGGTTCATACGGACGAGGTCTCAAACCTCTTACCATGCATGAGATAAGGACATGGATTTTAAAGGAAGAGCTTGATACGTTGAAGAATATAGTTGAAGATATTAAGAAGACGTGGACATCTACAGGTTTGTTGATACTATCTGATGGTTGGACTGATATAAAAGGGAGGACTTTGATCAATTTCCTTGTGAATAATTCTCATGGTACAGTGTTCGTGAAATGTGTGGATGCATCTAAGCATGTAAAAGATGCAGGTTTGATATTCAAGTGGCTTGATGAGATAGTTGAAGAAGTTGGGGAAGAGTTAGTTGTTCAAGTGGTGACCGACAATGCAAGTAACTACAAAGCTGTTGGAAATCTATTGATGGGGAAAAGGAAGCATATTTATTGGACTCCTTGTGCATCTCATTGCTTGGATTTGATGATTGAGAAGATTGGAGAGTTACCACAACACAAGAGAACTTTTCTTAAGGGCAAAAAAGTAAGCAACTTCATCTATAATCATGCTTGGGTTTTGAGCTTGATGAGGAAATTCACAAAAAGAGAAATCAGTCGACCTGCTGTCATAAAATTTGCAACAACTTTCTTAGCTTAAAGAAGCATGTATGAATTAAGACAACCTCTGAAATCCATGTTTACTTCATCTTAGTGGGTGTCTTGTAGATGGGAAAATGCAAGTGATGGCAAGGAGGTAAGAAAAATTATTCTTCAAGATAAGAATTTTTGGCCTAGTGTCAGTTATGCTCTCAAAACTACGGAGCCTTTGGTAGAGGTGCTGAGACTTGTTGATTCAGAAAAGAAGTTAGCAATGGGTTATATTTATCGTGCAATGGATCGAGCAAAAGAAAAAATATCAAAATGCTTGGGTGGGGAACTAGCTGTTTACAAAGAAATTTGGGAAATTATTGATGAAAAATGGGATTTCCAAATGCATCGTCCCTTGCATGCTGTTGCCTATTTCTTGAATCCCGAGTGTCAATATCAAAATGATTTTCTTTTTGATGTGGAAGTGAAGGAAGGGTTGTATAGTTCAATGAAAAAAATCATCCCTAGTATAGTGACTCCCTAACTGCTGATCTTCAGATAGATGCTTTTAGAAAGAATGAATGACTCTTCGGTTATGAAAATGCTAGGAGATCGATTACAAAACGCTCTCCAGGTACCATTTTAACTTAAAAGTTTTTAAATTAACAAATCCAAATTCCAAGTTGATTGTTGATTTTATTATTTAAATGCCATTTTTTATATTTTATTTTGTAGTTGATTGGTGGATTAACTTTGGAGACAATGTACCGGAATTGCAAAAGTTTGCTATTAAAGTATTGGGACTCACTTTTTCTTCATTGACATGTGAACGAAATTGGAGCACATTCAATCAAGTGCACACAAAAAGGAGGAATTGATTGACCACAAAGAAGATGAATGAGTTGGTCTACATTTTGTACAACAAGAAGTTGAAAAATCGACACCTAAAGCTTCAAGTGGTTGACGAAGATCCTTTGGTTGTTGATGACATACCTTCAGATGATCAGTGAGTTGCTAATCCAAATGATTAGGAAGAGCACAATGTTCTTCATACTTTGGCCTTGAATCAAGAAGAGGAGATGGTGGAGGGGGTGGTAGTGCAAGTGGTGGACCAAGTGTTGGTAGACATGATGGTGCAGGTGGTGGTGGAGGTGGAGAGTCAAGTGGTGGTGGTGGTGCTGAAGGAGCAAGTGGTGGGAAAGGTGGTACAGGAACAAGTGGTTGAGCAAGAAAAACAAAAGAAAGAGTAGTCATCCAAGAGGAGGAAGAGGAGGAATTCCAATACGATAGTAGTGATGATTTGGATGAGTTGGATGGTCTACCTATACGATATGAGGATGACTCTTTGGAGGACCCAACAAGTGATGCAGATGATGATGACTTTTAAATTTTAATATGGAATTAAAAACTTGGAGATAAACTATGAATATTTATTTCGTGTGTGCTTTGATCTTCCTTCTTTTTTGTTTTGGTTTGCATTAAACTTTTAGACTTTTGATGCTTTAATATCTTTTGAATTGATGAATGATGGTATTCATATTATTTAGAGTCATACACTTGATGTCTTTAATTATTTTGTTGATTCACTTTGAGACTTAAGCCTCGAGACTTAAGCCTCGCCTCATATAAGGTAAGCGCCTCGATTCCTAAAAGCAATTTTTAAAACCTTGTTTGTTGGTTCAATAAATTGATCATAATGAGCTTATTTGAAATATTATTAAGCTGATTCTATTGAGAAAATTCGTGCATCATCATTTGAAGCTTATTTGGACAAGTTTGGATATGATCAACTTTATTTAAGAAACATTTGACTCTTTGTGTGCAAAAATCCTTTCCAGCTGTGTATTATGGTGTCTATTGCTGGAGAATACTTTTCAAAGCTTCTAGAAGTCTTCTTGAAAAGCCTTGCATCCATTTGAAATCAAATGAAAAAGCTTGGAGCCAAAACACTGGGAGGAGAATTGTCCACATCACCATGTATTTTTATGTTCTTGATTTCAAGTATTTTGGGGAATTTCGTGTGAGCCTTGATTGACTTCATTTTTGAAAATGAAGGGCAGAGATTATAAGTTGATTAAGGGCTAAGATTGAAGATTGAGAAGATCTAATGGCCAAGATTCAATGGAGACAAATGAAGAGGAAAGTCATGCTTCATTCTACACTTGGAAAACTAATGTGCAAAATTACCTTGTGAGCTTTTGTCCTTAAATCTACAATCTTTGAGTGATCTTCCCTTGATCTTTTGATCATCATTTGCTGAGATTATTTTCATCATCTTCCCCTAATCAACCTCAAGCTAAGACACACTTTCAAGCAAAAATCATTAAGGTGTTTCTTTGAGTGTTCTTGAGCTACTTTCCACAAAGCTTCTCCTAAACTTATTTCCATCCTTGTGAGACTTTATGTGAACCTTTGGTTGAGTGAATGCCACGAATTTGATCCAAATTTATATCCTACCCGTGAGCTTTATATTGAGAAATTGAGAGTTCCTCAAACCAAATAGCTTTTGCTAAACCTTGAGTGAACCAACACTTCATCACTTGAAAAAATCCCTTGTTAGGGCAACCACTTTTTGAGGGTGTGTTTAAGTTTGAGAGATCTTGCAAACCCTTAGTTGTAAGTGATCTTGAAACTTACATTGTAAAAGTTTGAGGGTTAGCTTGGAAACCTTCTTGTAAAAGTTTGAAGGTGGGGAGCTTGGAATCTCTAAGTTTGTGGTGAACTTATAAAACCACTTATATCCTTTAGTGGATTTGGAAATCCTAAGCTTGAGGGCTTAGGTAGTGCATGTAGGTGTGAGCACTGAACCACTATATATCCTTGTGCACTCTATTTTTGATTTCCTTGCTTGTTTGTGTGCTAAACTTACTGCTTTGTAGTGACTTGAATTGATTATCATTTTATTGGTGCTATTAGTGATTTGTGTGCCATAGAAATTGATATTAGGGTGTTGCTTGCTGCCATTGCTTGTAGTTGAACAACTTTGTGATTAGTGGATTCTAGGTATACTTTTGATTGTTAATTTTCTGAAATAGTAATCTGTCAGTGCACTGTTCATATAGCTAGGGTTTGAATTTTGAGCTGAATTTTTTATATAGTGTTCATTAAGGTGTTTTGACATTACATATAAAATTTCGTTGCATTCCGACTTGAATTAATAGGTCAAATATTTTATACTTTGTTGGTTGACAGATTTGTACTGTTTGACATTGTTTTGATCATTTGTGAGTGTTTAGGTTGTGGTTTTGTATTTGATGTTGATGACGTCAAAAAGGTCTCACTACCGAGAAGACGATCAGTTGGTCAGACCTGCTGTCATGCACAGATACCAAAGATATAGATCCTCCCCAGAAGTCGAACAGCAGGGCAGTCGAGTAGCTGTTCAGTCAGGCAACGTGTCAGTCCAGGCAGCCAGGCAGCTTACCTACCAGGCAGTCTTCTATGGAGGCAAGTCCTTCCAAGGAGTTGATCAGCAAGGCAACCCTGCAGCTGAGCACAATGAAGAGAGGTGAGCTAAAGGCCGCACCAGAGGTAGTCCTCTGGCGTTGGCGCTCCGACGCTCAAGTCAGTTGATATTTAATCAGGCAAGCTCCTTGGACTAGAGCTCTCTCCTAGCCAAAGTTCAAATTGTGATTAAGTTGGATAATACCTGACTTGCTGAGCTTTATATAGGATCAAGGATCACTGTTGAAGTGGGTCTTCCAATTATGATTGTGGACCGCACCCAGCTGCTTTTTACCTTGGTAGGTCCAGCAGGTGACACACTTACCGAGGAGACTGCCTGGTAAGCTTGACTAGTCTTTGGGCCACATATGACATGGCGGAGCACCATTGGTTGGAGTATTTTTGTAATATCAGATGTTTATACTTAGTTTTTGGAAACACAATTCACCCCCTCTTGTGTTAGCTTGGTGATTTCAAGATTTGTTTACAGAAACAAAATTTTGTAAAATCAATGTGAAGACATTTATTTCTTCCTAAAGCCTCAAAGGGATCTACAGGCTTCATTTATTGGGAGTTCGACCTCGTAAGTCAAGCTCTCTCTAAATGCAAGCACGCGAAACTTCTGATTCCGCTCCCCTGTCAACCTATTTGAACTAATTTCGAGTAAATGTTGTTTCGCGCACTTACTAAGTCCATAAGGAATTTTATCATTGAAAAAACTACCAGCCATAATTTTCATCTCCAGATTGTCACACGTGCCACAATCACTTGGTAACCTTCTTGAAAGAACTCGCTATACATGATGAGCGAAAGAAACAATAAGCATATCATAAAATAAAAAAATGGTTTGGAATGGAAAAAGGTCCATAATAGACGACAAAAAGAGAAACCTCACCCAATAAGTTGTGTATTGGATGGTGAAATCAAGGTTAGCCAATGATATCAGAAGACGATACAAATCGAATAGCAAATTTAGAAAAGAATCCAATTAAAGACAGTGTGTGTTCAAAATATCTAAAAATGATTATAAACACGATCATTGCCTTGAAACCTTGACTGCAAATGTATAGCTCATATATTAGGTGAGGCAAAAAGAAAGGAAAGCAAGCCCAATTGTTTTGCCTTGTACTCTATCATGCCATTGAAATTCAATTTCATATTTTGTAAGGCACGAAACAGCTGCAGATATTCAGTATTTTTTCTTAATCAGGACAAACAAACCACGAAAAAAAGATAGAAAACACTAAACCTAATTAAACATGGACAAAACCCAAAACAAACTTGGTTCTCATAGCATATGTCTTGAAGGCCTAACGTGGGCAACATTTTTCCATAGCTTTCAATCTTCATTCCCATCTCTTGCTCTGCCTTGTCAACTCTCACCTGATTAGAACTACCCCATTATACATATACAACCTTAATGTGCGAGCAACACACACCAAGTGATTATAATTGATAAGATTATCATGTATTATTGTACCGTAGGGCTCAAAAGTATCATTATCTTATCCGTCATTAGAGTCATGGGGATGTCCAAAATAATAAGTAGACACGAAGAAACAAAACAAACTTCCACACAATGAAGTTAATTAGTAAGCTCTAGCATAACACTTGCCATCACTGAAAAAATTAGCTCATCAAAATGGAAATTTCTTGTTCACGTGTTAAAGTATTAACCAATATAATCACTGTTTTCCATTACATAATTATTAATGATTTTCCCAGGCATAGAAAATTCGCAATTAACAGAAAATAAAATAATTTTAGTCCTATTCGAACTAAGAAATAAACTAGCAAAATCAATAGACTTGCCTAAGGGGAAGCGTAGCGAATCTGGTCCAGAGGTAGAAGAGAACGAAACTTGCAAATGCTATGATCGACCGGGGTTTCTGCGAGTTACTGGTCTTCTGGAACGACGATAAATGCATTGAATTTCGGGTGACTCTAAAAAGGCGTGATCCTACATATACTAATCCAACGACGTATACAAAATTAAACACAGAGACGAAGCCTGTGGGCGTTAAAATGTAAACTCAGCAGCATTTAAAAGTTAGCCCAAAAAACCTACGAAATAGAGAGATTTAGAGAATACCTGATGCAGACGGTCGCTTCTTGATCATCGTTTGCTTTTGCACCAACAAAATTGAGAGAGAATACAGAACGATCGCTTCTTTATCATCATTTTTCTTCTGCCCAAAAAAACAACGAAATTGAGAGTTCTAGAGAAGAAGATCGCCACTTTCCTAGTTGCCAGGAACTGAATAGAAATTGAATGAGATGCATGAACTAATTATAAATTGAAGAACCCAAATTTTTATTCCTAAATAAATGATATGGTAATTGCTCAATGCACATGAAATTTGTCCAATCACTGGATTATTAGCATTATTGGGATTCTCAAAACTCTTGTGCAAAACCTTATAGATTCCCTTACATTATTCCTGACTGTACACTTTACAAAGAAAGGCGAGAGAGACAGAGATTTGAAATTCAAAGTGGTCCAACGGGCTCCAACTTGTGGAACCTAAATGATATTTAAACGATTGCCTATGATTATAGCATTATATCTTTGATTATTGCCTCTCTTTTTTTTGGCACGAAAGGCTCACATAAAGACAAATGTGTTATGGTGGGGATGTGGTTTAGGTAGTGGAGTGATAGCAAATGTCAAATGCTACCACATGAGTTTTTTTTTTAAATTTTCGTTGGGCAACTGCTACCCAGACCTCTTATTTGGGAAAAGAAAATTTTGGCCCCGCCCCTACTATTTTATTATATAATTTATACAAGGATTAAAGTGCACAACTATATTTTTTCATTCTTTATAAACATATCTCCCAATAAATTGACCGCAATTTTATTAAAGCGCAATAACACATATTACATTGCTAATCTTCTGCTATAGTGGGCTCAGTAGGCGCAAGAGAAAACCTACTACGAATATTCTACCTATATGCATCAAGTTGTTCCATAGACGGTAAAACCCATGCAGCTGCACACTCATATATGAAGTAATGCCACTTAGACATAATGGTAGGCATTGGATAACTCCCAGCTAAGGAAACTTGGTGTAGTGATTATCATTAACGTGTCCAAGGGCGATAGCAACATGTTGATATTGATGTGAAGAAGTTGATCGCAGTGGTAAAAATGTGAAGCTCTGTCGTGAACTAACAACATGTAGTATGACATTGTACCTAGAAGCAATCGAAAGATTCATGTCTGACATTATCATCCAATGCTGAGTTGGTGTTGCTCTATCTGATTCAAAGAAGTTCAGGGTGTTGTGAATACCCAATGCATGCTCTTTACTATCAAATACTGCAACATATTCATACCAGAATGCACCCAACTCACCTATCAAGTCACAACGGACAATATCTATGCATGTTTGCCAAAACCAAGACTAGAAGCTATCGTTCGAAAGCTACAATTTTCATCAGGTATTACATATTCCACAACCACAATGTAAGGATGCAATATTGGCGGGAACTGACGGGTATAAATATGTTCATACGTAACATTACTAGATCGAGAACTGTAGAGAGATGAACAACCCTATTAGTGGCCTGAGCTTGAACGAGTTGATGAATTAAAGCTACTATTGACTCAATGTTTGACTGTGATGATCCCAGATATTTCTTTAACTTTGCATGTTGACTCTCAACCCTATTAGTGCTCAAGTTTCCGAAATGTAAATAGGTATCCGTCCGAGCGAAGACCAACATATCTTTATACGGTCTCAATCATACATCTTTAATGTAATTAATCACAATTGTATAGTTTTGTAGGATTACCTCTAGGTGTGACAAATTGTACACGTACGCAGTCTCATTTTCGAATTCCACCAACGTATTCCAGGAGGAGTATAATGCATTCCATGATTCCTTGTCTTGAAAAAATCTTTTGCAATTTGCTAAAATTGCCTTATTTATGTGCCATATATATAATAGTTTATTTGCATCAGGAAAAACCATGCCACATAATTTCATCAGCGCCAACTCTCTATCGGTGACAATAACTCTTAGGGCAACTGATTCCTCAATTATTGATCGCAAACACGTTAAAGCCCATGCATAATTGTCCTCCTTCTCGAAATTTAATAGCACAAATGCTATGCAATATGTCATATTTGCTGAAGTCACCCCGACAATCTCAAGAAGAGACATTTTGAACTTGTTCGTTTTTTATGTTGTGACCATTAGTAAAACACGTAAGAATGCATGTAGTAGTTCTAATGAGTCTGGATGAGCAAAGAATAAATCTTGGAGCTCGTTGGTTATATCGTCGGTTCGATAATAGAAAATGTACATGTGCTCGTGTAGGAATGACATTAGAGACTAAATGTGTGATTTACCGACTTTTTCTGAAGTTCGGAACTTCTGTCGTGCATTGTATATTATTTTAATAGTGGATGCATTTCCCAGTTCTCTTTTCTTCAAAGATGCCAAGATGTCTCGTGACTTGACACGATTGTTAGACATATCTACCATCATCTCAAATTCAAAGTCAGAAAGGCGACCGACATATGAATGCCCCTCCATATATGATGTAGAGGCATGGTTGTGCATTCCATATAGCATTCTTACCATCAAATCATCAGCTCCATGTAATTTCAGCCCTTTAAGTCTGAAAGGACAATCAAGCTTTTTTGTGCCTGTTTGCTTCTTGGAGGATTTCTTCCTTCTGCACATGCCACTACGATTGGATTGCAACAATAATGATAAGATTGATGAACTTCTTGTTAACAATGATGAATCCCAATTTTTTCCCTATTGCTTGAACCACCCAATCAGTCAATGATTGATGTGAATCGAAGACCTGAAAAATAATTTATAAATGTTATAAATTGAAATAAGTGAGCTAAAGATGTTCAAATAATAAGACATTATTTTACTAATTGTTATACCGTCTCGGTTAAAAATTATTTTATAATGTCAACTTCTATTTTCTCTTCATAATCACCCGAAAGTTCTTCTTTTTTCATTTCATTTCTGATAGTACAATCCTGCCAACAAAAAATTTCACTTGAGTAACTGTAATTAATCAAAATATTCAGTATCTATATTTACCTGATCACTAGAACTACTACTTGATAGTCGTAGATCTTGGGCCCAAGCTCTCATTTCTTTCAAATGATCCATATCCACAAGGATAAAAACTGCGTAACAGGTTAAGAGCAGAGGTAGGAAGTTATAGAGAGAGTGTGTGAAAATTGAGATTGAGAAGTGTGAATTAATAGTGTGGCATTGTGTTCTATTTATAGCTTGAAGGCTTACAGATAAAGGTTAAATATATAGCTAACGGTCAATAGGGGAGCCAACGTTCAATATAAAAATGCACGCATAATCTTCAGCCTTTAAACACATGCACAAAGCACTAAAGTGGGTTAGAGAGTGTTCAGAGAGTGCTCTATAGTCAATAATAGTGGCGCCGTCATTCACCTTTTCTCGGTTCTCTACAATTCCCATTCAAATTATCCCCATATATATATATAAGAGCTTTTGTTCATTGTTGAGACTAACCGTGTAGTGAAGTAGTGTGTAGGGGTTCTGTGTGCCTAATATGAAGCCCAAAAAAAATACCCTTCACTAAAGCAGATTTTCTTTCTTAAAAAAATGTGTTTATTATAATAATAAAACAAGAGAAAATCTTTTATTTTCCAGGCCCCTCTACGTTGACCGTTGCATGGATAATGAAAATCAAATAGAGGGGGCCTATCCTCTCCACACCTTATTTTGACTTTTATAGCTCTTGTCAGCGATTGTTCTGTGCAGTTAGTCAACAATGATGGCCCGTCATTTTCGAACATGGATTTAACATGCTTGTGTACCGTTAGCAAAATTTATGTGCAATTAGTGCAGTTAGTCAACAATGATGGCCCGTCATTTTCGAACATGGATTTAACATGCTTGTGTACCGTTAGCAAAATTTATGTGCAATTAGTGCAGTTAGTCAACAATGATGGCCCGTCATTTTCGAACATGGATTTAACATGCTTGTGTACCGTTAGCAAAACTTATGTGCAATTAGAAGCACCCAAATGATATAAATGAATCGTAATCAACATATTACCTTTGCGCCGTCGCACGCATATGTGTGGTATCTAAATGTATGAATTATGATGAGTAGGTATTTACTCTGGATATATGCCGACTAGAGATGAGTAGGTGATGTGTGTATTTTTGTATCACATTTATTTATATATTCTCAATAACAATTCTATTATTTTTGATAAAGATTGAGTTGATACTATGAGTATGTTTGAGTTTTTGATGTATGAGAGTTGATATGAAGTTATGGTGAAGATTGGAGCGCTTACGAAGAAGAAGTAAAGCTCCTGCCCAAAGGAAGAATTGCTTACGCCGTTCCCATGCTTGAGTGTGGATCGAGCGCCATAAGAGAGCATCATACCAGCAAGCTTGCTCGCTTCTCATGTCCTTTCCATGCTCGAGTGCACGGATGTTAGACATGTTTTTAGAAGCTCAAAAACAAAAAAAATTATTCTGATTTAGTTTCTTTGTTTGTACGTTTAAGAATAAGGAAGCACTAATTGAAGGAAGCGTTCTATAACTTGTATTCAAACACACTCAATTTTGTGATGAAGTAGCCACAGTCTCTCTCATCGTTTTCTAAGGTTTTGTTCTTGTGATTTCTTCTTCTCTTTCTTTTATGTTTATTCTGTTGGACTTGGGCTGGGTCGCCCATGAGGGCTAGACTCAGCCCAACCCATTTACTTGGGAGTTGAGGCAGTTGTCTTGGAGACAACTGCTCTCAACTGCCAATATACGTTAAACGTATATTGGCAAGGAAAAACAGAGGTAGAGTTTCTTAAAAGAAGATTACTTCTCCAGTTCCTAAAACAAAAGAATCAAAGGTGTTCGTACTGTGAAATCTATCTCGGTTCTAGTAATCGGAGTTACGAGTTGAAGCATTGGAACCTACTACGATCCTGTCAAATTTGTCGTACCGATCAAGAAACAAGTAAGTGTTTCTTCTTCCTATCGAATCAACAATGGTATCGGAGCCGAATAATAGTATGTTTCATGCTCGATTACGTGTTTTGTAATGTTAAAATCGGGTTAGAATACGATATATACCATGATTTTCAATATGAAAACCGAAACTTTGTTCTGTATTTTGAGCATTGTTATTTCATGTTTTGATTTCGTATATGGTATGGTTGGAAAGCTCTCTGAACAAGCTTTCCAACGAGTATTTTTCCACATTTTTCTGACAAATGTATGAATTGTTATGATTATTTGAAAATGATCGAAATTGTTCTTGGATGAATTTTCTAGGTTACTTTTCTGGAAATTATGTGTTCTTGAACAGTTACAGTCGCGTAGAGACTGTGTGATGATCAAACATCAAAATTAAACACTCAAAAAATTTCGGAAAAATGCGAAACAAGATCTGGAAGTATTTTGGGCCAGGTTCGAAAATTTTTTGACCGGAAAACAGCCCTGGAAGGCGGCACGTGAGGATCACGCGCCAGGCGGAGCGCTCACGCGCCTTCCCCTTGGTCAACCGGGTCCTTTGACCCGGGTTTGACCTATCCATGTGCCCGGGTCGGTTTTGACCCACGGGTTTGACCCGGTACAGGACCGCGGGTCGGGTCAGACCCGCGGTCCATTATTAAAAAAAAAAAAAAAAAAATGGATTGGCGCGCGTTTGACCAGCTTCTTGACCGCGCGTGTGTTACACCGCGGGCTCTGATTGGCTGGATGGTTTTGGCGCGTGGGGGCGCGTGGCACCTGAGGAAATAAAAATTATTTTTTCAGATGTATTAATTTTTAATTTTCTAATTATTTATGATTTATCTGGAATTTTTTGGATTTCTGGAAAATTTTGTGCATGTAATAATTAACTAATTAATAAGTTAATTATTCTTGAATTGATTATTTGTGTATGTAGTGGTTACACGAGCACAAATCATTCATTTATTGACATATAAGAAGAGTGCATCGCATACGATTGCTGAGCATATAGATTATATGTTTTATTGGATTCACAATTTGTGGCATCGTGATGTTCATGAGTTCTTTCTTGAGCAACAACTTGAGATTGTGCTCAATGCTCTACCGGATGAATGGGAGTTTGTTCGTCAGGCGTTGAAACCACGGTTGAGTTTCATTAACTTCAACACTCTCGCTGATGAGATACTGCTTGAGAGGGAGCGCCAGTATACCATTATGGGTATACGTCGAACAGGACGAAGCGCAAGGTCTCTAGAGCCTGCTGCTCGTTTTGTTCCATGGTATGAGGTGTATGAGCTTGGTGGACACAGTGATGAAGACACGGATGATATGATTGGTGATCCTGATTATATACCTAGGATGTGATATGTAGTCTTTCTATTACAGTATCACATTGTACATATTTCCAGTACATATTTTAAGTACTTGCTTATGGATGTACATATTTGATGTTTTATTTAATTAAAAGCATGTTTCTTTTATGTAATTTGTTAAATTAGTTACATTTAATAAGCATGTATGGAAATATTTAAGATAGTGGGAGGTTTTAGGTTGGTAGATTTATGAGATAAATCTTACCTAATAACCAAAATGTTGCGCATGTTTAAATTAAATAATAATAATTGGACTATGCTAACAGAAATTGATTGAATGTGTAACATTACTTTCGTTACTGTTGCATGTGTTAGATTATTATTAATTAATTTGGAAATTTATGGCGAAACATTGTTTAAATAATTTGAATTGTACAAAATCCTAATTTAAGTAATTGTATCTATATATAGTTGAAATGGTTGCAACAAAGAGCATTGTCGCTGATTTGAACCATGGAGACAAACTGAATGAAAAGAATTACGATGTCTGGCATCGTAAGATTCAGTATCTCCTGGAAGAGCAAGACATGTTGGAATTAATTACACAACCCATGGCTGAACCTGAACAAGGCAACACTGCTCAACATAGGCGTGATATGGAAGCATATCAGGTCTATAAGCGCAAAGATCGTGTGGCTCGCATTTTGATGTTGAGCAGCATGAAGAATGATATAATGCTGCGCTTTGAGAGGTATCGTTCAGCTCAAGCAGTTTGGGATGCTGTTAAGCTCCAGTATGGTGGAACTTCAACAACAAGGTTGCGTCAGTTAACCCTCAAGTTCGATGGTTATAAGAAGCGCCAAGATCAAACCATGAGGCAGCATCTAACGGTCATGTCTAACATGATCAGTGAACTGAGGTCTGCTGGGCATGAAATGACTGATGAGCAGCAAGTTCAAGCTGTGATTCGCTCTTTGCCAAGAAATTGGGAACACATGCGTGTTAACCTTACCCATAACGACAACATCAAGACATTTGATGAAGTCGCTCGTCATGTTGAGCTTGAGGAAGATCGTCTTCTCTCTGAGAAGCCTGATAATGAAGCTTTCTTGACTGAGTCCAAATCGCGAGGAGCACAAGGCTCTGGACGCAAGAAGTGGAAGGGTAAAGGAAAGACTTTCCATAAAGGCAAAGGAGGAAATGAAGCTAGTACTAGTGGACACAAGCGCAAGCGTGGGAAACGCGGCGGCAAGAAAGGCAGAAACAACAATTGTTTCAATTGTGGCAAACCTGGTCACTTTGCTCGTGATTGCACTGAGCCAAAGGTATTGTTTGCACAAATTTGTCCCTCTAACTTATATGTTAGTAGTTGTTTAATGCTTGCTGAGACTGTTCCTTTTTGGACTGTAGACTCAGGAGCAACCGACCACATAACAAGGGACCGAACAAACTTTGTGGAATTTCGTCGAATTCCTAAAGGAAGTAGGAGTATTTACATGGGGAACAATGCTTCCGCTGATGTGCTTGGGATCGGTACCTGCAAGCTAGAGCTGCGGGGTGGTCGCACACTTTACCTTCATGATGTGCTCTACGCTCCTGAAGTTCGACGAAATCTTGTTTCTGTTATTGTCTTATTAGAACTAGGTTTTGAGCTTCAGTTTGTTAAAGGTTGTGTAAAAGTATTTCTGGACAACGTTTATTATGGTTCTGGCTATATAATGGATCGTTTTATGGTATTAGATACCACTAACATTGTAGTTAATAACTATCCATCTATCTATGTTGTTGATAAGTCCAGTGCTGTTCCTAATACTGAAAGTATTTTATGGCATGCTAGATTAGGACACATTGGGCAAGACCGATTAAATAGATTGGCACGAGCAGGTCTCTTGGGATCACTCGCCAAAGTAGAATTGCCCACATGTGAGCATTGCCTAGCTGGAAAAGCAACTAGATTACCATTTGGCAAAGCCAAAAGAGCCATTAGTCCATTACAGCTTATTCATTCAGACATTTGTGGACCACTGAATGTGAGGGCTAGGCATGGTGTCGACTATTTCATCACTTTTATAGATGATTTCACACGTTTTGGTCACGTTTATTTGATTTCTCATAAGTCTGATGCATTGGATTGCTTCAAACAATATACTAATTTGGTAGAGAATCAATTAACCATGAAGATCAAAATTTTAAGGACCGATCGAGGTCGTGAATATCTATCTGATCAATTTAAAAGTTTTTGTGATGAAAAGGGTATAGCTCGACAGCTAACTATTCCTTATACTCCGCAACAAAATGGAGTTGCAGAAAGGAGGAATAGGACCCTATTAGACATGGTTAGGTCGATGATGGCGCAAGCTAATTTACCTATTTCCTTTTGGGGAGATGCGTTATTAACTGCTGCATACGTACTTAATCGTGTTCCCTCTAAATCTGTCTCATCCACCCCATATGAATTATGGAATGGCAATAAACCTAATTTAGGAAATTTGCATCCTTGGGGGTGTGCAACTTACATTCATAATAATTCTCATCAATATGGGAAACTTGGTCCTAGGGGGAAGAAGTGTATTTTTATTAGATACTCAGAAACCTCCAAAGGATTTGTTTTCATTGGTGAAAAAGCTGATGGGAGCATGACAGAACGTGAGTCCCAAGATGTCATTTTCTTAGAAGAGGACTTTCCTGTGAGAGGTAAGGTCAATAAAGATTTTCAATTATATGAAAATCAAGAAAATGGCGCCCCAACCGCAGTTGAGGGATTAGAGAACACTCTTAATCCTCCCGTGGAACGTGGGAGCGACATGGTGCTTGATCCGACTCCTATGGAGCAAGATCATGAGCAATCTCAACCTCGTCGAAGCATCCGTGAACGTATCCCACGTCGTCGATTTGAGATTGAGGGGGAAGCATTCATGATTGCCCCACAGGATGATGAAGAGCCACAATCGGTAAAAGAGGCTCTATCTGGTCCTCAGGCTAAGGAATGGAGTAAAGCTATGGAAGAAGAAATGGAGTCAATGAACGCTAATCAAGTCTGGGATTTGGTTGATCTACCGCCAAGGCGAAAATCCATTGGAAATAAATGGATTCTCAAAATTAAACGTAAGGCGGATGGGTCCATAGAAAGATATAAGGCTCGACTAGTAGCAAAAGGCTACACACAAGAAGAGGGAATTGACTATGAAGATACATTCTCACCTGTTGTGAGAATTACTTTTGTTCGCCTCGTTCTAGCTATAGTTGCATATATGGACTTAGAATGATTCCAAATGGACGTAAAAACTGCTTTTCTCAATGGAGAACTAGATGAAGAAATCTATATGGATCAACCTTTGGGTTTTGAATCTAAAGGACAAGAGCGCAAAGTTTGCAAGCTCAAAAGATCTATATATGGTCTCAAGCAAGCATCTAGGCAATGGAACATCAAGTTTCATCAAGCAATCCAAAAGAATGGATTTACGATGATGGATGAGGACCATTGTGTGTATTTAAAACGTTCAAGTGATGGTTTTGTAATTTTGTCCTTATATGTCGATGACATTCTAATAGCTGGAAACAACAAAGAGATGATTGATACCACTAAAAAGTGGTTATCGTCCAACTTTGAAATGAAAGACATGGGTGAGGCTAGCTACGTGCTTGGTGTGAAGATCATTAGAGATCGCGCTAAAAGGCTTTTGGGTTTATCTCAAGAGACTTACATCAAAAAGATGTTGGAGCGCTATCACATGCAAGATAGCAAGCCGATGGATACTCCTGTTGAAAAGAGTTTGAGCCTAAGTCTTGATATGTGTCCCAAGACTCCAGAAGAGATAGAAAAGATGTCCAGAGTACCTTATGCCAGTGCTGTCGGGAGTCTGATGTATGCAATGATGTGCACACGTCCTAACATATGTTATGCTGTTGGTTTGGTCAGCCGATATCAGTCAAATCCTGGTCAAAAGCACTGGATGGCAGTCAAGAGGATTCTGCGGTATCTGAAAGGAACTTCAGACTATATGCTATGTTATCAAGGGAAGAAGGATTTGCGCTTGATAGGTTACTCCGATGCTGATTGGGGAGGAGACGTTGATCAGTGCAAATCAACTTCAGGATTTACTTTCTTGCTAAATGATAGTGCAATACTATGGAGTAGCAAAAAGCAATCTTGTGTAGCCTTATCCACTATGGAGGCTGAATACGTAGCTTGTTCCGCAGCAACTCAGGATGCTGTTTGGTTAAAGAGTTTCCTGCAGCACTTAGAAATTGTCAAAACAGCATCAGAACCTGTGACAATTTTCTGTGATAACACTGCTGCATTGGCTGTTGCCAAGGATCCTAAATATCATGGAAAGACCAAACACATAAAGAAACGATATCACTATATTAGAGATGCAATTACTGACAAGGACGTGGTCCTAAAATACATTTCTACAAATGACATGGTGGCAGACCCACTCACCAAGCCTATAGCAAGGGATGTATTTATGAAACATGTAAAATCCCTAGGCATGTGTAGAATGTAATCTGCGATTAGGATGCTTGCAGTTTGTTGAATAAATAAAATGTCTACTGCATATTATTCAACGTTTGTTTTACGGTATATACTATAAAAGTATAGTTGTACAATTCAATAAGGTATGTTAATAGACAAAGATTGGCTCACTCACACGAGCAATCGCCTCTAGCGCTTGTCAGGCGAGTAGAGATGAGACTATTTGAGTTATAGCGCTCGATTAGCGACATTGGCGCAGTGGGAGCGAATTTAATTCAAAGTCATCAATTTGGAGTCGCCTTGGTTGGGACCAAGATGAGATTCTTAAATAAGAGAATCGACATGAATGAATCCCTGCCATTCATGAGTCTATATGATAAAAGCCGAGTGTGAAGTTAGTCATCTGACACTTTAGAAGTGAGTAGATGAGAAGTTCAGGTTTGGCGCCTGTGATTTGGTGACAGAACTAAGACTCGTATGGTATACTATCTCTAATGAGGAGAGCAATGACATACATTCTTTGTCTTAAGAAAAGAAAAGAGAAGCTCTGCCATAACATGCATTTCATACTGCATGTGCTAGTCGACCTATTTGGAAGTGAAAGAATGGATCCCTACTTCTTCACTGTGTGAGTCCTAGAGAGATCTAGACATAGATCTCAATACTTTACCCTTTGCAACTTTTGACTATATCATGATGTGATGTATTAATGTTTGCTACCTTAAGGGTGTATCCTATGGTCATGGAATGATTCGACATAAAGGTGCACTCCTAGGAAAGCGAGTTAATTCAGATCTAATTGATATGAGGGCGAAAGAAAGAACATTTTTTTTGGATTTACACCTATTGCTTGTATTTACCGGCCGGGATCATCTCGCTCAAAGGAGTTTGATATGATTTAGAATACTTGTATTTGTTGTGATGGATTGAGTATAGAATTCTTGAGGGATTGAATAATACTCAATTATGTGTGATTCAAAATGTTTGGGGTATATAAGTACACTTTCATGAATAAATATATTTTGAGGTTGATGTCTCTAATATGGCCTGTATGAGGTTTCTATATTAGAGCTCCCAATATCTGTGTGCTTCAGGTCGCACAGTCCGTTCACCTGTATGAATGATTTCTTATGCAAGTATAAAGTCCAGCCCATCATGGGCGAGTGGGAGATGTTGGACTTGGGCTGGGTCGCCCATGAGGGCTAGACTCAGCCCAACCCATTTACTTGGGAGTTGAGGCAGTTGTCTTGGAGACAACTGCTCTCAACTGCCAATATACGTTAAACGTATATTGGCAAGGAAAAACAGAGGTAGAGTTTCTTAAAAGAAGATTACTTCTCCAGTTCCTAAAACAAAAGAATCAAAGGTGTTCGTACTGTGAAATCTATCTCGGTTCTAGTAATCGGAGTTACGAGTTGAAGCATTGGAACCTACTACGAGTTGAAGCGATGGACACCGCGGATGAAGAGCATGATATGGTGAACTCTACAGCTACAGCTCCAGCGATTCTTGTAAGTGAATGCATATCTTCTAGAAAAAGATCATGGGTATGTGATCATTTTGATGTGCCTAAAGACCAAGTTGGTAAATGTAGGGCATTTTGCAAATACTGTAACAAAAGTTATGCTGCTGATACAAAACAAAATGGTACTGGTTCATTGAATAATCATTTGGTTAATGTATGTGCATCCATGGGGAATCCATTTAGGGATAGGGAGACTGAATTGATGAAGGGACATATGGAGAATCCATGTATGTGCATCCATGGAGAATCCAACTGGACTGTTTTAATGCTTTTGATAATTTGATATTTTGGACCATTTGGAATCATTTGGTTACTTTGGTATGTAATATTCTAATGGACTAATGGCCTTGTAGTATGCACTTTGCAGTAGTGTAACTGCACTATTTTAATTCTTTTGATAATTTGATATTTTGGACCATTTTAATTTGGCATGTAATATTGTAATGGCTTGTAGCCTTTTTAGTTTTTAAGCCTTCAACTATAGTTGAATTTCGTATGTATTATTTAGGCCCAAAACTTGTATTTGGATTTGTAGTTTAACTATTTAAGGCGTTTGGGCCTGGAAGTGTTAATGTGTCATGAACCGAACTGCTAATTTTTTAATTTATACTTGTGATTGGCCTGAAGCCTAACAAAACTGAGCCCAACCCATTAACCGAAAACCGGCCGAACCGAATATCGGTTATTACCAGTACATTTTGTGAATTGGCCGATTTCGGTGACTACTAAATGAAAAAACCGAGACTTTCGGCCCGGGTGTAAGCCACTGCCAAACCGACTGATTACAGCCCTACCTTTACCTCATGCTTAACCCCAAATGATCAATTTAAAACCCAAACCAATAAATCATACATATAATGCCCACAACTTGTACAATTCATATATATGGCCCAATTTTCATGAAATTGATACTCATGCTTAAAACCAAATATACAATCCATACATACATACACAGATATATATATATATATATATATATATAAATTTACACATGCTTATACGTACATCTATACACACACCACATCCATACCTTTTACCACCAGATCAATTAAAGCATCTTACAAAACATGAAATAGGCAGAACAATTATCTAAATACAACAACCCAAAAACAATGATAAACACGGGCATTTGACTTTGTTATTTGTAGTAACCTACACACACATGCTTATACCTGCATATCTATTTATGAAACTAGATCAAAGGAAACAAAGCATATCACCTCATGGCACTGAATATACAACCTCAAGCTATTTGAACCAATTCAATAACATGTTCAAATACTAGCACATAAACAGAAAACACAGGAATCCCAATTACAGAGTTTGCCAACACTATATCATATCCATTGTATTTTCAATCACAGAAATAACAAAACATGCACATTATGAGATTAACAGATCAAATACAGAGTGCACAAAGATTCAATGAAATCAAAAATTTCCATATACCTTCCCAACAAAAATACTCAAGAACACCCAACGAATTAAAGAACAAATGGCTCGAGAAAACCTTATGAGCTATAGAGGTGGATTGAATGAGAAAAGTATGTTTCCGGGTAGATTTTCAGGAGCCTCAAAATCGGGTAGAAGTAAAGAAGAAATTTTGACAGTGAACTAGGATTTCAAACAAAGGATCGAAACAAAGAGTTCCCCTCTAAATCTCACTCAGCGTAGCCTCTCAATTTTTCTCTCACACGTAAGAATTTTAGCCTAGAAAACAGGCAACCAAAAGGAAAAATCACCAAAAAACCAATCTCACGGCTAGCTCTCTCTCTTTGGAATTCCCTATCCTCTTATTTCTTCTCTTTTTATAGCCCATTAGCCTCGATCTCTACTCCCCTAATGCCTCAAGGATTTCCTAAAATAACACCTAACCCGATCTCCTTCCTCATATAAATATTCCAAAATCCCTAAAGCTTAGGTTGAAAATCCCTTCTGTGTGAAAACCCTAAGGTTTCTGCCTCTTCTCTCTTTCTTTCTAGCTTTTCCCTCTCTCTCTTCCTTTTCCAATTTTCTCTCTCTCTCTCTCTCTCTCTCTCTCTCTCTCTCTCTCTCTTTCCTTTTCCGATTTTTCTCTCTCCCTCTTTCCTTTTCTGACTCATCTCTCCCTCTCCTTCCTTTCTGGCGCCTCGCTCCTTCTCTCATTCCTTTCTGGCATTAGGTTTAGGTGACAGTTTGGACCAGGCCTTGGCTTATGCATGTAGTGAGCTAGGCTTTGATTGATTTTGTGGTTCTCCTTATTGGATCAGTTCTTTGGGTAAAAAATGGCTTAATGGGCCGATGGGTCTAAAGAAAATGTGACAAACGAGCCTGTTTTTTCCCTTATCCATTTGGGCTTAAACTACCTATTGAACCCAAATTGAAATTACTTGTTTGGGATAATACATAGCCGGTCATACTTGATGGACCTTTTTACCATTTAGTCTCAAAAAAATCTAGTATGACAGGTGCAGTCACATGACACTTTTATTGGACGGAAATACCCTTTTGGATTCAAAATTCAAACAATACTGTCTGCACACGTGCACAACCCGCCTTAACAATAGGGAGCTTCGATGATAACTTCTAGAAAGTAGTTCCCGTCGATCAAACTCCACTTCCATAAAACGAGCTTTCGATTCTTTCTCTGGTGTGGTATCCTCTGCAGTTTATGTCGTTCCCAAGTGTTCCAGAAGCTACTTCATGATACTGTCATTTTGCGGAACGATCTTCCGGAGACTTCTCCGAAAAATATAACCGGTAAGTAAGGAAGTGCTTGATACTGAACAAATTCTCCTTAAGATACTAAAAGATTGTAACTTTATACTTTTTCATGAACACTGGGGTGGGAACTTACCAGTTTTTGTTGAAGATTATACCAAATGCTTGATACTGTCGATTATGCTGTTTGTAGAACTGATATTGTCATTATATGCTACGAATGGTGGCTCTTGGCCTTAATGTATGACTTGATACTGAAAAATTTATCCTTAAGATAGGTTTTTTTGACTATTTGTGTTCTACATTTCTTTGATCATGCATGTCCCACCCAAAAAAATAGTAAAAGATTCTAACTTTATACTTTTTGATGAACGCTGGGATGGGACCTTACGGTTTTTGTTGAAGATTATACCAAATGCTTGATACTGTCGATTATGCTGTTTGTAGAACTGATATTGTGATTATATGCTAGGAATGGTGGCTCTTGGCCTTAATGTATGGCTTGGTACTGACTTCTGCCCTGCGTGTTGTGCTTGATACTTTGGATGCTTTTGGTACTGTAATGCATAGGTTGTTTAATTTATATGATCTTTGGTACTAGATGTTGTTGGTGCTAATACTACAAGTATCATTAATACGGCTGATACTTTTTATTTTAGTTGATTTTGTTAGTGCTTGATATGGAAACACTTTTGTTACAAATACTTTTGACACTTTTGATACCGTTGATACTGGTGATATTATAAATACTTTTAATACTTCTGATACTATTGTCTGATTTGGTGACACTATGGTTGTGACAGTTATGGCAACGAATAGAAATGTAGTTCAATACCGATTGAACTTGGTCGGATTGGTTGAAGTCATCAGTAGTTTCAAATTCACAATGAAGCAAAAGAGCAAACTCAAAACTCTGCCTTTCTGGAATTTAATCAAATCGATCATTGATCAGAAGATAGAAAACATACCTGTCGTCGGAGTGACATACACTTGTGTGACCTAATCGACCACTACTCAACTGTCTCTCACGATTTCGTATTCAACGGTAAACACTTCAATGTTACAGTTAATGACATGCGCTATATTTTCGATATCGAGGATGGTTCAATTGAGATAGAGGTGGATAGATCAAATTCCGAGAAAGATACTGCGTTGTATCATAGACGATTCACGAAATGCGCAAGGCTTACAAGGAAAATCATCATATCTAATATGAAACAGGCCGCGTCTTCCTACACAGATGAATCTGTCGATGACTTGTGTAGGTCAGTAAGGAAATGTGATACTTATGATACTTTATCATTTTATAATACTGTTTCCTCATTGATATACTGTTATGCCATATGATACTGAATAAGGTTTAATCTCGCTGATGATAAATTTTAATGATACTGCAGATTAATGGTTTTATTCTTGCTGATAGCTTTTTTATACCAACAAGATGTTTGAGTTTGAGTTGGGGATACCTTAAATATGTCGACAATTTGGATTCTATCAAGACGTATGATTGGTCATCTTGCTTTCTGAACTACTTGCGGACCTCTCTTCGAGAGAACGAATCTGCATCAGATGTGAGCGGTTGAGTTATGGTTCTACCAGTAAGAATTGTAACTTTCGCTTGATTATATAATTGATACTGTCCTTAACACTTCCCATTGATACTGTCATCTTTCAGTACTGGTTTCTAGGTAAATTTAATGTTTGCAAACCATCGAACACAAGCAAGTCCATCAATGGCTGTTCAAGATGGGATTTACGGGAGTTTACGCGATTACTCAACCTAGCGAGCGTTGACGACCTACTAAAGTTGACTGTATGAATTTGTGAATTACACGTCAACTTGTCGTCCTATCGCATATTTAATAAGTTGATACTTTTCTTTTTAATAGGATGCAAAAAAGAAGTCAAAAGAGGAAGGCAATGACAGTAGCAACGAAAGCGATAGCGCAACTGCATCTGATACTAAGTCTGATGAAGGTGATACTACTACCAATGGAAGCGGCAACAATGTTGACCTTGAAACTTTCGGTGAGTGGGACAATATTCCATTAAATAAAATGGCAGCAAAATATGTTCCTCCTAAAAAGCAGAATAATGAACATCGGGACCGAATCGAAACGTTAGAAATGAAAGTGTCCCTTCTAATGGTAAGTCATCGTATATCGATATTGTTTATCTTGTTTATACTAATCATTATTATGATACTGTCACTCTGTCCTTCTGATACTGTATCTAGGAAAAGATTGCAGTACTTGAACAAGAGAACAAAGAAATCAAAAGCGAGATAATAAATCTAAAAGTTACTTCAATCGCTTCCGATGTGATGAATGATCATGCTGAAGAAAACATAAGTGATAGTACACAACCTTTGGATGAAATTTTTTCTGAAGAACCAACCTCGAAAATTGAAGCCGAAGCGGTACGAAATTGCTTATACTACTGGTACTGAAATTGATTTTGGTACTGTACATATTGTCATCCCTTGATGTTGATACAGGAGGACAAATACGTTAATGATGCTATGGGGCCAGTAGCCTTGACACCCCAAAAAGTATTAGTCTCATCTAAACCTCAAGGTGGAGGAGAAGTAAGTTGTTGATGTACATATATATTGTTGGTAGTATAAAATAGTTTTTGATACTTGTCATACTGTCATCCGTTCATCTTTATGCAGGAAAAAAATGTCGAGAAAGATAATATTGGCCTAGGAACGTTCACACCCCCTGCAGTATCACTCTTACCATCTGAAACTAAAGGAGAAGTAAGTTGTTCGCGTCTATATATGCTGTTGATACTATGATATATTCTGGTACTGCTTATACTGTCATTATTTGAAATGATGCAGGAAGGAAATATAGATAGAGATGTTATTGGCCAGTAGCATTGACACCCCCGATAGTATCATTCTTACATTCTACACCTGAAAGACAGGTGAGTTATTTATGTCCATAAATATGGTACTGCTTATACTGCCACGGTATACTGTTGATATTGTTGGTACACAGGCCAATAGTATCAGCCTTACCAGCTGACCATCAAGGAGAAGTAAGTTGTTGATGTCATTTTGTACTATTAATACTATTAAAAAATTGTGGTACTGTTCTACTGTCATGATGTCACACAGGAACAAAATGTCGAAAAAGATGTTGCTCATGTAGAGTTGACATTGGCCGATCTTTTCTCTACTTAATACAAGTGGACAGGAATGGTAATCCACCAATTTTCGTATCCTGCAATAACCGTTTACCTTCGATACTGTCGCACAAACATACCACTTGCATTCATGAGAATACTTGTTCGAAAAGTGTGCCTCAACTCGTCGATCATTATTCCTTATGTAATCAAAACTAAACCCTTTCTCAATGGAATATCGACATAAAGCACACCTAAACTCATCAACCCCATCATAAAATACTTGACCAACATGACTAAGCTCTCCACCCCAACTAGACGATAATAACCTCTTGCTACTATCCGATGAAGAATAGTACACCCTTGCATTTTCGTCATGGTTGACAGCATCAAACCCAGAAACAGTAGCAGCATTATTAGCACTATCAATCATTGAATCAAAAATATTAACACTCCCAACACTAGCACCAGCAGCAAACCCATTACAAGACACAATAACATCAACAAATCTCAACCCCAAAGCACATTCTAAAGCACTCATTATTTTGAAATCAGATTCGTTCTTAATAATGCACCTATCTTACCCCGGAATCGAATACGTCAATGACACCTTATCAATCTCCAAAGAAACAAAGCCCTCACACAACCTCCTCAGAAACAGATCATAACAACATTCCATGTCAACCATCATTGGAATCACATCACCTTTATACTTACACATTAAAAAGATGTTCGAACTCATCGCTGTGTAACAACGAACCAATCAGATCTGACTCAAAGGACCTCGCTTTAACCGTTTTCATACGAAAACAACCCCTCGCCAGCCACCAATCGCACCTAAAAACAAGAACACTGCATCAGATCGAATAGCATCTACTCATCCAAAAACAAAGAAAAGAGCTGCAATGTAGCTCAAAGTTTACACAAAACCCACAGTATCATGCACAGCTTTCCCTTGCCAACGTTACTTCGCCGCAAAACCGCTTCTATTTCGCCGCAAAACCGCCTCGATTAGATCGGACAGAACCGCAACTCCGCCGCGTCTATCAGGATCTGTGCAAACATCTCCATCGATTCTTACAAATAAAACATATGGCGAAGGGCATTTCAGGTATTAATTAAACATTTCTCTTTCTCTATGTTTGGGTCATGTACTTGGATTCCTCCTCCCAATTTGGGCCCAAATTAAGAATAAATCTTTTGAATTCTAATTGGAATTTGGCCAAAACCTAACTTTATTCAATATTATATTTGTTGCTTTGAACCAAAAATCGGGTACAATAATTTATATCTTTTGGTGGAACTAGAATTATGGAGATTAATTGTCGACTATTCTGACCCGAGTTTAGGGAATTAATTGGTTGTGATAGTTCTTTTGTTCTTAATGAGTTATTGAAAATTTGAATACTAAATAAACAAGTGCGATACAACAATATTTACGAGGAAAACCCAGAATAAATCAAGGTAAAAATCTCGAGCTTCTAGAGCCACCAACCTTGAAGCAATCTACCATAACAACGAGTTACAACAATATCCCTAAAGCTAGGATCCACAAACCTACACTAGTTTCTTACTCGAATCGCACGATACACCCTTCCACAAGCATATACTTCCACCAAATGCTCTAGAGTCACACTAAAGACTTCAAGCTCCAAAAACATATAATAACGCCCTCAAAGTAGTATGCATGAATGCTTGAAAAACATCTTCAATAAAAATCTTACTTAAAAACAATATCAAATTCAGAATAGGCAGGTTTCAAAAGCTAGGATTATTTGGTTACCATTAGCTATATATAAGATGCACATTTATAGCAATAAAACCCTATATAATGGCCTAAATAATATGATCAATATTGACCCACAAAATTAGCTAAAGATTGTATACTAATCGTGTAATAAACACCATGAAAGATAATAGAAGGCTTCCTTAATTTAAGGAGATGATTATCTCTAAATAGGAAAGGAGATAAATCTTTTAAAAAATAGATAATCATTCTTAAAACAACTTGATTTTATTCTAATAAATTAATTCAATTAAATCAATTAATTGGTTAAAATCAATTACAAAATCCACTTAAAATTAACTAACCTAAAAACCTGAAAACCAAAGTTTCCAAAAACCGATTCACATGCAGGCTATGTAAAGCTTACATGAAATCCATGTAAGGTACAAGCAACTTACATGACCGCACTGCAGACAGAAACTACAAACCAACTAATCCTAACCTGCATTCTTATCTAATATGGATCCCAGCTACTCTAGATGGATGATTACATTGGTCAAGCATAATATCACATAAATAAACCTCATAAACAGACCCCTGAGACTTGTTTGAAAAAACCCAAAATAAAATCAATCACTCAACCCCAACTAGTCCAAACTAACCTATGACATCAATTCAGCTCAAGAACATATTAGCAGATGATAAACATGTGCAACACAATGTATCATAAATAAACACAGGATCAATAATAAGTATCATCCATTCAACAAATAACAACACATTTGACACCATAACTACCAATCATCCATACCAACCAAACCAAAAAGTCAACACAGTCATCACAAAAATGGTCATCATCACAAAATTCAACATCCTAATATCCACAAAATTAGCATCAACATAGCAGAATGCTAGAATAAACCAAAGGTGTCTAGTAAAACAAAAAATAATCTACCGCTCTCCCTCAAACTACTCTCCCTATTTGTCAACCACGTGACAATCTAGGAACAACGAGATCTCTTGGAAGCATCTTGCATAAATTGGGACATGTCCATGACCTCAGTTTTGAGAAGAGTATATTGACTATGTACTTTAGTCATATCCTAGCCTCGTGAACAAACACCCTTATCAATACGATGCTCAATGCACTCCAAAGCTTGAGAGAGTATAAGCTTATCCTTTTCAAGTGCAGTGACCTCGTTAGTCATACCTTCAATTTTTGTCATCAACATAATTCAGTCCAGTGGTGATCTTATTATCAATAGCAGTAATGGCTATGAGCATAGAAATCAAATCAACAAAGACTACAGGTTTTCGTTAAGAGTTAGATGTGGGGAGGTAGTGGCGACAAAGGAAGACTCTTCTCTCTCAATGGGAGGTGTCACCTAAATACGGGGATGAGGCTGAAGAACTAGCTTTTGTAGCAGGCTTCTAGACACAGTCTTGGCACATCTGGCTGGATCAGGAGGAAGGATATAATCGGAAAAAAAAAAGTTTGATGCAACTAGGAAGTCAATGATTTAAATACCAAAAGGTAAACCGTACTAGGTTGTATTCTCAAATTTAGCTTGCACTATCCTCCTGAAAAATTGATATGGCTAGATAGATAGATTTTCCAACTAGAATGGCATGTAATAACCTTATCCTACCATCATTCAGCCCTCCTCTATGCCTAGTTGGTAGAATATTGCTACAAATAAAGAAATTCAAGGCTTGGTATTCAAGCTTCAGGGTGGTACTAAGCAATGCACCCTTCACAATAGCATTGGATACATCACTCCTAAGCAGAGGTGTGATATCAATCACCTTTTCAACTTTATCAGAATGTTCAAGATCATAAGCAATAAATTCAGGATTCTCAATTAGAGAGACTTTCAGTAACTTAACAATGAGCATAGGTGAAAAGGTGAATTCTTGACCTCTAACTATGGTTTGAAAGGTAGAGACAACTTGAACCTTAGGCTGGTACATATTGGCATAAAATTCCAAAAAAAAAACCACAAAAATCACACCAATAATCTCATAATATGAATCCCACTTCCTAGACCTCAAGACAGAAGGAATTTTAGAGGTTTCAAAATTAGACAGTATGAACCTTCCTTCAGGTATGAAATCCTTACCCGAGAAGTAGTTATTGTACCACTTCCTAGAAGTAGAGTTAGGAGATCGATTATGGGGAGGAGTAGAAGTTGCCTCAGACTTTGAGGAAGAAGAACGTAGTTCCATCATAGCAATGGTAAAAAGGGAGGAAGCAGTTTCCTCTATGTGGGTCTATTTATGAGAATAGGCAGGCTTGGACTTTCTCGACCCAGAGGGTTAAACAATGTCGGCTACAAGAGAGGCATCAATGGTCGTAGTGGCAGGCGTGGCAGTGAAAGTCTTAGAAAAATGGGTTTTGGACGTCATTGAACAAGACATAATAGTGGTATGGTTCATGATGACACGAAGCCTACATAGAAAAGACAACAATGACAACTGACAGTGACACATCTAGGGTTTTGACCACAAGACTCAACCTTGATGACCCGTGCTTTCCCAGAAGAATAAATGCACCACCCAACCTATTTTTTATTAAATGCAAAATGAACACATGGTAAACATGCAAAATAGTGAATATGATGGAGGTTATATGAACTTAACGGAGCCTGCATGAATGCTTCGTGCAATCAAACACACAAATATTTAGCAGACATTTCACACATTATTATCAAAAATATGGTTAGAGATCAAGGATTCATCCTTAGCAGCTTAATTGCCAAATATCAAGGTGTAAAAATAATACCTTATAGTTCCATTACACATATCTTATGCACTTAGTCAAATGATAATTCAGTTCGTGAGTATGTGTTGCTCAAGAAATTTATACTAAGCACCCAAGACATATCATAGTAAAAGTTTTGAATCAATCAACAACTCAGGCGTACTCATGAGATACGTCCGAATTTGTTCACATATTTTATTTTTCTCATGAGATTTTTTTTTCTAGCTTTTCCCATGCATGAGTAGATAGCCCTCTCCAATTTTGAACTCATTTGAATTTTAAGATATGAAAAAATGTAATTGGTGGCTTTCACGCTACTCAAAGACTGTCTTTCATAGGAGCTCATGAAGTACAAACACAAGAGCGGATTGAGACAAACATAAGACAATTAAGATACTTGAGATTAGTGTTCTACAAATATGAGTACCATCAAAAGTGTTTCATGTAAGATATAAGTAAAATCCATAAAGTAAGTGTGAGTACACAGATCTATAAGTCAATTGAAGTCTAAATTGAATCTATCCTTGATGACATAACACTACATAAATATAAACAATGCACACATCAATCAAACAAAACATGCAATAGAGATATTATCATGCAAACACATGAACTATGCTACTAAACTACACTACTAGATGCATGTGGGAGAGAATCAAGGAAGACTGACACTTAGGGATTTTCTAAGGAATTAGAACCTTTTCAGATCAAGAGGCATAGTGAAAAAATCGGATAGTTGAAGATCACTAAGAATATACTCAAGATAAAGAACTTGATATTCTATTAGATCACGAAGGAAATGGCGACGAATTTCAATGTGTTTTTCCTAGAATGCTAGACATGGTTCTTAGATATGTTAACGAAACTAACATTATCACAGCAGACCATAAGCTTACCCTATTCAAACCCATAATCAACCAACATATTCTTCATCCATAGAAGTTAAGTACAACAACTTCCTGCAACTTTGTACTTGGCCTCAACAGTAGATAAAGATACATAAATCCTCTAGTGGTACTTTTTCTATCATCACAACACTTTTCTTAATTAGCATCAAAATATCCAAATATACTCAAGTTGGTGTCAATAGAAAAATGAATGTCATAGTCACTAGTATCACTCACATACTTCACCATACGTTTCAAAGCCGGAAGACGAGATTCTTGAGGACATGACTGATATCTTGCATAAACACCAACAATAAAAGCTATATCAAGCTTACTTGAAGTCAAGTAAAGTAGGCTTCCTATCATGTTTCTATAAATACTTTCATTTACAGCTTTACCTAACATATCATTGCTAAGTTTGGTGGAAGTACTCATGGGAGTCAATGAATGCTTAGAGTTTGCTAGTCCAAATTTATTTACAAGATCCTAAGCATATTTCGATTGAGAAATAAATATTCTATCATTAAATTGCTTTACTTGTAAACTAAGAAAAATTTAAGTTTTTCCATCATACTCATTTCAAATTCACTTTTCATCACATCATAAGTAGAACCAAACATAATATCATTCAAATAAATTTGAGTAATAAGCATATTCACACCATCAAACTTGACAAATAAAGTAGAATATGAATGACCTCTTTTAAACTAGATTTAACAAGGAATGAAATTAGATGCTCATACCAAGCACATGGTGCTTGTTTCAATTCATAGAATGCCTTTTCCAATTTATACACATAATCAGGATGTACATGATCAACAAATCCTTTAGGTTTTGCAACATAAGCCTCTTCTTGTAAAATACCACTTAGAAAATCACTCTTCACATCCATTTGATAAAGCTTAATTTTGAGACAATATGCAACAATAAGTAGAATTCTAATGGATTCTAACCTAGAAACAAGAGTAAATGTTTCATCAAAATCTATGTCTTCTACTTAAGTGTATTCATGTGCTTCCAAATGTGCTTTATTTTGAGTAATTAATTCATCCTTAACTGTTTTGTTCTTAAAAATCTATTTAGTACCAATCAAATTCCCATTAGACAGACAAGGAACTAATTCCCACACATTGTTATGCACAAACTGATTCAATTCTTCATGCATGGCAGATATCCAACAATCATCATGTAAGGCATCATCAACCTTCTGAGGTTTAATTTGAGATAAATAGCACAAAATTTTTACCTCATTGAGTTGCTTTTGATGAGTTTTTAATGGAGCATAAATGTAACCTATACCTAATCCTTAGGATGATAAAGTCTCCCTCTTGCAGATGGATGAAGCTCAGGTGCACTTTATGTTCCTGTAGACTCTGATGTCGGCTACATGAATTTTGACATAGCCTGTCTAGAGTCCAATATAGGCTGTCTGGAATCAGCTTCAGGCTGCCTCAAAACTGAAGTAGGCTGCCTAATATCTATATGCAACTCTTCACTTGAGTTTGGTAGACATAGCCTCTTAATGTATCCTCTGTCGTAGTTGCATCAGAACATTTTGCAATATCTGATTCCTACACATCTTCACTAGCCACTTCATGATCATGAATAATTACATTAGCAGACTCCATTATAGTAGAGGTATTTTTGTTAAACACTCTCTAAACAAGGTTGTTTGATGAATACCCAAAAATATACCCTCATCACTATGAGAATCAAACTTACTCAAGTACTCCCTGTAGTACCCTATTTTTGTCCGGTTTTAATTCCAAACAGAAGACGAGAAAAATATAATAAATTAAAAATAATTAAACATTGATTACAGAACAATAGTGATTAAATTTAAAGTACTTACTTGTTGATGGTCGTGCCGATCCATGATACTCATGCAACTTTACTAAACACTCCCTTATTCTTTATATCTTATTATTTATCTTATTTTAAAGGACCGTTGCCCTCTGATACCATTTGTAACGTTCCATCCCACAAAACCCTAATTCCAGGGCTTATAGTCCAAAATGCTACTTATATTACAATATAAACTTACCCTACATTTAATACAGAACCACTTCAAGAAGAATTCCACCAAATCATCATTAAATATACCACTATGAATCATTTTTCCAGTACTCGGGCCCTTAACCTAGGTAAACTGCTACAGAGCAACCGGTCGTGATTTCTATCTAATGATTTACCATAGAGCACATCTAGTTAACATCCGTATTGTAAAATCTCGAGTTTTCAGATAGTTTATGAGATAAGGTGAGGTGTCATATCAAATTTATTCAATTTATTGGGTGGGAGATAATAGTTGTTAAATAGGGTTGTAATAACTAGTAGTGTTTTATATGTTGGTAATTAAATAGGATTGAAGTATTTTTCATTAAATTCTGTGCGATAAATAAAAATTATGGGTCCACCAATTATCGAAAAATAAAGTTAAAATTGGGTTACCACGAATTTTGGAAGCCATTGTTAGAGTAGGAAAATAAATAACATGTAATGGCGAATTTGTAAATAATGATGGGGTAATCTATGTAATTGGATCTAAGGGTTGAGGGCCAAGTACTAAAATAATAAATAAAACATAATAAAATATATATATATGCATGGAAACCGAGGCTGTAGAACCCTAAAAAAAGTGGTTCCGTTTGAACCTAGGGGGCGACGACGGGAGTTGAGATTTTAGCTCCGGTGATAGTAGGCGACATGGCGGGTACGTGGGGGACGATTTAGCCAAGGGGAACCTAGAGCTACCATTTTCGGACAAAATAGAGATGGTTTTGGTCGCCAACAGAGGAGACAAAGGGTGCGGGGCTGTGAACTTCAAGTCGTCGATCCGATGTTTTTCGGACACTGATCAAGTAATAATAACCACCGTTGGAATTGTGGTTAAGAACTCGTTCGGTTTGAGGTGGTGGTGGTCTCCACCGTGGCCGTTCCGGCCATAACCCGGTGACCAGCTCAAGAGGGTCTATTGACTCGGCGCCCCACCCAGTTCCATATTTTAATATTTATTAATAATAAATAAATAATGATTATTCTAAAACAAGGGTAAATACTAATGCCATTAGGTATTGTCACAAATTGCTGGAACGAAATACCATAGCTTAATTGTTTAGAGTTACGGGGACAAGTTGAGGTAAGTAATATTTCAACTGTATTAAGGAACAATGTGTTCGAATATGTTGATTGTTGGGTATGTGAATTTCTGTGTAAACTATGATGCAATATGAGACTGAAATTTATGTTGTTGATGGTCTGTTGATCTATCTAATATTTGCATGGCTTTTATACATCAATTAACATTAGTTTTTGCCTCATTTGATGCTTTTGAGCATCAATACTACATAATCTTGTGATTAATGTTACTTTCAGATCAAAGGTAAAAATGGAAGAAGATGAGGTTAAAAAGACAGAAGTATTGGCGATGGATCAACTTTTATGGAGATGGATCAACCACAAAACAATGCACAATAATCCAGAGAATTTTGGGGATCGATCGCCCATTTTGTGGATCGATCCCCCACGCGTAGATCGCGAATTTCATGTTTTCCAGCTGGGAAAACTTTGCTTAAATTAGAAAATACTAAGCCAAAATGGCATAGTTTAGTATAAAAACGTCATTAGGGTTTCTGGAGGTATAAAAGACCATTTGATGTCATTTTGGAGGGGGTTCATGACCTAGCCACCATTCTCTCACATCTTGGAAGAGTTGAAGAAGAAGAAGAGGAGAGAGGAAGTGGAGCTCCAGATTTTCTGGGTTTAATCTTTCTTTTACTTCTTGCTATGGATATTATGATTGTTATTTGTCTTGTTCTTGTTATTATGAGGAACTAATCCTCTTATTAGGGACCTAATGTAACCTAGCTTTGAAGGTTCCATGAACTTGGCTTGATAATCTATTGATTTCTGCATATTATTGAGTATTTATGGTTATGCTTAATGCTCTTGAGTGCTTGATCACCATTCAATTGATTTGATGCTTGGATTGAGACCGAAAGGAGATATCTAGGACTTGCATCTTGCCATAGATACCATAGGGTTCATGTACCATAGGAATATAGGGACATGCCTTGTGCAATCGTTATGTGATTTTCCACGAATCTTAACGGGTTTTTGTCACTTAAATCCGAATGTTAGGAATAACAGAGGTTAGTGATAGAAATACTTTCAGTGTAACCAGGAATGGAGCATTGAATAGGTAAGGGAGACCGATTGTCAATAATTGTTGGTAATTACGGATTATTAAGTCAAGGGAGTGGAATTGGATAGGTGATGGTGAAATTAGGAACCCTAGTCTTTACTCATTCAATTAATATAATCTGTCACTATTGTTCGTTTACATCTTAAAGAACTTCTTTAGAATATAAATTCTTGTTACATTGTTTATGTTAGTGTTAATCAAACCAAAACAACTTATTCGATTCTCCAAATAGCGCTAGTGTTAATCATAACGGATACTCATCAACTGTTAACTCAATCCTCATGGGAACGATAATATATTCATCACTTTATTACTTGTGCGATTTGTGCGCTTGCAAATAAGTCCCATCAAGTTTTTGGCGCCGTTGCCGGGGATTGATGCAACATGTTTTGTTGATATACGTATAGGTTAACTTTGTTACTAATTTGGATTTTATTTTTGTTCTACTACCTCAAGTACTCTTGTCTTGTTTATGAGCTTGGGGCGACGTACTTTGAGCTTGGATTTGACTGGTTTGGATTCAGAGATTGAAAGAACGTTGAGAGTTATTCGAAGAAGGCAAGGACAAACTGTGAGTCAAGAAGAAGCTATGGCTGAAAATCGAAACAGAGAGCCTCCTATGCAAGTGAATCCTCATGGAGTGAATCCCGACATAGCTGAGCATGTAGGAGGGGTGAACCCAGTTGTTGGTGACAATAATAGAGTAGTGGGACCAGCGTTGAGAACACTTCGTGATTATGCCATGCCTACAATGGATGCATCTCCTTCTAGTATTCTTTGTCCAACAATTTCAGCAAATAACTTTGAGATCAAGCCGGCGCTTATCACTATGATTCAAAATTCATCAATGTATTGTGGTCTCCCTCTGGAGGAACCGAATAACCATCTCATATCATTCTTGGAGATTTGTGACACTGTCAAATACAATGGTGTTCCAAAAGATGCAATTCGATTGATGCTTTTTCCTTTCTCTCTTAAGGACAAGGCGAAAGCTTGGTTATTGGCACAACCACCATCATCTATCACAACTTGGGAAATCCTTGCACAAAAATTCTTGGCAAAGTTCTTTCCTCCCTCGAAGACTGCAAAATTCGCAATGAGATTTTAAATTTCAACCAGAGTGATCAAGAGCCTTTTAATGAGGCATGGGATAGATTCAAGGAGACTTTGAGAAGATGCCCTCACCATGCCATTCCAGAGTGGCTACAACTCCAAACATTCTACAATGGGCTGAACTTTTCTTCAAGATCAACAGTAGATGCTGCAGCAGGAGGATCTTTGCATAAGAAGACTCTACCAGAGGCTCAAGAGCTACTTGATGAAATAGCTTCAAATTGTTGTTTATGGCCAACTGAGAGACTTGCACCGACTAGGCCAGCTGGAGTTTATGAGGTTGATGTTATCGCAAATTTAAATGCACAATTGGCCATAAAGTTTATGCATCTATCTATTGGGACTTGCTTTTGCAGAATTGTTTATCACTCTTTCCCTCAAGTTTGCATCGTGAATAATTTTTTTTGGGAAGCCATTTGTGGTGCTGTCAATATTTGCGTTTAGTGAGTAAAGTTGTATCTGCCTCCCTTGCTGTCTAATTGGGTGTTCCTTGTACTCCCACATTTCTCTCTTCCCCTACTTCCACTTATGCACACACACTGTTTGATGAAATACCCCAATGGAATATTGTTCTCTTTAATTGTGCATTTTCAGCTTTCACATACATTCCATGTAATTCCTGTGAAACTTGCACTTGTGGTGAAGACATTTTTCGATACTATTAAGGGGACATTTCGCACTTGCATTCTTACATATCAATGTCTTGGGCATTTTTTTTCTTTTGAAGGTACTATGGGAAAACGCAAGGCACAAATCATTCCCTCAGCTAGTCCTCAACCTTCGCAAGCTCGTGTTTCTCAACGACCTCCGACTTCTCCATGCTCCAGTCTTGCCTCGCTAGTCCGCACTGCCGTTATACAACATGAGTGGTCTATTCCTCTCACAGTCAGTATGGCCCACGGTAACCATCTAGCTCATGCCTACGTCTTGCAGAATCACTTTTCCTTCTTATTTAATGAGATGCTGGAGCCCATTAAGATTTGGGATAAGGCAGTCCGTGATTTCTATAGCACTTTGAAGGCGGTTCCAAAACCTGAAGATGATTCCGGACCTGCTGAATATTCTGCCGTTGTGTACAACCAGTCCTTTACATTCACTGCAGCTGATGTGTGTGCTACTTTAGGAGTCTCCACCAAATACCAGGAGGGAACCCAACTCTATAAGCCTACTGGTTTAACCAGCATGCAGATGCTTCACTACCTAGTGCCCGACACCCGATGTCATACACCCAAAGGAATTGGCACTCATCGAGCATTTCTACCACCTTCTCTATGGTTGCTTGATGATGTGGTGCGTTTCAACCTTTATCCATTTGGGTCTGCACAAGAGCGCCGACCTCCACTGCTGGATATCCTCTACTACATGCATACCTAGAGTTGGTTTGATTTTGATGCCATTTATATTTCTGCATTTTGTCGAGCCCAGGATGAGCTTCTGCACCAGCCTTCAGGGAAGGGTAAGTTATATTTTCCACGGTTGATTACCTCCATTTTGTAGCGTAAACATATCCAGTCCATGATGTTCGTCGACCAGGACCACCTTCCTCACCTGAGTCTATTCCTATCTCCTCCCCTTCTACACTTCCAGAGCTGGACACTCCTCAGGCCAGAACATCATCTGCCCCTCCAGCATCTCATGGTCCATCATCTTCTGTTGCCCATGTTACACTTCCAGATGTTTACTCAGAGCTATGTGAGTTGCGCTCGAAGATGGACTCATTATCTGTTGCAGTCACTGCTATTTCCTCTCATTTGGGCGTCCATCTACCGGTCTACACACCTTCTCCTCCTATCAGTGCCTCCCAGAGCTCTTCTGACAACTCTGATTCTCAGGATCCTACAGGCTCTCAAGATTATTCTAGTGATTCCCCTGCATTCTGAACTCCAGGTTGTGTTGTTCCTTCCTTTTATTTATTTATTTTGGAATCACTAAGGACAGTGTTATATTCTAGTGTGGGGGTGGGAACCTAAAACTTGTGAGTTTCAGCTTTTGTATTAGTGACGTGAGAACTTCTTGTTTTTAACTTCTGGTCCTTGTTTGTTTTTATGCTATGCCTCCTTGCAATGATGATTACTAGTAGCATAGTTTGATTGCTTTTGAGACAAGTTGTCTGATTTGTGGCTTAGAGACTGTACAATGTTGTTTTTGAACACAAAAATAAATAAATAAATAACTAATACAGCCTAAAGGTGAAGTAAAAAAGAATGAGTATTTTGAAAACATCACTTAGCCAAATGCGGAGACTATGACCTATGTGAGCTTTTGAGCCTTTCCATCTTCATTGAGTGATGAAAATCAACTCCATTTTTTATTTTGTGCTCACTATATACTAGATAATCTCATTATCTTTGTTCGGTTGCTTGGTCACTTGCTAAGCATGCATCTCATGAGCATAACATTCTTGTGAACTCTCCATGGGAAGATCATTTTTGTTCTCAGGAAATGACAGTAAGGCCATCTTTATTAGCCACTAAATTCCCTTTTCAATCAACCCTCACGAAAAATATTATCCCTAGATCCCTTTTTGAAGCCAAACACTAGCCTTTCCTTCTTAGTCACATACTACAGCTATTTGGATAAATTGTGGACTATTTAATGCATTTATTGAAGATCATTGGGATATACTGTGAGAAAGCACAATGATTGAGGAATTCTCTAGGGATTTACATGAATTATCATTAGAGAAGAGACTAAGTTTGGTAAAAAAGGGAAATTTCCCGATTGTGAAAAGAAAAAAAATGTGTAAAGTTTGGGAGAATAAAAAAAAAGGAGATTTGAGGAAGAATAAATGAGAATTGCTGATGGTTGATTTTATGAGAATGGTCTTCAATTGCTAATTTGAATAGTTCTTCAATTGTTATCAGCACTCTTATCAATGCCTTCTTCCTACCTAAACCCTAACCTTACATTACAAGCTTTAAAAGTCCTACTTGATCCTTGAGAAATTATGATCCGAACATGGGAGTAAATTTGGGTGTTGCTCACTGCTTAGTAGTGGCATCCTTTCATAAGATCATATTCTGCATGTTTCATGAGCTTTCTTTGCAAAATGTATATGGGATCTTGATTACACTATTCCACCCATATACACATGAGTGAAACACTTTAGCCAACTTCGGTGTGAATTTATTTCTGAGTGAACATCGGTGAGATTTTGAAGTTGAGGCTAAAAGCTTTGTGATGTGTTCTTAAAATCAACTTATTCTGAGATGTAACCTAAGGGCTACTCTTTACTTTCTGAATAATAAGTCTCTAAGTTGTGGATTGGATAGCTATACTCTATATTGTGATTGAACTGTGTGATCTTCTGAGACTAAACAAGGAGGTGAAAATTGCATTCTGCTCCTAGTCCTAATCTCATTTTCATTGGTGTCCATACTTTCATGTAAATCCTTTTTTCTAAAAATTCAAGATTTTCTCGAGGACGAGCAAAAGCTTAGTGTGGGGGTGTTTGATCTATCTAATATTTGCATGGCTTTTATACATCAATTAACATTAGTTTTTGCCTCATTTGATGCTTTTGAGCATCAATACTACATAATCTTGTGATTAATGTTACTTTCAGATCAAAGGCAAAAATGAAAGAAGATGAGGTTAAAAAGACAGAATTATTGGCGATGGATCAACTTTTCTGGAGATGGATCAACCACAAAACAAGGCACAATAATCCAGAGAAGTTTGGGGATCGATCGCCCATTTTGTGGATCGATCCCCCTTGAAGTTATGAATGGCAAAGAATTCTATGGATCGATCGCCCATTTTGTGGATCGATCCCCCACGCACAGATCGCGAATTTCATGTTTTCCAGCTGGGAAAACTTTGCTTAAATTAGAAAATACTAAGCCAAAACGGCATAGCTTAGTATAAAAATGTCATTAGGATTTGTGGAGGTATAAAAGACCATCTGATGTCATTTTGGAGGGGGTTCATGACCTAGCCACCATTCTCTCACATCTTGGAAGAGTTGAAGAAGAAGAATAGGAGAGAGGATGTGGAGCTCCAGATTTTCTGGGTTTAATCTTTCTTTTACTTCTTGCTATGGATATTATGATTCTTATTTGTGTTGTTCTTGTTATTATGAGGAACTAATCCTCTTATTAGGGACCTAATGTAACCTAGCTTTGAAGGTTCCATGAACTTGGCTTGATAATCTATTGATTTCTGCATATTATTGAGTATTTATGGTTATGCTTAATGCTCTTGAGTGCTTGATCACCATTCAATTGATTTGATGCTTGGATTGAGACCGGAAGGAGATATCTAGGATTTGCATCTTGCCATAGATACCATAGGGTTCATGTACCATAGGAATATAGGGACATGCCTTGTGCAATCGTTATGTGGTTTTCCACGAATCTTAATGGGTTTTTGTCACTTAAATCCGAATGTTAGGAATAACAGGGGTTAGTGATAGAAATACTTTCAGTGTAACCAGGAATGGAGCATTGAATAGGTAAGGGAGACCGATTGTCAATAATTATTGGTAATTACGGATTATTAAGTCAAGGGAGTGGAATTGGATAGGTGATGGTGAAATTAGGAACCCTAGTCTTTACTCATTCGATTAATATAATCTGTCACTATTGTTCATTTACATCTTAAAGAACTTCTTTAGAATATAAATTCTTGTTACATTGTTTATGTTAGTGTTAATCAAACCAAAACAACTTATTCGATTCTCCAAATAGCGCTAGTGTTAATCATAACGGATACTCATCAACTGTTAACTCAATCCTCGTGGGAACGATAATATATTCATCACTTTATTACTTGTGCGATTTGTGGGCTTGCAAATAAGTCCCATCATCTGTGAACGATGATTTATTATGTGATGATATTGAGGACACGTTGAGGTAATGTTTACTTGTGGGTCTACATGAAGCATGACATCCCATGGCATACATGACACGCACATAAATGAAAAATATTTTTACGAACCTAGTACATTTGCTACAAGGAGGATATATGTTGAGGTTATGTTAACTTGGAAAAGGAAAAAGTTTTATTGATTGGAAAATGCTCTTTGGTAGAACACTTGATTAAAGAAAAATCCCGACCGGTTGCTCTGTATCAGTGTACCTAGGTTAGAGCCCAAGTATTGGATAAATGATTTAAATGGTTGACTGTTCATTAAAGATGATAATCACGTGCATTCATGCATAAATATTACTTGCTGAGTTTTAGATCACTATGTTCCGTGATGCAGGTAATGATTTCTCTGATGATTATGCTAATCTGGCGGTTGATGGTGAGCGTCCGGATTCATAAAGATGATACTCATGTGACAGAAGCTAGGTTTTATTAGCTATAGATAATGCCTCAGCAATAAATTATTTTATGTTATGGTAGATGCTAAGTTCGGGTTTCCATTTAATAAGTGAGGGTTCGTGGTACGAGGACTAGAGAGATTATTGCATGTTTTATCCTAGGGGTCATAGTGGAGATATGATGATGGATTTAATTTTCGGTAATTTCTTTATCTTGAGTTAAACTAATGAATGATATTTAATTTCTCATTTGATATGATGTCTTAATGTGAAATTAGGGTTGTTTATTTGATGGTTTAGAATGTGATGTGGGTAGCATTCCCGTCTGTGGTTTATAATCTAGTGTTCTGTAGGTCAGGGTGTTACACATATCCTTTATTCATTTTCATTTTACTTTTCTTTTCATTTAACAGTACCCCATAAAACTTTCTATTTCTAGTACATCCTCCCTGTAGCGGTAATACCTGGTTCATAAAAAGACTTTTTCCTTAAACTGAACTTTTCCTTTTCATGTAATACAATGCATTATGCTTATGAACAACATTTAATACATCAATAAATCATATATAACAAATCACTTTTAAGAAAATCAAAATTCTTATCATATCAGTCTCATCACCATATTCAGTTTAAGTAAATAACAGTACACATTACATTATACACAGAAATACATTAACAGTTTAGTCGTCCAATCACAGTATACAAACAACACCTTCAATACAGTTATAACGTAAATGAACCACTCATATTATAATTCACATATAACTCATCATAGAATTCCAATCAAATACGTATCAATAGCCAAACAATATGCACAGACAATAACACATGCAATCCATAAATTGCATTGTTCCATAATACAGTTGAGTATTACTTATTGTATTGCGCTTCCTTAAGTCCCAATAAAATCAACTGTCTAATTTATCCCTGAAATCCATAATAATGCACCAATTTATTATAATTTAATTTATAATATTATCTCCAATTTAATTTGGGTCAAAAATTAAATATTAGTAGCTTAACTCATCACTAATCGAGTCTGCCCTTCACGCCCGGTCTTACAACTCCATCGGGTCCACTGACTCAGTTTCCCGTCTCTCTCCCACGCGGGTCTTCCAGAATCGATGGGTGTCATCCCCGGATCTCCTCCAATGGAGGCGCAATGGAGCGCACGACAGACTTGAATCGAGTCAGGCTGATGTAGGGAGGGAACCTCTGGTGCAATTTACCTGATTGGAGGCCAGGATTCTGCATTTTCCAACGTTCAACCTCACCGAAGCCGCGACCTTCTTTCTCCCTATATCAATAGCGTCGCATTTTGTCGCCTTCCCCAGAAAGCCACTTTCCATCGCCGCCTCTGGTGTGCCAGGTATTTTGGTTCTAGGTCTGTCTCGAGTTCCGTGCAACATTTTATTTTCTTTTATATTAACTTTCATTCCCAATTTAAGTTGTGTCCTATTTTACATCTCTACCCTTACCACATTCAATGTAATTAGCTAATTGAGCTATCATAATTTATAATTTTGCTTTCTATTTAACTATACTAAACTATCCATTTTAATTTTACTATCTTTTCTTTACTTTATCTATTAAATTCTTGACCACTAAAATTTATATTAATTTCGTTTTAACTCTGATTCTGACAATTCTTTCTCTCATTATTTTTTTATTATATCTTTCGCTATAAAATTTATGAAAATTTTCAGAACCAATTTAAGTCATAAATAACATCACGTATCTGACACATGACAACATTGATCTTACCACATTTATCACAACAGGTTATCCAAAGGTTCAGGGTGTTATAGTTGTACCTCCCCCTAAGTATCCTGACAAAATCCTCTTGACATCTGAAACCAGATAAACAGGTTGGTTCAACATCTTTCATCCAGAGAATGCCGTTATGGCATTGGTTTGGCCGCACCAGGTCCGGTACAACTACTTTTTGATGGTTATTAAAAATTACCTGTATAGACTCACTTTGAGCACCCAGGGTATTTCCCTCTATATCTACCATTGGTTCGGATGTCATCCTAGAGTAGCCAGAACTATATGACGTGTCCGAGGTGGGACTTGATGAGTCCTCTCGGGCACCAATTATCGAGCCAGTGGACATATTTTTTCTAAAACAAAAAGAGGAGAGAACAATAAGAAATTGAACTGAACAAAAGATGGTACGACTCAGTATGAGAGAAAAGGAGGTGGCACGACACAGAAGTAGAAAGAAGGGAATAGTGATAACGATGGTTGAATGATTCACAGACCCCTCTTATGTATAGTTGGGTGTGGCTCAAATCTGACGGATCAGAATAACTGGTTTGCTTTTGCTATTTGATCTAGATCGTCAAATTCAAACGTCGCCTTTAATTCTCACATAAATTTTGCATAAAAAATCGCAAGAACGGTGCATCGATACAGGAGTTAGGAGGAAAATGATATGCCTAAAATAACCCCAAGCAATCATAGGATGACACATGTTGAAAGAAAACATCCCTTTGTATGGTAAGAGTGTTGTGGCATGGGTCGTCCAGGGTGATCATCCTCCTAACAACACACCATGGCTTGGTAAATCCATGCCGTGTCGTGGCATGGTAAGTCCACGCTGTGCCATGGCATGGTAAGTTATGTCACGCCATGCCATGCCACAACATGGTAGGGCCACGCAATGGCTTGGAAAGGGAATAGGGCGCCACGGTCTTAATTAGTGTCCATCCCTCAACAAGATATTGATCTCTCAAGAGTCCAACTTCAACTATGAAGAGGAGTCTTAAAAGGACTAAGCCTCCAAGGAATACACTCAGCCAATAGATTTTGGGTTTTTATCATACGTAAAACTTGAACCATTCAACCCCTATAAAAGGGACCCTCATTCCCAGATAAAGTTTAATCATAATTCACTATTTAAACTAATAGAAGAGCTCTGCATACCGGGAAACTTATATTAACTGAGTCCATACTGACATGAGCGTCGGAGTGCCTACACCTGAGGGAAACTCAGGTGAGTCTTTAGTTCACGTTTGTTCATATCTCTTTCAAGATATTCACTTACAGTAGTATGGATAAGGGTTCTGATACTTTTTTGACGTGATCAACCATCCTTGCATATTCTCATTAATTATTTTATATTTTAACTCATTATCTATTTTCTTTTTATGTTACATGAATTGAAAGAACCTAAACCATTTACAGTGGTCTTAAGGGCATGAGTCTATAGGATTATTATGTCATCAGGAAAAAAAGGTGTATTGAACTTGAGTTCTTCTAAAAACCATCCCTTTATGATAAGAGGTTATTTACTCTTTTTCAAGTAACTTCTAGATTATTTTTGTTCATATTGCAATCTATTGTTAGGGAAGTAGCTATAATTTGTGTCCCAAAATGTGGACTGAGAATTGTAGTGGATGGTAAACTCTCTGAATTTTTATTTTTGAATGTAAAGTCCTCTCAATATGAACTTATGGCGTATAATTGTGGGAATTGACATTGCGCAAGTTGATAATAATGACTTATACAGACCGTGTGTTCCAATTCAGAGGCATCTTATATACTAAATCATATTTTGGAAATTCTACCAAAACATTGGACTATCAGCAGAAAATTACAGGTACAAAAATACACTACTGAATTCTCTCCTATATACCTATGGATTGTCTTTTGTGAGCTACAAATGAGAGAATTTTCTTATTTTCACCATCAATGGTTTAGGGATGCCTGTTTTCACCTATTTTTATCTAAATCCTAAACTGGAATTAACAGGACCTGGAGCTACGCTCGGGCACGGCGCTAGTTTAGTATACAATACAATGTTTGTTTTGTTATTAGACAAAATGATAGTATAATATTTGTAATATTATGTCTAAATTATCACCAACTAAAATAATAATTTTTTATAATAATTTTATGTTTAACAGTGTTTCTATGATAATCTAATGATAAAAATTAATAAATCTTGTCCTTATATAATATTGTTACTAATAATCTAATACATATAAAGTTCATCAATCCAAACAAATATCCAAAATAATTGGCGAAAATAAAAGGTGGTGTTGGCCCAAAATGGTGTTTGTTGCAGGTGTGTCAGAGATTATAGTATCTCAAACTGTCAAAATAATAAAATTTGCACCGATTACTATCTAACTAAATCAAACGAATGTACGAATTACCTTGGGACCTTAGTAATCCTAGGTTCCCCAACTCCAATAGAAGTGCGCTTTGTTGAGATTAGAAGAAATAAATATCAAATGACACCAAGCACAAATTTACACAACGATAGTTGGCATTGATACTTGACGGTAATTGTTCAAAATAGAAGTAGTATCCTAATGGATGACATACCGAAATTACAGAATTGCAAGAAATTGCTTGGCTAATAATAATAGACTTAATTCTGATGTAAGCTCTTGGCTTGAGTTGATTGCTCTTGGCTGTTTTTGGTTTGATTTGCTCAAAAAAATCATACCAGTTGGATTTTGCACAACTCTTGCCACCTGACCCTTATTTTTAGCTACGGGTTCCTCAATTTTAGGCCAACCTATTACACACTCCTTACTTGTCTTTAACTCTTCATGCTAGACCAAATTGTTTCTTCATGGGCTACTCTTCTTGGGCCGGCTTCCCTATTATCTACCTATGCCGGTAACACTTAATCACCATCGGTTGAATTCCTTGGGCTAACATAAATATGGTGCCAACAATTGCCTCCCTCAGCTAGAATTCAACTGCCTTAAAATCAGTTGGATTTTAAGATGATTTATGTACCTGATTTTCTTTGTGGCCTGAGGTCATCTAATATTTTTATTTATCTTTTGCGGCTGCAGATGGTCCGATAACAACATACCTTTTACATAATCATGTTTATAGAGATAGATTTCCAAATACTGGGAACATACGGCTTTAGATACTTGTCGTTTATAAATCTTCTATGTGGCTGACCAAGTCTGCCAACCAGTACGCATTCCCTTGTAAACTTTTGTGTACTTTGAATGGTCCCTCCCAATTAGGAGACCATTTACCTAGCTCTCGATCTTTAGTTCCTTGTGGTAGAATCACTTTCCACACCATTTGACCTTCATAAAAAGCCTTCTTTTTAACTTTCTTGTTATATGCCTTCGATACTTTTTTCTTTTACACAATTATCCTGTTTAGAGCCTCCATCATGCCATCATCCAATTGCTCCAGTTCCATTGCCATGGCTTCTGAATATTCATCAGTAGATAGATGATGATGTCTCATGACCCTTAAGGAAGGAACTACCAATTTCATAGGTAGAACTATGTCATGCCCATAAGTAAGAGCATAGGGACTAGAAGCTGTGCTCATTCTCTTTGATATGTGATAAGCCCGTAATGCCTTTGGTAGTATCTTGTGCCTGGCTCTAGGATTATTTTCTATCATTATTGCAAAATAGCAATAAGTACCTTATTTGAAGCCTCTACTTGTCCATTAGCCTGAGCATAGTATGGAGTAAATGTGAGAATTTTGACTCCATAGTCTTCCAGTAGAGCTTTTACATCACCTTTAGTAAACATTGTTCCCTGATCGGTAGTGATGGTTTCTGGAATCCCAAACCTGAACATAAGTTCTTTGATAAAATCAACCACCTCACTTCGTTCTATCTTCTTCAAAGGCATGGCTTCCACCCACTTTGTGAAGTAGTTGGTAGTAACCAAAATAAAGTGGTGTCCTTTTGAGGAAGTAGGAAAGATCTTCCCAATGATGTCCAATGCCCACCCACGAAATGGCCATGGTTTCACAATAGGTTTCATGTCAGCTGCAGAAACTCTCTGAAGACTACCACACTTCTGGCACTGTTGGCAGCCTTTGGCATATTGAATACAATCCTTCAAGATGGTCGGCCAATGGTACCCATGTCGTATTAACAACCATCGCATCTTTGGGCCAGCTTGATGGGCTCCACAATTACCTTCGTGCACTTGTTGCATCATTTTAATGCCATCTAAAATGTTAGGAAAATGTATTAATACTCCATCAACCCCGTTTTTGAACAACTCATCCTCAATCAACAGATAACTGCGAGCCAGTACCCTAACCTTCCTTGAAGCCTGGTCATTTGGATATTTTAGATGGTTGATGATCTCCTTTCTCCAGTCTTCCATCTGAGCTTGAACAGCTAAACAGTTCACCACCATGCCTCTGTATTTGATGGATGGATAAGACTGCCTTTCTATCATAATAATTTGTTCAGCTATGACTTATGACAAAGTCAAACCGGAGGCTAATTGAGCTAGCCCATTGGCTTCGTAATTCTGATTTCGTGGAATGTACTTCAATTCAACTTCTTCAAAGTCATCTAGGAGTTGTAAGGCAATACTGTAATAAGGTGCCAAAGAAAATCTGGCACACTTATATTCCCCAGATAATTGTTTCAAGACCAGTTGAGAGTCTCCAACCACCAAAATATTTATGGCTCTTAATTCATCTAAAATTTCCAAGACAATAATTAACGCTTCATATTCTGCCTGGTTGTTAATACATTCAAAATCCAAATTAAAGGCTTAGGCAATTTTTGTACCTCTTGGAGATTGAAAATACTATCCCAACACCAGTAAATATTTTTGTCCTTGATCTGTCAAATCTGAGTAACCATTCTTCTTCTTTTGGAACTGCTTCCATGGTCACAGTGTTTTGCGAAGCTACAAGAACTTGAAGGCATGGATGTTCAACAAGGAAATTAGCTAAAGCTTGTCCTTTTACAGCCTGATGGGGCTTCCATTTAAGATTGAACTCTATTAAGGCCAACGACCATCGGCCAATTCTTCCTATCAACAATGGCTTTGTTAGCATGTGTTTGATCAGATCCAGCTTTGAGATGACATAAACTTTCGCCTGGAGCAGGTAATGCCTTAGTTTGGTACAGGCATAGTACAAGATCAGGCACATCTTTTCTACCACCGAATAACGCTTCTCCGTATGTACCAGCAATTTGCTGAGGTAGTAGACTGCGCTTTCTCTACTAGCTTCATCGTATTGAGTAAGCAGGCATCCAATTGAATCATTAGTTACTGAGAGATACGATTTCAAAGGTTTTGTCTTGTTGGGCAGCATGAGAACTGACGATTTGCTAAGATAGATTTTGATGGCTTGAAAGGTTTGCTCATGTTTGGACTCCCATCTGAAGACATCTTCTTTCTTCAACTTCAATAGCTCTGAAAAGACTTTGGTTTTACCTGCTAGATTAGATATAAACCTCCTAAGGTAATTTACCTGGCCGAGGAAACGTTGAAGTTGTTTCTTATTCTTTGGTGGTTAAGCTTGACAAATTGCTTTCGTCTTATTTTGGTCAACCTCCATACCCCTCTGATGGACCAAAAAGCCTAGAAAGTTTGCAGCTTTGACACCGAACGCACATTTCAAAGGTTTGAGTTTCAAGTGATATTGGCGTATTCTCTCGAATGCCATCCTGAGATCTGCTAGATGGTCATGAAATTTCACAGATTTTACAATGATATCATCAATGTATACCTCTAGTTTTCTGCCAATTAGATCATGAAAAATCATGTTCATGGCCCATTGGTAGGTAGCGCCAGCATTCTTTAGCCCAAACGCACTTGGACACCTGAATGTCGTCTTAAAAGCATCCTGTTCTACAATATAAATCTAATTATATCTAGAGAAACCATCCATCATAGATAGTAATTCATGTCGAGATACACCATCTATAAGCATGTCAGTAATAGGCATAACATAAACATCTTTTGGTGTAGAACTTTTTAAATCTCGAAAATTAACACATACTCTTATTTTGCCATTTTTCTTGACTACTGGTACAATATTAGCTAGCCATTCAGCATACCTGGTAGGCCATATGAATCCAGCCTTGATAAGATTTTGTATCTCTTTTTTCACACGTAGTTCCACTTCAGAAGACATCCTTCTCGGTGGTTGCTGATATGGCTTGTACCCTGGTTTTATAGGTAGTGGATGTTCTACTATCTTTCTGCTCAATCCTGGAATTTCATGATAGTCCCACGCAAAACAATCAACAAATTCATGGAGTAAATGTATAAGTTATACCTTGATAACAGGGTCTAAGGTAGCACTAATGAATGTTACCCTAGACTTCTCTTGCCCCCCCAAGTTTACCTCCTTCAGAAGATCTTGAGTTTTGGCCTATAAGTCATCCAAACGGTCGGTGCTACCTTCAATTCACTCGAACATTATTATTCATCTTGTAGCTTCACTTTGTAATCATCTTCCTCTTCTACTATCATCTCTTTTTCATCGATCTCTTCTATCATGATTTTATTTATGGTAGCCTGCACAATTAGTTTATTGAATGTGGCCGCCACTACCTCTTTGTCTTCTTCGGATCGTGTCATCATGGGATTTCTTCAATGATTGGCTTCAAACTCATCGGCCTCAATGGAATGATGGTCGATGGTTGTAACAAGTGTTTCGTTGCTTTTTGCACCTCCTTCTCTTTCAATGTACATCTGATCGATCCACATTTAGCATAGTAGTAATGAGCCTCCACCTAGTCTGAGGTAGTCATGAAAGGATGATTATCTGCCCATATGATCTCCACATCATTTTCTCTCCAGCATACCAATAGTTGCATAGATGATGAAATGCACCAATTTGAATGAATCCAGTCTCGACCTAGCAAGGCTTGGTAGTTGGCCTGACTGTTGATAACAAAGAAGGCCATCATGGAATAAATCTGTCCTACTGCCAAGTCTACTGGTAGTATCCGAATGGCTTTAGTGATTTTTCCAATAAAACCTACCACTGTCACGTCAGTTGGAATCAAATCATGTTCAGTTTCACCTAACAGTTTGAGTACTGATCGTGGAATAGTGTTGATTGCTGAGCCATTGTCCACCAACACCCTATCAATAGGATCCCCATTCATCCTTTCCTTGACATACAGAGGTTTAATGTGCTGTGACATTTGTATTGAAGGTTTCTCCAGAACAACTCTTTTTGGAACTTCTTCGTCCACCGCCTAAACTGTCATCGAGCTACATGGTTGTCTTGCCATCTTGCTTTCCTTTGAGGACCTCATCGTGCCAGTTTTGTTGGTTCGATTTCTAGCCTGCCACATAGATGGTAAAATGAGAGTAGCAGTAGCACAATCATATGGTACTTAGATTGTTCCAATAGTGAAATCTTTTACAGATGTTTGTTCCTTTACTATTTGACCATCTACTTGCTCTTTCCGAATCCAAGTCCAACTCATTCTTTTGACTAATAGTCATTCTATTCCCTATAAACATCACATGTGGCCAACATACTGCCTTTGCTTCCTCCTAAACCAAGTTCTGGTTAAAGGCGCTGGGAATTTCTTATGCCTTACCACCTGCCATTTACCCAGAAGGGTATTGGCTGGTGGTTTTATGAAAACTTTTCTTGTCTGATTCTCATTCCCTTTATTGCGTTGAGAAACATACGCCTTTGGCTCCCATGTTTGATCCCTTTTCTTCAATTTTCGTTTGAGCCCTAGATAGTCAAGTAAATCCACATCAATGACATGCAAAGAAGTTGCTATCAGAGGAAACGAGTCTTCATCAACCAACATAGAATCTTTTTCAGGAAAATGCAAGATTCTTTCGCTGATCTTCTCCTGGATCATATTCTTCAATGTCTAGCAATTGTTGGTGGTATGGGATCACACATCATGGTACTTGCAGTAGACTTTTCCTTTTATTTCTTCAGGAGATGGTAGCTTATGTCCTGCTAAAAATGTCACAAACTTTTCCTGCCATAGAAAGTCAAAAATTTCTTCTATTTTGGAGATATCAAAAGTGTAATTGACATTGCTACCAATGGGCTGTTTCTTTGCTGCCTCAACTGATTTGGGTTTGGAAAATGTTGGGCGAACCCAAATGTTTTTCTTTGTTGTGACTTCAGCAGCATCTACCTCCACTTCTTGGTAGTAGGTACCCATAGAAGACTTCTTTATCCTTCATTCTTCTTTCAGCAACTCCTCATATTCAGCTACCTTCGCTGCCATTTCATAAAAATCATAAAATTTCATACCTTGCAATTTCTTTCTGAGTATGATGTCCAATCCTCACTGTGCCATTTTGACGAACTCCGATTTAGGCAGATAAATCCTGTACCTGTTCCACAATTTCTTGAAACGGGCAATATAGGCATTAGTGTTTTCGCCAGGTTTCTGCACTAGCATTGATAGTTCAGCCACAGACACTTCTGGCTCAACTCGGAAAAACTAAGTATGAAATGATCTCTCCATCTCCCACCATGTGTTGATGGAATTCCTTGGCAGTGTGGAGTACCAGGTAAAAGCAGCTCTTGTCAGTGAATTAGGAAATAACCTGAGCCTCAGGTTGTCAAGGTTTTCATAATTGGCGAGTTCTCCACGTTGCACAGTAAAACGCCCAATGTGTTCCACATTAGATAATCCTTCTCCAGCAAACAAAGTGAAGTCTGGTACTCTAAATCCTCATGGATAAGGATTTTTTTGGTCTACTGCAGCAGAGTATGGCTTATGATATTCTGGCCGGCCCATTTGCCTCATGCCCTGGCTATATAATTCTTGTATGATCTGTCTAACAGCATCAAGATCAACTGGTGGCAATTGAGGTGGAATTGTATGTTGGACCCATCTCGTTCCTCCATTTCCTCCAGTGACTCCTCCCACAGTGCCATTGCATGCACTATGCCCTGTGGCCTCGGGTGGAGGTAGATGCATGGATGATTTTCGAGTTAGTATTGCCATTCATGTTTGGTCGAAAAGTCTGGCCATTAGCTGTTGACCTCAGTGGTGGTGGTGTGTAGCGAGGAAGAGGTGTTAATTCAGCAAGATTACTTATTCAGATCAGATAATATCCAAAATGCGCAATACATACAAAATAAAGTACTCCCACCCCCCACTTTAAAATAAGCTTTGTCCTCAAACCGTGAAACAGGTATAGGAATAAAATGGAGGACAAGCCAAGAAAAACACAACCTGGAGGTGGAGTCTAGGAGGAAAAACCGCCAGAGGGTCCGCGACGAGCAAAAGTGATATAGCGGTCGCGTCGTAGCTCCGCCAATATGTCGAGCACGACCCAAGTCTGCTCCTTCTGCGCCTGCACCCGCCTAGGCGTATAGTACTGATGCCTAGGCTTTTTTTTTTTTCTTGGGCGCTAATTACTAGAGCCTAGGCGTGTATAAAAAAACACGCCCGGGACAGCGTGCTCCTCTGTATCAGGTATTCAACTCCACAAACTCCCACATACAACCCAGAAAATTCCAGAAAATTCAGAAACACATTAAATTCTTCTAAAGAGATGGACAATGATGCACACAAGGATACAGAATGGATATCACATCTCGGGTTGCCTCCCAAGCAGCGCTAAGTTTAGGGTCTTCAGCCAGACATAGATCAAGCAATTTCAAAAGTAAACTGCTGAAGTAACGCTTTTTCTTCTAAGACAATGTCTTTTCCGTCGTCTTCTCCATCGTCTTTTTGGTCCCTTTTTCACAAAAGTTAAGTCTGAAGCAATGATAATAGGGAGAGTTTTAGAAGTGCCCAACAAAGCATATTGTAAGTGAAGATGTGGTGCCTTCAATTCTAGCTCTGTTGGATTTTCAATGGATGGAACCAGCCTCTTTGATCCAGGTGAATCAGATAAACTCTCATAGGTGGGTTGCCATCTGCAAGGAATATACAGGGTAGACTCGACTTCAAAGTTTACACGTTCTGGTCTATCCTCATTGTTATCAATGATGCAAACTTCTAATGGATTAGATTGCAAGGTGGTCTTGACTTCTGTTACGGATAAACAATCAATTGCTTCGACCCAAAAACAATCACTTACATCATTTCGATTCTTCATGGCATCAAAAATCTTGAACTCCACAGTTTCATCAAAAACTGTCATAGTAAGAACACCTTTTTTTACATTGATGATCGTCTCTGTGGTAGCCATGAACGATCGTCCCAAAATAAGAGGCAATTCTTTCGCCGGAATCAAGGTATTCTCCATTTGTAAAACCAGAAAATTTGCAGGAATTACAAAATTTTCCACCTTAATCAACACATTTTCAACCAATCCAATGGGATAAGTAATTGATTGGTCAGCCAATTGAAGAGCTACCGAAGTAGGTCGCAAGTCCCCTAGATTCATAGTCTTGAAAATGGAGTGAGGCATAATGTTCACACTAGCTCCAAGATCGAGCAAAGCTTTTTCAAATTTTCGATTCCCAATAATACACGGAATTGTGAAACTACCCGGATCTTTCAACTTAGGAGGTAGTTTTCTTCGTAAAATGGCACTAGTCTCTTCCGACAAAAAGACTTCCTCATGCTCACTTATCTTCCTTTTGTTGGTGCATAATTCTTTCAAAAACTTTGCATAAGAGGAAATAGACTTAATAGCTTCAATCAACGGAATATTTGCCTCGACTTTTTTGAGAATTTCGAATATATCCCGATTGCATTTGTTCTTTTTCATAGGAGCAAGTCGAGATGGGAACGGCACCGGTGGAACATAATCCTCCACTGGCTGCTTATCTTTTCCAACTAGGAGTTGTGTAGATACACGGGGCTCCTCCACTGTCGATTCATTATTCCCCTCATCCTCTTGCTTCCTGAAATCAATCTTGTTGTCAACCTTCTTCCCACTTCTCAAAACAGTAACGGCCTTAGCATTTTCATGTTTCGTGGGATTAACTTCGGGCTGGCTTGGAAGCTTCCCCAACTGTCGCTCACTCAAAGCAGTAGCAAGTTGATCAACTTGCATTTCCAACTTGGAGATAGACTGAGTGTTACTAGCCACCGTCTGTTGCAACTGATTCATAGAATTACTCATCTCAGCTTGTGAATTCTGCATCATCACTTGTGACTGAGCTAGTTAAGTAATCAGATCCTCCATAGTAGACCTCTTCGAGTCAGGAGGTGGTGCTTGAGGTTGGCCTTGCCAGGGTTTTGGACCTTGGCTGTAGTTGTTAGAAGAGCCATAAGACAGATTCGGATGGTTCTTCCAACCCGGATTGTAAGTATGAGAGAAAGGATCATTCTGCTGCCGATGATAATTTTGAACAGCATTCACTTCAGCTTCAGGAAAGGTACCACTTCTAGGACACATATGGGTTGGATGGTCTGTGCCCCCACAAATACCACATGGCTCTGTAGCTTTGCTCAATAGACTCATTACAGCATCCAATTTTCGAGCCATAGAAGCAATTTCTGTGTTGGGAGTACCAGCTTCATATGCAGTTGCTCTAGACCCACCTGTATCTCTACTATCCCACTGCGAAGAGTTAGCAACTACATTCTCAATAATCATTGTGGCCTCAGCTGGTTCTTTAGCCATAATGTTCCCACCAGCAGCTGCATCTAGCCTATGTCGACAGTCATCTGACAAGTTCTGATAGAAATATAATATAGTCTGCCATGGCAAGAATTGATGATGTGGGCACCCAATCAACAGAGTTTTATACCTCCCCCAAGCTTGATACAGTGGTTCCCCCTTATTCTGCTTGAAATGAAATATCTGATCTCGTAACCGCTGCGTCTTAGATTGAGTATAGAATTTCTGAATAAACTTGGCAGACAGCTGCTCCCAAGAAGTGATAGAATTAGCAGGCAAGGTCTTGAACCAGTTCTTCGCATCACCTTTTAAAGAGAAAGGAAAAAGTTTGAGGCGAATAAATTCTGCTGATATCCCTTGAATCTGTTGTGTGCCACAAATCTCCAAGAAATTATCGATATGATCGCTGGCATCCTGATTTTCTTCTCCTGAAAAAGAAGGAAGCAAGTTAATCATATAACCTTTAATCTCATATGACAAATTAGGAGCAATAGAAAAATCCTGTATAGTGCGTGGAGCATTGGGGTTGTTGCCATTGTCATCAACTCCTTCAAGATTTTCTGCCATTTTTACTCGTTCCAGTTTGTCTCCACAAGAGCTCTCACTAGATGAGCTAGATGTAGGAGAACTAGAGCGAATGGGAGAATGCTCCCCAAGAATTTGCTTGTCTCTCTTGTTGCGGCGTAGATGTCCCAAGTCTAAATCAATTGGAAGAATTTCCGTATCTTGCGAACGCCGTCCTTGCATGAACTACAAAGAGTAAGAGAATAATGTGAGACAAACAATTATCGAGTATGACCACGCTATATAAGCAAGTATCTATGCAAACAAAACAATGGATCAAGTATAAGCTACCGTCCCCGGCAACGGCGCCATAAACTTGTTGAGTCTAAAATAACTTACTAGCAAGTGTACTAGTCAGAAGAATAGTACAAGTGGTCAGTAGATATCGTATCCACAGAGACGGAGATATGACTTAATCCAAGTGTTTATTTACATATATTTATGGACAATGCAAGAAATTAAAGTTCCACTCAAGTTGATTGGGTTTGCAATTTAAAAGGAATACAAGCAAGAAAAGTAAAGTGTTTTTGAACTTTTTGTATTGAAGAATGCAAATGCTAATGCAAATTATCACTAGGAAAGTTATACTAATGCAATGAATTCAAGTAGAAGAATGAAGCACCAAGACTTCGAAATCCACCAAGGGTCAATGATGTGCAAACACAACCAATTCACTCACACATTTATCAATCCGGGTATAACGAATCCGTACCTAAGTCGGTTTTAGCGCACTTAAGCCAATTTCCCTCATGTCAATTACTAGCCATCTTATTGGTCTAGGTTGGATGTTCCTATCAACATTCTAGCCATCTTATTGGTCTAGACATGCATAAGAATTCATGAAAGCTCAATGGAAATAGGATTCATACAAACTTGTTCCAAACCTAATGGAAACAACAATTGCAATCTAAGGTCCCAAGAAGCATGATTAAATAGATAAAAATCCATCAAAAAAATCCATTCAAAACCCTAAGTGGTGATCAAGCACAAAGAGTAAGAAAAATCCACAATAATCATAGAAACCAAAGATTTATACCCAAAAAGATTCACATATAAACAAATCAATTCATACAACCATCATTCAACCTAAGGCTTCATCCTAGCCTTGGTGATAAAGAGTTTAGCTACTCATAGAGAGAAAAAGAGACAAGCAAAGAGAGAGAAACATATTGGTAGAACCCAAAATTGGAAGAAATGCAAGCCAAGATGAAGAATCCCTCCTTCAAGCCTTGAATCCTCCTTATTTCCTCTGTTTTTCGCTCCTGGAACGGCCGTTCGATAAGTCTAAAAAGTGCAGTTTTTAGGGCTTTCGCGAAATAAAAGCTGCAAATTTTGTGCAGGTGCGCCTAGGCGTGTAGGAAATGCGCCTAGGCGCTGCTCTAGAAAATACAATTTTCCTGAATTTTTGCATTCACCCCTGTTCTGTGCGTGGCCTGTACCGCCTAGGCGTGTATAAATCACGCCCAGGATAAATTTGCAAGCTTATTCCTGCTCTCATCTTGCCCATAATTGCCACCTTTTTGTTCAGCACCATCAATTGCCTATCAAAATCCAAAACAATATATAAATGTACCGAATTGATAATACCAATGAGATAAGAGAGGGTTATTATCACCAAAGCAATAGGTATATTCATACCTATCAATTACTTTTCTACCTTGTAGGATGCCCATCTACGGTGAACTCTTCCAACTTCTACTCAAACTTGTGCTCCGCCTGTTTCACCACACTTTCAATAGTTTTGTTAGAACGTACCTCCATATTTTTCAGTGTTTTGGCAAGATGGTCGAATAGGATGGCGGCTTCTTCATATAAGCCTGCTGGCCTGTCGATTTGCTCCAAATTTTATTCATTGTCACCATCAGTGGTGACATTCACATCATCTTGTATTTGAACATTTTCACGTGACGGAGTGTCATCGTGTTCGTTCATTCACTGGCTTTTTTCCACCACCACGAGTTCGTGGTGCCATTCGTTTTCTTTTTCTTCAGGTCCCATCGGGTGTGCCAAAAAGGTTGTTGGCCCAAAATGGAGTTTGTTGCAGGTGTGTCAGAGATTATAGTATCTCAAACTGTCAAAATAATAAAATTTGCACCGATTACTATTTAACTAAATCAAATGAATGTACGAGTTACCTTGGGACCTTAGTAATCCTAGGTTCCCCAACTCCACAGGAAGTGCGATTTGTTGAGATTAGAAGAAATAAATATGAAATGACACCAAGCACAAATTGACACAACGATAGTTTGCATTGATACTTGACAGTAATTGTTCAAAACAAAGGTAGTATCCTAATCGATGACATATTGAAATTACAGAATTGGAAGAAATTGCTTGGATAATAATAATAGACTTGATTTTGATGTAAGCTCTTGGCTTGAGTTGATTGCTCTTGGGTGTTTTTGGTTTGATTTGATCAAACAAATCACGGCAGTTGGATTTTGCACAACTCTTGCCACCTGACCCTTATTTTTAGCTACTGGTTCCTCAGTTTTAGGCCAAACTGTTACACACTCCTTACTGATCTTGAACTCTTCATGCTAGACCAAATTGTTTCTTCATGGGCTACTCTTCTTGGGCCGGCTTTCTTGTTATCTACCTGGGCCTGTAACACTTAATCACCATGGGCTAAATTCCTTAGGCTAACATAAATATGGTGCCAACAGGTGGCTTATGATAAAAAATTATAATCAAATTAAAAGGTGACTTTTCAATTTATTGAGTTGAGATTCAAGTTCACGAGAAAGAAAAAAATAAATTCTGGATAGCACGACATACAAAAAAGTATTCAAAAGAAAAAAAAATTAACAATAAAAAAAATACATCTCTTTTCTCCTTTTTTGTTGGGAATTAACGAAATTTTAGAATAAAAAATGAAACTATGTGTTTGATTCAAGAGAAAAAATAAAATTAAAGAGGGATAAGGAAAGAGGGATCATCTTCACTAGTGTTCTTATTGTCCTAGAGAAACTTTTTATTTCGCAATATATAAAGAAAGAATGATGGTGTTTTTTTGTCATTTGACGTGTTATCTCCTACACTAAACGATCTATATAAAATAAAAATGATTTAAAGGTATTTTAATATTATACGGCATTTAGTGTATAAGTGCACTTTTGCACAAAATTGTATTATTATGAGTTTTTTTAAAAAAATTGCAAACACTTGTCCAAATGACCTTCAAATTATGATACACAAATTTTCTCCATAGAATCAGCTTCATAATACTTCAAATAAGCTCATGATAATCAATTGATTGAACCTACAAAAAAATCGGTGACAAGGCACCTCATTAATGCTTGAAAGCTCAAGAGCTTCATGCTAAAACACTTAGGTTAATCAATATGATAATCATTCAATAAAATTCAAGTAAGCATGAGTTAAATCATTTCATATACGTATAAGAATATTCATGCAAATTCATAGCAATTGGAGTTCATTTGGTCATGAAAAGCCGAAGTGATTCTACATCACATCAACACAGATACACTAACTTTGACAAAGAAATTGACCAGCTTGAACTAAAAATCAATTCATGAACTCCAAATAATAAATGTTCTTCTGTGTCTTAATAATTTTTTAGAAAAAAGAATCAAGTCAATCAAAGATTCATATGAGCAAGTTATGTCAGAAACAATCACATATACTCTATTTTATTTATAGACAATTTTAATAACCCGAATCCAAATATGTCCAAATACATTCAAAGAATTTCAAACATGATCAATCATGATTGTAAACATTTATAATGAACCTTAAATCAATATCGTGGTCATTTCATGCTCAATCCAAATTCATCCAAGAATGTGCACAATTAATAGTACATTATATATTTTTGCATCAAAATATAAATGTAGGACATATGAACATGATTGAGTAAAACTCATTCAGAAAGAAATTTGAACGAACCATATTTCTAGGCATGTATGCTTTCCCAACACGTATGTGAGCATCGGCGGACCCATGTTGTTTGGGGGAGGGGGGGTCTTAAATTTTTTTTTTATATATAATATATCAAAAAAATACGTATGTCCTCCCTAAAATTATGTATTTGCCCCCAAGCTTAATTTATTATTGATTTATTTTTAAATTGCTTAATAAATTATTTCTTATCTCAACTCTCAAGCCCAATTTTAGACCCAATTTATTCTTCTCACTTAGATCAATGTGGCCATGTGACTATGTCTCTAAACCCTTTTCAAAACACTCATTTTAGCCCTAAACTAAAGCCCATAATCAGCTAATCTTTTTCTTGTGTTTTCATATTGAATTTATTACATAATGCTTTTATTTTCTTGCATTTTTTAATTTTTCAATTTTTTTTCCCATCTATTAAGTTTGCCCTTTCATTTTGGGTGCTGGGTCCGCCCCTATATGTGAGTAGAGTAAGCATGTGAACTGTGGATATACGTCCACTTTAAGGTGATAAAGTCACCTAATTAGTTTAGGAGACTTTAGTTCTTATCACTTAGATGCCTATAAATACAACGGTTAATCACTTGTATTAGATACGACAGAAAATCACCCCTAAAACTCTCTCTCTCTCAATTGTTCGATATTCCACATGTGTGATCGAGGTAAGTTTGGGTGTGGAAGGGGACGACTCTAGTAGAGATCCCAAGCCAGGCATATTTGTGACATCATTGTCATTGGTGTGTTCGTGCTCTGAAGGAGTCCGTGATTCATCTTATAATACGTGGAACCAAACCGTTCAATCCATAATCTGCGCTTCAACTGGTATTTCGTTGTGTACTAATGCATGTGTATGCATTTTATTTCCTACATTGGTATCGGAGCCGATTCATTTGGTTCTCGTATTGATGATTAAATTGATTTTAATCATTATGTTCAAATTAATTTTAATCATGGATTTATTTTGTGTAAATTGTTATGTTTTTTTTCGTGCTTGGATTTGTCCCTCCTCCAAGACCACACTTTGCATGACATATATTTTTATAATATATATATATATACACGTTCAGAGAGATTTTAGATTTGAAGTGGATTTCATGTGTTAATAATGTTATCAATTATTATTATATATATAGTTGATAGAGTTGATATATGATATGATTAAACTTGCTCACATCCGATCAAAAGTTCGAAATTTTTTGTTGAATAGCAATAAGTGGCTGACGGCTAAGTGACTCAGTTAGGTGTTATTGGATTGAACTATGTGTTTGACTACCTATTAAATGTCTATGGTTGATATTTATTTATTCAGGGCTAAATTTTTTTTATTGATTCAATGTCATATGTTGGTGTTTGTAAATTCTAGATTAGTGGATCCATTATTTTTTTTCTAATTTTTTTTTGTTGTGAACTTAGACCTAGTCTTTGTGGCTAATGAAAAGAGGTTAAATGAACGTAGTATTAATTTAGACTGTTAAGTGTATTTGGGCCAGAATAAAGATCAAGTGTTTATGATAAGTCATAAAAAAAATGGACTTAGTGTTTTTGCTTGTAATTTGACCCATGTTTATTTTATTTTATTTATTTATTTGATAACTTAAATTAATTGATAATTTATTTGTGTTTATTAATTGTGTGCCTTGCTTATGATTATAAACCATGAGTTTTTCTTGTGTTGTGTCATTAATAATTCATTTGTTGAATTATAATGAGGATTTTATTGTGATTAAATTCATTTGTTGAATTATAATTTGTCTATATGTTATGCATTTATTTTTTCGGGTAATCTTTGTAAGTGACTAACATTTTTTAGCAATGTCTAGAAAGCTCTATCGAGGAGAGGGGTTATTTAATTGTGCGTCGTATTGAATGAAAGACCCCCTCTTTCCTGAGAACGATCTGGTCGCTAGATTTGTTAGTCAAACTTAGAAAACCAACACTAACTTCCATTTATGCTATGTGCATAATAATTCTCATTATATGTTTATTATATGCTAAGTGCTTATAATAATATTTGTGTGCATATTATGTTGTTAATATGTTATATGATTGTTGAGTTTTGTTTTGGATTGAATGATTTTTCAATTTACGTGAGTGATGATTTTAAGCATAACGATTTTTCGACCTCATTTTTTTAAAAATAATTTGATCTATGAAATTCTCAAAAATATGTGAAATTGTGCCTAAATTGAATCCAAAAATGTTTACTTTTGTGGTAATGGCCTCAAAAAATATTATTGCTGATTTGAACAAATGTGAAAAGCTAACTAGATCCGAAAATTATTATGTGGAGAAGGTATATTCAGTATCTTCTTCACGAGCAAGAAGTTCTTGGAACCTTGGAGTTGGATATGGTGTCACTATAAGAAGGTAATACTACCCAACACCATCGTGACAAGGAAGCCTTATGACAATTGGGTCAAGAAAGACCGTTGTGCACGGTTCACAATGTTTAGTGCTGTGCAAAATGACTTAATTGGTGATTTTGAGGATTGCACTACGACTTAGGCCATGTGGAATGAGCTCAAAATCAAGTTTGGGCAAACCAGTGCCACTAGGATTCGTGCCTTGAACCTCAAATTCAATGAGTATACGTTGCTGCCAAATCACACTATGCCCGAGCATCTTCGTGCAATGAAGAGCATGATCAAGGATTTGAGGAATGTTGGTGTTGAGCTTAGTGATGAGCAATAGGTGCTGGCCATGATTCGTTCCTTGTCAAATGTTGAGTGGGTCTACATGAAGCAATTGACGACTCACTCAGAGAACATCAAAACCTTCGATGACATTTCTCGTCATCTTGAGCTAGAAGCTGATTGCAAAGCTACTACTAAGAAAGTGGCCTTAGTGGCCCATGCTCCCAACAAACCCAAAAATAGGTTTATAGGCAAAGGTGGAGGGAAAAATAAGCAATGGAAAGGTCACGAGCCTAAAGGCAAGAAAATTGAAAAGACAAAGCCTAAGAGAAATGTAACTAAAATGAAGTGCTACAACTATGGAAACAAGGTACACTTGGCCACAAATTGTTCTGAGCCTAAGAACCTCAATTGCATTTTGTCAATGTTTGTTCTTATGCATTAGTTGCTAACTCTCTTCCTGATTGGATTTTGGATACAGGAGAAAACAAACACATAGTTCGTGACAGACAGGGCTTTGTGGAATTTCACCGAATTCCAACTGGAACTCAGTATGTCTATCTGGGAAATAATGGACAAGTGAAGATATTGGGATGCGGTTCCTATCAACTTAGATTGTTACGGGGTCGCAGTTTAATCCTGCACGATGTTCTATATTGTCCAAATATTTTGTGTAACATTTGCTCTGTGCTAGCTTTATTGCCTTTAGGTTATTTTTTTCATTTTAAGAAAAATGTCGTTAATATGTTTTTTGATAAAAAATTGTTCTTTAGTGGAAAACTCGTTAATGGATTTTTTAAATTATATTTGAATTATTATACCGCTGTTTCTTTTCCTACTTCTTTTGCATTTGTTACTTCCCCTAAAATGGATAGTATGTTATGGCATGCTAGACTTGGCCATAATAGTCAAGAAAGAATGGCTAGATTAGCCAAAGTAGGCCTATTGGACTAGCTTGAAAAAGTCAATCTCCCTGTGTGTGAGAATTGTCTAATGGGAAAGGCATCAAGAAAGCCTTTTGGTAAGGCTCTAAGGGCCTCTCATCCTTTGGAGTTAGTCCACTCTGACATCTGTGGGCCTATAATTTTAAAGCCCGACATGGAGCGTTATACCTTTTAACATTCATAGATGACTATTCACGATTCGGGGATGTGTAGCGGCTTTCCCATCGACATGAAGTATTAGAATGCTTCAAACACTTTGTTGTAGAAGTCGAAAAATCAACAAGAGAGAAATTTGAAAACTCTCTGAACTAATAGAGGACGTAAATATCTGTCTGATGCCTTTAAACTTCTATGTGATATTAAAGGAATTAGTAGGCAACTTACAATTCCTGGGACACCGCAACAAAATGGTATAGTGGAACGTCAAAATAGGACATTATTGGACATGACTAGGTCTATGGTGGCTCAAGCCAATCTCCTATAAGTTTTTGGGGGGATGCGCTGCTTACGACAACATACATATTTAATCATGTTCCAAGTAAGTCTGTACTTACTACTCCCTATGAACTTTGGAACGAAAGGACTCCAGAGTTAGATCATCTGCACCCATGGGGCTCAGCAGGATATGTTCACTCTACCTCTCATAAGTATGGAAAGCTTGGCCCAAGGGCTAGCAGAAAGGTATTCATCAGATATCCTGAACACTCAAAAGGATATGTGATGTATGGTGAACATTCTGATGGGGGTATGACAGAGACAGAATCCAGAGATGTGGAATTTTTTGAAAATGAATTCCCAAGCGTTGGTGATGTCCGCAAGGAATTAGAACTGTATGAGATATAGTATGTGGAACCTTCTACTACCTCTGGCAATGAGAAGGAATTAGAACGTCCTTCTCAAACAGTCGCCACAGATAGTGGGAGTACTGAAAACTCCTTGCAGAGAAGTCAACATGAAACGTTCCTCGTCGACATTTTGGAGTTGAAGGACATGTGTTGTTATGCTCTCTATCACACATAGATGAGCTGACTTCATATAATGAAGCACTTCAATCACATGCTTGCAATGAATGGTTAGTTGCCATGAATGATGAGATGGAGTTAATGGCAAAGAACCAAGTTTTGGACTTGGTTGATCTTCCACTAGGTCGAAAGACAATTGGCAATAAGTGGGTCTTAAAAGTCAAAAGGAAAGCCGATGGCTTAATTGACAAGTATAAATCTCAATTAGTAGCAAAAGGCTATATCCAAATGGAGGAAATAGACTATGAAGAGACTTTTTCTCCTGTGGTGAGATTTGTCTCCATTCGCTCAATCTTAGCACTTGTAGCACATTTAGATTTGGAGCTACACCAGATGGATGTTAAGACAACTTTCTTAAATGGAAAGCTGGATGAGAAGATTTATATGGATAAACATTTTGGCTTTGTGGCAGAAGGACAAGAAAACAAAGTGCGTCATCTTAAAAAATCCATATATGGTCTCAAACAATCATCAAGACAATGGTGTCTCAAGTTTCATGAAGCCATTTTGTTGGCAGACATGAATATGCTTGAAGATGACCATTGTGTATATGTCAGAAAGAGGGATTTTTTATCCTATCTCTCTACGTTGATGTCATTTTACTTGCTTGGAATAACAAGGGGATGATCACTGCCATGAAAGAATGGTTATCCTCTATTTTTGAAATGAAGGATATGGTTGAAGCTAACTATGTGCTTGGCGTCAAGATCATGAGGGATATATCCAAAAGAGTTCTTGATTTGTCCTAAGAAAATTATATTAAGAATATTTTGGAAAAATTTCATATGCATCAATCAAAGTCCGTTGATACCCTTGTCGAAAAGGTTCGTTATTTCTCACTTGATCAATGCCCTAAGACAGACGAAGAACGAAATAGAATGAGCAGGGTTCCCTATGCCAGTGCAGTTGGGAGTCTGATGTACGCTATGTTGTGTACTCATCCTGAGATCTATTTTGCAGTTGGCTTAGTGAGTCGATATCAAAGTAATCCAGGTATTGCTCACTGGGAAGCTGTCAAAAGAATATTTTGTTACCTCCGTAAAACCACAGATCTAGTCCTTTGCTATGGCAGAGGAAACTTGAGATTAACTGGATTCAGTGATGCTGATTGGGCTGGTGATAGAGATGAAAATAAATCTACCTTTGGATATGTGTTCATCCTTGGAGGAGGAGCAATTTCATGGTGTAGAAAAAACCAGAGTTGCATTGCTCTATCAACAATGGAGACTGAATATGTTGCATGTTTAGCTACAGTCCAGGAGGTTGTCTGGTTAAAGCGATTTTTACAATATCTCGAGACTACCTCTCAAGTTGAAAAGTCTACCGAGATTTACTCTGATTGCATGGCTGCCTTGGAGTATGCAAAGAATCCCAAGTATCATGGGAAGACAAAGCATATTGATCTTCGTTATCATAATATCCGACTCATGGTCAACTCGAAAAAAGTTACCCTAAAATACATTACCACTAAAGAGATGGTGGTTGACCCGTTGACATAAGCTATACCTAGAAATTTGTTTTTGTTTCATGTTAGGTCTATGGGTCTACGTAGATTCTAGTAATGTAAGGGTACTTGTTGGATTCTAATTTTTCTTTATGAAATAAAATTGCAGTATTATTCATAATATGTTTGTGTTTGTTACATTGCAATTTAGGCACAATTTAATGTTACAATGCTTCAATCGCCTTACTCACACGAGGGATCAATATATCGCTTGTGTTGTTTGTAGAAATAGACAAGAAACCTAGTTGTCATTTAAGTAGTGACATGTGAGGTTTATTTTTGCATAAGTTGCTTAATTCATATGTCGCCTCTGTAAGTCTGAGATAAGACTATTTCAATAGTCAAATGTGTGATTAATCATCACATATAAGCCTTACGAAAGCCAAACAAAATGTATGAGTTGACATTTTAAGTTGGATGATTGCTTTAAGTCTACGAAAATCCGGATGATGTTTGAGCAAGTGACGTCCCATCGAGTGGGAGCTTCATCATAACATGCAATATGTTTTACATGTCCTAATTCAACCACTTAAGAAGTGACATAAAAAAAACACCTAATATTTTACTGTGTGAGCCTTGGAAATTATTTATACTCTTACGACTTAAGACTATATCATGTAGTTGGAATTTGAAGTGTTTTCTTAGTTGTGTAATACACGGCCATGAAAATATTAGAACGAAGACGAATTGATATGAGTCATTAAGGAAAATTGTTTGATAACATGCCTTAATAGTACAAATCCATAGCCCAAGCGATCAATAATTGTTTTAGAAATAAAGTGATCATGGATGAGTAGTTGTACCTATGTGGAATTCAAATACTGCTAAGAGGTTTTCTCAAAGGGTGTTGAGAGTATTTGATTTGGTGTGGTCAAACGGTCTAGGGCATAGACGAACTATATCTATATGATATGTTATGCTAGTTAGGTGGTAAGTTAGTGTAACTATTCAACCTAGTGTTGATTTTTCATCGTCTGGTCGCACGCCCTACTACCTATACAATGTTTGAGAGATAGTCATATGTGGACGAGTGGGAGATGTGGATATACGTCCACTTTAATAGATAATACATAAGATAAATCAAATTGAGTGTTTGATTTATTCTTAAATAATATCTTAAGGTAATAAAGTAGTCACCTAATCAGTTTAGGAGACTTTAGTTCTTATCACTTAGATGCCTACAAATACAAGGGTTAATCAATTGTATTAGATACACCAGAAAATCACTCCTGAAACTCTCTCTCTCAATTGTTCGATATTCCACCTGTGTGATCGAGGTAAGTTAGGGTGTCGAAAGGGAGGACTCTAGTAGCGATCCCGAGCCAGGCGTATTTGTGAAATCATTGTCGTTGGTGTGTTCGTGCTGTGAAGGAGTCTGTGATCCATCTTGTAGTATGTGGAACTAAACTGTTCGATCCGTAATCTGAGCTTCAACAGGTATTCCGCTGTGTACTATTACATGTGTGTGTATTTTATTTCTTACATGAACACACGATTGAAACAAGCGTGCACATAATGATTGGTATTTACCATCATAATATACATGTTTGCATACTTGTGTTCATGCAAATCCTCAGTTCAATTGACTTCGCCAAAGTGCATTGATATGCTTGAGCATGGCTCTTCTGGGTAATCAGATTTAGCATTCTTGAGTTCTATATGGGTGTTCTCGAGTGTTCCCTTACGAAGGAGTTTGACCTGAGTGAATTTGTTAGCGCAGAGAGTCCAAGAACATAAAAATTACAACAAAAAAGTGCAAATAAAACTCATGATATCTCCCAACTCTCCTCACTTCCTTGCGCTCGTGGGTTGAATCTAAGTCCAAACTCATCACAACTTAAGAATGTGTTACTCCTTATTAGGTGATGTACGTCTTCTCTCCTATTCAAATGCAAGACTTTAAATCTATTATTAAATTTAAGAAAAACTTAAAAAGACTAATTAAGATAACAAATAAATACTTAATTATATTAACAAGTACTATATATATATATACACACACACAAATACACACAAGATCATTCTCTAGTGCGGGCGTCCGTGACTTTTTAAGTTACAGACCCTCACTAATGAATGAGGGCAAAAAGTGTATTTGTGTGAGGCCCGCTATTTTGGGGCCCACAATTTATACATGAAATGAGATACTCCCGTAACATAAGCTAGCTTATACGCTAGCTTGGATGAGAGTATGTTAGCTTATAAGCTTAATTTCATTGATTATCAATTACATTAGTCACATATCAAAAACATTCTATCAATTTTTCTTATTGCCACCGTTCTCTCACATATTTATTATTTTATCTCTCAAAATATATGTTAGATTTTTTTAAAAAAATACATATTCGAACTCAACGCATAAAACTTTTTCCAACAAGACTCATATTCAATAGTTATTATTTCATTATTAAACTAATTTACATACCTCTTGTAGTAAATTTATAGCTTATCCGCTAGCTTATACTCTGTCAGACATTATACTCTAATCCAAATGCACCCAGTATTATAGCACAGCTATATTGTAACACCTTGACTCAAGAAACCTTGATTTACGGGCCGTAGACCAGAACGCTACCTATATGACATCCTATTCCATCACTACTACCTAATTTTATATATAAGGAGAACCCAATTAATGCTAGAATAAGTTAAGCTAAGTATCATCTACCTCTAATTAACTAAACTCATTAAATAACTCAAATCAATCATCCTAATACCGATGAGCATTTAACAATCATAATCTCATAATGGTAATTAAATTAATAACATACAATACATATTTCTTGACCTCGTTTTTTTACGAACTGTTGTTTGATCTCGATAATCTGAAATACTAGCAACTCTAAAGCTTAAATAAAAATTAATATTCTTGTCATGGACTATCAAAACCTAACTTTCGCACATGAGCATCTTTTTCATGAATCCGCAGCACCAACAACTCCTAAGTCAGCATAATCATCAAAAGGATTCAGTACCTGTATCACGGAATATAGTGAGCCGAGGCCCAGCAACTAATACTTATGCATGAATGTACGTGAATATCATCATCAGAAAAAAAAAAAAAAAAGTCAAACGTTTAAAATCATCATCTAGTACTTGGGCCATTAAACTAGGTAAACTGCTATAGAGCAATCGATTGAGATTTCTATCTAATGCCCTACCATAGAGCACATCCAGTTAACATCCGTATCCTTTATTCATTTTCATTTTCATTTTCTTTTCATTTAACAATGCCTTATACACCTTTCTCTTTCCGGTACACCCTCCCTATAGCAATAATATCTGGTTCGCAAAAACACTTTTTCCTTAACTAAACTTTTCCTTTTTCATGTAATGCAATGCATCGTGCATATGAACATTATTTAATACATAAGCAAATCATATGTAACAAATCACTTTTAAGAGCATCAAAACCATCATCATACCAGTCTCATCACCATATTGAATTCAAGCACATAACATTACACATTATATTCTACACAAAAATAAATTAACAGTTCAGGCGCCCAATCACGGTGTCACGCCCCGATCCGTCAGGCAGGTGACGTGTAACCAACTCATACTCTCGACTATAATTTTCCAAAACTCAATAATTCAGTAAAATATAATTATCTACATACTTATATTTAAATGGTAGATATAGATAAATACATAAGTAACTTCATATACTCGACTGAGACTCCAGCTCAGCCATCCCAACCTACTGGGTCCACTCAACCCTTACGCAGCGACTCTGGTATGTACACCGACTGCCCTGTCCGGTCTGCACTCTCAGTCCAACTGGTCACAGTTGTTCACCTGAAAATAAAACAATGGGAAGTAGGGGATGAGCCGAAGCTCAGTAGGGAATACCGTATTCACACACAAAACATTCACAAATAATTATTGACAGAAACACGACAATTTAAATAGCACTTCTATCTCTCAACCCGCCTCGAATATTCGTCATCACCTCGAACGCCTTCCGACCTCATTGTCGGAAACTATTTTTCTCCGCTTTCCGACCTCATCGCCGGAAGCAATCTACGAGTAAGGAAAGTAGGCACCTTCTTCTACCCGGGACTTACCACCCCTTCGCTATGTGGCCGCATAGCGAATCCCTACTCGGATTTTCACCCACTGTACGTACAAGGTCACCTCTTTGTTATCAGCACCTCCACAGCCACCTCCACAACACATATTCACACTTTTCACACATTCTCGGATATAGTTATCCATTCTCAATCAGTCAATATTAAAGCAACAAATAACATATTCACCCGCATACAATTCTCACCACAATTCCACATCAACCCACCAAACATTTATATCGGAAAATCACAACTCAATTAAATAAACGCAAGAATCATTGATTAAACTAAATTACGACAATCTCCCAAAATAAGGCAAAAATTATAGTATTCCCTACCTCATGGAGCGTGCCTCGCATCGCTCGTTTCAATGCCCTTTGCAATAGTTCAATTTATCCCTAGATAATTAAATTCTCCCTCGGTCACTAACTTATTGATTTACGTTACCATATTTAGATGCGGTTTAAATTAATTCATATCCGAATGGAACTGCTAGTTTTACCCATATCATTCTCCAATCAAGGACTCACCTCTTTCCTGCACCAATTTAGTGAGCACATAGTCACAATATACGCAAAATACATTTATTAATTTTCTTACTTCACTTTGTCTCCATCACAACAACACGACTCGTTCCCCCATTAGCTCAAGATCACAATCAGCACAAATTTCACTATGATTTAACCGTAATAGCAATATCAAAGACTATATTAAGTAGTTACTTTTAGTTCACCCACGACAGAGTATACCACATGCATTTATAACCGCCCATTGCAAATGCACAACACAAATTCTCGTAAGGAATCCCGTTACTCCACTCGTGCTTGCCATGCAACGAACACCATATAGAGCCCACTTTAGTCTCAAAATTTCACCCAACATTTCAGCATCACAAAGCCACCACAACTACAAGACTTATATCATGCAGCTCACGATTGATCATTAGTTCATTACCCTTGTTAGTGCTAACTACCCACAATTATAATCACGAAATCTAGGTTAACCTCAAGAAAAATCACTTGATCATCTTACACCAATCCAGGTACTGCAACACTCCACCCGATAACTTACTATTCATGCATACAGAATAAAGAACTCACTTTAATTTCAAAGTGTATCACAAAGGAACCACCCCAACCCCGATTACCGCAACTACAAAATCACAAGACACAGTCACCAAATGCTCAACATGGCACCCATGACCAGCTTTACAACATTCGCGGTGTAGGTTAAAGTATCCCTACCTGTTAAACTTATCTTCCTACCAGTGTCCTTAAGCAAGCCCAATCCTTCTCCAAACTCAGGTCTCCTCCACTGTCAAAGGTTACCAAAGTTACTACCCAATTAAAAATTAAGAAAAAACAGCAGAAGCACAACTCTACTTGCTTACCCGATCACCACTTTCCCTAGCCCTCTTTGGTCTCTGATAATAAACCTCCACTTGATGTCCACTAGAAATCCTGCTTCCTACCCTCTCTGGTTCTCTCTCGAATCTTCTCTTTCTTTTCCTTTTATTTGTTTCCCTTCTTTTTTTTAGCAACAGATATCCTTCTTTAGCAATCCATTTTCCTAGAGTACCCATTTAGTCCCCACTCCCTTAGTTATTTACAACCTAATATCCTCCAATTTACGTTTCCACCACATCCATCATTCTTGAACTTATCATCTCTTTTTTTTATTTTTTTATTTTTTTTTCTTTGTTTTCCTACTTATCAACACCCATATATTTTATATACATATTTTAAATAAAATATTTGATCTGAATGTAACCACCAAAATCCTCTAGTGCACCATTATACTCGTGTCGTCCACCTATTCGTTATTCTTATTACTTTCGGGCCAGGGTGTCACACACGGTCAACAAACAGCATCTTCAATATAGTTATACCATAAATAAATCATTCATATCACAATTCACATATAACTCATCCTAGAATTCCGATCAAATTCGTATCAATTTCCAAACAAATTTCTCAGACAATAGCACATACCATCCATAAATTGCATTGTTCCGTAATACAGTTGAGTATTACTTACCGTGATGCGTTCCCGTAAATCTTGATATTTCAATTACAGAGATTGGTTTCTAAACCCATGGCAATATCCACATCTATCAATATTTATTAATTTAAATTATTTTTAATCAATTTATTTTATGAATATAATTAACATTAATTATTGTGGTATCCAATTGGGTCAAATTGACCCGATTATAGCCTCTCTATTCTCGGGTTAATAGACCCGAAATTACTGGTTCCACGGTTTGAAGATGGGTCATCGCCGTTATAGGTACGGTGATGACCACGATTGGCCTAGGGATGTAGAGTGTGGTCTAGCGAGTTTATCAATGACCTTATTTACTTGAAAGGTGGATGAAAGAGGGAGAATTTAGGCCTTCAAAGTCACGGTGTCGTGCCCTTCACCTCCTCCGTTGGTGGACCAAACCAACTTTGTTCTACACGAAACCGGTGTCTTTAGGTTCTTCTCTCCGCGTTCTATCTTTTGGCGTCTACCTCTCCCCCTATCATCGTCCGAATAAGAATTCCGATTTCCGTCCATCGCCCTCTTTCTTCTTTTTATTCAATTTTCTTTTATTTTCTATTTTATTTTGTAGGGTTTTCTCAGTTCCAGTGCATGTATACATATATTTGTATTTTAAATCCTTTAATTAGTTTTTTACCGTTTTGCCCTTGCCCTTGCCCTTCTCCTTAATTACGCCAAATACCTATATGTATTTACAGTCTTGCCATTATTCTATTTACTATATATTTTTGTATTTAACTTCTAGGATGCTTAACACATTCATTTCAACTCCGATTCCAGTTATTCTTGCGCTTTTTAATTTTATCTTCCTTGTAGAATTTATTAAAAAGTACTTTGACCCTATTCAAGTTTTCCTCTAAATGAATTCTAATTTTGCCCGAACTTCCTTGCAAAATGTGTCGATCTAAATCTCATAAATTTCCAATGTAATTTAGGTATGGGTGTTACATATATGTAACCCATATTTTGAAAATCCATAGTAGCCCATATCTAGTTATTTTATTAATTTTGTACTCTAATTAATTATTATACTTCTTTAATTAATATACTGAACATTTATTTAATTTTGTGATTTTACTATAATTAATTATTAGCCCGTTATAGTTTAACGAATTCATTATTCTTAGGGTTTAACACTTATTGTTTAGGTTATAACATGAAAAGTCCATACACGAGCCCATTAAGGTTTAGCGAATTCATTCATATTAGGGTTTAACACTTATTGTTTAGGTTATATCATGAAAATTCGATACGCGAGTATGTTAAGGTTTAGGAAATCCGTTTCCCTTAGGATGTAAAACTTATTGCTTAAAAATGGGCTATCATGAACTACTAAAGTAAATATTTATCACTACCCATTTAGACCAATATATTAGATGGTGTTGAAAAATTTGGCTGCTTTTAGACCGACTTATGAATGCCTAAGTTTGATTATTATTGTTATTTGACTTTATAGTCTCCAAAACGTGTGGAGAAGTAAGTTGTCTCCGCAGACGGAGGTCCAAGTTGTAGAATTGGTGAGTGAGTGAGTCCAATTCCATCTCAAACACCTAATCCAATTTGAAGTTGCATTCTGTTTTTCTTACAAGTCCATACAACAATTGCATCAAAAAAAAAAAAAGAAGGTCCAGACAACAATAGTCAAGTCAACACGTATTGTTCTTTTCCCTAACAACCTCTTTAATTATTTTTTTCCCCTTCTTAAAATGTTGCATTTGATATATATTTCGAAGTTTTCTAAGAGAAAAGAGCTTGTAGCTTATAAATCATTTTGAAGTACACAATTATCAAACACCTAATAATTTATACGCAATTTATTTTAGTGAGCTTTTAAACTGCATTAAATAAATATATTAAAAGAAAACAAAATCAATACATTGAAAACAATGCTACGACATCTATATCTTTGAAATTTCAGCATGGCATCATTCAATACCTCCAAATAAAACGGTAATAATGACTCGATGAGGTGCAAAACTAAGGCACCGTTTGGTATGCATTCCCCACAACTCAAAGTTATGGGACTCATTAAAAACGGATAACATATCAGCGTCTCGTCCTGTAAAAATTCTTGAAGACAATACTGCCCTCCGATAACTGAAACCCTCGCTTCGATTCACTGAAGACGATTTTCTCCTGTTGCGATTCACTCTCGTTGGTATTCCTCCGTCTCTCCCTCTATCGATCTCGGCCGTTTCTCAGATCAAGTATTCGTCTCCCTCCCTCTGTTCCCCGCTTCAGATTTGTATTAGATCTTTTATGTTGAAGAGATTTCGATTTCCAGGGATTCTAGATTCGTAAAAGGTGATTGCTTGACTGTCATTGACTTATTGATTTATTGTGCAGGAAGATATTTAAGTTATGGGAGCTCCAAATTGTTCTCACTGTGATCTCTCTGATGCTCAAGTTAATTCAGGGGCTATTAGGTGAAGTGTTCGAAACTCTCTCTCAATGTTAGAAAATGAAAGTCAATTTTCAAAATTCAGGATTGTTTACCAGGTACTCTTGTAAGACTCCATCCACCTCGCTAGACTCTGTACTTGGAATATTTGTAAATATCACGTGTTGTCATATTATTATTGAAGGGTAATTTTGGTATTATGAGGATTAATTTATTTCCTCAAACTTTAACTATACTTTAAAATTAAAAATACGTAAAGTTTAAATTCATTAAAATAAAAACTATTTAATCGTTGACATAAACGATTTTGCATAACATAATTATACGTCTATATGTGAAAATAAAAGCTATCACTTTCCCTTGTTAAAAACTACACACCACCCCAACTTTTGATCTTTCATTGAAAGAACAGATTAGAAGTAAGTTGACTTAATTAATTCCCATTAATTAACGTAATAATTATAATATTGATATATTAAATATAGTTGAAGTCTCCTCTATATAGTAATTTTCTTCTATGGAGAGAAATTCTTCTATAACATCAAAAAATAAGGTTCTCATAATTTTAAAATTTTAAAAATTAGATTTATATTACGATCTATTTTAAAAATCTAATTATATATTAATAAAAATTGAATGCAATCCTAAAAAGTTTATAAATTTGTTTTTTTATATTGAAGGATGAAGATATATTTTTTATGTTAAATTTAACTTTTGTTTTAAGTGAAAAATCAAAATAAAATTATGACAAAAAATAACAAATCCTTTTAACATCTCATCATATAGTACATAATTTAGATTTAGATAAGATAATATCCCCAAACAGAAGATCATTGCGTTTTACCTCTCCTTCTTCGCTTATTTTGCAGAGACGAAAAAGAGATGAGTCATTCGAGCTCTCCCTCTCCTCCCTGCGATTAATCCTATTAACTCTCTCTCTCTCTCTCTCTCTCTCTCTCTCTCTCTCTCTCTCTCGCTCTCTCTCTGTTTTTTCTGCTTTGAAAAGCTCATGCAGATCCATGGAAAGCGGGCCCCATAATCCGCCATTGCTCATAACGACGCCTTTATAGTGTACCTGCCGTTGCACAAACGATACGGTGCCGTATTGTTGGTTATATAAGAATCTGAGCCGTTTAAATTTAAACGCATCGCCGGATCTGCACAATGAAGGGGGCGTCGTCGAGATTCTTCACGATCGGGCTGGTGTCGGCCTGGTACTCTTCCAATATAGGGGTTCTGTTACTGAATAAATACTTGCTAAGCAATTATGGGTTCAGGTACCCGATCTTCCTCACCATGTGTCACATGACCGCTTGCTCCCTGTTGAGCTACATAGCTATTGCGTGGATGAAGATGGTTCCTATGCAGACGATTCGCTCCAGGGTCCAGTTCTTCAAGATCTCAGCTCTAAGTCTTGTGTTTTGTGTGTCGGTCGTATTTGGAAACATATCTTTGAGGTTCTTGCCCGTCTCGTTCAACCAGGCGATCGGAGCTACCACGCCGTTTTTCACTGCGGTGTTCGCGTATTTGATGACTTTCAAGAGGGAGGCGTGGCTAACATATGTCACGCTGGTTCCGGTCGTTACAGGAGTCGTCATTGCCAGCGGGGTATGTATGAGGTTATTTTTGGGGTGCCTATTGGTTAATTTTATTGAAATGACATCCAATTCGGCAATGGCTCAGCTTTGATTGATTATCTGTGTTGAAATTGAGTTACTTTTTGCCTAATTTGAAAATTTCGTGTTTGTCTTTGATAAGGGTATTTTTTTGGTGTCACATAAAGATGAATAATTTATTTCCCTAAATTGAGAGATTTTTGTTGTAGGGGCTAGTTTGAATGATGAATGAGAAAGAAAGCTAAAATTTTCAATTATGTTCTAGTTAGTATTTGACAGCTGGCATGGCTAACTATTCCAGCGTGATTTGTGGGATTCAAGTGCTTAAGGTTCTGCAAAATCATTTATTGATATGGAACGGGTGAATGCATGACCTAGAATTAATTTAAAAGTTTATGCAGCTGAAAGAAAGCTTATATCAATTTTGGGGGTCTCTGACTGTTTAGATTATGTCTAGTTAAGACATTGATTCTGCATTTTGATTGATCTTCTTCAAAGTTATTTTTTCCTGTCTTTAGCTTTTGGATTTTGTTCATATATTGTATCCAATTGCCAAAACCACTTGCTTACAATATTTCTTTTTCTTTTCTTCTTTTGTGCACCCATCTTCCATGGCTATAGGGCGAACCCAGTTTCCATCTATTTGGTTTTATTATATGTGTTGCAGCTACAGCTGCAAGGGCACTCAAATCAGTTTTACAAGGTGTTTTGTTGTCTTCTGAAGGGTAAGAGGTTTTATTTATTTATTTATTTATTTTAACTATATATATATATATATATATATATATATGCGATTGAAGTTTTATATGTCGAGTTTATTAAACTGGGAATGGATTCTGAAATGCTTCTAACCCTTTCATAGTGAGAAGCTCAATTCAATGAACCTTCTTCTATACATGGCTCCAATAGCAGTCGTGTTTCTTCTTCCTGCAACACTTATTATGGAGGAAAATGTCGTTGGCATTACCCTAGCTCTAGCTAGAGATGACATCAAGATCATCTGGTATCTACTTTTCAACTCAGCGGTAGCATACTTTGTGAACTTGACCAACTTTTTGGTCACTAAACACACCAGTGCTCTTACTCTCCAGGTATGGAATTCTTCTAGTTCCTTTACTTTGATTTGATGATATGCATGAAAAACTATTATGATTTCTTTAGTGCTTATCCCTGAGGAGTGAGGACAGAAGATAACTAGGATAGTGTGGTTATCAGTTTCCTTAGAGCAGAATTATGAAAGTCTAGCATGAGCGATCTTAATCCTTTACGAAGTTTGCATTGCGGTAGTCTAAAGTTTGATATGATAAGAAAAAGATAAGTACTAGTCGCAGTTCCCATTTCCAAATGCTTTGCTCTTTCTTTTTATGCTAATTTCCAGTTATATGCATTCTGGTGACTGTTTTCACAAAGCGACAAGTTGGCTCAGATTAAAGACTTGTTTGGTTTCATAAAAGACTTTGGCTCTAGACACGAAAGATCTGCTTCGTTTTGGTATGATGCTGCTGGGGGGATTCGGTAAAATGCTAATGGGGTTCCATGGTTGTACAGGTGCTTGGAAATGCCAAAGGGGCCGTGGCTGTGGTAGTTTCAATTTTAATTTTCAGAAATCCTGTCTCTGTCACTGGAATGCTTGGCTACTCCCTTACAGTACTTGGGGTAATACTTTACAGTGAAGCCAAGAAAAGAAGTAAATGACATCATCCAAGAAAAAGGCTTAAGGTGCAATTTTCGATTATTTTGTTTTCATCGGTGCAAAATAGAGCGACCATGTTCATGGAGGCAATATTGGGGCATGCTGCATCGCTATTCTGTGGATTTTACCCTTTAGATACTATTTTTGCCTGGAAGCCTAGGGATTCGGTCTCCATTTGTATCAGCTTTATGACGGCGGCAGGATTAGTCCAAGGTAGAAAAGTTTCAATAAGTTGCAATGTCTCTTGGATTCTCGGATTGGGGTTGTAGAGGAATTCTTCGTTTTCTTTAAAGATTCTTTCAGGAGGTAGGATGCACTGTTATAACATTTGTCATATTAATTAATTAATGATTAGAGAAAACTTAATAGTTTTACCATTTCCTGTGTTGTGTTAATGATAGCATTTGACAGAAGTAAGGGTTGGCGCTTTAGCCAGTTATATGGTTTCTGCTTTAAGAAGTTTTGAGTTTTTCATTTGAGAAAATTGAAAGAAGATTTAAATATGTTCATGTTTTAGTTTGAAGATTAATTTATGTATAATTTATAATCAGTGTAGGTATAAAAAAACATAATAATCTAGTTTGAACATCTTCAGAATTAAATAAATTGCATATGCAAGAAAAATAAAATGATTAACAAACCGAACGTGTTTGGATTAAGGGATTTGGGAGGTGGCGAAGGGGTTAATATAACATTTAGTCACCGAAGAATAGCCTGTGTTTTATTTTGGTCACCGAAAGATAAAACGTTTCAATTTGGTAACTTAATTTTTCATTTTGTTCTAGTCAAGTCAATCGATCAGGATTTCTCAAATTCGGGCAGCCATAAAGGTGAAGTGACAGTTTAACTTGCTTTCGATTGGTCCACAAGGAAAATGGTTAGTACATGGAAATATTTTGCTATTTTTAAATTTAGAGCAATCGTGAGAAGTGAAGGTCCACTTGTGAGAATAATATGAATTAATTGAATTTTAGTAGATTGTTAAATGATCGGTATGAAGCTCTAATGGAGTTTAATCGATTCGAAGTAGGAGGCTTAGGATATGAATGACATTTTAGGGCTTGATATCCGAAACCTAATTTCTGCTTCTTAGTTTGACTGCAGGATTGGTTGTGCCGCTGAATGATGATTGCACTTAGAGGCCGCACGAGAGCATTCTGGCAACGGCACTCAGTGGCCAGTTTATTGCCTCATCTAAATTCTTGCCTCTCTATTTGTCTATATATATATATATACAATGGGTCTCTAGTGCGCAGACCCGTATATATGTAAAAATGCGGGCTTCAATTCTCGTCTGTTAGATGAAATGAACGGATCAGATTAAATCACTAAGAAATACCCACTTTTGACTCGAACTCATTCCGCCTTCATCTCTCTCGACTTGCAGCCTCGCCTCTCGTCTTCTTCATCAAGAGAACCCAAAGAACCATATCTGACAGAGCCTCCCGCCTTCTTCTATCATCGCGAGAACATTCTTCTTTGAGAGAACCAAATCGGACCTCCGCCTCATGTTCGAGTACGCCATTGTTCTTCTTCATGAGAACCCCAAATCTTGAACACAAGCCCCATCTGGTAATTATCTGGTTCATTATGCTACGCCACTTTACCAAACTCTTTCTAATTCTCCCCTGGTATTAATGTGGGATCATATACTTTAAAAAATTCAATGTTTTTTATTTTTAGTGACTTGTGTTTGCACAGGTGTGGTTGCCATCTTCAATGGCTGTAATTTACTTGGAGAATTGATAAATCTGCGATTTATCTCTTTTTTTATTCTTTTGGAAAGGGCTTATTTGTGGTAATTTTCCTATGGTAAGTAACTGTTCTCAATCTCTGTCTAATTTTCCTATGGTAATAATGTGGGATACTAAAGTTTAAAAAATTCAATGTTTTTGATTTTTAGTGATTTGTGTTTGCACAGGTGTGGTTTCCAACTTCAATTCAGCAACTTGCTAGGAGAATTGATAAAGCTTCTTAGAGAGTTTGAGTAGGTTATTTACCATTTATATGCTCTTTTATTTCATCGAACATGAGTGAGATAAATATAGGAGATGTTCAATTCTCAGATATGGATATTGGTTCTTCTTCCTCAAACAATTTAACTTTTACTCCTCAAGTGAAGTTTGAAAAAATTCCAAAGATTGGGCAAGAATTTGAGTCTTTAATTGAAGCCCAAAAATTTTATAATGTGTATGCGAGGGAGGCTGGTTTTAGTGTTCGAATGTGGACTACGAACAAAAATAAATTTGACGAAATTATTAGGAAGGAATTCGTTTGTCATAAAGAAGGAACTAGAGCAGAAGTTAAATCTGATGGTTCTAGAAAATGTGGACTAATTAGAGAAGGATGTAAGGCTAAATTGGCTGTGGTAAAGTCGGCTTCCAAACATAGTTTTGTGGTCTCAATATTTTATGAGGTCCATAATCACATGCTTACCACACCAAGAAAAGTCCATATGCTACGGTCTCACCGTTCCATGTCAAATGCAAAGAAAACTTTGACTCAACAATTTTCTGCTGCAAATGTGCCTATTTACCAACAAATCAGTATTTTGGAGTTAGAAGCAGGAGGCATTGAAAATATTGGGTGTATTGAAAAGGATTTTTACAATGTACGACGAGATGAGGTGAAATTATATGTTGGACATGACGCGTAGATGTTATATGAGTATTTCCAATCTGAAAAAGAAAAAAATTCAGATTTCTATTATGCTATAGCCATGGACTCGGAAAACAAGATTACTCGTTGTTTTTGGGCTGATATAGAATGCAGAAAGGCATATCAAGCTTTTGGGGATGTGGTGGTGTTTGATACTACATATAACACTAATCGTTATGCCATGATTTTTGCACCATTTATTGGAGTCAACCATCATGGACAAAGTACCCTCTTTGCATGTGCTTTCTTAATGATGAAACAAGTGAGTCCTTTGTATGGCTATTTCAACAGTTATTGGCAACTATGCCGAAAGGTGCACCCAATATGATTATAACGGACCAAGATCCTGCAATGACTAAAGCTATTGCTGAAACTTTGCCAAACACTTTGCATCGATATTGTATGTGGCATATATTGAATAAATTTTTAGAGAAAATAGATGCGACTAAATGGAGAGATCACTACCAACAATTCCATCAATGCATATGGAATTCAGAGACTCCGGAAAAGTTTGACAATGAATGGGCGGAAGTTGTCCAAAAAAGCAGTTTGTCGGCTAATGAGTGGTTGAAAACATTGTATGACATCCGAGGAAAATGGATCACAGCATACATTAATCATATATTCTCTGCAAGTATAATTTAAATTTTCATTGTGCATATAATCATTTTAATCATTTTGCACGCTGACTTTTAAAGTTTATTGTGTCTCATTGCAGGTATGTCAAGTAGTCAAAGAGCCGAAAGCTGTCATGCATTTTATAAGAATTATGTGTCAAAAAGAAATACATTGATGAATTTTGTGGTAAGGTTTACTAGAGCCCTGAAGCATCAAAGACACCAAGAGTTGGCTCTAGATCACAAGGACATTAATGAACAACCGATCAGTAAAACGATGTGGCCTATAGAGAAATCAATGGCTGAATTGTACACACAAGCCATGTTCTACAAAATTCAGGATCAATTGTTTCAGAGTATGGCCTATATGGCAACGGTTGACCATGAGCAAGGAAACTTATGCTTTTACAACGTTAACTGTCTTGATGGGATTCACCATGCGTTAATGGGATCAGGAACAATTATTAAGGAAAAAGCAATAAACCATATGACTTGTAGCTACAGAAAATTTGAGTCATGTGGAATTCTTTGCCGACACATATTCGCAACTTTCAACAAGCTGCAATTACATCAACCACTGCCTGAAAAATATGTTCTGCGTAGATGGACAAAAGTAGCTAAGACTTTGTCTTCATTTAATGTAGAAGCTGTGGATAGCCAAGTTAATTCTGCAGCGAATGTCGTTTTGAAGCATAGTGCACTACGTAGACAAGCTTCAAATATTATTGAGGCATCTATGCTCAATGAAGAATCACAAAAGATCACATCTGAAGCATTTGAGACCCTTCTGTGCAAGCTGAACTCAGTGACACTAAATGAAGGAGGACAATCTTCTACACCTAGCGTGGCTACTTCCAATCGAGTTTATAATGAGCCTGAACAAGTTAGGGCAAAGGGTAGTGGAAAGAGGCTGAAGGGAGGCAAAGAAATTTCGATTAAGAAGATGAGACGTTGTCATGGTTGTGGGTTAACAGGACAAACACATGACAAAAGAAATTGTCCAATCCTAAATAATATGTGAGTATCCATATTGTTTTATGTTATAGCTTTTGTATTCTTATTCATTAATTTTTTCAAAAACATTCATTATGCTATTCATAATGTACAGATCATCCCAAACAGTTGAGAACTTAAAACATCATAGTGATGAAGACGACATGTAGATGGGTAAGTTGTGTACTTCACATTGTTAAATTTACTTGGGACGAATACCACTTCATACACTATGATCTTGTAATGTTTTATTCACTGTGGCGCAGTTGCTGGAATGGAAAGATGACCTGGTGAAGGAAATAGTTGGAAAGATGACATGTTATGGATTTTGTTACTGAATGTTTGAATCATTTTATATGGATTCTACTATTGTTTGGAACTTGTGGTTGAACTGAATGTTTGGATTATGATATATGAATTATGTTACTGAATGTTTGGATTATGTTATATGGATTCTGTTATCATCAAGGGTTGATGAGAAAATAATGTAAAAAATAGCTACAAGAAGTAGTTCAAAACTTCAAATCTTTCATCTTTTCTTGAATATACAACTTGAACCAGTTCAAGGTTACACAACAAATATGACACCAATACATATTACACAATACAGTTTTAGGAATTTCTCATCAGTTGCAACCTTAACAAGTACATATGACAGAAACATCTCCAAAAAGACATGCCAAAAATTCAGACCAAATCAATTGACAGTATAAACACCACCAATCCAAGTCTTCATTTGAAGTCTGTCATCAATTATGCTCTTATGCGGACGCCCGTTTTTTACTAAAAGTACGGGCTTTCATTTGTAACCACTGGATTGAAATGATGGCTGAGATTTAACTTGGCAAAATGAAATAATTTTTGACCCGATTCAGCCAATAACCCAAGTAGTTTCCTCATTCTTTTCTTTTGGGTTTCACCGACACCCTCTTCTCCTTCCCTGCGACATCAAACGAGAGATTTATTGTTTTGATCGTGTGTTTCCTTCTCCAAGTCCGCGACCTCCGATCATGCTTCGACTTCTCCAAATCAATCCGCTACCTTCGATTAGGTTTCGTCTTCTCCAAATCATTATGCGACCCAAAGTTCACTTCTCCAAATCCGCAACCTCTGACCCAGATTCAAGGTTGTCTTCTTAGTCCCAAGCCGACCTCCTTTCAGGCTTTTGTTCCACGGATGTTTCTGTTCCGTTTTCTTCTTGATTGGTTTAGCGTTGGATTAGCAAAAACGCAGATTCATGATTTCTTTGATTTATTTGGATCTGTAAGGTTAATTGTTGTTTATATTTTATGGGTTTAGACTATTTTTTATGGGTTTATTTCTTGTTTTTTAGGTTTGTACACAAAACAAATGATTTCAAGATCTATGGGAACTGTGTATAATTTATTTTAGTTCCTCTTTGTAAGGGTTGTTAGTAAAAGAGTGAATATTCTGGCAATCACATTTCTTGATTGAATTAAACTTTATTTCTAGATTTTTCAGAATCATAATTGATCTCATATGCGTTGTTATCATTTGTTTATAAGAAATTTGGCTTGAGTACTTGTGCCTTTGTGAAGGTATTTCTCTTATAATGTCATGCTCTGCTTTGGTTTGGGGTAAGTGCACTCGTTACAAGGCAGATGAAAGGGGCAGAGACAAATCAGAATGGTCGGCCTGTGGAGATTGGGCTATGGAGATAGGTTGAAAATGGTCTATTCGGAGAAAAAGGGGGAGTCGCGATGGTCTGCTCATAGAAGAAGTAAGGGTCTTGGTCTGAGATTGCAGAGAAGGGGGAGAAGAAGAAAAGGTGGCGATGGTCTGGGTCTTGCCTCTTCATCTTCTAGAAAATCAGGTATAAGTCACGGGTCTTAAGTTATGATTCATCTCAACCGTATATTAAATCAAACGGCTCACAACATAAGCCCATAAATGAAGAGTTATACGGGCCTGCGTATAAGAGTAGGCCTGTATACATATATATATAACGGGAAGGATCAGATAAGCAGGGAAGAAACTAAGCTATTTGATTTAGTTAATGAGTTAAAGCTTGTGATCTTCACAGAGAATCACTAAACTCAATATATAAATTAGACTCGACAGACTAATCGTCCCGAGTCATCTTGATTATAACAAAGAAGTGGTGGAGGAAGAACAAAGATTTATAAACATATAATTAAATAAAGCAAGAACAAAAAGAAGAATAAATTTACCATATGCTAAAGCAATTGCAATATCAAGCATTATGAAATAAATGATGAACAAAAGAACATAAAGAACAATGCTAAAGCAATTGCAATATCAAGCATTATGAAATAAATGATGAACAAAAGAACATAAAGAACTTCTGGGCTTTATAACCACAGGCGGCAGAGCCGACCGTTTGTGGTTCCGTCGAAGCAAGACATAAATAAAATAATAACAGAGGCGGTAGAACCAGCCATATAAGATGAACAATTTAAACAATAAAGGCGGTTAAACCAGCCATGGATATTATTGAATGCATTCAAAAGCTGCAAGTATTAAACAAGATAACTTACAGACTTTTGAATGCTTGCTTGTAGCTTACATTGAGAGGAGGGAACTCTATAGTTCCTGTTTTTGATAAGAGGGGAAGGTTTTGAGAGAGGAGAAGTTGAGAGAACTAAGCCAAGAGTTGGAAGAGAAGATAATGAGAATGGATCCTCCAAGCCAAAGATGTTAAACTAAGGCATATGTGGTCTCTTTTATAGATGAAGAGATCACCTTTACAATGATTAAAATAAATATTAAAAGTTGAATAGTGAAACTTGAATAGTGTTCAATGTCTCCCACTGTTTGAAATGATGCTCCACTTTTGATAATGTTGCTTTTATGGAAAAGCAATAACCTTGTCTTCTTGTCCATAATGTCTTGGTTATACCAGTTGATAACTTTTGGACCCGAAAGGGTATAATGGTATTTTTAGCAAATACCCAGTTGTGAACGGATTTGATAGTTTCTTTACCACCTACCGTTTGAGGTGGAATAGCTAAGCCAATTAACCCAGACTTAGTTAGGTACCTTGTAGGATTTTTGAGCTTTTGAGTAAAGCTTCCAACTTTCAACGAATTTGATTATTTCTTTACCACCTACCGTTTGAGGTGGAATAGTCAAGCCATAACTGGGCATGATCAGTTTGGAAAGAATTTGGAAAGAATCATTTAAAATTCATTTACCCATGCTTCGGGTTCATCTTCAAATTCATCCCAAAATTCATCCATGGAATCTTCATTTTCTAGAGCTTCTTCTTCTTCAATAAATTGGTCGATAAAATCATCAACATGATCAGTAATAAGATCAAATAAAATCTGATCACGTATTTGAGACAAAAGCGTCATTTCAAGAATGTTTTTGCGCAAATCATAAGGTAAGTCAAAATAATGGAAAATACGCAAACATTCGATTTTAACTGTATCGGCATTTAAAATAGGGTATGCCCAGCATTCCACCCAATCATCCCAAGAATGTAAAATAACATTAATTTGATCTTTTTCAAGTTCAAGATAAACATAATTGGGTTTTTTGGGTCGGAAATTATTTGAAAATATGAGAGTAGAAAATCTTGCTAATATATATTTAAGAGAACCGGAAGCCATTTTATACTCGAGAAATAATTTCTAACTCACTTTGAAATGAAGTGACTTGTAGGGTCAATAAATTAATAATATGCTTGTTTTCAAGAATATCGGCTCGGTTTTGATTAACCCAAGAAGGAGGATTCTGCTGATAAGGATGAGCAATGTGCCACCTGACAATCTGAGTATATAACCTTTTATTTTCTTGCACAATATCAGATTTAAGATTGTTAAGCCTTTTCACTAGGCGTTTTAATTCAAAAGGGTGCATAGTAAAGAGATAACCTGTCAATCTTAGTGACGTTCTCTGGATAATATCCTATCGATCCTGCAAAAATTCACGTGTTAAGAAATCTGGTAAATTATTATCTTTTCCAGCAATATGTTCAATATCAAAATCAAAGACACTAAGAATAGCCTGCCACCTAGCAAAAATTTGTTTGGAGGCTATGTTTTGGATATCCTTTTGTAAAACTTCTTTTGCAGATTTACAATCAACACGAACTAAAAACTTTTGATTCAATAAATCACCTTGAAATTTTGAAATGCATAAAACGATGGATAAAATTTCTTTTTTAATTGTAGAATAATTTTGTTGAGTAGGATTCCATTTCTTGGAAGTAAATTGTATAATTTCTTCTTTATTATTTTTTAATTGTTTAAGGATACCACCATAACCAATTTCAGAAGCATCTGTTTCAACGATTTTAAAAGCAGTAGGATCTGGAATACACAAACAAGGTAATGTGGGAAGATAAGCTTTAATCCTTTGGATTATAGCAGTATGAGTTTCCGTCCAAGGAGGGGATTCTTCTTTAACCTGTCATGTAAATGTTTACATATTTTTTGAAGATTAGGATAAAAATCAGCAATATAATTTAAACTTCCTAAGAATCTCTATAATTGATTTTTATCTAATATTTTATTTGGAAACTTGTCAACAAAATTGATGGATCGTTCAATTGGTATAATAGTACCATGATGAATATTATGACCAAGAAACCGAATATTTGTTTGAAATAATTTAATCTTTGTTTTAGACACAACTAAACCATTGTCTTTGATTATCTTGAGAAATTTAAAGAGATGATAAAAATGTTGTTTGATATTATGAGAAAATATCAAGACATCATCAATATAAACAATGAGAAATTGAGAATATGAATTAAAGATATCATTCATAATTTTTTGAAATTCAGAAGGTGCATTCTTTAAGCCAAAAGGCATAACATTCCATTCGTATTGTCCAAAAGGAACAGTAAAGGCAGTTTCGTACCTATCTCGCTCTTCTATCTGGATTTGCCAGAAACCAGATTTCATATCAAATTTTAAAAAGATTTTAGCATCGTATAATTTAGCTAGTAAATCTTTTTTATTAGGAATTGGATAACGAATCCATTGGAGGGCTTTGTTTAAAGGTTTATAATTGATAACAAGTCAAGGAAATCCTCGTTCAATTTCAGCATTCTTATTCACATAAAAAGCAGCACAACTCCAAGGAGTCTGGCTGTGCCTAATTAACTTTTTATCTAAAAGATCTTGAATCTCTTTTCTACAGTGTTCTTCTAATTCTTTGTTCATTTGTATCCCTCGGGCTTTTGTAGGTATATTGATTTCTTGGAAATCTTTTTCATAAGGTAATTGGACCACATGTTTCTTTCTATCCCAGAAAGCAGTAGGAAGGTCAGAACAGACATCATTTTCAAAGAGTTTTTGGAGAGAATTTATTTTTTCTTTTGTCTCTATTGTTGATAATTGTTGGTTAATTTGGGAGATGTCAATTTTATCAAAAAGGTGTTCAATCTGTTTTCCTTTGTTTTCAATGAAGCAATTTATGGAATCTTCATAAACAAAATTTTGTGCGAGGAAATGAATATTTTTTGTGATAGGTTGTTGGATAAAAGGAAAAATTATTTTATTTCCTAGAATCCTAGTATGAATTCCTTTATTATTAATTTTAAATGGTTTGAGTAACTCAAGGAATGGAGTTCCTAGAATAACATACTTTGTAATGTCTTGAATACCTAAGAAACTAGTTTTGAGATCAGCATCATTGTTTGTGATTGTGACATCAGATAATTTATAAAGAATCTTAAGTTGTTCTCCTGCTGCAGATTTGATTCCTTCATTTGTTTTTGTCCCAATAATGACGAGGAACTAAATCTGAACGAAGACAGTTTAAATCAGCTCAGAATCAACTAAGGCTATTGTATCAAAAGAGAGATTTTTTAATTTGAAGTGCAACTTTTATAAACCATTTTTGGCTAGTAACTTGAGACAATAATCTAAGGAAAGTGTTTTAATACTAGGGTTTGGAGTTTTCATTGTAATCTGTTACAGTTTTCATTGTAATCTCTGTAACAGAGGATGTATGATTATGAGGTTCTATTTTGGTATTTTCTTCATCTGATGACTCATCTGTATCATTTAAGGTTGAATCTATTTTTGCAATGATTTATTGATCTAATTGTAATTTTTTAATTCTTTTTCTAACACGACATTATCGTGTCCAATGATTTGATTTATTACAGTGTTTACAAGTGATTCTTTTATTCTGGGGTTTATCAGTATTTTCGGAAGTAGAACTAGAGCTTTGACAATCATGCCTGTTTATATCCCTATATGAGGACACATGAAGGACAATAGAAATAGGATTGATGCCATTCAGTCCTTAATAGGATCGATAACAAAATTATCACGGATAAGAACATTTAACTCTGGGTCATTATTATCAACCATTTGAGAATAAGTTGGTGACATTGGCTCTTGGGTAGATTTGGTTTGGGATTCTGGCTGTTGAACATTGTAAAATGGTTTTGGTATTGAACCAGAATGATTAACTCCACTTAAATTAGGGTGATAAGAAGTACTTGGATTGGATGGAAATTGATTTTTTGTTGTATAAGAAGTGTTTGGAGTAGAGAAGGAATTTCTAGGAGGGATTCCTAACTCAGATCTAAAAGATGAAGTAGATGAACTACGATTAAATTTGTTTAAATCAATTGAATGTCGTCGAGAACTAAAAGTAATTTCTACTTTTCCATTACTAGATTGAGTAACTTGTTCTATGTTTGTGTTTTCTACTTTCTTTGGAGGTACAGCCCCTTGTAACTCCCATGTTGTGGGTAAGGTAATCTCGTCCCACTTAATTGTGCGTGGAAGAGTAATGTTGGATCTGGCAATATCGGTTTGGATTAATAAAGTTTCTCCCTTGGGAGATTTTCTTAAGGCTTTCGACCCAAAGGCTGAAGATATAGCTTTATAATGAATCCTGTAGATTAAAGAAATTGGAAGAGATCCAGAAGACATCTTATAATTGTGAGTTTTGATGTTTAGAGTGAGTGCATCTAAAAGATTTTGATCACTAAAGGAAACTGTAAAATTTGGATAACAATCAAAATAAATTGGACCACTACAAAGGCTAGTTTCAACTGTACCTAAGAGTGAATCATTAAATTCTAACATTCTACAATCACGTAGACATAAAAGAATTGATGTATCTAAACCTTCACGAGTTAAGGGTTTAATACCGATCTGGACTAATCCGATATGAAGATAGTTATATTTTTGCTTATGTTTTTCCAACGATTTCTGGGTTAGAAGCTTAATGGTTTCATATGACTTAAACAGTTTAATATCTCTTTCTTCAGTTTTAATCGTATAATCATTACGACTCAGGATATTAAATCTGGATTCCTTTTTATATATATTTTTTATTTCAACTCGGGGAATATCCCAATCATCAACATCTCTAACTAAATATTCAAAATTAATTTCTTCTTGATTGACGATTCTATCGTCTGATATAGTGGAAGAGGTAGAAGTTGATCTAAAAAAAGTACTCATGTTTGATTAATACCCTCAACTTGATGCTTTACCAAGAATATCGCGCTGGCACTTACTGGGCTGTCCGTCGCCCCTTACTGGCCCCCTTTTGTTCTTGGTTTCCACAAAGCAATAGCATGGTATGCAATCAACCATAAGTCCCTTAATATACAACCACTTGCCCCAACCTCTGATACCATAACGGGAAGGATCAAACAAGCAGGGAAGAAACTAAGCTATTCGATTTAGTTAATGAGTTGAAGCTTGTGATCTTCACAGAGAATCACTAAACTCAATATATAAATTGGTCTCGATAGACTAATCGTCCTGAGTCGTCTTGATTATAACAAAGAAGTGGTGGAGGAAGAACAGAGATTTATAACAGGAGGCAGAGCCGACCGTTTGTGGTGCCATCGAAGCAAGACATAAATAAAATAATAACAGAGGCGGTAGAACCAGCCATATACGATGAACAATTTAAACAATAAAGGCGGTTAAACTAGCCATGGCTATTATTGAATGCATTCAAAAGCTGCAAGTATTAAACAAGATAACTTACAGACTTTTGAATGCTTGCTTGTAGCTTACATTGAGAGGAGGGAACTCTATAGTTCCTGTTTTTGATAAGAGGGGAAGGTTTTGAGAGAGGAGAAGTTGAGAGAACTAAGCCAAGAGTTGGAAGAGGAGATAATGAGAATGGATCCTCCAAGCCAAAGATGTTAAACTAAGGCATAGGTGGTCTCTTTTATAGATGAAGAGATCACCTTTACAATGATTAAAATAAATATTAAAAGTTGAATAGTGAAACTTGAATAGTGTTCAATGTCTCCCACTGTTTGAAATGATGCTCCACTTTTGATAATGTTGCTTTTATGGAAAAGCAATAACCTTGTCTTCTTCTCCATAATGTCTTGGTTATACCAGTTGATAACTTTTGGACCCGAAAGGGTATAATGGTATTTTTAGCAAATACCCAGTTGTGAACGGATTTGATAGTTTCTTTACCACCTACCGTTTGAGGTGGAATAGCTAAGCCAATTAACCCAGACTTAGTTAGGTACCTTGTAGGATTTTTGAGCTTTTGAGTAAAGCTTCCAACTTTGAACGGATTTGATTATTTCTTTACCACCTACTATTTGTGGTGGAATATCCAAGCCTTTACTGGACCTGATCAGTTATCTTCGTCAAGAAGATCATCAGAGTTAAAACTCTTAGAAGATTTTCGGGAAGATTGTGTGGATTGACCTTTTAGTTCAGATAAGGTTTTTTGAAGAAGATGAGCAAGTTCATCTTCAGATGTGGCTGAAATTAATTTGGAATTGATAAAGGATTTCATCCCAAGTAAATGTTGCTCTGATTTTGCAATATGTTTGGTTTTGGCATGATTATCAGAGAACCATTTAAATACATTATCTGGATAGGCTCTTGTAGCATCAAACTTGTCCCACCATTTTGTACGATAAATCCGAACTAAGTATGATAAGCTGGCAGGTTCATTATGAAATTGATATTGCCAATTTGTAATCCATGAGATGGCAAAGATTGAGAAAAAGTATAATAGAGGTGGTATAGCCATGTTCTGTGATTGATAACGGGATCTGAAAATATCGAATCCCTCTCTGACGATTGAAGGTAAGATTTCTTGGAGAGGTCCAAAGTGCCACCACCATTCGTTAAACCAATTAGGAAAATGATAAGTTTGATTAACATTAAATTGAAAAAACCATGAGTGCCTCTGCCCAGAGTTTTGAATTAAAAAAGCTTTAGTCCAAGCTTCTTGATAATCCCAATAAGAAAATCATGAAGGTTTAAAATTTACTGAAAATTGTTTTGTTATATGTAACTCCTGTCCCCACATTTCTGGGGTTATAACTTTTAAAATCATGACAGTGCAATGTGTAAGAACAGAATCTTGGTTGTGGTACTTCTTCATGGAAATTGAATCAGTATCAATTAATATAAATTCATAAAATTTTTGATTTTTTTTGTAAATCTTGTGTGTGACGCCCCGGTCCGGGCACGCCACGGGTGCCCTCCGGCACCGTCCTAGGCCGCTAGTGCGATCATCCGGTTGACCGGAAATCCGGCGGCATCTCCCCGTATATCGGAGAGTCCCCGTCTGCATCATAAAACGCGCATCAATCAAGTTCATAAATCCATCACACTAGCAACCTAGCCAGGCCTCAAGCCTCAATCACATGCAATCCTGATCCTAGGGGCCTCAGGCCATCCACTACCAGCATGCACAAACTGATAGTAATAATCAATCATCAATTTCATAATATCATACAATCATAAAATCAACTCAGCATACATCATGCATACACCCTCTGGTGCCAAATGGTTATAAGATTATTATGAATAAACATCAATACAGCATACACAAATACATGCTTAGAGTATCTCTCTAGCACCCACATCCTACTCAGGGCCATCCATGTCACATCCCGCTCTCACTGATCTGCTTCACTAGTACCTATACCTGTACCAGTATCACCTGTGGGAAGGAATGAAAGTAGGGGGTGAGCAAGAAGCTCAGTAGGGTATGAGTAACGTTAGTATAAGGCCGAATATGAAACAATAGGCTATGCAACAATATGAAACCTACCACATGCACGTATACTCAACAATCACATAGAACATCAATCCGGGCAATCCCCTCAATGAGCAAACCTCATCGATAACATGGCTCGTTCCATGTAATATCGAACGTGAGCAAGCTCACCAAATTAACTCATCAATATCATTGTCGCTAACCATGACTATTGAACAGGAGCAAGCTCCCCAATATCAAACGCTCATGGATTACCCGGTTGCGTGATCTTACCACGCCCACATCACTCCAGGCAAGGTCCCTCATGAACCATACCTCTAGTGCGTTATCCTACTTGGAGTTCACATGACTTGGTGGTAACTCTCTTCACCTCGCCATCCCTCCAAGTAGCTTTCAGGAATCCTATGGAGTCCCGAGTCCATACCCGGTCCCCAATGCAACTCTAATGCATTTTACGCAATGACATGCCGAAAAGATATATATATGAACATCCTACATATATGTATATACATAACTATCATGATGCATGAACGAAAAATCACATCCTGCCCATAGATGATGGAACACACACAATCGGGTCATGCAACATCAAGAACTAACAATAATCTACAATTAGGGTTCGTTTCCCCTTAGAAACAATTAAGGCGGAAACACAAATATAGAACGACCAATGAGGAATCGAAAAGCTCTTAACACATTGAAAACGAACGATAGAAAGAATGGTTGGAAATCCCCTACCTCGTGTCGAGCAATTTACCACCAATCCCCAAATTCCGTACCTAGGGTTTCGGTTTGCCCAAACCTACAATGTGGCGAACCCGAACCCTCACACACATCAATAAACAACCAACAACTCATATAAACATCCATTGAATTCATAAATTCGAAATTACTCACCTTCTCTCTCTAGAAATTTCTCCAAAATCCTCCAAACTCAACCCAAGCTCAACTCTACTCCAAATCACAAACCAATCTACATATACATCCAAAATCAACCTAGGATTAACATATCTAAACCATAGGAATCAACTCTAAACGAAACTAACAAGATCTACTCAAAACCCTAGAAATGGAAAAATGAAGAAACTTACCTCCAAGGCTTGAATCTTCCTTGAATCCTTTCCCAATCTCCAAAACCAAGCTTCAATCTCCAATAATCACCTCAAATATACTTCTCTCTCTAGAATCGTCGCTCTCTCTCTCTCTCTAGAACTAAAACATACCAAAAATTGGTCTAAAATGGCCCACCGGAGCATTTTGAAAAACGCGGGTTGATCCTAGGCGCTACCATGGGCGCCCTGGCCTTAACTAAATTCCCAGGCGTTGCTCTGAGCGGCATCCTGGGCGTGCAGGATTTTCACGCCCAGGCGGGGTGCGCCTAGGCGGGCGCCCCTGCGCCTACTCGATCCACTCACCCACTGGACTGGGCGCAGCGCCTAGGCGCCCTGTGGTGCGCCCAGTCCAGTGCCTTTTTTTTCTGGACCTCCATTCTCCCTGCGCTCACGCTGGACTAGGCGTAGCGCCTAGGCGCCCCTTGGTGCGCGTAGTCCAGTTTCCCCATTTGCTCTAACATCAAAATTTCACAATTTCCATAAAACTTTTGGGTCGGGGTTTCACATCCTCCCCCCTTAATAAAATTTCGTCCCTAAATTTAACTACACACGTACCTGAATCTCCGAACAACTCCGGGTACTTCTCCTTCATTTTAGACTCCAACTCCCAAGTTGCTTCTTCAACTCCGTGGTACATCCACATTACTTTTACTAATGGAATCACACTCGACCTCGTGACCTTGTTCTGTCGGTCTAGAATCTTCACCGGTTGAAGAGTGTAACTCCCATCTTCCTCAACTTCCAACGTAGTCCAATCTATCACATGCGACGGATCCGGCTCATATCTCCGAAGCATTGATACATGGAATACATTATGAACTTTCTCAAGCTTCGGTGGAAGTGCCAAACGGTACGCCACCGGTCCAACTATCTCCGAAATCTCAAATGGCCCCACAAACCTCGGTGCCAACTTCCCATGCTTGCTATATCTCTGAATCCCACGTCTTGGACTAACCTTCAAGAAGACCTTATCTCCTACAGCGAACTCCAAGGGTCTCCTCCTCCGGTCAGCATAAGATTTCTGTCGGCTCTGCGCGGTGATCAACCGCCTTCGGATCTCATCAACTCTCTCTCGAGCTTCCTTCAACATCTCCGGTCCCGAAACAACTTTCTCACCAACCTCCGCCCAACACAAAGGCGACCTACAAGGCCTCCCGTAGAGCGCCTCGTAAGGTGCCATCGCGATACTACTTTGGAAAGAGTTGTTATACACAAACTCCGCCAAATGTAAGTACCGATCCCAACTTCCTCCAAAATCAACTACACATGCCCGTAGCATATCCTCCAAAACCTGTATGGTTCTCTCACTCTGCCCATCACTCTGAGGATGATAAGCTGTAGAGAAATCCAACTTCGTTCCCAATGTCTCTTGTAAACTACTCCAGAATCTACCTGTGAACCGCGGGTCTCGGTTCGACACAATAGATAATGGAATGTCGTGAAGTCTCACAATCTCCTTGACATACATAGTACTCAAGGTCTCCAACAAATCCGTCTTGTTCATGGGTAAGAAGTGTGCAGACTTGGTCAATCTGTCCACTATCACCCAAACCGTGTCATGCCGTCTCCGAGTCATTGGCAACGCTGTCACAAAGTCCATAGTGATCTTCTTCCACTTCCATTGTGCTACCGGTACAGGTTGCAACAATCCAGCTGGTCTCTGATGCTCTGCCTTCACTTGTTGACAAGTAAGACACTTCGTCACAAATCTAGTAACATCGACTTTCAGCCCTTCCACCAGAAACTCTGCCTCAACTCTCTACACATCTTCGTACCCCTTGGATGCATTGCAAACCAAGAATGATGTGCTTCCTTTAAAATCCCTTGTCTCAACTCATCATCTTCGGGAACCACTAACCTTCCCGCATATCGCACTGCACCATCATTCCCTCGAACCCAACCAAGACTCTCATCAATCACATCAAATGTATGATCCCCATTCTATGCATCCATAACCTTCTGAACCATCATAGGTCTCGAAGTTATAGAACACAAATAGGTATTTTCCTCTTGACTCTTTAACTCCAATCCAAACTCATTGATTGTCTCCACAATTTCCCACTCATGCATGAATAGGCTAGAAATCTTCTTCTTCCTACTCAACGCATCTGCGACTACATTTGCTTTACCGGGATGGTATTGCAAATTGAAGTCGAAGTCCTCCAAGTATTCCATCCACCTTCTTTGATGCAAATTCAATTCTCTTTGGGTGAATAGATACTTGAGGCTCTTATGATCCGAAAACACTTCAAATCTTTCTGCGTAAAGATAATACCTCCATTGCTTAAGTGCAAACACCACTGCCGCTAACTCCAGATCATGCACCGGATAATTCCTCTCATGTGTCTTGAGCAACCTTGAACCATACTCTATCACTCGGCCTCGTTGCATCAATACACAACCTAAACCAACTCCAGACGCATCGCAATACACCTGGTAGACTACATTCCTTTCCGGAACCACTAACACTGGAGGTGTGGTCAACCTCTTCTTCAACTCTTCAAATGCGGCTTCACACTCGTCTGTCCACCCAAACGGTGTGCCCTTCTTCGTAAGCTGCGTCATCGGCGAAGCAACTCTCGAAAAATCCTCAATAAATCTCCGGTAGTAACCCGCCAATCCTATAAAACTCCGGATCTCCGTCACATTCTTTGGTCTCTCCCAATTCAAAACTGACTCCACCTTGGAGTAGTCAACCGCTATGCCCTCTTGAGTGATCACATGACCTAGGAACTTTACTTCTGTGGCCCAAAATTCACACTTACTCAATTTAGCATACAGTTGATTCTCCCTCAACGTCTGTAACACTACTCTCAAGTGTTCCTCATGCTCTTCCTCCGTAGGAGAATAAATCAATATATCATCTATAAACACCACCACAAAAACGGTCGAAGAACCCTTTGCATTAGGTCCATGAATACCGCCGGGGCATTTGTCAACCCAAACGGCATCACAAGAAACTCATAATGCCCATAACGAGTTCTAAACGTTGTTTTCTGGATATCCTCATCCTTAATCCTCAACTGATGATAACTCGACCTCAAGTCAATCTTAGAGAAATGCCTAGCACCTCTCAATTGGTCAAACAAATCATTGATCCTGGGCAACGGATACTTATTCCTCACTGTAACCTTATTCAACTGCCTATAATCAATACACATCCTCAAACTTCCGTCTTTCTTCTTGACGAACAACACCGGTGCTCCCCACAGGGACACACTCGGTCTAATGAACCCCAAGTCTAGCAACTCCTCTAATTGAGAACTCAACTCCTTCAACTCTGCTGGAGCCATCCGATACGACGGAATCGAAATCGGCTTGACATTCGGATGCAACTCAATAGCAAAGTCAATCTCCCTCTTCGGAGGTAATCCCGGTAACTCTTCCGAAAATACATCCATAAACTCTTCCACTACCCGAATCATAGTAGCTACATCTCCCTTAGGAGCCGAAGTCACCAAACTTGCGACTCTACAATCCAGATACGAAGGGTTATCCACGAAATGAGGACATGGCATCCCCTTCGATCCCTGTAAGTGAATCACCCCACCCTTCGGTACTCTAAGAGTGATCCTCCTTTGCCAAAAATCAAGTACTCCTTGGTGCTTTGTCAACCAATCCACTCCGAGTATCATATCGAAATCCTTGAAATCTAACACATACAAATCGGCTTGTAGAGATATTTCTCCAAACCGACACTCACATCCGAACACCACCCCCTCCAACGTGGTAAAGTGTCCGAATGGTGAGGACACCGTAAACATTCTCCTAATCGGCGAAATCTCCACCGCTAGTGCGTTTGCTAACGAACTAGTAATAAATGATGAGGTAGCTTCAGAATCAAACAAGACTCTTGCCCAACAATTCAAAATAAAAAATGTACCTCCAATGAAGTTGGGATGCTCCTGTGCCTCCTGATGTCCCATAGCAAAGACACCACCATCCGTCAGGGCATACTGCTGCTGCTGAGACTGTCTGCCCCCATCTCGCCCTCTCCCTCCCGATGGAACAGTGGAAGGAAGAGTTGGAGGTGGTACCCCCGGTATCTGAGGCTGATGCTGTCCTCCCTGGTTACACTACGGACACTCACTCTTCTTGTGACCCAGCTTGCCACAACCATAACACTTAAATCCAGAAGATCTGCACGCATTCTTCATGTGCCCCTCTTTCCCACACTTGTAACACGTCACGTTGCCCCTTTGAGGCCTTGGACCGTTGCCTCGGTCCCCTTTCTGATGATGAAAATCAGTCTTCTGCTTCTTGTGGCTGCCACCACCACCACCACCACTCTCAGTCACTGGACGCTTCCACTGAGCCTCATTCCGCTCACTCAACTTAAAGTCCAACGCCATCTCAACTGTATCATCATACGATACCACCCTAGTGGCTATCACCATTCTTCCAAGACTAGGTAGCAACCCATCTTGGTACCTTGCCGCCTTCTTTACATTGGTAGGAGCAAACTCTCTCCCAAACCGATACAACTCCTCGAACTGCTTGGTGTACTAGACACCGTCATCTCTGATGTTTACAACAAATCTAGAAACTGCTTGACCTTCTCAGTCTGTAGAGGTCTCGGCACAAACTTCTGCTTGAACAACTGCTCAAAAGAGGTCCAAGTCAGCTCATTCCGTCTCTGACCCATGGACATCCACCATTCATAGGCCACTCCACTCAGATAATAGAAAACAAACTTCACCCGTCGCTCATCGGGTATCTCCAATGTGTCCATCCTCATGCTCAACTGATTGAACCACTCCTCCGCCCCCACACCCGTTCCATCTCCAGAAAAGGTTGGAGGAGAAGTCCTCCTCAGCTGATCCACCTCATACATACCCCTTCCAGCTCTCGGCGCTGTAGCCACCTCAGTAGTAGCCTCGGGTACCACTCCCTCAGTACGAGTGCCAGTTGCACCTATCGCCTGAGCCACTGCTTGTGCTATCGTCTGTGCCTGTGTCTGCACCATACTCATCATGAAATTAGCTAGCCCCTCCATCATCACCGGTTGCCCCCCTGTGGTAACAGGAGCATTAGGTCCTGCAGGCGGTGCCTGCTGATCAGTACTCTCAGTCTGTAGTCCCTCAGGAACTATCTCCTCCTCTCTCGACTCCGGATCCACATTCAGAACCGAATCCTCAGTGCTAGGTGTGCCTCTAGTAACACGCTCCACCCCAACACTATGGCCTCTACCTCGGCCCCTACCAAGTCCCCGTCGGCCTCTGCCACGAGGTACCTCAGTCCCACTCTCGGACCTGGTAGTTCTACGGGTATTCATCTGCATGGCAAACAAACAATACCGTTTAACACACAACTCAACAGAGGATTTATTAGGGATTGGAAAACATACCAAATCAGCAGCGGTTGTGACATGGCTTGGATTACACCACCAAACATCTAAGACCCATCCCCGATCCTACATATAAACAACAAACCTCGCTCTGATACCAAATAGTGACGTCCAGGTCCGGGCACGCCACGGGTGCCCTCCGGCACCGTCCTAGGCCGCTAGTGCGATCATCCAACAGACCGAAAATCCGGTGGCATCTCCCCGTATATCAGAGAGTCCCCGCCTGCATCATAAAACGCGCAACAATCAAGTTCATAAATCCATCACACTAGCAACCTAGCCAGGCCTCAGGCCTCAATCACATGCAATCCTGATCCTAAGGACCTTAGGCCATCCACTACCAGCATGCACAAACTGATAGTAATAATCAATCATCAATTTCATAATATCATATAACCATAAAATCAACTCAGCATACATCATGCATACACCCTCTGGTGCCAAATGGTTATAAGATTATTATGAATAAACATCAATACATCATACACAAATACATGCTTAGAGTATCTCCCTAGCACCCACATCCTACTCAGGGCCATCCATGTCACATCCCGCTCTCACTGATCCGCTCCACTAGTACCTGTACCTGTACCAGTATCACCTGTGGGAAGGAAAGAAAGTAGGGGGTGAGCAAGAAGCTCAGTAGGGTATGAGTAACGTTAGTATAAGGCCGAATCTGAAACAATAGGCTATGCAACAATATGAAACCTACCACATGCACGTATACTCAACAATCACATAGAACATCAACCCGGGCAATCCCCTCAATGAGCAAACCTCATCGATAACATGGCTCGTTCCATGTAATATCGATTGTGAGCAAGCTCACCAAATCAACTCATCAATATCATGGTCGCTAACCATGACTATTGAACAGGAGCAAGCTCCCCAACATCAAATGCTCATGGATTACTCGATTACGTGATCTTACCACGCCCGCACCACTCCAGGCAAGGTCCCTCATGAACCATACCTCTAGTGCGTTATCCTACTTGGAGTTCACATGACTTGGTGGATAAAGGCGACCTACAAGGCCTCCTGTAGAGCGCCTCATAAGGTGCCATCCCGATACTACTTTGGAAAGAGTTGTTCTCCTGCTGCAGTTTTCATTCCTTGAATTGTGTTTTCCCAATAATGATAAGGAACTACATCAGAACGAAGGCAATTTAAATCTGCACCAGAATCCACTAAAGCAAAAGTGTTAAAAGAATAAGAGTCTCGAATAATAATTGTAATTTTGATAAACCATTTTTTACCAATAACTTGAGATAATAAACCTAGGAAAGGTTGATCATTTTTATAAGAACTTTCAATTAAAATTCCTTCTGTTTCGATTTTATTTATTCGTTCATCTTCTTCTGAGTCACTCGGCGTGGGTGTCTCAGACGTCATTAAGCCTTTTCCTTTATCAATAATGGAGACTAGTTGATTTATTCTCACACGATCATTCTTTTGTTGATTCCTAAGACTGTTAAGTTCGATTTTTATTGCAGAGATCTCTATCTGGAGATGTTGAATATCAGGAGTAAAAGAAGGTTCTATCCTTTGATCATGTTTTGATAAGATTTCTTTTAAATTATATGTTGCTTTAGGAGGAGCAATCCTATTATCAGAATAAAATAAAGTTTGCTTTAATTTGTCTAAATAAGCTAGCTTTATAGTAGAATCATCAATATGATTAACAACTTCTAAAAGGAATTCTTGATCCCTAGAAAGCATGTTAATTTCAGGATCAGAAGATGAAGAAGGAAGATCATCATAATGGTTTTCATCACCAGATAAAGATAAAGATGAATCATCATCAGTGTCTAAAAGGACTGAATCTAACTTTGCAATAATTTTGTCATCTAATTCTAACTCGTTAATCCTTTGACGGACGTTACAATACCTGGCAAAGTGTCCTGGTTTATTACATTTGTAACAAGTAGGATTTTTTGTATTATCAGGCTTGGAATTTGATACCGTCTTCGTTTCGTCTTTCTTCCTGTGGGACGATTTTGGTGCAAAAGAATTTTTATAAAATCGGGAACGATAATTGGATCTAGAATAATAAGGCTTTTTGGAATAAGAAGGTTTCTTTGGAGGGGAATTCTTTTGTTTAGAACAATTCTCTTCGAAACCAAATTGTTTACAGAAAGAACCTAGTTCATTTCTAGATTTGGTTTGTTCATATTTTAATTGTTTTTGTAACTTAATGTCAGAACATAATTGTAATCCTACCTTCTGAATGTGATTTACTAGATCACCATAGGTTAATTGATCATAAGGAATTTGATTGTTGTGTAAAGATTTATTCTTTTCACGTACCTTGTCACCTAATAAGATTGGGAGACCTGCTAAGAATTTTTCTTTCCAAAAGGGTTGGTTGTTGTCAGGCCTCATCATAACTCTGGTTAAGAAGGTATCTTTGTATTGGCGAAAATCATGAAGTTTTTGGCATCTTAAATTGGCTAAGAGTTCAAAAGACCTATCTCTAATACTAGATGGATCTCCTAAGAAATGTTTGGATATTGAAAAGATAAGTGTGGCAACAGCATCCTGAATTTCGACACCTAATTCTGTTTTGATAACTGTACCGTCAGACGCAGTTTTAACAGCATTAAGAATTTCATTTTGTTGAGTAGATGTAAGATGGTAATCTCACCATCCCTTTAACTGTCCTGTAAAACCAGGAATAATTAAGTTTGCAATAGCTTGGTCAGTTGTATCCATTTTAGTTTTATAAGCATTACTAACCATCGTCATTTGTTGTAGTAAATTAAGGATATTATAATCTGACATACCATCGATATTCCATTCATAAATGGTGTCAGCATTATATTTCATTTGGTTTGTCTGTTTTTCTTCTAACAGAATATCTGGTGGAGTTGTCTTAGAATAATAAAGTTTTTGAGGAGCTTGCCATGTCATTTTATTTATTTCAAAGTCTGAATTTGTTGGAGTGTCACTAGTTTTGTCAAGGTTATTGACAGCTGGAGTTGTGGATGTTGTAGGAGGAGTTTCAGGAATTTGTAAGGAAGGAAATTGGGTAAGAGTGGCAGTAAGTTCTTGTAATTTTTTCTCCTTAATGTCTTGTAATTTCTTTTCTATGGCAGCCATGAAATCAGTGTCTTGAGAAGCTAATGTTTTAGCTAATTTGGGGGGTATTTCATAAGGTTTAAACATTGGTTTGTCTGAACCTTTTGTAATGGTTGGCTTCTGAACATAATCTTCGATCCTAGTTAACTGTTGACCGATTGTAGATAAGTGTTGCTTTGTAAAGTTATTTTGTTCTACAATGCCTTTAAATTCCTCAGCTTTGGTAACTTTGAATGGTGTAGCAATAACAGAAGAATTCTTATATTCTAACTTGAGTTGGGTTAAACGTGGATGCTCAGATTCAATCACTGTTTTTTGAGTATTGTCGTACCAGGTCTGAACCCTAGTTACAACATTGATAGAGGAATCTAAAGATTTGGAAGATTTTGAGACTTTTGGGGCTTTCGGAGTGAAAGGATAAGTAGCCCAATCAATACGGGGGTCATCTATGTCTAACTCAAAGTACTCAAAGAATGGCATATGTTGTTGTAGTACTTCAAAAAAATCATAATATGCTTTTTGAATAGACTGTCTTTTTTCACCTGTATAATGACTGAGTAACCAGTCTCTTTTGGCTGTATTTTGAGGAGAATAAAAATCTTTCTATAATGATTGTTTATCGATAACAAAATTATCACGGATAAGAACATTTAACTCTGGGTCATTATTATCAACCATTTGAGAATAAGTTGGTGACATTGGAGGGGAATCTTTTGGCTCTTGGGTGGAATTGGTTTGGGATTCTGGCTGTTGAACATTGTAAAATGGTTTTGGTATTGAACTAGAATGATTAACTCCACTTAAATTAGGGTGATAAGAAGTACTTGGATTGGATGAAAATTGATTTTTTGTTGTATAAGAAGGGTTTGGAGTAGAGAAGGAATTTCTAGGAGGGATTCCTAACTCAGATCTAAAAGATGAAGTAGACGAACTACGATTAAATTTGTTTAAATCAATTGAATGTCGTCGAGAACTAAAAGTAATTTCTACTTTTCCATCACTGGATTGAGTAACTTGTTCTATGTTTCTGTTTTCTACTTTCTTTGGAGGTACAGCCCCTTGTAACTCCCATGTTGTGGGTAAGGTAATCTCGTCCCATTTAATTGTGCGTGGAAGAGTCATGTTGGATCTAGCAATATCGGTTTGGATTAATAAAGTTTCTCCCTTGGGAGATTTTCTTAAGGCTTTCGACCCAAAGGCTGAAGACATAGCTTTATAATGAATCTTGTAGATTAAAGAAATTGGAAGAGATCCAGAAGACATCTTATAATTGTGAGTTTTGATGTTTAGAGTGAGTGCATCTAAAAGATTTTGATCACTAAAGGAAACTGTAAAATTTGGATAACAATCAAAATAAATTGGACCACTACAAAGGCTAGTTTCAACTGTACCTAAGAGTGAATCATTAAATTCTAACATTCTACAGTGACGTAGACATAAAAGAATTGATGTATCTAAACCTTCACGAGTTAAGGGTTTAATACTGATCTGGACTAATCCGATATGAAGATAGTTATATTTTTGCTTATGTTTTTCTAACGATTTCTGGGTTAGAAGCTTAATGGTTTCATATGACTTAAACAATTTAATATCTCTTTCTTCAGTTTTAATCGTATAATCATTACGACTTAGGATATTAAATCTGGATTCCTTTTTATATATTTTGTTTTTCAACTCGGGGAATATCCCAATCATCAACATCTCTAACTAAATCTTCAAGATTAATTTCCTCTTGATTGACGATTCTATCGTCTGATATAGTGGAAGAGGTAGAAGTTGATCTAAAAAGACAACTCATGTTTGATTAATACCCTCAACTTGATGCTTTACCAAGAATATCGCGCTAGCACTTACTGGGCTGTCTGTCGCCCCTTACTGGCCCCCTTTTGTTCTTGGTTTCCACAAAGCATTAGCATGGTATGCAATCAACCATAAGTCCCTTAATATACAACCACTTGCCCCAACCTCTGATACCATAACGGGAAGGATTAGACAAGCAGGGAAGAAACTAAGCTATTCAATTTAGTTAATGAGTTAAAGCTTGTGATGTTCATAGAGAATCACTAAACTCAATATATAAATTGGACTCGACAGACTAATCGTCCGGAGTCGTCTTGATTATAGCAAAGAAGTGGTGGAGGAAGAACAGAGATTTATAAACATATAATTAAATAAAGCAAGAACAAAAACAAGAATAAATTTAACAATGCTAAAGCAATTGCAATATCAAGCATTATGAAATAAATGATGGACAAAAGAACATAAAGAACTTTTGGGCTTTATAACCACAGGAGGCAGAGCCGAGTGTTTGTGGTGCCGTTGAAGCAAGACATAAATAAAATAATAACAGAGGCGGTAGAACCAGCTATATAAGATGAACAATTTAAACAATAAACGCGGTTAAACCAGTCATGGATATTATTGAATGCATTCAAAAGCTTCAAGTATTAAACAAGATAACTTACAAACTTTTGAATGCTTGCTTGTAGCTTACATTGAGAGGAGGGAACTCTATAGTTCCTATTTTTGATAAGAGGGGAAGGTTTTGAGAGATGAGAAGTTGAGAGAACTAAGCCAAGAGTTGGAAGAGAAGATAATGAGAATGGATCCCCCCACTAAGGCATAGGTGGTCTTCTTTTATAGTTGAAGAGACCACCTTTAAAATCATTAAAATAAATATTAAAAGGTAAATAGTGGAACTTGAATAGTGGTCAATGTCTCCCACTTTTGAAATGAAGCTCCACTTTTGATAATAAATGTTGCTTTTATGGAAAACCAATAACCTTGTCTTTTTGTCCATAATGTCTTCATGTTTGGACCCGAAAGGGTATAATGGTATTTTTAGCAAATACCCAGCTGTGAACGGATTTGACAGTTTCTTTACCACCTACCGTTTGAGGTGGAATAGCTAAGCCAATTAACCCAGACTTAGTTAGGTACCTTGTAGGATTTTTGAGCTTTTGAGTTTAGCCTCCAACTTTGAACGGATTTGATTATTTCTTTATCACCTACCGTTTGAGGTGGAATAGTCAAGCCGTAACTGGGCATGATCAGTTTGGAAAGAATTTGGAAAGAATTATTTAAAATTCATTTACCCATGCTTCGGGTTCATCTTCAAATTCATCCCAAAATTCATCCATGGAATCATCATTTTCTAGAGCTTCTTCTTCTTCAATAAATTGGTCGATAAAATCATCAACATGATCAGTAATAAGATCAAATAAAATCTGATCACGTATTTGAGAAAAAAGCGTCATTTCGAGAATGTTTTTGCGCAAATCATAAGGTAAGTCAAAATAATGGAAAATACGCAAACATTCGATTTTAACTGTATCGGCATTTAAAATAGGGTATGCCCAGCATTCCTCCCAATCATCCCAAGAATATAAAATAACATTAATTTGATCTTTTTCAAGTTCAAGATAAACATAATTGGGTTTTTTGGGTCGGAAATTATTTGAAAATATGGGAGTAGAAAATCTTGCTAATATATATTTAAGAGAACCGGAAGCCATTTTATTCTCGAGAAATAATTTCTAACTCACTTTGAAATGAAGTGACTTGTAGGGTCAATAAATTAATAATATGCTTGTTTTCAAGAATATCGGCTCGGTTTTGATTAACCCAAGCAGGAGGATGCTGCTGATATGGATGAGCAATGTGCCACCTGACAATCTGAGTATATAACCTTTTATTTTTTTGCACAAGATCAGATTTAAGATTGTTAAGCCTTTTCACTAGGCGTTTTAATTCAAAAGGGTGCATAGTAAAGAGATAACCTGTCAATCTTAGTGACGTTCTCTGGATAATATGCTATCGATCCTGCAAAAATTCACGTGTTAAGAAATCTGGTAAATTATTATCTTTTCCAGCAATATGTTCAATATCAAAATCGAAGACACTAAGAATAGCCTGCCACCTAGCAAAAATTTGTTTGGAGGCTATGTTTTGGACATCCTTTTGTAAAACTTCTTTTGCAGATTTACAATCAACACGAACTAAAAACTTTTGATTCAATAAATCACCTTGAAATTTTGAAATGCATAAAACGATGGATAAAATTTCTTTTTTAATTGTAGAATAACTTTGTTGAGTAGGATTCCATTTCTTGGAAGTAAATTGTATAATTTCTTCTTTATTATTTTTTAATTGTTTAAGGATACCACCATAACCAATTTCGGAAGCATCTGTTTCAACGATTTTAAAAGCAGTAGGATCTGGAATACATAAACAAGGTAATGTGGGAAGATAAGCTTTAATCCTTTGGATTATAGCAGTATGAGTTCTCGTCCAAGGAGGGGGATTCTTCTTCAACCTGTCATGTAAAGGTTTGCATATTTTTTGAAGGTTAGGATAAAAATCAGCAATATAATTTAAACTTCCCAAGAATCTTTGTAACTAATTTTTATCTAATATTTTATCAGGAAATTTGTTAACAAATTTGATAGATCGTTTGATTGGTATAATAGTACCATGATGAATATTATGACCAAGAAACCAAATATTCGTTTGAAATAATTTAATCTTTGTTTTAGACACAACTAAACCATTGTCTTAGATGATCTTGAGAAATTTAAAGAGATGATAAAAATGTTGTTTGATATTATGAGAAAATATCAAGACATCATCAATATAAACAATGAGAAATTGAGAATATGGATTAAAGATATCATTCATAATTTTCTGAAATTCAGAAGGTGCATTCTTTAAGCCAAAAGGCATAACATTCCATTCGTATTGTCCAAAAGGAACAGTAAAGGCAGTTTTGTACCTATCTCGCTTTTCTATCTGGATTTGCCAGAAACCAGATTTCATATCAAATTTTGAAAAGATTTTAGCATCGTATAATTTAGCTAGTAAATCTTTTTTATTAGGAATTGGATAACGAACCCATAGGAGGGCTTTGTTCAAAGGTTTATAATTGATAACAAGTTGAGGAACTCCTCGTTCAATTTCAGCATTCTTATTCACATTAAAAGTTGCACAACTCGAAGGAGACTGGCTGTGCCTAATTAACTTTTTATCTAAAAGATCTTGAATCTCTTTTCTACAGTGTTATTCTAATTCTTTGTTCATTTGTATCCCTCGGGCTTTTGTAGGTATATTGATTTCTTGGAAATCTTTTTCATAAGGTAATTGGACAACATGTTTTTTCCTATCCCAGAAAGCAGTAGGAAGGTCAGAACAGACATCATTTTCAAAGTGTTTTTGGGGAGAATTTATTTTTTCTTTTGTCTCTATTGTTGATAATTGTTGGTTAATTTGGGAGATGTCAATTTTATCAGAAAGGTGTTCAATCTGTTTTCCTTTGTTTTCAATGAAGCAATTTATAAAATATTCATAAACAGAATTTTGTGCTAGGAAATGAATATTTTTTGTGATAGGTTGTTGGATAAAAGGAAAAATTATTTTATTTCCTAGAATCCTAGTATGAATTCCTTTATTACTAATTTTAAATGGTTTGAGTAACTCAAGGAATGGAGTTCCTAGAATAACATACTTTGTAATGTCTTGAATACCTAAGAAACTAGTTTTGAGATCAGCATCATTGTTTGTGATTGTGACATCAGATAATTTATAAAGAATCTTAAGTTGTTCTCCTGCTGCAGATTTGATTCCTTCATTTGTTTTTTCCCAATAATGACGAGGAACTAAATCTGAACGAAGACAGTTTAAATCAGCTCCAGAATCAACTAAGGCTATTGTATCAAAAGAGAAAGATTTTTTAATTTGAAGTGCAACTTTTATAAACCATTTTTGGCTAGTAACTTGAGACAATAACCTAAGGAAAGATTGTTCCTTATTTTCCTCTAAATCCTTTTCTTGTTTCATATTTTTGATTTCGGATTTAAGTTTAGCAATATCCTGTTTAAGTGTTTTAATACTAGGGTTTGGAGTTTTCATTGTAATCTATGTAACAGAGGATGTATCATTATGAGGTTCTATTTTGGTATTTTCTTCATCTGATGACTCATCTGTATCATTTAAGGTTGAATATATTTTTGCAATGATTTCTTGATCTAATTGTAATTTTTTAATTCTTTTTCTAACACGACAGTATCGTGTCCAATGATTTGATTTATTACAGTGTTTACAAGTGATTCTTTTATTCTGGGGTTTATCAGTGTTTTCGGAAGTAGAACTAGAGCTTTGTATAAGGTTATTAGAAGAATTTTTTACTTTATCTAAATTATGAATTGTTGAGGCTCGTAAGGATTTATTTTTCTTGGAAGAAGATTGATGTAGATCAATGTGAAGAGCTTGTATTTTCTTATCAATTGCTGCTTGGAAACTAATGTCATTCGTTTGAGATTTAGGTTTAATCGATGGTGGACGCTCGGTCTTAAGAATAGATTTTTGGGTAATATCATACCAGGTCTGAACCTTGGTTGGAGCATTGGTGGAGGAATCTAAAGATTTTGAAGATTTTGAAGCTTTTGAGGCTTTTGGAGTAAAAGGATATGATGCCCAATCAATACAGGGGTCATCTATGTCTAACTCAAAGTATTCAAAAAATGGCATTTGTTGTTGTAGTACTTCGAGAAAATCATAATATTCTTTTTGAATAGACTGTCTTTTTTCACCTGTATAATGACTGAGGAACCAGTCTCTTTTGGTTGTATTTTGAGGAGAATAAAAATCTTTTTGTAATGATTGTTTATCGATAACAAAATTATCATGGATAAGAACATTTAACTCTGGGTCATTATTATCAACCATTTGAGAATAAGTTGGTGACATTGGAGGGGAATTTCTTGGCTCTTGGGTGGAACTGGTTTGGGATTCTGGCTGTTGAACATTGTAAAATGGTTTTGGTATTGAACCAGAATGATTAACTCCACTTAAATGAGGGTGATAAGAAGTACTTGGATTGGATGAAAATTGATTTTTTGTTTTATAAGAAGTGCTTGGAGTAGAGAAGGAATTTCTAGGAGGGATTCCTAACTCAGATCTAGAAGATGAAGTAGATGAACTACGATTAAATTTGTTTAAATCAATTGAATGTCGTCGAGAACTAAAAGTAATTTCTACTTTTCCATCACTGGATTGGGTAACTTGTTCTATGTTTCTGTTTTATTCTTTCTTTGGAGGTACAGCCCCTTGTAACTCCCATGTTGTGGGTAAGGTAATCTCGTCCCACTTAATTGTGCGTGGAAGAGTCATGTTGGATCTGGCAATGTCAGTTTGAATTAATAAAGTTTCTCCTTTGGGAGATTTTCTTAAGGCTCTCAATCCAAAGGCTGAAGACATAGCTTTATTATGAATCCTGTAAATTAAAGAAATTGGAAGAGATCCAGAAGACATCTTATAATTGTGAGTTTTGATGTTTAGAGTGAGTGCATCTAAAAGATTTTGATCACTTTAAGAAAATGTAAAATTTGGATAACAATCAAAATAAATTGGACCACTGCAAAGGCTAGTTTCAACTGTACCTAAGAGTGAATCATTAAATTCTAACATTCAACAGTCACGTAGACATAAAAGAATTGATGTATCTAAACCTTCACGAGTTAAGGGTTTAATACCGATCTGGACTAATCCGATCTGAAGATAGTTATATTTTTGCTTTTGTTTTTCTAACGATTTCCGGGTTAGAAGCTTAATGGTTTCATATGACTTAAACAGTTTAATATCTCTTTCTTCAGTTTTAATCGTATAATCATTACGACTTAGGATATTAAATCTGGATTCCTTTTTATATATTTTGTTTATTTCAACTCGGGGAATATCCCAATCATCAACATCTCTAAGTAAATCTTCAAGATTAATTTCCACCCAGAGCCAAAAGATTCCCCTCCAATGTCACCAACTTATTCTCAAATGGTTGATAATAATGACCCAGAGTTAAATGTTCTTATCCGTGATAATTTTGTTATCGATAAACAATCATTACAAAAAGATTTTTATTCTCCTCAAAATACAACCAAAAGAGTCTGGTTCCTCAGTCATTATACAGGTGAAAAAAGACAGTCTATTCAAAAAGCATATTATGATTTTCTCGAAGTACTACAACAACAAATGCCATTCTTTGAGTACTTTGAGTTAGACATAGATGACGCCCGTATTGATTGGGCTACTTATCCTTTCACTCCGAAAGCCTCAAAAGTCTCAAAATCTTCCAAATCTTTAGATTCCTCTATCAATGTTGTAACTAGGGTTCAGACCTGGTACGACAATACTCAAAAAACAGTGATTGAATCTGAGCGTCCACCTTTAACCCAACTCAAGTTAGAATATAAGAATTCTTCTGTTATTGCTACACCATTCAAAGTTACCAAAGCTGAGGAATTTAAAGGCATTGTAGAACAAAATAACTTTACAAATCAACACTTATCTACAATCGGTCAACAATTAACTAGGATCGAAGATTATGTTCAGAAGCCAACCATTACAAAAGGTTCAGACAAACCAATGTTTAAACCTTATGAAATACCCCCCAAATTAGCTAAAACATTAGCTCCTCAAGACACTGATTTCATGGCTGCCATAGAAAAGAAATTACAAGACATTAAGGAGAAAAAATTACAAGAACTTACTGCCACTCTTACCCAATTTCCTTCCTTACAAATTCCTGAAACTCCTCCTACAACATCCACAACTCCAGCTGTCAATAACCTTGACAAAACTAGTGACACTCCAACAAATTCAGACTTTGAAATAAATAAAATGACATGGCAAGCTCCTCAAAAACTTTATTATTCTAAGACAACTCCACCAGATATTCTGTTAGAAGAAAAACAGACAAACCAAATGAAATATAATGCTGACACCATTTATGAATGGAATATCGATGGTATGTCAGATTATAATATCCTTAATTTACTACAACAAATGACGATGGTTAGTAATGCTTATAAAACTAAAATGGATACAACTGACCAAGCTATTGCAAACTTAATTATTGCTGGTTTTACAGGAAAGTTAAAGGGATGGTGGGATTACCATCTTACATCTACTCAACAAAATGAAATTCTTAATGCTGTTAAAACCGCGTCTGACGGTACAGTTATCAAAACAGAATTAGGTGTCGAAATTCAGGATGCTGTTGCCACACTTATCTTTTCAATATCCAATTACAGAAACAATTAAAATATGAACAAACCAAATCTAGAAATGAACTAGGTTCTTTCTGTAAACAATTTGGTTTCGAAGAGAATTGTTCTAAACAAAAGAATTCCCCTCCAAAGAAACCTTCTTATTCCAAAAAGCCTTATTATTCTAGATCCAATTATCGTTCCCGATTTTATAAAAATTCTTTTAAACCAAAATCGTCCCACGGGAAGAAAGACGAAACGAAGACGGTATCTAATTCCAAGCCTGATAATACAAAAAATTCAAAAAATCCTACTTGTTACAAATGTAATAAACCAGGACACTTTGCCAGGTATTGTAACGTCTGTCAAAGGATTAACGAGTTAGAATTAGATGACAAAATTATTGCAAAGTTAGATTCAGTCCTTTTAGACATTGATGATGATTCATCTTTATCTTTATCTGGTGATGAAAACCATTATGATGATCTTCCTTCTTCATCTTCTGGTCCTGAAATTAACATGCTTTCTAGGGATCAAGAATTCCTTTTAGAAGTTGTTAATCATATTGATGATTCTACTATAAAGCTAGCTTATTTAGACAAATTAAAGCAAACTTTATTTCATTCTGATAATAGGATTGCTCCTCCTAAAGAAACATATAATTTAAAAGAAATCTTATCAAAACATGATCAAAGGATAGAACCTTCTTTTACTCCTGATATTCAACATCTCCAGATAGAGATCTCTGCAATAAAAATCGAACTTAACAGTCTTAGGAATCAACAAAAGAATGATCGTGTGAGAATAAATCAACTAGTCTCCATTATTGATAAAGGAAAAGGCTTAATGACGTCTGAGACACCCACGCCGAGTGACTCAGAAGAAGATGAACGAATAAATAAAATCGAAAAAAAGGAATTTTAATTGAAAGTTCTTATAAAAATGATCAACCCTTCCTAGGTTTATTATCTCAAGTTATTGGTAAAAAATGGTTTATCAAAATTACAATTATTATTCGAGACTCTTATTCTTTTGACACTATTGCTTTAGTGGATTCTGGTGCAGATTTAAATTGCCTTCATTCTAATTTAGTTCCTTATCATTATTGGGAAAGCACAATTGAAGGAATGAAAACTGCAGCAGGAGAACAACTTAAGATTCTCTACAAAGTATCCAATGCTAAAATCAGTAAATCCAATGCTTCTTTTACTTTAGATTTTTTGGGTATACAAAATATTACTAATTATGTTATTCTGGGAACACCTTTCCTCGATCTTATCAAACCATTTTATGTGAGTCATGATGGTATTTCGACAGCTTTATCTGGGAAAAATATATTTTTTCCTTTTATCCAACAATCAACAAAGGGTCTAACTTCTTCTATAAATAGATGCTCACTTCATCATCTTATTACAGCAACAATGAGCACTTCTTCTAGAAGAGGACGAGGGAGAATGTCTCCACCAACAACAAGGTCACAAATGCAGAGACTTTCAAAAGAATCTTATGCTTTAGATACAGCACCAATCCTCCCAAAGAAATCATGGGCCGACATTGCTGATGAAGAAGATCAGAAGATAGCTCTTGCCAAAACAAGATCAAAAGGTAAAGAGGTAATTTCTGATCCTCAACCCCAAACACCAATTCCTCAATAGATTTTAAACAATCCTTCCCTTTTAGAATGGGTTTCATCTTTACAAAAAACACCTGAGGTTGCTTTAGCAATCCAGGCACAAAAACCACCCATTAGTTCAGCTTTAATTATTTCTGAACCCGTTTTAAAAACTGCTGCGAATTTAGCTTTATCACAAAATCAAACACAACCCTTTACTTATGTATCCAAATATTTTGATAAACAGATTTATCAAAAGGTTGTTCTTATGGAAACTGCATTTCAAAGTAAAGATCCAAAGACTGTGGTCTCTAAGGTCTTTCCTTTAAACTGGCATTTCATGCCACAAGATTTACAAAAAAATCAAAAATTTTATGAATTTATATTAATTGATACTGATTCAATTTCCATGAAGAAGTACCACAACCAAGATTCTGTTCTTACACATTGCACTGTCATGATTTTAAAAGTTATAACCCCAGAAATGTGGGGACAGGAGTTACATATAACAAAACAATTTTCAGTAAATTTTAAACCTTCGGGATTTTCTTATTGGGATTATCAAGAAGCTTGGACTAAAGCTTTTTTAATTCAAAACTCTGAGCAGAGGCACTCATGGTTTTTTCAATTTAAAGTTAATCAAACTTATCATTTTTCTAATTGTTTTAACGAATGGTGGTGACACTTTGGACCTCTCCAAGAAATCTTACCTTCAATCGTCAGAGAGGGATTCGATATTTTCAGATCCCATTATCAACCACCGAACATGGCTATACCACCTCTATTATACCTTTTCTCAATCTTTGCCATCTCATGGATTACAAATTGGCAATATCAATTTCATAATGAACCTGCCAGCGTATCATACTTAGTTCGGATTTATCGTACAAAATGGTGGGACAAGTTTGATGCTACAAGAGCCTATCCTGATAAAGTACTTAAATGGTTCTCTGATAATCATGCCAAAACCAAACAGATTGCAAAATCAGAGCACCATTTACTTGGGATGAAATCCTTTATCAGTTCCAAATTAATTTCAGCCACATCTGAAGATGAACTTGCTCATCTTCTTCAAAAAACCTTATCTGAACTAAAAGGTCAATCCACACAATCTTCCCAAAAATCTTCTAAGAGTTTTAACTCTGTTGATCTTCTTGACGAAGATAACTGATCAGGTCCAGTAAAGGCTTGGCTATTCCACCTCAAACGGTAGGTGGTAAAGAAATAATCAAATCCGTTCAAAGTTGGAGGCTTTACTCAAAAGCCCAAAAATCCTATAAGGTACCTAACTAAGTTTGGGTTAATTGGCTTAGCTATTCCACCTCAAACGGTAGGTGGTAAAGAAACTGTCAAATCCGTTCACAGCTGGGTATTTGCTAAAAATACCATTATACCCTTTCGGGTCCAAACATGAAGACATTATGGACAAGAAGACAAGGTTATTGCTTTTCCATAAAAGCAACATTTATTATCAAAATTGGAGCATCATTTCAAAAGTGGGAGACATTGACCACTATTCAAGTTCCACTATTTACCTTTTAATATTTATTTTAATGATTGTAAAGGTGGTCTCTTCAACTATAAAAGAAGACCACCTATGCCTTAGTGTGGGATCCATTCTCATTATCTTCTCTTCCAACTCTTGGCTTAGTTCTCTCAACTTCTCCTCTCTCAAAACCTTCCCCTCTTATCAAAAAACGAAACTATAGAGTTCCCTCCTCTCAATGTAAGCTACAAGCAAGCATTCAAAAGTTTGTAAGTTATCTTGTTTAATACTTGCAGCTTTTGAATGCATTCAATAATATCCATGGCTGGTTTAACCGCCTTTATTGTTTAAATTGTTCATCTTATATGGCTGGTTCTACCGCCTCTGTTATTATTTTATTTATGTCTTGCTTCGACGGCACCACAAACGGTCGGCTCTGCCGCCTGTGGTTATAAAGCCCAGAAGTTCTTTATGTTCTTTTGTTCATCATTTATTTCATAATGCTTGATATTGCAATTGCTTTAGCATTATTAAATTTATTCTTGTTTTTGTTCTTGCTTTATTTAATTATATGTTTATAAATCTCTGTTCTTCCTCCACCACTTCTTTGTTATAATCAAGACGACTCAGGACGATTAGTCTGTCGAGTCCAATTTATATATTGAGTTTAGTGATTCTCTGTGAAGATCACAAGCTTCAACTCATTAACTAAATCGAATAGCTTAGTTTCTTCCCTGCTTGTCTGATCCTTCCCGTTATGGTTTCAGAGGTTGGGGCAAGTGGTTGTATATTAAGGGACTTATGGTTGATTGCATACCATGCTAATGTTTTGTGGAAACCAAGAACAAAAGGGGGCCAGTAAGGGGCGACGGACAGCCCAGTAAGTGCCAGCGCGATATTCTTGGTAAAGCATCAAGTTGAGGGTATTAATCAAACATGAGTTCTCTTTTTAGATCAACTTCTACCTCTTCCACTATATCAGACGATAGAATCGTCAATCAAGAAATTGCTAGTTCGTGAGACGGAGGTATTATTTTGTTGTATTGAGTGGTCCCATTCGCTTGTAGAACTTCTCTGAGTTATTATTCTAGTATCTGGAGTTGTAATTTACTTCATTTTTCACTATAAAATTCTGCAGGTTATTGCTTCTGAAGATCAACCGGTACAGTCCTATTCATCCACTTGGTTTTCTTGTTGTGCAACCATACTGTGAAATTGAACGACATTTGGTAAGGGTTGCTTCTCATTTATATATTGTAAGATTTGCATATTAAACTTTATGTGTTGCAATACTGAGTTCCATATTCTTAGAAATTGAGTATTTAGTGAGCTGATGTGTTATGTCTGTGTGTATCATACTACTGGTCTGCTTTGTAGGAGCCATTATTGTCAATAATGGATGACATTACAACTGGATATAATGTAGTCTCACAAATGGATATAGGTTCCTCTACATCGAATACTATAACTTTTTTTTGCCTCAAGTAAGGTCTGAAGTCATTCCCCAAATTGGGCAAGAGTTCGATTCATTAGATGATGCCCAACGTTTCTACAATGAGTATGCAAGGGAAGCTGGGTTTAGTATTCGAGCGTGGACTACTAAGAAAAACAAGAGCAATGAGATTACTAGGCGAGAATTTGTTTGTTATAAACAAAGGATTCGACACGTGGAGAACCCAAATTATGTACCTAGTAGAAAACGTGGATTAACTAGAGAAGGGTGTGAGGCTAGGATTGCCCTTGTGAAGTCTGATGCTAATCAAAAATTTATTGTCTCAACCTTCCATGAGGTGCATAATCACACCCTTACAACACCAAGAAAGGTTCATTTGCTACGGTCTCACCGTAGAATGTGTCCCGCTAAGAAGTCTTTGACCCAAAAATTGAGTGCTGCCAATGTTCCACTTCATCAACAAATAAGTATTTTGGAGTTAGAGGTCGGGAGTATAGAACATATTGGGTGTATAGAGAAGGACTTCTACAATGCTCGACGTGACGAGGCTAAAATGTATGCAGGTCATGATGCGCAAATGTTATATGAGTATTTTGAGGTCGAGAAGGAAAGAAATCCAGAGTTCTATTTTTCAGTCAATATGGACGAAGAAAACAAGTTAACTCATTGTTTTTGGGCAGATGCACAATGCAGGAAGGCATATAGTAATTTTGGAGATGTGGTAGTTTTTGATACTACTTACAATACTAATCGATATGGTATGATTTTTGCACCACTTGTCAGAGTCAACCACCATGGCCAAAGGATGTGCATTCTTAAGTGATGAAACGACTGAGTCATTTACATGGCTTTTGCAGCAGTTCTTATTGGCTATGTTTGTAGGTGCACCAAAATTGATTATCACTGATCAAGACCTAGCAATGAGTAAAGCTATAGCTCAATTAATGTCGAACACTGTGCACCGCTTTTGTATGTGGCATATTCTGACTAAATATTTAGAGAAGATAGATGCAATCAAGTGGAAAGATAATTATCATCGGTTTCAAAACTGCATATGGAACTCAGAGACTCCAGAAGAGTTTGAAACTCAATGGACTGAAATTATCGAGCATAGTGGATTGTCTGGTAATGAGTGGCTAAGAGCGATGTATGATATCCACTTCAAGTGGATTCCTGCCTTCATTAATGATATATTTTCTGCAGGTATGTTACTTTTTTTTTGGCAAGTAATTGTACAATGATCTGTTGGTGTGGCATTTTGTTAATTATTGACGTTAAAGAATGTTTGCAGGTATGTCTAGTAGTCAAAGAGCAGAGAGCTCTCACGCTTTTTTCAAGTCTTACGTTTCGAAGAAAACTCCTTGATGGATTTTGTGGTTAGGTTTCCTAGAGCACTTAAACATCAAAGACATAAAGAGCTTACTTTGGACCACAAAGACATCAGTGAACAATCCATTGTTAAAACCATGTGGCCTATAGAGAAGTCAATGAGTGAATTGTACACGCAAACAATATTTTACAAAGTTCAGGATGAGTTATTTCAGAGCATGGTCTATACGACAAGAATTGACAATTTGGAGGAAGACATTTCCATCTATAAAGTTGGGCAAGTTGATTGTAATACTCAGAGACTAAGAAAAGTTCTTGAGGACAGAACATTGAATCGTATGACTTGCAGTTGCAGGAAGTTTGAGTCATGTGGGATTATCTGTCGACACATTTTTGCGGCTTTCAGCAAAACACAGTTGCAAGCTCCATTGCCTGATACCTATTTAAAGCGTAGGTGGACCAAGTCTGCAAGTACTAGGATTTCAAGTTCATATGGAGGTGTCCATGAGATGGGTGTTTGAAACTCCAATGTAGTTCTAAAGCACAATATATTACGTAAGTTGACTGCAAGTATCGTCGATGCCGCATTGGCTAATAAAGAGACCTATAAGATTGCATTTGAGACATTGGAGTGTCTACAATGCAGTCTTAGCACAATGACTGTAAATTGTGGCGTTCAATCTTCTACACCTAGTGTTAATCTTTCACAACTTGTTTACAATGAATCTGAAAATGTTAGAGCGAAGGGTTGTGGAAAGAGACTCAAGGGTGGTAAAGAACTTGCTAAAAAAGTTAGGCGTTGTCATGGTTGTGGGTTAACAGGGCAATCCCATGACAATAGGAATTTTCCTGTGCTTAATAATGTGTAAGTTCTAAGGCACTTGAATTACTTTTCTTATGTTACGCGAATTAAGAAAGTGGCTAACACAATTTTTTTCTTGCAGGGATTAGTACACTGCGTGATGGACTTGCTGTTGGGAGTGATGAAGTTGAAGTTGTTGTCATTGTGGATTACTCTTTCACTGGAGAATATCATTATGATTGATCTAGGATTGTAATATGTTAAGATTGGTTGTTGCACTGATTATGAATGGTTGTTGTTGCTTTGATTATCTATGGATTGTAATGTATTATGTATGGATATATGTGTCGCTTTTTTTATGAGATTTACATGGTTGAGTTTAGTAATCCTCTCATTTCCATGTTTGAAGCTGTTCTGGGAAGGTGGTGTCTTGAACCAGCATGCGTAGCATGGTTGATAATAAAATAACTTTGGTCCTTGTCATCTTATTTGTTCTAAAGCATCTTTTAGAGATGCTAGAGTTATGAATGGCTGTAGTTTATCACCGAATTTATTCTACCAGAAAAGATGCAATTGTCATAGAACTTGTCCATGTATTACCTATATCACAGCAATTACATATAATATTCAACTGAATTACAATTCCACATTCTGTGAAAGAAAAAACTACAGGCAGACTCCACGGCCAGCGAAATGCTATAGGTAGACTCCACATTCCACATTCTTTTCCCCATTGCTTTTCATGTGAACCTACACAAACTTGGAACGATAAACAATATATGCAGCTATGAGTAGAAAATACCGCCACAAAATTTGATCCATATAGACTTACAAGTACAGAGTTTATGTAGCTATGAGTAGAAAATACCTCAGCTCTTGCAGTGGCTAAAGCCATATTCTAATGTACTCAGAGTTTAAGAGAAAGCAACAATATATGGTGCACTTTAAATCAAAGAAAGCAAGAGTTGAGCACAAAACTATATTTAGAAACTGAGCAACTGAGAGTTGAGCATGAAACTACACTAGGAATCCATAAAAAATTGCATTACTAAAAACTTTGGATTGAAGCCAAGTGTCTTTTATGAGTTTATGCATGTCCCACTAGATTAATTAAAGATGCACAACCATTTCAATATGGACAGAAACTTCTTCTATCGATGACCTGTGTCTCCATGTGCAATACAACAATAGTACCTACTTCTATATGCTTTATATATAGAGACTTCATTTGCATAATGCAACATTTGAAAACATCCAGGAATGCAACCATATAAAACATCCAGCAACATTTAAAAGCTACCAATTCTAGATGACATTAAACTTGTAATGGCTAAAACCCTATTCTAATGTACTCAGAGTTTAAGAGAAGAATGCAACCATATAAAACATCCAGCAACAAACTGATATGGTGCACCTTAAATCAAATAAAGCAAGAACACCCAGGTATAACAGTACAAATCAACACATTCAGTTTCAAGAACAGTCAGTATCACTAAAACATGTTAACTACAAATCCAACTATAAATTCGAGCTACAAATAAAAAATATGTAACAGAATGCTCCAGATCATTAAACAAAACTAGTATATCATTTCCAAGGTTCATTATAATGCAGCAAATAAAACTCACAAAATTGAACAATTACCTGGTAGTTCCATCATTAGAGGATGAAGGAGATCCTCGGAGGTGCCGCGATTGGGTGGGTCGCGATTTGGCAATCGCATGGTAGAAGGTCTCGGGCAAGGGGCGAGAGAAGACGGGTCGCAAACAAGGGAAGAAGAAGGTCGGTTCGGACCAAGGAAGGCACTAGCAAGGGGCGAAGTCGAAGCAAGGACCTAGGTCGCGAGCAAGGGTCGCTATCTGCCTGGAGAAGAAGGTCGGAAGCTCGATTCGTGGAGCTTGGCTGGGGCTGGGGCTCGAGCTGGGGCAATGGAGGCTCGAGAAGCAGGGGCTGGGCTGGTCGCAACTATGGGAGGCGCTAACAAGGGGTGGTCGAATCAAGGGCCTAGGTGGCGAGCAACTGCCTGGAGAATAAGGCTGGAAGGTCGCGCGGAGCTTGGCTGGGTGGAGAGAACAAACGGAGGATTGGACATCGCAAATGGCTGGTTTGAGAGAAGTAGATATGCCTGAGATGGATGAGGTGCGTCAGATAAATCAGACGGACGGGACTTAAAGTCCGTAAATTGATTCCGTCTAGGAGAAAAACTATATATATATATATATATATAATTCTTCAAAATCAAGAAGATCACGGAAAAAAGAGGCATGAAGACACTTTTGCATGACTTTTTGTTTTCCTTGGTTTCTATGAGGTTGGAATTCGCCTCCTCCACATGTCGATCGTTAATTGGTTGAGTTCCTACAAAAACACTTAAAATAATATCATTGTAGTGGTGGCAGTCGTCATCGTTGGCACTCAAACGCTCGAGTCAGTAGAACTCTCATGAGTTGAAGAGCAGAGTATTTATTGCTAGGAATATGTGTGCACACATTTTTTTCCTTGTCTTCCTCTTATATAACTTTTGTAGAGTTTTTTCCCAATCTAACTTTGAAAATGTTTACTATTTGAACATAATCAAATCCCTTTTTTTTAAGGATAGAATTGTGTTCAATCTCTACTAATTGATTGATATCTAATTAGCACCTATATTCAATGATATCCCAATAATTTAGGGATTAGATACGCCTCGAAGAGGTGGGAATCCCTTTGAAGAGGTCGGTCAGATTCTGACTTTTCTTTATAGCCATGCTAGACTTTTACAAAGCTGAGTACCTACATTCAATGTTATTTGCTTGATTGCTTGATCACCAATTAGGTTGGATACATATACTCATTTAGCCAAGCCAACTAAACGATCCGCATTTATGTCTTTTGGTGGTACAAGAATTAGGGAGATTAAATGTCGACTGCTCTAATTCGAGTTTAGGAGATTAATTAGTTGTGATAGTTTTTCTGTTCTTAATGGATTATTAATTCGGAATTAAAGACTATTTTAGTATTGATAATCGTGTTGTTTCCACGATCAATGGATCAACATATTTGAGCAAAGAATCAATCCTAAAATCTAAATTGTTATTGAATGCTTGATCTATACAAACTTATAATTGGATTGCTTGGTGAAGTTGTTCCCTAGTCTATTTTCTTTGTGAATTCCAATTTTTTTTAGTTCGTCTAATTGTTTGTTCTATTATTCATCCATCACTCCTTTTACTTAATCGTTCTTTTATATTAATGTCTGGAACACTTTTTCATTAAACTCGTATATGTGAGATCGACCTCATATTTACATGTTTTGTGCTACAATCGTACACTTGTGCACGTGTGAATATTTTTACATCATACATTGGATCTACAATACACTAGGCTCCATTTCTGGGCCCGAGCCCAGCCCGAAGCCCTATCATTTGGGCCGGTCCGAAGCCCGAGCTCGAAGCCCAAGCACAAGCCCGAGCAAAATAATACACAATATATATATATATCTATACATACATGATACATATATATATATACATACATTATACATATACATATATATTTATACATACGTATATATGTATAGATATATATGTATATGTATCATGTATGTATATATATATATAATGTGTAATATATAAGTATTTTTAAAAAATTGATATATAAATACAATGTAAATATGTAATTTAAGACTTTTAAGTCATATTTATTCATTGGGCCCACACCCGAAATAACAGGCCCGAGCCCGAGGCCCGGCCCGAGATCCTTGGGCTCCGGCCGGGCTTGGGCCATTGTTTTTGTTTTAGGCCCGACCTGTGGCCCGAAGCCTTCTTCTGGGCTTGGACTAAGGCCGGGCCCGCGCTTCATAAATACGGGCAGGCCCGGCCCGGCCCGATGACGAGGCCTATCTTCAACCGACATGCCTTTAGCACTCTCTAGCATTTTCTTTATTCCACTAAGCACTATCTTGTTTGATGCCTCAACCTGTCCATTGGACTAAGGGTAAGCCAGCGTGGAGTACTTGTTTTTGATATCAAACCTAACACAGTATTCCTTGAATGTTGAGCCGCTGAACTGTGGGCCTTTATCAAATGAGCCTATAAGTCACTATCAGCTTCCTTAAGGCTTTGACAAGGGTCAAAATAAGTTGCTCCAAAGTAGTATATCTTCCCTCTACTCCGACCAGCGTCTTGCTTACATATTACACTTATCTTCTAAGTCCAGGCATCATCTATGACAAAGTTTGCGCTCATAGCCACTTTTGAAACTATCAAATGTAAAGTTACAACTTCCCCATGCTTCAGTGTAGCATGTAATAGGGGTGACTGCACGAACATCTTTAGCTCGACAATAACTCTATCAGCTTCCACCTCCCAACTGCTTACTTTTTTGCAAATTAGCAAAAAAAACTCTTCGCATTTGTCAAAAGATCAACTAATGAACTGATTCAAAGCTACAACCATTCTAATAATTTTTTCTAAATCATTCTTTGTTCTCGGCCTCAATTCACCTTTGACTGAGTCACTTCCTCCACGTGTCGATCATTGATTGGTCGAGAACCTCCAAAACACTTAAAAAATGTCACTGGACTGGTGGCAGTTGCCACCGTTGACCCTCCGATACTCAAGTTAGTAGGGCTCTCCAGAGTTTAAGAGAAGAGTATTAGTTACGGGAAATATTTGTTCGTACCTTTTTTGCTCGTCTTCCCTTTGCTTATATAACTTTTTTAGAGTTTGTTTCTCATTCCAACTATGAAAATGTTTCCTATTTGATGATAATCAAATCTCTCTGAATAGTGTTCAATCTATACTAATTGATTAATATCTAATTAGTAGTTGTTGTCAATGATATCCCTATAATTTAAGGATTAGAGATTGGAGTGCCTTTGAAGTGGTTGGTTAGATTTCGACCTTTCTTTTTAGCCATGCTAGAATTGTAGAAAGCTGAATTGCTTCTACTAGAAGTTAAACGCAAAAGCTCGGCATACCAGTGGTCCTCTACTGTGGTTAAGATAGGCTTGGTAACTTACGGTGACATGACACGTGGCACCTTTTTGTATTGACACATGTCATGAGGTTTTTATCCCTTAGAATTTCCTAACTACTGAGATTTTCTTCACAAATTTTCTAATGTTGAATAAATTAAAGATATTCTGCAAAGTCAAATATGGTAATATGTGTGATAGTCCCACTCACCAAACCCACCCGGGCAGGAAGTTGAATCCCTACCCAGAGTCTCAATTTATTCTTCTTTCTCAAAGCCTACTAGGTTAAATGTTATTTTTCCTCGTTGACTAATAACCTTTGTTAGGACTAAGTCATTCATTGTTCAAATACTACATTTTAGTCATTGATCTTATATAATTGTTTCTTAGTTAATTTTTTCTGAAGTCTTGGTAGTCAACGCACTGATTGTGAAAAAATCTCTTATAAAATAAATTGAAAATAAAAAAACAAAATAAAACCTCCACTGTCAACTTTCTCTCTCTGTGTATAGCTATATCTGAAAATGAACAGCTATCAAAAGCCCCATCAACCAAATCGTCGATTACTATTTTCTTATCATGGTTCGACTTGTAGTGTGGAAATTTGATAATTTATTTAAAATAAAACACGACGCACAACGGAATCATGATAAATGTGAAGACTAAGTAACTAGATCCTCTATTCCTTCATCTCCATCTCTGATCTCAATAGGAAAATTCTTCTTCAATTGTTGTTTGCCTTGATTTTTGATGTTTCATTTGAACTTTTCTTAGATACCCATTGTTCCAAAGTCTCCCACCTGTTACGAGACATTTCCTTGAAGGAAAATAAAAGTAGCCTAATTCCTAGAAAAACACTTTTAGATCTTGTTTTTTCTTTGTCTTATTTCAATTTTTTTGTGAATTTCATAGGACATTGAAACATTCTCTCTTTCATCTTGTTTACTCAATCAAATCTTTCTCTATCAAGAAACACCCTTACATACCCAAGTGCATTCTCCTCAGTTGCAGATCCAGGAATGTGATTTATCCTAGGATGGCCTTAAAAGTGATGGGGTTCGAGGCAGCGTCATGGAAAAAAATTAGGGGTTTAGGGCAAGGGTTTGAATTTTTTTTGGGGGACAAACTCTTTAAAATATTTATTTATTGTTCCAAGTAACATAAAATGTTTTAAAAAAATCCATTCCATCAATTAAAGCAAATACATACAATCAAAAGTGTTGACATTGGTCAAACATAAACCAGGCATTATTCATCACAAATTTAACAATCCCCCAAGCAGTTCACAACAAAGCACAAAAGCAAAATGGTGAAAATGTTTGAGACAAACTCATTGTTAAGGTAAGTCAGGCATCCTTTCCATGTTTAAGTAGCAATAAATACAAATATATTGTAGCTTTTATCACATACATACATGTTGTTGACAACAAGACTTCACCACTACCAGGATGATCATCCAAGAATTTTGTCACATCATATACCTATTTCCACACATTGCAATTATATTTCAATTATGTCATATGGGTATTCCCAACATTACAATATATTGACCTGTCAAGCTCATTCATTCAAACGTAACACAGATCAAAGAAACAAGAGTAACTTTAGGCAGCAAACCATAATCGCAATACGTAAAATACTAAAGAAAATCACGAACAAGGGTCCACACAGAGACCACAAAAGCTTGTATATGCGTTCTTAGGCGCAAAATGCACCTATATTTCCAATCTTTAAAAGTTTCAATTTGTATGTTTTCAAGATCAAATAACTACCCAAATGGTGTTTTATGGAACATGTGAAAGATGAATGCAAAAAAAGAAATTAAGAGTTTTCTGAGCAAAAACTGCAACCTAAGTGAGACCTGTTTGCGGCCGCAGATTTTAGCAGACCAGTAACGTAATTTACTTTGCTGATGTGGCATCTGGGGTTTTAAGAGTTGGAAGCTCATCCCAGAACAGACTTTTTGACGCTGCAGCACTCCAGGACCAGAGAAGGAGACATAAGAAAAAGGAAATTTAGCACGATCGAGCATCCCCTTCCTCACCAATCGAAATTCTGGTTTTAATTTGTGATTGAATCATGACTATGTGTAACTAAATTTCTATTTAGTTTGGGATTTGGTTAGTTTCTTCTATTGGAACTTTGTTGAACAATTTCATTGATGATTTCACTAGATTTAATTCATTGATTCTCTGAATTTACTGTTGATTTCTTATTATTATTTATGTCTGATCAACATCGTAATACTAGCAATTGTTAGTTAAGCACATTTGGCTGACCCATATCCGGTGTTTGACGAAGTAACAAAAATCTGCATAGGATCCAGATTTGGGAATTGTGAACACAATTGATTAGGTGGTACACCAACGCTTAAGGTTGTGTGATTGTCGACTTTCTCGTTCATATGCTTATCCTAGGAAATTCTTAGGGTATGCCAACCAAGACTCCAAAGATAAGAAAAGATTTTGGGCTGGACCAAAGCCAAGGTCGTTGCTTAGGAAAGTCAGAGTTAGGAGAGCCAGACCAAGGTCTCTTGATTGACAATGTTAAATCTTTAAATTGTGTGATTGCATATGGAATTATGAGACATAGTGAAAGTAGAAGAACTAGAAGAACAATACCAACCCAAGCTAGATTTCTCCCCTATTGACTTATCCAATTTTAGCTAATTTTCCTTGTCTTTTGCAATCTGAATTTTCGAATTTTTATTGCTATTTTATTTGTTTAGTGATTGATACGGTACCTGTGGATTCGACCCCGCTCACTTTTATACTGTCCCATGACACGTACACTTGCGATTGGGTAAGACCCATCAGTATTTGATATTGAAGGTTTACTTGTGATATTTTATATTGACCATGCGTACAAAATCATTAAAGCATTTTTGCACAAACATTGGACACTTACTAGGAAAATAGGACTCTTCGATCTTTTGAAAAAGCAAATGCATCTATTATTGAATTTGTATCAATAGTTTTTACTATTTCTCTTTCAATGAAGACAATTGATGAATCATTCAAATACTCATTTTCCATCTTGTTACGAAGATCATTTTTAATGAATTTGATAACCAAAAATGCACATTCTGTAGTTACTATAGAAATGGAAAGAGTCAAAATAAGACGAATCAACCCTGTCGATTAAATTATGAGACCATGCCTTGTTTGTTTCTACTACTTGATGACACAATTATGAAATTGTTGACATATTCTGAAACATCTCATGGCAAACCATATCACGTAGATAGTGATCTAACTGACATTTCAAAAGAATATGTCTTATCTTCTAAAGTCAGTTGGATGAAACTTCTTGACAAGTAAAAGAATTTGATTTGGATCAAGAGCTTTGAAGTTGTCCCTAGGATCTAAAGCAGAGCTGAGCATAAGCAGTTCCATTGACTTTTCATAGAATCTGGTATGTAACTCATCCAATAAATAATCAATCTTAGCTTTAAAGATGTCAATGCAATAATGATGCTCAACTTTGATATCATGATTCTGTTAGCAATAACATCATGTAGCTTCTTTATACCGAGTGCTCGCGTAAGGTATGTTGATATCGAACTTCAAGCAAATTGATTTCACATGCCTAAGGACATGATCAAAACCCTCTTCTCGCAATGTTCAAAGTAATTCTTTTGTCGTTGAGATAGAATTCAATGCATTCAAAATATATAAAGATTTTTGCTGCAAAGTTCGGCAAAGCATATCTAAAATCCCCATAATCTTGTGCATGAGATGAATAATGAATATAAAATCAAAGGACTTCATCAACATTAAACAACCGCCAGCTTCCCCACAAATTTTATTTGTAGCTCCTTCTTTAACCAAAGATCAAAGCACAATAATAGTTGCACCATACATATCTATCAAACTAAAAATGGAGTAAAAATGTGAGCTCCAACTAGTAGTACCAACTTTATGTAAAGTACCAATCTAATTAGCCCCTTTATCGGTCTCACATTCACCGGTAGCTATGTCATATTTAATCTCAGTAGCTTGAGTAGATCGTAACTCAATATTTCGCTTAGGAGAAGCACTAATAAGATTGACAATGCAAGCCAATTTCGAAAAGAATAGCCAAACTGAAATCTCTTTCTCGGCAGTTGTAACTAAAGAAAGTTGTAGACGATAAGCAAAACAATGAACATAGTATGCATACTCATAGTCATTCCAAAACAAAGCTTACAATATTTGATTCTTTAGAGTCAAAGAACAAGTATCTAAAACATGCACAATCTCAAAAATTCATTCTTGCAAGTATCCATGAATATCCACAAATCTCATAACAATCGCCATTTGTTCTCTATTCAATGCATCCTTTGCTTCATCAACCAAAATACAAAACCCTGCATTTTTAACTTTCTCACGAATTTTGTTTCTCACTTTTGTGGCTAGGATATGCAAAATATCCTTTTGAATCAAGTGAGACGTATATTTTGCATTTCCTAGAGCTTTCTCTAAGACAACATCATTAATCTCAGCATTCAACTTTCCTATCAAACTTATCAACTCAATTAGATTACCATGGTTCTTTTACAAGAAAGATTCATCATGACCCCTCAAAGCACATCCATGTAAAGTAACCCACCGAACACTATCAATGGTAGTCTTAAGACACAACCAATTTTTCTTAACATTATCCAAACTCTAACCATTCATGACTTTATCAATATGTCGAGATATATTCTTCAATGCCTCAACATTTCTCACAACATTATTTTTTTCGGGGAAGTAGGACCTCCCATATGTGCTAAGCATACAAATCTGGCTCCATTATTCACTCTCTTCCAACTAGTGGACCCATCAATAGTAAAAGCAGGATGTAGAGGTGCGCGATCTTGAAAAACAATGCACGGAAAGCAAAATGTTGCATCCTTTGAAATAGAATACTCTAACCATGGAAATTTATGAACTAACTTTTTTGAAATTGTTGATTTTGACCTCCGGTTTTAGTCCTCGGATACTCGGCCAAGAAAGGTTGATATGGTCCCCACTCGATATAAGCACGTCTAACTTCATCTCTATTATAAACCAAATGATTCCATATTGGAATGCTTAGTGCAAGATCTTGTTCAATATCATTCTCATCAAATGCAATCCTTTGAATCGGAGGATCGATAGTAGACTTAAATCCCGAAGATGTTCCAACTGTTGATTTTTCTTCTCCACGTTTCTTGTTGAAGAACGAGTTAATAGTTTTTGCTTTTTTGCGTCCTTGATTTTTAATTCTTATAAAATAGAAAGTATACCAAGTTTTGCACAAATGAGAAGTACTGAATTGCTATATGCTTCAAGCAAAAATGTTTGATGTTGTCATGAACCGAATTTCAAGCATCAAATAGATAACAGAGCACAAATGTTCACCCACTTGTAGAGCTTAAAATCTAGAGTTTAAACTAAAGAGAATTAAAAATAAGATCCCTGAACTAATCTGACATACATGAGCATACCAACTTTTGCACAAAATAAACCTATTCATGCTCACCTGAGATCATAAATTGCAACAGGCTTAGTACGAATCATCTATTTCCAAATACCAATTAACCAAGCATAGCATGCCAAAATCAGCTTCCAATAACAAAAAGAAACCTTCCCCTCATCTGATAAACTATATAGTTTGACTTAATCTTTATCAAACTAATCAATGTGACAATAAAGTAGTTGTTGGATGGCTTAAATAAAAGATTTTACTGTGATATTGTACTAAAGTTATGGTCCTCCTTTTTTTGCCTCTTTACTTTTAATGTAAACATGTTAATACTTCTGAAAGATTATCCACCACATTCACAAAAATGTAGAAACTCATGGTAACAACATGTGCAAGAGTAATGAGTGTTCAATGCATTCACCCTATTATAGATTGATGATATCTCTGAAAAGAAATAGTGAAAAGAATATAGAAAGTAACAAGAAATGCCATTTTATTGGATTCTATGTCATAATGAAGGTATTTTTCCATTTATGTAAACCAACAAGGAATTCGAGGTAACAAATGTCTGACAAATGGCATTACCTTGTCGGGCTGGCCCTAGAGACAGAGTTGAAGATCATAGGAAGAAACGTATATGCTATAACGCTAAATGATTGAAGCAGTGGAGGTGTGGAGCCTGGACTCTAGAGAAGTTGAGAAGTGTAGATTGGAAGAAACAAAAACACTAGCCTTGCCGCCTTAGAGAATCGCAGATGTAATTTTGTAAATAAAGGTTGGACGACACTAGCAAGATAGGGAAGGATTACCTAGATACAGAGTATAAAAAAGTATAAGTATATTTGTTTTTTTCTTCATATGGCCTTAAGCCCACCAGAAGCTGAAACTTAGATCCGTCCATGATTCTCCTAATCATCCCATAAATGGGCTTTGAAGTGACGGAGAAGGAAGCCAAAATATGCAACGCCGTCATCGATAGAATGACGTTGGTTGTCGCCCATGAGATGACGATTGTGTCGATTGTAGAATGATAATTTAGAGAATAGTACTGGGAAGTGAACATAACCGATTTTCAATAAAGAGATTGATTCTATATCATGTCTCCATTTCTCTTATCTTTCTTCTTTCAAAATCATCTTTTATCTCATGAAAAAAATCAGCGATTGGTGGCAGTGGTAGGAATGGTCAAAAGAGACAAAAGACTAACTCCTACACACAAAAAGGGGACTGTGGCAGGGGTTTGAAGCAAAAAAGGTGGTAAAATTAGATGTTTCTAGTGCTGCAAGGAGGGACACAAGATGAATCAATGCAAGAATTTATGTGGTGGATAAATAATCGTATACCTTCGAAAAACGAGTGATCTTATCATAGCAAAAGTTATCTCCCAATGATGAAATGTAACATTTACTCACGGCTACTAATTAATAAAATGGGTTATCCCAACATATATAAGGTAAAATCTTCAATGACTATGGAAAGTATTAAATTTAGGGACTAAATTCTAAAGTTCAAGGGAGTGGAGTGTACAAAATGAAAATGTAGGGGCCAAATGAAAAATCACACATTTAATTTAGGACCAACATACTATTCGAAGTAGCTTGAGAGAGTTGAGACTATTGGAAGTTCAAAATATTGAAATTCAAAATATCCGTACTACTTCATTGTGTTTGTAACCTTGTTTGTTTGTATCAGGTTAAAAGAGCCTATATTGGACAATCACACGAAAAATCATTACACGACACCAAAAACCACAAACATCTTCATCAAATCCACACTGTGCTCTATTTTCTCCAACAAAAGTCCTAACCCTAAATCGAACATCACTGAACACTAATTGTGCACTTCGATCAAGAATTTTGTTTTAGTGTGTAGCCTTGTTTTTGTCCTCAGGCCACAAATTACTCTCGTGGATCTCCAAGAAACTGTTAATTTTACTGGAAAAAGGTCTTGTAATCATGAAACTTCCAGATCAATGAGAACGTAGCTTACCCAAAAATAAAGTCTAAGCTAAGTATTTCAGTACAGAGTGCTCAGTATAGTTAATTACTTTTGACCCAATATGTTTGTGCCATTATTTTTTTGGCTTAATGGGCTAGGCTGGTAGCAAAAGATGGGCTGCAAATCTGGTCAATACTTTTTCTCACAATAAATACTGAGTTGTTTTACCCTCGCGAGTGTACGATTGCAAGACAGTAACAATGAAAGGGATAGAATCAACAGAGACTGTTACAAAAACCAATTGAATGACAACAATAGTGTAAACTAATTCAGATACTTAAATTAATGATGACAAAATTAACTAGCTTAAATAAAATTATTAATTCAACAATGGATGAGAACTAGTTTGGATTTGGCTTGTTCAACTACCTCCACCTATGCACACAAATTAACCTGCAATTAAACAAATTAAGAATTTAACAACGTCAATTGAAAGACTTTGCTTCAACTCTAATAATTAGATTGTCCTAAATAATGACCCTGATTTTGGTCCAACTCAAGGTCTTTTCTTATCAAAGGAGTCTTAGTTTAGTCTCTCCTAAGAATTTTCTAAGACAAGCATCAACATGTGAAAATCGACAATTGCACAACCTAGGGCAATGGTCTATCACCCTATCAATTATGTTTAATGTTCCCAAACTTGAATCATAAAACAAGTTTTTGTTACTTCATCAAACATCGAGTCATGGTCAGCCGAATATGTTCAACTAACAATTTCTAAATATTATGATGATGGCTAGGCATGCATAACAATAGAAAATCAAAAATAAATTCAGAGAACAATGAATTAAATCTGGTCTAATAAACAATCAATCTGTGCACAAGATTTCAGTAGAAGAAGATACCAAATCCTAGCTAAAAAGTATTTAGTATCACATAACCATAATGAAAACCATAAAAATACTCAGGACAATTGTTTGAATCAACGGGAAAGATGAAGGAATTGCAACGCTTGGAGTGCCTCCTCTATGCCTTATGTATTTTCTAGAAAATCTGATCTGGAATCTGGCGGCTAGGATTTTCTGTTTTAACCTTAAAAGTTGCTGACCCTACTACCACATCAGTTGGCCCAGATTTGGAAACCCGCAACTTGTGGTCGCACCTAGCTCACATTTTATCCAAAATTAAATCTTGTAATTAAAAACTCTTCAAGATATACCTAATCATTAAATCATACAATTGGATGGTACTTTGTGTCAGAAACCTCATAAAAATTGGGTATTTAACATCATAAATACGAGTCCATTTTGCACTCATAAATATCATCAAGAATTTGGGCCGCATGTTATGAAAGCAGTTGGATTAGTTTAAGTGCAACCTGCACGGGCTAGATAGAATGTAAGAAATGGGCCATTAAGTCAAGCATTAAGGTGGCAGATTTCCATTTATCAAAAGAAGTTAGACTTGGTCTTACAGAATGCCTAGAATTTAGGAAACAAAACTTATCTAAGTTGGTTATCCATCTATTTTAGTGGAAAAATTATCTCACTTGAACCAGTTCATCACGGAGCACAAACTGAATGTTTTATTCAGGTTCATGGTGCAAGGATAGGCAATGAAGGACATTACCTCAACATGGAGGCACATGTGAGAGAATTACGAGTGATTGCAGTCAAGACAGACATGGCAATTGATTCAAGAATTCTCAAGCAAATATATTGTGACAAATAATAGGAGACAAGGACACACAACTAATCACACAAATTTATCCCAATGGCATAAACCTACTCTCTTTCGATCTTTGTAGATTTCAAACATTCCAGCTTTCTTTACTTACATTTAGCATTTGTTCTCAAAATCACATTCTTCTATAATTTTTTCTTGCATCAATGAAATATTTATAGTTAGGCATTTTATTCTAGTGCAATTTCTAGTGAAACACTTTCCAGTGGATCTAGAGTTCATTGGAGATTCATAATGAGATTATGAGTGACCCCTTTCTTCATACAATTGTTTGATTATATACACCTACATTATATATTTCAACACTTTGAAGCTGACTACAAGTCTTTGGCACACCTGCAGTCATCGTCTCATGACCAAGGGACAGGATTAACCTTTTTGGCAGACTACAGCCAAATAGGGGCAACATCCTTCTTGGCATACTCGGTGAGACTTCAATTGTTCTAGTCGAAGAATGTCACCTAAAACTCGAAGATTTGATAAAAAAAAATTACAATAGGAAGCAAACTTCTTGAGGGAGCTCATACAATAGTAGGGCTCAATCAATCACCACCATCTCAAGAGGTGTTGTTTTCTTAGCATTCGTCGCCAAGAGACTAGGCTACTTTGTGTAGGCCATCAAGTTTAGTGCCATCAAAGAATATTGACATGCTAGACACTAGACTAAAGGAATTTCAAACGGAGCTTGTGCTCACACTGCAAACTACAATCTAGAATGCGATGTAGACCATTATTCATTCCCTTTCACATGGCGAAGATGAATCAATTTCTAAGGCGGATAAAGGCAAAACCAAAATGTCTAAACTTGAGGGTCATGAGTTTTGAGCACAAGGTTCCGTTGATGGACAAAATAAACTTGAACATGTCAAATATACTCCACCTCGCAAAAGGGAAAAGAGTATTACTCTCAAGACCAACATTGGACGTTCACTAGCTCCAAAAGTCCAATCAAAGGTCTTTGCTAACACAAATTTGGCCAATTATCCAGTAGTTTATCACTAGAATGAGGTACTTAATGCCAACCACCAGGGAGGCATATCCTGACTTCCTAGATTTATTATGTATGAGAATCTTGCTAGCCAGATTCCACTTATAGATATGGTTATTGTCAGGAATGTTGTTCAAGAACTTTATGGACTTGGACTCACATAGATTGGACGTTTTGAATATCATAAACCGTATATGGAGTTCATTGACTGAGTGAATCCTTGTCCGCGAAGGGTTCAGAGTCCTAGAATTCACAATGTTTTCTAGAGAGGAGATACAATATACTATCGAGCATGTTGGACGCTTTACCATCTAGTGTGGTGAGTTGGTAATTATGATAACTTAGATAATTACATACTGCGTCTATTTCTAATTTCCTTGACATACCAGCATTCACTTGGTTCTTAACATTACAATGAAATTGTGTGGGTTCTTGGAGATAAATAGAGAGAATTTTCCACACACAGTTCTTTAGATTTGAGTTAGAAGTTTGCATTGCTGAACTATCTAAGGTGTCACAAAGGTCTGGAGAAAGTTTCAACACATTTTTGACCAGGTTCAAAAAAAGGCGGAACTAGTGCAAAGTATTCCTTCACAAAAATGAGTTTGTGAAGATGGCTTATAAACATCTCGACATTGAGCTTGGTAACAAGTTTCAAGGTATGGAATTTTGAGACTTCTATAAATTGGCAACGAAGGTAACAGAATATGAGGACTTACACAAAGAAGAATCTCGAAGGAGGAACACCTCGATAGTGATTTATTACTGAGAAGTAAAGCACAACATAGAGACTACAACGATCGTCAAGAATGCAAGACCAGTTACGTGTCCATCCTTGACAAAACCTAAAGATAGGACTAAGAAGTCACTCAACTATAGTCCAATCTACAGTTTTGATACGACCAAGACTGAAGAGATCTTTGATTTCTTACTCGCTAAAAAGTTCTTACCGTTTCTTGCTAGTGACAAAATGTCATCTAAAGATGAGCTAAAAAGCAAAGAATACTTTAAGAATCATGATCTATGGACATACTGAACTGTCAACAATTGGGGTTTGTGTAATATGATTCAAAAAAATATCAATAAGGGAGCCATGAAATTTCCTGATAAGGAAACCATACTGAGAGACGAAGACCCATTACCTCCAGTTGCTACAATCAATGCAATAATGGTTGATCTAAGAAGTTTGCTTAATAAAAAGTGCTATAAACGGGAGGTCCATCAGTCAAGAATTCAGAAGTTCTAGCGAAAAGTCCTGGATGATTACCATTGGCTGCAAAGATAGAGTCAGTAGCCAAGAGGTATAAGCAGGTTTCAGAAACCATGGTATGTTATACTTTATCCAATATACTATGATTAGAAGTAGCATCAAGTGTAGGCTCAAAAATTTCCTCTACCATTGACATGGACTAAAAAACATAGATTGCAAAGATAGAACTTGGCAGCCATGTACAAGGAGAAAGTGAGAAGGGAAGAACATGTTATAAAACCATTTTATCATGAACCATACTACCACAAAACAAAAAGAGTGCATCATGTAGAGTGTGATGACAACCAAGGACCGTCCATATACTTAGCTTAGGTGAGCTATCAAGATCCTCCAATCGAATCAATCCAAGGGATCCAACAAAACAGTCTCCAAGCAAAAATTGTTAGGGCAAAGAAATACCTCGGTAGGCATGCAACTGAAGATAGTTAATCAATTGGTAGTTCATCTTCTGAGGTTAGTACTATTGTTGCTTGCTCTATAATAGGAGCCATTCTAGTTGCATATCATTGTAATGTCATTACGCTACCACTCATATACCAAACCTCCAAATGCAGTGAGTCAGCCAAGACATAAATGGAAGACAAAAAGAAGCCTTAGAGCATGATCACCATCCAGATCGTTGATGAGAATAAACCAAAGAAGGTGATACTCAAGAAGCCATCGTATACCATGACTCAGCACATTTATCCACTGTACATTCAAGTCCAAATGAATGGTCGTTCAGTCAATAAAGTGCTAGTGGATAATGAATCGGTAGTTAATACAATGTTGATTTTAGTGTTGAACATTCTTGGCCTGACACAAGATGACTTGATCATAATGGCAGGATTCACTAGAGTAGTCACCAAGGTAGTAGGAGTGCTGGCAGCCTAGCTGATAGTAGGTAGCAAAACTTCTCTAAATGCTTTCTTTGTCAATAATTCTAATGCTAGACACCATGCTTTACTGGGAAGGGACTGGATACATACCAACTAGTGTGTACTGCCTCATCTACACCAACGTTTGATGTTTTGAAGGGACAATTATATAGAGGTGGTATGGGAAAAGTGGAGGCCGTTCAAGGCCTATTCGAACAATATGGAAGAAGGATACTATGACGATGACATGGGGAAAATAAAATCCAAAGTATTTATCTACATCCAAGACAGAGTTCAATTTCATCTTGAAGAAAGCAAAAGAGATTATCTGGCCTAAGAAAGTTGTGCCATATAGACGGACCCTCCATCGCTATTATCAAAGAAGTCCCATGATGCGTCTTTCCTCATCAGAGAAGGGGGTTAGTGCTGGCCGTTGTGAGGAAAGCTCAGATGTAGGCCACACTAGACAGGTTGTAAGTAGATCAAGAATGGGAACAGACAATAGATCAAGAATGGGAATAGAATGGGAATAGAATGGAGCAAAGGTGATCAATGAAGTCAAGGAAGATGAAATCGAAGGCAAGGAGATTCAGACTGAAGATCTAAAGGAAGCACCACCGAAGTTGGATTATTTGCTTGTACAAGTCAAAGACCCATTGGAAGAGGTCCATTTGGGAATAGAGGAGGACCCATGGTGTTGTACCCCATTTTTGCCAAGCGTAGGAGAGTCCCAGGATTAGTAAAAATTCGTGTTACATGTTAAAAAATAAATAAATAACTAATATATGAGACTATTTAGATTCAAGCTAAACCCACATTTGATTTACCCTTACATTATAATATATGTGCTCATTAATTTTAATCCAATAACATAAGATATATTTAGTTCATTTTTCATCAAGTGTTTGACCCAAATTAACAATTCAAGTTTTAATTCAATTGGATTAAAGGCCCATGTATTTGTACATACAATTGACCCAATAAGACAAATCAATAAGTCACTTAAGCCCTAAACATTGACCCAATATGGAAAACATTAAGACCAAAGCTCAGTCCAATAAGCCATTTAAGGCTTAAAGAAATTGATCCATGAGATGGCCCACTACATACACGTAAACCATAAACCAAAGCCCGGTCCATTACTCAAGCTAAAACCTTAAAGTGGGATAGATAGCCTAGCCCAAGCTTCTTTGATAGCCCGATCCAAGAACTTGTCTAACCCTAAGGAGAAGAGGAAAGAAATGCAGAAAAAGAAGGAGTGGGAGAGAAGCGTCGTCGTGTTGGCCAGGAAAGGAAAGAGAGAAGCCGGAAAGGAAATAAGGAGAGAATGGCTGGAGAAGAAGGAAAGAGGAGATGGGGCATTTAGGGTTCACACTAGGGGAAGATTGGGAGCTTGTAAGGGTATAGGATTTTTGGGATTTATTTGAGGGAAGAGATTGGGTTTAGGTTTTATTTTAGGAAATCCTTGAGGGATTAGGGGAGAAATTAGAAGGGAAACAAAATCATGAGAGTCAAGAGACGATCGGGGTTGGAAAAAACTATAAATAAGAGGAGAATTCCAGGTTAGAGGGAAGGAGAAAATTCTGATCGGTTTCGCTCTTTTGGTTTCTATTTTTTTGGTTAAAAATCCTTGCTGGGTGACGGCAAAATTGAGAGGCTTCTCTAAGTTATTTTGATCCTCTGTTTGAAATCCTTGTTCATTGTCATAAGGTTTCCTTGAGCTATTTTTTCTTTCGTTCGTTGGGTATTCTTGAAAATCTGAATTTCGGTTGTTTTGTTAGGAATGTATATGGACACTCTGTATTTGATATGTTAATCTCATAATATGCATGTTTTACTTTTCTTGTGATTGAAAATGCATTGGTGATGATATTCTGTAATTTGGATCCCTAGGCTTTCTGTTTATGATATAGTAGTCAAACATGTTATTGAACTGGTGCAGATAACTTGTGATTTGGATCCCTTGGCTATGTATTTATGCTTTAATGCTTGAACTACTGATGGTGTTGAGAAAATATATGTTTCGAAATATAGCTTCATGTGTTAATTGTTGCAGTTAGGTTTCCTTGCCTTTAATTGACCATGAATGTTAGATGTGGTATATGAAGTTATATGGCTAAGTGTGGTACTATGGGTGATGCTTCTGACTCTCTAGTTGCATGATAATTTAGTGATTCCTTCATATTTCCAAAAATTAACATTGGTATGTTTCTTTCTTTCATAGCTGTGAAAATTAGTCTCATGGTTTCATTGGTTTCTTGCAATTGTTTTAAAGAATGCAATTATGTGATGAGCTATTTTTTTTTATTGTTCAAACTTGATGACGTCAAAAAGGTGTCACTACCGAGAAGACGATCAGTTGGTCAGACCTGCTGTCATGCACAGATATCGAGGATGTAGATCCTTCCAGGAAACCCAACAGCCGAGCAGTCAAGTAGGTGTCCAGCCAGGTAGCCCTGCAGCTGAGCACAATGAACAAAGGTGAGCTAAAGGCCGCACCAGAGGTAGTCCTCTGGCGTTGGCGCTCCGACTCTCAAGTCAGTTGGTATTTAATCAGGTGAGCTTCTCGGACTAGAGCTCTCAGTTAGCCAGTACTCAAATTGTGATTAAGTTGGATAATACCTAACTTGCTGAGCTTTATATAGGATTAAGGATCACTGTTGAAGTGGGTCTTCCAATTATGATTGTGGACCGCACCCAGCTGTTTTTCACCTTGGAAGGTCCAGCAGGTGACACGCTTACCGAGGAGACTGCCTGGTAAGCTTGACAATTCCTTGGGCCACATATGACGTGGCGGAGCACCACTGGTGGGGGTATTTTTGTAATATCAGTTGCCCCCCAACTCCCTTATCGAGGCGTCGTTCTGCGCAAATCGATGAGACGAGTAATTATGGCATTCCATTAATGAGGAGATGACAGCCCAGACCTCTGGATCAACGATCCATTTCTGCGCAGCTCATTGGCCATCTGTTTCTGGCCGTTGATTTGAGGTTGGTCTTCTACTATAAAACGGCCTAAGGGCCTGGTCATTCCACACATTTCCTGAAATTTGAGAGTACTTACCGAGCAACCGTACATACCGACCAAGATAACACTCACAAAACTCCAAACTCCAGCTTATCGAGCATTCTTCTAAGTAAGACATGTCTTCCTCTAGTTCGAGCACTTCTTCTATATCTGGGCTTTCTACTTCTACCACAGATAGTGACCGAGCAACTACCTCTACCGATGAGGTAGTTATCACCGAAACCAATCCTCCATTAATGAAAAGCCATTTTGTAGAGTCTTCCTCGGTAAAGTACCCAATAGAGTATGCCCCCCATGACCTACCCCCTCCAAATGAGAGGGGTGGAGGTACCGATGACAGCATCCCTGAACCGACCTACCTTACTTGTGATCAACCTACGAGGAGACAGTTCAGCGAGAGAGAGCTGATGCTGCCGAGGAGAGGACTACCAAGGCCAAGAACGAGCTAAACTTGGTGAAGGCCGAGATGGAGGAGATGCAGCAGTCTTATTCTGCTCATATGGAGAAGGTTGCTCGGCAACGAAGGGAGCTGAAAGAAAGGACGGTTTCCTTAGAGCGCAAGCTGAAGAATGCCGAGGAAATCTATCAGCGACTCCTTGGTGATGCCGAGCAGCAGACAATCCAGAAGTTCAAGGACTCTGAGGAGTTCAAGGCTGCCCTGGGGGGGAAGGCTTCTATGGCTTCCGTGGTGGTGTCAAGGAGTCCAGGAAGCTGCTTGTCAAGGCTGGTCTAGACTCTTCCATCTTTACGCCACTGTGCCCTTCTCTCATGGGAAGGGATCATCTTGAGGAGTCCAAGGAGGAGATCCTAGAAGCCTTCAGGAAGGCTGAGCAGAGGAGGAATAGGGGGCTTGGTGAGATGGATTTCTCTGAGGAGGAGATCTCTGATGAGGAGGTTGAAGTGCTGGAAGAGGAGAACTTGGGAGCTGACCAGGAAGCGCCAAACCAAGTTCCTCTACCAGTTGCGGAGACAACCAAGGAGGTACCTCCAGCTCTTCCAGTCAATGTGCCTACTGTCGAGGAGTCCGGCTCTGGAGTTCCTGCCTTAGATTCTTAGGCTCTCTGTTGTATGCGCTTAGCCCCTTTTTGTTATGCTATTTCCTTGCAATGTACTCGTTAGAACTTTAATAAAATAAGGATTTTTGACTGCTCGGTAATTCATATTTATATACTTCTGCATTTAATTTTTAACTTTGAAAGCCGTCATGCCTTTCGGGTCGGTAAGCCGACCAATCTTCTTTTGTTTTATCTTTTGGACTTTGAGTCTCCAATTTTCTCAAGTTTCTGAGAGGGTGCAGATACTACCTGGTCTGTAGGCCAACCAGGGTTTCAGTATCCCCTTTGTTTCAGGATCAAAATCTATATGTTTTAATCGTCTCGTCGGTAAGCCGACCATGATCTTCAAAGCTTTTTCTTCCTTTAAGGAATATCTTGATATCTGGGATGCCATCTTGGTCGGTAGGCCGACTGTGGCTCTTGGACAGTCTTTATTGGGGTCTCAACTCTTCAGTGTTGTGCAGATACTATCCTGGTCGATAGGCCGACCAGGCTTGTAGTATCTTCATTTCCTCTATTTGGGAAATTTGTGTAAGTCTTGTCATCTTGTGATGTTGGTCGGTATGGCATTGATACTTAGCCAATTTTTTGGTTAAGTTTGCATGTTGTTCAGGTCAAGCCTTCTCCTGCATTGTGATGCTTTATTTTGGGAAAGAGACCTGAGCTTTTATTCATCCCTGCATGTTCCAAACTGGAAAACAAATACATAAAATAGAAACATCATGTGTTACAATAGAGGCATCACACATAGTATCTTCGAAGGTTATCCACATTCCAGGGTCTCATATCCCCGGGTCTCTCTGGATCTTCGATTTTGTATGTGCCTTCTTTCAAGATCTTCACAACTAGGTAGGGTCCTTCCCAAGTTTCACCTAGCTTACCTGGATGCTTTCCTGTGGCGACTACCTTTCTTAAGACAAGGTCTCCAACGGAGAACTTTCTCCTCTTTACTCGCTTGTTGTGGTATCGAGTTGTTCTCTGTTTATATGCAGCAGTCCGGATCCTTGCATTCTCCCTTGTTTCTTCTAAGAGATCAAGGTTGTTTAGTAGCAGCTCGTCATTCATTGTTTCTTCGAAGTTGGTGGTCCTCAGTGAAGGGACTCCAATTTTGACCGGGATAACTGCCTCAGTTCCAAATGAGAGGGAGAATGGAGTCTCACCTGTTGATGTCCGGGGTATAGTGCGGTATGACCACAGCACACTAGGTAGTTCTTCAACCCATCTCCCCTTCGCTGCGTCCAGCCTTGTCTTCAGTCCTTCAAGGATAGTCCGGTTTGTCACCTCTGCCTGTCCATTAGCTTGGGGATGTGCTACAGAGGTAATCCTTAGGTCAATGCTAAGGTCTTCACAGAACTTGTGCATCTTTCTGCTAACAAATTGTCTTCCATTGTCCACCACCAGGGCCTGTGGCAGGCCATACCTGCAGACAATAGTTCTCCATATGAAGTCCATCACCTTCTGTTCTGAGATAGTCGCCAATGGCTCCACCTCTATCCATTTAGTGAAATAATCAACAGCCACAATAAGGTTTCGCCTCTGCCCTATTGTCTGGACGATTGGTCCAAGGAGATCCATGCCCCATTGTGCGAATGGACAAGGGTTTTGCATGGGAATGATGTCAAAGGAAGGTACCCTTGGTACGTTTGAGTGCCTCTGACACTTATCACACTTCCGCACGAGCTCCTTGGCATCCTTCATCATAGTAGGCCAATAGTACCCGCATCTCAGCACCTTATGACTTAAGGTCCTGGATCTTATGTGGCTTCCACATATCCCCTCATGCACTTCTCGGAGTGCATAGTCCGCATCTCTGGGTGCTAGACACTTCAGATATGGCAGAGTGAATGATCTTCGATACAACTCTCCCTGGATCAGGGTATATCGAGCTGCTCTTTTTCGGAGGCTTTTTGCTTGGTTGCGATCTTCAGGCAAACTTCCATCCTCCATGATCGGATCCTTCCAACTCGGCTCATGACCGACATCAATATCCGCCATCAGAGTTTGCACTTCAATGCTCTTTTGCGGGACTATCTCCATTTGAACTGAAGTGGGTACCTGTACTGAGGAGGCGGACGCCAACCGTGCTAGCACGTCGGCCCTTGAGTTTTCCCCTCTAGGTATCTGCCTGACCTCCACCTTTGGTATTCTTTCCATCAATTCCTGTACTTTCGCCAAGTACTTAATCATACTTGGTCCTCTTGCTTCATATTCTCCTTTGATCTGCTCGGTGACAAGCTGTGATTCACTATGAACGATCAAATTTTTAACTTCCAGCTGCTCAGCAAGGCATAGTCCAGCCAGTACAGCCTCATACTCTGCCTCATTGTTTGAGGCTTTAAAGTTGAATCGCAAGGAATGTGCTATGGTCATGCCCCCCCGGGCCGAGCAAGAGAATGCCAGCACCACTACCTTCCTGGTTGGATGATCCATCCACAAACAATTGTCATTATTGAAGTGCAGTGGCGGCATTGTCCTGGTTGGGCCCTCTGTAGCATTCAATTATAAAATCAGCTAAGGCCTGTGCCTTCATAGCCTTCCTTGGTTGATACTTGATGTCGAACTCTCCCAATTCAATAGTCCACTTCACTAATCTCCCTGAAGTGTCTGGCTTTTGGAGGACTTGTTTTAGTGGCTGGTTAGTCAAGACAATTATCGAGTGTGCTTGGAAGTAAGGTCTTAGCTTCATTACTGCCACTATCAGCGACAGGGCCAGCTTCTCAGCATGGGAATACCTTGTCCACCTCACTTACCAGTACTACGCTTACCGCATGTTGTGATACTGCTAGGTAGAGGTATAAGACTTCGCCTTCTCTTGGACAGGTCAGTAGAGGAGGCTGGCCTAGATAATCTTTAAGATTTTCAAAGGCAATTTGACACTCAGGTGTCCATACGAATTCCTTGGCCTTTTTTAACGCCTGGAAAAATGGTCTGCACTTGTCTCCGGACCGAGCAAGGAATCTCCCGAGTGATGCTGCTCGGCCAGTCAGCTTTTGAACTTTCTTGGCATTCGTGGGTGGCTCCATTTGCAAGATCGCTTCCACTTTTTCGGGATTGATCTCAATACCCCTGCTGGTTACCAGGAAGCCAAGGAACTTCCCGAATGCCACTCCAAATGCACACTTTTCCGGGTTAAGTTTCATTCCATACCGATCAAGCGTATGAAAGACTTTGCGCAGGTCAGCAGGGTGGTCCTCAGCTTTCTTGCTTTTTACCACCATATCGTCCACATAAGCCTCCAAGGACTTTCCTATCTGATCTCTGAAAATATGGTTCACCAACCTCTGATAGGTGGCTCCTGCATTCTTTAATCCTAATGGCATGACCTTATAGCAATATGTCCCCTCAGGAGTGATGAATGAGGTTCCTTCTTGGTCTTCAGGATGCATCTTTATCTGATGGTACCCTGAATAGGCATCCAAGAAGCTGAGGAGCTGATGTCCTGAGGTGGCATCTACCAGCTGATCAATATTTGGTAGTGGATAGCTATCCTTAGGACAAGATTTATTCAGGTGGGTGAAATCAACACACATCCTCCATTTTCCATTGGCTTTCCTCACCATGACAACATTGGCTAGCCATTCAGGGTATTGGACTTCTCTGATGAAGTCAGCATCCATCAGCTTCCTTACCTCTTCCTTGATCGCTTCTTGGCGATCAGGAGCAAAGTTTCTTCTCTTTTGCTTAACTGGTCTGGCACCAGGTATGATGCTCAGTCGATGTGTTATCACCTCAGCACTTATGCCGGGCATCTCATTAGCACTCCATGCAAAGGTACCTATACTCGCTGAGAGTAGTTCAGTGATCTCTTTAGCCATTCCTTCCCCAAGTTGAGAACCAACATGGAAGTTTCTTCCTGAGCCCGTCATGACCTCAACTTTCCTGAGTTTCTCTACTGGAGTGGGTTTGAATACCGGCTCTTCCGCCCTCATATCTAGGCTGCCTACTGAGACCTTTTCTTTCTTCCTCTCTTTGAGTTCAGTGAAGTAGGTACTCCGGGAGGCCTTCTGATTTCTTTTTACTTCACCGACTCCCCTCGAGGTGGGGAACTTCATCTTCAAATAGTAGGTTGAGACAATAGCTCTCACTTTGTGAAGTAATGGTCTTCCTATGATGGCATTGTGTGAAGCATTCACATCAACTACCAACATGTCCACCATGTGCATCACTGTCCTGGGATGCGTTCCCAATGTGACTGGGAGGGTTATCATTCCTTTTGGTATGACTGACTCTCCTGTGAACCCGTACAAGGGTACTGAGGTTGGCTTTAGCCTATCCTCCGAAAGCTTCATAGCCTTGAAGGTGTGGTAGAACAGGATGTCTGCTGCACTCCCGTTATCTACCAAAATTTTTAAGACGTTGAAGTTGGCGATCACTGCATCAACTACCAAGGCATCATCGTGAGGGACTTGAACACCTTCCTCATCTTTCTCTGAGAATGTGATAACCTCCTCTTCTCTTTTGATCCTTTTTTCCTTGGTTGGGTGCTCAACAAGGCGAGCATATGCTCTCCTAGCTGATGTGCTTTCTCCGCCTGCTGCCAACCCTCCAATAATGACACCATAGAAGTCAATTGTTCCTGTCGTGCCTCTCTCATGTGGGGGAGAGTCCTCCCTTCTTCGTGGCCTTCTACGGTCATCATCTTCTTTATTATCTCTCCTTCGCTTCTTTTCTCTATTTGCAGTATACTTCTTGAGGTGTCCTCTTTTTATCAAGACCTCAATTTCATCTTTCAACTGCTGGCAATCATCAGTATCGTGTCCACGGTCCTTATGGAACCTGCAATACTTGCCTGAAAACCTCCTCCTCTCTAGAGGAGTCTTAATCTCCCTTGGCCATTTGACCAAGTTCTGGGCCACTATTTCATTCAGCACTGTTCTCGGGGAAGCATTTAGTGGAGTGTAATTATTAAAACGACCAGGTGGCGGGCCAGTTTGAAACTTCCTGGATGACTAGTCTCTTTGCCTGTTGTCTTCTCTTCCCGGCCTCTTGTCACTGCCTGGTCGGCTACCTCCCATCCCTCATGGGCGGCCCCTCTCACCAGAGCCTCTCGCCCTATCAGGAGAGGTTCGTGTACAAACCGAGAAGACTTCAGTGAATCAGTTGCCTTGATGTATTTCTCAGTTCTTGCAATGAGTTCGTCCATGGACTGGGGTGCATCAGTGCACAAAGAATTGCAGAACTGCTCATGACGAACTGTCCTAATCAGAGCAGCATTCGCTACAACAATTTGTACATCTGGGATCTCCAGGCACATCTGGTTGAATCTTCCAATAAAGTCACGAAATGGTTCTCCCTTCTCGTGTTCAATCACCATCAAGTCTTGCTTGGTGGTTTTGGGCTTCCTAGCACTTGCAAATCGAAGACTGAATTTCCTGGATAGGTCCTGAAAGCTATAAATGTTGTGCCTAGGAAGGTTGATGAACCAAGTCCGAGCAGGTCCAATAAGTGTAGAGGGGAAGGCCTTGCACAACACCGCATCTGAGGCCCCTCGACACTCCATCATGGACTTGTATCCCATGACATGGTCATAGGGATCTTTCTTTCCATCATATTGCTCCAGGTTGGGCAGCCTGAAGTGACGAGGTATGTCTGTCTCAAGGATATCCCTGGACAGTGGGGTCATGGAACTATCCCATATTTCATCAATGATATTGCATCCCTGCAGGCTGCAAGCTTGCGGTCTACCTCTTGAAGGTGCTTATTGACATCATCATTGATGTGGGAGTAATAAGTGTTCCTATTGGTATTGGAGTTTCCTTCTCGGTTCTCATCCCTCTTCTTGCTCCTAGAATCCAGAGAACCAGAGTTCCCATCATCCTCGTTCCTCTCAGTAGTCCAAGGTGGGGCTTGCTGGTTAGCCATCATCATTTCAGTGAGGAGCTGCACTTGTTGACAAAGTTGATTAAACCGTGCAGCACTGATAGGAGGACCAGCGGCTTCCTGTGGTGGTGCCTGGACGTTTCCTCCTCCTTGGACTTGAGGTGCACCCGAGGGTACCTCATGCCTTGCAGGATTACCATGATCTTGGTGTTGTTGCCCGGCATCGTCTACCAGATGATGGGCGTGAGATGTCTCAGGATCATTCACGTTGGTTCTTCGAGGTCTAACCATTGTAAGAAGATGGAACTTAGTCGTTCCCACAGACGGTGCCAAACTGATGACGTCAAAAAGGTGTCACTACCGAGAAGACGATCAATTGGTCAGACCTGCTGTCATGCACAGATACCGAGGATGTAGATCCTTCTAGGAAACCCAACAGCCGAGCAGTCAAGTAGGTGTCCAGCCAGGTAGCGCTGCAGCTGAGCACAATGAACAAAGGTGAGCTAAAGGCCACACCAGAGATAGTCCTCTAGCGTTGGCGCTCCGACGCTCAAGTCATTTGGTATTTAATCAGGTGAGCTTCTCGGACTAGGGCTCTCAGTTAGCCAGTACTCAAATTGTGATTAAGTTGGATAATACCTGACTTGCTGAGCTTTATATAGGATTAAGGATCACTGTTGAAGTGGGTCTTCCAATTATGATTGTGGACCGCACCCAGCTGTTTTTCACCTTGGTAGGTCAAGCAGGTGACACGCTTACCAAGGAGACTGCCTGGTAAGCTTGACAAGTCCTTGGGCCACATATGACGTGGTAGAGCACCACTGGTGGGGGTATTTTTGTAATATCAAAACTGTTTATTTTCTTTGAATTGACATCTGATTATTAGGATTCGAGTATCATGAGTGCACGTAAAGAGGAAGAGTGTGGGTGTTGAGTTGTAAGCTGTGAGATGTAGGGTTGATTTGAAAATAATATGGAGTTGATAATAATGAGATTGGGTTTATGGGTTGCATAGAGGAAAAAGCTTGGTGCATCTATATTATTTGTTTGGGCTCGTTGGGCTTAATTACTAATAATGGTTTAATAAAGACTGGGTTGGGCCTATGAATTACAAGTTAAAGGTAGAATAGGCTGGGCTGCCATTAGAGTTGGATTTTCTTTTAATCAACTATTCAGCCAAGGTTATGTATAATATTTGAGTTTTGATTAAAAATTGTTTTGTCCATGAATCATTGCATCCTAAGGTAACTAATTATAAAATTTCAACCATACTAATTTAATAGTATGGTTGAGATAATCGATTGCCAATAAGAAAAGGAGAACTGAGGTACCATCCATTATGATTATTAATTGTTCAACATGTTAATGTGTTATGTGAATTACGTGAATCATCTTTGGTGCTACTTGATTTATGTTTCGATTACTTTATTTGATGTGTTAGTATGTTTGAAATGGGATTTGCAATAATTCAATATCGTATAGTCTACAAAAAAAAACTCAGTTCCCAACATTTTATTTTATTTTTGTTTTATTTTTATTTATCTTAATTTTTTATTTTTTTATTTTTTTATTTCTATCTTTATTTTTATTTTTTTATTTTTCATTTTCGTTTTATTTTTATTTATCTTACTTATTTTTATTTTTGATTATTTTTATTTATTTTCATTTTTATTTTTTATTTTTTATTTATTTTTGTTTTATTTTATTTTTATTATTTTATTTTATTAACTTTATTTATTATTATCTTTTTGTATTTTTGATTTTTGTATTTTTTCTTGTATTTTTGTATTTTATTTTCATTTTATATTTAGCTCTATTCTTATTTTACTTTTACTTTTACTTTTTTTATTTTTATTTCTATTATTTGATCTATTATTATTTTATTTGTTACTTTATTTTATTTTTATTTTACTTTATTTTAAACCTATGTATTGTATATTTTATGTATAAACATTATATCGAAAGTCTTAGTCTACGATGGAATCAATTTGGGAAATGCATTGGATGCACCCTTGAAAAGATTGTTGAGGTGAGAGTGTTTCTTGGAAATTTGACTATTGGATGGAAGAATTCCATGAACCTCAATATTAGATTGTCGATATAGTTTTTATGTATGTTACAAAATTATTTTATTCTATTTTGATATAGTTTTATATTTTCTTAAATTATTTTATCCTATTCCGATTTAGTTTTTATATATTTTATAAAATTATTTTACTCTATTTTGATATAGTTTTATATTTTCTTAAATTATTTTATTCTATTTTGAAATAGTTTTATATTTTCTTAAATTATTTTATGCTATTTTGATATAATTTTTATATTTTCTTAAATTATTTTATCCTATGTAGTTTTTGTATAATTTGTATAATTATTTTACCTTATATACGCATTTTTTTCATAATTAATGTTTTAAAAAAAATCATTTAATGGGATAATAAAAGTTAAATTGATAACTGTTTTTAAAACAGATATTGTGAGGTGCCTTACACCTTTCCCATACATAACAAATTCGCTTACCCATTTTTCTGGATTTTCGTAGACCAAAGATATTTTTCATGGTGGCTAATTGCATCTATTCAGTTGGTGGCGACTTCTTATTATTTATCTTCTTTTAAAAATCCTTTCGCCAAACCCGTTGTGACACATGACCTACCTACATTAGCAAGCTCTTAGATTGGAACATCAAGGTACAATTAATTAAATTGTTAAAGGAGTACTGCGATTGTTTCATTTGGAATTATGATGAAATGTCGGGGCTAAGCCAAAAATTAGTGCAACATCGACTTCTGATCAAACCTGACTGCAAGGCAATCAAACATGCTCCAAAGAAGAGATCCAGAAGTTGCTTAAATTTGGCTTCATATGCCCAATACGCTACTCAAAATGGATTTCCAACATTGTACCAATGATAAAAAAGAATGGTAAGATCCAAGTGTGTGTTGATTTCAGGGACCTGAACACAGCTACTCCAAAAGATGTTTATGTATTGCTAGTAACCGATATGTTGATCGATGATGTATCATAGAATGAGATCTTGTTTATGATGGATGGCTACGTAGATTACAATCAGATTTTTCTTATAGAAGAAGATACCTCCAGAACAAAATTCAAATGTGCTGGAGCTCTGGGAACCTTTGAGTGGATTGTAATGCCATTCGGTCTCAAGAATATAGGGACAACTTACCAAAGAACGATGAGTGCTGTATTTCGTGATATGATCGGGCACTTCTTGGAGTTGTAGATAGACAATATTGTTGTCAAGTCCACGAAGGTTGTTGATCACATTGCAGATTTACAAAAGAGTTTTGACAGAATGAGACTACAACAATTGAAACTTAACCCGCTCAAGTGTGCATTCGGGTTAAAGGCAAGAAATGTCTATGTTTCTTCATTCATTAGAGAGGTGTGGAGATGGATAAGAATAAAGCCAGAGCTGTAATATCCCAAACCAAATTTTTAGAAAAATGGTTTTTAAAATTTAATACTTTTAATAAATATTACATATTTTTAGACAAATATTGGCGCAAGAATCACCTGAATCGGAGTTGTTATGAATTTTGAAAGTTTAAGTAATTATTAGTAAAATGAGGGGCAAAATGGTAATTACATAGAAAATCTGGCACAAACCAGATTTTTTGGCGTCCTTCTCCAGCAGCACGCAAGAGAGAGAGAGAAGAGAGAGGTGGTTGAAATGGGTTTTGGTGGTTTCTCCACCGATTGAGGCGTGTGAGGTATTAAAACGAAGCTTGTAGAGAGAGGAACAAAACCCAACTGGAATCGTCGTCATCGAAGCACCACAGGCGGCGAAAGTTTGATTTTCTGGCGACTTCTAGAAGCGATCCCGGTCGATTATGGTGGTGTTTTGGAACGAGACAGGTACCATTGGATTGTATTTTCTAAGAGCTTCAATTTGATGTGTGGTTCGCCGGTTAACGTCGTCGGAATCTACTTTTCGGGCTACGGTAGTGGTTGTACCACTGTTGACCCGAGTTGACTGGGTTGATCGAGTTTGACCATAGTTGACTTTTGACCCGGTTTGACTTTTAGGATGCTTTTTTTGTATTTTAACTGTATCGGGTATACGTATCCGTATTTCGGTGTAGGAGACTGATCAGGGGATTTTGGGGTTCGAATTTCGGTGAGTCGAGGACGTATTACAGATTAGCGTCATTCGACATTTCAGGTAGGGATTCTGCCCTATTTCTTATTTATGGTTCCGTATTCGACGGACTCCTACTTGTCTATTTGTGTGAAATTCTCGAAGGTTGGGAATTTCTCTGTTTACACTCTTATCCGATTTATTTCAACAATTGCAACTGTATTATTATTTTATGTTATTATAAAGTGTTTGTGCGATTGGCTGCATCCTTGTGCGCCATGTCTCTTGTGGGGCTCACACTCAGAGGTGGGGCCCACTTCTTGTTTGTGTCGTCTTTTTAAGAGTCCGGATAGGACTGTACTTTGGTGATTTTTGGTGATGATGTTACGAGATTATTGATGGATGATTTGTAGTTTGTGGAACCCACGTCAGGCGACCCAGCCTACTGGATGATTTGTTGATGGTTCTGATCGGGTACGTACCTGGAGACCGGATTGAGGTGGGGTACATCCTAGGGGACGCTCTTTGATGTAGGCGATGCTATCGAGTACCTATATAGGCTCGATCCTCATCCAATATAGGGTGTACCTGGACTGGGAGACACCTTGCGGGGATCAGGGAGGGTCCATGGGAGGATTTACTGATGTTATATGGATTTGAGTTGGATTATGATTGAGTATTGATTTGAGAGTTGTACTTGAGGATGGTAGTGGTGGAGCCTACTCGGTGACTACCCTATAGATTGATGATTATGATGATGTTTATGATGGATCGATTTTCTCGGAGATTTAATATCCTATAAGTATATCACTTTATGATTTCCTTTATATTTTCTATATCTTATAGGTTTTCTTATTTTATCTATGATCTACTGGAGTTCGGTCGTACTGGAGAGTATCACCATTTGAGTTTCTGCGCATTACATTTATACATCTTGAGTTATACATTTCGTTTACTCTGATTGTCGATATTCTCCATATCCCTACTGAGCTTTGTGGCTCATCCTTTTCATTCATATGTTTTTCAGGTGATATAGCCGGAGTGGATGATCAGCACATTACATTTATACATCTTGAGTTATACATTTCGTTTACTCTGATTGTCGATATTCTCCATATCCCTACTGAGCTTTGTGGCTCATCCTTTTCATTCATATGTTTTTCAGGTGATATAGCCGGAGTGGATGATCAGCGTAGGGATGCGTGAGACGTGATGGGTAGCTGTTGTGGGCATGTTTGTGTCTGTTTTGTATCTACTTTTTGTTTCTATGATGTTTCGTATTTTCCGCTGTATACTCTGGTTTGTATGTTACAATATGTGGAGATTTCGGTTGAGATTTACATATATATATATGTGTGTGTGTGTGTGTGGTTATTTCTGGAGTTTTCTTGATGACTCATAGTGGCTTTGGTAGATATTTGGTTTAAATCCGGTTCGGGAAACGGAGGGGTTCCCTACCGATCAGGCCTTTGGGATTCATGGGTGCTCATTTGCACCTATCTTGGAGAGGGGCATGACAAGAGCAATCATGAGTGCAGTCACTCCCAAAAATAAGAAGGAGCTGCAACGTTTCCTGGGTCAGATAAATTACCTGAGATGATTCATATCCAATTTGGTAGGGACGACAAAAGAATTTTCAAACCTTCTGAAGCTCAAGAATGAAGCGAAATTCAGATGGGAGTCAAGACATGAGGAGTCTTTTCGGAAGATCAAGAGATATTTATGTAATCCACTTGTGCTAGCACCTCCAGTCCAAGGAAGGCCATTGAAGCTTTACCTATAAGCTTCTCATGATTTCTTAGGTTGCTTGTTGGCACAAGGCCACGACCAAGGATATGGCCAAGCGATCTATTAGTTAAGCCGAGTCTTAATTGAGACTGAGGTTAGGTATTTTGCTATAGAAAAATTATGTTTAACGTATAAATTTGTTTGTACAAAACTCATATATTATCTCTTTAGAACAAAGGACTCATAATTTCAAAATTTTATTTGTTGAAATATATGTTTTCCAAACCAATCATGACTAGCACAGTAGGGAAATGGTCGTTGGCCTTGACAGAGTTCACCCTCATATGGAGGCCGCAAAAAGTAGTCAAAGGACAAGCATTGGCAGACTTTCTAGTAGACCACCAATCATTAGAGCTTTAGGTAGGAGAGGAAGAATGGTCACCGATGTATTACATAGATTAGAGTCCTTGGGTGCTAAAATTTGATGGCTTAAGCATAGAAAATGCAGCTGGAGCAAGAATAGTGATTGAATCACCTGGAGGTACTAAATCAAGTTTGTCATTCAATTTGGATTTTAACTACACTAATAATCAAGCAGAGTACGAGGCTCTCTTGATTGGCCTGAAAATTTTGAAAGAACTTAAAGCAAGGGATATCAAGGTGCTCGGAGGCTCATAACTTGTGGTAAGACAACTGACAGAGGAGTACAAGTGTAACAGTTTGGTTCTGGCACCATACTATGTCATGGCTATCCAACTATTAAATGAGTTTGAAGAAGTCACGTTCAATTATCTACCACTAGAAGAAAATTGGGAGGCAAACGAGAAGAGACAACACCTATGGATCAAAGATAGAGGAATGCCAATAGAGGTGCTAAATTTTTAAATCTAGCAACTGATTGGAGACAATCGATTGTGCAATACTTGAAGAATCCAAACCTCAAAACTATGTTTTTGATCAAAGGCGAATGTTATATGATGATGCACAGACCTGGGCCTGGTACACACCATGGAGGTATTTTCCGCTCTGGGCCGCAAGCGGACCGCACGGCTTTGTTTCAGGCAAAGCCCGCCTCCGTAGCCCATCCCGTATCCAGGGTTTCGGCGGAGTGTGATCCAGCGGGGGATCGAACTCCTAACCTCGTGGATGTGAGCGTGAGCTACTACCACCAAGCTGATCAGCTTGGTGGTAGTGGGTGTTGCCCGCGCACACGAGGTGAGGAGTTCGATCCCCAGGGATCACACTCCGCCGAACTTCCTACGCGTGGGGGCATGTCCATGGAGGTCTTAAAAATAGGGTTGGGCTTAAGGTTTGCTGTTGCAGGCCTCCAACCCAAAAGGCGCCTTTTTGATGATGCAGAATTTAGGCCGGGGGCCCAACTTCGTACACATCGTGGAGGTCCTCCGTAGCCACCCCGTATCAGCTTGGTGGTAGTAGCTCACTCCCACATCCTTCTGGTGAGGAGTTCGATCCCCAGCGCGGGCATCACACTCCGCCGAACCCCTGGATACGGGGTGGCTACGGAGGACCTCCACGATGTGTACGAAGTTGGGCCCCCGGCCTAAATTCTGCATCATCATTATAGAAAATGGTATGATGGTCTACTTTTATGTTGCCCCTATTTTGTAGAAAGCATGAAAATATTGAGACAAGTTGATGAAGGAATGTGTGGAGCTCACCAGGTAGGAATCAAGATGCGTTGGACGACATGGGTATTTTTGGCCTTTGATCTTGTAGGATTGTATCGGATATGCAATGGGATGTAAACAATGTCAAAAGTTTGGAAGCATCCAAAGGATCCCTGCTATAGTGATTCACCCGATTGTTAAACCTGGCTGTTCCAGAGTTGGGCTATTGATATAATCAATAAGATCCATCTAGCTTCTTTTAAAAACCATAGTTTCCTTACCGTTGCAACATATTATTTTACCAAATGGGTGAAGGCTGTGCCAAAGAATAAGGTGGAGCAAAATGATATGGTGGAGTTTGTCAAGGAACATCTGGTTTATCATTTTAGAATTCCATAATCCATTATGACTCATCAAGGAACAACGTGAACCAACCGGCTTGAAAAAACAAGAAGGGAGTCGCCACCAATCGAATTGAAGTGTGATTGGACACTTGAAAAACCTGTGAACCATAAATGGAGGGTATGAGGTTGATTGAGTGTGGAGAAGGTATTAGGCACCCCACGACTCCTATTTAAAACAATTACTGAATTTTTAAATAATTTGCTATCTTTTGAAAACTCGTTGTTTGCAAGATTGGGTCGTTTGGAAGGACTAATAATTTGATTTTTGGATTGAACCAACTTATGGCATGAAACAAATTGGATTTTTAAAATACCTACTTATGGTGTTGATTTAAAAATGTGCCAACTTATGGCACCAAAAAGAATTGAATTTTTTAAAACACCAACTTATGGTATTGTATTTAAATTTGATGATCTGTTTGGAATTAAAATGAGGTCGAATTTGGGAATTTCAACTAATGAAATTGGAATGAATGAATTGGGTTTGAAAAGAATTGGGAATACCAATTTATGGTTAAATAAAAGGTGAATTTTGTAATAACAATTTATGGTTTTTGAAAAAGAATTAAATACCAACTTATGGTAGTTTTGTTTTAAAAAAATATGGAAATGGTATATTAGCACAAGAGTGTTGAATTTGTAAAAAGGGTGGCTGGAAATACCAACTTATGGTAGAGCTCTTTGAATACCAACTTATGGTATTAAATACAAGTTTAAGTTTAGAATACCAACTTACGGTATTTTTAATTTGAAAAACCACCAATTATTGTGGTGAATTATTTTTGTATTAGTTAAAAGCGAGACGACTTGAATTTAAACATTGTCGCGTTGAGTTTTTTTCATGGCACATTGATAAAATTCTAAACATACATCCTAAATATTCGCAAATCATCAAACCCTAAACATGCATATTAACATTGTCGCTTGACAATTATTTTTGTTTCTATTTACATGGTATGTGTTTTTGGGCCAAAATACACCAAAAAAAATAAAAAATAAAAACGCCAAAATGGCCCAAACTTTCTAACTAAAACCCAAATACTTATTTAAAAGGCCCAATACTATATACAAATCAAATGGAGGCCTAATAATCTAAACAAAATTAAAAGCCCAATCCTTAGTCCTTAACAGGAAGACCTAATACATGGTTTTATAACACCCAAAGCCGAACCTAAATTTAAAAACCTAAGTACAAAATACAACCATACCCAAATAAGTAAAAACAAAGGCATTTCATATATTTACTTTAAATACCCTGCCCATCTTCATTTGGCCCAATCTCCATTCTTCTACTTAACCTATCAAGTAAGCCTGGTCATTGCCTAACCCAATAACACAAACAAATCCTTAACCAATTGATTCCCATAACCTTTTCTTCCCATTGCTGTTCTGCCATCCCTTTTCTTCTCCATAAAGAACAAACCTCCAACCAAATCCATCATGTACACGGAACAAAAATAGCACAGATAGATACAAAACAACATGTCAATTCAAAATGCAGAGATCCATCTCAATCCAAAAGGAATTTTACCTTTCAAAATCTATAAAGGTAAGAATCGAAGGAGGGGGGTTTGTTCAGTTTCTAATAACTGGATGAGATCTGTTTCCAGTGATTGGAATAGGTGAGATGATGGCTTGGGTGAAGTGGGTGATGTCATGAGATGGGTCAGTGATGATGGCTACAGAGGATGCTTGTTGGTGGTTTTGTGAGGGCAAAAGGATGGGGATGAAGAGGAGTTCAAGTAATGGCTCAGTTGGATGGATTTTGAGTGGAGATTGGTGATGGTGACTGGGTGAGATGAAGGAGGTGGTTCTATGGGTTTTGGGCGGCACGGAGATGTTGGTTTTACTAATGATAACTTGTGAGGAAGACGGAAGAGACTGTTGAGGGTTGTGAAGGTGAGGTTCGAGTTGAGAATGAGGTCGAGTTCTAAAAAGGTTCGATGGGAGAAGATGGTGGCGCGGTGATATTGATAGATGATGGCTTGGGGTAGGTTAATTTATGAGTTTCCTGGTGATATTACGGGTAGAAGAAACGAGAGACTGGTTAAGGAGGATTTTGAGTGAGGATGATGATAGATGTTGATGGCTGGGTGAAGGGAGCTCTTCTTAGGCTTTTGCTGTCTCCATATTACACCAAATTTTTTTAATTTGAGAGATGGCTTGGATAGGTGATGGAGGTGGGATGATGGTAGGTTTAGAATGATGGCTACGGTGGCTAGAGCACCTTTGGACATTTTCGCTCCAACAAGATTTTTTTTTTCGTCCATAATTTTTGCTCGTACTGCTTTTTTCAGGTTTTCACTCAATTGAGATTTTTTAGACATAATATCGCTTGAGAACATCAGCATTCACTGGGTGAGGCAAATCGTCACCATCCATTCTTGTCAAAATTACTGCCCCACCGGAGAACGCTTTCTTCACCACGTATGGCCCCTGATAGGTGGGAGTCCATTTTTCGCGATAATCTTTCTGTAGTGGTTGAATCATCTTCAATACCAGTTCTCTTTCATTGAGACAATAAGGTTAAATTTTCTTGTAGTGAGCCCTTATCATTCATCTTTGATAGAGCTATCCTCTGCAGAGTGCTCCCAATCTTTTTTCTTTAATAGAGTTCAAATGCTCATACCGAGTTTGAGCCCATTCAGCTTCTTCTAGATTGGCCTTTATCGCCACCCTTAATGGGGGTATCTCTACCACAATAGAAAGGACTTCTTTTATCCCATATACAAGACCAAAAGGACTTTCATCGTTAGAAGTGCATACAGAAGTCCGATACCCGTATAGAGCAAAAGGAAGTTTTTCATGCCAATCTTTATAACTTTATGTCATCTTCTAAATGATATTATTGAGATTATTGTTGCCGCTTGAACAACTTTATTCATCTTAGGATGATAAGGATAAGAATTATGGTGCTTGATTTTGAACTGATCACATAAATCGTTCACCATCTTGCTATTGAAATTCATTCCATTATTAGTAATAATTCTCTCTGGAACTCCATAACGATAGACAATGTCTTTCCTCAAGAATCGAACAATGACGCTATTGGTCAAATTGGAGAAGGAATTTGCTTCCACCCACTTTGTAAAATAGTCAATTGCGACTAGAATGAAACGATATCCATTGGAAGCTTTGGGTTCGTGGGACCGATAACATATAATCCCCACATCAAAAATGGCCATGAGGCTATTACTACATGTAGAGGATTCACTGGAACATGTGTCTTATTTGCATAAATATGGTATTTGTGACATTTGATGGCATAGCTAATACAGTCTCTCTCCATGGTAAGCCAATAGTAGCCGGCGCGAAGTATTTTCTTGGCCATCGAATATCCACTTGAATGAGTCCCACATATCCGCTCATGTATCTCTTCCATTATCTGCTTGGCCTCTTCTACGTCTACACAATGGAGAAGTACAAACCATGGAATTCTTTTTTATAGAATAATCCCATCCCAGAAAAAGGAACCAACAAGCCTTCGTATGGTGCGTTTATCATTTTATAACATGGTTTACTGTCAGGTTCTACTACAACATTCAAACAATGTGCCTGAGTGTCACGCCTTTCAATCTTAATCACTTCAATTTCCCCATGAGGATCCAGAACAAACATGACTGTTAATGTAGCCAAAGCATCTACCATATGATTTTCTTCTCTTGGAACATGATCAAACTTTATCCAATCAAAGAATTTGATCAATTCCTTAATATGCTGATAGTATGGGACCAATTTAGCATCCTTGGTTTCCCATTCATCACTCAGCTGTCTGATTATCAATTGGGAGTCACTATAAACTTGAAGCTTTTTAATCCCCCATCAATAGCAGCCTAAATTCCCATGGCACATGCCTCGTACTCAAATACATTATTGGTGCACTCAAAATATAATTTAGCAGTAAATGGAGTGACTTTTCATTCTTGAGAAATAAGTACAGCCTGAATTTTGCTACCAACGATATTAAAGGCACCGTCAAACAACATAGCCCATTTTTATGAGTTTTTCTAGTTCTCCTTCTCTATAACCAAAACTTAATCATCAGGGAATCCCGAATTCATCACTTGAGAGTCATACATTGCTTGGTCTACCAGATAATTTGCTATCGCACTCCATTTCACGGCTTTCTTAGTGACATAAAAAATGTCATATTGTGATAATATCATCTACCACTTGGCAATTCTCCCTAAAAGGATGGCTTATAAAAGATGTACTTGATTGGATCCATCCTTGAGATTAACCATGTAGCATGATATAACATGTACTGCCTGAGTTGATGCACATCCCATGCCAGTGAACAACAAGTTTTTTTTCAACATCGAGTAGTTGATCTCATAAGCGGTGAACTTCTTGGTCAAGTAATAAATTGCATGCTCTATCTTGCCCGATGCATCGTGCTATTCCAACATGCACCCCATAGAACTATCAAATATAGTCAAGTATAGAATCAACGGTCTTCCTACAGTTGGAATCATTAGAACCGGCAGATTTTGTAGATACTGTTTGATCTTCTCAAACGCAATTTGACATTTTTCATTCTTCTTATATGGGTTATTATTCCGTAGTAACTTGAAAAATGGCTCACATGTAGTAGTTGGTTGTGAAGTGAACCTGACAATATAATTAAGCCTCCCTAAAAATCCTATAAGGGCAAATGCAACAATACTTTTCTAATAACCCAATAAATTCTAAAATGAGTCTCACATCTATCTCAAAAAACACAACTCTCAATACAATCAAATCAAACATAACACATATTCCAATAGTGTCACATCAGCAAAACATATCTCCCAATACTGCCACATCAACAAAACACATCTCCCAATACAAAGCCATTATCCAAGCCAACCACTTTCCCATCCTCCATACTATTCCTCTCAAATTTAAAAAAAAGTCAAGACTTGGTCCCACCTTTATTAAAAAACGTCAAGTCACATCATCAAAAACATAAATTTCCATATTATTTATTGGCCCAACAAATACTCACCATTGTGAGTGATCTTAACATCCTTCTCCGTGTGAGGCCGTGGGATTTCCAAAATAGCTTTCACTTTGTCTGGATCTACTTCAATGCCTTTTGTTTACTATGAATCCCAACAACTTCCCAGAGGTTGCCCCGAATGTGTATTTCGAAGGATTCAACTTCAATTGCTGCTTTCTCCATCTTTTGAATAACTTTTCCAGATTGATCATATGGTTCTCATCCTGCTTGGATTTTGCAATCATATCATCCACATACACTTCAATCTCCTTGTGCATCATCTAATGGAACAAAGTGACCATGGCCCGTTGATAAGTTGCTCCTGCATTTTTCAAGTCAAATGGCATTAACTTGTAGCAAAAGGTATTTTATAAGGTAATGAAGGTGGTTTTTTTTCTCAATCCTTAGGTGCCATTTTGATCTAGTTGTAGATTGAGAATCCATCCATGAAGGAGAATTCAAAATGCTTAGCTGTGTTATCAACCAGTAGGTCAATCTGTGGCTGAGGAAAATCATCCTTTGGGCTTGCTCGATTGAGATATTTATAATCAACATACATCCGGACTTTGCCATCCTTTTTCAGGATAGACACAATATTTGCAACCCACTCGGGATATCCTGCCATAGTGAGGAACCCTGCATCAAATTGCTTTTTCACTTTGTCTCTAATATTCATAAGCATGTCCAATTTTAATCTTCTAGTTTTTGCTTTGAAGGAGGACATTCTAGCTTTAATGGAAATTTATGGACTACTATACTTGTATCTAGCCCCGGCATACCTTGCTAGGACCATGCAAAAATGTCGTGGTACTCATGCAACAAATCTATCAACCCTTTTCTATCATTCCCCTCAAAGAATGCACCTATTTTGACTTCCTTTTCTGGTCTTCGGTTCCTCAATTGATCAATTATACCATTTCTTTATGGGGTTGAATTATTTTTTCTTCTAACTCAACTTGTCTCATCATTTTTGGCATAATTTAAAGTTCTTTGTCTGAGTCAGAGTCTACACTGCTAATAGGTGCACCAAAATTTGGTTCGTTAGGTTCATTCTCCTCATTATCATCAAATTCAATCCTGTTAAAGGGAATGTATGAGACTTGAAAAGTGGAATTGATTAAAAAAATTGGAATTTTTTTGAGGAGGACTTTTATTCACAAAAGAGGTCAATAAAGACATTGGATAGAGAAATGACATGAAGAAGCATGCAAACAGCCAGTACTATAACAATTTATCAAAGCAAAGCCAAAACATGCTCATTACAAAGGCCCCATCAATGGCCATGAGCTAGACCATAGTGGGTAGTGCATACAAATATTACTTTTGCAAGCGATTGAGGGACACCGATAGCTCCAAGAAAGTCCAATTTCCGAGCTGGAAACATAGTGGACGAGGGATGACATGACAAGGATTGGCACTCCAACTTGGTCCATTTCGGGGGAGCCCTAAAAAACAACAATAATCAATTTCCTGGGAATTATGCCAGTGGGAAACGGGTTCACCTTTTCCAAGAAATCCCCAAAGACAAAGCTGTCATACAACCAAGGGAGTAGCTTCCTTTGAACATCCAGCTCCCTTCCTCCCAAACGAGCCATCTGTTGTTTCGTTCGCTCTTCCTCCTGTGCCCGTAGCATGTCAACTCTACTGGGCTTGTATCCTAGTCCCCAACACTCATCATGTTTTAAAATTTGCACAGGCTCTTTTATCCCCTGCTCATTCCTGCCTAAGCCTCTTCCTGGCTATCTTTGATAGTTGGGGACTCATCTAAAACTACTTTTCTCTGACAAAGCTGGCTATGGCAATGTCAAATGATTGGAAGAAACTCTTAATACCTTCAATAGGGGCATCTATGTGGAGTGAATTGGACACTAACACTACAATGTACTTTGACTGACCCTTGACTCTATAGGCTTTGCCTTAATAGACGAACGTAAGACTTTGATGTAGAGAGGAATTACGGCACCGACGACATGAATCCATATTCTTTCGAAGAGTAAGTTGTAGATGAGGGTGATGTTTATCACCGTGAATGGAACAAGGAAGGTAACATTTGCTATCTCCAACGGGATTTCAATTTCTCTCATTATTTCTCTCATGATTCCGACGAAGGCCTTTGCCACCATTGGGACTCACCTCAGATATGATTTTTCAATGGACAACCATTCTAGGGTTTCTTTTTCCATTATGTTTAATGAAGAACCACTATCTACCAAGATGCTCGCCACTTCAAATCCCCAGCATTTAGCCAACACGTGTAGTGCTTTATTGTCTCGCATTCCTTCTTCACAGAGCTCTTCTTGAGTGAAGGATAGCAGGTAAGTAGCCAACACATTCCTAATGATCTCATCCAGCGAGTCATTTGGAATATTCTCAGGCACGTAGGCCTAGTTCAACACTCTCATCAACACCTTGCGTTGAGGTTTTGAAGTCATGATTAGCTCCAAAATGGAGATCCTGACTGGAGTCTTCTTTAGTTAGTCCACCACCATATACTCACTTTAGCGGATAATTTTTAAGAACTCCCGTACCTCATTATCGCTCAGCGTCCCTCTTCTCTCCTCACAAGTGATAGATTTCTTCACAATGTCTTCAGCTTTCGTAGGTTCTTTTCCTTTCTTTTTCTTTTCCACCTCCACCTTTGTCATAGTGTTGCTACTGGATTCTTCCTAAGGCAGGAAACGTCCACTTCGAGTCATCCCACTAGCCCCCAAAATGTTCTCCAGAATGCTTGTCATTTGTTTCTAGTATACCCACAAAACTGCCTTATTATTGATGTAGGTAGGCCGTGGAGAAGGCGTTAGTGTATCCTCCAAGTAATATTGTTAACAATTGACCTGGAACACCCACCAGGTCTCCATCCCCCATAAAAGCTATTTCCAATGACATTGACAGATCCTTCATTGTTTGTCCATTCTTCAAACACTATTTTCTTGATGCCCATCAAATAATAGACTCTTTTCCTAAAATGTAATTAATTTTCTAGAGAGTTTCCTTGTACACCCCTATGAAATCTGTATGTTCTTGAATCATCATACCCGTTGTATCTCAGTATCGGGTCCACCTCCTCTTTCTCCTCTCCAAGGCTTGCATAACAATGCAAAATTGTATGGTTGTCTTAGACACCTCTCTTCTAAACCCTGTTGAACTTTGCACAGAATTGGTACTCCTATTTCCGTGATCTGGCAAGTTATTGTTGGTCACATCGGGCTTTTTGATGCTGTCAAAGTCCAACCACCTCGACTGAAGCATGTTTTGTATAATTCTCTTGAAGTGTAGGCAATTATCAATTGAGTGCCTTGGTGTACCTACATGGTATGCACATGTCACCTTAGAGTCATACCACAGTGGCTTAGGGGGGTTGAAAGTTTTCTCTAGGATAGGTGCAATTGTAGATTGAGCGAGTTGTTGGACCATTGGTCCTACATTTGTGTTTTGATGCAAAAATACATATTGGACTATTTGATTGTGCTTAACTTTGGATGAATTTGGATAAATCATGAAATGAATTATATCTACTGATTTAAGCTTCATTATATATCTTTGGAATCATGTTTGATCATGTATGATATAAATTGGACGAATCTGGACTGACTTATTTTTCGATGCTAAAATCTGTCACAACATCACACTGCGCACACGTTGATTGAACAGTCATAACTTATTCATATTAGCTCTGATTGACTTGATTCTTGTTCTGAAAATTATTTAAGACACTCTGGAATTTTTCATTGTCAAATAGTGTCAGGTCAATTTTAAGTTTATCAGGTTCAATTTATCTGTTGAAATAAATTCACCTGTGTAGTCATTAAACTGGGCTAGTTGAGATTTGCATGATCAAATTGAATGACCAAATGACTTCAGTTATAAGTGAAATTTTGTATGCACATTCAATTATATATGAAATGATTTATCATGTGCTTACTTGAATTTTATTAAGCTTATAACATGTTGATTAACCTAAGTGCTAGCATTGAAGCTCTTTGAGCTTACAAGCAAAAATGGGATGTTTTGTCATCTATTCTTTTTGTAGGCTTAATCAACTGATCATCATGAGCCTATTTGAAGTATCATGAAGCTGATTCTATTGAGAAAATTTGTGCATCATGATTTGAAGCTCATGTAGACAAGTTTGGACATGGTCAACCCTACTTGGTTCAAGGTTGACATTTTGTGTGCAAGAAATGGTTCCAGCCATGTGCCTTGTGTTATTATTGCTGGAGAATTAACTCAAGAACTTCTAGAAGCTTTATTATTTGATTTGGAGTCAACAAAGTAGAGGGAATACAAGTTTGAAATACTTGGTTGGTAGTGTGCCTAACACTTGCACTATGGAGACAAGGAAGAGACAAGGGAGAGACAAGATGACATAAAGTTATAATATTTTCCAGAATTTATTATGGACTTGTTTGGCATCCATTGGAGAAAGTTGCTACATATAGAAGAGTAATGTGTTTGATCCAAACAAGGTGCAACCCATGGTGACTTTCTTGGAGAAATATGTCCAACGGCTTGATCTTCAATGGCTAAGATTAATTTCATTTGAATTAAAGAAAGGTCCAGATTTAAAGTAGCTTCAAGGGCCAAGATTTGAAGATGTATTGATCCAATGGCTGAGTTGGCTTTTGTTTGTTTTGAAGAGAGAAGGGTTGGCCATTCTTGCAAGGTAAAAGAAGCATTTGCAGATTTTTTTCTAAGTGTTCAAGCTTACTTGCTCTCAACTTCATCTTCTTGATTCAAGCTTCTTCCTTGCGATCTCTTGCTACCACTTTGATTACATTCAAGCCATCATCTTCCTATTTGAAAGAGAGATCCAAAAAACTCCTTGAACCACCCCAAAATCTTTCTACCCTTGGGTACTCTTGGTGTGTTCTTGAGAGTTCTTCAACAAAGCTTCACCTAAACCTATTCTTGATCTAGTGTGAGCTTTGTGTGAGATTACAAGAGTGTTTGCAACACATTTGAATCCAAACCCATTTGAGCAACATCTTGTGAATTTGAGTGTTCTCCAACTATATATAGCCTAGAGCTAATCTTGAGAGAACCAAAATCCAAATACTTGTAAAAGTCCCTTTTGAGGGCATTACCTTTGAGAGGTGTGTGAAAGTTTAAGGTTAGCTTCAAACCTTGTTGGTGTACAAGTTTGGGGTGTTCTTGGAAACCCTAAGTTTGTGGTGAACTTGCAAAACCACATATATCCTTTAGTGGATTGGGAAATCCTAAGCTTGGGGGCTTAGGTAGTGGATGTAGGTGTGAGCACCGAACCACTATATATCCTTGTGCACACTATTTTGATTTCCTTGCTTGTTTGTGTGTTAGACTTGCTGCCTTGTAGTGACTTATTTTTGATTATCATTCTATTGGTGTTATTGGTGATTTGTGTGCCTTAGAAGTTGATATTAGGGTGTTGCTTGCTGCCATTGCTTGTTGGGATATTGCTTGTGGTTGAACAACTTGTGATTATTGAATTCTAGGTATACTTTTGATTGTTAATTTTCCAGAATACCAATCTGTCCGTGAATTGTTCATATATCTAGACTTTGAATTTTGAGCTGAATTTTTGATATAGTGTTCATTGACGTGTTGTAATATTGCATATCAAATTTCGTTACATTCCGAGTTGAATTGCTAGGTCAAATTGCATTTACACGATTAGTGCGCAGATTTGCATTCTTGACATTGCCTTAATCATTTGTGAGTTTTTAGGTTGTGGTTTTGTGCTTGGGGTTTATACTTAGTTTTTTAAAACACAATTCACCCCCCCCCCCCCCCCCCCCCCTCTTGTGTTAGCCTAGTGATTTCAATTGGTATCAGAGCAGGTTAGCAAAGTAATAGAATTAACATTCTAGCTTAGATCAAATGGCTTACACTAGTACTAGACCACATGATGGTGAGGGCTTGTCATCAAATAGGCCACCGTTCTTTGATGGCAAGGACTATGGTTTTTGGAAGAATAGGATGAGGATTTTTATTAGGAGTATGGATATGGCCTTATGGAGAGTTATAGAGAATGGACCATTCATTCCTACCAAGAGAGAGGGAGATAAGGTAGTTCCTAAGGATGAGAGTGAGTATAGTGAGAGTGATGACAAGAAGGTGAGCTTAAATGAAAAAGCAATTAACTTGTTACATATTGCATTAGCTAGGGGTGAGTATGATCATATTAGTGCATGCATTAGTGCTCAAGAGATTTGGAAAATGTTAGAATTAAAGCATGAAGGAACTAGTCAAGTTAAAGATTGCAAAATTAACATGTTAGTGCAAAAATATGAATTGTTCAAAATGCTTGAAGGTGAATGCATTAGTGACATGTTTAATAGGTTGACATGCATATGCAATGATTTGAATGCTCTTGGCAAACCTTACCCTATGCATGACAAGGTACAAAAGGTTCTAAGGAGCTTACCTAGAAATTGGAGTGAGAAGGTGACCGCCATTGAGGAGGCCAAAGACGTGAGGACTTTGAAGTTGGATGAGCTCATTGGGAGCTTGATGACTCATGAGATGAAAGTGTTAAATAGAGTGGATGAGGAGCCTCAAAGGAAGAAGGGCATTGCCCTAGCCGTGACCTCTAAGCCAAGGGAGGCCATGAGTCATGGTGAAAGGGAAGTGTCTTCAAGTAGTGAGAGTGAAGATAGTGATGATGAGATGGCTATGATGGTGAAGAATTTCAAGAAATTTGTGAGGAACAAGAGAGGTGGATTCAAGAATCGAAAGTTCAAAGACAAGGAGAAGGAGAAGGAAAGAGAGAAACCAACTTGTTTCAATTGTGGCAAAGTTGGTCACTTTATTGCCGAGTGCCCCAAAGCATCCAAGAAATATCACATGCATGGGGGAAAATAATTATATACAAAAATATATCAAAATATGATAAAATAGGTTTTAGAAAATATATATAAAAAAACTATTTTGAAATTGAATGAATTAATTTTAGAAAATGTCAACACTATATCGAAATAAGATGAAATAACTTTAGAAAACATAAAAATTATATTGAAAGTCTAATCTTGAGGTTCACAGAATTTTTCCATCCAATGGTCAAATTTCCTAGAAACACTTTCAACTCAAGAATCTTTTTGAGGGTGCATTAAATGCATTCACCAAATCAATTTCATCGTAGGTAGAGACTTCCGATATAATTTTTATAAAAAAATGAATATATAATAATAATATTAAAGGTAAAGATAAAAATAAAAAATAAAAAATGAAAATAATGAATAAAAAAAATGAAAGTAAAATGAAAAATAGGAGGAATGAAAAATAAAACGAAGTTAAAATGTTGGGAACCGAGTTTTTGTGGACTATATGATATTGCATTATCGCAAATCCTAATTCAAATATATTAACACTTTAAATCATACAATTTAAACACATAATCACATAGCATGAAAAAACACATCTTAAATAAAACACGTCATCAACATATAGTAAGAAAAAAATAAGCACACATAAGAGGGACTCGGCAAAAACATCCAATGCTATCCGATCGGTTCTGTCGTCGGATTATTTAAACAATCATTTGTCACACAATAATTTATAAATCAAACAAAATTCTTTAGATCCCCTAGCAAATTACAAACCCTAAAAATAAGTATACTAACAGCACTTTTAGTCCAACTACTTAATTAAGAATCTAGGCCCAATACTTTGCCCATCACACTCAACCCATTAAACAAAACATTCTACACCATTAAATTCACCAACTTGGCCCAATATCTAATACCACTACCCATGTCCAACCCAAAAAAAAAATCCAAAACCTAGATTCTACCCTCTCCCACGACAACTTTCCCTCCTCTATTCATGGTTGAATCTTCTTCCTCATTAACGAAAAATCTTAACAACTCCCTGTACAATAATTCAACAAGAAATCCAGAAATTTCCTAGAACCCCATCTACCACAACATGAAACCCAGTGACTCAAATACATGCATAGACATTTAATAAAATCCATCATTTATACATCTGAACACCTTCATTCATATATATCTATATATATACACACATATATACATTTAAACATGCATACACACATGTATACACACACACGAAGCATCCATAGTACCTTTCACTATTTGTTTTTTGAGAAGAAGAGCTCATGCATAAATAATGTAAGATAAATCAATTTATACATGGAGTTAAAAATAATTAAATGACATAAAGGCAGATCTCCAAACGTTTTGAATCAAAGTGACCCGTCCAAATCAATTGAAAGCATTTTACAAAACATGAAGGGTATGGAATTATGAGGCAGCAAACAACCAGAACACAACAGCCCAAGAACAAGCATTAAGGGAGTGTTTTACAGCAACATTCATATACGTTCGTATCTTCACAATCATTCATGAAATAAATTTGAAAACAACAGATTAAGAACACATATCAAATTAACATCCAACTTCAAAATTTTCTCACGCATCAAGACAGAAGAACACTAGAACATTTTAAAAACAGAACATGAATGGAACACCAAAAATTCAGCATAACCAACAGTCACCAAATCACAGACATTAACGGGAAAAATCATGAGAAATTACAAGTTCTTCCTTTCACACACAAGCCATCCAAACTTCAATCATAAAGATAAAATAAAACAAGAACAGCAATCAATCCAGCAAGCTTACCTTCTCAAAGCAATTCTGGGAAATTTCCCCCTGAATCCCAAAAAGAAAACCAGCTCACTATCTTTACTTCTTCCCCCAATCCTCTCTCCCCTCTTTCTCTTCTTTCCTCCCCTGTTTATACCAAAAACTCACATCGAAATTTCACCTCTCACCTCAAAAACCAAGATTTGCGGCCATTAATTATCGACCCAAATCTTCCTTTTCTTTGTTTGCCGGAGTATTCTTTGAATTTCTGCACTCTCTCTCTCTCTCTATTTTCAAACTTTCGGTGCTCCGAATCTTCTCTTCCAACTAGCAACGATCCCCTTTCTCTTTCTTCTTCTTGTTTTCCTCTGACCAGCGCGCCTACTTCCTTCCTTCTTCTATTTCTTGCATTTTTGACATTTGGGTTACACTAATGTGGGCCAAGCACTTTTAGGTTAAGTAGAAATTTGGGCTGGGTTGGGCTTTAGTTGGTTGAGCATTTATAGTTTGGCTTATTGGATCAATTATTTAGACTAATGCATGAGCTTTTAATTTGGTTTCTCAAATTTCCATTTAAACTTCAATTTTAACTTTAGGTCCAAACTTAACTCTAATCCAACCTATATTTTGAGCTTTATTTTTTCTTAATTTTGAATTTTTCTTGGCTAGCTTTGGACCAAAATTGGGGTACAACAACTGCCCCCCTTTATGTGACTTTATGTAGTAAATGTCATGTAAAGGTATGGTATCCCAATTTTGACGCATAATCCAAAATATTTTAATCCACAACTTTAATCCACCAAACATTTTAATCTTGCACTGAATGCAACTTTAATTTCCCAAAATACTTTAATCGAAAGCCATCCCCGGCTTGGCTAATCATTGGGAATGATTTTTTTTTGAAAGATGTTCGGGATTACTAGAGTCATTCCCGGCTTGGCTAATTATTGTAAAAAATGCTTGGGATCACTAGAGCCATTCCTGGCTTGATTAATCATTGGAAATTATTTTTCCTTAAAAATGCTTGGGATCACTAGGGTTATTCCCGGCTTGGCTCATTTTTCCTTACAAAGATGCTCGGGATCACTAGGACCATTCCCGGCTTGGCTAATTTTTCTTAAAGATGCTCGGGATCACTAGGGCCATTCCCGGCTTGGCTTTCAATTTTAATCCATGATAATAGGTTTAATCTGTCATGAAAGCATAATAGCTTTAATCTGCCATGAAAGACCATTTTAATCCACAAACACTTTTAATTCACAACTTTAATCCAAATAATGACTTTAATCTGCCATGAAAGACCATTTTAATCCACAAATAAATTTAATCTGAATCCCGATAATGAAAGGTGTTTTAATCCGAAAAATATTTTAATCCAAAAGATAACCTGATATTTAATCTTAAAAGTTCAAAAACCTTGTAATGTGAAAACATGTTAATTTAGAATTGAAATAATGAAATTGGGTATGTGAAAACCTCAAAATGATTGATGCATATGTGTAAGAATATGATGATAAAGTCCGCTGCCACCCTATACACTTGTGCAATTGCTAATCACATTTTACTGTATCGCTTTCTGCTCCAATCTTTGATCAACGTATTATTTATTCATATATTCCATTTGACTCTGTTTAAATAAGCTTAGTAATACGGCTATGCATGAGAAAGATGAGAAGATGTAATAGACTCCAGAATGAAATAATTCAGAAATTTCATTAAGCGAATGCTCGAATGAAAGTACTGGTTGTTTATCAAAACAATACACAAAGGAGTAATTTTGAAAAGTAATGTTTGAATCTTGAAAACGAGATAGCTTACGTCCTGCGCTAAAAACTGCCCCAGTTTTTTTTGCGCCTCTCGTCAATATGTCATTCTCTTTCATTATGCATAATATCTTTTAACGGCATCTGCATTTACCGGATGAGACAAGTCATCTTCATCCATCGTTGTTAATCGCAATGCTCCACCGGAGAATGCCTTCTTCACAACATAAGGTCCTTCATAACTCGGGGTCCACTTTCCTCGATGATCTTTGTGAGAAGGTAGTATCATTTTTAATACCAAATCTCCTTCTTCGAAACTACGAGGATGAATCTTCTTATTATGCGCTCTTATCATGCGTCTTTATTTAAATTGCCCTTTACATATTGCCCTTAATCGTTGTTCTTCAATCAAATTCAACTGTTCATATCTAGTTTGAATCTATTCTGCTTCCAAGCAAACCCGAAGAGAAGGGATTTCCACTTCGATTGGTAAAACTGCTTCCGTACCGTAAACCAATGAGAATGGGGTTTCACCAGTAGAGGTGCGCACCGATGTCCTGTATCCATATAAAGCAAAAGGAAGTTTCTCATGCCAATCCTTGTAATTGACCGCCATCTTTCCGATAATCTTCTTAATATTTTTATTGGCTGCTTCCACTACTCCATTCATTTTTGGGCGATATGGTGTTGAATTATGGTGTCCAATTTTGAACTGCTCACAAAGATCTTTCACCATCTTGCTATTGAAATTCGTTCCATTATCAGTAATAATTCTTTCAGGAACTCCATAACGACATAAAATTTCTTTCCTCAAAAATCGAACAACCACACTGCTAGTCACATTGGTATAAGAGGAAGCTTCTACCCATTTCGTAAAGTAATCGATAGCCACCAAAATAAATCGATGCCCGTTGGAAGCTTTAGGCTCGATTGGTCCAATGACATCTAATCCCCACATTGAAAAAGGCCATGGTGAAGTTAGGACATGTAATGGATTAACTGGGACATGAGTTTTGTCTGTGTAGACCTGACACTTGTGGCACTTTATTGCATATCCAATACAGTCTTTCTCCATCGTCAACCAGTAATATCCAGCTCTAATTATTCTTTTTGCCATTGCATAACCACTAGAATGAGTTTCGCACAACCCTTCATGAATTTCCGCCATAATCTGCTTTGATTCTAGCTCATCAACACAACGCAACAAAACCATCCCATGATTCCTTTTGTATAACACATCCTCATTTAGGAAGAATGTCCCTGACAGTCTTCTAAGAGTACGTTTGTCATTTTCTGATACTCCTTCTGGGTATATCCTTTCCTTGAGATACATCTGGATATCATGATACCAAGGTTTGCCATCATATTCTCCCTCAACATTTGAGCAATAGCCTCGTACCTCTCGTTTCTCAATCTTAATCACTGGGACTTCTCCTTTTGGGTCTATGTCAAACATGGATGCTAAGGTAGCTAAAGCATCTGCAATATGATTTTCTTCTCTCGGAATATGGTCAAACTCAATCCAATCGAAAGTCTTTGTTAATTTTTTGATGTGCTGGTGATAAAGAATAAGCTTTCCGTCTTTTGTCTCCCATTCATCACTCAACTGTTTAACCACTAATTGTGAGTCACCATAAACCTGTAACCTCTTTATGTTGCTGTCTACAACAGCTTGAATCCCCATTGCACAAGCTTCTTATTCTGCCACATTATTCGTACACGTGAAATATAATTTGGTGGTAAAAGGGGTGATATCCCCCTCTGGTGATATTAACACAGCTCCAATCCCATATCCTACCGCATTCGAGGCCCCGTCAAAACACATTGTCCACTTATTCTGTTCAATCGGATTTTCATCTTCTTCTGATATAGTTAAAACTTCAACATCTGGAAAGCCATAATTCATTGGCCTGAAATCATCAATCGCTCTGTCTACTAGATAATCTGCTCTGGCACTGCCCTTGATAGCCTTTTGAGTGACATACTGAATATCATACTCGAATAGAAGCTTCTGCCACTTTGCAATCCTTCCTGACAGTTATGGTTTTTCAAAGATATACTTTATTGGGTCCATTCTAGAAATCAACCACGTAGTATGGTACAACATGTATTGTCTAAGCCTGTGTGCTGCCCATGCTAGTGAACAACAAGTCTTCTCTAACATGGAATAATTTGCTTCACCATTTGTGAACTTCCTGCTAAGAGAGTATATAGCGTGCTCTATCTTTCCTGCCGAATCACGTTGACCTAGTACACAACCCATTGAACTTTCTGAGACAGTCAAGTATAGAATCAAAGGTCTTTCTGCCACAGAGGGAATTAATACAGGAGGATTCTGCAAATATTGTTTAATCTTCTTGAAAGCGACATGGCAATCATTGTTCCATTCTTTTGGATTATTTTTACACAATAACTTGAAGATGGGTTCACACGTGGAGGTTAGTTGGGAAATAAATCTGGCGATATAATTCAACCTTCCTAAAAACCCTTTAACTTCTTTTTCTGTACGGGGATGTGGCATTTCTAGAATTGCTTTCACTTTATCCGGATCCACTTCGATGCCTCTCCTGCTTACGATGAATCCGAGTAACTTCCCAGAAGTTGCCCCAAACGTGCATTTTGCTGGATTAAGCTTTAACTGATGCTTCCTTAGACGCTCAAACAACTTTCGAAGATTCTCCAAATGATTTTCTCCTTCTTTTGACTTGGCTATCATGTCATCCACATATACCTCAATTTCTTGGTGCATCATGTCATGAAACAGGGTAACCATGGCCCGTTGATAAGTTGCCCCAGCATTCTTTAACCCGAATGGCATGACTTTGTAACAGAATGTCCCCCAAAGAGTGACAAAAGTGGTCTTCTCACGATCCTCCTGCGCCATCTTGATCTGATTATAACCCGAGAACCCATCCATGAATGAAAATATTGAATGTTGGGTCATGTTATCTACTAAGATATCAATGTGAGGAAGAGGAAAATTGTCTTTTGGACTCGCTCGGTTTAGATTTCTATAATCAACACACATCCTTACTTTACCATCTTTTTTAGGTATTGGCACAATAGTGGCTACCCACTCCGGATAATGTGCCACCTCAAGAAAATCGACATCAAATTGCTTCTTTACCTCGTCTCTTATTTTTAATAGCATATCGGGCTTCAACCACCTCAATTTTTGTTTTACTAGGGCATATCCCGGTATTAATGGCAACTTATGTTCTACAATATTTTCATCGAGTCCAGGCATATCTTGATATGACCATGCGAAAACATCTTGATATTCATGTAAGAGATCCCTTAAGTGTTTCCTATCATTCCCCTTGAGAGCTTCTCCCATTCTGACTTTTTTTTGTCCAACTTCGTGCCTAAATTAATTATCTCCATAACTTCCTGGTGTAATTGGATTATTTTTTCATCTTGGTTGATCTGTCTTTCTATTTCGGGTGAGATATCAACCTCTCCTTCGCTCTCACCATCAGATTCAACATTGTTAATGAGTGCATCAAAATCTGGTTCATTAATTTCGTCTTCTTTGATAACATTGTTCTTAAGCCTGTTAATGGGATAAGATTGGTATTGGAATCGGAATATAGAGAATTTAACCAACGAAAGAAATATGGTGTATAAAAACTGGACTTTATTCCATGATTGAATAGTTTGGAAAAGGGAAACATGCGATAGTCGCCTTAACATAAGTCTTATCAAGCAGAAAAAAATGTGCTTTGAAAATAAAAGTTTTATTCCAGTTGCTCTGAGATTTACTCTTGTAAAGCTTGGGACGGCACAGGCATCTCTAGGCTGGTCCAATTGTTGAGTGTGAAACCCAGGGGATGAGTAATGATAAAATTAGGCCTCACTGTTGATCCTTCTCCTTCTTCCGCCAAAGCAATCTCACATTCCCCAAATTGGTAGCACATCTGCTGGAAAGCAAACCTCATCTTGAAAGTTTTCGATTTTCCTGGCAGTTTATCACAATAAACTGCCCCAGTATCAAGTGTACAATCCTCATCCAGGAGACCACCAGACGTGAAGCTATGATAAAGCCACGTAATCTGCTTCACCTGGCACTCTAATTCAATCTCCTCTACATGGGCCAACTTTTTCATCTGTCTCTTTTTTCGAGCTCGATGTTTATCATCTCAGCTTGGCTCATAACTCAGACCCCAACGTTCAACATGCTTCTTTATCTATATGGGCTGAGTAATCCCTGGTCATTTTTTCCCAAGCCTTTTCCCGGACGAAAACCATTTTGCAACATCGTGGTCACCACGGATCTAGTAACCTTTGACACTCTTGATTTTTTTAATAAATCTCCTTCCTTGACCAGACTCGCAGAAGCAATCTCAAACGATTGGAAAGAACTTTCAACTCCATCCACGGGTACATCAACATGATTGGACAAACTAGCAACCATCCATTCTGTCTGACCTTTGACAATATACATTCTACCTTCATGTGTGAATTTCAGCATTTGATGAAGGGAGGACGGTACAGCTCCAGCAGCATGAATCCATGGTCTCCCTAACAAGGAACTATAAGTGGGTAGAATGTCCATGATTATAAAAGGAACATTGAACGTTACATTGGCAATTTCTAATGTCACTTTGATCTCTCCCAAAACTCCCCTTCGAGTACCATCAAATGCCCTTACAACGATCGTTGCTTGTTTCATGTATGATCGGTCTATTGGGATCCTGTCAAATGTCTCTTTTGGCATGATATTCAATGATGACCCATTGTCTATCAAGATGCTTGCTATCTCTTGTCCTCGACACATAGCTGAGATGTGTAAAGCTTTGTTGTGTTTCACTCCCTCTGCTGGGATTTCCTCTTCTATAAATGATATCAAGTGGGTGGCTAACACATTCCCTATGATCGCATCAAATGAATCTACAGGGATCTTTTCTGTCACATAGGTCCGATTAAGCATCTTTAACAAGACTTGTCGGTGCGGCTCAGAACTCAAGATTAACTCTAGGATGGATATTTTTGCTGGAGTCTTTTTGAGTTGGTCTATTACCGTGTACTCACTCTGTCGTACTATCTTCAGGAACTCCTGAATCTCATCCTCTGTAACTGCTTTTTTTGTCTCCTCTAGGCAAATTATTGGGTCCCTTTTCGTACTTATTTAATTTGTCTCTGTTATTGCCTTCCCTTTTCTCTTTTTCTCTGCCTCTATCTCTGTAAGATCGGTCTGAGAAAAAACCCTGCTTGTCCTGGTGACTCCACTTACTCCGGAGATATTATCCACAGACTCATCGACTTTTCCTTTCCCTTTCCCATAATTCCAGGGAACCGCTTTATTGTTGGTGTATGCCAATTGTGGCAATTGGCCCTTTTGTCTTAGATCATCTTCCATGTAATACTGCAGCACAATTGACTTTGAAGGTCCCCCTTTTTTCGGACCTTGATAAAATCCCTCATTGGTCATGTTCACCTCTCTTTGTTCTTTGTAGCTTTTTCCTACCACATTTTCTTATCATCTATCAACGATTGTACTTTCTTTCTAAAACTGAAACATCTTTCAATTGATTGACCTCGCACTCCATTGTGAAATTCACAACATTCTTGCTCTTGATACCCTTCGTACCTTAAGCTAAGCTCCAACTTTTCAGTTTGGATGAGCCCATCCCCTAAGAGAACTTCTAACAACACCCTCATTGGCGTCATAACCCGTCCAATATCGCTTATTATAATATCATCTTCATCCATGGCGTTAACCCCATCCGTATGGTTAGGAAGTGGGTTATCATTAACACTAGGCTTCTCGATGACATCAAAATTTAGCCAGTTTTCCTCTACCATTTCCTGCACTATTCGTTTCCGTGGGAAGCAATCCTCTGTCGAATATCCTAGCATACTTCCATGATATAAACAAGTGGCATCTGACTTGTACCAATGTGGATAAGGTAGTGAATAAACTCTCTTAGGAATAGGTGTGATAGCTCCTTGTTCTAGCAGTTTATTAAAACATTCGGTGTAGGTTATAGGGATAGGGTCAAAATGCTCTTTGGTCTTATTAGGTGGGGAGTTTTGATAATGTGGACGTTGTGTTTGGGAGTTTGGTGGGAAATAATTGCTTCGTGGGGACTGGTGATATTGATTGGAAACTGGATAATGTGATGCTCTCGGCATGTTGCTTCGAGGTAGGTAATCAGACACGGGAGAATACAAGGGAAAGAATACATACCGGATCAATAGAGCTTGTGGCATGGCTTGGAGATTCAGTAACACACTACCATAACATCCCGGACCCATACACAGATCTTTAATCTAACCTCCCTCTGATACCAAATTGTAACGCCCCGTTTCCGGAAACGTCACGTGGTGCTCACCGTACCTTCCTAGGTCATCAATGTGATCTACTTCCTGAGTCATTAACCCAGTTCATTCAACCAGGACAACAAACACAGTCAAAAATCCGGCAGCATCTCCCCGTATATCGGGGAGTGCCTACATGTAACAAAATGCAGCAATAATCACAACAATCACATTATAACCTAGCAGGGCCTCTGGCCATCTATCAGCATGCAAATTCCAACCTAGCAGGGCCTTAGGCCATCTAGCAACATGCACAAACTGATTCTCAAACAAGTATCACATTTCACATAGTAGAAATAGTTCCAAACATCATTTAACAGGACTTAGAGTCCACCCCCGGTTCAGAAGGTACAATCACATAAGTTACCTTCTAACCGTACCAAAACACACCCACCGGTGCCCACAGTAGATAAATCATATATTATCTGATACAACAAGCGTGAAAATAAACAAAGTGTAACACACTCACTATTCCAAAATCCTAACCCTACTTCAAGTGTCATCCATACCACAACTCCGTCTCTACTGATCCGCGACACCGACACTAGTACCAGTCTCACCTGTAGGAAGGAAGGAAATAAAAGGGTGAGCTAGAAGCTCAGTAGGGTAAAGAGCGAACAATCATTAAAGACTGAATCCAATAAAAAGGCAATGCAACAATATGATATCCCAAATGCGCATGTCACATAACACAACAATAACACTCGAGTGACCTTTCTGGGGAAAACCAATCATAGTTCCATAATTCCAACTATGAATCATCAACAACAATCAAGACCATGATCATCCCAATCATGTCTTGATCACAACATCGGAAACTCATCCTGGTTCTCCCAACCATCAATGGATGCAAGCCAACTCATCACATTTCCTCATTCATTTCTGGTTCTCCCAACCATTAATGAATTAACCGTACCATCCCCAGAAAGTCACCCGGTTGTGTGAGTCTCATCACACCCACACCTCAAGTGTGTTGCCTCACATGAAGTCATTTGGTTGATGCCAAGCTCAACACTCAACCATCCTCCCATGGGACGTTCAAGTAGTTCCTAGGGTATACCCGAGTCCATACTCGAGCATCCCATGCAATTTCTAATGTACTCATGCTTCATGCCCTCAATTAATATATATATACTTCTCCTATATATATTTAAAGCTACTTATGATGCATGAATGATCAATCATTGCTCAATAAGCAATTGAACATGAACAAGGTTTAATGCAATCTACATTTCAAGAGAAAAACAAAAATAAATCCTAAGTTCGTTCTTCCTTAGAAACAATAAGGCAAAAACACAAACGTAAGGACCAATGAGGATACGAACCGCAATTTAAAGAGAAAAAGAATGATATGAAAGTGAATTGGTCAAGAAATCCCCTACCTCAATTAAGCACCACTTACAATAGCAAATTCCCAAAGTTAGGGTTTTTTTAGCCCTCTTTCACCCACCTATCAATTCAAGCATTCCGCACCCATAATATCATATTAACAAAACTAATTAAGCAATAATAACATGAAATCGAATATTAATCAAGAGAACTTACTTTCTCTCTCTAGGATTTTCCCCAAAATCCTCCAACTTCTCCAAATTCGAAACCTAGCCTAAACCAACGATTCAAACTAGTAAAACAATCATAAATAACCCTATAATCAACATATCTAAGCCTTACCTTCCATCTATTAAAGAATCAAACAAATCTAGGAAAAACCCTAGAATTCCAAAACTATGAAAACTCACCTCAAACCTTCAAATCTTCCTTGATTCCACCTTGATTCTTGACATGCTTCATGAATCCATGGAAAACCAAGCAAAAACCTCAACAAATCTCCTTCTCTCTCTAAGTTTCTCACTCTTTCTCTCTCTTCTCGGCTTGCTTTGAGTTTCTCTTCTAAATGATGATTTCTGGTCTTTTAAAACTGAAATCCCGACAGCCGTCCGGACGCCCTGAGTATCCGTCTGGACGGATTACTGTTCACAGAACTCTGTTTTTCCTCAAATTTATTCCCCGGCTCGGTCTAAGCTTCGATTTGATATATTATGGGCCCGAAACGGATATGTGTGCTAAAAGTTATGGCCCAATTAGTGAACCTTGCTCAAAAACGATTCTTCGCGGTCTTATACAACTCGAATGGTCCGTAACCTCTTCGAATCCATTCTCCATAACTTATTACTCAAAACTTAACCAAACCTAAGATTTTTGGGTCGGGGTTTCACAGAACCCATGGATAACTTCCACAACGATAGATGGTTGATCCTGTACCTATCCACGGTGCTTGCCATATAACCTTATCTAATGTCGACAAGAACTCCTTCCACTTTTCCGTGCTAGGTGATCTCTTAGGCCGCTCAGCGGCCGCAAACTCTACAACAGGGCTACTATACCTCATGTATGCTCTTGAAAACTTTCTTGTAGGATAGCCGAATTAAGGAAGGGCTAGAATATGGCCCATTATCTAGATAGTCAATAATGCTACACATGCTCTGAATTTCCCTTTGCCTGATTCTCTACAGTATTTCAACATCCTGAAAGTCTCGGCTAATATAGACGGAACTGGATCAGCTCCATTCAAGTATTGTTCAAAGAAAATGATCACTTGTCCATCTACGTATCCTTTTATCTTTGGAAAAATGACTGTCCCAGATATTAATAGGGCTAGAGCTGGAAAAACCTTGTCATCATTCAAATGGGCCCGAATATGCTGAATGAGAAAATTGCAAGATACGCACTCATCACCTTTTGCTCCTTTTTCTCCCATCTCCTTTTCAAACTCAAACTTGTGAATTCCCAAAATTTTAGACAATGTGCCTTTAACCCCTGCCTTTCGCCCTAGATTATAGACGCCTTTGAAATCCTCTTTTGGAATTTTCAGCAATTCCTCATATTCTTCTAAGGTAGGAGTTAGGTCATAGATCCCCAGAGTAAAGCAATGATATGACGGATCATAAAAGCTCATCATTGCTTCTAGTAGACGCGCATCAACACCTACCGCACAGAGATATGCAATATGACCAAATTTTCCATTGAATGCATGGTGTCTTTCCACAGATATACTATTCCACAAATCTCTGATTTCTCTGAGATCATATCTGCCAAATTCTATACTTTTTACAGGAGGTAATTGTACATTTTCACTAGAGCGAAGGCCATCTCCATACTTTCTTTGTTCCCACTGCGATTCTCTAACTACTTCTTCAATATCTAGCTTCCCATGCTCCTTCATCTCCACTGACACAGTACTGCTTTTCAAGTCCATGAATTCCGGATAATGCCTTGATTCCAATAATGTCCAAGATTCCTATGTATGCAATGCAAGTTGAAAACGATGAAAAACAAAAAAAACGAACAAGATTAGGAATGTACATACAAAAATATATGTACAAAATCACATATATACAAACGAAACCCCATATGTACATCAAAAATCAGACCACATATGCATAGAACAGAATAGTATATATACAATAAAGCAAACATCATATATACAAATAAAATCACGTATATACAAGCACAACAACAATATGTACCAAAAAATAAGGTTAGAAGTAGTTTACTGTGTCATACAACTCTGTGGTCATTGGTTATGGATAGTCTAGGATCCCAACTTATTCCCCCGCCAGTGTCCATTGCTGGAATAGCCTGGGTCCCTCTTAATAGAGGAGTGGGTCGAGTGAGGATTTTTCGCGAGCCTGCACGGGGATTGGAATCCCTCGAAGGTCTCGTTTACTTCATCCTCTCCTAAGGGTTTTGAGCCCGAGTTGTTGGACTCATGAAAAGGTATCGTGCACAATGTGTGAGGACAATAAAAAAAAACTCACAAACATATCAACATTCAACACATTTTTTTAAAAAAAGAAGAAAATAATAGTCAATTGTCACAACCGGTTTTGCGAGAGAAAATATTTAAAAGAAGTGTCGCCACCAATTGTAATAGCTGCAATTGGTCACCGAAAAAAATAATTTGGTCTGCGAAAATCCAGAAAAATGGGTAAGTGAGTTTGTTACGTATGGGGAAGGTGTGAGACACCACACAACGTTTGTTTTAAAACAGTCGCCAATTTATCTTTTATTATCCCATTATATGATTTTAAAAACATTGATTTGTGACAAGAATACATGCATGGGGGAAAATAATTATATAAAAAAATATATCAAAATATGATAAAATAGGTTTTAGAAAATATATATAAAAAAAACTATTTTGAAATTAGAAAATGTCAACACTATATCGAAATAAGATGAAATAACTTTAGAAAACATAAAAATTATATTGAAAGTTCAATCTTGAGGTTCACGGAATTTTTCCATCCAATTGTCAAATTTCCTACAAACACTTTTACCTCAAGAATCTTTTTGAGGGTGCATCCAATGCATTCCCCAAATCAGTTTCATCGTAGGTAGAGACTTCCGATATAATTTTTATAAAAAAATAAAATATATATTAAAAATATTAAAAGTAAAGATAAAAATAAAAATAAAAATAAATAAAATAAAAAACGAAAATAATGAATAAAAATAAAACGAAAGTAAAATGAAAAATAGGAGGAATGAAAAATAAAACGAAGTTAAAATGTTGGGAACCGAGTTTTTGTAGACTATACGATATTGCATTATCTCAAATCCCAATTCAAATATATTAACACTTTAAATCATACAATTTAAACACATAATCACATAGCATGAAAAACACATCTTAAATAAAACACATCATCAACATATAGTAAGAAAAAAATAAGCACACATAAGAGGGACTCGGTTCCCGTTTTTATTTAGGCAATTTATCATTTCAACCATACTATTAAATTAGTATGATTAAAAAATATGATTTATTACCGAAAAAAGGTCATCATATCGAAGGCTCCGCACTTCATTAAATCCTTTTCCATCCAATGGTAGGGATTCCATGATTTTCCTCTAGAATTCAATCGAAAACATCCAATGCTATCTGATCGGTTCCGTCGTCGGATTATTTAAACAATCATTTGTCACACAATAATTTATAAATCAAACAAAATTCTTTAGATCCCCTAGCAAATTACAAACCCTAAAAATAAGTATACTCACAGCACTTTTAGTCCAACTACTTAATTAAGAATCTAGGCCCAATACTTTGCCCATCACACTCAACCCATTAAACAAATCATTATACACCATTAAATTCACCAACTTGGCCCAATATCTAATACCATTACCCATGTCCAACCCAAACAAAAATCCAAAACCTAGATTCTACCCTCTCCCACGGCAACTTCCCCTCCTCTATTCATGGTCGAATCTTCTTCCTCATTAACAAAAAATCTTAACAACTCCTTGTACAATAATTCAACAAGAAATCCAGAAATTTCCTAGAACCCTATCTACCACAACAAGAAACCCAGTGACTCAAATACATGCATAGACATTTTATAAAATCCACCATTTATACATCTGAACACCTTCATTCATATATATATATATATATATATACAGATATATACATTTACACATGCATACACACATGTATACACACACGCAGCATCCATAGTACCTTTCACTATTTGTTTTTTGAGAAGAAGAGCTCATGCATAAATAATGTAAGATAAATCAATTCATACATGGAATTAAAAATAATTAAATGACATAAAGGCAGATCTCCAAACGTTTTGAATCAAAGTTACCCATCCAGATCAATTGAAAGCATTTTACAAAACATGAAGGGTATGGAATTATGAGGCAGCATAACAACCAGAACACAACAGCCCAAGAACAAGCATTAAGGGAGTGTTTTACAGCAACATTCATATACGTTCGTATCTTCACAATCATTCATGAAATCAACTTGAAAACAACATATTAAGAACACATATCAAATTAACGTCCAACTTCAAAATTTTCTCACGCATCAAGACAAAAGAACACTAGAACATTTTAAAAACAGAACACGAATGGAACACCAAAAATTCAGTATGACCAACAGTCACCAAATCACAGACATTAACGGGAAAAATCATGAGAAATTACAAGTTCTTCCTTTGACTCACAAGCCATCCAAACTTCAATCATAAAGATAAAATAAAACAAGAACAGCAATCAATCCAGCATGCTTACCTACTCAAAGAAATTCTGGGAAATTTTCCTTTGAATCCCAAAAAGAAAACCAGCTCACTATCTTCACTTCTTCCCCCAATCTTCTCTCCCCTATTTCTCTTCTTTCCTCCCCTGTTTATACCAAAAGCTCACATCGAAATTTCACCTCTCACCTCAAAAACCAAGATTTGCGGCCATTAATTATCAACCCAAATCTTCCTTTTCTTTGTTTGTCGGAGTATTCTTTGAATTTCTGCACTCTCTCTCTCTCACTCTATTTTCAAACTTTCAGTGCTCCGAATCTTCTCTTCTAGCTAGCAATGACCCCCTTTCTCTTTCTTCTTCTTGTTTTCTTCTGACCAGCGGCGCCTACTTCCTTCCTTCTTCTATTTCTTGCATTTTTGACATTTGGGTTACACTATTGTGGGCCAAGGAATTTTAGGTTAAGTAGAAATTTGGGCTGGGTTGGGCTTTAGTTGGTTGAGCATTTATAGTTTGGCTTATTGGATCAATTATTTAGACTAATGCATGGGCTTTTAAATTGGTTTCTCAAATTTCCATTTAAACTTGAATTTTAACTTTAGGTCCAAACTTAACGCTAATCCAACCTATATTTTGAGCTTTATTTTTTCTTAATTTTGAATTTTTGTTGGCTAGCTTTGGACCAAAATTGGGGTACAACACTTATCATAACATTGTGCATAAGTTATGGGTATGGGAGTGAAATACTCTGGTTGCCTCTATGGTCTAGGATTGTTCTAGTAAATTGGTCAAGGTAGTTGGTAGTTTTGGGGAGAATGATGATTATATGGGCTAGTCGTCCTATATTCATTATTCTGAGGCTGATATTCAACGATGGGATGATTGTTGTTGTTATTGTAGCCATACTGGACAGTGTCCATCTCATTCTATTTCTTTTTCATTTTCCCTCTTCCTTTATGAGATTCATATTTCCCAAAGGTAGGAATAATGATATTCATATTACCCCTTTGCATGCATCAATTCGTTCTCCTACCTTGATCATCTCTCCAAGATTGATGTACCCACCTCCTACAATCTTCGAGGTATATGGCTCCCGAAGAGCATCTGTAAATGCATTGATCAAATCATCCTCAACGAGTGGGGGTGAATTTGAGATAGTAAATCCCTCCATGTCCCAGTCTCATAAACTTTATCCTTACATGATAGTGGTGTTTTGAAAGTCATAAATAGTGAGGACCTTCTCCAAATTGTGTTTGTACTTATTTTGGAACAAGTTCCCCAAGTCCTCCCAAGATCCTAATGATGTGGGGTCTAGGCTTGTAAACCCATGTGATGCACTTCTTGTTAAGCTCTCCTGAAAGAAATGGATGAGGATTTTCTCATCGTGAACATAGGACTGCATTCGCCTATAGTACATGGTCAGGTGGTCTAATGGGACCCTGGCACCATCGAAGAGCGAGAACATTGGGAGCTTAAAGTCTGGTGGGATAACCAAATCACATACTAAACATAAATTCTAGGGCTTTAGGGATCCTGTAAGTCTGAACCCCTCCATTGTATTCATCCATTTCTCTATTTTTTTGTACTATTCGACAGTGAGGCCTTTCTCCCATTCTTCTGCTTTGGTTGTGCATCTATGACTAGCTTTTGGTTGGGAATCCGGTGGTACTACCCCCAACACTTGCTATTGGCACATTGCTTCGTAGGCTCAACACCCTGATGTCCAATAACGTACATATGCAATCTTCTTCCTATGATGACCTTTCCACCACTGTCTTTCCTTTTACAAGTAACGATATCTAGCCCATTAGAGCAGCCAATTGCTCCCTCAAATTAGCAATTTCATAGGCCTGTTTCTGGATGATCTCTTTTTGCTCATCATTCTCAATAGTTCTAGCAATTCGCAACTGTAATCTCGTGAAATAAGGATGATGAGGCTAAGCTTTAGGATCTATAGTGATATGTTCAACCTCTGAAAAAATGTGACGGGTTAATTTGTTTGTTTATTATTATTTCTCATGTATGCTAGTATTTATGTAAATTTATATTATTATGATATTAATATTTATTTATGTTCTAATTATGCTTTCTTTATTTCTGAACTTCTTAATCTCTAGATTTTACTTTGCCTCTAATCCTTCATGTAAGGGCTCTCTTTGTACTATACAAATATCAAACTAGTATTATTAAATCTTTTCTGTAAATGTGGTATTTGTAGGGAAAATTATCAGATTCTTCTTGTAGAAATATCGCATGACAATAAAAAAAATGAATCATAAAAGTGCAACCATCACAACATAAGAATTTAACATGGTCTTGACGTGGGTGCACTATCTTCCATGTGTAGAGTTGTCGAACTGTCCACCTCACACATGTGAGAGGGTGTTGTGACTTCTATCTCATCCCACATCGCTTGAGTTGTTTTACAAATGCTTATATATAAGTGCAAGCCTCTTCTCCATTTAATAAGACCTTTTACGGGGAGACAAAGGGGTCCAAATTTATTACATTGAAAAATGTGTTGTTATAAAATAAAATCCTTTTGTAGCGAAAGAACTCATCTTGTAAAACCTGGTCCCAAATATTAACATTTGGGGCATTAAAGGGGGTGAAAATTGATGTTTTAGTGAATTTCAAGAGTTAGGCATGCCTAGACAAAATCATGGGCGTGCCTATAGAAAAAGAGAAGGACTGGAACAAAGCGTGGGTCCCCTAGGAAAACATTTATACACATCTAGGCATAATGTACAAATGTGCACCCAAAAGACCGCCCAAGACAGCAGTATTCAGAATTTTTTTTCGAGAAAAGGGCGCCTAAGCACATTGCAAGATTTTTCAATCTTTTTTAGGTCCAAAATTAGATAGAACAAAAGCATTTTATGAGATAAGTCTAGAAAGAAATAAGAAGCAATAGAAAACGAGAGATGTGGAGAGAGGAGGAGAAATTCGTGGAGATTCAACAAAGATTAAAGTTCTGAAACAAGATTCAATGAAGTTTTCAAGATAAAGGTAAGTGTTTCTATAGATTTTCATAGTTAGGTTTTTAAGTGTTTTGTAGGTTAGGATTTCAAGCTTGAGAACTTGGGTTGAGCATTTTGAAAAATTCTAGAGAGAGATACGTATGAATTCTTGAATTCGTTAATTGTTTGGGTTTCCGGATTTGAAATCAGAATTATGGATGTATTGAAAAGGGTTTGGATTTGTAAATTGATAGGTTTTCAAAAGAGGGTCAAAATCCTAGAGTTAAGAATTTGATTTCTTGATTCTATTTGCTTGGATAAAAAAGTGGCAGATTTCTTACCTAATTCTTGTTCATGTTTACCCTTCGAATCCTAAATAGCGATTTAAATTCTTCATTGGTTATTTCTTTGTATTCTTGCCTTGATTGGTTCCATGGAAGAACAAGCCTTTTTTGAATTCGTTTGATATTTTCTAGTTGTATAAATTGTATACCCGGTTACATGTTCAATCATATATTGAGCATGGTTTAATTCTGATGATGCATCATGTGGTAGCATAATATATGTAGGTTATAGGTATTATTACGTATACACATTGGCATGCATTTTAGATGCATGGGAAGCTCGAGTATGGACTTGAAATTTTGTTAGATTAATCGAATGTCGCTTGGAGGATGATAGGCGAAGTCTAGGCTAAACTTATACTAAGTGATTTCCATGTGTGTTAACACATGAAGATCCTAAGGGGTCGGTTTTGATCAAACCTATATCTTATGTGGGTGTGATGACGGTCATGCTTGTGGTCCATTGCTCATGGTCAACTGTGAATTGTGGCAGTATTCACCTAAGGATTTGCGATTGGTACCAGGGCATTGAATGATGACTCCTCATGGATGATCGACATGATACTTGACTTGTATGGTAGTGTACGATTATTTCTTAATGGTTTGATAACATTTTGTTTCATGGAAACTTTCCTTGAATATTCAGCCGTATGTTATTTATTACTCTATTTACCCTATTGAGCGTTCTACTCACCTTTTACTTTTCTTCCTCCCCACATGTGAGACCGATTCTGGTGTCAGTGTTGTGGATCTATATGAGCATATGTGACGTGGCTAGGCCAACTGGAGATTCCATAGGGTTATTGGGGATTTTCCCTCATTTTTGTTATAATACATTATCAATATATGCCATGGATGTGATATCTTGATACACCTTTTCGATGTGGATGTTTGAACGGTCGGGAGGATGCATCGTGTGATCAGGACTCTCAAGCTAGTTTGAGGACCGTGTGTTCTGGATAATTGTATTCATGAATACATTTATGTCTATATTACATATTTATATCCTTATGATGAGATTGCATGATGATAGATGGTCTAAGGTGTTGCCTAGGTATTTTGGATTGCATGTTGAGTGATGGCCTGAGGCTTTATGGAGTTATGACTGTGATAACTATGGTTATACTCCAATGTATATCTAGGTCAGCATTCTCCTATATACGGAGAGATGATGCCGAATTTTTCCGTTAAATTGGAGTTAACCTAAATGACTATAGATTAGGTTAAACTCAACTGATATGAGTTTTGATGAATTGATAATTGATTATCTTGAAGACGTAAGATGATACAAACAGTAGCGCATCCTAGGTTAGGGCTTTAAACATGCAGAACCAAAGTTCTATGTCAGACTTCCATTGGAGTGCTAGTGGTAGCTTGACTGCGCCAAAAAAATGTACTCTAGTACAAAACAGTGTTTTCGTTTTGTAGGACCATCTTGGAGCACTAGAGTAACACTGGCATAATATCATAGCAAGGGTTTTTTGTTCATGTTTTAGAGGAAAGGATGGTGAATTTCAAGGGCGATCGAAGCATCAACAATTCTTGCATTTTTTCCCTCTTCTATATTATAATTATAGATTGTTGCGATATCTCTTTTCTTAATTCTTTCAATCGTTGTGTAGTACTATTGTTGTGTCCATTCTTGGTTAGGTCGTTCATGTTTATGGGGAACCCTCTTGTGTTGAAAATCCTAATTTTTTATCCTTCAACTGCTAGAAATAGGAAGTGGTGTGTTTATCCTCGTTTTGATCATGCATCATTTCCAGGTAACCCTCCGATCCTTCCCCATTGTATAGTCACCAACAGTGCATCCATCATTGGATCTATTTTGTATAAACTCCAACAAAGTCTTTGGCGGTCAAGATTCTCGACCAGCCATCCTATAATCATGTTTGGTTCCCTTGACCTTATGCTCAAATACTATCACTGTCAACAATTTTTTTTGAGGACATGTTTTCAAGTGGCTTTTTTACATTGTCCTATTTTCCATCGAATTTTCTGAAGACGTTGCCGCAATAACTTACCCAAAAGATGTGACATGTCATTGCATCATTGGTGTAGTCAATCAATGACCATTTGTCAATCTCTTTTTACAGTGAAAATCTTTGTCACAAACTCAATATTGTGATATCATATTATGTTTGGGAGAGGATATTAGAATAATTATTATGATGTAGTTTTTAAGTTTATGTTAGTTTAAGTTCTTATTATTTTTTCTTTATTTCTAAATTTCCCGAGTCTCTAGATTTAACTTTGCTTCTATTCCCTATATAAGGGCTCTCATTGTATGATGCAAATATTGAATCAATATTATCAATATTTCATTTTAACAATTTCAACACAAACTCCTAAGTATCAACATCAAGACAATAACCATATCAACATAGGATAAACAAAAATATAACAAAACAACAACCTAATTGTCTATGATCATACATCAAATTTGTTCGGACCTATCCTACATTCAAAGCCTAAAGGAACAAAGTATCATAAGATTGATGAGCAAACACTAGAATAATAGTCTCCAAATACCACCTGTAATTTGCATCAAAGACCTGTTACTTGCTTTCTTTAATGCCAGGCAACCCCATACTGACAAGCAGAGATGGACCTACTAATATGGACGACCCAATTTTTTTTTCATTATCGATGTCAATAGATCATGTGTCAAGTAAAACAATATATATGCTTGCGTATAATCAACTATATTACTCCAACTTAAATAGAACAATAAAATAATATCGTACCCATTATTTTTTTAAAAAACATGAAAATCCTAAACGAATTAAATAACCTAAAAACTTGAAATTGCGATCAAAGCCTACCACAAATAATAGAAATGCCCAAAATAATAGATGATAATGATAAGAATTAATAATTCCTTCAAGTCATTTGCAATGTCTCCATTGACAATTGGGTCGTCCATATTAGGCGCCCCAGGCCTATCTGGCAGGCCCCTTAACTGCGATGTCCTGATCATCAGAAGTGTAGTCGATAACGTAAGAGTTATCACTACCGGGCAACAGCAAGATGATCTTGGGATTAGATTTAATGTCTTCTATCTGACCTAACATAATCACTCTCGAATGTGCTCGAAATCATTATCATATCATGAAATTCATCTGAATTTAGAGTTTCACTTTCAGATGGACTCTAAAGTTCCATCTACTACAAGAAATTCTAAAATTGCCGACCGATTTTTTCGTAGGCAATTCTTCTATTTTCGTCGGTAAAATTATTTACCGACGGAATTCCGACCATTAAATTTCCGTCCGCAAATCTTTCGTAGGTGATGATTTGCCGACGGAATATTTTGTTGGTCAGTAAATACTGACCACTTTACCGACCGAAATTCGATCGGTATAAAAGAATTTAATTTTTTTTTTGAAAATCCGTCGGTAAAATTAAAATAAATAATTATTAAAATTTTAAAATACGTCGGTAATCCGTCGGTAAAAATTAAAAAAAAAGAAAGTCAATAGCAATAAATAAATACAACATAAAAAAACTGCAAATTATAAGAAGATATCCATTTACAGAAACATTAATATAGAAAAGGATTTGCCGAATATATTTTCATGTTGTAGGCTTATGTGAGCAACCATATCAATCCCAGCTCTCATTGTCATGTAGGACAAACCTGCAAACAAACAGTGTACTTTATACGAAAAATAAGCTCCAGTAAGCTCTTGTCCTCATTGGGTTATAACAAAACTAATATCTGTAATGTAAATGTAAGAGCTTGATCTCTACTTTAAGAGTCAATCAGTAGACATTACATTAAAGGTGGGATGACCTCAGTGAGGTATGAGGACCATTAGGATCCAACCTCAACTACACTACAAATGAAAATCAAACCCTAAGTTTGATGGACAGATCAATTAAAAAAAGTTTGAAGGACATCTTCCCTATCAAGTTATTCACCGCTGGCATGTAATTTTAAGCATATAGATCATCAAGCAACAAATTGCGGGCTAAAGCTTGAGCTACGCAAAAATCAGAAACAGAGTTCCTAATTGAGTCAATCCTACAAGTCAATTAAATATCCTGGTTCATTCAGTTCTATGAAGTAATTCAACCACCTCTCACTAATTTCAACATCATTTACAAAAACTCTATCATCTATATCTTTGATGCGTTTACATGATTTAGGTCCCAAATTTTACTCTCTCGTGTTTTACCCAACTTATAAATATTTTTTCTAGGTCCATAGGCACATGATGTCCCATGAAAAATTCAAATTGAAAGGACAAGGCAAGGCACAACTTAAATACAATCACAGTATAAGGTAATGAAGAATATAATCAATTCTGTGCATATGTAAAAACAGTGTGTTAACAAACTTTGATGCATTAGATGTTATGACATAACTAATCATCTCCAACCACTACATTGTTTAGGATAAATAAAGTTCGTATATTTTTGCTGACTCGTTAGTACCACATTCATTCCCAGATGATATCTACCTTGCCCATAACTAACAAATTTGTAGAAAAAAAAATGCTAAACGTTGCTGCTATGATCACATAAACATATTCTAATAAAATTCAGAAAAGTACATGGCCTGAAGCGAGAACCCGATCGCCGAGCATTCAAAGTTGGCATCGTTCACCAAGTCCTTAATTGACTCCAAGACTTTCTTGAGAAGGGAATCTTGCATGAGACGAAGCTCTAGCATCTTTTTTTCGAAAGATTTTCTACAGCGAGAGTGTAAATGGTGGAGCCGCAACCGATGAGGTAGTTTTCGAAGGGAGAGAAAGAGGCCAGAAGAAACGGGGAAAGGTTGAAGAGGAGAGAGAGGAGCAGAGATATCCAAAAAATGTCTTAGGGTTTCAATTGCGAAGTGAAACTGGGCTGAAAATCATTTTAATAAATTACAATACTTTAACGGCGGATTTATTTCCGTCGGTAAATTAGTTTCAAAATTAAAAAGTAAAAAAATATTTACGGACGGAAATAAATCTGTCGGTAATTTATAATTTACCGTCGGTAATTTATTTTATAAAATAAAAATTAAAAATTAAAAATTTACCGACGGATTTAGTTTTGTCCGTAAATTACCGACATAATTTCCATCGGTAATCCGCCACAAAATGTTCGAGCCAAATTGGCGCCAAATATTACCGACGAAAAAAATTTGTCGATAACTTTTCCTTCGGTAAATCGTCGGCAATCCGTCGATAAAACTCAAAAAATGAATTTAATAGATAATCCGTCGCTATGCTGTCGGTCTTTACCGACGGAAAATTTACGTCGATAAATTCCGTCGTTAATAGTCGATTTTCTTGTAGTGATATCTTATGAAATTTCTCTAAACTTAGAGTTCACTTTGAGATGGATTCGAAAGTTTATCAGGTCACTTTCTTCTTCAAAATCTGATGACGAGTAGGAGTCTCCATCATAATACTCTTCTTAAGCAAGAGGCTCAACATCAAGTGGCTCATTATTGTCTATCTTATCCATTCTCTAAAATTGAAATAGAAATAGCAGCGATCAAGTAATTTATTGTCATAATTCAATTTCCAATTTAATGAAAAATATACAGAAATCCAATTTTAGTATTTTATGTCAACACTTATAATAAATTAAAGCATACATCATTCAAGGAGAATTTATAAAATATAAAACAAGTATTTTATTGCCAATTTAATGTAATAAAATAAAAATAGTGGCATAAAAATTACGAAAAAACACATAAATTAATTTAATATTTTCATAAATTAATTTGACTTAAAAAATAAGAATTTTTTAAATGCGCATGTAATCCATCACAACGAAAAATCAAAATATTGATTTTCTTTTATTTCTGGACTTATGAAATTGAACTAGGTTGAATCCAAAATTAAAAACTCTGTAGCCCAGTTCATCAAATGCTGCCAAGGTCCAGTGGATAGCTTGACCTAAAAACCAGAAACTCGTACAGGTTCACACGCTGGTCAGTCCCACATGTTACAATGCCATCCACATGCGCCGCCTTACTGACCAACTTTCGGCAAACTGTTTTCGAGATCCAACATATTAAGGTGTTCCAATTCCGAAGGTGGTATGATATTGGCTAAACCACGGCCGAGGCAAGGCATGGTGACATTCACTTGCCAATGCCAAGAGCGAAAGAACACATGTTGCATAGTTTTTCAATTCAGTCCAAATTTAAACAAAAAATGTTTTTCTATTTGTTACATCAAACTTCAAATTGGCATATCTCATAAACCACGAATCCAAATCATGCGTCTAATACATCGTTAGAACTATAATTTTTCAAACTTTAAGCGTACCAGAATCATAGTCTAATTTGATATGCACCGTAAAATGCTCAAAAATATTTACACGATATTTTTACGGTGTCTCCAATACATGCATAATATCCCAAAAAAAAATTTTGACGAAAAAACATATTCATATGAAGCATAAATCAACGAATCAATCCTAACATGCGTAAATTAGATATTTTCCACGAAATTCCTAAACATGCATATTAATTCATTTTCATTCAAATATTTCTTTGCTTATGACTAACCTGCTCTAATACTGATGTAGAAAGGAGCACATCCACATAGCAAAAATATCGAACCTACCTTATATAGTATAAGTGATGACGTAAAAAATGTGTCACTACCGAGAAGACGATCAGTTGGTCACTAGAGCTTTCTCTTAGCCAGAATTCAAAATGTGTTTCATTAGTTAGGTCCCATAATACCTGACTTGTTGAGCTTTATATAGGATTAAGGATCACTATTGAAGTGGGTCTTCTAATTATGATTGTGGACCGCACCCAACTACTTTTCACCTTGGTAGGTCCAGCAGGTGACCCACGACCCACCTACCGAGATGACTGCTTGGTAAGCTTGAATAATCTTTGGGCCACATATGACGTGGCAGAGCACCATTGGTGGGGTCATTTTTGTAATATCATTTGCCCCCCAACTCCCTTATCGAGGCGTCGTTCTGCGCAGATCGATGAGAGGAGTAATTATGCCATTCCATTAATGAGGAGATGACAGCCCAGACCCTGAGATCAACGGTCCATGTTTGTGCGGCTCATGGGCCATCTGTTTCTGGCCGTTGATCTGATGGGGTCCCTGGCTATAAAAGGATCTGGAAACCGGTCATTCCATACTTCTTCTGAAATTTGAGAGCTTATACCGAGCAGTTGTGCATACCGAGCAAGAAACATACCGATCAAGAAAATATTCCAAAAATCCTCATTTACCGAGCATTCATTGGGGTAGGAAATGTCTTCCTCCAGTTCTAGTACATTTTCTATATCTGGTCTCTCAACCTCTTCTTCTGAAAGTGACCGAGCAACTGCCTCTACCAACGAGGTGGTTATAACCCAGACAAATCCCCCTGCAACGAAACCAATTTTTGTAGGGTCTTCCTTGGTAGATTACCCTGTAGAGTATGCCCCGCATGACTTACCCCCTCCCAATGAGAGGGGTGGAGGCAATGATGCCAGCATTCCCGAACCGACCTACCTTACTTGTGATCAGTCAAATAGCTATATTGACGAAGTAGTGGCCAAGTGTGGTCTGCCCTACCCTTACCGACGTGTGGGTAGGGGTGAGTCTCCATTTCGTCCTAGGAGAGGTGAGTTTGCTATCTCTCACCAGCCATTCTGCACTTTCTGGCCAACATTTTGTGTCTTTCTCATAGATACCATCTCGGTATATCTTCCTCGGTCATTCAACACCTTTCTCTTCTGTGTCATCTACCGAACTCTCCTGGCCTCTTTTACCTAAAACTCAAGCCAGTACTTAAGATTCTCTTGTACAATCAGTCCATTAAAAGATGGAAAAATTCATACATTTTTGTAAGAGTTCCTCTTCCTGATGGAGAGGAACTTCCCTTCCGTACAACCTGGTCGGTACCACTTACCGATCAGTTCAACCGTCCTCCACAGTCGAAGGGCGAGGAATTAAAATTATATGAAGCCTGGAAGGAGCTCCTTGTCGTTGGGGCTGATACCGACATGAAATTCAGCCTGCAGGACTTCTCGATTTCTAATTTTTGTTACGGATCTCGACAAGGTTTGCTTGTTTTCATTTCTTCAATATTTTTGGTCATTATCACTGATCAGTATATATTTTGACTTGTTGTGATGCTTTGCAGACATGGCTGACTTGTCCGAGTACATGGCGATGAACGCAGCTCATCTTCCTCGGCAACAGAAGAGGAAGAAGACTAGCAAAGGCAAGGACCCCAAGAGGCCACGTGTGGGGGCCACGGGGAAACCAGGGCGTCGAAGATAGTCCTTACTGGTGCAACCACATCGATCACCACTGTTACCCGAAGTGCCCCATCTCCTCGGCTTGGAACTCCTCGGCCTGAGGTTTCTCAAATCCCTCGCCAGGTTAATGATCCCCCTTTGGGACCAATTACCGAGGAGGCCTTTGCTCGGCATACTCCCTAGTGGGATGTCAGTCAGACTGACAAGGTGGTCACCCCAATAGTGGCTACCGAGATGCTAAAGCACTTGCCCACCCCTGCAGACTATAACAGGGTGTCCAATCTGACAGCCATGGAGCATCTGACTCAGATGAACTCCCTCTTTATGCAGGTACTGGTTGGTTTTATGAGCTCGGTTTCTTCCTTTTTTAGTTTAAATTTTTACTAACTCTTTTTTTTTAGACTGCTGTCCACCTCTCTGCCCTTCCTTCCAGCATTGCTCGGTTTGCCTATGAGGAAACCATTCAGAGGGAGAGAGCTGATGCTGTTGAGGAGCGGGCTACCAAAGCCAATAATGAGCTCAACTTGATGAAGGCAGAAATGGAAGAGATGCAGCAGGCTCACTCTGCTCAAATGGAGAAGGCTGCTCGGCAGAGAAGAGAGCTGAAGGAGAGGACTATCTTCTCGGAGCGCAAACTGAAGAATGCTGAGGAGAAGTATCAGCGACTCCTCGGTGATGCCGAGTAGCAGACCATCCAGAAATTCAGGGACTCTGAGGAGTTCAAGGTTGCCCTGAGGGAGGAAGGCTTCTATGGCTTCCGTGGAGGGGTCAAGGAGTCCAGGAAGCTACTTGTTAAGGCTGGTCTGGACTCTTCAATCCTGACACCCTTGTGCCCTTCTCTCATGGGAAGGGACCAGCTTGAGGAGTCCAAGGAGGAGATCCTTGAAGCCTTTAGGAAGGCCGAGCAGAGGAGGAAGAGGGGCCTTGTAGAGACTGACGTCTCTGAGGATGAGGCTTCTGATGAGGAAATCGAGGTGGTGGAAGAGGAAGAGATGGCAGCTCCTTTGTCCATTCCTGGGGATGCACTTCCTGGCGAGGAGCCGGTCTCAGAAGTTCCTGCTTTAGATGCTTAGATTACTTGTAATGAACTAGTTCGGTTCTTAATAAAATAAGCATTTTTGATTGCTCGGTAATTCACATTCATATACTTGTGTATTTTTCTTTTTGTCTTTCAAGGTCATCATGCCTTTCTGGTCGGTAAGCCGACCAGTCTTCTTTTATTTTTAGGACTTTACGTCTCAAATTTGCTCAAGTTTCTCAGAGGGTGCAGATACTACCCTGGTCGGTAGGCCTTCCAGGGTCTCAGTATCTCCTTTCTTTCAGGATCAAAATCTCTATGTTTTGATTGCCTGGTTGGTATGCTGACCATGATCTTTGAAGCTTTTTCTTCCTTTCAGGAATATCTTGAAATCTGGGATGCCATCCTGATCAGTAGGCCGACTGTGGCTCTTGGACCCTTTTTATTGGGGGCTCAAGTCTTCAGCGTTATGTGGATTCTATCCTGGTCGGTAGGACAACCAGGCTTGTAGTATCTTCATTTCCTCTCTTTGGGAAATTTATGCAAGTCTTGTCATCTTGTGATGTTGGTCGGTATGGCATTGATACTTAGCCAATTTTTTGGCTAAGTTTGCATGTTGTCCAGGTCAAGCCTTCTCCTGCATTGTGATGCTTTATTTTGGGAAAGAGACCTGAGCTTTTATTTATTCCTGCATGTTCCAAACTGAAAAGCAAATACATGAAATAGAAACATCATGTGTTACAATAAAGCATTACACATAGTATCTTCGAAGATTATCCACATTCCAGGGTCTCATATCCACGGGTCTCTTTGGATCTTCGATTTTGTATGTGCATTCCTGCATGTTCCAAACTAAAAAGCAAATACATGAAATAGAAACATCATGTGTTACAATAAAGCATTACACATAGTATCTTCGAAGATTATCCACATTCCAGGGTCTCATATCCTCGGGTCTCTTTGGATCTTCGATTTTGTATGTGCCTTTTTTCAAGATCTTCACAACTGGGTAGGGTTCTTCCCAAGTTTCACCTAGCTTACCTGGATGCTTTCCTGTGGCAACTACCTTTCTTAAAACAAGGTCTCCAACAGAGAACTTTCTCCTTTTTACTCGTCTGTTGTGGTATTAAGCTATTCTCTGTTTATATGCAGCAGTTCGGATCCTTGCATTCTCCCTTGTTTCTTCTAGGAGATCAAGGTTGTTTAGTAGTAGCTCGTCATTGGTTGTTTCTTCGAAGTTGGTGGTCCTCAGTGAAGGGACTCCAATCTCGACCGGGATAACTGCCTCGGTCCCAAATGAGAGGGAGAATGGAGTTTCACCTGTTGAAGTACAGGGTGTGGTACGGTATGACCACAGCACACTAGGTAGTTCTTCAACCCATCTTCGTTTGCTCCGTCCAGCCTCGTTTTCAAGCCTTCTAGGATGGTCCGGTTTGTAACCTCCGCCTGTCCATTGTTCTGAGGATGTGCCACAGAGGTAATCCTTAGGTCAATGCTAAGGTCTTCACAGAACTTATGCATCTTTCTGCTAACAAATTGTCTTCCATTGTCTACCACCAGGGCCTGTGGTAAGCCATACCTACAGACAATAGTTCTCCATATGAAGTCCATTATCTTTTGTTCTGAGATAGCCGCCAATGGCTCTAGCTCTATCCATTTAGTGAAGTAATCAACAGCCACAATAAAGTTCCTCCTCTGCCCTACTGTCTGGACGAATGGTCCAAGGAGATCCATGCCCTATTGTGCAAATGGGCAGGGGTTTTGCATGGGGATAATGTTAGAGGAAGATACCCTTGGTACGTTTGAGTGCCTTTGACACTTATCACACTTCTGTACGAGCTTCTTGGCATCTTTCATCATAGTAGGCCAATAGTACCCGCATCTCAGCACCTTATGACTTAAGGTTCTGGATCCTATGTGGCTTCCACATATCCCCTCATGCACTTCTCGAAGTGCATAGTCTGCATGTCTGGGTGCTAGACATTTTAGATATGGAAGAGTGAATGATCTTCGATACAGCTCTCCCTGGATCAGGGTACATTGAGCTGCTCTTTTTCGGAGGCTTTTTGCTTGGTTGCGATCTTCAGGCAAACATTCCATCCTCCAAGTATTTCTTGATTGGATCCTTCCAACTCGGCTCATGATCAACATCAATATCCGCCATCAAAGTTTGCACTTGAATGCTCCTTTGTGGGAGTATCTCCACTTGAAATGAAGTGGGTACCTGTAATGAGGAGGCAGACGCCAACCGTGCTAACACGTCCGCCCTTGAGTTTTCCCCTCTAGGTATCTGTCTGACCTCCACCTTTGGTATCCTCTATATCATTTCCTGTACTTTTGCCAAGTACTTAACCATACTTGGTCCTTTTGCTTCATATTCTCCTTTGATCTGCTCGGTGACCAACTGTGAGTCACTATGAACGATCAAATTTTTAACTTCCAGCTGCTCAGCAAGGCGTAGTCCTGCCAGTACAGCCTCATATTCTGCCTCATTGTTTGAGGCTTTGAAGTTGAATTGCAATGAATGTGCTATGGTCATGTCCCCCGGGCCGAGCAGGAGAATGCCAGCACCACTGCCTTCCTGGTTGGACGATCCATCCACAAACAATTGCCATTGTTCAGGTGCAGTGTCGGCATTGTCCTAGTTGGTCACTCTCTAGCATTCAATTATAAAATTAGCCAAGGCTTGTGCCTTAATAGCCCTCCTTGGCTGATACTTGATGTCAAACTCTCCCAATTCAATAGCCCACTTCACTAATCTTCTTGAAGTATCAGGCTTTTGGAGGACTTGTTTTAGTGGCTGGTCAGTCAAGACAATTATTGTGTGTGCTTGGAAGTAAGGTCTTAGCTTCCTTGCTGCCACTATCAGCGACAGAGCTAGCTTCTCAGCATGGGAGTACCTTGTCTCTGCACTGATCATCACCTTGCTTATGTAATATACCGGTATTTGCACTTTGTCTCCCTCACTTACTAGCACTGCGCTTACCACATGTCGTGATACTGCTAGGTAGAGGTATAAGACTTCACCCTCCTTTGGACAAGTCAGGAGGGGAGGCTGGCCTAGATAATCTTTAAGATTTTCAAAGGCAACTTGACACTCAGGTGTCCATGCAAATTCCTTGGCCATTTTGAACGCCTAGAAAAATGGTATGCACTTGTCTCCGGATCGGGCAAGGAACCTCCCTAGTGATGCTGCTCGGCCGCTCAGCTTTTGAACTTCCTTGGCATTTGTGGGTGGCTCTATATGCAGGATTGCTTCCACCTTTTTGGGATTCATCTCAATACCCCTGCTGGTTACCAAGAAGCCAGGAAACTTCCCGGATGCCACTCCAAAGGCACACTTTTTCGGGTTAAGTTTCATTCCAAATTGATCAAGTGTATGAAAGACCTTGCGCAGGTCTGCAGGGTGGTCCTCAGCTTTCTTGCTCTTTACCACCATATATCCACATAAACCTCCAAGGAATTTCCTATCTGATCTTTGAAAATATGGTTCACCAACCTTTGGTAGGTGGCTCCGGCATTATTTAATCTGAATGGCATCACCTTATAGCAATATGTCCCCTCAGGGGTGATGAATAAGGTTCCTTCTTGATCTTCGGGATGCATTTTTATCTGATGATACCCCGAATAGGCATCCAAGAAGCTGAGGAGCTGATGTCCTGAGGTAGCGTCTACCAGCTGATCAATCTTTGGTAGTGGATAGCTATCCTTAGGACAAGATTTATTCAGATCGGTGAAATCAACACACATCCTTCATTTCCCATTGGCTTTCCTCACCATGACAACATTGGCTAGCCATTCAGGGTATTGGACCTCTCTGATGAAATTGGCATCCATCAGCTTCCTCACTTCTTCCTTTATGGGCTCTTGGCGATCAGAAGCAAAGTTTCTTCTCTTCTGCTTAACCGGTCTGGCACCAGGTATAATGCTCAGTCGATGTGTTATCACATCAGCACTTATGCCGGGCATCTCATCAGCACTCCATGCAAAAGTACTTACACTCGCTAGGAGTAGTTCAGTGATCTCCTTGGTCATTCTTTCTCCAAGTTGAGATCCAACAAGAAAGTTCCTTCCTGAGCCAGCCATGACCTCAACTTTCTTGAGTTCCTCTACTGGAGTGGGTTTGAACATCTGTTCTTCTGCCCTCATATCTAGGCTGCCTACTCAGACCTTTTCTTTCTTCCTCTCTTTGAGTTCAGTGAAGTAGGTACTCCGGGAAGCCTTCTGATTTCCTTTTACTTCACCAACTCCCTTCGAAGTGGGGAATTTCATCTTCAAACAATAGGTTGACACAACAGCTCTCACCTTGTGAAGTAGTGGTCTTCCTATGATGACATTGTGTGAAGCCTTCACATCAACTACCAACATGTCCACCATGTGCATCACTGTCCTGGGATGTGGTCCCAGTGTGACTGGGAGGGTTATCATTCCTTTTGGTATGACTGACTCTCCTGTGAACCCATATAAGGGTACTGAGGTTGGCTTTAGCCTATCCTCCGAAAGCTTCATAGCCTTGAAGGTGTGGTAGAACAGGATGTCTGCTGCACTCCCGTTATCTACCAAGATTTTTAAATGTTGAAGTTGGCGATCACTGCATCAACTACCAAGGCGTCATCGTGAGGGACTTGAACACCTTCCTCGTCTTTCTCTGAGAATGTGATAACCTCCTCATCCCTCTTGACCCTTTTTTCCTTGGTTGGGTGCTCAGCAAGGCGAGCATATGCTCTCCTAGCTGATGTGCTTTCTCCACATGCTGCCAACCCTCCAATAATGACACCACAGAAATCAATTGTTCCTGCCGTGCCTATCTCATGTGGAGAAGAGTCTTCCTTTCTTCGTGGCCTCCTACGGTCATCATCTTTTTTATTATCTCTCATTCGCTTTTCTTCTCGATTTGCAGTGTACTTCTTGAGGTGTCCTCTTCTTATCAAGTCCTCAATTTCATCTTTCAATTGCCTGCAATCATTAGTATCATGACCATGGTCCTTATGGAACCTACAGTACTTGTCTAAAAACCTCCTCCTCTCTAGAGGAGTCTAAATCTCCCTTGGCCATTTGACCAGGTTCTGGGTCACTATTTCATTCAACACTTTTCTTGGGGAAGCATTTAGCGGATTATAATTATTAAAACGACCAGGTGGAGGACCAGTTTGAGACTTCCTGGACGACTGGTCTCTTCGCCTGTTGTCTTCTCTTCCCGATCTCTTGTCACTGCCTGGTCGGCTACCTCCCATCCCTCCTAGGCGGCCCTTCTCACCAGAGCCTCTCGCCCTATCAGGAGAGGTTCGCACTGCAAAATGAGAAGACTTCAGTGAATCAGTTGCCTTGATATATTTCTCAGTCCTTGCCAGGAGTTCGTCCATGGACTGGGGTGCATCGGTGCACAAGGAATTGTAGAACTGCTCATGACGAACTGTCCTGATCAGAGCAGCATTTGCTACAGCAATTTGTACATCTGGGATCTCCAGGCACATCTGGTTGAATCTTCCAATAAAGTCACGAAATGATTCTTCTTTCTCGTGCTCGATCACCATCAAATCTTGATTGGTGGTTTTGGGCTTCCTAGCACTTGCAAATCGAAGGCTAAACTTCCTGGAGAGATCCTGGAAGCTGCAAATGCTATGTCTGGGAAGATTTATAAACCAAGTCCGAGCTGGCCCAATAAGTATAGAGGGAAAGGCCATGCATAGTACCGCATCCGAGGCTCCACTACACTCCATCATAGACTTGTATCCCATGACATGGTCATAGGGATCTTTCTTCCCATCATACTGCTCAAGGCTGGGTAGCCTGAAGTCACGAGGTATATCTGTCTCGAGAATATCCCTAGACAGGAGGGTCATGGAACTGTCCCACATCTCATCAATGATATTGCGTCCTTGCAGGGCTGCTAGCTTGCGATCTACCTCTTGAAGGTGCTTATTAACATCATCATTGATGTGGGAGTAATAAGTGTTCCTGCTGGTGCTGGAGTTTCCTTCTCGGTTGTCATCCCTTCTCCTGCTCATGGGCTCCAGAGAGCCAGAGTTCCTATCATTCCCATTCCTCTCAATAGACCAAGGCGGGACTTGCTGGTTAGCCATCATCATCTCAATAAGGAGCTGCACTTGTTGACAAAGCTTATTAAACCGTGCAGCACTGATGGGGGGACCAGCTGCCTCCTGTGGTGGTGCCTGGACGTTTCCTCCTTCTTGGACCTGGGGTGAGTCCAAGGGTACCTCATGCCTTGCAATATTCTCATGATCTTGGCGTTGTTGCCCGACCTCATCTGCCAGATGATGGGCATGAGATGTCTCAGGATCGTTCACATTGGTTCTTCGAGGTCTAACCATTGTAAGTAAGAGAACTTAGCTTTTCCCACAGACGGCGCCAAACTGATGACGTCAAAAAAGTGTCACTACCGAGAAGACGATCAGTTGGTCAGACCTATAGTCAGGCACGAATACCAAGGATGAAGATCATTCCAAGAAGCCGAGCAGTCGGGCGGCTGAGCAGCCGATCAGGGTGTAAGCCTGGGTGTCCAGGCAGTTAGACAACTGACCTACCAGACAGGACTTTTAGGGATGCAGGTCCTTCCAAGGAACCGACCAGCCAAGCGATCCTGCAGACTAGCACAATGAGCAAAGGTGAGCTAAAGGCCGCACCAGAGCTTTCTCTTAGCCAGAATTCAAAGTGTGATTCATTAGTTAGGTCCCATAATACCTGACTTGTTGAGCTTTATATAGGATTAAGGATCACTATTGAAGTGGGTCTTCTAATTATGATTGTGGACCGCACCCAACTGCTTTTCACCTTGGTAGGTTCAGCAGGTGACCCACGACCCACCTACCGAGATGACTGCTTGGTAAGCTTGAATAATCTTTGAGCCACATATGACGTGGCGGAGCACTATTGGTGGGGTCATTTTTGTAATATCAATAAGTTTATATGAACGGCTACTCGTGTTACGTAGTACTAGACTGTGTACCTTGGTTCACAACACAATAACCTAATTGACAAGAAAATGATTAGCAATAAACACTATAGTGTTTGTTCTCGCAAGTAGGAAGAATTGGAAGCGTCCAATTTTATAACTAATGTGCTCTCATAAAATTTTCTTCCTAAAGTCTCATATATAGATAGCTGGTTTGTAAGAAGTAGTTTTGGGAGTGAAAGGGTCAACCGGGTATGAACTCCTTTGCCGGGTATGCTCCCTTCTAGAAGAGGTGGAATCCTAAGTTACAGATCCTAATTTGATAAACATACATTTTTACGTGGTTGATGCTACTTTTGTAAAAGACTTTGCCCTTGTGATAGAAGAAGATAGAGAGTCACAGTTGGAACTCCTAATGGGGTTAAGCCTAGGTGAGAGTTCACCAAGCACTAGGAGTCTATCACCTTATTGGATTAGTGTAGGGGAATTGGTAGACTTCAATCTCAATTCAATTAGTAGTGGTCATACAAATACTCTTATCTATACACCAATGCCAAAGGACTACCTCTAGACTGAATCAATATCTAGCGTAGAACTAATGATCCATTAATTTGACCTAGCCAATTAATAATTTGAATAGGATTTTTATCTTATACTAGAATTATAATGCCAAATTCGTTAAATGGGATTTATAATTTCACACCATGTGTATTTACGTTTATTGAAACCTCAACACAAGACCTAAAGAAGATTGTCATAGTGAAAATATGAAGGATAACAAAGATTGTTTATATCTTGTGCATAGATAAATCCACCCACGTATACATATAAGCACATATATTAATCTTAGATATCATTCCTGTAAGATTCGCCCAAAAATTCAAATACCGCAAGCCTGTTATATGCCCACTAGTACATACAATGCATCGTATGATTGGCTACCTATCCAGGCTTCAAGGCTTTGGCCAACATATCCACAATGCATATCTAGAAAGCCGATCAATCTACTTTCTTTTTGAAGACAATTTAGACTATAAATGGCTCGGGTGCACTTGGCCCATGTAGTAGTGCAACAGATGAACAACACTCGATGGCTTTAGTAGCAAGCTATTTAATGGGATGATTTCCTAAAAATATTTCATGTAAGGAAAAATCTAAAATTCATGAATACACGTTTTATTATTTCATTTTTGTTTTAAATGTTTTATTTAATATATTTCATTTATATGTCAATATTCTATTAAGGTTTAAGGATGATAGATATGTAATTCTTGGATACTCAGATACACTTTAAATGTGAGTATAGATTGACACAAGAGTCATTTTTACATCCTAAATTATTAGTCACAACCAGATTGGCAAAACTAGACACTTTGTTGATATTGGTATTAGTGCATGGACATCTCAATTAGGGGAATGGTTTGTCTTGACCATCTAAGAGCATTCTTGGATTAGTGCACTAGTGTATATGTGGACATATATATTGATAGACTTGCATAAGATTGAACAATCACAAATGTGTTATCAAAGCGTTGTTCATTCTATAGTTGTGGAAGTCTAGTATATCTAAATCCTGAGTAGGTCAATACTTTTATGCTTATAGCATATGTCCTTTGATTCATCAATAATTGTGACACGCATTATTGTCAATAGTCTTGATGAGTTGGATGTATGTCATTACGGTATTAGCACAAACCTTCAATATAGTTATTGATGTACTATCGGTTACGAAAATGTAAGCACCTATTTTAGAGGTTCAAAAAAGTTAAACCTTGGTTTACACTCAACCTATTATAGGAGCCAAATTTAATAGCAATCAAAATGGTTCAATAAGCCCAAAAGGGTTGATGCTTGAGTTCTTTTTGACCAAGCGAGACTTAGGTCAACTAGACAAGAAATTATAGTTGGTTGATTTGGTATTACATTGATATACATTATTATATGTTTGGGTTTTTATTACTATGTAAATATGTAAAAAAGTTAAAATAATTGGAGCTTTAATCTAATGCATGTTTAAATGTTTATGAATTTTAGATGACGAATTTTTTTCCTATTGCTTCCGTATTGAATGAAAAAATTGATTGTATCAAATAATGTTAACTGAAAAAGAAACTTGGACATAGTTCTCACCTTAGGTATGTAAAAGTATGCCCTCGTTGAAGTCTATCATGAGTTGAGATGTGAACCAATTGAGAAGGACGGCTAGCTCAAGAAAAGTGGATTAAGACTAATAAGATGGCTAAGTGCTATACCTGAGCGTCTCTTACACCTGTATTGCAGAAGCAACATAAGTCCATTACAAGAACGAAAAATGTGATCTACAGTTTACATGAAATGTTTTCTCATACTACTCATCCCACAATACAAAAGGCGATAAGAAAGTTGATGTACACCAAGCAGGCAGTGGGAGCACCCATTTGAGAGCATATGCTCAAGGTTATGAGTTATCTCTATGAAGCCATAGATCTTGCTGCTAAAATCGACCCAACCATGTATACAATTATGGTCTTCGAGACCCTCTATAGTTCCTTTTCTTGATTCAAGTTGAATTTCAACTTAAACAGGATGGAGATGAATCTTCTAGCTCTAATGAAAGAACTCCAACTTCCTGAGGAGATCATAGGAAAGAAAGTGAAAGTTCACTTTACTACTGCTTGTAATTCTTAGACCAAGAATAAGAAAAAGAAGCAAATTGCCACAATTGCCAAAAGAGCTCAAAAGAAAAAGAGCAAGGTTGCAAAAAGGAATGGCAAAATTTTTCATTGTAACTAGAAGGGGCATTAAAAGAGTGATTGCCCAAGGTTTTCAAATAAGAAGAAAATTATGGGTAGGACTTTCTACATTGAGACTTGTTTAGTGGTTGATTCTACATATTTCTAGGTTGTAGAAACTAGAGACACTGCTTATATTTGCAGTTCTTTGCAGGAGATTTAGGAAACTAGGAAACTTAATGAATGGAAAATCACAATTTAAATTGCTTCAGAAGCTAGGATAGGAGCCTCTAGTTTAGGAGTAGTTACTCTAGAATTTGAATGTGATAAATATTTAGTTTTGAACAATTGCTTATTTGTTCCAAATATTACAAGGAATTCAGATTTTGCTACTTTTGTAATTTGTGAAGGGTAAGAGATATATTTACGTTCTAATGTTACAATTACTGGAAATGGAAAAATATCCTAGCTCCTATAACGATGCTAATGTTATGCATGCTGAATATAAAAAGAGAAATGCCGAATATAATGAATAGACTCTTTGATGTTTACGACTTGGTCATATTAACCAAACAAGAATCGACAGGCTAATTGATGATGGGTCTCTTGGACCATTAGACATGAATAAGATCCCACAATGTCAGTATTGTTTAGATGGTAAAATGATCAATATATAAGTTATGTCCAAAGGCCTTTATGAGTTACTTGAATTTGTGCATACTGACGTATGTGGGCCAATGACATTTCAAGTTCGAGGAGGCTATGAGTACTTCATTATTTTTATCGATGACTACTCTAGTTATGGACGTATAGCTAATGCACAATCTGATCTATTTGACAAGTTCAAAGAATTCAAGGCCTAAGTCATGTTAGGGATATGTCCTAGAAAATTCTGCACATATCTTAAAGTTGGTACACTCTAAGTCAATACCTATGACACCCAATGAGATGTGGACTGGATAGAAGTCTAATCTTAGGAATCTCAATGTTTGGGGATGTCCAACTTATGTACTAGCAGATAAGACAATAAGGTTTGGACCTAGATCTGTGCTATGATATTGGGTAGGATTGGTGAAAGGGCCCGTGATGGCTATTTCTACAATTCGGAGAGTCAAAAAGTATTTGTTAGCACAAATGCTCAATTCTTAGAAGAGGAGTGTATAAATAGTGGTTAACCAATAAAGGTAGTGTTGGCTCTATTTCGCCCCAATATGCCAAAAAGGTTAATATTCTCCCTTGATCACGAGATGATTTTTTTAGTTGTGCGAAAGACTTGCAGTCAACCTCAAAGTTTTCAAATATGTGTTGTTGGTACACTTGTAATCAAACTTCTAATCAAACAATCATACGAAGAAAGAGGTCATTCATAATCTCACTACGAATCTTCAAGAAACTTTAGATCCACTCGAAAGCGTTTCACTTGAAATTGCACAAGAGTCAAATGCCTAACTATCAACATTTCATTGATGAAAGAAATGACTAAGAAAAAATGTGATTTTGAGAACAAAAGCTGAATGTATGCAACAGAAGCTAGAATGCTTGAAAGCTAGAAGGCTTGAAAGAGAGTAGGTTTATGTCGTTGGGCTAAACTTGTATAATTGGTTATGTGTGTTTTTCTTCTCCTCATCTTCATGCTTTTATACCCCATTAGTCATGACAGACGTGGATCTGTCATGACTGAAATCACTCACAATTCTCTCACTTGCACCTCCACTTCCTCAATTGTTGATATAGTGGCTCTACTGTGCTTCAATGGTGCCAAAAAGCTCCGAGAACATGCTCATTTTTGCTCCATGATGAGCTAAATTTGAGTGAGAAAGTTCCCCACCAAATTAGGTAACCAACTAGGATAACCTCTACTTGCTAAATTCTAGGCAACCTATAAGACCAAATCTTATTTCATTTTTAACGATTAAAACTGGGTCCATCTAATATATAAATTAATGGCTCATTTCCTTCTCTTTCACCAGGCCTTATAGACTACAATTAGACCATTTTAGTGATGCGCAGCCAATTTTTCGTGTTTTGTCCAGCCCATTTTTGAGGCACAAGTTAGCCCATTAAACCTCCATAATTATAGTGTAAAAAATTTTCCCCTGTCAATCAAGTTAAAGATTAACCTGAATTGGTGTCTTGAATTTTAAAAAACCAACTGCCGCAATCAGAGACATTGCTTCCAAATTGTTGACACTTTTTGCATCCCTTTGCATACCTAACGCAATCTCTCAAGATTGCAAGCCAGAAACAGCCTTGCCTTCTAATCAACCAATGCATCTTGATTCCCACTTGATGGGCTCCACACAGTTCTTCATGTATCTACCTCCCTATTTTCATACTATTTACAAAATTTGGACAACATAAAAGTAGACAATCATACCCTTTTTGTAGCATTCACCCTCAATTAGTATGTAGTTCTGAGCTTGCATTATGATCTTTTTGGATGTCTTGAGGTTTGGATTCTTCAAATACTCCACAATTGGCTACCTACAATCAGCTACTAGACTTTCAACATTGAGCAGCTCCGTAGTCATTCTACTCTCTTTGATCGATGGGTGTTGACATTTTTCTACTAGAATGAGCTTCTGCGTCAAATTCGCAGACATTTGTAATCTAGAGGCAACATTGGCTAACTCGTTTGCCTCCCAATTTTCTTCTCATGGTAGATAATTGAGCATGATTGTTACATTTGTACTCTCCAATCAGTTGTCTCACCACCCGTTTTAAGTCACCGAGCACCTTGATGTCTCTTACTCTAAGTTCTTTTGGAATCTCTAGGCCAATCAAATGAGTCTCGTACTCTGCTCGATTATTAGTTCAGTCAAAATCTAGATTGAATGAGAAAGTGGATTTGGTACCTCTAGGTGATTGAATCACCATCCCTATACCTAGGGATTCTATCACGGCAAGAATGTTCAACACCAAAACTGGCATTGTATTAACTGATGATTCATTATCCATTAGTACTTTATTGACTAAACGACCATTCATCTAGACTTGAATGTACAGTGGAAAAATATGTTGAGTCATGGTATAAGATGGCTTCTTAAATATCACTTTCTTTGGGTAGTTCTCATCAACCGTTTGGATGGTGATCGTGCTTTGAGGCTCCTTTTCATCTACCATTTCTATCTTGGCTGGTCACTACATGTAGAGGCTTAGTATACGGGTGGTACGGTAATGACATTACAATGATATTCAACTGGAATAGCTCCTACTATAAATCAGCCAACAATATGACTAATCTCAAAAGATTAACTACAAATTGATTTAGTTTCTTCAGTTGCATGGCTACTCGGGTATTTCTTTGCCCTGACAGTTTCAGCTTGGAGTCCATCTTGTTGGATCCCTTGGATTGATTTGAGTGATAGAGCTTGATAGCTCACCCTAGCTAAGTATCTGGATGGTCCTTGATCATCATCCCATTCTACATGAGATACGCTTTTCAGTTTGAGGTAGTATGGTTCAAGATAGAATGATTTTATGTGCAATTCTTCCCTTCTTGCCTTCTCCCTATACTTGGCATCCAAGTAATGTCTTTTGTAGTATACGTTTCTATGTCCGTGCCAATGGTAGAGGAAAATTTTGAGTTGCACTCGATGCAACTTTTGATCATATTGTACTGGATAAGATATAACATACCTAAAACCTGCTCATACCTCTTTGGCTGCTAATTCTGTCTTTACTATCTATAGGAATCATCTGGTACTTTTTGTCTCATTCGAACCTTTTGAATTCTTGACTGATGGACCTTCCACTCAAAGCCCTTTTTATTCGGCAAACTTCTAAGATCAACCTTTATTGCATTGATTGTAGCCACTGCAGGGAATGAGTCTTCCTCTATCAACATGGTTTCATTGTTAGAAAATATGATGGCTCCTTTCTTGATGTTTTCCTAAAGCATATTACGTAAACCCCACATAGTGCAATGTGTCTAGAGATCATGTTGCTTACAGTATTCTTTGCTTTTTGGCTCTTCCTTGGATGGCATTTTGTGACTAGTAGGAAACGACATGAACTTTTCAGCAAGTAAGAAATGGAAGATATCTTCTGTCTTACTTGTATCAAAAGTGTAGACTAGACTATTTTGAGTGACTTCTTGGTTGCATCTATAGGTTTCACCAAGAATGGACACGTAACTGATCCTGCATTCTTGACGATCACTGAAATCTCTACATTGTGCTTTACTTCTTGGTAATAAGTCCTAGCTCAGGTCTTCCTCCTTCGAGATTCTTTTTTTGGGCAAATCATATTCTGCTATCTTCGCTGTTAGTTCATAGAAGTCTCGTACGTTGGAACTTTTTACGAAGCTCAATGTCCAGACATTGCTGAGCCATCTTCACAAACTCAATTTTAGAAAGGCATACTTTGCACCAGTTCCGCTTCATTTTGAAATTGGTCAAAAATGTGTCAAAACTTTTCCTAGGCCTTTGTGGCATCCTAGATAGTTCAACAATAGAAACTTCTGGCTCATATCTAAAGAACTGTGTGTGGAAAATTTTCTTCATTACTCTTTAGAAACTCGCATAATTTTGCGGTAATGTTGAAAATCAAATGAATGTTGGTCCTATCAAGGAATTTGGAAGTATAAAATTGTCAATATTATCATAATTAGCCAACTTACCACACTAGATCGTAAAGCGTCCAATATGCTCGAAAGTGGATTACATCTCCTCTCTAGAAAATAGCATGAATTCTAGTAATCTAAAACCTCGGGGATAAAGATTATCCTAGTCAATAAACTCCATCTATAGTTTCTAATATTCAGGAAGTCTAATTTGTCCGAGTCTAGGCCCATAAAGTTCTTGAACAACATTCCTGACAGCATCCATATCTATAGGTGGAATTTGGCTAGCAGGATTATTATAAAAGGGGGAAAAGGGGGGGTTAAATCTTGTAATAGATAAAAATTAAACAAAGAAATTGACGTTGAGAACAAGAATGAGAATTGATATTAATGAAAACAATAGCTAAGACTCACACAAAACATTCAAACAATTTATAAGAAATAATAGACTAACAATTTTAACAAGTATATGATGACAACATTCACAACAAGGTCATGGCCAAACTCAAGTTGTATGATTCTCTCTTAATTGCATGTAAAGTGTATGGCGTCTACCTCATTACGTGTATTCTTAATCGAAATCTAGCATGGCGTCTGCATCAATCAACAATCAAGAATCCAATAAGAGCAAAGAGAATATGAATGTCACAAGAATCCTAATACATGGTATTTGTACTTAGGTATTCAAGAATTGATTTTTCATAATTCATTTTCAACTGAATTATATGTTGCAAGAAAGAACATATTCAACAAGGCAATTGACCATGTTCTACAACAATTAATTCTAATACATGCTTCAAAGTTAGCTACTTAGAAAAACACAATACTAGAACTCACATAACATGGAAAAATCAAAATCATCATGCTTGTAGAAATTGAAATCCACACAACTTATAAAATTGAAAGCATGCTTAGGGCTTCAAGACAAGCCCTAACTAACAAGAGTTTAGTTATACATAACCAAATAAAACATGAAACATAAAAACATAATTACAAACACAAGCCTTGTTTTCTTCTTCTTCTTCTTCTACTCCTTCTTCTCCTAGCTCTCCCTCCTAGCTCTCTTCTTCTACTCCTTCTCCTCTCTATTTATAAAGAAAATGAGCACATAGTGGAGGAGTTAGTGCCATATTTTGGTGGTGGATTGTCCATCAAATTCGTGTGGTGGATTGTCCACTCTTTGAATGGAAATGGTATCATCAATGACATCAACTTTCAATTTATACACTAATCTTGTAACTGCATTATGGGCCTAAACGAAGCCTATTATGAATTCAAACCCTTCATCAATATTGTATATAAAAATGTGTAGATAATTATGGGCTTTTGAATCACTCAATTTGGACATCAGAAGCTCAAGTTATGGGCTTCTAAAGGTCTGATCTTCAAACAGAAATTCTGCTTCGGATATAACTTCCAAACTTGACTTCGAGGCAGCCTTTAGAGGCCCAAACGAACTCCGATTTTTGTGAACTAGCACTTCCTGCAAAGCTTGAAGTGTCCTCTAAAACTTTTCTGAAAATCAAATCTCATTCGGACAGCTCTTACTACCTCTTAACCTGCAAAACATCCAAGAAGGTCTTAAGTACAATAATCTTGAAAATTCAGCTTTTAAGCACAATTTCTTGGCATTGCTTTGGTAGTATTTTATCACTTTAAAAACGTATATTCTGGCACTTATCATTAAACCTTCATAATTATGATGCAGACAAGTAGTTTTACATGAACAAGATTCTAATTATTCACGATCCAATCCAACAAAAGCGGAATATGATGTACACATTACTTGACAAATTTTAGATACTACACCAGAGCTTCATCATGGTGGGAAGGTATCATGACAACCAAAAAAATACATGTTCATTGGAGAGTCATTTATGGTAGTCTTTAATGAGCTTGAGTTAGATCCCACAACATATGAAGAAGTAGTTTCCGATGTGGATGTCGACCATTGGCAAAAAGCAATGGAATCTGAGTTTTAGTAATGTACTCCAATGAAATTTGGGATCTTATAGATATTCCTACTTGAGTAAAATCCATATGGTAAGTGGGTATACAAGAAAAGGAGAGGAATTGATGGAGAGGTTGAAATCTTTAAAGCAAGGTTGCTGGTGAAGGATAGTGACTATGAGAAAACCTTCTCACCCGCAATAATCCTTAAGTTCATTAGAATATTTCTCGCCATATCAGCTTACTTTGATTTTGAGATATGACATGTGGATGTCCAAAATATTTCACTCAATGGAAATCTTGATAAGTGTATCTATATGATGCAACCGAAAATATTTATTCCTAAGAACTAAGAAAATATGGTTTGCAATCTTAAGAGTTTTATTTATGGACTTAAGCAAGCATCTAGAACTTGGAACATAAGTTTTGATTTGGTGATTAAATCTTTGGTGCCTAGAACATAGCTCACTTCTCCTAGGTCTTCCATGCTTAACTGATTTGATAAATAAATTTTAACTAATAACAATGTTGCTACGTCGTTTCCAATAAGTAATATGCCATCCACGTAGAGAATCAAGAACACATTGTTTGTACCATCCGATCCTTTATATACCTCTTAACCTTGCAAAACATATTTTCTTGGCTCTTAGCAATACATTCATTGGGTTGCATCATTTAGATACACTTGTCAATATTTCCTTTAAGGAAAACAGTCTTGACATCCATCTGCCGCATCTCAGAATTGAAGTTGGCTAATATAATGAGAAGTATTCTAATAGACTGAAGCATGACTACTGGTGCGAAAGTTTCCTCATTATCAATAATCTCTTTTTTGGTATATCCATTCGCCACCAACCTTACATTAAAGGTTTCATCCTTTCTATCTATTGCTCCCTTTCTCTTACATACCCACTTACATGTAATGGGTTTTACTCCAACAGACATATCTATAAGATCCCAAACTCCGTTGAATTGCATGACTGCAACTCAGATTCCATTGTATTTTGCCAATGGTTGGCATGCACATCGATAACTACTTCTTTGTATTTTGTTGGATTTGACTGAAGTTCATAAGAGACCACCATAAATGCGTCTCCAATGAACATGTATCTATTGGGTTGTCGTGCAACCCTCCCATTGTGATGAAGTTTTGGTGTAGCATCTAAACTTGGTCAAATAATGTGTAGATAATCTTCTAGTTGTGTTGGATTGGATTGTGAATCATTAGATTATTGCTCATGCAAAACAACCTTTCTTGGTTCACCTCTATTAATACATTCATCTTCTAAGAATATAGCATTTGTGCCAACTAATACTTTCTGACTCTCAAGATTGTAGAAATGGCGACCATGAGTTCCATTCGGTAATCATATACCCAATAACATAGCACACATCTAGGCCCAAACTTGGTTGTCTTAGTTGTTAGTACATAAATTAGACATCCCCAAGCTTTGAGATTTTAAGATCAGACTTTCATCTACTCCACATCGCATGGGCTATCTCAGGTACTGAGCTAGATAGCCATGTTTAAGACATGTGAAGCATTTTCTTCGGCATATCCTCAAAATGACTTAGGAAAGGTTGCATGACACATCATGCATCTTTCCAACTTTAATTGAGTTTTGTTTCTCTTTTTTGTGACCCCATTATACTGAAGCGTTCTAGGCATAGAGAGCTGAGAAACTGTGTCATTTTCTACTAGATATTATTCGTACTCGTATAGCAAGAATTCGCCACCACAGTCGGACTGCATAACTTTGATGCTTTTATCTAATTGGTTCTCTACATAGGCCTCAAATTCTTTGAACTTATTCAATGTATCAGATTTACAACATATTACATAAATACATCCATACCTAGAGTAATCATCGATAAAAGTAATGATGTACTCATTGTAATGCCCCAACCCGGGAAAGCTTTTGATGACGTCCGCACTTGTCACTAAGACCTCCTCACATGTCATATTATACGTGAAATTCTACTGGAAATCCGACAGCACCTGCTAGTATATCCAAGAGTGTCAACCCAGAGAAATGTGCAGCAAATAAGTAACACATTTCCACATTCCTACCAGGGCCTATGGCAACCTATTACTTGCAATCCAAATACACATCACTACCAAATATCATAAATAACCAATCAAAGTCATAAAATTAGAACCCATAGTCCACCTACCCGGTACAGATATCCTGATCAAATGGAGCACCCTCATGACCGTCAATCATTCATACCATGATGCTACTCTTATGCCAGTGATGTCATACAAGGTCAAATACTAAAACTACTACGATGGAAGCAACAAAAAAGGATGTACTAAGTCCTAAAGCTCTATGGTGATCTATCCGTGTCATGCATGCCTCTACAAATATGTAACTTGGTCCTTATTATCAATCTCACTTGGGGAATACAATGAAAGGAGATAAAGCGAGCAAATGTTTCAGTAGAAATAAAGACAAAGTAACAAACATTATCAAGGTTGAAATATTAATTAAAACATAAGTGCAGAAAATGACATCTAAACATGTTCACCAAAATGGAAGTAAATAATTACACCATATGGAACCTTGATTTAGTTGTACGACATTCCCATGCGCCATATGACAGTCAACAGGTCTACGACGTCATCATATGGTGCTCCAAATACAAATGGAATCTTGACCTGAACCTACAACATTTCCAAACTCTTCGAAAACCCTGAATAGCCCTGCGACATTCCACATTACACACACAAATATAAAAGGGGCTACGAGTCCTTATCCGCCACTCTATGATGCAATTACAATGCATGTCCAATATGGTTATGCAAGAATGTACATATATATACCAACTCTCTATATATACATACTACTACATGATGTATGTTCGTGATTAAACCATGTACAATAGAGATCAAACATGGAAAATGTATGTAATTCTACATTCAACACCATCCAAAGAATCATATACAAGGATTGTTCTTCCTTAGGAACAATTATGGCTAGAACATGAATAGAAGGACCAATAAAGAACTAAACCGCTCTTTAGAGGAACAGAAATTGAACATGAAAACATGGGCAAAATTTCCCTACATTGTTATCCAAGCAATGATAAAACCAATAATTCGACTCTAGGGTTTTGAATTTTCCTTAAACTATAAATTTTCCGAAGCTGGAACTCATTTCATCATACCCATCCAACCAACTTCACATAAAATCTCTCACCTATTTTCCTACTTTGTCTCTACTATCCTTGGCTCGCCTACCATTGCGCCTAGGCGTGTGACGCCCAGATCCGGGAACGCCACGGGTGCCCTCTAGCACCGTCCTAGGCTACTAATGTGATCATTCGGCAAATCGGATATTCGGCGGCATCTTCCCGTATATTAGAGAATGCCCTCCTGTATCAGAACACGCAGCACAATTCAACCATCACATCAATAACCTAGCTAGGCCTCAGGCCTCAATCACATGCAATCTTGATCCTAGGGGCCTCAGGCCATCCACTACCAACATGCACAAACTGATAATAAATATACACATCATCATAGTTCATAATATCATATAACCATATAATCAATTCTCAGCATACATCATGCATACACCCTCTGGTGCCAAATGGTTATAAGAGTATCATGAATAATAATTATCCACATCATAAACAAAATACATGCTAGAGTATATCCCTAGCATCCTCATCCTACCCAGGGCCATCCATGTCACAACCCGTTCTCACTGATGCGCTCCACCGGTACTCATACCAGTATCGCCTATGGAAGGAAAAGAAGGTAAAGGGTGAGCTAGAAGCTCAGTAGGGTAAAAAGGATCATCAAAGTAATAAGGTCGAATCCCAAGGAAAAGCAATGCAACAATATGATTCTACATCATGAACGTATAATCACCAATCACATAGAACAACAATCTGGGCAATCCCCTTTTTGAGCAAACCTCATCAATACCATGGCTCTCTCCATGTAATATCGAATGGGAGCAAGCTCCCCAACATCACACCGCTCTTGGATTACCCGATTGCGTGAACCTATCATGCCCGCACCCCTCCAAGCAAGGTCTCTCAAAACCCCACCTCCAGTGCGTTACCCCACATGGAGTTCACATGACTTGGTGGTAACTTTCTTCACCTCGCCATCCTTCCATGTAGCTTTCAAGAATCCTAAGGATCTCCGAGTCCATACTTGGTCTCCAATGCAAGTCCAATGCATAATGTCATGACATGCCGGATATATATATATATATGAACATCTTAAGTATATATACATATATATATATATATGAACATCTTAAGTATATATACATAACTACCATGATGCATGAATGGATTCACATTGTGCCCATAAGTGATGGAACATGCAATAGGACATGCAATTCAAGAACTAACAATAACCCACACACAAGGCTCGTTTCCCCTTAGAAGCAATTAAGGTGGAAACACAAACATAGGTCACTAATGAATAATCGAAACGCTCTTTAAATAGTGAGAACAAACAATAGAAAGAAGGGTTGGAAATCCCCTACCTCGTGTTGAGCAATTTACCAATAATCCCACAATTAGGGTTTTTTAACCCCGTTTCATCAAACCTAACAATTTACACAATGTCGTACTCATTTAATCATCCAACATCTCAATATATCATATCAATAATGAATTTAAACAACAATCAAGAGAAACTTACTTTCTCTCTCTAGAATTTCTTCTAAAATCCTCCAAAAACTCCACTTAGCTCCACTCAACATCAAACCTCGAAATCAACCTACATATATGTTCCAAATCAACCTATAAACAACATATCTAAAGCATAGAACTCAACTCTTCAGGAATCTAACAAATCTAGAAAACCTAGAATTCCCAAAACTGAGAGAAACTTACCAAAATCTTCAAACCCAGCTTGAATCTTCAATATAGCACTCCAATCATTATGAATCCTCAAGAATTAGGTCGAATTCGTGCTAGAAACCCTTTCTCCCTCTAGAAATGTCGCTCTCTCTCTCACTCTAGAACTTAAATGACCCAAAAAATACCCTAAAGGCTCGGTGGAACCTTTTTTTGAAAACATGTATTGCGCCTAGGTGCTCCGCCCTATCCTAACTTCCTCAGGCGAGGTGCGCCTAGGTGCCCATGCCCCTTACATTCCCCCCCCCGGTCGCCGGCTAGACTGGGCAGTGAGCCTAGTCCAGTTTCAATTTTTCGCTGTTGCCCCCTCATGCGCACAACCCACTGGATTGGGCGCAGCGCCTAGGCGCCTATGTGGTGCGCCTAGTCCAGTTTCATGACTTCTTGTATACACTTCAACACCCAAAATTATATTTCCTCTAACAATTGATCAATCCTAAACTCATATTTGGGGTAGGTCGTCACATCCTCCCTTCCTTAAAGAAATTTCATCCCGAAATTAAATACGCACCTGGATTGCCAAACAACTCCAGGTACTTCTCCTTCATTCGGGATTCCAACTCCCAAGTTATCGGTAAAGGTTGCAATAATCCAACTGGTCTCTAATGCTCTGCCTTCACTTGTTGACAAGTAAGACACTTCGTCACAAATCTAGCCACATCGGCCTTCATGCCTTTCCACTAGAAACTCTGCTTCAAGTCTTGGTACATCTTCGTACCCCCGAGATGCATGGCAAACCAAGAATGGTTTGCCTCCTTCAGAATCTCTTGTCTCAACTCATCATCTTCAGGAACCACTAACCTTCACACATATCATACTTCCCCATCATTCCCTCGAACCCATCCAAGACTCTCATCAATCACATCGAAATTATGATCTTCGTTTTGTGCATCTATAACCTTCTGTACCATCTTGGGTCTCGAAGTCATAACCACACAAATAGGTCTTTTCCTCTTGACTCTTCAATTCTAACCCAAACTGATTAATTGTCTCTAGAATCCCCCACTCATGCATGAATAGGCTAGTAATCTTCCGCTTCCTACTCAACGCATCCGCGACCACATTTGTTTTACTGGGATGGTATTGCAAATCGAAGTCAAAGTCCTCCAAGTATTCCATCCATCTCATTTGCCACAAATTCAACTCCCTTTGTGTGAATAGATACCTGAGGCTCTTGTGATTCAAGAACACTTCAAATATCTCTACATAAAGATAATATCTCCATTGGTTAAGTGCAAACACAATTGCCGCTAACTCCAAATCGTGTACCAGATAATTCCTCTCATGTGTCTTGAGCAACCTTGAACCATATTCTATCACTCAGCTTCGTTGCATCAACACACAACCCAACCTGACTCCAGATGCATTGCAATACACCTGGTAGCCTACATTCCTTTCCGGAACCACTAACACTAGAGGTGTTGTCAACCTCTTCTTCAACTCCTCAAATGCAGCCTCACACTCATCTGTCCATACAAACGATGTGCCCTTCTTCATAAGCTGTGTCATCGGCGATGCAACTCTCGAAAAGTCCTCAATAAACCTCCGGTAATAACCCGTCAATCCTAGGAAACTCCGGATCTCATTCTCATTCTTCGGTCTCTCCCATTTCAAAACCGACTCAACCTTGGAGTAGTCAACCGCTATGCCTTCTTGCGTGATAACACATGGCCTAGGAACTTCACTTCCGTGCCCCAAAATTCACACTTACTAAATTTAGCATACAGTTGATTTTACCTCAATGTCTGTAACACCACTCTCAAGTGTTCCTTATGCGCTTCCTCCGTAGGAGAATAAATCAGAATGTCATCAATTAACACCACAATAAACTTATCCAAAAACGGTCTAAGAACCCTTTACATTATGTCCATGAACACCGCTGGAGCATTTGTCAACCCAAACGGCATCACAAGGAACTCATAATGCCCATAACGAGTTCTAAACGCTGTTTTGTGGATATCCTCATCCTTAATCCTCAATTGATGATAACCCGACCTCAAGTCAATCTTGGAGAAATGCCTAGCACCCCTCAATTGGTCAAACAAATCATTGAGGAACAACAGTAACCTTATTCAACTGCCTATAATCAATACACATCCTCAAACTTCCGTCTTTCTTCTTGAGGAACAACACCGGTGCTCCCCACGGGGACACACTCGGTCTAATAAAACCCAAGTCTAGCAACTCCTCTAATTGAAGACTCAACTCTTTCAACTCTGCTGGAGCCATCTGATATGGCGGAATCGAAATTGGCTTGACATTCGGATGCACCTCGATAGCAAAGTCAATCTCCCTCTTCAGAGGTAATCCCCGCAACTCTTCCGAAAATACATCCATGAATTCCTCCATTACCCAAGTCATAGTAGCTACATCGCCCTTAGGAGCCGAAGTCACCAAACTTGCTACTCTACAATCCTGATACGAAGGGTTATCCATGAAATGAGGGCATCACATCCCCTTCGATCCCTGTAAATGAATCACCCCACCCTCCGATACTCTAAGAGTGATCCTCCTTTGCCAAAAGTCAAGCACTCATTGGTGCATTGTCAACCAATCAACCCCGAGTATTACATCGAAGTCTTTGAAATTTAACACATACAAATCGGCTTCCAGAGTTATTTCTCCAAATCGACACTCACATCCGAACACTACCCCCTTTAACGTGGTAAAGTGCCTGAATGGTGAGGATACCATAAACACGTATTGCGCCTAGGCGCTCCACCATATCCTAACTTCCCCAAACCCGCTGCTCCGAGCGCCATCCTGGGCGTGTGGAAATTTCACACCTAGGCGAGGTGTGCCTTGGCGCCCATGCGCCTTACATTCCCCCCTGTCGCCCGCTGGACTGGTAGCTGCGCCTAGGCGCTCGGAAGGTGCTCCCAGTCTAGTTTCAATTTTTCCCTATTGCCCCCTCATGCTCACAACCCACTGGACTAGGTGTAGCGCCTAGGTGCCTATGTGGTGCACCTAGTCCAGTTTCACGACTTCTTGTATACACTTCAACACCCAAAATTATATTTCCTCTAACAATTTATCAATCTGAAACTCATATTTGGGGTAGGTCGTCACAAGGCATGCCTAGGAATTTTGGATCTCTTAAAAATATCAATTTTTCGTCAATTTAATCTCCCATATGTTAATATTTGGGATTGGGTGTTACACTCATAGCTTCCCCGAGCTTGAACTATCATTGACCCACATATGTAAGTATGCACCAATTCAAGTAACTTAGTAGCTCTAAGGTCGTTGGACCAAAACAACCTTTTGGTAACTTTATCTTCTAAACAAGATTGACATTATGGCATCTTATTCATATCTAATGGAATAAGACCCATCATGAATTAGCCTATCTATTCTTGCGGGGTTAATGTGACCATGTCGTAAATGTCAAAGATTTGACTTCTCTACATGACATGTCAATTTAATCATACATCTATTCACATATATAAAAGCATAATTAAATAAAGAAAAAATAGAAAAATATGATACTACAACTAAGTTGGTCTTCATGTTTTCAACATGTCGAAAGCCATTTCCAAACGCAACTCCAATCATAGGGGAAAACCCAATCTTTCAGCATGTAAGTAGTATTTTTTCATGTGCGGAACTTTTCTTTGTGTCGAACTCCACCATGAATGCACAAAGCCAACTTGCACTAGCTTTGAAGTAGTGATACCTTGTTAAGAATTATTTTGATTACCCATAAAATTGAGTTACAAACCAAAACAACCCATAGGAACACTCCAAGCACAAATCTAGATTTTCTATTATGCTTGCGCATAGTTTTGGTTATGGGAATTTTTCGGCATGTTTTTGCATTTATTTTCATGTTTCGTCATCCAAAATATCACCATAAAGTAGAAAATAAAGTCACATACCTCTGGGGAGGCTTACAAGTGATTCTAATGAAATTTAATGCAAAGAAGAAAAAAAACTACACATTAACAACTTTACAAAAAAACATCACAAAGGCTCTAAACTCGAACTTATGTTGCCAAATCCAAAACTAAAATTATTAAAATAATATAAAAGCTTAGCGCAATATCTTGGGACTCAGAAAAATCATTATTGGCATACAAACAGTCACAAAATAAATCACACACCCTAGGCACCAATCTGGAACGCAATTATTTTTCTAGTGAATCTTTTTATTAAATCTTGATTTAGTACATACTAAGCTTCCTCATATACCATTTTTTGGTTGATAATAGTATTTAGAATATGCAAAAGAATTTTATGGATCATTCTTTGCATAGGTTCAAATTAAAATTTTGCTCGAAAGCCATACAACCCTAGCATGCAACTCTCTTATTATGTGTGTTATCCAGTATCCAATTATTATTGCATTTAATCCTACCTTGATTGTAGTATTAATTTTATACGAACTAATTCTTAGCTCTAAATATACAATCATCGCTTGAAAAAGATTAGAAATCAAGTACCAACCTCTTTACTTTCAAGGTCCAAAAGCTTTTCGTCTTGATGACCATCTAGACTACTTGATTACAAATTTGACTTATTGTTTGTTTGATTTTGATGGATGGATCATAAACCACCAATTCTATGAACAAATGGATAACCCAAAATGGCCTACATCATTTCCTAGGTAATCCCTAAACTCTCTAAGTAAAATAAAACAAATAAAATCTCTCAAGGTAGTGAACTTAAAATAACCCTAAGCCAAGCTCTCAAATATTTTTTCTTAGAAAGGGTTCTAGACTTTATTAGAGAGAATAATATGTATATATAGGAAACCAATTAGGATATTAGGAAATAAAGAGCCCACTCTAAATATAAGTAGGTAAACTCATATCAAATAAGAAAAAAGGAAAAGAAGTAGGCCTTTTATGCGTCTGACCAGTTGGGCCATAGCCCAATGCTTGGCCCAATGCCCCATGGGTCATCCTTATATGCTTGGCCCAATGCCCCATGGGTCATCCTTATACACCCATTTAGACTTTGAATTACGTTTATTATTTTAATTCCATAAAATATTATGTTATGATCTAAATTAAAATACACAATCCTAAAATTTTATTATTGGGATCTTATTGCCAAAGGAATACACAATAAAATTAAATCTATATATAATGCAACTTAAAACATTGAGATGACTTATGGAGAATCTGATTGATCTTCATTAATAGCACGAGAGATTAAATAAGGCTACCAAGGGGATTCTGTAGAACATATATATTATGGATGCACTCCCCAATATGTACAATTCTTACATTGAGGCTTTTCAATAATTAGAAACATGTCCCTATTTGTATGAAATGTGCTTGCATGTCCTCCATGCAACACCCGACAAGTTGGATTAAGTTTATTTGTATTATCGAACACTCTAAAATTCATATGTTCTCTGAGCTCTAGGTTCCTCTCTATCTATCCGCTAAGTCTATTAAATTGACCCGTCAATTAATTTAATTCACAATGCTTGATTCATAAGAATCAAGATGAATAGTGTGTGGATAGATTAATTTTATCATCTTAGATGGGTGCTTAAACTTTCATAACTAAAATAACATGAATGACTATTTTATAGGTATGCACTCATACCCTAGTGGCATTCATCCAATCCATTAAGACTATTGAAAATAATACGTGCCTCACTTATTGATGAATAAAAAATCCACACGCTATAAGGATAAACGTATTGACCTACTAAATATTGAGTATATCGTACCTCTACAACTATAGGATGAACAAATATTTGGTAGCACATTTCTGGTTGTTCATTCCCATGTAATTCATTAGTATATATGTCCACATATATACACTAGTGCACCAATATGAGAATCCTCTCAAATGGTAAAAACAAACCATTCCCTTAATTGGAGATGTCCATACACTACAACCTATATAAATAAAAGTTCCTAGTTTTGTTCATCTTGTAAAGCACCGACCTGTGAGGTGCTACTTTATCTACTGATCTATGTCATTAATGTGATTTATTATCAAAGATCCAAAAATCCAACCAATTGATTTAAACCTAGCCATCTCACAATTAAGTCAAACCTCATAAATATACCGTAAGGTATCATATAAAATAACATCTTGGACACACAGTCCTCAATCCGGCCCAAGAGTCTCGATCAAATGATACACCCTCCTTACCAATCATATATCCCACACTGACTATCTGTTCAAACGTGTATCGCAAACAAATTCATGAGTACTAATTTACTAAAAAAAATAGGAAAACAATCTCACTATAATCATACTCTCATATCTCAAGTGACCATCATGTCAACGATGCTTCTGCAGATTTGCATCCGTGGTACCAAAACCAGAATCACGTTTGGGAAATAAAGAAAAGGTAAAGGGTTAGTAGAAGGCTTAATAGGATATAAGAATATTGAATAGATATATAAGGCTGAATTCTAAGGGAAAGTCTCATCGACAATGACACTATTTGTTATTGCTGTGAGGTGAGTTCAAACACAGTTTAGCGTTTGGTGCCACATTTGTGACATGGTGGTGCTGTGAGTTCAAACCCAGTTTAGCTTCTGGCGTCTATAAATTACACAATTTATGTTATTTACCTATTATTTTAAAATAAATGCATGAAAATGTACTTAAATCTACCCAATTGCATATGCATTTAATAAATATATCAGAATTCAAACGTACACTTCATAAATTCATTACAAATAACAATTACAAATGATAAATTTTCGTAAATTAACAAGCGTAAACATCTATTGCTAAATGAACAACTCTGCTGCAATCATGTCACGGACTGTTGTCATATCAATATCCTCATCAACCCCCCATGGTTCTCCTACTGTGCTTGACCCACCTAAGATTGTGCTAGCATCTGTGTCGGTGTTCATATGAATGCTTGCATCACCATATGTGGAGGAATCTGCATCCTATAACTCTTGTAATTGTATAAAATTATGCAACGCAATACAGGCGACCACGATCTTAACCTGATCCTGGAAGTCATATGAGGGCTTCCTTTTTTTTAATATGTGCCACTTTGTTTTTAACCTAATCCTGGAAGTCATACCGAATGTGCGCTCAATTACAGAACGAAGGGATGAATGATAATAATTGAACGCCTCCCGTGGACTAGACACAACTGTCCTGTGTGGAATGTCTGAAGATGATATCGATGTCCCCTATAAGGTGCTAAATATCCTGTTTAGTTCGGATATCCTGAGTCAACCAAATAATATTTTCCTATTAAAAAAGCAGTGCATAAGATTATTAGCAAGTCTGCACAATAAAGGTTGAAATTACTAAGTTTAAATAAACGCATGAGATATGTACTTGGTAGAGGGTGAGGGAAGTTAGCATCTTCATTCGCAAGCACTTCAGCGAATATGTGGGAATCATGAGCTGATCCCTCCCAACCCGCACATACAAATGTAAACAACATGTCAAAGTCGCAGACCGCCATTACGTTCTGTGTCACTATACCTTTTATTCCAATATGTCGTGTTATGTCTGCACTTGACACTATCGCAGAAATATGGGTTCCATCAATGGCTCCTATGCAATCTTTAAAATAGGGAAAATATCTTTCGTTTTCTGCGATATACCTCGAAACCGTCGAAAATTGGGGATCTCGGGGCTTGACAATATCATCAGCCATCAACAACAAACTTTCTAACACATTATGAAACTGTCTGCTGATAGTTTCTCCATAATGTACAAACCGATCTCCAACTACTTGATTCCTCGCACCATGAGCTACTGTGTAAACAAACATCCCCACAATTTCTATGATGCTCAAATTTTCGTATTACATGAGCCCCTACTTGGATGTTAATTCATTACATAGCTTTCTGAACACCCGTCTATCCATCCTCAAAATGGACACACTCCAACTCGGATTACCACACAACATATCAACCATATACTGGTGCCTGTTTGGGCCGATGTCCGAGAAGGTCCTCGCATTACCAAACCTGAAGACTCACTGGCAGCAGCCATCGCCCCTGCAATAATCTCAAGGTCAACCAAATTATACAGGTCATTTTCATCAGCATTATTATCCATAACTTGATAAAATAATTTCTGGTTAGCTACAATTCAAACTTAGCATACATGTTCCTATCAGCAGAAATACTAAAACATATGCATTCCCCAAGTCCATAAGCAACACTGTAAGCCATACTAAAAATAAAGATCCAGAAGGCAATTGACAATACAAAGTCCAGTAGAAACAAAGCTTAAAAAATCCCAAACATAACATTAAGAGCTCACAATTCCTAAACATGTCTAGCAAAAACAACTCTTTAATTCCAATACAAAACTCATAATTAAATGAACTGTCCAAAGTGCAGTAGAAACAAAGCTTAAAAATCCCAAAACATAGCTGATAAAACAAGTAAATAAAGTCCCTCAACAAAGTCCATTAAAATGTAAAGTTCAAACGAAGCAGTAAAAATAAAACAAACTCTTCATGTCCGATTTCAATTGTCAGAAGCACCACCCCCTCTTTCTTGAACTCAGCAAGAAGCCAGTTCAGCCACCAATCCTTGCGGTAGATACTGGTGAAGTAGTCACGCTTCACTTTATTCAGAAAAAGCAACAGAGCAAAATTCAACAAAGGTCCCCCACTTGTCACAATCTCAAGAATCCGCAAGCAATCAACAATCTCAGCCTTATTGCCTCCTTCAGGTACACTTGCAATTGAGTTTGTTCTGCTATTGACAATAGAAACTAACTTGTCTAGTGACGCACTGATGTCAGCACATACATCAGCCGCCTTATGCTTCTTCTTGCCGCAGGATGCTGGTGTGAGCGACCTTCGCCTCTGTCGAACTGGCGTAATTGGGGGGTTATTTATTTCAACCTCAACATCATTGGTGTTGTCATAATCTGGGTCTGTGGACTCTCTTGTGCCAATGGAATTGACCTAAATATTGTCGTCAGTGCTAGTCCTCGGTTCACTACAAGAAATTTGCATATTACAAATGAAATTTTCCGTCAGTAAATTAGAAAAATTCGTCGGTAAAGTTGATTATCGACGGAATATCGATGGATGTTGTTCTGTCGGTAAAACCCTCGTCGCTACTCAAATACCAACGAAAAAATGTTCCGTCGGTAAATTAGCGACGAATGTTTTTCCATCGGTAAACTTACCGACGGATGTTTCCGTTGATATTAGGTTCGTTTCTGTCGATAAAAAATTAAAAAAAAATTAAAAATTAAAACTTCCTTCAGGAATCCGTCAGAAATCTGTCGGTAAAAATAAAAATAATAAATAATAAAAATAAAAATCTGTCGGTAAAAATAAAAAAAATATTACACAAAAAGAAAAAATAATATATCAAAGAAGCAAATGTAAGAGATAGAGTTCAATTTGACATGGAGAATGACATAGCACCTCTCACTACGCCTAGTTGCAAATTTAGCCAAAAAGTTCAAAGGTGCCGAACAAATTACACGGTAAGAACCCTCACACAAATTGTACATATACAGAGGTCACAAAATTGATTCTACATGCATATAGTTCCACAATACACAAATTGTACATATATAGAGAGACAAAATACATAAAGCTACACCACCTTCCAATAAGTTGAAGATGACTATCCAGAGCAATGACCAGAGAGCTTTTTCTCATGTCAATGAGATTAAACCCTGAGACATTAGTGAAATAATAAGAATAGAATATAAACCATCCGATAGCTGATTAGGGGCAACTGAACCAGCAACTTGCATAATATAATATAAGAAATTAGTAAACACAAATGGCTCAAACCAAGCCATGTCCTGTAAAATTTAAGGAAAAAACTAGGGATGGGATTGAGACAAAGATCAATGACCTTCCATAAGAATAGCCATATTTTTAAACACAACATGTAAGGGCTGGAACCTTACAAAAAAAAAAGGAAGATCCTTGGTATCAAAGATATAGCTATTCCAGTTATCATCCCAGTAAGAAAATGAGTCCCTTGGGGTGTGGTATAAAATGTAGTCATAGATTTAGGAAGAAATATAGTTAACAAGATCAAATATAATCAAAATTCAAAATGTAAAAGACTGCATTAAGTAACTTCACTAACAATTGAGAACTTAATCACTGGAGTCCTTCTAGAACACAATGAAAATAATTAAACTTAACTGATAGGATAACTATCTTTCCTAAACCACATTAAACATAAAAAGAAACACTTGATTATTAAGAAAAATGAATCAGCTGGAAAACATTAGTTTAACGAATGGAATTGATATCCACTTCCTCAAAATGAACTAAAATAGGCTACTAAGAACAACAAAAGAAGAGGCATAGGCAGTTTCAGCTTTCTAATCTTGTCACTTATTAGCAAACGATCAAGAATATTATCTAAATTATGTAAAGGAATACCTCCACTCATATAAAAATAAAAAAAGCATTTTACATCTCAAAATCAACACAATAGAGTATAGATAGTTGTGAATGTATTGTTTCTTACCAATTATGGAAGCACAATGCATATCAGCATAAGGTTCTTCTCCAGTGAGCAATTCCCACATAATTAAAAATCCCAAATGAGTAAACATCAATCTACAACGATGAAAACAACATGAGATGGTATGCTATATCAAATATGAGAAATAGAAACTTACGTTGAACATTAGTAATAAGAGTTACCTTCTCGGAAACCATATGACTTTTTCCACGCAGTAACTCAGATGCCATCCAAGGCAAAGTTCCACGAACGCCTCCGGATACTAACGTGTGTTGTTTCACCTTTGATAAGCCAAAATCGCCAGTCTAAGGCTCTGCTTGGGAGGCCGGTTTTGACTGGAATTGAGAGTTTTTTAAAAGGACCGGTTATAATAACCCTTGCTTGGATAGTTTTTAGACTCACTAGTTTTGGGGGGTTTTAAAACTCCCCAAAACCAGTCTAATATAATTTTGACCGGTTTAGAAATCACTGGTTTTCAATTTTATGCCTTTACTGCCCCTGTGACCTAACCTAATTCTCTCTCGCGCATGCAGGTTTGCACTCCTCCTTTCCGGCTGTTTCATCAGTTATCTTGGTGAGTTCTTCTCTACTTTTTGCTTCGTCGTACTCGTTTCTTCTCTTCTTCTCCAGTTGATTTTTTCTCTTTTCTTCCTAGAGTTTTATTTCGTGCAACTTCTTTCAAGATCAATTTCAAGGTATGGGTTTGTTTGCTTTATGAGTGTATGTTTTGTTTCTTGATTGTGTTTGCATTTTGTGATCATTTTGTTGATTATGAATATGGAAAGTAGATTGGTTGCAACAGTTTGGTTGTGGTCCTTCTCTTGCTTTTTCTTTTTTCCTTATTTGTGTAAATGGATCTTTTCTTGCTGCAATTCAGTTTTATATTGATTTCTTTGTCTTTTTCTTGAATCTTTGTTTGGTAATTTTCGCTGGCCATGGATTCTCCAGTTATGCTTATTTTTCTGGGGTTTTGTTGTTGACAGTTCTGGCATATTCTGCTGAGGTTTTGGGTCATATTTTGTAGTCTCTGGAACGATTATAGGCAAAGATATATGATTACCTAATTTGTTTTCCAAACTAAACTGGCTAATAGCAGCAATATAGAAGGGCAATAATTACAGGGGTTTATTTAATTGGTGTAGGATGTGTCGAATAATTTTATATTTAACTCTCGATAATTTTTGAGTGATTGTATTGTATGATGAAGTCACATGTTGTAGTGTGCTTACCAAGTTGCAGGTGTTCTTGTTACTGTGAGTTATCTTTTCTTTGGTACTTCATTAACTGGCAATTGAATCATGATGCTATTAGTGAAATGGAAAGGATAATAAGGATTCTTGAACAAAAAAATGACTTTTTCCACAAACGAATTGATCGCAGCTTGGAATCTTATACCAAACCAAGAGTGGAGAATCATGTTTTTCTTCTTAAATCAAGATAATTGACACTAGCCGACTAATAAGTAATGATAAAATGGAGACAGATAGCTTAGCTTGGTATGGACTTATTTTTACTAGTTTCTACTTTCTAAGTTGTATGAATTGATGGACTAATTATGTATGTGATATCAATTTTCTGATGGACAATGCACTGATTGACTTTATTTTATTTTAGGTAATATAATTACAAAATAATCACATTTAAGTGTTTGGTTAATATAGCTAAACTGCAATTAATTGTAAATTGTTTTTGGAATTTGGTATTCAATGTTTGGTTTTAAAGTGATTATTATTTTTTAAAGGAAGATGTACAATTTTATAATGTAAGAGGCAGGTTGTCTGCCTAAACAGACTCGCCAAACCAAAAAGACTCATAAGGCGCATTTCCATTAACATGGATGCTGACAAGTAAGAGCTGATTTTGCAATAGAATGGGCACTTTGTGGAGGAACAAGCATTGAAAGTGAGAATCAATACGAGTGCTTTAATTCTCACAAACTGGGACACTTTCAATACGAGTGTCTTATGAAGCAAAGAGATAATCAAGTCAACCACACTGAGAATAAGAATAAGAAATGGTTTTAAACTTTATTTGAATGGGTAAAAATGTAATTTAATCTTATAAAATCTTTTCAGAATCGGTGCTTCAATGCTTTCCCAAGCACTGGAATAGACTGTTTTAAAAACCGCTACTAAAAACACTCAAAACCGCTACCCTCATAACCGGTCAAAACCGGTACTTTAAAAACACCTCATTTTCGCTACCGTCTATTTTCCCAAGCAGAGCCTAAGAAATTATGCAAAACTAGGTGAATGAAGAGCAAAATCATAACCAAACAATTACCTGAACCCAGTCAAACCAATTTCAGCCCATCTGTATGAGAACAAAGAAACGATAGAAAATGAAGAGGAAAAACCTAACAATCGCCCAAACCCATTTGAAGGCCATTGACGCAATTAATCGGTCATAGAAAATGAAGAGCTAAATCTTAAGCAAACAATCACCTGAACCCATTCAAACGCATCACCACGACGCCTATAATTCGCCTGAAGACCAAGCGAATTGCACCAGCATCCCCGCGGCGTCGCTTCTTGGCAATCAGACTATGACTGCTGTGCTTGTAAGGAGTGGCAAAGATCGGCCCGTCATCTTCAATGAGGTTGAGTCAGTGCTAATTGCGTTGATAGATCGAGGGTTATCTAAACATAAATGGGAGGAGAATGAATCTGAAATGGGGGAAGCATTTTAAAATAAAATGCTTAGAATAAAGCACAATTTACCGACAGAATATTCCGTCAATAATTCATCGGTATTTAGCGATAAAATTTTTCCGTCGGTAATCTCCGGTTTTCTTGTAGTGGTTGATGCTCAACGCCGTCCCCTCGCCTAGATGATGACCTAGGTATGTAAGCAAATTCGCTGGTCGCACAAAGACCACCAAATAGCAGCTCCAATTGCTCCAAGTTCTTAGGTCCTTGAATGCAAAACTTTGCCACTTTCTTGTCTTCCTGTATCAAAGGTACAAGGAAAATGGCTTAGACGTAATAATAATGAAAATACTAAGGTTATATATGATTAAAGTAATTGTAATGAAACTACTGAGTTCACCTTAATTCTTTGATCCCACCAATCATTGTCTACGAGAATGGTATTTCGAGTAGTGTCCCAACCTGTCCCACTTATTTTTCATCTGGGGTTGATCATAGCGCTTACCGGTTTGCTCGGCAAAACTGGCCACGATTTTCTGCCAACCTTCTGTGTTAAAATAAGGGTCAGGCCTCCTCCCTGCCGTTACTTGTTCAACACAAAGATTCACAAAAATTCTAGTCTGAGCAGAGTCCCAGTTTGCCTTGTCTGAACTTGATTGTGCAGGAGGGGGTGGGGGGGGGGGGTGGTACTCATACTAATAGCATTCATACAATCATAAACAGTAAGTAAACAAATGTACGCCTAACGAAATAACCAAAACATTTAATACTGTGAAAAAAAATTAAGAAATCCTAAGAACAAGAAACCCTTAAGTATGGACATAGAAAAACAGCAAAGACAACGTCACTTTATGATAAAGCACCCCCATTAAACAGCTCGTGGACTTAATACATTTTGTGGATGTCCTCAAAATTAGAACAGTAGCAAGCAATTAATTGGAACATTAGCAAGGCACAAACAGTTTATATAAAGCTGAGCAATAGTTTTGAACTACAAACTAATCCAAGCTTTGCTAGACTACATTCATGTTATCCTTCAACAAAGAGATTTACATGAATATTAACTTGATAGTAAATTTATTTATTCGATTCCCCGCCAAAAACCAATATATATATATATATATGAAACAATGAAGCAAGCAGTTGTGCAGGGACATTATCGAAATGAAGATTGAAACATAAGCGAAATGTACATGCAATGCAGCTCATACAGAGCACATGACTTTGACCTCACAAGAGATTTATCATCAATACATACAGGTTTCTCTATCATTAAACAATGCAACTATAAAGAGACACTAAAATTTGACTAGTTTCCAAATCAGACAAAGAAAGAAAAAGAACAACTCCAATTTCTCTTTTATGGAGCAAGAAAGCACTCTGTCCAGAAACCTAGGTTTATCATCCATGTCTTAGATGACACAATTATCCAATACTACATGCAAATCAAACAAATAATCATAAGTGGTATACAAGAGATATGAGGGAGACGAAGGCAGCAGAGTCGTACCTGTCCCATTTGCAGCAGGCAGAGGAGCGGTCGTTCGTCCGTTCATCCGTGAACCCTGTCCAAATCGAAATAGAGACGAGTTGAGCGAGAAGTTGAGAGACGAGTAGAGAGATGGGTAGAGAAAGAAAGAGAAAGGGGGAGGCAGATTGGTACCATTTCGTAGGCAGATAAGAGTGCTCGGCCGTTCGTTCGTTCATCACGGGGTGCTCATCGCACCTTCCTAGGTCATCAATGTGATCCACTTCCTTAGTCATTAACCCAGTTCACTCAACCAGGACAACAACCCCAGTCAAAAATCCGGCAGCATCTCCCCGTATATCGGGGAATGCCTACCTGTAACAAAACGCAACAATAATCACAACAATCACATTATAACCTAGCAGGGCCTCCGGCCATCTATCAGCATGCAAATTCCAACCTAGCAGGGCCTCAGGCCATCTAGCAGCATGCACAAACTGATTCTCACACAAGTATCACATTTCACATAATAGAAATAATTCCAAACATCATTTAACAGGACTCAGAGTCAACCCCCGGTTCAGAAGGTACAATCACATAAATTACCTTCTAACCGTACCAAAACACACCCACCGGTGCCCACAATAGATAAATCATATATTATCTAATACAACAAGCGTGGAAACAAACAAAGTGCAATGCACTCACTATTCCAAAATCATAACCCTACTCCAAGTGTCATCCATACCACAACTCCGTCTCTACTGATCTGCAACACCGGCACTAGTACCAGTCTCACTTGTAGGAATGAAGGAAATAAAAGGGTGAGCTAGAAGCTCAGTAGGGTAAAGAGCGAACAATCATTATAGGCTGAATCCAATAAAAAGGCAATGCAACAATATGATATCCCAAATGCGCATGTCGCATAACACAACAATAACACTCGAGTGACCTTTCTGGGGAAAACCAATCATAATTCCATAATTCCAACTATGAATCATCAACAACAATCAAGACCATGATCATCCCAATCATGTCTTGATCACAACATCGGACACTCATCCTGGTTCTCCCAACCATCAATGGATGCAAGCCGACTCATCACATTTCCTCATTCATTTCTGGTTCTCCCAACCATTAATGAATTAACCGTACCATCCCCAGAAAATCACCCGGTTGTGTGAGTCCCATCACACCCACACCTCAAGTGTGTTGCCTCACATGAAGTCATTTGGTTGATGCCAAGCCCAACACTCAACCATCCTCCCATGTGACGTTCAAGTAGTTCCTAGGGTATACCCGAGTCCATACTCGAGCATCCCATGCAATTTGTAATGTACTCATGCTTCATGCCCTCAATTAATATATATATATATACTTCTCCTATATATATTTAAAGCTACTCATGATGCATGAATGATCAATCATTGCTCAATAAGCAATTGAACATGAACAAGGTTTAATGCAATCTACATTTCAAGAGAAAAACAAGAATAAATCCTAAGTTCGTTCTTCCTTAGAAACAATAAGGCAAAAACTCAAACATAAGGACTAATGAGGATACGAACCGCAATTTAAAGAGAAAAAGAATGATATGAAAGTGAATTGGTCAAGAAATCCCCTACCTCAATTAAGCACCACTTACAATAGCAAATTCCCAAAGTTAGGGTTTTTTTGGCCCTCTTTCACCCACCTATCAATTCAAGCATTCCGCACCCATAATATCATATTAACAACACTAATTAAGCAATAATAACATGAAATCGAATATTAATCAAGAGAACTTACTTTCTCTCTCTAGGGTTTTTCCCAAAATCCTCCAACTTCTCCAAATTCGAAACCTAGCCTAAACCAACGATTCAACTAGTAAAACAATCATAAATAACCCTATAATCAACATATCTAAGCCTTACCTTCCATCTATTAAAGAATCAAACAAATCTAGGAAAAATCGTAGAATTCCAAAACTATGAGAACTCACCTCAAACCTTCAAATCTTCCTTGATTCCACCTTGATTCTTGACATGCTTCATGAATCCATGGAAAACCAAGCAAAAACCTCAACAAATCTCCTTCTCTCTCTAAGTTTCTCACTCTTTCTCTCTCTTCTCGGCTTCCTTTGAGTTTCTCTTCTAAATGACGATTTCTGGTCTTTTAAAACTGAAATCCCGAAAGCTATCCTGACGCCCTGAGTATCCGTCCGGACGAATTACTGTTCCCGTAACCCACTGCCCTCACTCTAGGCATATCCGTCCGGAAGGCTAATTTATCCGTCCGAACGTATTACTGTTCACATAACTCTGTTTTTCCTCAAATTTATTCCCCGACTCCGTCTAAGCTTCGATTTGATATATTATGGGCCCAAACCGGATATGTGTGCTAAAAGTTATGGCCCAATTAGTGAACCTTGCTCAAAAATGATTCTTCGCTGTCTTATACAACTCGAATGGTCCGTAACCTCTTCGAATCCATTCTCCATAACTTATTACTCAAAATTTAACCAAACCTAATATTTTTGGGTCGGGGTTTCACATCTCTTCCCCCTTAAACAAATTTCGTCCCCGAAATTTAACAACTTGCCTAAATCCCTAAGTTTGCACAACACATTGAACATGCGTGTTGACGCATCCTCAATCCAACATCATCAATCCAACATCCATGTGGAATTCATTCTCTCCAAGGGATAATTTGACCCTTATTGTTCACATACATACATACTCTGCTAATCATATAGTTATTTCCCTCAATAATGTATATACTCCTCATAAAGATACACAAGCATATGCATATGTATATATTTCACACACAAGCTCGAAATACATTAACACACTACAAGGTTATACATAAAATACCAAGGGTTCTTACTCCTAAAACCTATATTTTCATACATCCAAACTTCCCGTTGCTCTACGAGCTTTATTCTTACACATAACCTAGACCACATGCAACTAGTCTTATGTGATACAATGCTTATCTTCAAACACTAGTTCTTCCTCAGATTCCTATTCAGGATCTTCCTCAAACCTCTCTGAATCCCTGACTTGACTTGCCAGGACTTTGTTCTTATATCTTAACCCTCAATTCTCATCCCTAAGACGTATAACTTCACGTCGGAGTCTTCGAGTCTCATGTTGTTGAATCTCCAGATTGCTGCTTTCCCCGTAGTTGTAACCCACTATTTCCACATAGTGATCATTCCTCAACTTATGAAGCATAAGTCGAGCACATTCTTCCTTGACATCTTGTTCCCCACCATTAAACGTGGTCCATGCTCTAATCACGCATCCTAAGGCACCCAACTCATATTAACAACACTAATTAAGTAATAATAACATGAAATCGAATATTAATCAAGAGAACTTACTTTCTCTCTCTAGGATTTTTCCCAAAATCCTCCAACTTCTCCAAATTCGAAACCTAGCCTAAACCAACGATTCAACTAGTAAAACAATCATAAATAACCCTATAATCAACATATCTAAGCCTTACCTTCCATCCATTAAAGAATCAAACAAATCTAGGAAAAACCCTAGAATTCCAAAACTATGAAAACTCACCTCAAACCTTCAAATCTTCCTTGATTCCACCTTGATTCTTGACATGCTTCATGAATCCATGGAAAACCAAGCAAAAACCTCAACAAATCTCCTTCTCTCTCTCTAAGTTTCTCAATCTTTCTCTCTCTCTCTTCTTGGCTTCCTTTGAGTTTCTCTTCTAAATGAAGATTTCTGGTCTTTTAAAACTGAAATCCCGACTGCCGTCCGGACACCCTGAGTATCCGTCCGGATGAATTACTGTTCCCGTAACCCACTACCCTCATTCTAGGCATATTCGTCCGGACGGCTAATTTATCCGTCCGGACGTATTACTGTTCACAGAACTCTGTTTTTCCTCAAATTTATTCCCCGACTCCGTCTAAGCTTCGATTTGATATATTATGGGCCCAAACCGGATATGTGTGCTAAAAGTTATGGCCCAATTAGTGAACCTTGCTCAAAAATGATTCTTCGCTGTCTTATACAACTCGAATGGTCCGTAACCTCTTCGAATCCATTCTCCATAACTTATTACTCAAAATTTAACCAAACCTAATATTTTTGGGTCAAGGTTTCACACTTGGAGTCGATTCGCGTGAAGGTCTGTGAGATGTACACCCTAGTCCCCTTTTTTGATGCTGCAACTGCGTTGGTCTAAAGTTGGCCGCAACGCATAGGAATGTGGTTCTCCAAACACGAGCGAGTACGTTGCATTTCAATTGAACGGCAAACGCTGTTCTAAAATGCTGGGCTAAACACTCCCAATATGTAATATAAAACATGAATTAAACACATAAGTCTAACACAATGGCCAATTATTCATCAGTTGACACCAGTTAACCGATTGACACCAATCACACAACAACTTGTGAGCGCACTCACTTCCAATACCAATCAAGAATAAATGACACAATATATGATGGTAACCACCCCACAGAGGATCTATACTCGGTTCACAACCAACATATTAGGATCTACGTGTATTGCCTCACAAAGAAGTCACTTGGCACAAGTCAAGCAAAGACTATACCTACCATCTTCCCATGTGCATTTGATCAATGTAAGGGTTTACAAGCCCACACTCGCACACCCAATGCAATCTCTAATTCACAACAAGGTGATATGCCATGATATATATATATATAAACCTTATGTACTTATATACACTACCATATGTTTCATGATCAAGATTAAACCATGATCATTAGGAGACCGAACATTTAAACTGGGTATGCATTCAAAAAATTAGAGATATCATGAATCAATTCATGGCCCATTCTTCCTTAAGAAGAAATAAGGCCAGAACACAAATACGAATGACCAATGAAGAAATCAAACGCTCTTTAGGAATCAAAATTAAACATGGAAATAAATGGGTATGGAATCCCCTACCTCCTCGTATCTAAGCAACAACACAAAATAAAAAATTATCCAAATTCTAGGGTTTCCATTCCAAACCTAACATTTGCCAAAAATCAAAACCCATATCATATCAACACATCATCAGTATCCAGTTATCCATATGAACAACCATTATCTCAAGAAAATTCAAGATTTTACCTTCTCTTTAGAAGTTCTCCCAAACATTGAATCTCTTTACAAATAAAACTTTTACTTTGAATCAACAACAAAACATAGATATGTAACCACAATTAAGTCTGAAATCAACTTCCCTAACCATTTAAACCCAACAACCAAAGTTTTCTACAAAACTATCAAAAAACCTAATTTTTAAAAACTCAAGAAACTCAACTCCAATCTTCTAATCTTACTTGAATCTTGTTAGACTCTCCAAATCCTTCAAGATCCTAGACAAATCCATCTGGAATCACCCTCTCTCTAAAATTTTCTCACCCTCTCTCTCTCTCTAGAATCATGTGAACCAAAATGTACTATCATTATGTCTATTTTTGGCTTGAATGCCCAGAATCTTTGTGGGTCGTGCCTAGGAAACCGTCTATGAAACGCTGCTCCATTAATTTTTTTCTCCTGTCACATGCAGTATTAAGCACTTCTAGGCACAAGAGCGCAACCCAAAGTTCCTGGTTTTTTCAATCTGTGCTAGGCGTGCCTAGCACTTCTGAAACTCCCAAAATCATTGTCCGTTTAAATGTTCAAATATCAATATTTAGGGTTGAATATGACATCTTTCCCCCTTACAAAAATTTCATTTGCAAAACATAACTACATACTTGAGTTCTCGAACAAGCTCAGGTACTTCACTCTATTCAAATTCCCAAGTACCATGTTCCACTTCGTGGTGCATCCACATAACGTGAAACACATTATGAACCTTCACCGACTTTGGTGGAAGTGCCAAACGATATGTCATCGATCCCACGAGCTTGAGAATCTCAAATGGCCACACAAATTTTGGTTCCAACTTCCATTGTTTGTTCTATCTCTAAATACCTCATCTTGGACTAAGCTCGAAGAAAACTTTATCACTGACTGCGAACTTCAATGATCTCCTCCTCCTATTAGCATAAGAATTTTGTCTACTTTTGGTGGTGATTAACTGCTTTTGCATCTTCTCAACTCGCTCACTAGCTTCTTTCACTATGTCTGATCTTGACACCACCTTTTTACTAACTTCGACCCATCACAAGGGTGATATACATTGTCTCCCGTAAAGCACCTCAAATTGTACCATTTTGATACTACTCTGAAATAAATTGTTGTAAACAAATTCCATGAGATGCAAGTATTGTTCCCAATTACCCTCAAAATCTATCACATAGGATTGTAGCATATCCTCTCGAATCTAAATAGTTTTCTCACTTTGCCTATCACTCTGCAGATGATATGCTATGGAGAAGTTCAATTGTGTAGCCAATACCTCTTGCAAACTATTCTAGAATCTACTTGTGAACCTTGAGTCTCGATCTGACATAATAAATAATGGCCCTCCATGGAGTCTCACTATTTCTTTCACATATAAAGCACCCAAGGATTCTAGGAAATAGGTATTATTAATTGGTAAAAAATTTGCTAACTTGGTTTAACTTGTCAACTATCACACATATCATGTGATGATGTCTCAAAGTCATCAGCAACCTCGTCACAAAATCTATCGTGAACATCTCTCACTTCCATTGTGCTATTGGTAGTGGTTATAGTAACTCTATTGGCCTTTGATGCTCTGTTGTCACTTGTTGACACATCAAACACTTTGCCACATATATGGCCACATCGTCCTTCATTACTTTTCCACCAGAAATTCCTCTTCAAGTCTTGGTACATCTTTGTACCTTCTAGATGCATAGCAAACCATGAATGATATACCTCTTTCAACTTCTCATGTCGCAACTGTTCATCGTCGGACACTACTAGTCTCCCCACATATCTCACGCCTGTGTCATCCCCTTACACCCACCTAGAACTTTCCTCAATTAAATGAAATGTTGAATCACTATTTTGCGCATTCATGACCTTATTTATGATCATCGGTCTTGAAGTCAAGCTAACCAAATATAATTTCTCGTCACCTTGTAACTCCAAACCAAACTAGTTGATAGTCTCTGTAATCCCCCATTCGTGCAAGAATAGTCTAGCCAACTTGTGTTTTCTTCTCAATGCATCCGTAACAATATTTGCTTTACCGGAATGGTATTGCAAACTAAAGTTGAAGTCTTCCGAGTATTCCATCCACTGTATTTGTTGTAATTTCAACTCCTTTTCTGTGAATAGTTACTTGAGACTTTTGTGGTCCGAAAAGACTTTGAACCTTTCTCCGTTGAGATATTTCCTCCATTGCTTATGTGAGAATACAATAGTCTCTAGCTCCAAATCATGCACTAGATAGTTCTTCTTGTGTGCTTTCAACTACCTTGAGCCATATTCAACCACTCTATCCCATTCCATTACGACACAACCCATATGCACCCCAGATGCATCACAGTATACCTGGTAGCCCATATCTCTCTTCGAAACTACTAACATTGTAGGCGTTATCAACCTGCTATTCAATTCCTCAAATGATTTCTCATACTCATCTGTCAATACAAATTATGCACCCTCCTTGTATGTTGTGTCATGGGTGCGACAACCCGTAAAAAGTCTTGGATGAACCTTCTATAGTAACCTGCCAGCTCTAAGAAACTTTGGATCTCCGTCACATTTTTAGGCCTTACCCAATTCAGCAGTGATTTCACCTTAGAGTAATAAATGACTATGCCCTATTGAGTAATCACATAGTCTAGGAATTTCACTTTTGTGGTCAAAACTCACACTTACTCAATTTCGCATACAATTGATTCTTTCTCAAAGTCTACAACACAAGCCTCAAATGTTCTTCATGCTTTTCCATTGTCAGAGAATAAATCAAAATATCTTCAACGAATATTACTACAAATTTATCCAAGAATGGATGAAGAACACATTGCATTAAGTCCATGAATACCGTTGGAGAATTTTTCAACCCAAACAACATCACTTGGAACTCATAATGCCCATATCGAGTCTTGAACTTCATCTTTGAAATTTCCTCATCCTTGATACTCAACTAATGATACCTCAAACATATATCAATAAAAGAGAAATGCATAGTACCTCTCAACTGGTCAAACAAATCATAATTCCTACAATGGATACTTATTCTTCACTGTAGCTTTGTTCAACTATCGATAGTCTATACACACTCTCAACACCCATCTTTCTCTTTTACAAATAATAAAAATGCTCCCCACGGGGACACACTCGGTCTAATAAATATCAAATCATGTAGCTCTTCTAACTAAGTCACCAATTCCTTCAACTCCGCTAGAGTCATTCGATATGGTAGAATCAAAATTGACATAACATTTAGATACAGCTCGATAGCAAAATTGATCTCTCTCTTTGGAGTTAATCCAGGTAACTTCTCTATAAATACATCTATATACTCTTCTAGTACCAAGATAGGTGTAGATAAATTGCCTCTACACATCAAAGTCATCAAACTCATAGTATTACAATCTTGATATGAATAGTTGCATAGAATGTGGGGACACGAATGATGATCTTCCTTTCCCAAAAATCTAACATTCCATGATGTTTTGACAACCAATCCACGACAAGGATTACATCAAAATCCTTGAAGTTCATAACATAAAAGTGAGCCTTTAAAGTTACATCACCAAACCTACATTCGCAAAAGAATGTTATGCCTTCCAATGAGGTAAAATGCCAAAATGGCATGCCTATGATAAACATCAACCTTCTAGGAGAGATATCCCACTCTAATGAATGTTCCAACAAACTATAAATAAAATAAGTTGTGACCCCGAGTCAAATAAAAATTTCTCCCATCAATTTGAAATAAGAAAGGTACCTCCATTGATGTTGGGATGCTCAGGAGCCTCCTGATTTCCCAATGCATATGTTCGGCCATGAGTGAACACTTACTATTGTAGAGGAATCTACTGCTGCTTAGCTCCACTCCTCTCCCTCTTGAAAGAACTGTCAAAGGAAGAGCTAGGGATGGTATACCAAGTATCTGTGACTGCTTTGGAGCTTTGCCACCTTGTGGACACTCATTCTTCTTGTAGCCTATCAACCCACACCTAAAGCATTTAAGTATATTAGTGTTGCACTGGTCCTTCCTGTGCCTCTTCTTTCTGCACTTGAAGCATGCCAACTTCCACCTTGTGGCCTAGGACCCTTGCCATAGTCCCCCTTTGGTGTGAAAGATCATTCTTTTGTCTCTTATTGCTACTTCCACCACCACCAGCACTAACTCCCAAAGCTGGATGACTACTCTGGGCCTCATTATGCTCACTTTGCACAAACTCAAGTGTCATCTCTACAATCTCTACAATCTCTTCCTTTTGCACTTGAAGCATGCCAACTTCCACCTTGTGGCCTAGGACCCTTGCCATAGTCCCCCTTTGGTGTGAAATGATCATTCTTTTGTCTCTTATTGCTACTTCCACCACCACCAGCACTAACTCCCAAAGCTGGATGACTACTCTGGGCCCCATTATGCTCACTTTGCACAAACTCAAGTGTCATCTCTACAATCTCTTCTTTTTGCACTTGAAGCATGCCAACTTCCACCTTGTGGCCTAGGACCCTTGCCATAGTCCCCCTTTGGTGTGAAATGATCATTCTTTTGTCTCTTATTGCTACTTCCACCACCACTAGCACTAACTCCCAAAGCTGGATGACTACTCTGGGCCCCATTATGCTCACTTTGTTCAAACTCAAGTGTCATCTCTACAATCTCATCATAAGTCCACACTATGGTTGCTAAAACTACCTACCAAGGCTTTGAAGGAAGCTGTCTCAGTATCTCACCGTCTCGCTCTCATTAGTTAGAGAATACTTTTTCCCAAACTTAATTCAATTCTTCATACGTCTTGGTGTACTAAGATGTTGTCACATTTGATCTTTGTAGTAACTCCAAAAATTGTTAGCCTTTTTTGTCTGAAAAGGTCGTTACACAAATTATTGCATGAACAAAAACTCAAACTATGCCCAAGTGAATTCAATCCTTCTTTGGTGCAAAGAATTCCACCATTCATGAGATGGTCCATTAAGATAGTAGAAAACCAATTTCACTTGTATATCATTGGGTATCTCCAGAGTATCAAGTCTTATACTAAGCTAAGTTAGCCTTTTCTTGGCCTCATATGCCTCTCCCTCTCCGAAAAATGTTGGAAGATTGGTCCTTCACAATATATCTATTTCCCATATACCTCTCCCTAGTCTCTGCACCACATCCACCTCAATTCTATCTCCAAAAGCCTATCCCTCACTGTAGTCCTCTAGATGTCTAACCAATTGTGCAAGGGTCTACATTTGTGTCTTTGCCTACACTCTCTGAGCTAGATTCATGACGATGCTAACCAGGGCCTCTAATATCACTGGCTACACTCTAGTAGCAGTAGGGGCAACCTAGACCACTAGTGATGCCTACAGCTGCACCGAAAGGACCATTAGAGTCATCCCTCGTCCATCCAACTAGACACCCTCACCATTACGTAGCTCTTCATGTGCTATCTCCTATTCCCATATCTCTATGCCCAACATCAGCTCTGATTCCATTTTGTTGTACCCATAGCCTCAACATACGTTACATGCTTGTAAAGTCTTATTGGATCATTTGTTGTGTGTTGGGCTACATTAGTGGAGAGAAGTTTTGAAAAGTGAGCATATGCGGCTTGCACTTCATGTTTGAGATTCAGTTGATGGATCACTATTTCATTTTATATTATGAATTGATGGCATGGATCTTTCAAGTGGTCATGCACACACACACATAAGAATGGTTTGGTTTCAGAATAAAGCAACCCTTTTAGTTAAAATCAAGACTTGGTTGAGATTTGCACTTCTTTGCATCATTGTCATGTGTTTATTATGAGGTTTAACCATTTAGGGAATAACTTGTCAATCTTACACTCACTCCTAATAAATTGTTTTGAAAGTAAATTTGTCCTCCAGAAATTCATCCCAATTGATTTTTTTCTATTTTGTTCGAGCCCTAGCGAAAAGCTAGTTGGGGGTTGCAATTGGGATGATATATTTCACATCTTTGTGGGGTTTTGAAAGTAAAAAACTTGAGTTTCAATGCTTAAAAGCCACATTTTAGGTTTGAGTTGCCAAAATTTGTGTAAATGAGCCAATGCACAATCTAACACTTTGACATAGTCATTTTAAGTGTTTTTTAGTGGTTCAAGTTGGTTTGATTGCTTAGAGATTTAAAACCCAAGTTTTGTGTATAGTGGATGAAAGATGTGGAAATGATATCTCTTAAGCTTTTAGGTTTCAATGTGCTGGATTTGATTTTTTTGTACCTAAAATTGGTTTTAACACTTGTTTAAGCTTGTTTCAGTCATTTATGACTTGTTTGAATGATTTTTGTAGGCTCTGGATTGATCGGGATTGTTATGGGAAACATGAAGAATTAATGAGACGAAAAATAAAGTTTACTATCATCCGTCCGGGCACATATCAAAAGGCATCCGAGCACTTAAAGCACAAGAGCAAACAAAGTCAAAAAATGGAGTAAAAAGGGATCACCGTCTTGACGGCCAAAACTGATGTCCGGATGACTTGTTCATGAAGGGAGGTAGAATGTTTTCCAGCTTTCCCCCGTCCGAACACCATTTTAACTTGTCATGACGGCAGCCCGATAACAATAGTTTTATGTGATTTTTAGGGGATATTTTGGGGAAATCAATATAATAAACCAATGGGACTCATTTGTATTGGGTTAGGATAGTCTTTTAACACATTTATGAGAGTTTTAGGGGTCTTGAGACCTCATTCTTGTGACAATTACCACTTTGGCCGAAATTTACAATTCATTCTAGGATTTTTGCTCTCTTGTTTTGTTCTTCATTTTGGTACCTTGTTGAAGTTCAAAAATCATCTACAAGAAGATTTCTAGGAGTTTTGAAGATCCAACCAACTAGAAGAATAAGTTCTTCCTTCTTGTAGAGCTTGAAGAGAGCCCAAGTTGGATTTGCCTCAACTTCTATTTGGAGATTGGAAGGCCATTTCTCCTCAACTTTTGAAATTGGATTTGATTTCTAAACTATTTTTACTTATTGTTATTTCATTTGGTTGTCATATTTGGATTCACAATTTCAAGTTTAATGTACTTGGTTATTTGTCTTTCCAATAGATTCTTTGCTTCAATGATTACGTTATATTTTGTTGTGTTTATTTCGATTCTAATTTTTCTGCAGTAGTTTAGTTTCCATTTCACTTATTGCAAATTAGGGTTTAGTTCAATCAATCACCCCAAGAGATAAAACCGGATCTAACCAATGGTTTGTGCAATTTTTCCACCACTTGATATTGTGAATATCATATTGAATTACTAATTAGGTTAATAATCCATAGACCGAAGACAAAACCAAAAGTCTTTGTGAGACAATTCGGGATTCATCCCTATTATTACTTTGAAAATCTTGCACATGGGAAAGCATAAATCCATTTACCAATTTTTGGTGAGTCAAGCCACTCCTCTACTACACCCACTATCCTTCCATACAACATTAGACCAACCTAAGGGTCTATCGAGCCCACACTTGACACCCTATGCAATCTCCAATGCTCAACAAGGTGATTTGGGATTCATCCCTATTACACTACTTTGAAAATCCTGCACTTGGTAAAGTGTAAATCCACTTACTAATTTTTGGCGAGTCACGCCACTCCTATACTATACACCTACTATCCTTCCATACGACAATAGATCAACCTAAGGGTCCACGAGCCCACACTTGCACACACTATGCAATCTCTAATGCACAACAAGGTGATAAGCCATGGTACATATATAAACCCTACATACATATATACACTACCACATGATGCATGATAGAGATTAAACCACACTCAATATGAGATCGAACATGTAAACTGTGTATGCAATAAACAAATTAGAGATATCATGAATTAATTTAAGGTTTGTCTTCCTTAGAAACAAATAAGGCAAGAACACAAGTACAATAGATCAATGAAGAAATTAAAAGATCTTTAGGAATCAAAATTAAACATGAAAAGAAGTGGATATGGAATCTGCTACCTCATTTCCAAGCAAAAGCAGGAAATTCAAAAATTTCCCAAATTCTAGGGATTTCGTTCCAAACATAACATTTGGAAAAAATTGAAACCCATATCATATCAACACGTCATTAACATCCAATTATCCATATCAATAACTATTATCTCAAGAAAATTTAAGATTATACCTTCTCTCTCTAGAAGTTCTCCCAAACCTTGAACCTCTTCACAAATCAAACTTTTACTTCGAATCAAGAACAAAACCCAAATATATGTAACCAAAATCAAGTCTAAAATAAACTTTCTTAAGCATCTAAACCCAACAACCAAAGTTTTCTACAAATGTATTTCTAGATTTTTGAAGAGTTAAGTTTTTGTTAGATTTATAGAATATGTTGGTTGGTTTTCTAAGATGTTTTGAAAAGATTATTTTTCATATGATTTTGTATATATATATATAGGTTTATTGGATCGATTTGGAGTGAAAGTTTGTTTTGAAGAAATTTCCAGCTTTGGTAGAAATTTCTCAAGAGAGAAAGGTTGTTTCGGGAACTTTTGGTTTTAATTTATATTCTTATATGATATTGGTAATGTATTGGTTATGAAATGGGTTTTGATGTTACCATATGATAAGTTTGGATGAAACCCTAGAATTCATAACTTTCGATTGATTATTTGTATCCTTGCCTAAATTTTATCGTATGAAGGATGAACCCATTAATTGAATTTAATTGAGTTGCTACCCTCAAATATATTTGATGTTCTATTAGATATTGGTTACTTATGAACATGAACATGAATCATGTAGTTATGTATATATATATAGGTTTTATTATATACATACTATTTCTTCAATAAAATTTTGGACATGCATTTTAGATGTATTGAGAACTACGGGTATGGGCTCATTGCTCCTTTAGGAATTATTTGTGATATGCTGACACACCAGAGGATCGATCAAGGCTCTCAGACATAGGGAAAGGCCTTATAGTTAATCGGGATTTCCATATGTGTTAATATACCCTACAACGATGTTGGGATACTATTTGGTTTGATGATTTAATTAGATTTGTTGTGTCCATATTAGGTGCCATTTTGTTGCAATATGCCTTAATTTATAATTCAGCCAGAATTTATCATTCTCTTATCTCTTTTATCCCTACTGAGCCTTCTTCTCACCCTATTACATTTCTTTGTTCACTTTAGGTGAGACTGGTATTGAGTATCAGGTTGCAGATCAGGGAAGGCACATGTGACATGGTTAACCACTTTCGAGCAATAGGCCTTTATTAGATTATTTGGGATATATAAGTTGAATTCTTATGTTAGTATATATAGTAGTGAACTTGTATAATATTTTGATGTATATGCATCTATATGATATGATGATGGATGGTCGTGAGCTCGCATCATCTGACCGGGACTCCCGTGCCATTTATGGGACTTTGGTTCGAATGTTAACACCATATGGTTATTGTTTGGATGATGTTGACGATTCTTTTATTGATCTTTTGCAAGTGGATAGGAGGCTCGGGGCCCTAGCTAGTTTTATGATTGAGATAAAAGGTCTGAGGGCTTGTTAGGTTGTGGATTATTTATTCTCAATCTAATATAAATTTGTTTCTCTAGGTTGACACTCTCCAATACAGGTGGAGGTGCAGCCAAAATTTCAATATAACTTCATGGGTTAGATGGCTTGTGAGAAAGTCCTTAGTGACGATTGTGATCCCACATATGGCACTCCGGGTCGAGGCATCACAATTTGGTATCAAAGCAGGGTTTGCGCTTTATGTAGGATATGGGATTAGGTTCTAGCATACGTGAGTATATGATAGTGAGTCTCCAAGCCATGTCATAACCTCCGCTAATCCAGTATGTTTTCTTTATCCCTTAAATACTCAATATTTGATTATTATTGAGTATTGATATGTATTGTGGTACAGATGGAAACTCATAGACATACTAGATCTTCTCGCACTGTAGCTACCACATGTGAAGGGGCCGACTATAGAGGCTCGATTAGGGGAGTATCCCACACTACTTGGACCACTTCCAGTACGCGAAAGTCAATGTTAGATATGGACATAAGTGATCGGGTAAGATGGTTCAAGAGCAACCAAGAAAGAACCCTAGAGTAGGTTAGACTGACAGTACAAGTTTCTTTTACTGATACTATAGGGAAGCTTGTGACATTGAAGCCTTGACTAAAATCATTACGAATCTGGTCCAAGTCATATACGCACAGACACAAACGCAAGTGGTTACAACACTAGAGGTTCCTAGTGAGGGGCAAGCTTCAGGAGCTAGTACTGAAAATGGGTTTGGGCCCAGACGTAAGATCTATGAGATAGATCAATTACTAGGTTGAATCCCCCCGAGTTTTCTAGTGAGGGGAAGGGGTATGAGACTTGTAAATGGCTATGCTAGATGTGTCAACGGTTGGATTCTATAGCTATTTTGGATAGTCGGAGGATGATGTTGGTTGCTTATTATATGAAAGGGACTACATATGACTAGTGAGATTCATTAGACTAGAGAAAGAATGACGTGACATGGGCATCATTTGAGTTGATCTTCATGCAGAGTTTTATGCCGGATAGCTTTTAGACGGACAAAGCTAAGTAGTACATGTAGCTGGTATAGACACCAAACATGGCAGTGTCTTAATATAGAATGAAGTATGTGAAACTTTATAAGTTTGGTAAGAAGTATGGTCAAGATGTTTGGAGCAAGGCAGAGAAGTACAGAGACAAATTAATCCCAAAGTTCGGGAAGTTGATGATTCTTTTTAGAAGGATATCATGTCATAAGACGGTGGATATGAATCTTAAGTTAGAGTAAAGAGAGCCCAATTCCCAAAATTGTTGGCATGTACAAAAGAGAGGGAAGACTTTGATAGCTGTTGGTAGTAGTGATAGTGGTCCGAATAGACAAAAGACAGATTCTCACTCTCAAAGAGGTTAGAGGGGTTATAGACATCAGGCTAGAGGCCACGGGGTGGCAAGCTTGTGTGCCATAAATGTGACAAAAAGGGTTACAACAAAGACTAGTGCATGTTGAAAGGGATAGTGTGCTATGGGTGTGGTGCGGCAGGACATAAGAAAAATGAGTGTCCTTAGGGTGGCAGAGCTTTAGGGCAGTATCACACACAATAACTACCACCGATAGCATCTATTCCAACTCGCCATTCTTTAGCTCCATCAGGGGGGTTGGGAGTGAGGCGGCTCAAGACAGTAGATACCATAGCAACAAACATCATTGATCCATGGGCGAGCATTTGCATTGGGACACTACGAGGCTTTAGAGCATCCCAACTTCATTGGAGGTACATTTAATATTTCCAATTGCTGGGAAAGATGTTATTTGATTTTGGAGCTATATCTTTGTTCATTACTGGTTCATTGGTACGTTCATTAGAATTGGAAATTTTATCGATAAGATGTATGTTCACTATCTCCACACCGTTTGGGCATTTTATCTTGTTGGAGGGCATAGTATTTGGGTGTGAGTATTGGTTTGAGGAGGTTTCTTTAAGACTGACCTCTATGTGATGGGTTTCATAGATTTTGATGTAATCTTATGGGTTGACTAATTGATGAAACACTGTGGGTTAATAGATTTTTGGGAGAGGAAGATTACTCTTAAGAGTACCGGAGGGAGGGGTGAAATAGTTGTGTGGATTGAAGGGGATTCTGTGTCCTCACTTCATGGATAACTTTTCGTATCAAGATTGTTGACTTCAGCGCATAATGCTACACCAATCCAGGTGGTAGAGTATTTTCTAAATGTATTTTCAGTGGAGTTGCCTAGCTTGCCTCTAAAGAGAAAGATTGACTTTGCTACTGAGCTGCATCCAAATATAAAGACAATTTCAATTCTAGCATATTGGATGGCTCTGAAAAAGTTGAAGTAGTTTATGACATAATTGGAAGAATTACAAGATCTGGGTTTCATCAGGCCAAATATGTCCCTATGGGGAGCACCAATGTTATTTGTGAAGAAGAAAGATGGTTCATTAAGGATGTGTATAGATTATCGATAGCTAAACAAAGCTATGGTAAAGAATAAGTATTCATTACCATGGATAAATTACTTGTTTGACTAGTTGAAGGGTGCTAGAGATTTCTCCAAGATCGCCCTGATATTGAGGAATCACAAGTTCAGAATATAGGATGAGGACATTTTGAAAATGGCATTTAGGACTCGGTATGGGTATTATGAGTTTTTGGTAATGCCATTTGGATTGACCAATGCTCTAGTAGTATTTATGGACTTGATGATGAGGACATTTTGAAAATGACATTTAGGACTTGGTATGGGCATTATGAGTTTTTGGTAATGCCATTTGGATTGACCAATGCTCAAGTAGTACTTATGGACTCGATGTAATGGGTTGTCCGCCCGTTTTTGGAGAGGTTTGTGGTGGTAGTCATTGATGAAATTTTGATATATTCTTAGAATATGGAGTGGCATGACGAGCATTTGAAGATAGTGTTGCAAACTTTGAGGGAGAACTATTTGTATGCCAAGTTGAGCAAGTGTGAATTTTTAGCCATCGAGGTGAAATTCCTGGACTTACAAAGAAATTCCCGGAGTGGATCCAAGGATCGCTGTCCATAACTTGTTTATCAAACATGGAGTGCATCCTATCAAACAAACTTAGAGGCGATTTCGACCGGAATTGATTCCAAAGATTGAGAATGAAGTCAATAAGCTAATTGAAGTTGGATTTATTCAAGAAGTCAAATACCCTACGTGGATTGCCAACATTGTTCCATTCATGAAGAAGAATGGACAACTCCGGGTTTGTGTTGATTTCAAAGACCTAAATAAAGCATGTCCAAAGGACGATTTTCCATGACTTATTACAGAGCTAATAGTGGATGCAACTACTGGACATGAAGTGTTATCCTTCATGGATGGCTCGTCTGGATACAATTAAATTCGAATGAACCAAAGGATGAAAAATTCACTGCATTCCGTACTCCAAAAGGGATATATTGTTACAAAGTTATGTCATTTGGATTGAAGAATACCGGAGCCATGTATCAACGTGCCATGCGAAAAATCTTTGATGAAATGTCGCATAAAAGGGTGGAATGTTATGTGGATGACTTAGTCGTAAAGACCAAAGATCGTAAAAATCATTTAGAGGATCTACGAGTTATCTTTGAAAGACTTCATTGATTCCAATTAAAAATGAATCCTCTCAAGTGGGCTTTTGGCATCACTTCTAGAAAGTTTCTTGGGTTCATCGTAAGGCATCGAGGTATTGAGATTGATCAAACAAAGATTGACGCCATTCTAAAAATGCCAGAGCCAACGAATTTACATGAACTGAAAAGCTTGCAAGGAAAGCTCACATTTATTAGAAGGTTTATTTCAAACCTTGTTGGACAATGTCATCCTTTCAATAAGTTGATGAGAAAGGAAACCCCATGTAAAAGGGATGATTCTTGCCAAAATGCATTTCATAGTATCAATGAATACCTCTTAAAACCTCCTATACTGATGGCGCCAATTTTCGGAAAGCCATTAATCCTATATATTGTTGCCCAAGAGAAATCCTTAAGAGTACTTCTTGGACAAGTGAATGATGAAGGGAAAGAATGTGCATCATACTATATGGGTCATACATGGGTAGGCACAGAGTTAAACTATACGCCAATTGAAAAGGTGTGTCAAGCATCAATCTTTGTAACAAAGAAGTTAAGGCATTATATACTTGCACATGAGATTCATTTAATCTCAAGGGCGGATCCACTTAAATTCTTTATGTCAAGGCCGGTTTTATCTGGAAGACTAGCAAAGTGGGCACTTCTCTTATCAGAGTTTGATATTGTCTTTGTGCCTCAAAAGGCTGTAAAAGGGCAAGTTTTAGCGGATTTTCTAGTAGGCCGTCCAATTCCAACATAGTGGGAACTTTCAGAAGAGATTCCGAATGAAAAATTATTCTTCACCGATGTAATACCATCATGGAGATTGTTCTTTGATGGTGCTGCTCGAAAATGTGGTGCGAGAGCTGGGTAGTTTTCGTTACTCCTCAAAATAAAGTCATGCTTTTCTATTTCAAGTTGATGGAAACATGTTCCAATAATGTGGCGGAATACCAAGCCTTGATAATTGGCTTGGAAATGGCTTTGGAAATGCAACTCGGATAACTTGAAGTTTTTGGAGATTCTAAGTTGATAGTCAACCAACTCTTATCAAAATATGAAGTCCGGAAGCTTGATTTTATTCCTTACCAAAAGCATGCAGCTAAGCTTTTGGAACAATTTGACTTGGTTAGTATTATCCATGTCCCAAGGAATGAAAATCGATAAGCAGATGCATTGATGAATTTAGCTATTTTATTAGCTAATTCTGATAAAGACATCACAGTTAGGTCCATTTCTCAAAAATGGATCATTCCATCATGGACACTTGAACATGAATATGGAGATGAAGTGAAAGTCAATAATAATATCCCAATAGTCAAAACTAAAAATGATGATTGGAGGCAACCAATCATTGACTTTCTTCAGTATGGAAAGTTACCTAGTGATCATCGTCACAAAATGAAGTGAGACGATGTGCCCCCAAATTCAATTATTACAAAGATACGCTTTATCGGTGTTCTTTTGACGGTGTTTTTCTTTGATGCCTATGCAAAGAAGAAGCAAATCAAGTGTTGGAAAAGGCGCATTCTGGGATATGTGGAGCTCATCAATATGGACCAAAACCTCACTTCCGAATAAAAAGAATGGGGTATTATTGGCCAACCATGGTTAAAGATTCTATGGACCATGCCAAAAGATGTGAAGCTTGTCAAGTTCATGCGAACTTTATACATCAACCACCAAAACCCTTACATCCGACTGTTGCTTCATGGCCTTTTGATGCCTGGGGTTTGGATGTTGTAGGACCCATAAATCCAAAATCTTCCGCTGGCCACTTGTATATCTTGGTAGCTACAGATTATTTCTCAAGATGGGCGGAAGCACTTCCATTAAAAGAAGTTAAAAAAGAGACCGTTGTAGATTTTATCCAAGGTTAAATCATCCATAGGTATGGAGTTCCCCGATATATCATTATTGATAATGGGAAGCCATTCTATAATAGCCTAGTGGAAAAACTTTGTCAAAAGTTTCATTTTGTCCAACATAATTCCTCCATGTACAACATAGCAGAAAATAGACTTGCAGAAGCCTTTAACAAAACTCTCTGCAATTTTCTAAAGAAAGTTGTCTCCAAGTCAAAGAGGGATTAGCATGAAAGGGTAGGAGAAGCTTTGTTGGCCTACTTAATAACTTATAGAACACCAACAGAAGCTACACCATATTCTTTGGTTTATGGCATTGAAGTAGTGATACCATTGGAATGTCAAATTCTGTCTCTCAGAATTGCTAACCTGCAAGGCCTTACAACGGAGCAAAATGACCAGTTAAGGTTGGAAGAACTTGAGTCCTTAGATGAAAGAAGGCTAGAAGCTCAAAAGCGACTAGAATGTTATCAAGCTCGTATGTCCAGAGCTTTTAATAAAAAAGTAAGTCCTCAATCATTCCAAGTAGGAGACTTGGTCTTGGCTATAAGAAGATCGATCGTGATCACTCGTCAGACTGGGGGCAAGTTCTACCCAAATGGGATGGACCTTATGTAGTCACGGAAGTTTACTCAAATGGTGCTTATAAGATTATCGATGAGGACGGTCTACAAATCGAACCTATTAATGCAAACATTTTGAAGCATTTTTACGCTTAGAAACAAGTTGTAATACTCCTTGCCCATATTAGTATAAACTATGAATGGCATTTAAAAAAAAACTCGCTAGATTGAAAACCCGAAAGGTCGGTCTAGGCAAAAAAAACATCCTTGCATGGAACTACTTTTGACTTTATCTCTCAAAAGGGGTACGTAGGCAGCTTGGGAATTCTCAAGTTCAGTCAAATTCAAAAAAATAATAATAATAATAAATTCTCCTTTGTTTGAGACAATATGTATTCATATTGAAATAAGTTATAAGGTTTCTTCTTTGAGAAAACCTTTGTATGTACTTGATTGTGCAACAAGATATTCTAAAAAACAGAGCAAGATAATTCATTGATATGAATGTTTGTTACATGAAGAAAAATAACTAGCTAAAACAATGCAAGAATAAATAAAGAAATAATAAGCCTAATGCTTATTGATCCATTTTGCTAGTCCGCGGAATCTTTCTTCTAAAGTTGTCTTTCGTCTAGCAATCGATTCAGTTGTGGTAGCATCCTTAACTTGGAGCTTCTCTACCTTTGAACGAGATTCCTTCAACTGATCAAGGTCCTCACTTTCTTTCTTCATTTTCTCATCAATGGAGCTAAGTTGGAGGACAAAACATTTTCTTGCTTCTCTAGACAAGAAATCTCAAATTTAACTTGCCTTTGTTTTTCCTCTACCTTGCAATATTCCTTGGTCAAATCTGAAACAATAAGCATGCAAGCAGAAACAAGATCTTCCAAAGAAGCCAACTCCTTTTGCTTTTCTTCTAGAGATGGAAGACGCATAGTGTCATTCTCCTCATGAAGGAAATCATCAATGTCATTCAAGTATTCAACAATCTTTGTCATTAAGGGAGAAATATCAATATGAAAAGTTGACGAAAAAAGTCTTTATAGCAGGATGAATTTTGAGTCCACCATCCTCTTAAGTCATATAGGTCTCCATCAAATGCCCTGCGAAATTCCTTTTCGAGATATGTCTTTATTGCTTCACGAAGCATTTCTTCATGCTCATTTAAAGGACATGGTGACTCATCTTTATGATTTGTTGATGTGGATAAAACAAAAGTCACTTGTGGGGATTTGGGGAAGGAAACTTTATATTTCAATGTCCTTGAAGTGGCCCCTCCATCTCCCAATTTAAGACTCCTATTCTCTGAAGAATTTGGGGATGGAATAACACCGCTTGCAATACTATCAGGAAGATCACCTGATGGACAATTAATTGGGAAACCGTCACCATAAAAACCCTCAAGGGCGCCAATCATCTCGTCTACAGGAATGTTATCGAAAGCTAAAAAAAAGGGAACATATTTTATTTTTCAATGATGAATTGGCAAATAATAGATAACAAGACAGAACCAAGCTGTATCTTATGCCTGAAGCCATCCTAAAAGCAACTTTAAAAGTTGCAGCTCTCAAGTTATAATCACCAGATGGAAGAACAAATCGACAAAGCCAGATTGAGAGATATGTATCTATCTCCAGTTCATCAAGTTTATCAGCGGATAATTCAAGGTCTAGTTCCGTTAAAAAATCTAAATCTCTCCTATCTTCGGAGGGAAAACTCTGGTTTGGAATCACTATGGGTCGTCACACACGTGTTTTTGTTCTACTCTTTAGAAATTCAAACTTTCCCAAATTTGTTAATTTTTTATACCTTGAATCTGCTTGTGGATTGGATTTTCGAGAAACTCCACTAAGCCAAAAGTTGATCCAGTGTGCATGATTGATTCTGTCCACTTTGTTCTTTCCGGATATATGTTTAAAAGCTTTAAAAAAATGAAGATAAGATTCTGGAAAGGACTTTCTGTTAGCGAGTTCTCTAAAACTTGGAATAACTTCTTCATAGTAGTCCCCAAGTATGGACAATCCGAAAATATCTCGTATTTCCCAAAGAGAAATTTCAATTTCTCCACACCTCGTCACAAAGGTATTGGTTTTAGGACACCATACCTCACATAGAGCCCGATATGTTAAAGAGGGACGATGATATTCCATCATAGCTGCTTGAACTGCTAGCGACAAGTCCTTCAAGCCTCTATCTTTGAGGAGCATAGCTACTCGTTTGGACCAGTCCCAAAAGCCATTGAATAATTTCTCCTCTAGAGTTCAAAGATGACCCCCATCTAACATGTTTGTTTCCAGTACTATCGACAATCAAAAGTCATGGGATGAATAAACAAGTAATGTAGGCCAGAGCAATGGGCATCCTTGGATGCCAATTCTTTGGATCTGCTAATCAAGGACATGTCCAAAGCTTGAAATCGATTGACACTCTCCATAGCAAAGTGACCAATCACTTCATTGTTGACATGAAGCTTGAGATAACTCTGCATGCCTGTAGAAGAGTGAAGTCCAACAAAAGTCATCAAAAAAAGAATTGTTTTCCCTTTAAGTTTGAGATTACTAGATTCTGTAATCCATTGAGGATTACAGTTTGTGCTACTCTTAGAATCCATCTTTGGAGCAGAAATCGGTTTGAAAGGAGTCATGTCTCTACGAAAAAAAATTCCAATTTAAGTAAGTCTAAAAAAAAGGGCAGAAAAAAAACTGTCAGAAAATAGAAAAAAAACTGACAGGAAAAATAAAAACTGCTAGAAAAAATACTGTCAGAAAAAATTGGCAAGGAAAAAAAATGGCAGAAGAACAAAAAAAACTGTAAAAAAAAACTGACATAAAAAAAATTGCAACTACCAAGAAAAAGAACTAAAAAAAAATCATATAAGTGCATCATGTTGAACAATACCAAATTGAGAAAATAATACCTTGTTATTTTATCCTTAATATGTGTGCCAACAAGAAGACAATAACCTAACAAAAGAAGAAGATATGTTAAGTCCAAGTCAAAGAAAAGAAAAAAAATTGACTTATAGAGGCATGCATACGTTTCTTATATAAAGAAATCATGAAATTGGTTTGAATAGTTACCTGTGAGACAACTAGAATAGAATTGAGAAGGAATGAACCAATGTAATAATATGTGAAAAAAAAAAAAAGCACGTTCAAGGATGGGATGTTTCTATTGAGTGGAATTGGGTTTTATAGAAGGGTTGTGTGCATTGGCGTACATACATGGGCCATATTTATAACAACTCTAATTTCTTTCTAGTCTCCTAAATCAAGTAAGATTAGGTACAAGTTACCTAATGTAAGTCAAATTATGTTTAGATAAAAAAAATCTTATTAAATAATTCAAGACTTAAATGATCTAATCTTTGATAAATTAAGTCTTGAAGCGACATTGTAGACAATAAAAAAAAATTAAATAATAATTAAATTACTAGAGCCCTTTAAATTGAATTCATTTAATTAATTTAATTTAATTTTTGAAGAGTCCAAACCAAATTCAGTTGGTTGAAGGGATAAAGTCTAAGATAATATCAAACTAAATCAAATCAAATTAAAATAAAATCAAAGAGATAATCACTAATTAAATGATTTCTCTAAAATACCCTTGATGTCAAAGGTTGGGGGCCAAGGGTAGGTCACGTAAATTCCACCTATCCCTTTACCTATGAATATCAAGCTCATTTGGTGGGAAGAGGAGTAGAAAAGAAAGTTTATGAACTTTGGGAAAACTCTCTCAAATTCTCCACAAGTCCAAGTCTCAAATCCGGAATTCTTTGAATTCCTTAAAGTTCAAGTGCTCCAAATCCAAGTTTTTCAAGTTCAAGTTCAAGTTCTCCAAATCCGGAATTCTTTGAATTCCTTGAAGTTCAACTGATCCAAGTTCAAGTCAAGTCTCAATCCATGTTCAAGCGAAGACCTAGAATGGATTTGTTTAATCCGATTAAGAACGTTACATTCTTCTCCAACCATTCAATCAATAATCAGAGGATTTGTGCACGTGACGATCACATTCAAAGGGAAGAGATCGAGTCCACTTTTATTTACAAATTTATAATTTCTACTAAATTTTAAGTGTATTTAATTTACAAGCGAAATTTATTGCGTACAATTACTATGATCATTAAAATTAACATGTACATAAGGAACACAACCAAACACTCTAAGTTGTGAAAGTTTTACCTCTTTACCACTCCAAACTTCTTCGGGCAACTTATTCTCCAAAGGAACTAACTGACTTCAATTAATAAGATAAGCCATGGTGTTAATAGCATCATCCCAAAACATCTTAGACAACCCCAAATGAATAATCATACTTCTAGCACGTTTGTTGAAAATTATGTTCATGCGTTTTGCAACACCATTTTGCTGCGGTGTTCTTGGGATAGTTTTCTCCATCATCATCCCATGTGTATCACAATATTCCCCGAAATCACTATCAGCACCTTAATTTCAAAAAAGCTTCAATTTAAACAAGAGCTTTCCATTCATTAAATATGCCAAACAAATTAGATTTATTTTTCATAAAATAAACCTATAATTTTTTGCTGTCATCATCAACAAAAGTAACATAATACTTGGAGCCATCAAGAGAAGTAATTGGAGAAGGCCCCGACATGTTAGTCTGTACCACAGCAAGCTTGTTCTTCCTCACTGTTCTTCCACCTGTTAGAAAACTAAGTTTCTTTTGCTTCCCCATAATGCAACTCTCATGCATATCAATATGAATTTTTGAAACTCCAAGAAATTTTCCATTTGACACAAGTTCCTTCATACCCTTTAGACTTATGTGACCAAGTCTCTCATGTCAAAGAGTTGAGTTACTCATTCTTTTTGTAACATCAAAAGTGCTAGTGCAATCATAATTCATATATAGAGTGCCAGTCTTTGCGGATTTTGTAGGTTAGGGCTTGAATCTTGATTATTTGAGAAAAAGGAGTTAAAATAGGTTTATTTGGACTTATTTATGGTTGTATATGTTAGATTTGTTGTTGGATTGGAGGGTTGTCAAGCTTGGAGGCTTGGAAGCAAGATTTGAGATTTTCTAGAGAAAGGAAGGTAAATTTTATTGATTTCTTGTGACAATTGGTTTTGATTTTTGGAATTGATGTTATGGGTGAGATAATATGACTACAGGTTTACCACATTGATAAGTTGAGAAATTTTCTACTCCATTTTATTCATGTTTGATATTCTTTCCTCTAAAATGTGATTCGATTTTTCATTGTTCTTTTACTTTATGTCCTTGACTTATTTGTTTCCAAGGAATGATGAACCTTGCATGAAATTCTTGGATTATTGTTGAATGATGAGCAGCATGCCTTATTACATATCTGAGCCCCTCTTGGATATGAATTACTTGAATCATGTATCAGGTAGTACTATATATTATAGGTTGATATATATATCAAAAGCTTGCTTATTCTTGTGTGAACATGTTATACATGCATTGTCGATACATTGTGGGCTATAGGTACGAACTCATAGTCCATATAGGCATTATTTATGGAATGTGGAATACCCTAGCGTCTTTTAGGAATTTCAAATAATTTGGGAATTTTCTTTGGGTTGTGTCAAGATTTCATATGTGTTGGATGCACTATACGGTACAGACGTGGAAAGGCTCAAGGTCTCCAATGATTTTTCAGTGGGTTCGTTCAACTAGGCCAGTGTCCCATATGTTGTAGTTATTTACTTGTATCAAATGTGCATGTTAGATGTCATATTGATCCATTACATTTGATGTACAATTCAGCAAGAATATCTTGCTTTACTCTTCTTTATCCCTATTAAGCCATCTACTCACTCTATCTTCTTTACCTATGTTCTCAGGTGAGACTGATATCAATCAATAGGCTACAGATCAAGGGAGGCAAGAGTGGCATGGGTGTCAGCTGAAGTATTAGAGTTGTGGGATTATGGTTGTGCCTATATTTGGAAATTTAGAGCAACGACAATGGTTCACATGTGTTGGACCACCAAATCCATATTTTGTGTCCCATTTCTATTACACAAAATTCAAACAACACACATCTCCCAATATAGCCACATCAACAAAGCACACGTCTCCCAATAGAGTCACATCAACAAAGCACACGTCTCTCAATACAGCCACATAAACAAAACACAAATTCCTAAACATTTTCTTCTCCCAATTTTAGTCAAGCCACCAACTTTCCTATCCTTCATTCTATACCTATTAAATTTACACCAAAATAAATACTAGGTCTCACATTTATTACGAAAATTCAAGCCACATACTCATTCACATCACCAAAACACATATCCCAATACAGTCACATCAGCAACAAACATTTTTCAAAACAACCACATCAGCAAAACAACACACATTTCCACATAATTTGTTGCCACAAAAAAGTGCAACCATTGTAGTTTCTCTTTGTACTTTACTTTGTATAATGACAATTATGACAGTATACCTATATGGTATATAAGATGGATGGTTGGGAGGGTTCTCCATGTCGGGATGGTCGGTACTCTTGTAACGTGTGTTTAGCCTATATGTTTGGATGCTACGATAGCGCATGTTTATTTATGATACTTGACACTAATTTCCTATATGGATTGTGTATGGACGGGAGGCCTAAGGCCCTACTTAGTGTATGAATGTGGTAGATGACTGGAGGCCTATTAAGATGTGGAATTTTATGGTTGACTTTATATGGTTAATGTTACATGTTTCCCTAGGTTAGCCCACTCTGGTATACGAGACGTTCTATTAGATTTCAGGTAGAATTCCATGGATAGGATGAATTGTGAAAATATCCTTAGCGTTCCCAAGTCAAGGAATTAAAGTTTGTTTTTAGAGCAAGGTTAGTTTTACATAGGATTTGGGGTTGAGTACTAGATATATGTCAACGTTTCTCCAGGTCATGTCATCACCTCCACTAATCCATTATGTTTTCTTCCCTTAAATCCTTGTTATTTCATTTCTATTGAATATCGTGATCTGTTGTGGCACAGATGGATACTCATAGGCAGAAAATATCTTCTCATATTGTGGTGAACCCAAATGATGGGGGACAGATGAAGAAGATGGAGAGGACACAATAGAGGCTAGGCTAGGAAGTGGCGCGTACCACTACACACACTTTCAGTATACATGAATCAGTGCCAGAGATAGACACTAATGTTAGAGTTGATAAGAGGGTTCATGAAGAACCGCACATTGAAAAGGGTCAAAAGAGGACCTCATAATAGGTGTTAGCAACAATCCAGGTCGCCCCTACCATTAATACAAGACAGCCAGTGACATTTGAGACTATGGTTGGTATCATCATGAATATGGCTGAGATAGTGTAGGTACAGGCACATACACAAGCAAAGGACCTAGCACAAATGATTAGACTACAAGAGGTCCATAGTGAGGGTTAGGCTTCTAGGACTGGCACTAAGAGTAGGCTTTACTTAGGCCTGGATGTGGGATCTATGAGTTGGACCAGCTTTGTAGGACTAGTATCTTGGTGTTTTTAAAAGAGGTAGAGGGGTACGAGGCCAGGGAATAGTTACGCTAGATGAGCAAAAGACTTGATTCTCTAGCCATACTAGATGATTGACGAATGAAGCTAATCTTCGATTATCTTAAGAGAGCAGCTAATGACTGGTGGGATTCCATGGATCAAAGGAAGAATTATTTGACGTAGCCATCATTCGAGTTGATCTTTATGCAATTGTTTCTACCAAAAGAGCTTTTAGCCTGACAAGGCCAATGAGTACCTGGAATTGGTACAAACACTGGACATGAGTATGACCCAATGGATGAAGATATATGGAGAACTTGATAAGTTCAAAAAGAAGTTTTATCTAGATGATTGGAGCAAGATTGAAAGGTATCGACACGAAATAATCCCAGACATCGGGAAATTGATGATCCCTTCTGGGATGATGATGTACGATAAGGCTGTGGATATGGCTCTTTAGTTAGAGCGAGGGAGTGCAAATCCCATCATTATTGGGACGTGGACAAGAGCCATAAGGCATCGAGGGTAGGGGATGAATGAAGTGTTCATAAGAGCCGAATCTCAGTCTCTGAGAGGTCAAAAAGGTGATAAATACCAAAATTTGAGACCATAAGCTGGTAAAATTGTGTGCTACAAGGGTGGCAAAAAGGGCCACAACAAAGGTCAATGTACCACAAAAGGAATTACTCACTATAGGTGTGATATGGTTGGCCACAAAAAGAGTTAGTGTCGTAAGAGTGGCAAGACTTCAGAGCATAACCGGCCAGGTGCCAAAATTAACACCTCCAACAGTTTCTCTAGTGCTTCTCTATATTGTTCTAAGGGGAGGGAATGGGGTGGTTCTGGGCATCAACTACACCAAGCCTAGATGCAGAAACATGTTTTTGCATTAGGATATCAGAAGGCCCCTAAGCATCGCAACTTCATTGGAGGTAGCTTCCATATTTCAAATTGTTTGGTGAATGTTTTATTTGATTGAGGAGTTATGTCTTCTTTGATTACCAGTTCATTGGAAGATGCACTAGAGTTGGAAAACTCACCAATAAGAAGGATGTTCATGGTATCCTCGCCATTTGAGCACTTTACCTTATTGGAATGTATAGCATTGGGTTGTGAGTGTCAGTTTTGAGAGGTGTCTCTAAAGGCCAAACCCTATGTGTTAGATTTCAAGAATTTCGACGTAATTAATGTGGTACATTGACGACTCAGTTAGAAGAGCTACAGGATTTGGGTTTTATCAGACCGAGTAAACTCATGTTGGGAGCACTAGTGTTATTTGTAAAGAACAAATATCACTCCTTGCGGATGTGCATCAATTATAGGCAACTGAACAAGGTTACTATGAAGAACAAGTATCTATTGCCTAGGATAAATGATTTGTTTGATCAATTGAGAGGTGCTAGCCATTTCTCTAAAATTGACTTGCGTTTAGAATATCGTTAGAGGAGGATTAAGGATAAGGACATTTTGAGTGTTTAGGACTGGTATGGGCATTATGAGTTCCTTGTAATGTCGTTTGTGTTGACAAATGCTCCAATGGTATTCATGGACTTAATGCAATGTGTTCTTCATCCATTTTTGGATAAGTTTGTGGAGGTGTTTATTGATGAAATCTTGATCTATTCTCCATTGGTGGAGGAGCACAAGAAACACTTGAGGATGATCCTACCGACTTTGAGGGAGAATCAGTTGCATGCCAAGTTGAGTAAATGCGAGTTTTGGGCCACAAAGGTGTGATCGATACTTTTTATCACAAATTAAATTCGCAATTCAAATACAGACGGGTTTTACCCAATTGCAAGAGTACGTATCGCAAAAAAGTAAAAGTGAATGAGATCGAATCCACGGAGACTGTACCACCTATCAATTAATTACAAAACAATAGTGCAAACTACCTAATGGCTAAGTTATAATCAAATTAAATATCAATGAGCGAGATCTAGCTTAGGATTGGCGCGCTCAACTGCCTCCACTTGTGCACACAGATTAATAGCAATTAAACAATTTAAAAGTTTAACGATGTCAATTGAAAGGCCTTGGTCAAGCTGCAATCAATTAAATTTCCCTAAACAATAATCCCGACTTTGGTCCAGTCACAAGATCTTTTCTTATTAGAGGAGTCTTGGTTTGTTCTCTCCTAAGAACATCCTAAAATAAGCATAAGCACTAGGAAATCAACAATAGGAAATCAACTATGTTCAATGTTCCCAAAACTTGGATCTTATGCAAGTTTTTGTTACTACGTCAAACACCGGGGCAAGGTCAGACGAATATGTTTCATAACAATTTCTAGAACTATGATGTTGATCAGACATGTATAACTATAGGAAATTAACAATTAATCGAGAGAACAAAGAATTAAACTTGGTTTAATCATCAATTGAATCTATGCGCAAGATTTATGGTAGAAGAACTTACCAAATCCCAACTAGAAAATAAATTAATTACACATACTACTAATGAAACTCATCACAATATCTAGAAAAAATGTTCAATTTCAAAAGAAAGAAGAAGAGCTTGACAAATCCTTGCTTGATTCCAATTGTTTGCTTTGCATGACCTTTCTGGCTCTCCTCTGTAACGTTTGGCTCTCTAGGGTCTCCTCTGATTTAATAAACTCAAGGTTCTAGCATGCCCCTACTTGCCACATCATCCGTCTTTTACATGAAAAGAATCAGGTCCCGCGTCTTGCGACCGTGCCTAGGGTGCAAAGATCGCCCAATAGCCAACTTGAATTAATTTGCCCCTTAACATCACCTGCATATCATAATAACAAACCGGGCAGGATTTTTGTACCAAATTTGACACAAAATTAACTCATTACAGCTAGAATATTAGGTGCTTTCAACTCCTAACAAAATTTAAAAAATTTAAACCTTGTTTGTCCACAAGCAAGCAAGCAAAAACACATTTAAAACCAGAATTTGTTTCTCTGAAATCAACCTTGAAGACTGGTAACACAACATTTCCATGCATAGCAACCAAGTACGAACTACATAAAAAAATTGTTTACTACCACTTAGGCGCACACACATTATTTACACAACCTCACTACGGTTCTGACTTAGTAAATTGGGAATTTGTCACTTCAGTGTTTATAAGGTTGTGTTTACTCTCATATGAATTCATAGGTGGCTGCATATGCTTGCATGTCCACCTAACTTACTATTTACAAAAAATTGCATTCCACAAATCAGAAGGATTTTTTTTAATCTTCTGAGTAGAATAGAACATAGTAAAAATGGCTTTTAATTCGAAGGTTACACTTTAAAGAAAGTGGCTCAATCAAGGTAAAACACATCACAACCACCTCAAAGGAAATAGTATACAAGGTGGCATCAGGTTATCAAAATAAGGTCAAACAAAAGCATGGCATAAGGTTTTTACTTAAATGAGCTACATGCCATAACATGTTCTAAAAGCAAAAACAAATAGTCAACCAATAGGGACACTATCCTAGTTCACCCTCATAAGACTTCAAAATGTAATACACCCTACTCCTTCCCAACATCAACAAAACATAAACCATCTTCACGGCAGAGTGCAGTCTCGGATAAGGTCGAACATCTCCTTTGGTTGTGCCTTATACTGCTGTTGAGAAATCCTCATCTCCTACATGAAGTCACCAACAATCCTCTGCATCTCAACCATAGTAGTGTCTACACTATCAACACGGCTCAGAATCTATTCCTGCACTAATTTTGCCTGCTCCAACCCAGAACCAAAAGCTCCCAATTTTTCCTTCCTTAGAACCCTCTCTCACTTCAGCTTCACTTAATCCAACCATATCTTTGCCTGCCGCCATCTGTTGCTACCTTAAAAACTGTACTTCACTTCTTTCCCACCAAGTTCTGTTTAGAGGAGCCTTCCTCTTCTCAGTGGTATCCAGAGGCTCTGGCTTAATACCTTCACTCAAAGAAACGAAAGTAACTAGCACTCCAAATGGAAACACCTGCCCCACATTCGTAGCAACCTTCACCCCCACAATGTGATCATAAATAGTGGCAGTTATGCCAAAATTCAACTTGCACACAATAGCATAAATCAGATAGCACGTTCTAGCATTCACTATAGTCATGTGGGACATAGGTATAACATATATTGACACAATCTGAGCAAGAAGCCTATACGATTGCAGTAAATCCATATACACAATGACATGCTTACTCACATCCATCTCTTCTTTACGAGTCAGCATATCTACCACAACACTACACTCAAGCCAAACCACCCCAGAATCAGAAGTACCAAAATCTCTAAACCTATAACTAGGTTTCTTAATCGGATCCGATAATTTCAAAACAGTACTTATTTTTCTTGCATTAAAGAAAACGTTCACATTAGCTACCCCAGGCACTAGAGCAATTGACAACCATCCCTGTTCCTCGAAAATTGAATACCAACTCACCTGTGTAAATTCATAAGTCACCACAAGTTATTCCACATGCAACCCTCGGTTCTTCCACACCTCCTCATATTGTGCCTTTGCCTCCGATTACACAAATCGCTCAATCAATCCATCATCGTCACTCTGGCTATCGGAATCCTCAACCGCCTTCTCCTTGCTTTTGATCGCAGCCATCTTCTTCCTCTTTGAACTCCTTGTGGAAATGACTATTCTTCTCTAGCTCTTGGGAGAAAAGAAATGAGATTGGAGAGGTACTACGCATTAGGGTCCCACTCAAACCCTAAAGAGGTTTTAATAAGTTCAGAATTTGCTGCCGTTGAGGTCGCAAATAAAGTTACAACATTTCTTTTGTTATTTTATTATTATTATTTTATTTTATTTTAATTGCAATTAAATCGTCAGCTAGAGCCCTCGATTCTTGTGCCCGCACGTTGCCTGTATTTCCAACATGTTCACACTTCATATATGATTCACCGGTTTATCTCTCCAACTTGTACTCCATAACCACCTATTCAATCCTACTCCTCTATTCCATACTTTATTACTATACCTTCCTCATCATTATCAACACAACTCCAACTCCCCTTTACCTATAATCCTACATTGGAATCCCATTTTTCCTAACTTAAAGAACATGTATGACACAACTCAAGAATGGGGTTGTGCAAATAACACAGAGGATAAGGCAATTTAGAAGAATGGAATCACATGAGTCATTAAACTGAAGTTAGGCTGAAAATCATCAAAGGTTACCTTCATCACTTCCATCGAATAGAATATAGTATACACATCATATGGTTTAATGCAAGTTCTAGCTATGCACTTATGATATTCATTCACACACAAGAATTTTTCTAGGGGCTCCTCACTTGGCTTATGTGTTCAAATAACAAGTGTGCCAGGTGGACATTCATTAACAAACAATCATGCAACAACTCGTACTACATGATGAAACATTTCATGATGATGCAGATTTTAAAGCCAATTCTAAAATTATGAAAAGCAAAATTTTTGTCAAAAGCAAATTCCCCTCCCCCAAACTTCAAATCAGCATTGTCCTCAATGTACAATAACAACGAAAAAATATGCATTGGCAAAAATTAACTTGATATGTAAATAAAAGGCATGAAGACTTAGCTAGATAAAAAAATATGGAAGATGATGCTCCTTCACACGGGTTACCTCCCATGAAGTGCTGAATTTAGTGTCGTCGACTCGACTTATTCATGTGTGACATCAATGACTAGTGGCCTGAAAATACACCACCTCCTCCAACAAAGCCAGAGTTGGCTCCTAATAAGGCTTCCCACGATGTCCATTAATCTTGAAAGTGTGTTCAGAACCCAAATGCTTCAATTCAATTGCGCCATGCAGGAACACAGAATGCACGATATATGGGACCATGCCATTAGGATTTGAGTTTACCCAAAAAAGCTTCAAATTGGAATTATAGACTAACACTTTCTGGCCCACATGAAAATTCCTGCACACCAGATTTTTTTCATGATACCTCTTCGCACGCTCCTTATATAGCTTGGTATTCTCATAAACATGTTGGCACAATTCCTCCAATTCATTCAGTTGTAAACGATGCCTACCTCCTGCCACTTTCATGTCGAAATTGAGTTGTTTGATTTCCCAATATGCACAGTGTTCCAACTCAACTGGCAAGTGGCACTCATTTTCATAAACCAAGCAGGAAGGATACATTTTGATAGGCGTTTTGCAGGCGATGCGATACGCCCATAAAGCATCATTCAAATGCTGTGACCAATCCTTCCGAGTTGGATTGACTGTTTTCTCAAGAATACATTTTATTTCTCTATTGCTTATCTCCACTTGGCCACTTGTTTGAGGATGATATGGTGTGCCAACACAGTGTGTTATGCCATACTTTTTCATCAAAGCTGCACATGAATAATTATTAAAATGACTGCCACCATCACTTATAATTGCTCGTGGAGAGCAAAACCTAGCAAAGATATTGTCCTAGAAAAACTTAACAACCACTCGATGATCATTAGTTCTTTAGGCGACTGCCTCAACCCACTTAGACACATAATCCACACCAACTAAAATATATTCAAAGCCACAAGAATTAGGAAAAGGACCTAAGAAGTATATTCCCCATACATCAAAAAGTTCAATGACCTGAATATTTTACAATGGCATTTGATGACAATCGAATATGTTTCCCATGCGCTGGCACCTATCACAATTCCTACAAAAATTCCAAGCATCTTTAAAAACAGTCGGCCAGTAAAAACCTGCATGAAATACCTTATAGGTTGTCTTTTTCGGCCCAAAGTGCCCACCATAGGCATATGAATGGCAATGCCTAACCAAACTCTTGGTGCTCACTCTGTGCAATACACCGGCGAATAACTTGGTTTGGACAGATCTTGAAGAGATAAGGATCATCCCATAAATAATCTTTAGCCCGTGAAACTATTTGCTTCCTCGTTGGTAAGACAAATGAGATGGAAAAGATTTAGTAACAAGACAATTAGCAATGTCGACATACAAGGGAATTTCGGCAATGGTGAGAAGTTGCTCATCTAGAAAAGATTTGCCTAAAGGTAGCTCATCTCTATCTTGTTCCGGCAGAAGGCGAGATAGATGGTCTGCAACTACATTCTCAACTCCCTTCTTGTCTTTTATCTCAAAGTCAAATTAATGCAAAGGAAGAATCCAAAAGATGAGTTGTCGTCTTGCATCTTTTTTGTCATTAAATAATTTAATGTCGCATGATCAATGAACACAATAACACGTGAACCAATTAGATATAATCTGAATTTTTCTAAGGCAAACACCAAGACCAATAATTCTTTTTCTATGGTGGAGTACTGCAGCTAGGCATCAATCAGTGTGCGTGATGCAAAGTAGATGGCGTATAGCATTTTTTCTTTCATTTGGCCCAAAACAGCTCCTAAAGAATAGTCGCCTGCGTCCCAAATTAATTCAAAAGGTAGTGTCCAATATGGAGGTCTCCTTATAGGTGCAGAAGTAAGAGCAGTCCTCAGCTGTTCAAAAGCAACTCAACAATCCTCAATCCACTCAAATTCAACATCTTTCGTCAGCAAAGCACACAACGGTCTTGAATTTTTTTTAAAATCCTTTATGAACCGGCAATAAAATCCTGTATGTCCCAAAAAACTACGCACTCCCTTGATTGTAGTTGGTGGAAGAAATTTTGATATAATCTCAATTTTCTCTTTGTCAATTGTTATGCCATGATTAGAAATCAAATGTCCCAAGACTATGCCTTCTTGCACCATAAAGTGACACTTCTCCTAGTTGAGAACAATGTTAGTTTCCTCATACCTCTCTAATACCAATTAGAGATGATCCAAACAATCATCAAAATTAGACCCAAATAAACTGAAATCATCCATAAAAACTTCAATGAATTTTTCCACCATGTCAAAAAAAAATGCTCATCATGCACCTCTGGAATGTAGTTGGCACATTACATAACCGAAAAGGCATGCGACGATATGCAAATGTGTCGCTATCTAATTATAACCACTATAACCATCAAGAAAACAATAGTGACTATGCCCTACTAACCTCTCCAACATTTGATCAATGAACGACAAGGGAAAGTGGTCATTTCTCGTCACAGAATTCAACTTCCTATAATCTATACACACTCTCCAACCCGTGGTCATTCTAGTAGAGATCAACTCATTGTGCTATTTTAAATCACAGTAATACCACTCTTTTTTGGCAAAACATGGATTGGGCTATCCCACTTGCTATCCGAAATAGGGTATATCACCCCCACATCTAGCAACTTCAAAATCTCCGCTTTGACAACATCTTTCATATGCGGATTCAATCTCCTTTGTGCTTCCCTGGTGGGTCGTGCATTATTCTCGAAGAATATTTGGTGCATGCACTGCGTAGGACTGATCCATTTTATATCTGCAATTGTCCATCCCAAAGCTGTCTTATGGTTCCTCAAAATCTTGATTAGCTTCTCCTCCTCCCCTAAACTTAAATTGGCAGCCACTATCATTGGTAATAATTTGTTGTCTTCCAAATAGAGGTATTTCAAGTGACTAGATAACTGCTTCAACTCCAAGTTAGGGCTTTCATTGTAGACGGAACAAAAGATATATTAGTTGGTGTCAATTGTTCAAAATGAGGAATATTCTTACCACCATATGGTTGATCCATTTGAAGTGCATGAACAACCTCCTCTATGCTTTCCTCCTCTTCCAAATCTCCAGCGGACATGATTGGGTTATATAAAGTTTTGGTCAACACAGTCTCCATGGAGTCTTCTTGTGTGACCTAAAACACCATACTCACAAGATCATCTATAATATCCATACTAAAACAATCAGTATGATCATCATGTGATTAAATGGCTTCAAACACACAAAATTCTTCCATATCTAACACAACAAAATCAGCAAGAAAGATCAAATCATTCACAGTTACCAACACATCCTCTAAAATTCCCCTAAGAAACTCTAGATCTTCGTCACATTCTTAGGCCTTGCCCAATTTAACATCGACTCCACCTTAGAGCAATCAACCAAAATATCCTCTTGAGTGATCATATGGCTTAGAAATTTCACCTTCGCAGTCTAAAACTCATACTTACTTAGCATACAATTGATTCTCCCTCAAAGTCTGTATTACAACTTTCAACTATCCCTCATGCTCGACCACTGTCATAGAATAAACCAAGATGTCATCAATGAACACTACCACGAATTTATCCAAGAACATGTGAAAAACCTATTACATCAAATCTATGAACACCGTTGGGGCATTTGTCAACCCAAAAAATATTACGAAGAACTCATAATGCCTATACCAAGTCCTAAATGTTGTCTTCAGAATGTCCTCATCCTTAATCCTAAACTGATGATACCCAGAATATAGGTCAATCTTAGAGAAATGCCTAGCACCTCTCAACAAGACAATGGATACTTGTTCTTCAGAGTAACCTTGTTTAGTTTCTTATAATCAATGCACATTCTCAATGAGCCATCTTTCATCCTTCTTCATAATAAACAACACTGGTGCAACCCATGGGACTGATAAAACCTAAGTACTGCAGCTCTTCTGGCTGAGTGATCAATTCCTTCAATTCTGCTGAAGCCAACTGATTGGAGGCAATTCGGGCAACTACTTTATAATAGATTCATATATTCTTCTACCACCAAGATAGGTATAGCAACAATGCCTCTAGGCACTAAAGTCATCAAACTAGCAACCCCGTAATCCTAATACGAAGGATTGTCCAAAATGTTAGGACACAGAATGCTCTTCGACCCACACAACTATATCTCTTCTCCCTCGAGTACCCTAAAGGTAATCTTCCTTTCCAAAGAATCTATCAACACATGGTACTTTGTCAACCAATCCACCCCAATGGGTGAAATGCCCAAATGGCGCGTCAACTGTGAACATTTTTCTAATCTGTGAGATTTCCAACTCTAATGTGTGTGCCAAGGAACTAGCAATTAGGATAATATCCTCGCCCAACAGTTTGAAATAAAGAAGGTCCTGTCATTCTAGATAGGTCCTTCTTATGGCCTTCTCGTACACACTTGAAACACATAATTTTGCCATCCTATGGATTTTAACCTTTGTCATGGTCCACCTTCTTGTGTAGGAGTCAATTCTCTATTTCTTAGAATAATTTCTGCCACCAATACCAGCAGTTGAGGCTGAACGATTCTTCGGTACCTCATTGCTCTCAGTCAACTCCAAATCTAGAGCCGCCTTATCCGATAAGGATAAACTATCCAACCGTCTACTCATTTGACATACACACTGGGCCGCCTCAGTTATATCACCATTACCATTAAATCTCTAGGGGAATGGTCTTTCAAAGCTGATCCTACTCAAACAATCTCTCCTTGGTTTCTCCACAGTCCCAACCTCAGCATTAGTTCTAAAGCATGCCCATCAAGTTCTCTAACCACCTATGCGTACACTACCTGAGCCAAGTTTATGACTATGCTGGCTAAATCCTACAGTGTAACTGGTTGCCCTACAGTAGCGCTAGGGGTAACTTGTAACCCCCGATGGTGCCTATACCTGCACTAGAGGAATCTCTGAAGTCCTCTTTTATCCATCTAGCTGGACACCCACATCAGTGCATTTCCTCCTTATAAACTATCTCTTCCTCACTCATATTTGTGCCTATCTCTGACATTGATTCTTGTGTGCTAGATGCATGCCTAGGGGTGCATGTCGCACATTTACCTTGTTCGCGACCTCGGCCTCCCTCATTTGCCCCCAACAATAGGTATCTCTATAGCCAGAGTTACACTAATAGTTCGATGAGTGTTCATTTGTGCCACAACAAATAACACTTATCAATACAGAATTAACTAATGAGGATTTATAAGTAAAAAGGAACATAACAAATATACAGAGGTTGTGACATGGCATGGAGATTCACTATCACACCCCTGACCCATTTAGAGATCCTACCTTTACCAATCGTCACTCTGATACCAAACTGTAACACCCCGACCCGAGAGGCTCTACTGTTTGTACCATCCTATGTCATCAATGTGATTTAACATTCGTCATTTATAATATAGTATCGAAGGGTGTCTACCTAGAGAAATGCACAGCAATCATATCTATCAATCACATCAACAACCTCCTAGCAAGACCTCAAACAATCTAGCAGCATGCATTCCACATCCTATCATAGTCTCAAACCATCTATCAACATGCAACAAGTATCAATCACCATGCAACAAGTATCAATCACTAACATACATCACATGTTGTCGATCATCATATCATAATGGGACTAATAGTCCACAATTCGGTCAGGGAGCCCCGATCACAAGGTCCACCCTTTCCACCATACAATTATCGACTCCAATAAGGTGTTAAACAAGCGTGTCTCAACATACACACAAGTGATAATGTATCATCAACAAAGTAAGAGTAATCATACTATGTCCCCACTCACCACCCCAAGTGGCCTACCATGTCACTAACACTTCTACATATTCGTAACACTGATACCTAAACTAGTGTCACCTGTGGGAGGAAAGAAGGGTGAAGGACGGCAAGAAAGCCCAGTATGGTAAAGAAGAATAATTATTAACATTAAGGCTGAACTTTTGGGGAAAATTTCAATGTAGAAAAATGTTATCTAACCATGAGAATAAACGCATAACCAATAACAATGGTTAATCTTTCCATGGTCGAAGCTTGCCCAGACCATTTGTTCAAATCATACACATATAGTGGTCACACTTTGTTAGCCCAAGCAATGGATAGTTAACTCAATATGTGGTCGCAACCATCCCACAAAAGACCTGGACTTGACCTTAATCGACCAATAAGAATCTTGGTGTGTTGCCTCAAATGAAAATCACTTAGTTTTATGCCCCAACTCAGACCTCACCCACCATCTTTCCATGTGACGTCCAAATAATCCTAAAGGATTTGGAGTCCATACCCACGCTCCCTAAGCGTCTAAAATGAATGCCAACATAAATATGCAATAACAAACATATCACCATCCTACATATAAACCCTTTTCTATATGATGCATGTTCAAGAATGATTCATGCACAATAGATGATCAAACATGTAATTTCAGGTATGCCACATCCATCCATAATCATAGTCATACATAAGGTTTGTTCTTCCTAGGAAGAAAATAAGGCAAGAGCCAACTTTGAAGACCAATGAAGAAATTCGAAAGCTATTTAGATGAGAAAAATAATTATGGCATCAAAGAAGGGTTAGTTTTCCCTACCTCGTTATCCAAGAAAAATAGAACTAGAAATCAAATTCTCAACTCTAGGGTTTCGGCCTTCTTCTCAAACCTATCAATTTAACAAAACTGAAACTCATTTCACTTCATTCATAAACCCCATTCCATATATAAACATAAATTAAACCAAGAATCCAAGAAAACTCACATTTCTCTCACTAGAATTTTCAAAATCCTTGAATCTCCAACTAATCCAAGTCTTCACTTCAAATCCCAAACAAAACCTAGAAATGTAATCATAAACAAACCCAAAATTAGCCTACTTAACTACTAATTTCATCCTAACAAGGATTTCTCCAAATCTACCAAAAAACCTAATTTCCTAAACCATAGAAAACTTACATCAATCTGTAAATCTTTGAAGAACCTTGTTGAATCTTGCCTAGATGTTCATCGATCCATCAAATCCAACCCAAAACTCTCCAGTAATCACTTTATCTACTCTCTTCTCTCTCTCTCTCTCTCTCTCTGGGGTGAATCTCTAAAAAAAACCCAAAAATTCATCTATTCTTGCCTATTAAAACTCAAAAATTCACATAGGTGTCCAAACACCTCTCAGTGTCCTGCACTCTTGGCCTCCTTACAAGTCTGAAGTGTCTAGACAGCTCCAAGCAGTGTTTCGATACTTCCTTTATCTTCTTCTTTTTTCAGTTTGGTTTTTAGCAAAAATTTAACTTAATGTCAAGGTTTTGGGTCAGTGTTTTACAAGGAGCACAGATTCTAAGACTATTCAGCACTTGACGAACATGAGGAAGAATGATTCATATTCATTGAGTGCCTTCCAAGCCAAAGTTTTTGAAGTAAACGCTAAGATTGGAAATTTTGATATGCATTATGTTGTGGAATCACTCAGGATGGCATTGTTGATCGAATATAAACTTTAGGATGCACTTACCATGTAAGAGCCGACCAGCATGATAGCACCATATGAAGTGGTCAAGAGAGATGTGCGGCTACGAGAAGACTTATCGCGGTAGTAAAAGGGGGCCATAATGTAGGAAAATATAAGAGATCAGTGAGAAAAATGATAGAGATAGGAGAAGAGAACAAAATCATTGGGGGAGAGATTCTAACCAAAAAAATTGATTAGACGGACAAGAAAACATGAGTGTTTGCAGCTTGGGCTAAGTTCAATGAGCCGCTTTATCAAATTCTTGCTAAGATAAAAGGGAAGTCATTCTTCTACTGGCCCAAGAAGCTGGTGGGTGATATAGTTCGGAGAGACAATTATAAGTATTTCGATAACCACAAGGATGTCGGGTATGTGACAAAAAAAAGGTGTTGGGATAATCAAAGGCATCTAGAGGAGTTAGTTAATAAGGGGTGCATGAATGAATTCATGCCCTAAAAGGAGAAGCAAGGAGAATGTGATGAGAAAGAATGATTAGTACCAGTCAAGGCATGAATGAAATTGGTTATAGGAAGGTCATTGATATGAACAAGATGACAAGGAAAAAGTGAGTTTTTGAAATGATCAAGGAGGAACAGGATCGGTGAAGGGTGTGACATATTGATGTTGACAATGCAGTAGTGGCAGTTATAGGTTGGCCTCAATAGCTATTATGAGGAATTGACATTGTGTCTACTAATGAAAATTTGGCTAGAATAGAGCCACGTAATGATGCCCTTTACATCGCATTTCACATGAGTGGCTTCATGATGAAAAAGTCCTACTTGATCATAGATGTTTGGTTGATATCATGTACTTTAACTTGTTCGACATACTTAGATTGAAGTAGGATTATTTTCTATTGGATAACTCTGTACTAAAAGGTCAAAGTAGGGCCAAAGATAGTTGACATAGATTTCTTGGTTATCTAGGGTAAACCCAGGAACAATGCTATTCTAAGAATGACCTAGTTGCATGCAATGCAAGTGGTACATCGACATTGCATAGGATGCTGAAGTTTCCATATGAGGGAAGGATCCATAGTGTACGTGGTGAGCAGTCAAGTGTTCTGGTGGATAAAGTGTGTCAATAAGATATATTTGTTGACAATCTATAGCAACAATCAAACCTCAACCGACTGGCAAGACAACTTGAGGGACCCAAAAGATCGAGAGAATGCTATACCTATGGAAGATTTAGTGCGGATCTCGGTTGGTGGAGATGAGTAGCAATATTTGCTAGTCAGAGAGGATCTAAAAATCCAAGAAATGAGGGAATTGGAGAGCCCATTGCTCAATAATTTAGAAGAATTTGCATGGTCGCCATGTGAAATCCCTGCTATAAGCCCTGAAAGTTTCTAAGCATAGGTTGAACATTGACTCCAGGTTTAAATTGATGAATCAAAGGTCAAGAAGGTCAACTGCTTAGCACCTAGAAGCAGTCAATATAGAGGTCGACAAATTAGTTAAGGCTAGAGAAATTAGGGATGTTCATTATCCTAACTCCTAAGTGGCTTTCCAATACTGTGGTGGTAAAAAAGAAGAATGGGTAGTGGCGAGTTTGTGTGGATTTCAATAATCTAAATAAGGCTAGTCAAAAGATTTATTTCATTTACCCAAGATTCATCAGTTGGTTGACTCAACGACGAGGTTTCAGTGGCCATGCTTCTTGGATGGATATAAGGGTTATAACCAAATACTTATTGCACCAGAGGATAAAGAGAAGACATCCTTTATTTCTCCAAAGGGAACCTTCTGTTATCAAGTTATGCCCTTTGGATTGAAGAATGCAATGCAATAAAGGCGGTTATAGGTTGGCCTCAATAGCTGTTATGAGGAATTGACATTGTGTTTACTGATGAAAATTTGGCTAGGATAGAGCCACGTAATGATGCCCTTTACATCGCGTTTCACATGAGTGGTTTCACGATGAAAAAGTCCTACTTGATCATAGATGTTCAACATACTTAGATTGAAGTAGGATGATTTTATATTAGATAACTCCATACTAAAAGGTCAATGTAGGGCCAAAGATAGTTGACATAGATTTCTTGATTATGTAGGGTAAACCTAGCAACACGCTATTCTAAGAATGACCTAGTTGCATGCAATGCAAGTGGTACATCGACATTGCATAGGATGCTAAAGTTTCCATATGAGGGAAGGATCCATAGTGTACGCGGTGAGCAGTCAAGTGTTATGGTGGATAAAGTGTGTAAAGAAGATATATTTGTTGACGAGCTATAGCAACAACCACAACCAAACCATCAACCGACTGGCAAGACAACTTGAGGAACCTGAAAGATCGAGATAATGCTATACCTATGGAAGATTTAGTGCGAATCTCGGTTGGTGGAGACAAGTAGCAATATTTGCTAGTCAGAGAGGATCTTCAAATCCAAGAAATGAGGGCATTGGAGAGCCTATTGCTCAATATTTTGAAGAATTTCCATGGTCACCATGTGAAATGCCTACTATAAGCCCTGAAAGTTTCTAAGCATAGGTTGAACGTCGACCCCAGGTTTAAATTGATGAATCAAAGGTCAAGAAGGTCAACTGCTCAACACCCAGAAGCAGTCAATGTAGAGGTCGAAAAATTAATTAAGGCTAGAGAAATTAGGGAAGTTCATTATCCTAAGTGGCTTTCCAATACTGTGGTGGGAAAAAAGAAGAATGGGTAGTGGCGAGTTTGTGTGGATTTCACAAATCTAAATAAGGCTAGTCCAAAAGATTTATTTTATTTACCCAAGATTCATCAGTTGGTTGACTCAATGACGAGGTCTCAGTGGCTATGCTTATTGGATTGATATAGGGGTTATAACCAAATACTTATTGCACCAGAGGATAAAGAGAAGACATCCTTTATTTCTCCAAAGGGAATCTTCTATTATCAGGTTATGCCCTTTGGGTTGAAGAATGCAATTGCAACTTTTCAATGGATGGTGACTAAGGTCTTTGGAGATATTATTGGGAGGAAGGTCGAGGTCTATACTGGTGATATGGTGGAGAAGACCAAAAAAGAAACAAATCACTTGGCCGATCTTCAGGAGGTGTTTGGTGTTCTTAAGAAGTTCAAGTTGTATCTGAATGCATCTAAGTGTGCATTTGGTATCAAATCTGGAAAGTTATTGGGTTATATGGTGACTTAAAGAGGGATTGAGGCCCACCCAAATCAGATTAAGTCTAATCAGGCTCTTGAAAGGCCATGGATGAAGAAAGAATTATAGCGGCCTACTAGGATGGTTGCAGCTCTGAATCGATTCATAAGCTAATCTTCTGATAAGTGTAAGGATTTTTACAGCTATTTCATAGAGGTGTAAATGACCGGGGAGAAGAAGCTAATAGAGCTCTGGCCCAACTAAAGGCGCACTTATACTCACCTATATTGCTCGCTACACCAAAGTATGGGGAAGATTTAACACTATATTTAGCAGTTCCAAACTTTGCTAAGTCCAGCCTTGGTCTAAGAGGATGGCCAAAGTCAAAAGATGGTGTAATATATGAGCAAGATGTTGGTTGGAAATAATGAAAGATATATTGCTTTGGAGCAGTTTATTCTAGCTTTTTTGATAGCTTCAAGGTAATTGAGACACTATTTTGAGGATCATTCAATAAAGGTACATACTTCATTTCCTCTTAAAGCTGTTTTGGGTTATTCTAACTTGATAGGAAAATTGTTGTCACACCCCGACTAGGGGAGTGTGAGGAAAACAAAGAAAATCAACTATTTGTGCTATATTTATCCTAAAATAAAAATACCCTCCTAACAAAAATCGAGCAGCATTCTCACTATAATTGAGGGATGCCACCCTGCACACAATATATATATATATATAAACATTTCTAATATTTAGTCTGTAATACCAATCATCCGCCATAATCCATGCCCGTCAAGGGTCCCACAACCACCACATATAATATTTTGCATAGGAGTCTCGATCAAACGAAGTCTACTCTTAACCCATCCAAAATAACTATAATAATATAAATCCAACCACTCACCACAAAGTCGACAGTACATAAAACTAGTACCATATCATAAATAAATAAGAAAACAAATTCAAAATATACAAGAAACACTACCATGTTAGGCCACCAAGGTCACGTCTTATCCTGCTGATATGGAGGAACCATACTCGCATGAAACCAATTATTATCCATATACATGACTTGATGATTCAACCACGTGTACACATTAACACTGCTTATCAAGACTTGAGTAATTAAGAATTATCAAAACAAGACATATAACTCGAGTCAACAACCCATGCAAGCCCAACTTCTACTCAAGTGATGCAATCCATATCCACCACTACGAGTTTTTCTTGGAATAAAAATCAATCACTTACACAAATATATTCATAACAACTCCTAGCACCAAAATAACTCTCCAAACATGTCACACACTTATCTCACAATCATCAATTATTTTATTTTTAAATTAAAAAATCAATAATATCCAAATCTAATTTGTCATTATGTTGGTGCTCCACGATAAACACCATTTGTGGTTTTTTTCCATTGGTGGAAGCACCAATGATGGTGTCCATTGTACTTCTCCCAAAGATTGGATTGATGCACGTGTTAGAATAGAACAATTTGATGGTGTGTGTGAGCGCATATATATATATAGATATATATATATATATATATATATATGTGTGTGTCTAGTCATCTCAATAATATGTGAGGTTCTTATATATACTGTCTTCTCCAGCCAGCTAGGTTTTCTATTGGTGGTTCTTTTTCTTTTTTCTCCCAGGAGTATTCGAGGATTTGTATAATTTTTTCATTCTCACACCCATCAAGTAATTACCAGGCTAAATTATTTGAAAAATGACCCCAAAAAATATTAGCATGCAATTGAAAGATTTTTTTTAAGTAATCATGAACGAAGTCATACAAGTTGTCTTTAGACTTCTGATATGAGTTCAAATTCGGGATATCATCCCACGACTCGTACAAAAAATTCCTATTTGATGACATTGTAAGTTATATCAAAGCTTAACGCATGATCACAATAAAGAATTTTCTAAGTCCATACACTAAACTTTCACCAAGTGATCATTACACAAATGAAGATTTAAATGCGATATTTATTGTATAAATAATTGGGAGACATTTGTTGAATAAATTTAAAATCACAAAATATTACAGCAATAAAGTTGGGTTATCCGTAATAGTTGGATTGGGAGTGTTCTTAACTTCTTTCAATGTATTGCACATAAAGAAAGAATATATGTGTTGTGCCTTTGACTATGTCGATGTAGATAACATATATAATGCATATTCTTAATTACATCACTTCACATTGAACTTGGATTAAAGTTCCAAAAGCTGCCTAAAATTTCTGTGTGCGCACGCGCATATTGAAAAATTCACTTCGTATGTGTTGAATTGTAGGTGGATCTAATTTTGTAAACTTATTAAGATGAAGTTCACCCATAAAATTTATATCGAGACAAGTCCAATCCGCTGTCACTCTTGTATTTTATTTTTTTCCATCAACAAATTTTTAAAACGTTTTTTCTCTCAAAATACATCATATATTCTTTTTAAAAATACATTTTTTTAAAATGCATATTCGAATTCAACATATAAAACTCTCTCTAACAATTAACTAAATCTAAAGAGAAAAAAATAAAAACTATTCTCGATTTTTTGTGTGTAAAATTGTCAATTAAATTGTTGTAATCAAATTTAGCAGTCATTTTTTTCTCAATAAGCTAGATGTCCAAACCCTTCAATCTATCTTGTGAGATAATTGATCGGAGATAGTTCTAATAGGTAGAATTAATATTATCCTATTAAATGAAAACTCGGAAGTGCCTTCATATTTTTGAAAATGCTCAAATCTTATCTTGAGTGAAGAAAGAGCTCTGTGCAAATTGTGGGCTAAACTACAAAACAGTTTAGTTAAATAACTGTACAAAAACAGTCCATCTTCTTACCATTATATTAAATGGTATAATCTTCACCATCGAAAAAAATTAACATTTAAAATAAAATAAAATTACAATACGCATGTCATTACACACTAAATATTCAGCTTGCCCTAATTAATATTTTTAAAATATATACTTGTTCAAGATATGCGACATCATCTCCTATTTACCATTAAATTATTAAATTAAATTATTAAATTAAATATTATAATTTTCACCATTAAAAATTGCATAAATGTCTATCTTGCTCCAACTAATAATTTGATGATGTTAATCTCACTACAAGAACTTCACAAATTATAGAAAGAATTTTTTTGTCGGTAATCCTAAAAATCCATCGATAATATTGATTACCGATCAAAAAATTTCATCGTTAAAACCGTCGTAGGTAATCTAAACACCGATGGAAAAAATTTCGTTGGTAATTACCGATGGATTTTTTCGTCGATAATCCATCGAACAAAAATTAAAAAAATTAAATCATGTATCCATCGACAAAAAAAAAACCGCCTGTAATCTGTAGGGAAAAAAAATCATTGGTAATTCGTCAGCAAAATAAAAATTATGTAAATAATTCATTGACAAAAGAATGAAAAAAGTAAAAAAATTATTTCCATCTTTCGTTAATAATAAGTTAAAATTTCATACTCATTTTTGTCATATCTTTCTCATAATAAAATTTTGAAAATTTTGTTTGACTAAGTCAACATTCATGTGTCGTCCAATGGATTGGACTGTACGGCGTTCAGTATTTTGACTAAACTGGACCCTAGTAAAACCCGCAAATTGTGAACATGAGGTCCCCTCATGATGATGAGCCCTAGACGGCAGAGAATACAATGTTCGTTTGCAACATCGATCAATTTTAGACAAACACCATGCATGCATATAGTCTCCAATGCTTCTTGTCAAATAGTAAACAAGATAGGGTGGGAACCTATTAATGGCTAGAGATATGATAAGATATCTGATAATGAATAACTCTGAATTATTGGTATATTTTACTTTTGATACTAGTCTTCTTTGCCATAAGGTATAATGGCATCTAGCTGTACCTATAGCTTTAGCAATTCACATTACAATAATTGAAAGTAAATGAGAAAGATCTCAAAATATATACTCGATCCAATTAATAAAACCCAAAACTCATTCTTATCATGGTGTTTGATCACCCTCGTATGTATGCTTCAAAATGTAGAGTTGTTTTTAATTTTTACTCTCTCTCTCTCTCTCATTTGCTACATACAGTCCGGTTATAACAATTGTGTATTTTAATAGCTGAAGTCACCAAAACATAGGGTATCTTATTTAATCGCGTAATAAACATGCGTAGCAATGTGGTGTAGCTTTGTAGGGCGCCGCAGACTGGGTTGTTGCAAAGACCAACTTGAAGCGGCCACGTTCAGATCATCAGTTGGATTGTACTACCACGACAGTGACCTCCTTCACCCTCCAAAACAAAAGAGGGCACGCACATATATATATACACACACACACACTGTCAGACATATGTATATAGGAAATCAAAAATCAATTCGACTCCTCCTACTGCAACTTCTTTGTCTTTTTTCAATAAATTGCACGGCGGTTTGGTTTCATTAATTTGTAATCTTAATTGAAATTCTATTATCAGTAATTAAATTATTTTAAGGGCTTGTTTGATTCCTTTAATTTGCAATTGTAATTGAAATTTTATTACTAGTAGTCAAATTAACCTAATATAATTAAAAAATAATCGCATTCAAGTGTTTGATTAATCAATGCAATTAGCTAGTTCAGTGTGTAGAGAAAGAGAACAAGCACAGGAGTAGAACAACTGTCCTGACTTTCTCTCTCTAGTTCAAAGAACGTCGTCATCTGTTCAATTTTGGGTACATGAACGGAAACGCATGCACCTCTAATGCCCTGCATGATTGATTATAATATAATGTCAAAGTCAAACCTTTGACTTTGGTGTGTATATGTTGGGACAATAACAATAGTTAATAAACGGCACACAAGTAGTGGGTACCATGAATAATAGGCCATAATGTTCATAATGTGAATATCTTTAGGAAAAAAAAAAAAAAACATTGTTGCATATGAACACAGGTAGCTGCCCAATTTAATTAGCTCAACGACATCAAAATATCAAGAAAAGTTGTCTTCAAGAAATAGAAGAGCGGGAGCAGCTTCTCGCATTATTAAACCTAATCTGATATGCCACATGAGACTGGTTTATTATGGATTGTTTAAGCCCAGGCTATATAACATTTTTCTTTCGTATTTATTGTTGTTAAATTGAAACATATATGTATTAATTGTTGATTGGTATATATGTATTAAAGCGTCCGAGCACCATGACCAATCCCCAGCAATCATTTGCCATCATCAACTACTGATTCTATCGAATTTTGACTATGAAGTCGTGATCAACTGTGAAGAAAAGTGTTAGATCTAGTCACCGGAGATGCAACCGCCACAAACCACCACATTGCAGTGTTACCCAGACCTAGTTGCACCATTTCCGCCTATTGGCAGACATAAATAGTCGCCGGAGGAAGAATCTCAAATTTTCGTATCAAATGGAGAAGATGAGTGTATTTCATTCAATAAAATAAATGTTCTTAAATTTCTTTCCTTTTTGGAATATTGATTTAAGTTTATTGGACTTATTGGAACACAATTTATTGGAGTGTCCTTATTGGAACAAAACTTTCAAATGATGGACTTATCTCCAATTTTCCCTTTACAATAAGGTGTAATATTATGTGACACTAATGGTCAAATATCAAAAACTACACACAATAATAGCAAAAAGTAATCCCCTTATTTGCTTCTTTTTTCCGTGTGAGCGAGAAACCCTCAAGATTGCTCTTTCTTTTTATCTCACTTCGAGTTGACATGACATATAAATAAAGGTCCAGTCTCTCCCTCTTCCTCCCACAAAGCCAACACATTTTTTTAGCCTTAGAAGCAATGACAATGACTCAACAAGAACAAAACATCTTGTAAGCTTTTAGCCCAAAGCAGAGAATATTAATTTGTAATGTTTGGGCTACATGTGGGGGGTTTGAGAATATAGCCTCCAAAATTTTATTTTGGATTATTTTATAAGTCGCTTGTTGAAAATACGAATTCAAAATAAAATATTATATAATAAAAATAATCTGTAAATTGTTGAATGAGAAGTACCAAGATTGAACAAGAAAGAACTGCAGATAATTGGGAGTATTTTTTTTATTGAATTCAAATACGACTTGGCTATATATAGCCTTACAAGAAACAACCTCACATAGATTTTTGGAGCTAAAACTTTCAAATAATATTAAACCTATACTAAAGAATACTCCTGAAGACTTGTTCAAAGCAACCATATTCCCTAAACAATAGGGAGTATTTGCAACAACAAAAGACAAAAGATAAAAGACAACTAATATCAACAATACAATTACTAGAGCATTAGCCGCGCTATGCACGGTTCAATTATTTAATTTTCTATACATTGATATCACATTAAATTATTATAATAATTTTAATAAAATACATAAAATTCTGCATATTCTCTAAAAATAATACATCAGGTCATGAAAATTAAGGAAATTTGGATTGAGTGGTGAGAGAGTCTGTTATTGCTTAACACTTATCTCTTCAATATTTGAATATCTATTCAATCCTAATTTTCTTGGATTTAATGTGATGTTGATTTAATTTTATCAAACAAAATATGTGATTAACTGCAATACGTTGAGAATGAAAATCAATACAAACCAAAAAGGTCAAGACATAACATATATATTTTCATTTTTTAAAATTAATCATTAACCGAAAATAATTTACACATGTAATGCTATCAACTAAGTTTTTTGCTGAGCTGTCATCATGAAAACTCTTATAAACATTCTATAAGCTTTCGTATTACATTTAACTATTTATTTAATGATATAGAAGAAAAAAAATATCAAGATGTTTCTTATATTGAATGACCATGAATTTTTAAGTTTTCATATAATTAATAATTTTTTGAATAATTTTAATTTTTGACTTTAATATTATGTGTGTTGAATCTTACACATGGCAATCTTGTCATTTTTGTTATAACAAAAGAAATATTAGCTGGTTTCTCTTATGATTATTTTTTTAATGTTAATTTTAATTACTGACATGCATACTTTGACTCTTGAATTTTAAGTGGCATCTTGCCATTTTTGTAAAAAATGAATATCAAAACTCATATTAAATGGACATGAGTTGTACATTTTTTATATAATTATTAATTATGATTATTAGTTTTTTTCCTCTCTCTTCAATCTCATGTGGCTTCATGTGGTGCATTTGTGAGGTCTTCATTTCACATATATAGACTAGGTGTATGACAACCCTTTGCGTGACTCATGTTTTATCTCAAAAGGTTAGTATTATTCCTTTCATTCCCATTTTTTATACTTTTCCAAAACAAATATGTGTAAGTAATGGTTTTATTATAGTTTTAAAGCTTAAGTAGGGATTGTGATTAGAGATTTCTTTGGCGGGCTTGTATTTATAGTTTTAAAGTATTTCATCGCCTATAGAGAGCCTCTTTGTTAAAACATATGTTTTTCTATTTGGTATTGTCATATTTTAGCTTGCTAAATAAATATGGATATTTAACTCCTGTATCACATTTATCTTAAATCCTACGTGGCTAGCATATACTTTTCTATTTGGAATTGTCATAGTTAGCTTGCTAGATAAATGCAGATATTCAACTCATGCATCACAATTATCTTTGCTTTGTGGCTTCCTGTGAAGCATTTGTGAAGCTTTCATAACACACACATATATTTTGATGTTTGATTAATTGATTGAGTTATTACATTCATAATCATGATGACTCAGTTTTTTTTTAAAAAAATTGAAATAAAATCATTAAATTGTTAAAACTCTCTCTTGCATCTTAGGTGGTACATTGTGGAGTAAAAGTGTGAGTATGGTGTTATTGCTAAACTAGTGGCATGCCTGCGCTTCGAGCAATTTTGTTTTTTGAATTGAGATTTATTTATGTGTGTATCGTAGTTTTTTCCCCTAAATTATATCTTTTACCAATACTTTAAGCGTAAATTTATAATGGTGCGTAACTATGTTTATGAATTTTTTTTATCGTGATATTGACTTATATTTTTTTATATAGATAATTTTATTTTAGATTATATATTTTATATAAGTATTTTATCAATATTTACACGTAAGTAAGATTTATATATATATATAAGATAATTAATATCATAAAGTTAGTGGTATTTGTAATGTTGTTAAAATGTTTTTTTTAAATGATGTTGAATTTTACCTTTTAATTTTCATATTTTGTTGTGGTAGGCTCGGTTTAAAATTAAATGAGTGATTTGCTTGACTGTTTGCTTGAACTTTAAGTTACCAAGAAATAGTGAAACAGACAAAATAAATATGAAGGGACTTCTTATATTGAATGACTCAATTCAGCATGAATTGTCATGAATTTTATTTTTCTAAATAATTATTAACTTAATGGTATTTATCTCTCTATCACATTGAATTTCAAATTCTCTCTCTTGAATCCTACTTGGATCGTTGTGGAGCATTTCTCCACAACATTAGATTCCAAATTCTCTGTTGTGTTGGATTATGCTAGTTGTGGTGTCGTGCTGGTGGTGGTAATGGTTTAGCTGCAGCTGGCTATGGCGTTGGGGTTTCTTTGGTTCAGCCATTCTCTGCTAGTTGTGTTTCGGCTTTGGTGTGTTTTGTTTTGTTGGGGAGGCATGCTTCTCTTCTTCTTGTGTGATTCGGCTTGCTTGGTTTTCTTTATTTGTTTCTTTTTGGCGTAGGTTGTTTTTTCTTCTTCTTTTGTCCTTGTCTGGATTTTGTAACCATGATATTACTCTACCATAAGTGGGGGTTTTAATAAACTTAGAAGGTGTCGTCCTCTTTTACAAAAAAAATAAATATACGTGGACTTAATTTTCCTCACTATCAATATATGAAATTGATCAAATGAAAGGTTTTTTCGCTTTTACCTTAAAAGTATATATACTGGATAGTTTATCCCAATAACTCATGAAGAGATCAAAACTGTCGTGAAAAATATAATGAGTTGCGTTTGACAAAGTAGTAAGGTGAAAAGATTTTTTTCCTATTTCAATGTAATGATACTAATTAATGGTATTGATGATATATGAAGGCATTTGAGAAGAAAAATTATATCATGAAGAAGAAAGGGATATATAATTTAATTTAATTGAAAATAAAATAGATAAATAGTTCATAATTGCACTTTCTCTCTCTTAAATCCTAGGTGGCTCATTATGGTGCGTTCTTAAGGCCTCCATTTTATATATAGATATAGATACTTATCTCTTTAGTAATTGAATACCTATCAACTCCTAATTTTATGAGATTTAATGTGTTGTTGATTTACACTTTTATCAAACAAAATATTTGACTGATTGAAATAAATTGTGAATGAAAATCAATACTAGATATTTTAAAAATGAAAAATATAGATATTTTTCATTTTTAAAAGTAATCATTAACCCGAAATAATTTATACGCTTAATATTATTAGGTAATGCTTTTGCTGAGCTGTTATCACAAAAACTCATATAAATATTCTCTAGACTTTCATATTATATAGTTATTTATTTATTTATGGAGTTATGAATATGAAAAATAAAAAGAATATTAAGATATTTCTTCTTTTTTTTTCTTTCATAAAGATACTTCTTAAATTGAAAGATCGTAAATTTTTGAAATTTTAAAATCGCAGCTATATACGCTTAAGAGAGTTGAAACTTAAAAAATTATATTTATATATATATTCTTACTTATTATGGTCACCTATTCACGGCCGCAGCCTAAAACCGTGGGTATATATTACTATTTTGTCGTAGCGTCTGTATTGCATGAGGACTCGTTTGACCCACCTTATTTAAAATATAGGGATTTAATGAATCTCTTGTTTGTAATTTTGTATCAAAATTAATTACGCATATAAAAAGTCAAGACAAATTTGTTCTTTGTACATATAAGACCCCTGTACTGATTTTATTGTTAAAAAATATCCTTGTCAAATGTCAACAAACATAAATTAATTAAAATATCCATATATGTCAGATAATTAACGCATGTTTTTATCCCATCGACGTCGTTTCATAGATAATTGGCGACAACCAACTTAGCATTTTACAGTAGTGTATACATATAATGAGGCTTGCTCTTATACGGACGTCCGTATAAGAGCAAGTTACGGGCTCAACTTTTTGTGTCTACAAAAAGCTGAGACAGTGGGGCCCAAGTAATGGGTCCCACTGAAATTCACTTTACAGCAGTCATTTTGTGCGGGGTCCGTAAATCAAATATTTACGGACGCCCGCACTAGAGACTGCTACATATAATATATATATATATATATATATATATATATATATATATATATATATATGGCAAGTGGCGCCAACGCATCTTTGATGCATGAACCCACCAAATCCACGCCCTTCCCGGCCTTATAAATACCGCTCCCAAATCGAGCTCTCGTCACTCACTTCTCACTCGTAATCGTAAAACAGACAGAGAAGGAGAATATCTAGAGCCGCAAAAATGGCTTCTCCCCCAACTGAAATCACTCTCCTCTCCAAATGCACTGTCTTCCCGGACCAGAAATCCACTCTGGGAGACCTCAAGCTCTCCGTCTCCGACCTGCCTATGCTCTCCTGTCACTACATCCAAAAGGGCTGCCTTTTCACTCTCCCAACCTCTCTATCCATGGAATCCCGGATTTCTAATCTCATGCTCGCTCTTTCTCAGGCGCTTTCTCAATTCCCTCCTCTCGCTGGCCGATTGAAGACTGACTCCGATGGATACGTCTACATCACCTGCAACGACGCCGGCGTCGATTTTATCCACGCCAATGCAAATTATCTCTATATTCGCGACATAATCTCACCAATCCACGTGCCTGAGGAAGCCAAGTGGTTCTTCCCATTTGATCGAACAGTTAGCTATGACGGCCATACAAAACCGATCATGGCCGTCCAGGTCACGGAGCTTGCCGACGGTGTGTTCATTGGATGCGCAGTGAACCACGGGGTCACTGACGGTACATCATTTTGGAACTTCTTCAATACGTTCGCCGAAATGTCGAGGGGAATCAAGAAAATCTCGAGGCAGCCTGATTTTCGTCGGGAGTCAATACTGATGTCACCGGCGGTGTTGAGATTCCCTGACGGTCCCCCCAAAGTGACCTTCAATGAAGGAGAGAGTTTGAGTGAACGTATTTTCAGTTTCAGTAGAGAATCAATTTTGAAACTGAAATCTAGAGTCAACGCCAAGAAATTGACAGACAACGGAGGCATTGACATCATCGAATTGCTCGGGAAGCAATGTAACGACAAGTATCATAACAATAACGCCAAGACGACGACGCTTCTCGGGAACTGGTTCAAGAACGCCGTTCCAAAACAGGAAGTGGTCGACGTAGAGTCAAACGATGCTCCAACGGTGGAGATTTCGTCGTTTCAATCACTTTGTGTGTTGCTTTGGCGAGCGGTGGTTCGTGCGAGAAAACTGAATCCTTCGAAAATGACGACGTTCAGAATGGCAGTGAACTGCCGCCACAGGTTGACTCCAAAGCTTGACCCGTTTTACTTCGGCAACGCGATTCAAAGCATTCCCACCCACGCCTCAGCTGGGGACGTCTTGTCACGTGATCTGCGATGGTGCGCGGAACAATTGAATAAGAACGTGATGGCGCACGATGACTCTACCATACGCGGCTTCGTACATGATTGGGAAAGCAACCCGAGGTGCTTCCCGTTAGGGAACTTCGACGGTGCATCCATCGCTATGGGTAGCTCCCCGAGATTCCCGATGTATGATAACAATTTCGGGTGGGGCCGTCCGTTGGCCATCAGAAGTGGTAGGGCCAACAAATTCGACGGCAAGATCTCCGCATTTCCAGGGCGGGAAGGCGGTGGCACCGTTGATCTCGAGGTGGTTCTGGCCCCAGAGACGCTAGCTGGGATTGAATGTGACGCTGAGTTCATGCAGTATGTGTCGCGTTAGTGGGAGCGTGAAATTGATGGTTGCGATGATGGCTTGAGATTCCGTCTCTGGCGGAAAGTTCTATAATATGTATGGGTTTGGACGGTGGGATATGGACAAGGGGAGGGGTTTGTTTTTATTTTCCGCCTTTTATGTGACATAATTTCGTAATTAATTTAAAGTTGGCAGTTGAAGTTTTGTTGGTTGTGCAAATTAATTAAAACAAGTTGGCTATATTTGCGAAGGTGGTGTGAAATTGATATCTTCCAGCTGAATCTGGTACGCTCTTGTTGTTTCTCTAAGTATCATAGACTACTTTCACTGTCCAAATTATGACCAATTTGTAATTTCAGTTACGGTTTACTTGTTTTTTTCAATCTAATCTAATGAGTTTGAAGAGTTTTTCTTTGTTATCAATGCAGATAATCAGATATGGAGCTTGGGAACTTGTACCCATCTATCTGTTGGATATTAGTGAGATTGGGCCATCATTGCACACCAATAAATAAGGGACTCATAAATAATGGCGGAACCATTATTTTAGAAGAGGTGAAATTTTTGTTGGACCATAGGTCCTACATTTGTGTTTTGATGCAAAAATACATATTGGACTATTTGATTGTGCTTAACTTTGGATGAATTTGGATAAATCATGAAATGAATTATATCTACTGATTTAAGCTTCATTATATATATCTTTGGAATCATGTTTGATCATGTTTGATATAAATTGGATGAATCTGGACTGACTTATTTTTCGATGCTAAAATCTGTCACAACATCACACTGCGCACACGTTGGTTGAACATTCATAACTTATTCATATGAGCTCTGATTGACTTGATTATTGTTCTGAAAATTATTTAAGACACTCTGAAATTTTTAATTGTCAAATAGTGTCAGGTCAATTTTAAGTTTATCAGGTTCAATTTATCTGTTGAAATAAATTCACCTGTGTAGTCATTAAACTGGGCTAGTTGAGCTTTGCATGATCAAATTGAATGATCAAATGACCTCAGTTATAAGTGAAATTTTGTATTCACATTCAGTTATATATGAAATGATTTATCATGTGCTTACTTGAATTTTATTAAGCTTATAACATGTTGATTAACCTAAGTGCTAGCATTGAAGCTCTTTGAGCTTACAAGCAAAAATGGGATGTTTTGTCATCTATTCTTTTTTAGGCTTAATCAACTGATCATCATGAGCCTATTTGAAGTATCATGAAGCTGATTCTATTGAGAAAATTTGTGCATCATGATTTGAAGCTCATTTAGACAAGTTTGGACATGGTCAACCCTACTTGGTTCAAGTTTGACATTTTGTGTGCAAGAAATGGTTCCAGTCGTGTGCCTTGTGTTAGTATTGCTGGAGGATTAACTCAAGAACTTCTAGAAGCTTTATTATTTGTTTTGGAGTCAACAAAGTAGAGGGAATACAAGTTTGAAATACTTGGTTGGTAGTGTGCCTAACATTTGCACTATGGAGACAAGGAAGAGACAATGAAGAGACAAGATGACATACAGCTGTAATATTTCCAGAATTTAAGATGAACTTGTTTGCCATTCCTTGAGAGAGAGTTGCTTCATGAAGAAGACTCATTTGATTGATCCAAACAAGGTGCAACTCAAAATGACAACTCTTGACAAAATGATGCCAACGGCATTATTTTTGAAGGATTGGTTTGGAGTGTTTGAATTAAAGAAAGGCTGGGATTAGAGTGGTTGAATTAAAGAAGGGTCCAGATTTTATTGAATTTGAAAGGCCAAGATTTGAAGTGGTGTTGATCCAATGGCTAAGATTGTGTTTTGTTTGGAATGAACAATAGGGGGCAGCAACGTCTAGGTTTGTGAAGAAGCATTTGCAGATTTTTTTCTAAGTGTTCAAGCTTACTTGCTCTCAACTTCATCTTCTTGATTCAAGCTTCTTCCTTGCGATCTCTTGCTACCACTTTGATTACATTCAAGCCATCATCTTCCTATTTGAAAGAGAGATCCAAAAACTCCTTGAACCACCCCAAAATCTTTCTACCCTTGGGTACTCTTGGTGTGTTCTTGAGAGTTCTTCAACAAAGCTTCACCTAAACCTATTCTTGATCTTTTGTGAGCTTTGTGTGAGATTACAAGAGTGTTTGCTACACATTTGATTCCAAACCCATTTGAGCAACATCTTGTGAATTTGAGTGTTCTCCAACCATATATAGCCTAGAGCTAATCTTGAGAGAACCAAAATCCAAATACTTGTAAAAGTCCCTTTTGAGGGCATTACCTTTGAGAGGTGTGTGAAAGTTTAAGGTTAGCTTCAAACCTTGTTGGTGTACAAGTTTGGGGTGTTCTTGGAAACCCTAAGTTTGTGGTGAACTTGCAAAACCACATATATCCTTTAGTGGATTGGGAAATCCTAAGCTTGAGGGCTTAGGTAGTGGATGTAGGTGTGAGCACCGAACCACTATATATCCTTGTGCACACTATTTTGATTTCCTTGCTTGTTTGTGTGTTAAACTTGCTGCCTTGTAGTGACTTGTTTTTGATTATCATTCTATTGGTGTTATTGGTGATTTGTGTGCCTTAGAAGTTGATATTAGGGTGTTGCTTGCTGCCATTGCTTGTTGGGATATTGCTTGTGGTTGAACAACTTGTGATTATTGAATTCTAGGTATACTTTTGAATTTTAATTTTCCAGAATACCAATCTGTCCGTGAATTGTTCATATAGCTAGACTTTGAATTTTAAGCTGAATTTTTGATATAGTGTTCATTGAGGTGTTGTAATATTGCATATCAAATTTCGTTACATTCCGAGTTGAATTGCTAGGTCAAATTACATTTACACGATTAGTGCGCAGATTTGCATTCTTGACATTGCCTTAATCATTTGTGAGTTTTTAGGTTGTGGTTTTGTACTTGGGGTTTATACTTAGTTTTTTAAAACACAATTCACCCCCCTCTTGTGTTAGCCTAGTGATTTCAATTTTGAGTTTGAGTTTTTTGTGTTTAAATTTGAGATTTTTCGACTTTTGTGTTTGAGTTTGAGTTTTTATTTTATTTTAGTCAAGTAGTTAAATTTGGACTTTTTAGTTTTTAGACATTGAAAAGGGTCATTTGGCCTTGAAATTTTAAAAATTTATATGTAATGTTTTTTAAATGATAAAAATTTTAGTGATTTTTATCTTGAAATTATACCAACAATGTATATCATCCATTTATTGGGTACAATTTTCAATGAACTCCTTACTATTATGTCACTACAATCAATTAGAAATCACTGAGATCTCTAGCATTCCTAAAAAAATTTACAATTAATTTTTTTTTTGGGCACAGCTGCCCCCACAAGCTCAATGTAGTTTCTCCCCGGGACTCATACGTCCTTTGGTTCGGGTCCAAGCTTGAGAATGTAAATCTCTGAAGTTAGATCATGTAAGATATTTATATAGCCAAAACTAATAGCATGTAAACCAAAAATTGGTCTCCAAAATGACCACACAAAGTTAGAATGATAAAGATGTGTTCATTTTTTTAACCCTATGTGAACAATGACAGTTGAGGAGATATGCGATTAAAGAACTAACTATTCTTTTAATACAGTGAAGTATGTTGAGGTAGCTTGCTTTAAACAATGCAGTGAAGTAACTTGATATAGGCTACACCAGATGTGAATCTTTGCATATCCAAACAAGATCGCATTTTAATTAAGTTGTTGATTACGATAGAGACGCGTCTTATCTATTATGTGTTTAACTCATGTGATAAGTGTAAAATTCTTTTATAGAGTTTCTATTTTAGTAGATTGACTCTCACTAGGCATAAAGAATAATCATTAAAGATAATGATTATATCTCTTAGATAAACGTGAGTTTGCAATATGAATTCTAGGAGCTTATTATCATCAAGGGATAAAAGTATAAAACAAAAAGATAAAAGGTTTCTCTCTCATTTTTTGTGGTTGGATACAAACTCATTGAAGAATGTCTCATCAAAATACAACCCTTATAAATAAATAAATATATATATATATATATATATATATGATGATGCAGAATTGTGACCTCCGGGATCGTAATTCGTGCATCTCATTATTGAGAAGGCCTCCGTGTCCCCCTCCTCCTCTTTTATGGGTAGGGCACAATTCCTCTCTCATAGTGTTTCGCTTGCGGGATCGTATTACCCGTCCTTGTATAAATATAAGCATGATATTTTAAATTTTGCTCCATCCCCATACCCATCTGTGCGGGAAATCTCTGCCTATTTACTCACCCCGCCGACTACGATTATAAAAATTACAGTAAATTTTGAAGCCTAAACAATAAAAACACTATAGATATATTTTTAATTATTTGAGAGAGCAGAATAAATTATAGTAAATTAAATTCAAAATCATTCATGATCAATTCATGAGTTTGATAACTATGTATGTTACCCATTAAATAAATAAATAAGTTTACTAACAAAATTAAATATACTCAAATGATGTATTTCTATGGATTGTTTTTTATTGATTTGTTATTATTAGATTTATAAATAATAATAAAAGTAATATCATATATATTGTAAATAATATACATAAGATAGTATTATTAGTAGCGCCTCCTGGGTCGTGAGATTACATCAGTACTACCTTGAATTCAATGGAGAGAACCATCTGTTAAATTACATTATGCTCCGCTATAGCCATGGTTTCTTTCTTCTGATAATTAAATCCCTGGAATTTATGGTTTTGCGAATTAGAAACTTGGTGGGAAGTATCTCATTAAGATCCCGAAACACTTAGTGGATGCTAAGTTCTCCATTCGAATAATGGCTTGTTGTTAATGTCCTAAGGTTTGAAGGCCTTGTTTTACAATCATTCACAAAAGATATTATTGCCAAAACCCCCCTAAAAAGTTTATTCTATCCTTGAGCATTGGATTCTCATCCTTTCCACACAAAAAAAAACTCCAAAATGCATAGTGGTGGCAGTATAGGTTATGGAGATTGCAAGAATATATATCTATATTGTGGAGCGTAAAAGTGCGATGCCACATGGTTGTAGGGAGACAGTGGATACCTGGAGATTGCACGTGGCACAAGATGACAAGACATGTTGGGAGTGTGATACGTAACTTGAATAACCTCATCCTGCCTTTGAAGGTGACATGATCTTCTAAACTCTCCTTCAAATTTCAAGTAGAAATCCTCTTCAAAATTCAAATAGGGATTGCATGCATGATGTAAGGAGAGAAAACAGGAGAACGGTCACCTCATTGTACTATAAATAGATCACTTGTAACCATTTGGAAAAAATAAGAAATATAGGCTCTACTCGTGGACGTAGACATTCTTGTCGAACCACGTAAATTCTTTGTGTGCTTTTACTTTCAATTTAGTTCCTTAGCTTGTGTGCATTCAACCCAGGAAACCTTAACGTCAGTGCAGATTTTTGCATCGATAATTGGCGTCTTCTATGGGAAACGTTCATTTTGTTTCTTAAGGTTGCTACTATGGCTGAGGTTCAAGTGAAAGATTTCAGGAGAGAGGAGGTGCAACTACCCCCAGAAGAGGAGGTCATTGGAGATGAGGATGTCAATAAGGTCTCCCAGGAAAAGGAGATTGAGGAGGTGCTGTGCTAGAAAGAAGGAGAGCTGTAGAGGCTGAGGGAGCAGTTGCATGCATTGAAGAATAAAGGAAAGCGTTTGGCCAGCATCATCCAGCACCTGGAAGAGAGTCGACAACTAGAGGAGGAGATCAAGAATACTGGCAGGTCTCACCGTCAGAGAAGTCTTTCTCCAAAACGGAGGCGAGGGCGCTCCTTGACTTCAAGGAGGCAGGATTGCTCCTCATCCCCCAGAGGTAGGAGACGCTTACCAACTCCCAAGAGGCACTCACCAACTCCTATAAGGACTAGGCGCAGGTCTCCCTCCAGGACCAGTGAGAGGAGACCTCGAATAGAGAGTGGCAGGAGGATTGTAGATGCTATGTGGAGCGCCCGAAAGAAGGCAGGGCAAACACTAAACAGGATGGCTACCACCCCCTTTGTGAAATCACTCAGAAGGGAAGATCCCCCAAATAAGTTTATTCCTTCCACTTTTGAACTCTATGATGAAAAGACTGACCCTGTAGCCCATGTAGCGGCTTATGCACACAAAATGGCCCTTTGGGAAAGATGAGACTCTTTGATGTGTAACGTGTTCCCTTCTAGCCTGGGAAAGACCGCAATGAATTGGTTTCACTGACTTCCAGAAAACTCAATTTCTACTTGGAAGGAGTTGGCACAATCTTTTATGTCAAGAACTCAATTTCTACTTGGAAGGAGTTGGCACAATCTTTCATGTCAAGATTTATGGCCAAAGGCAGAGAACCAACAACTCTAGATAAGTTGTTCTCCACTCAACCAAAAAAAGGTGTGTCATTAAGAGATTTTGCTTCTCGATTTTTAAATGTTTATGCAGATATAGAAAAATGCAAGGAAAAGGCAGCAGTTGCAACCTTCTATCTAGTACTCCCAAAAGACAGTACGCTGAGGGAAAGCTTAACCCTTAAGCCACCGATGAGGATGAATGACATACAAGAAAGGATCATGAAATATGTTAGACTGGAAGAGGATCAAAAGGTAGCTGATAAATCAGGTATTGACAAAGAGTTGTCAATGGGATTGAAGTCCAGTCATGAAGCTATTTATACAAACTTCAATGAATCGATCACCAAGATCTTTCAAGAAGTCAATGATGAACACTAATTCAAGTGGCCTGTAAAAATAATGAGTGATCCAGCCTAGAAAGACCAGACTCAATTTTGTGCCTACCATAACGATAAGGGACATCATACGGAAGAATGCCATGAATTAAAGTGGCATCAAGAGCAACTGGTGGAGCAAGGGTATCTAGACGATTACATCAAAAGCAAAGAGCAAGACAAAACTCCAAAGAAAAAAGAATTTTCTTCTAGCCCTGATCGATTGAAGAGATAATTTCTTATCTTTATTTTTTCATGCCAATAAGTTTGCCACATAGTGGCTCAATGATTTTCTCATGTAAATAAAATGATTTATTTATTTCAATTATTGAAGTTCAATTGTTGATAAACAAAACAAAATAGTGCACCATCCCAAACTGAGGTGTATGGATGCATCTACCCAGAGAGCACCCCGGCTGAGGTCTAAGCTCGCAAGAAATGTCGATGAGACATACAAACTAATGAAAGAGGTTGGTCAATGAAAAATAAGTGAGTCAAATAGACTGTCAATATAAAAAAAGCCGAAGAGACTATAAGATTAAAGAAAGCCAAAAAGACTAAAATCATTAAGAAAGGCCGAAGAGACTATCTAATTAAAGAAAGTCAAAGAGGCTATAAGATTAAAATAAAGCCAAAGCGGCTAAGTGCAAAGAAAAAGCCAAAGAGGCTAAAATCATTAAGAAATGTCGAAGTGACTATCTAATTAAAGAAAGTTGAAGAGACTATAAGATTAAAGAAAGCCAAATAGGCTAAGTGCAAAGAAAAAACCAAAGAGGCTAAAATCATTAAAAAAAGGCCAAAGAGGCTATCTAATTAAAGAAAGCCAAAGAGGCTATAAGATTAAAGAAAGCAAAAGAGGCTAAATCATTAAGAAAGACCGAAGAGGCTATCTGATTAAAGTGGTTAAAGAGATCATCTGATTAAAGTGGTTGAAGAGGCTGACAAAAAAGCTTATAGAGAGACTAGTAGATCGTAGGCAAAGAAGCTTAAGAGTTCCTGATGAGAGAATTATCTCGTTCCTGCCCAAGAAGGAATGGGGGCATCCACCCATATGGAGCGGGAGCATAATCGCTATAGAGCGGAAGCACCCCGCCCAGGAAGAGGCGAAGCATCATGTTCCCTATGGAGCGGAAGTACCCCGCCTAGGAAGGGGCGGGAGCATCCCGATCATCCATAGAGCGGAAGCACCCCGCTCTCCTATGGAGCGGGAGCGGAACTCCCCTATTGAGCGGGGGAGCGTTCCTCTCTCGTCGTTATGGAATGGAAGCATCTCACCCAAGAAGGGGCTGAAGCAGACCATGGAGTAGAAGCATCCCACCCAAGAAGGAGTGGGACACCCAACTTAGAAGAGACATATTAGTTAGGAAAGGCTGGTGCACTCCTGTGACAGATGTAAACATCCAGCCTAGAAGGGGCTGGTGCGTAGGCACCTTTGCACCAGGTGTAGACATCCAACTTAGGAGGGGCTGGTGCACCTTTGTGCCTTGAGTAGACATCCAGTCTAAGAGGAGGTTGTCTGACATTCACTCTAAGAGGAAGCTGCGTAGGCACCCCTATGCCAGACATAGGCATTGAGCTTAGGAGGGGACTGGTGCCCAACATAGGCGTAGGCACCCTTGTGCCGGATGTAGGCATCCAACTTAGGAGGGGTTGGTACGCTCCTGTGCCAGATGTAAACATTCAGCCTAGGAGGGGCTGGTGCGTCGATACCTTTGCACTAGGTATAGGCATCTAGCCTAGAAGGGGCTGGTGCACCTTTGTGCCTTGCATAGACATTTAGCCTAAGAGGAGGTTGTCTGACGTTCAGTCTAAGAGGAAGTTGCATATCCACCCTTGTGTTAGACGTAGGCATCGAGCCTAGGAGGGGACTAGTGCCCAACGTAGACGTAAGCACCTTGTGCATCCAACCTAGAATGGGCTAGTGCATAGGCACCTTTACATAAGATGTAGGCATCCAGCCTAGGAGGGGCTGGTGCACCTTTGTGCCTTGCATAGACATGCAGCCTAAGAGAGGCTGTGTAGGCACCTTTGTGCCATACATAGGCATCTAGCCTAGGAAGGGCAAGTGCGCTTCTATGCCAGATGTAAACGTCCAGCCTAAGAGGAGCCTGCGTACTCATCTTTGTGCCAAACATAGGCATCCTGCCTAATAGTGGCCAGTGCGTAGTCACCCTTACACCAGACATAGGCATCCAACCTAAGAGGGGGGGTTTTGTGCCTGCTTATACATCTAGCCTAAAAGGGAGGTTGTCTGACATCTAGCCTAAGAGAAGGCTGCGTAGGCATCCTTGTGGCGTAGGCACCCTTGTGACAAATGAATGCATCCAATCTAGAAGGGGTTTATGCCCAGCGAAGGCTTAGACAGTCTTTTGTCAAATGTAAACGTCCAGCCTAGGAGAGGCTGGTGCATAGGCACCCTTTCACAAGATGTAGACATCCAGCCTAAGAGGGGATTGCATCAGCACCTTTGCACCAGGTGTAGACATCAAACCTAGGAGGGGTTGTTGCCTAGTGTAGGCATAAGCACCGTGTGCCAGAGGTGGGCATCCAGCCTAAGAAGGGCTGGTGCCCAACAAAAATGTAGGCACTCTTGTGCCAGATGTAGGCATGTAGCCTAAGAGGGTGTTATGTAGGCACCTATACACTAGGCATAGACATCCAACCTAGGAGGGAGCTGGTGCCTAGCTAGGCGTAGGTACCCTTGTGCCAGACGAATGCATCTAGCGTCGGAGGGGGCTGATGCGCCATTATCTCTGGCCTAGACATCCAGCTTAGGTGAGGGCTGGTATGCCCCTATGCTAGATGTAAACGTTCAGCCTAAGAGGGGCTGTTATCCAGCGTAGGCGTAGACACCTTGTGCCAGGCGTTGGCATCGAGTTTAAAAGGGGGTTGGTGACCAGTGTAGGCGTAGGCACCGTGTGCCAGGCCTAAGCATCCAGCCTAAGAGAGGGCTGGTGTACATTTGCACCAGGCGTAGGCATCTAGCCTAGGAGGGGCTGGTATGCACCTGACATACGTAGGCACCCAACCCAGAGGCTGCGTAGGCAACTTTGTGGAAGTGTTCTGATCCTGCAGAGGGAGAATGAAGAGGCGAACCACTAATTGTGTTAAGATAATTCAAGCCTTAATCCTTCATTCCTTTGGAAAGAAGAAAAAAGCTAGGGGCTATTATAGAGCGTAAAAGTGCAATGCCAAGTGGCTGTAAGGAGACAATGAACACCGGGAGGCTACACGTGAGACAAGACAACAAAACGTGTTAGGAGTGTGATACATAACTTGAATAACCTCATCCCGCCTTTGAAGGTGATCATGATCTTCTCAACTCTCCTTCAAAATTCTAGTGGAACTCTTCTTCAAAATTCAAACAGGTATTGCATGCATGATGCAAGGAGAGAAAGCTGGAGAACGGTTACCTTAGTCTGTGTGCATTCAACCCAAGAAACCCTAACGTCGGTGCGGATTTTTGCATCGACATATATATATATATAGAAAATCGAAGCCTCTAGCTACATCAAGAGTGTTCCACACAAGCAGCACAAAAAAAAAGAAAAAAAGAAATCCATTCAGCAGTTGCTCGACGTGTGCTGCACAAATAAATGACAAAAGAGTTAATGTCCTTTTCAAAACCCTAGGACTAGTTATCAAAGCAGTCATTTCTCCTCGATTAAAACTCCATATTTATTGTCTATGACGGTTCTCTTTTCTTTCACAACTATTGGGTGTTCGCAACTAAGGTATTTTATGTTGGAAAAAATGGTGGTCAACCACTATTTGACCAATAATTAATTACAACCAATTGAGTATTAGTTGAATGTAATTTAGTGGGTTCTAATCTTCAATATGAATACTCGAGATTGGAGTTGAAAGTTGTCCAAAATCATTTTTTGGTTGAATTGAAATTGACTCCAAAGTGATCATGTAAGACATGATATATTAAGTGCAAAATAATATAAATGTGAAAATCTGACATTGAAGAATTGTGTTGTGTGACTTGGGCCCAAGGGCACCCAAGCTTTTTTTGGATGTGAGACTCGGGCTCGGGCTTGGTTAGCCCATCTGAACTTAATCTTTTACACTAGCCCACTTACCTAGGTTTGTTGAATGTGAACATGAGGCTTAATTCAACATTCAAATTGACCGTTACAATAATGATTCAAACGTTAGTTATGGTTTTAATTTCAGTTTATTACTGTAATTCATTTCTGTATCCCTAGTTTTTAGGGTCGATTTTCCTTGGGTTTTACTATAAATAGTAGCCCAATGGTATGAGAAAAAACAACAATTTCCGAACCTATACTCTACTGGAATTTTCTCTTCAATATTTTTCCTTTCCTCCAAAATCTGAGAGTACTCTTATTGTTGGTTCGACCGATCATGCTGGTATACTAGTGTCGTCTACCTGCAAAAGAAAGTGTTGTATCTTGGGAGGTGTTTGTCCGCTTAAGCATCGACACCAGTGGCTGGACATTTCACCTTAAGGAGATTTACAGTTCGCATATCTCACTTCAAGCTACTGATTTCATATCGATCCGGTTCTTTGGTAACATTGGTTGTTCTTTTAAATTCTAATATTTATGCCCACTGATTTCATGTGATATTAATCATCTATAAATCATTCATTGTGTAAATCTGGTTCATATTTGCTTTGTATTATTTCTAACAATCTTAAGGTGAATTCATTTTAATTCTGCGTATATAAAGTGGATACAATGCAAGGCTTGACTAGTTGACTTGTTTTTACTTTGAAAAACTCACAACATGCATATAATCAATTCATGAAAAGGATTTTCAAAAAAAAAAAAAAAAAAAACACCTTTTCATGATTTTTTTTTTTTGAAAAACCTTTTCATGAATTGATTATATGCATGTTGTGAGTTTTTCAAAGTAAAAACTGATTTGACTTGTAATTTGATAATTTTCAGTGGATGCTATCACTCTCTTTTATAGATGCTATTAGACTCTTTGTGTACGCTTACACGTGTTACATGTATGATCATTAAACTACAAATATATTTCTACATTTTATATTTGCTAGTTATTTAATTGATTAGGATATATATGCTTGTATGCCACGGGATATTACATGGTTAAACATTTGTTATTGTAATACCTATCAATTTAAAATAGTGTATTCTATTAAAGTTAATTAATACAATTGATTTGTTATCATTAAATCTCAATAAGTGGGTGTGATATTTAACCGCTTGTATGCATTAATTATAACAATTAATTGGTATTTCTTTTGACTTTGCATGTTATAATAATTTACACGTGCATGTCTATAAGCCACACAAGTTTACTTTATTAAGTCATTGAATTAATTATTATTTATTAACTATATTTATTTAGTAATTGATAATAGTTAATATATATCTTATTTGTATGTTAGTACATAACTTGTCACATTTTATTTGTAATTTAGAATTGCAGTATCTTGAAAAATTCTGTCTAGGAAAGGGGTTACCTAATTGCGGGCCATATTATTTGGAAGGCCCCCTCTTTCTTGGGAACCAACCTAGTTGCTAATTTTGTAAGTCAAAATTTTTATTTGACAAGGTATATATCTTAATGTGTTTAAAACCTTTTATTGTTATTGTGTTGATTATATTTGAAATTGTTTACTCACTTCAATATTTGTTATTGTATTCGAAAAAATGGAACAAATTCAACAAGCCTACATCAAATTACCCACCGTCTCTAGTGGAGGTGATGATATTGGCCCTGGTGTTGTGAACCTAGGTGACGTGGCTGCTCTTAATGGAGGTACGTCGATGGATACTCTTGTTGGAAGCGTGCATGTTGCTGCTGCAACCGTTGGAATCAGGAACAATGTTCTTATGACAAACAGGGTAATTTCTGTAATTCCCGTTGAAAAGCCGAAAAAGTTCAAGGGCATTGATTTCAAAAGGTGACAACAAAAGATGCTATTTTATCTCACCGCTTTGAATCATGCCAGATTCCTAACGGAAAAATGCCTTATCCTTAAGGAAGTTGAGTTGGATCCAACAACCGTGGCAGCAATGCATGCTTGAAAAGATGGAGAGTACATATGCGGGAATTTTATCCTTGGTGGACTTGTTGATAACCTGTATAATGTACTGTCTAGAGAAGAAGTACAAGACTAAAGATGCTGGAACCAAGAAATTTGTGGTGGCCAAATTTCTGGACTTCAAGATGGTGGATGGAAAGTCTGTTGTCACCCAGGTTAAAGACTACCAACTGATTCTACATGACGTACTAGCATAAATGATGACTTTTAGTAAGTCTTTTTAGGTGGTAGCACTCATCGAGAAGTTTCCCCTAGTTGGTTGGACTTCAAGAACTACTTGAAGTACAAGTGTAAGGAAATCAAAATGGAGGATTTAATAGTCTGTCTCCAAATTGAGGAAGACAATCGGAAGAAGATAGCACCTCCAAAAGCACCAAAGGCCAACCTGGTGGAAACTTCCAAACCCAAGACTAGTGGGAAATGAAAGAGAGAGTGCCAAGCCAAAGGAAAGCAGAAGCAACAACCCCAGAAGTTCTAGGTTACTTGCTTTATCTAGGTTACTTGCTTTATCTGTGACAAACTTGGACACCGTGCCAAGGATTGGAGAAAACGTCCTAACAAAGAGAAGGACAAGGCAAGGGAAAAGCTACCAAGCCAGCTCACATGGTTGAGCATAGTGATGACGATGAGATGTTGATTGCTGTAGTCACCGAAGTAAATTTGGTGACTAACACCAAAGACTAGTGGGTGGACATTGGTGCAACCAAAGACATCTGCATCGACAAGGACCTCTTCACATCTTATGAGAAGAAGGATGATGGAGAGAAGATCTACATGGCTAACTCTGCTCCAACCACTATTGAAGGAACTGGAGAGGTTATTCTGAAGTTTAGCTCAGGCAAGAAGCTCGCATTACGAAATGTGCTACATGTTCCAATGATTCGTAAGAATCTAATTCCTGTGCCTATGATGATAAGCAAGGGATTCAAAGTTGTGTTCGAATCCAATAAATTTGTAGTGTCCAAGGATGGAACTTATGTGGGGAAGGGGTATATGTGTGATGGGATTTTTAAGGCCAACATTGCTGTAATTGATAAAAACACCCAAAAACTATTATGAATACAGAGGAATCTTAAATTTACATTGTTGTCTCTCCATACTTATGGCATGGTAGATTAGGACATGTAAAATATGGTACAATGAAAAAGTTGGCAAACTTAGGTTTAATACCCAAATTTAATTTGGATGTAAACCATAAATGTGAAACATGTGTTGAAGCGAAGTTTGCCAAGAAACCTTTTCACACAACTGAAAGAAGTACTGAGCCTCTAGCATTAATCCATAGTGATTTATGCGACTTGAAATTTGTTCAAAATAGAGGTGGAAAGAAGCACTTCATTACTTTCATCGATGATTGTACATGTTATTGCTATGTTTATTTGTTAACTAGCAAAAATAAAGCTATGGGCAACTTTATCAAATATAAAAATGAAGTTGAGAATCAACTTGGTAAAAAGATTAAGGCAATATAGTTCGATAGGGGAGGAGAATATGATTCTGCTATCTTTGATGAGTTGTGTACTGAGTTTGGAATCATCCACCAAACAACATCATCATATACACCTCAGCAAAATGGAATTGCTGAAAGAAAGAACAGAACTTTAAGAGAAATGGTTAATTCCATGTTAATAAGTTCTGAACTACCGCAAAACTTGTGGGGGGGAAGCAGTGCTAACTGCTAATTATACTTTTAACAGAATGCCCCACAAGAAAATAGGTAGTATTCCATATGAGATGTGGAATAAGAGACCACCCTCTTTCAAATACTTGAAAGTGTGGGAGTGCCTAGCTAAGGTGGCAGTACCTCCACCTAAGCAAGTCAAACTCGGACCTAAAACTGTGGATTGCATATTTTTAGGGTATGCTCAAAATAGCAGTGCATTTACATTTCTAGTACATAAATTTGAGATAGATGATATCCATTTAAGTATCATGGAAAAGAGAGACGTGAAATTTTTTGAGAAAATATTTCCTTCCAAACGAAGCGAAAACTCTTAGAAACGGAATGGAGATTCCAATTCTGAAAAAGAACAAGATGAAGAACAAGAGGTTGATGAACCAAGAATGAGCAATTGACCAAAAGTCTCAAAGTCCTTTGGTCCTGAATTTCTAACATATATGTTAGAAACAGAGCCTCAGACATTCAAGGAAGCTATGTCAACACTAGATGCTCCATTATGGAAAGAAGTTGTAAATAGTGAAATAGAATCCATCCTAAGTAACCATACTTGGGAATTGGTTGATCTTCCACCCTGGAATAAGCCAATTGGGTGTAGATGAATCTTCATAAAAAAGCTTAAGACTGACGGATCCATAGATAAGTACAAAGCAAGACTTGTAGCCAAAGGGTTTAGACAAAAGGAAGGTTTAGATTACTTTGGTACTTATTCACCAGTCACGAGAATTACATCCGTGCGGATGTTAATTGCTATAGGCTCGCTATATGACTTAATGATTCACCAAATGGATGTTAAGACCGCATTCTTAAATGGTGAACTCGATGAGGAAATCTATATGGAACAACCCGAAGGGTTCAAGTTCAAAGGACAAGAACACAAGGTTTGTAAACTTGTCAAGTCGTTGTATGGGCTAAAGGAAGCTCCAAAACAATGGCATGGAAAATTTGACCAAGTAGTGATTTGAGATGGATTTTGAATCAACGTGTGACAAATGTGTCTACACAAAAAATGGTAAACAACGATTGTGTAATCATTTGTCTATATGTCGATGATATACTAATTATTGGTTGAAATGTTGAGATCATCAACAAAACCAAGAAAATGTTATCAAAGAACTTTGACATGAAAGACATGGGTGAAGCGGATGTGATAGTAGGTATTAAAATTTTCAGAACATCGGAGGGCCTAGCTTTATCTCAATCACACTATATCGAGAAAGTGATTGAAAGATTTAAAGGACATGGCATCAAAGATGCAAATAGTCCATTTATTCCTCATCTAGTATTACATAACAATACTAGGGATAGTATTTAACAATTGGAATACCTTCGAATTATAGGCAGTGTAATGTACATCATGAACTGCACGAGACTAGATATTGCGTATTCTATTAGTAAACTAAGCAGATACACAAGTGATTCTAGACATGAGCATTGGAAAGCTCTATTGAGAGTATTGGGGGTACCTGAACAAAACAAAAACTAATGTTTTGAATTATGGTAAGTACCTGATTGTTATAGAAGGATACAATGATGCCAATTGGATTGCAGATTCAGAGGAATCAAAATCCACAATTGGCTATGTGTTCCTTCTAGAAGATGCGACTGTTTCATGGAAGTTCTCAAAGCAAATATGCATAGCACGATGTACGATGGAACTGGAATTCATAACTTTAGATAAAACCAGTGAAGAAGCAGAATGACTTCGTCACTTTTTGGAGGACATTCCAATATGGCCAAAACCAGTGCCTGCAATTTGTATTCATTGTGACAATAAAACTACAATTGCTAGACCACAAAATTTGATGTATAACGGTAAGTCTAGACACATTTGTCGTAGACATAATACCGTAAGACATTTACTCTCTATTGGAATAATTTCCTTAGACTTTGTGAAGTCTAAGGAAAACCTAGCGGATCCATTTACAAAAGGTTTGAGTAGAGAAATAACAGACTGAGCATCAAGGGGAATGGGCTTACAATCCTTAACTTAATAAGTTATCTTGATGGAAACCTAACCTAACAATTAGATATCCCAAGAAATAGGTTCAATAGGAAAACATAAGTTGAGAATAACTTAAGTGTGGGCAGCATGGAGCTTTACTCCATCATATTCTTTGGATGCACAAAGTGCTGCTAAGAAGCGTGTTAAGGTTAAACTATGCTTTTATTGATTCCCATATCTTGTAACATACAAGTGGAGTATTGTGGATACTCTTGATAGGATATCACCTATGTGAGTGAAGAACAAGGCTGACTCTATGAAATTATTTAAAAGGCGATATTTTCTAAAGTACTCACTAAACCCAAGACGTTCATGGCCGAAACAATGAACACAACCGAGAACCAATTATGAATTGGATCATAGTTGTGTGACGTTTATTGTCTGGGCTTACATAAACAACTGAAAGTTCAAGTCGTCAGTTCACTGACTAGTTAAGTAAGTCCGATAGACTTTCACTAGGGATGGTTCAAAGCCAAAGGTTACCTATCTTGATGCAGTATTGGTCCTACTGCACTCTCAGACAAAGTTCTCAATCTCAGACAAATCCTTGTGTTCGAATTGTCATTTTTTTCCATTCGTATACCTCACTTCGATCTACCGATTTCATACCGATCCGGTTCTTTGGTAACATTGGTTGTCCTTTTAAATTCTAATATTTATGCCCATTGACTCCATGTGATATTAATCATATATAAATCATTCATTGTGTAAATCTGGTTCATATTTGCATTGTATTATTTCTAACATTTTAATAGTGCGGATTTTGATATTGACGATGGTTTAAGATATTCATGACTAGTCACTTTTTACCTTACTTCCTTCTTCTTCGTTTGTGCTTCAATGCAAGCACTAATGGCATCTTTTTTGATGACCAAATCATTCATCGAGGCTTCGAGAATGAAATTGGGATCTCTACACCCGAATCTTGAGAAGAACTCATCCCCTGCTATTAAAATTATGACCCATGAAACACCATTAAATTCCATGAGTCTTCTGTCTTAGTAGTGTTATGATTTTGGCCCACATTTTTTTTGTTTGAAAATGTCATTTCTTTTTGTTCTTACTTTAGTTGTTATGCTTTTTTTTTCTCTTGAAATGTATTTCATAGGTTTAATCCTCCACCGATGCTGATGAAGCACATAAAAGCTTATCCCAGCGAATGCCTGGCCATGGTGAAGTTAAAAGGAGAGTCAGATTCATGAAGACAGGAGCATCCAGGCATGAAAACAATATTGGAGCCAAGAGTGAGAATGTGAGGATATAGGGTTTGCAAAACTTGCCATTTCTCCAATTTCAATACTTATCTCGAGTATGTAAATGATCGAAGGAAAATTCACTATATGGGTTCTTTGTCTTGGGTGTGATCAATCAACCAACCACAATTCCTAAAACACTGATTGCTTGATCAAGGATTCTTGCTTTTGTGCTGGGTATGTCACCTTCTCTGTTGTGTGCGACCTTTGTTTTTTTGGGTTTTATGTTTTCATTATTTCTAGATTTGTTATTTTGTGGTATTGGGTATGAGAGCATTTGGTGGGTTTGGTTGGGTTTTAATGTTTCAGTGTTTGAATTTGGCAGAGAGTCCATCTTGAAAGTCGAAATGATTCCTCAATCCCATCGAAGCAAGCCTAGACCGACATCATCCAGGTAAGCCCTCTTAGAGGTTAATCAAAATTCTGTTTAGTTTGGTCTTTGCTGAATTGGTAATTCACTGCAACGAATAATATTAAACAAAGTTTGATTTGAGCAGGGATAGAGAAACCCCTTCTAGTTTACTCTCAGACAGGGTGAGCTCTTTTGGCAATTGGATTTGAACCCAAACTTGATTGTTGATCATTTAAATTGTTGTTTCTTTGATAATGATTGTGGTTTTAACTTGGATATGCATCTATTTAGTAAATACTATTTTTTTACCTCATAATAAAAGATGTATGCAACCATTTGTCGTCTCTTGTATAACATTGGTTGCCTTTGTGTGGGTGTTAATGGATGAACTCTTCTTGGTTCTAAATTAGTTAGGTGTAAGTTAGCTCTTGTAAAAGACATTATTAGACTGAATTTACTTGTGTTTTGATTGTGAGTCACATTACCTGGCCATTCTACTCAAAGTTAGTGGCCTCAATTTGATTTTTAGAGGAACAAATTAGCAATAATTAAACTTGATGAGGATAATTATCCTCTCCAATAGGAGCAAGACATGTGGCAGAACTGTCAGAGTTTAGCATGCTCCACTTTACAGTTTGTTGCTCGGTACCAAGAAATGGAGTTGCTCTTCTCGGCTCCCTTCTTCCGGAATAGTAACTGCTTCTGGTAAAATAGTAACTCCTTCATTTGGCATGGTATTATTCACTACCACGTGAATTCTATTAATGGAGACCGCCTTCACTATATAAAGGGGGTTACCCCACAGGTAAAAAGGATCATCACTCTTTCACTTAAATATTATTTACTCATTTCCCAAGAACACCGAGCAGTGTTCTTCGGAGCGCTAATCTGTGCTAGCATCTGACTTAAGCATCGAAGCACCAACGTCAGAGAACACTCTCGGGCGGGTCTCCTAGCTTACGTGTGCTCGTCCGTGCAAATCACAACCATCCGAGGAAGAAGACAATCTGACCGAGGAAACCCTAGTTCGGACTTGTACTGATATGTCATCATAGCCTTACGGGTTTGGGGCGTCATCAGATTGGCGCCGTCTATGGGAAAGATTTTTTCCATAATAAACAAATTATGGTTCGAACTAGAGCTTTAAGAGGAGAAGGACAACAGGCTGCGGCCACAAGTGTCAACGCCGAGCAATAGCCTCAGTTACTGGTGCAAGATCATATCGCCCAATTGTTGCAACAGATGAATGTGTTTACTCAACGATTGGACATGATCGAGGAACAAGCATAGGGCATCAACCTGTCCAAAATGAGAACATTTCTCAGGAGACGAGAAATGAACACTCTCATATCGACGAGTCAAGAAATCCTAACCTACCAAGAACCTTGGTGACTACTGTTCGGAGAACTCACCCCACTCGTACTTACGAGAGGGACAACAAGTTCATCGAAGGGTAGTGGACCGAAAAATAGCTGCTCTACAAGGACGCCATTGTTTGGATACAATGGACTGGGACAGGAACTTAACCCCATTGGCAGCTGAGATTCAACATGCTCGGGTACCAATGAATTTTAAGGTCTCCAGTGTGGAAAAGTACAATGGGATGGGAGATCCTCGTGACCATGTCATCGGTTTCCAAACCATGATGGAGTTACAGCGAGCAACTCAGGAAGCTTGTTGCAAGATCTTCCCGATCTCTCTTGTTGGTGTAGCAAGACGATGGTTTAGAGCTTTGCCACATGACAGTATTCATAGCTTCGACGACCTCACCAACAAGTTCGTTGCTCATTTTGCGAGCTCAAGACCGGTCAAGAAGACCAATGCCACCCTGGTGACCATCCGACAAAAGCCTCACGAAAGTTTTAGAGAATTTGTGTCCAGATTTAACAGCGACTGTTTGGAGATACCAGACCTCCAACCAATTATAGCCATCACAACCTTCAAGACTGGAGTTTGGCATACAACATTGAAGTCCTCCCTATCGAATAAGTATCCAAAAAGTATTCCTGAGTTGCTCTCGAGAGTTGAAAAATACATTACCGCAGATGAAATCATGGCAGAACCATACATGACCGAACAATCACCTGGCAGGTCCCCTCCGAGAGAGAGAAACGATTCTAGTAGGCCGAGCATGAGAAAAATCACCAAGGAGGGGAGATAATCCTCCTAAAAAGATGAATGAGCTAAACCAATGCGATATGATTCCTTTACTCCTCTCAATACCTCTTTAAAGAGAGTACTGAATGAGATACAGGATCGTGACATCGTCAAAGGGCCACCAAAGATGAAGCCGACCCCTGGAAGAAAGGAGAGCGATAAGTATTGCAAATTCATCGGGGTCCAGGTCACGACACCGATCAATGCCGTCATCTGAAAGATGAGATAGAGAACCTAATTCAGAGAATATGCCTTAAAATTTTCACTAGCTCAGTCGGGGACAAACGAGAAAGAGAAGGAAGAAGAGACAACCGAAGAGATGAGAGAGATGATGAGAGACGCCAGAGGAGACGTCGAGACTAGTCTCCTCATCATCGTAATCGAGGAACAACGGGCACTATCGGTGTAATAGTCGACGGGCTAGCCTCTGGAGGAGAAAGCTCATCAAGCAGAAGAGCTTATGCTCGGACCGTCCATCAGGTGTCTGAGAGGTCAAAGAAAGCAAGAACAGATGATGAGAAGATAATATTCTCGGAGAGAGATGGAGAAGGCTTACATCAGCCACATGACGATGTTAAAGAAGTCATCGCTAATTACACGGTGAAGAAGATTCTGGTCGACAATGGGAGCGCGAAAGATGTTCTTTTCTATCATGCCTTCAAGCAGATGAACCTTTTGAGAGAGAGCCTAATTTTTTTTTCTCGCCCCTTTACGGTTTCACGGGAGAGCAGGTCATCCCCGTCGGGATGATCAATCTACCCATAACCTTGGGGGACTACCCGAGATCAGAGCTATTTATGGTGGAGCTCCTGGTTGCAGACATAAAGACCCCTTATAAAGCCCTGAATGGCTGACCACTCCTACAAAAAGCTCGGGCAGTCGTCTCCGCCTATTATTTGAAGATAAAATTCCCCACCGATCGAGGAATAGGTGAAGTTCAGGGTGACCAGAAGCTTGCCCGCTAGATGTATGTCACCCACTTGAAAGACAAGAAAAAACCAGTCTCAATCCTAGAGTTGCTTGATGATGATGACATCAACACCCCAAAACCGATCCCGGCCGAACAACACATTACCATCACTGTAGAGCAGGGGACGAAAAAGAAATTATATCACGGATCAGAGCTTGGTAAAGACTTAAGCGAAAGCTTGACAAGTATACTTCTGGAAAACATCAGCGCATTTGCTTGGCGCGCAGACGAGATGCCTGACATAAGTGCTGATGTTATCACACACCATCTTAGCATAAAACCTGGCAGCCGACCGGTGAAATAAAAGAAGAGAAATTTAATTCAGGATAGGCAGGAGGCCATCAAAATCTAGGTTAACAAGCTTTTGGATGCAAAATTCATCTGAGAAGTCCAATACCCGGAGTGGCTATCCAATGTTGTTATGGTGGCAAAACAAAAGGGCAAGTGGCGTATGTGCATCGACTTCACCGACCTCAATAGGGCATGCCCCAAGGATAGCTATCCCTTGCCAAAGATAGATCAACTAGTCGATGCAACCTCGGGAAAAGGTCTCCTCAGCTTCCTCGATGCTTATTCGGGATATCATCAGATCCAAATGCACCAAGCTGATGAGGAGCACACCTCGTTTGTCACTCCTGAAGGCACATATTGCTACCAAGTAATGCCTTTTGGGCTGAAGAATGTAGGAGCCACCTACCAAAGACTTGTTAATAAGATATTCTCCCTAATGCTAGGTAAGATGGTCGAGGCTCACGTTGATGATATCATTGTCAAGAGCAAGAAACCCGAAGACCACCTGGATGATTTGCAGGAAGTTTTTAAAGTTTTGAAGAAGTTTGGAATGAAGCTTAACCCAAAGAAATGTGCTTTTGGCATTTCCTTGCGCATATTCCTCGATTTCGTCATCTCCAAACGAGCAATAGAGGTAAATCCTGAAAAGGTAGCAACCATAATCAATATGCAAGTCCCGAGAAACAAAAAGGATATTCAACAGCTCACAGGACGAGCCGCAGCTTAGAGCCATTTTCTTGCCAGATCCAGAGACAGGTGTAGGCATTTCTTTAATACACTAAAGCAAATGGAAAATTTTCAGTGGAAAGAAGATTGCCAAGAAGCTTTTGAGGAATTAAAGTGTTATCTCGGCCAGTCACCCCTTCTCACGTCTCCGAAAGATGGGGAGCCCTTATTTCTTTATCTTACTGACCACGTGGTGAGTGTTGTGCTCATAAGTGAGGCGGACAAGGTCCAGAAGCCGATATACTATACAAGAAAAGTCCTCACTGGTTTCGAGAAGAGATACACCTGGGCTGAGAAGTTTGCCTTAGCGCTTGTAACAATGGCTAGGAAGTTATGACCATACTTTCAAGCCCACACAGTTACAGTGTTGACCGACCAACCACTGAATAGCATACTGCAGAAACTGGATACGTCGGGCAGACTCATCAAATGGTCAATTAAACTGAGTGAGTTTGATATCCACTATGAGCCAATGAAAGCCATCAAAGCTCAAGCCCCCACAGACTTTATCACTGAGTGCCAGCATCCCCTAGGGGAAGAGGCACCTCATGACCTATGGGAACTCTTTGTAGATGGCTCCTCCAACAAGGATGGAAGTGGAGTAGGAATTCTGCTTCTCGGGTCGGGGGGCATGACTACGAAATATGCTCTCCGCTTCCAATTCAAAGCTTCCAACAATGAGGCTGAATACGAAGCGCTCCTAGCAGGGGTTGAAGTTAGCAATTGAGCTAGAAGTGCACAATTTGGTGATTAACAGCGACTCTCAGCTCATAACTGAACAGGTCCGTGGTGAATATGTAGCGAGAGGCTCTAACATGATCAAGTATTTGGAGAAAGCTAAGAAGTTGATTGGTGAAATTCCAAATGTTGAAATACAAAGAGTGCTCTAAGAAGAGAATCAGCAAGCCAATGTGCTAACTCGGTTATATGTTGAAATCACCTTCTCCCATCCGAGATGACTGTCATTGAGAACTCTTGTCCGTTTGCACAATGGGGGCCAGACCTGTTGGTACACTTTCCCCAGGCAAGAGCTCAAAGGAAGTTTCTCATAGTGGTAGTGGACTACTTTACAAAGTGGGTTGAAGTCGAGCCTCTCGCCACCATCACCGACTACAAGGTAAAAGACTTCATATGGAAAACGATCATCTACAGGTATGGCATTCCTCGGATCCTCATTACAGATAATTCTTGAATGTTTGTAAGTACAAACATTCGAGAATTCTGTGAGGAGTTGAGCATCAATCTTAGGATCACTATTGTGGTCCATCCTCAAGCTAATGGTCAGTTTGAAGTAATCAACCGTATCATACTATAGGGACTCAAGGCACGTCTTGACCAAGCCAAGGGGCTTTGGATTGAGCAGCTCCATAGTATCCTATGGTCATACAGGACTACGCTAAGAACATCAACAGGAGAGACGCCCTTCTCCTTAATGTTCGGATCAGAAGCTGTCATTCCAGTAGAGATCGGGGTCCTCACTCCTCGGATGGTTGACTTTGATGAATCAGGTAACAATGACTTGTTGCTTAATAATCTTGATTTCCTAGAGGAAGCTAGAGAAATTGCTCGGATCAGAATTGATGCCTACAAGCAAAGAATGGTCCGTTATCACAACAAAAGAGTCTGAATAAGGAAGTTCTCAGAGAGAGATTGAGTGCTGAGGAAAGCCACTACAGTCGGAAAACACCCTGGCAAGCTCGTGGGGACCTGGGAAAGGCCTTTTCGAGTTATCAAAGTCATGCTGGACTTAACTTACAAGTTGGAGAACCTCGAGAAACCATGAGAGATGCGACCCTTAAATGCTAAAAACCTCCGAAGATATTACATTTTAGCTTTCTTTTGTTGGCATGTATTTAAGAACATCTTTTTTCCTACTCATTCCTTATATGAGGCCTAGGATTTATCATTTCAATGAAAGTAGCTCGTTCCCTCATCAAGATTCTCATCAAAATGTACTGATCGGGCACATTACAACTTGTTTCCACCCAAGTTACAATGGCCGAGCATCACTCTCCAAGCCTCTTAAATAGCAGAAGTCGAGGAAAGACTTGGCATGTTACAACTCAATTCCATTAAGCTACAACAACCAAATGAGAGACAAGTTTGCTACGACCTAAAAACTCTATGCCACAACAACTAAATAGCTACGCTCGGGTCTATTACAGTTTAAGGCATTTTAAACTACAATACCCGAGCATAAATTCGAGAAATAAAAGTCAAATAAGAATCACAAAAATCACAAGAGGAACTTCATTGAACATAAGAAATAAAAGTCATTTACATAAAAAGGCGAAGAAACAGTTCAGAAATAACAATAAAAATAGTCTAAAAATAAAAAATAAAAAAGAACTAGTTTTCTACATCTACTGGCTCCTCGGTAGCTGATTGCTTCTCGAGCTCCTCTGCACGAATGGGGTCAAGGGGAGCATTGTCCTCCATAGGGACGAGAGGAACATCAGTGTCCATATACGCCTCAATATCCTTTCCTCATCCCCATCCTCCCGAAGAAGACGGAACTGCTCATACGCCTCCTCCTTGATAACATCCTCCTTGTCCTTCCCAGCGAGGTCGGGACACAGCTCGTCCATGATATCCGAGCTCTGACCGTTGCTAGCAAGGAACCTTCGAGCTTCCTTGACTGTAGCCTGGAAGCAGAAGAAACCCTCTTGCTTAAGGGTGAACAAGAATTTTGTGGCGTCATTAAACTCCTGAAGAACAGATTGACGCCAGCTCTCGAACATGAAGGCCCCTTCTACCTCCGCGGCCGATCGTTGTATCGCCAGCTCCTCCTCGACCTCTTTCAGCTTGGTGGCTATAAGGGCCTTCTGGAGGTTTAGCCGAGAAAGAAGCAATGTTGTCTCCATCCGACTAAGGGCCCCTTTGAGAAGGTGGATCTCCTAGGCAGCAGTTTTCTTCTCGGCCACAGAGCTCCGGACATTCACAAAGAGTTTCCTGAGAAGGGAGGCCAACTAAAAGCAACAATGAAATGAGTTATAAAAGTAAACTGAAGAAAGACTTGGAAAAAACCAGGAAATATTAATACCTCCATAAGTTTCACAAATAAAAGCCTCCATCTTTTCCTCGGTAGCCATCTCCTTAGCTCGCCGCTGATCCGAGGGCCCGAACCTTATATAACACACACTAGTGTGTTTTTGTTTCTCTAATGTTGAGACGCCAATTGGACTCAACTCTCTGTCTCCATAGTTTTGGTTTATGATTTTCATGTTCTTGGTGTAGAAAGTCCACACTTTCGAAATCCAAGTCTGGGAATTGGTTTATACGGTGGAAGATTCGTAGGATTGAGCTTTGAATCAATCCGGATGACTCCATCCTTCCATAATTTTATTAGAGATCAATCCAGAAAGATCACAAGGTAAATTATCTTTACACAATTAGTTTAGTGATAGATTATGCATGTTGATCATAATTAATAAGAAATTTTGGAAAGCCGTTTTTTGATCAACTACTCCATGTACGTTCTTTATTTTAAATTAACAGCTCATGGGTATGGTTAATAATTAGCTAAACATGTGTTAATGACTCTATCATAAATTCAACTAAAGCTCTTAAGAAGATATAGATGAGATTAGGAGAAACTTAGTTGAAGCACCACTCAAGAACACCCAAATATGATAACCCACAAGTAGGATGAAGAATGATGAATTCTTGATGGATTTTTGGATCTCTCTTTGAATTAGGAAGATGATGGCTTAATAAATAGATTTTTGGCAGGAGATCTCTAGGAAGAAGATTGAATCAAGATTTGATTTTGAGAGAAATTGAAGCTCAAAGACTTAGAAAATTTTCGCAAATGTTATTCCACCTTCTAACACAAGCCAAACCCTTCTCTTCTTTCAAAGGAAAAATAATCTTGGCCATTGGATGAAAGTAATCTTGACCCTTGAAAATATGAATCAACTCAATCTCCACCATCCATAATAGTGTCTTTGGAAATTGTTTTGTAAAAATATCTTCTTTGGCTTAGGCTTGTTTGGTTGCACAAACAATTCATTCTTGATGATGAAAGACTTTCTCAAACCAAACCAAACAAACCTTTTAAATTCTGGCACAAAGAACAACTTTCCAAGTATTTCTCTCTTCTTTGTCCCCCAAGGAGTAAATGTTACCAAAATGTGCATCAATCATTTCAATCATGAAGTCTCTTTTAAGTTATTGCCACAAAGCACATTGGAGGACTTATAGTAGCTTGAAAAAAATATTCTCTAGCAATATTAATCAATTCACACGCTTGGAACTCTTGGTTGTTTATGAGAAGTCAAACTTTTTCTCAAATAGAGTTAACCATGCTTGAACTTGACCAATTAAGCTTCAAGAAATAAATTCACAAATTTTTACTGAAATATTCACCTCCAATATCCTCATGACACTTACTTTATTGCACCTACAAAAAAAGTTGACAAGGCACCTCATTGTTGCTTGTAAGCTTAATAAAATTCAAGTAAGCACATGATAAATCATTTGATATATATTTAAATGTTCACACAAAAATTCATAGCCATTGGAGTTTAATTGGTCACTCAATTTTGTCAAGTAATCTCAAACAGTGTTATATTAATTATGCCCGCACAATTATACTAACTTCAACAGAGAAATTGAATACTTTTCACTCAAAATTTATTTATACACTATGAATAACAAATGTTTCTATATGTATTAATAGTTTTTTAGAACAAGAATTAAGTCATTTCAAGATCATATAGATAAGTTATGACTATTCAAGCGACGTGTAAAGAGTGATGTTTGGCAGTTTTTGTAATCGAAAAATGAACAAGTCCAAATTCATCCAATTCATATCAAATATGATAAAAAATGATTCCAAAGATATATAATGAAGCTTAAAACAATTATCACGATCATTACATGCTTTATCCAAATACATTGAAATATGAGCACAATAAAATGGCACATTAAACATTTTTGCATCAAATCACAAATATAGGACATATGATCCAATATGATCGACTTTGATGATTTTGAATTGCTCAAATCTCTCAATGGAGAAACTTTTAAAGGATTTGTCTAATTTGTAACGAAGGATGTTCTTTGGGCAAAATATGGTAGTGAAACAAAGTATCAATACTAGTGTATTTAGACATAAAATAATAATAAAATTGTACATCGATAAACTTTGATGTTCGAAATTGCTCTATTCCTTCCATGGAGGTACTTTTAAAGGTGTGTCCAATTTAGAATGAAAGATATTTCCTTGGCATCACTTGATTACGAAACTATCTATACAGCCTGTACAAGTAAATTTGGACATAAAACAACAATGATAAGTTTATCTCGATCAACTTTTGATGGATTGGAATTCCTCAACCGTCTCCATGGAGGAATATTTAAAGGATTTGTCCAATTTGGAAAGACAGATGATCCTTTTGCATCATATGACAAGAGAACAATCTACCGAGTCTATACTAATATATTTAGACATAAAATGAAAATAAAAACTATACACTAATCAACTTTGATGTTCGGAATTACTTAGTTTCTTTCGTGGAGGAGCACTAAAAGGTTTAGTCTAATTAGGATTGAAAGATGTTCCTTTGGCATCATATGGTAACAACCGATATACGGAGCATATTATAATATATTTAGATGTAAAATAACAATAAAAAGTATACACCGATCAACTTTGATGTTCAGAATTATCCAACTTTCTTTGTGGAGAAACATTTAAAGGTTTAGTCTAATTAGGAACGAAAGATGTTCCTTTGGCAACATATGAAAATAAAATGATCTACAGAACCTCTACCAGAATTTTTAGACGTAAAATAAAAATAAAAAGTGTACATCGATGAACTTTGGTAGTTTGAAATTGCTCGACTCTCTCCACGGAATAACTTTTAAAGGTTTTGTCCAATTTGGAACAAACTATGTTCCTTTGGCATCACTTGGTTACAAAAAATTCTACAGAGTCTATAATAGTAAATTCATACATAAAATAACAATAAAAAGTCTATATTGATCAACTTTAATGGTTTCCAATTGCTCAACTCTCTATATGGAGAAACTTTTATAGGTTTTGTCCAATTTGGAATGAAATATTATCTTTTGACATTATATGGCAATACAAATCTCTATGGAGCCTATACAAGTATATTTAACATAAAATAACCATAAAAGTGTACACTTATCAACTTTGATGGTTCAAAATCGCTAAACTCTCTCCGTCGAGGATCTTTGAAAGGTTTTGTCCAATTTGAAATGAAACATGATCTTTTGACATCATTTTGAAATGAAATGATTAATGGAGCCAATACTAGTGTATTTAGACTTAAAATAACAATAAAAGAATACACACCAATCAACTTTAATGTTCAGAATAGCTTAACTCTCTCCATGAATGAACTTTTAATAGTTTGTCCAATGTGGAATGAAAGATGTTCATTTGACGTCACTTGGTTATGAAGCCATCTATTGAGCCTATACTAGTGAATTTATATATAAAATAAAAATAAAAAGTGTACACTGATAAACTTTGATGGTTCGAATTGCTCAACTCTATCCATGGAGGAACATTTAAAGGATTTGTGCAATTTGGAATGAAAGATAGTATTTTGGGATATATAGCAATGAAAAGATGTACATAGCTTATACTGTTATATTTATATATAAAATAACAATAAAAAATGTACATCGATTAACTTTGATGTTTCAAATTGCTCAACTCTCTCCATGAGGGAACATTTAAAGGTTTGTCGAATTTGGAATGAAGGATTTTCTTTTTGCATCACTTGGTTATGAGACTATCTATGAAGTCTATACGAGTAAATTTGGACATAAAATAACAATAAAAAGCGTACCCCGATGAACTTTGATGGCTTGGGATTGCTCAACTGTCTCCATTAAGGAACTTTTAAAGGATTTGTCCAATTCGGAATAAAAGATATTCCTTTGGCATATATGGCAACAGAGTGTTCTATGGATCCTATACTAGTATATTTAGTCATAAAATGACAACAAAAAGTGTACACTGATCAATTATGATGTTCGAAATTGCTCAATTTTCTCTATTGAAGAGCATTTAAAGGTTTAGTCTAATTAGGAATGAAAGATGTTCCCTTGGCATCATACGATAATGTAACGATCTATGTATCCTAAGCTAGTATATTTGGACATAAAATAACATTACAAGTGTACACTGATCAACATTGATGGTTGAAAATTGCTCAACTATATCTCTGGAGAAACATTTAAAGGTTTTGTCTAATTTGGAACAAACAATGTTCCTTTTGCATCACTTGTTTACAGAAAAAATCTAAGGAGCCCATACTAATTAATTCATGCATAAATTAATAATAAAAAGTGTACGCTTATCGATTTTGATGATTCCAAATTGTTCAAATCTCTCCATAGAAGAACTTTCAAAGGTTTTGTCCAATTTGTAATGAAAGATTGTCTTTTCACATCATATGGAAAAAACCATTCTAGGAAACCTATACTAGTATATTTACACATAATATAACTATAAAAAATGTATACTGATCAACTTTGATGGTTCAGAATTGCTCAACTCTCTTTGTAGGGGAATATTTAAAGGTTTCATCAAATTTGGAACAAAAGATGATCCTTTGGCATCATTTTGAAACAAAATGATCTAGAGAGCCGATACTAGTATATTAGATATAAAATAATAATAAAAACACCGATCAACTTTGATATTAGAAATTGCACATTTTCATCCAAAGATGAACTGTTAGGATACATATTCTAAGCTTAGTGATACTTGTATGATAGGACTGGATGTAACTGCATGTAAGCTTACTATGTAGGTTCTAGGTTACCTGACTTGTCAGTCTTTGAGTATGTATAGAACTCTAAGTATACAAGCACTTCGGTATACGAATTTCAGAGTTCTCATTATGATGTTTTATGTCCTAATTAGAAGATAATTGTCAGGTGATTGTGATTAAATCAAATTTCTAAATCAGATATCGCTTGGGTAGTTGAGATTATGATGAACTCTCTATGAGACAATTGTCGGATAAGAGTTAAATTCTAAATCCTTATTAGAAGATAATTGTCAGGTGATTGTGATTAAATCAAATTTCTAAATCAGATATCGCTTGGGTAGTTGAGATTATGATGAACTCTCTATGAGACAATTGTCGGATAAGAGTTAAATTCTTTTAATTGTGATCAATATTATCTTAACTCTTTTTGTGTGAGATAAACGTAGCTTATTTTTATCAAAGTGGTTCATTGTCTCTATGAGATAATAGATAATCATGATCAATATTCATCTCAATCTGTGGAGGATCGGCTGCCTATATAAAGAGACATCCCATAGAGAGAAAGGGTCGAAGCTTTTTAGGGAGTTTTATGTTTGTGAGAGATCTTGTATTTGTGAGCTTCGAGTTGTTATTGTTCCATTCTCTTTGAGTGATTTTGAAGCATGTCGTGTTTGTATTAATCAAGAGAGAATGAGTGATTAGTGATTGAGTGTTGCTCGTTCGTTCTTCTCAAGTTGATCCAGTTGAGGAAGAAGAAGAACACTATTCTACACATCTGGTGTAACTTGCTACTCTGGTTACCTGAAGGTTACTTGGATCTTACATCTACAACAAAGTCTCTTGAAGGAGTCATGAGCATTTCAAATCATCATTGGTGTGTTGATTTGGTTTGAAGCATACGCTGAGTCAAGTTGTACAATTGAGTCGTAGGTAATGATAGGCTGTAAGCGGTTTCTCATATAGTGGATTGCTTTAAAGGTTAGTCGCTTATAGACTCGAGATTTTTTTCTCGTTGGGGTTTTCTCGTTAAATTATGATATTTCATTTACTTTTGTTTTCTATTATTTTCTATATTACGTTGTCTAACGTGTTGGCAAAGGTCTTTCATATATCATTTGGTATCAGAGGGAGTGCGAACAATAGAGATTAGATCAAATCAAACACCACAATTCGACGGATCAAACTATTCATATTGGAAAGGACGAATGAGAGCCTGCTTGAAGTCTATTGACAAACGCGTTTGGATGTCAATAGAAAAAGGGTATTCCACACAAGAATCTATTGATGATAAAGATAATAAAATTCTTAAACCTTCTGAATCATGGACCAAAGGTGATCTTGAAAGTGCAAGATGGAATAGTAAAGCTATGAATGCTTTGTTTTATGCTTTGAGTATTTTTGAATTTTGCAGGATATCAAATTTTGATAAAGCAAAAGATGCTTGGGATTTACTAGAAGGAACACATGAACGGAAAAATCTTGTCAAACGATCAAAGCTTCAATAGCTAATTTCTAGCTTTGAAAGTCTGAAGATGGAAGAAAATGAAGTATTTGACGATTTCTATGCAAAGTTGAGTGATATTGTTAATACATCATTCACTCTTGGTAAATCAATCGAATCTAGCAAGGTGATATGCAAGATTCTTTGATCTTTACCAGAAAGATTCATGATAAAAGTGACACCAATTGAAGAGAGCAAAGATATTGACCAAATAAAGGTAGAAGAACTTGTTGGATCTTTATAAACTTTTGAGGTAAACTTTCTTAAATCAAAGAAATTTAATGGTGTTGCTTTTTACTCTAATGATGAGACTAACAATGTTGCTGATGAGTTGTTGCTTTTAACTAAGAATTTTAAGAAGTTCATAAAGAACAGGAAACCCAAGGATCTCAAGAAAGAGGAGTCTTCTTCTTACAAGAATGAGCAGAAAAACAAAGATTCAAAATCTACTCAATGTTTTAAATTCAAGGGCTTTGGTCACTTTGCTCAAGAATGTGCAAATCGAAAAAAGAAGTATAAAGCCTACCAGACTATATGGAGTGATGATACTGAAGAAGATTCAGATATTGAATCTGAAGATGACAAAAAGGATACTCTGGTAGCCTTCCCAGTGGCTATTGACAAAAAAACATATTCAAGCTCCGAAGATGATGATTCAATTGTTGATATGAATGAGCTACGTATTGCCTATGATGACATGGTAGAGGAATGCATCAAAGCTAAAAAGAAAATACACACGGCTATCAAGGAGCATAGTTTAAGAGTTATCGGAAGCTAGAAAGGAAATCAATGAGCTCAGGATGAGATAGCTGAATTGGAAGCCATGAAGAAACTTGATGTAGCCTCTGATCTTGCTTACTTCACTGAAGCTGAAGCAAAAAGAGAGAACATGTTGAAAAAGGTTTGTTCTTATATTAACAAGTTTGAATTTGGTTCTAACCATTTGCAAAATATTCTTGACATGTAGAGATCAAGCAAGGAGACATTTGGACTTGGATATGAAAAAGGTGAGAGTTCAAAAGTGGGAACACAACGTGAGAATCCTAATATCATGAAGTTTGTACCTTCCACTTCACGAACTTTGGAAAAAGGAAGTATAAAAATCCAAGTTTCCTAATGGAGTAGATACGAAAAATGTTAGAGCTCTATAGTCAATAGTTGAGAATACCTTTCGTTTTGGTAGTACGAGTCAATCTTTTTACACACAAACATTCTATAGGGAGAAAAGTCCACAAAGGTATGATCAAGGGAAGTTTGTACCTGTTTGTCATTATTGTGGAATTAAGGGTCACATTCGTCCATACTGTCATAAGTTGTTTGGAATGCCTGCATCTTACATATTGTCTAGAAGGACTAAAGTTGATCATATGTAGAAGGGTAAATTGGTGCAAAATAGGTTTCAACCTCTTGCAAAGAATACCACTCTGTCCAGGTTACATGGTAAGTTACATGAAGCGAAATAGCCTAGACACACGTTTCAAGTACAGCCTACATCAGATCATCAAGCTAAGACACAATGAGTTAAAAGTTCTAGACATAAGTGTATGCTTGTACAAACAACACTAGCAGCTTTTAGTACAAATTCATGGTATCTGGACGGTGGCTGCTCTCGCCACATGAGTGGCAAAAAACCATTATTCACTTAATTTGAACCATATGATGATGGTAAGGTAACTTTTGGTGATAGTAGTAAAGCTGAAGTAAAAGGTAAAGGTATGATTAAAGCTTCTAATGAATATATCTTCAAAAATATTTTTTTGTGGAAGGCTTCAAAGAAAATTTGATAAGGATAAGTCATTTGTGTCATTTAAAATTCTCAGATTTATTTACTAAACGATTGTGCAGGAACTACGATGACAATCATACATGCATTCTGAAAGGGAAAAGATAATCAAAAAATTGTTATACCATCGCAATAGAATCTAATCTCTCATGTAATTCGTCTAGTTTGTCTAATTCAAATAAACTAGGGCATGAAAGACTAGGTCACCTCAACTATCAAGATTTGAAGGTCTTATCTAATAAGGAGATAGTACGAGGAATGCCTATGATTGGCTCAAAGAAAGGCCTGTGCGGTCCGTGTCAACAAGGTAAGCAGACCAAGGTACCGCATAACAAGGTAAGTCATGATAACACCTCAAGACCATTTGAAATGTTTTATATGGATCTTATGGGACCTACACAAGTTGAAGCTCCTGGAGGTAAGAAATACATTCTTGTTATTGTAGATGATTTTTCAAGGTATTCATGGGTAAGGTTCTTACGTGATAAGTCAGAAATATTTGATGCATTCTATGATCTGTATTTACTTTTGGAAAATGAAAAGTAAGATGATAGTTTTCATTTAAAGAAGATTGGAACAGATCATGGGACTGAATTTCAAAATGACAAATTTAATGTTTTCTGCAGGAATTTTGGAATCAAACATGAGTTCTTAGCTCCAAAGAAACCACAACAAAATAGAGTGGTGGAAAGAAAGAATCGAGTTTTACAAGAAATGGCAAGAACTATGATGCATGCGAAGGATGTAGCTAAAAGGTTGTGGGTTGAAGCAATAAACACTTTTTGTTATATGTCAAATCGAGTTCATCCAAGGCATGGAACAAAACTCACAAGTTGTGAACTTTGGGAAGAAAAAAAGCCTACGGTGAAACACTTCAAAGTGTTTAGAATGTTGTTGAACAGGTTGAGATACACAAACAATAAAAGAGGAGACAAATACAAGCATTGAAAAAGATTGTGAAAGCTCAAGTGTAACCACATAGCAAGTTACATCACAAGTTAAAGAAATAAGTGATGTATCCTTGTATAAGCCTACATCGGCACAAGAAAGTGTTGGTCATATGAAACAGTCCACTTCAGATATACTTGGGCCTTCTGAACGTGTGAAGAAGAAGAATCCACAAGATCAAGTGCTTGATGAAATAACTGCTCTTATGAAGACAAGAAAATAACTCCAAAATGAGGTAAATTTTTTGTGCTATGTGTCTCAGTATGAGCCAAAGAATGTGAAAGATGCTCCTAGTAATGAGTCGTGGATAAATGCAATACATGAAAAGTGTTAAATTAGTTTCCTCGCAATGATGTTTGGATACTAGTGTCTAAGCCTGATAATGTTAACATCAATAGAACAAAATGGATTTTCAAGAATAAAACTGATGAACATGGCATGATTAGTAGAAATAAAGCTAGGTTGGTTGCACATGGATATACACAAGTGAAAGGTGTGGATTTTGACGAAACATTTGCTCCTGTTGTATGTTTGGAATCCATTCGCGTACTTTTGTCCATTTCCAGCTTTCTTGGTTTTAAGCTATTTTAGATAGATGTGAAGAGTGCATTCTATAATGGATTGTTAAATGAAGAAGTGTATGTTAAGCAACCATAAAGTTTTGAAGATCCAATTTATCCATCACATGTGTATAAGCTTAATCATGCATTCTATGGTTTGAAACAAGCCCCTAGGGCTTGGTATGAAAGACTCACAAATTTTCTCTTGAGTACATGTTTTGCAAGTGGAATAGTTGACAAGACACTTTTTGTGAAGAATGATCATAAACATATTCTAGTTGCACAAATATATGTTGATGTCATCATTTTTGGATCAACTTCTGTTTCTTTGTCACAGGAATTTAGTGAGTTAATGAAATCTGAATTTGAAATGAGTATGATGGGTGAATTGACCTTTTTCCTAGGATTTCAGGTGAAGCAATGTCAAGAAGGGATATTCATTTCTCAAACCAAATATGCAAGTAACTTAGTGAAGAAGTTTGGTGTAGCTTCAAGTAAGGCAGCTTCAACTCCTATGAGCCCGAGCATAAAGCTAAGTAAGGATAATAGTGGGAAGTCTGTGGATCAGACATTATATAGAAGTATCATAGAAAACTTACTTTAGTTGACTACGAGTAGACCTGACATTCTTTTTAGTGTTTGTGTTTGTGCTAGGTACCAAGCCAATCCTAAGGAAACACACTTGACAGCTGTGAAAAGGATTTTGAAATATATAAGTGGTACTCTAGACTATGGAATATTTTATTCCAATAACACTAACTCATCTTTGGCAGGTTACTCAGATGTTGATTGGGCAGGTTGTTGTGATGATCAAAAGAGCACTTCTGGTGGATGTTTCTATATAGGAACTAATCTTATTATCTGGCATAGGAAGTAGTAGAATGCTATTTGTCTCTCTCTATGGCTGAAGCAAAATACATAGTTGTTGCAAGTTGTTGTACACAATTGCTTTGGATGAAACAAATGCTGAGTGACTTTGGACTGGTACAGGAAAATATGACCATATTTTGTGATAATATGAGTGTTATTAACATTTCTAAGAATCCTATCCAACATTATAGAACAAAGTATATTGACATTCGTCAACATTTGATCCTTGAAAGCAATACTGTGAAACTTTAGCACATAGCTACTGAAAATCAATTGGCTGACATTTTTACAAAACCCCTGGACAAACAAAGGTTTTTGTTCCTAAGACGAGCACTAGGTGTGATTATAATGGAATAGATTTTCAAGTGGCTTGAGGTAACATGTGTGTGGGATATGTGATTTAATTCTTGAGTAATGATTAAAGCATAGATTGATTGATGTCACCTCTACATGTGCTTATTATTAAATGGCTAATCCGCTCATGAAATTGAAAAGATCTTGTTATTTGTCATATATTATTTTTACAAATCCTTACTTGTAAAGTAAGATTAACATAATGCTTGAGATTTGTCTTGATAGGTTTATTGAACAAATTCTTTAGGAAACTTGATGCAAGCTATACCAATGGAAAGGGCTACGTCAAAGGGACTTAAAAAAAGAAAAAAGGTATGTATCTCTTGAAATAAAGAGAGCTACCTAATCACAGATGATAAATATCTCTTGAAATAAAGGGAGCTACCTCATCTTAACTATGAAAGCCACCATGTGTTCATGATTTCTCTTCTTGAAATAAAGGAGGTAATCACTTATCTTGCTTGCATGTACATAAAAGTATCAAAGAATATAGATTTGACAACCAATGAAATGGTAATCTTTTGTATTATGTTATGTCGTGATCTAACAAGTTTTGGAGATTCACACTCAGCTCACATGACAAATAACTTGCATCAGATTTCAAGGTTATGACAAGGGAGTAGTAAGTCCATTTTCTTGATCACATCTTATGGTAACTCTCTCTTTCTATAAGTTTAATTCATTGCCATAAGATTTTTAAAATCTGAAAATTGCATCTCTGGTACAGATTTCTCTTGACTATCTATACTATTTTGTAAGATCTGTTATGTGCATTATGTCTCTGTGATGACCTAGTATTGATTCGGGAAATAATATTTATTTGATAATAGAAGCCAAGAGAGAAGTAAGTAGCTGTGTAGCCTCATTTATTCACTGCTATGTAGCTTCTCATGCCTATATACTTCAAGTTCGAGGGTAATTTTGGAATTGGCACTTCGTGTCAGAATTTAATGTGGCGCAACTTTTTGAGAGAGTTCTTGGCTTATCCCACTTTCTCCCGTTTCATATTCACGAGGAGTAACTCATCACTTTGTTCATGTTCCGGTTCTCTCATCTCTCTCTGTTGACAATGTCTTCACAAAAGTCATTATCAAAAGGTTCTAGCTCTGCCTCTGGTGCCAAGAAAGCAATGAATATAAAGCCTATATTAGTGAATTTAGACATAAAATAACAATAAAAAATGTACATCGATCAACTTTGATGTTCGGAATGGGTCAACTGTCTCCATGGATGAATTTTTTATAGTTCATCCAATTTCGAATAAATGATGTTCCTTTGGCATCACTTTGTTAGGAAACTATTTTCGAAACCTATATTAGTAAATTTGGATATAAAACAACAATGAAAAGTGTAGATTAATCAACTTTGATGGTTTAAAACTGCTCAACTGTGTACATGGAGGAACTTTGAAAGGATTTGTCCAATTTGGAATGAAAGATGATCCTTTGGTATCCTATGGCAACATAACGATCTACAGAGTCTATGCTAGTATATTTACACATTAGATAACAGTAAAACTGTGCACTTATTAACTTTGATGTTTGGAATAACTCAACTCTCTCTTTGGAGGAGCATTTAAAGGTTTAGTCTAATTTGGAGCGAAAGATGGTCTTTCAGCACCATAGGGTAACAAAATTATCTACGAAGTCTATACTAGTATTTTTAGATATCAAATAATAATAAAAAATGTACACCAATCAACTTTAATGGTTCAAAATTGATTAACTGTCTCCATTGAGGATCTTTTAAAGGTTTTGTTGAATTTGAAACGAAAGATGATCTTTTAACAACATTTTGAAACTAAATGATCTAAGGAACCTATACTACTATATTTAGACTTAAAAGAACAGTAAAAAAGATATAGATAGATCAACTTTGATGTTCAAAATTGCTCAACTCTCTTGATGGATGAACTTTTAATATTTGTCTAATTTGGAATGAAAGATTCTCCGTTGGCATCACTTGGTTCGGAAACAATCTATTGAGAATTTACTAGTGAATTTAAAATTAAAATAACAATAAAAAGTGTAAAAAGATCAACTTTGACGGTTCAAATTGCTAAACTATCTCCATGGAGGAACTTTTAAAAGATTTGTGCAATTTGGAATAAAAGATGCTATTTGGCAAACTATGGCAACCAAACAATGTACAAAGCCTATACTATTATATTTAGACATAAAATAAGAATAAAAAATGTACATCAATCAACTTTGATGTTTGGAATTGCTCAACTCTATCCATAGAAAGGTTTTTCCATTTTAGAATGAAAGATGTTCGTTCGGCATCACTTTGTTATGAAACTATCTATAGAGCCTATACTGTAACGGCCCAATTTCGCGAATGTTACGTGGTGCTCACCGCACCGTCCTAGGTTATCAATGTGATTCACAACACGAGGATTTAACTCTAGTTCGTCTAACTAAGTTAAATCTTCCAACAAAAATCCGGCAGCATCTCCCCGTAATTCGGGTAATGCCCACCTGATTAAACGCAGCATAACATCATATAATCACATCCCAACCTAGCAAGGCCTTCAGCCATCTAACAGCAAGCAAATTCACAACCTATGGCCTCAGGCCTTCTAACAGCATGCAAATTCACAACCTATGGCCTCAGGCCATCTAGCAGCATGCACAAACTGAATTCATGATTCATACATCACAATGATTCCACACAACCAATAAATAGGACTAAATGTCCACACCCGGTTCAGAAGTCCCACATCAATGGAATAACCTTCTAACCGTCCATAATCCACACCTTACGGTGTCACGCAGTCAAGATATCACACAGGGAATCATTTCATACAAATATTTCAACAAAAAAGGTTTAAGACTCTAATCCCAAACCTACACCCTCTCCAAGAGCCATCCATGCCACAACGTCGTCTCTACTGATCCGCACCTTTGGTACTAGTACCAGTCTCACCTGTAGGAAGGAAGAAAAATAAAGGGTGAGCTAGAAGCTCAGTAGGGGTAAAGAGTAAAACAAGCAACATAGCGGTTATTAAAGAAAAGATAATGCATGAATATGTTCTCTTCTATGCACATGTCACATAACACAACCAATAGTCCGGGTATTCCCTTCGGTGTAAAACACATTCATCAATCGGGTATTCCCAGCCATCATGAATGAGAGCACAATCATCATTCACATTACACCCGCGAAGGTTCTACCCGGTTGTGTGAACCCCGTCACACCCACACCTTAAGTGTGTTGCCTCACATGGAGTCATATGATCCGTGCCCATGCCTTGACACGCAACCATCCTCCCATGTGACTTTCAAGTAACCTATGGTATCCCGAGTCCATACCCGAGCATCCCGTGCAAGCTCTAATGCATTCATGCTCGTGCCATGCCAAATACACATATATATCAACCTATATATATATACAACTACTAATGATGCATGAAAAGATTCAAAACATGCTCAATGGATGATTGAACATGTAATTGGGCAATGCAATCTACATTTAGAAGAATATATAAATAAACCCTAGGTTCGTTCTTCCTTAGGCACGATAAGGCAAGAACACAAACAAAGAGACCAATGAGAATTCGAACCGAAATTTTTAGAATCAACGAACGATATTGAAGTAAGAAAGGGTCAAGAAATGCCCTACCTCAAGTTGAGCACAACACAGAATTCCAAATTTCCAAGAATTAGGGTTTAAATCCCCCTTTCACCAACCTAACCATATTTCATCATTCCAATCCATATATACATGTTAATAACACACATTTATCATAACAATAACAATTCCAATACAAAATCCAAGAGAGACTAACCTTCTCTCTCTAGAATTCCCAAATTCCTCCAAATTTGTCCAATAATCGAACTCAACCTAAACCAAGGATTGAAACCTATGAAACAACCTTAAATTACCCTAAGAACAACATATGTAAACCCTACAATCAAACTCTAAAAGAATCCAAGTAGATCTACGAAAATCCTTAAGTTCCAAAACCATAGAAAACTCACCTTAAACTTTCAAATCTCCTTTGATTCTTCCTTGAATGTTGTTAATCACCCACAATCCACTCCAAATCAAGCTTGATCTTGCCCAAATCACCTTATCTCTCTCCTTACCTCTCTATTTCTCTCTCTACACGGAAAGAACCAGAGAAATGAAGAAGAAGAAGACATTCCCGTGTTTTAAGCTTGCTAGGTCAAGTGCTGGCGCTCTTCCAGCGCTCCAACGCTGCAAGGGCGCCCGACTCTGCCCAAAATGCGCCCAAAATTGCGCTCTTCCAGCGCTCCAGCACTGGAAGGGCGCCCGACTCTGTTTTTTTTCTTCTCTTGTTTTTACAAATTCACATCCGTCTCGGTCTAAGCTTCGATTTGATATATTATGAGCCCAAAACGAACATCCGAGCTAAAAGTTATGGCTCATTTAGTGAACCTAGTTCCAAAATGTTTCCTTATGGACTTATGCAACTCGAGTGGTTCCGTAACCTCCCGAATATATTCCAAATTATTATTATCTACCGCAAATTAACTAGAACTTAATATTTTTGGGTGGGGGTTTCACATATACTAGTAAATTTGGATATAAAACAACAATAAACGGTATACCTTGATCAACTTTGATGCCTTGGCATTGCTCAACCGTCTTCATGAAAGAACTTTTAAAGGATTTGTCTAATTTGGAACGAAAGATATCCTTTGGCATTATATGACAACAAAATGATCTATCAAACCTATACTAGTATATTTAGTCATAAAGTGACAATAAAAAGTGTACACTGATCAAATTTGATTTTTAAAATTACTCAATTGTCTTCGTTGAGGAGCATTTAACGGTAGCCTATGTAGGAATGAAAGATGTTCATTTGACATCATATGGTAATGAAACTATCTACAGAGCCTATAGTGGTATATTTAGATATAAAATAACAATGAAAAATATACATTGATCAACTTTGATGTTCGGAATTGTCTAACTCTCTTAGTGGTGGAATTTTTAAAGGTTTAGTTTAATTAGGAATGAAAGATGTTCATTTGGTATCGTATGAAAACAAAACTATCTACAAAGCATATACTAATATATTTAAACTTTTTAAAAAATGATAAACAGTGTACATTAATCAACCTTTGATGGTTCAAAATTGCTCAACTCTCTTCAAGGAGGAACTTGTAAAGGTCTTGTTCAATTTGAAATGAAAGATGGTCCTTTGGCATCATATGAAAATGGAATGAACTACGGACCCTATACTAGTATATTGAGACATAAAATAATGGTAAAAGTCTAAACCAATCAATTTTCATGGTTCAAAATTGGTAAACTCTCTTCATGGAGGATCTTTTAATGGTTTTGTCCAATTTGCAACGAAAGATGACCTTTTGGCATCATTTTGAAACAAAATGATTTACCGAGCCTACACTAGTATATTTATTTAAATAAAAAATACACCGATCAACTTTGATGTTCGGAATTTCTCAACTCTCTTCATGGAGAAACTTTTAATGGTTTATCCAATTTTGAATGAAAGATGTTTTTTTAGCATCACTTGGTTACAAAACCATTTATGGAGTTTACTAGTAAATTTGACATAAAACAACAATAAAAAGTATACCCAACCAACTTTGACACTTTGAAATTGCTCAACTATCTCTATGGAGAAACTTTTAAGGGATTTTTCCAATATAGAACGAAAGATGTTCTTTTGGCATCTTTTGGAAACAAAATAATCATAAAATAACAATAAAAAATATACACCGATCAACTTCGAATTTCGGAATTGTTCAACTCTCTTCATTGAGGAACTTTTTAAGGTTTTGTCAATTTGTAACGAAAGCTGATCTTAAAGCATCATAGAGTAACAAAATGATCTAGAGAGCCTATACTAATATATTTAGACATAAAATAACAATAAAAACTATACACTGATCAAGTTTTTAGTTCGAAATTGCTCAATCATCTCTGTGGAGTAACAAAAGATGGTCTTTTGGTATCAACAGAGCCTATAGTAGTAAATTTAGACAAAAATAACATTAAAAGTGTACACTCATGTGAAACATATAATCAAGTACTTGAAAAGGACTAGGGCTTATATGTTAATTTACCAAGTAGATGATTTTATACCTATTGGGTATACAGATTAAGATTTTTAAGCAAATAAGGATTCTAGAAAATCTAACTAAGGAAATGTTTTTCGCCTATGGGGTGCAGCCATCTATTGGCAGGGCATCAAACAATCATGTGTTGCTTATTCTATCATGGCAGCTGAATATGTGGCAGCCTCTAAGGCAACCAAAGAAGTTTTATGACTCAAGAGCTTGCTACTAGATTTGGGAGTGGTACCTTTAGTACAATCGTCTTTTACACTTTATTATGATACAAACTATATGATGGTTGCTAACTCAAACAAACCCAAGACCCACAAGAGGGCAAAACACATTGAGCGTATGTATCATTTGATAAGAGACATTGTGCAAAGAGATGATATGATAGTGGTCAAGATTGCATCAAAAAACAATCTAGCAGATCCTTTTATGAAGAGTTTATCAAGAAAGACTTCTGATAGGCATGTAGAGGGAATAGGTTTAATAGCCCGATTCGAAAAATATCAATATATATATATACAATAAATTATGAATTCGAGTTCAAAAATATTAAAGATTGGGTTAAATTTGTCAAAGGATGGATTAGTCATTGATTAAATAGAATTCGGTAAAAAAAGAAAAAAAATATGAATAATCATATCCATTATATATATATGTAAGATATAAGATGCCACTTTTAGTGGCTATGTTTTTGGGCCACTGGAAGTGGGCGTTTATTGACCATATTGGTCATTCATGGGAACTCAGCCCATTGTTTTATAAAAAAAATGTTTAAATTAAAGAATGTTACTGCAACAACATTCTTTTGCACCAAAGAAATTGAGAGGAATAGACATTGTGGACAAAGAGAACAAAAGAGAAGGAGGGAGAAGGGGAGAGAAGAGGAGAGAGAGGTGTGATTTCTTAATAGTTTGGCTTGGTTTTGGGTTAATTCTTGAGCATCTAATTAAGATTGGCAAGATTCTTCAAGGATATCAAGTTTTTGGTAAGTTTTTCTTGATTTTAGAAAGTGAGGTTTTTTGGGGTTTTGTAGATATGTGTTGAATCTTGATTTTGGGTAGAATTAAAGATACAATAGGTTGATTGGCGAAAAGTTGAGAATATGATATACGAAATCAAAACAGTACTTGAGAACTTGAGAAGAGAAGAAGAAATATCAAAGAGAAGAAGAATAATTAAGCTGGAGTGGCTTAATTCATTGACAATTACCAGAACAAACGGAACAATATAAATTCAAGAATCAATGAAGAGATACAACAGTCATGTTTCAATGATACTGTTGAAGACATAAACATGAATGTGACATATGATCGTTGTTTTCAAAAGAGGAAGAAGAAGATTAAAACAAATAGATTGGACTAAGCTAATGATTAATGGACTGAAACAAGGTCCAAACTAAAACCCATAAACGCATTCTCTAACATAAACCAAAACCCAGAAACCCATTCTTTAACATCCCCCTGCAAGCTAAAACATTATTGAATGTTTAGCTTGGAGAGATACTTCCTGAGATTGCGAATTGAGATGCCTTTGGTGAGCAGATCACCCGGCTGGTCTGTGTTCTTGGTATATTGAAGTCTGATGAGGCCTTTAGCAACTCTGTCCCTTGTAAAATGGCAATCTAGGTCAATGTGTTTATTACGCTCATGGAATATTGGGTTGCTTGCAATGTGGAGGGCAGCTTGGTTGTCACAATAAAGCTCCATTGGATAAGGAAGGTATAGTTGGAGCTCTGGAAACATCTTGCCTATCCATTGTAATTTAGATACCGTGATTGCCATGGTTTTGTATTCTACTTTAGCATAGGACTTTGAGATGACTTTCTGCTTCTTGGACTTCCATGATATCAAAGAATCACCTAGCTTGATACAAAAACCAGTGATGGACTTCCTTGTATCAATACAAGATGCCCAATCCGAGTCACAGTAAGCTCGTACCTGCAAGTTATTAGTAGCAAGATAGAACAAACCCAATGAAAATGTCCCTTTGATAAACCTTAAAATTCTATGTGCCCCTCTCAGATGCATTTCAGTAAGAGCACTCATGAGTTGAGCTAAAGTATTAACAGCATAACTCAAATCAGGTCGAGTAATGGTTACATACATTAGTTTACCAATAATTTTTCTATAATCAGTAGGATCTTTAAGATACTCTCCTAAAGTATTAGACAACTTCATATTACTATCAACAGGTGAATTTACAGCTTTATAATCTTCGAAACAAATGTCTCGAAGAAGATCCAAAACATATTTTCTCTAATTGATCAAGTGTCCCCTATGAGATTTGCTAATTTCCAGGCCAAGAAAATAAGCAAGTTTACCAAGATCTTTAATCTTAAAACATGAATTGATGTACTTTTTAATCTCTTTAATCAAAGCAAGATCATTTCCACCAATATCCATATCATCAACATATAACAATAACATCACAAATTTATCATTTTTTATATAATAAAATAAAGAGTAGTCTGATTTACACTGTGTGAATCCAAATTGAATTAAAGCAACTGTACATTTGGCGTTCCATTGTCTATAGGCTTGCTTTAAGCCATACAAGGATTTGTTCAACTTATAAACCAAGCCTTTGCTATCTTTATCATAACCAGTAGGAATCCTCATATAAACTTCCTCATCCAAGTCACCATTAAGGAAAGCATTATGCACATCAAGATGGTTCATATGCCATTGGTTGATACTAGCCAAAGCAAAAAATATTCTCGCAGTAGTGATCTTAATTACTGAAGTGAAAGTTTGGTTGAAATCAAATCCTTCCATTTGGCTGTAACTTAAGGCAACTAACCTTGCCTTATATCTCTCTAAAGTTCCATTTTGATTATACTTAATTTTGTACACCCACTTTGATCCTATGGCCTTTCTACCTTCTGGTAGTGGCACTAAGTCCCAAGTGTTGTAGGCTTTAAGAGTTATCATTTCATTTTCCATGGCCTACACCCAATTATTATTCTTAACTACCTCACTGTATCTAGTAGGCTCAATGTGTTTATCAATTGCAGCAAGAATACATCTATGTAAAATAGAGAAATTCTTCACATTAACATATTTGCAATAATCATAATAATTCAAATCTGAACAAGGTAAACTAATAGCATTGCACTCATATTCTTGTAAATAACTTGGTGATTTTCTTGTTCTTTTATGAGTCTGAATAGTTTCATCATGTGGCTGATCATCACTTGATTCTATCAAGCTATGCTCAGGCTTATCAAGTACTGGATCAGTACTCGATGTCATTAAATTGCTATCAATATTTTGTGTAGGTATGTCATATGTCTTCTTCCTAAAAGGAAAATTTTCCTCTCTGAAAATAACATCTTTACTCACAAATATGTCTTTGGTTTCTAAATCCATCACTTTATATCCTTTAGCCGCAAATTGATTTCCTAAAAACACAGAAGCCTTGGATCTAGGTTCATATTTTGAATTTAATGGTCTATTATTTTAGCTATGCAAAAACATCCAAAAACCTTAAGCTATTTGTAATCAAAAACTTTTCCAAATAATATGCTATAAGGTCTTCTCTTATCTAAGACAGTAGTGGGCAACCTATTTATAATAAAAACTACTATCTTTAAGCAGCTGCTCCAATATTCTTCAAGTAATCCAAATTGGATTCTAAGAGACCTAGCCACATTCAATAAGTGTTCAAGTTTCCGTTCAACTACACAATTTTGCTATGGTGTATATATACATGTTTTCTGATGTATAATTCCATACTTAACATATAATTATTTCATTTGAAACTCATTACCATTATCAGTCCTAAAACACTTAATTCTTTTCTCAAATTGTGTCATAACCAAACTCACAAAAACCTCAATATAATGTCTATCATCAAATAAACCCATGTGGTTCTTGAATGATTATCAACCAAAGTAAAAAAATATTTGTATCCTTCCATAGATTCAACTTGGCTAGGACCCCATATCTCCATGTGTACAAGATCAAAACAACTATTAGAGATGGAATCACTAAAACCAAAAGGCTTTGTTTTCATTTTACTAAAAGAGAAAATATTACATTCCTTTAGTCAATGAAAGTCAACAGGTAACATACTAGTTACATTAAAAGAGGGGTGGCCTAACCCATAATGCCACACATTTGAGCTTGCAAAATTGAAAACATGATCATTTTCTAAACTCTTCCTAAGTTCTGGAGTTATCTTGATCCCCATGTACATGAGATACAATACTTCATGCAAAATCCCCATTCCACTCTTCTTGTAGGTGCCTAAGTCCTACATCACACACGTACCATTGCTAAAGTTTAATGAAATATCATTGTCTTTAGTCAGTTTACTCACTAAGATCAAATTAAACTTAAAATTTGGCACACATAACACATATATAAGAATCAGTTTATCACTAAGTTGTATTGTGCCTGTGTGTGTTATGGGCAACTTATTTCCATCAGGTAGTGTCATAGTAGAATGCATCATTTTCACATGAGAGTTCAACAAATGCATGTCACATACAATATGATCTTTTGCACCACTATCAATAATCCATTTATGCAAATTTCATTTAAAAATATTACCTCTTACTCCAGAGGTTGCTGCATTAATCTGACTTGCTGATGTGGTAGATTGCTCATCATTTCCAAATTTTGTCTCAAGGAATAAGACTATCTCCATTAGCTTGTCATCAGGCAACTCAATCTTTTGGTTGTTAGGAGCAGAGATTTCAACATGATTAACTGAGTGTTGTTTTTCATGAAAACTTCCATTTGTTTTTTGCCTTTTTGATGTTCCTTCTGGATAACCCACCAGTTTGAAACATTGATCCACTATGTGATTGTTTCTTCGACGGCTTACAATATAATTGCTCTTTCTTGCCTTGTGTTCCTTCCTTTTTTGGTGGCTTGTATTTGGCATTGGCTCCTTTGTACTGGCTTGTATTGCTTTGGAAGGCCATTGCCAAGGATTCTTGAGCTGATTCATTTGCTTTGCATATATTTTGTTGTGTTTTATCTTCCTTTATAAGCCCTAGTGCTTTGTTGATTTTAGGAAAAGGCTCCATAATCCATATTTGTCGACTCAAGCTACAGTATGTATCATTGAGTCCCATCAGAAATTGTGTTAGCATTTCTCTCTAATGCTTGACATGAGGTTTGGCACAACCATACCTTCCATGTTCATCTAGTTGATCATATTGCTCCCACAAGGACATAAGTCTGATATAATATTCTATCACTGTGGAATTATCCTATCTCATACAGTACAATTACCTAGAAATTTCAAAAAATCTTGCACCATTGAAAGAAGAAAACCTATATTTGAGATCCATCCAAAGTTCAGAGATGCTATTGGTAATCCAAGTCTTGATGATATAGTCACAACTAGTCCAAGCAATGAAGTGTTCATCTTCTTGGCTCAACATCTACAAACTCCCATCAATGAATCCGTCTTTGTTGCGCATCTTAAGTGCCTTTACTATTCTCTGGCTCCACATCGTATAGTTGTCACCATTTAATTTGAACGCGATCAAACTATTCGTCGTGAGATCACTAGGGAGTATAGTATAAGGATTCAATAAGGTGCTCTGTGTCACCAATCCTACATTCTGCAATCCTGAAGCATTAATTCCAATGTTATTCATTGGAATCGTGTTGTCTACTTCTGTATGAGAATCAATGTTGCTAGTCAAAACACTACTTGAGAACTTGAGAAGAGAAGAAGAAGAAATATCATAGAAAGGAAGAATAATCAAATTGGAGTAGCTTAATTCATTGACCATCACCAGAACAAACAGAACAATATAAATACAAGAATCAATGAATAGATACAATGTTCATATGTCAACCATATTGTACAAGACATAAAGATGAATGTGACATATGACTGTTGTTTTCAAAAGAGAAAGAAGAAGTTTAAAACAAATAGATTGGACAAAGCTAATGATTAATGGACTTAAACAAGGCCGAAACCAAAACCTATAAACCCATTCTCTAATATAAATCAAAACCCATAAACCCATTCTCTAACGATTGGGACTTGATTATAGTTGTATATGTAGGTTTGATTATTGATTTGAGCACAAGTTTGAATTGTTAGAGATTCAAGAATTTGGGGAAAATCTTAGAGAGAGAAGGTAAGCTTCTCTTAATTTTTGATTCAATATCTTGTTGTTATGATAATTTGGAGTTATTGGTATGATAGAATGAGTTCGGTTTGTTGAAATCGATAGGTTGGGAGAAAGGGGCGAAACCCTAATCTATGAACTTTCATATTTATAGCTTGTGCTTGGAATGAGGTAGAGATTCTTATCCCTATTTTCTATCATGCTATTTCGATTCTCTAAATAGCGGTTTGTATTTTTTCATTGGTCATTCTTTTGTGTTCTTGTCTAAATTGTTTCTTAGGAATAATTTTCCCTTTGTTTGGTCGATATATATGCTTATTTTTGCATAACATGATTGAACATGCATTATAGATGCATTGTGAGCTATGGATATGGACTCATATTTCCTTAGGAACTGTTTGTGAAATGTTGGATACCAAGAGGCAAATTATTGCGACGATCGGGATTTCACATTGTGTTGGTGCACCTATTGGGGTCCGGGGCAAGGTTCAAGGTTTTTGATGGTTTTTCGAATATTCATTGTCAAGTGCCAAGATGTTGTAGGGTGCAGCCGTTGATTACTACTATATTGTGACATTTAGATGCCATTTTGCTGTATTGCGCTTATTTCAATATCCAACCTTCTAATGTTGATTATTCATTATTTTCCCTAGTGAGACTTCTGCTCACCCTATTTTCTTTTATTTTATCCTTCAGGTGAGACTAGTGCTGAGAACTAGGCTGCAGAGGCCACCCTAGGAGCATTAGAGTTATTTATTATATGGGGTTGAACTTTGTTTTTGTATCATTAATACAATTAGTACTTCACCTTGATGAATGTTATGTTGATTATGTACCTATTTTGTATGCTTCATGGATGGTTGGGAGCTTGTGTCATGTGATCGGGACTTCCGTACTGAGATGATGGACCATGGGTCTAGATTTTAGACTTTGATAGTCTATTAATGATGATGTTTATGTCTTGTTATTTTTCATATGCTTTGCATGTGATTAGGAAGCCTGACACCCTACCCAAAGGGTGAATATGGATTGATGGCCTACGACCCTATTAGGCTATGGAATTATTGTATCAACTGGCATGAAAAACAAAGTTGCCACCAATTTAATTAAAGTGCAATTGGACACTAAAAATACTTGTGAACCAGAAATTAGGGAATGGGAGTCGATTGAGTGTGGGGAAGGTATTAGGTATCCCACGACTCGTGTTTAAAATAGTTACCAAATTAATTGGTTGGTCATCTTAATAAAAACTTCCTCTCTGCAAGATATGATTATTTTGAAATAAATGAATCTATTTAGAAAATCCGATCAACCTATGATAGTTTTTTTTAATAAAAGTTTCAATAAATTTTTAATGTAAGATTAAATACTATGCCAATATATGGTAAATTTAATTTTAAAACATACCAACTTATGGTATGGAAAAATGAATTTTATTTTGGAAATTGAAATATATTTGAAAAGTAGTTGAATTTAAATTCGACATATCAACTTATGATATGGAAAAAATGAATTTTGTATTTAGTTTTAATAATACTAATTTATGTTTTTTATTGAATTAAAATTGAGAGACTTGAGTGGTACAAACCTATGATCCTGAATTAACCTCAACTTATAACAATCTCCAAGAATATCAACTTATTTGATTTTTAAATTGCTATCCTATGACAATGAATGAATTTGTAAATACTCACTTACGACATTTGAGTATAATTTAAGAATATCAACCATTGACTTCTCAAAAATCTTAATTAAACCAGTATAACTCATAATTCAAATAAAAACCAACTCATGATCCTTTAAAATTAAAATAATGTATATTTAAACTACCTCCACCTATACACCCTTATAATAAAATTCAAATAATAAAATGTCCAAATTATACATGTCGTTCGAACTAATCAATTACCCTATTTGAAGGGCCAAATATATATATAAGTGTAATATTAGAATATACACTAAAAACATCATTACAAATAAATCCCACATTATCCAATTAAGAGGCAACTTCCACTTGATCAACACTTTAGAATGACCAAAAATTTACCACAATGTTACTATTAACTTCGACATCAAAGATAATAATTAAAACAAATAATTCAACATATTATGTACTTATTCTAGATAAAGATTTAATTCTAAAAACACCAATTTATATTATATATAAAAAAAAACTATCACTAAACATACCAACTTATGGTACGTAATTTAGCAATTTCTAAGCCTACAATGTGAAACCCCGACCCAAAAAAAAAAAAATTTTCGAATTTTTGAGTTTTTCACAAAGAGGAAAAACTGGACTAGGCGCACCAGGGGGCGCCTAGTCCAGTGGGAGGCTGAAAACGAAGAGCACCAGAGGAAGCTGGAGCGCCTAGGCGCGCTAGCAGCACGCCTAGGCGGTGTGCGCCTAGGCGTGTGCAATGGTGATCCCAAGGGCGCCTAATCCAGCGGGAGAGCGTGCATGGTCGAGGTCCAGACGAGGAGGCACTGGACTGGGCGCAGCCCAGCGCGCCTAGGCGCAGCGCCCAGTCCATTGGGTGGACGGATGTGGAGTAGGCGCAGGGGCGCCTAGGCGGCCGCCTAGGCGCGCTCCGCCTGGGTGGGAAAATCCTGCACACCCAGGATTCCGCCCAGTGCAGCGCCTGAAGGAAATTTTGTTAAGGCTAGGGCGCCTAGGCGCCCAGGGTAGCGCCTAGGCGCAGCCTGCGTTTTTCAAATACCTTCCAGCGAGAATGTTAGACACTTTTATGGTATGTTTCAGTTCTAGAGAGAGAGTGAGAGACGATTCTAGAGAGAGAAGATCATTTGAGGTGATTTTTGGAGATTTGAGCTTAGTTTTGGAGATTTGGAAAGGATTCAAGGAAGATTCAAGCCTTGGAGGTAAGTTTCTTCACTTTTCTATTTCTAGGGTTTTGAGTAGATCTTGTTAGTTTCATTTAGAGTTGATTCCTATGGTTTAGATATGTTAATCCTAGGGTGATTTTGGATGTTTATGTAGATTGGTTTGTGTGTTGGAGTTGAGTTGAACTTGGAGTGAGTTTGGAGGATATTGGAAGGAATTTCTAGAGAGAGAAGTAAGTGATTTCGACTTTATTGATGTTCATATGAGTTGTGGTTGATATATTGATGTGTGTGAGGGTTCGGTTTCGCCACATTGTAGGTTTGGGCAAATCGAAACCCTAGGAACGAAATTGGGGATTTGTGGTAAATTGCTCGACACGAGGTAGGGGATTTCCAACCATTATTTCTATCGTTCGTTTTCGATATTTTAAGAGCGTTTCGATTCCTCATTGGTCTTTTTATTTGTGTTTCCGCCTTAATTGCTTCTAAGGGGAAACGAACCCTAATTTTGGATTATTGTAAATTCTTGATGTTGCATGACCCGATCGTGTGTGTTCCATCATCTATGGGCACGATGTGACTTCCGTTCATGCATCATGATAGTTATGTATATATATATATGTTGGTTGTTCATATATATATCCTTTCGGCATGTCATGACATTAATGCATTAGAGTTGCATGGGGGACCGGGTATGGACTCGGGACTCCTTAGGAATCTTGAAAGCTACTTGGAGGGATGACGAGGTGATGAGAGTTACCACTGAGTCATGTGAACTTCAAGTAGGAAAACGCACTAGAGGTATGGTTCATGAGGGACCTTGCCTGGAGTGGTGAGGGCGTGATAGAGTCACGCAACCGGGTAATCCAAGAGCGTTTGATGTTGGGGAGCTTGCTTCTGTTCAATAGTCATGGATAGCGACCATGATATTGATGAGTTGATTTGGTGAGCTTGCTCACGTTCGATATTACATGGAACGAGCCATGGTATCGATGAGGTATGCTCATTGAGGGGATTGCCTGGGTTGATGTTCTATGTGATTGTTGAGTATACGTGCACGTGGTAGGTTTCATATTGTTGCATATCCTATTGTTCCGATTCGGCCTTATGCTCATGTTACTCTTAACCCTACTGAGCTTCTTGCTCACCCTCTACATTAATTCCTTCCCACAGGTGATACTGGTCCAGGTACAGGTACTAGTGGAGCGGATCAGTGAGAGCGGGATATGACATGGATGGCCCTGGGTAGGATGTGGGTGCTAGAGAGATACTCTAAGCACGTATTTTGTATATGATGTATTGATGTTTATTCATGATAATCTTATAACCATTTGACACCAGAGGGTGTATGCATGATGTATGCTGAATTGATTTTTTTGGTTATATGATATTGTGAATTTGATGATGTGTTTATACTATCAGTTTGTGCATGCTGGTAGTGGATGGCCTGAGGCCCCTAGGATCAGGATTGCATGTGATTGAGGCCCTAGGTCTGGCTAGGTTGCTAGTGTGATGGATTGTGAATATATATATATTGCTGCGCGTTTTTCTGATGCAGGCGGGGACTCTCCGATATACGGGGAGATGCCGCCGGATTTCCGGTCCGCCGGATGATCGCACTAGCTGCCTAGGACGGTGCCGGAGGGCACCCGTGGCGTGCCCGGATCGGGGCGTCACATACAAACTTATGATAGCCTTTAGATTTAATTTACTAAGAGTTCACTATCTATTTATGCAACTCACCACCACATCACCAATATCTATGTACTTGTATTTTATATATATATTTTTTGTTTTTTTTGTTTTTCACATCACAACATAGTATTATATATAAATACATACACATAGCATTTCATATACATTTGTAATGTAACATGCAGACACAATAGCACACACATACAATATATATATATATATACACACACACAAACACACACAACCTCTATCGAGACAATATCACCCCCACATATAATATATATATTTAAATATAGCTGCGAACGAAAGCCAGTTTCTGAATCGAGAGAGTAGTCAATTCTCAACTAAGGAAATGGGGTACACCCATCTGTTGAATTCATTCCACCTCGAACCTGTGTTTCAAACTTTGCACAAACATATAATGGTAGCGTTTGGTAAATAATTTTGCAGTTAGCATATAATTTAGTTTATATGTTGGTAGCATATATGTTATTTTAAATGCTGTGTTGTTTTGTTCATTATTGCAAGAAAAACATATATGTTGTTTCAAATGTTGTGGTTAATTACATACAGGAGCAGTAGCACAAATTAAAAAATATTTTTCAAAAATATATAATAAATTATTAAATATAATAGAATATCAATATTATTAAATAAATAAATTATTAAATATAATTGAATATATTATTTTAAAATAAATATATTATTAAATATAAATAATTAAATAAATAATTAAATCTATCAAAAAATATAAATAATTAAATATATTATTAAAAATGTTAATATATTATATAAATGAATGTATTATTTATTATTTATTATTTAATATAAATGAATATATTATGAAATATAAATAAATAATAGATTAGTAAATATAAATAAATAAATTATTAAATATAATTAATAAATTATTAAAAAATAAATATATTATTAAATATAAATAATTAAATATATTAGTAAAAAATAAAAAATTAATATACTATTAAATATAAATGAATATTTTATTAAATAAAAGTAAATAATAGATTAGTAAATATAAATAAATAATTGTTAAATATTATTAATATATTATTTAAAAATAAATATATTATTAAATATATTATTAAAAAATGTTAATATATTATGAAATAAAAATAAATAACAATTTATTATTAAATAAAAATGAATATATTATTAAATAAAATAAATAATAGATTGTTAACATTAAGTGTATTTTAGTCATTTGCCTGAAATAAGGGATAGTTTAGACTTTTCATTTTTGATAGAAGCTAAATGTTGTTGAAAATAATTTTTTATGTAGCATTTGAAAATTGACCAAGTCGGCACACTTTCTACCAATGAACAAGACAGATTCATTGGAATCCTTGAGTAGCTATTATGTGAGAGAGATTGTGAAGTTGCATGGAGTGCCATTATCTATCGTGTCAGATCGGGATCCACGGTTCACTGGTAGATTCTGGAGCAGTTTGCAAGAAGCTTTGGGTACGAAGTTAGATTTTAGTACGGCATACCATCCTCCGAGTGATGGGCAGAGTGAGAGAACTATCCAGATTCTGGAGGACATGCTTAGAGCATGTGTGGTGGACTTCGGAAAGAGCTGGGATCGATACATATATTTGGCGGACTTTGTGTACAACAACTCATTCCAAAGTAGTATCGGTATGGCTCCGTTTGCGGCACTTTATGGGAGGCCTTGCAGATCACCATTGTGTTGGGCTGAGGTCGGTGAAAAAGCGATTTCGGGACCGGAATTGGTCAAAGAGGCTCAAGAGCGAGTTGAGGAGATTAAGAGGCGGCTTGTCACCGCACAGAGTCGTCAAAAGTCTTATGCTGATAATAGAAGAAGACCGTTGGAGTTCGTGGTGGGAAACAAGGTATTTCTCAAAGTTAGTCCGAGACGTGGTGAGTTCTATGCTTTAGATATGTTGATTATAGGTTGATTTTGGATGTATATGTAGATTGGTTTGTGATTTGGAGTAGAGTTGAGCTTGGGTTGAGTTTGGAGGATTTTGGAGAAATTTCTAGAGAGAGAAGGTGAGTAATTTTGAATTTATTGATTTAATTGATGTTTATATGAGTTGTTGGTTGTTTATTGATGTGTGAATGGGTTCGGTTTCGCCACATTGTTAGGTTTGGGAAATCGGAACCCTAGGAAAGTAATTGTGGATTTTGTGGTAAATTGCTCAACAAGAGGTAGGAATTCTTAACCCATTTTCATTTTCTATTGTATTATTTTTCTCTAAAGAGCGGTTGAAATTCCTCATTGGTCTTTAATCTTTGTGTTCTTGCCTAAATTGTTCCTTAGGAAGAACGAACCTTCTTGTTGATTATTATTGAATTGCATACCCTTTGAATGCTTAATCATCTATTGGGCATGATAAACCTCGTTCATGCATCATGTAGTTATGTATATATATAGGATTGTTATATATACGAGCTTCTTTTGCATGACATTATTGGAAATGAATTATAGATGCATTGGGTCTACGAGTATGGACTCGTAGTATCCTTAGGTTATACTTTTGTGATGATGTTGGATACCGAATGGTCACATTGTTGCCGGAATCGGGATTTCCATTATGTAGGTGCACCTATAGTCGTTCCGGGGCAAAGTGCAAGGGTTCCGATGATTTTCCAAAATATTCGTTGCCTGGTGCCAGGCGCTGTATGGTGTAGCCTGAGGTTATGCATTGTTGTGACATTTTAGGATGTCATGTTGCTGCATTGAGCTTGTTTCAATATTCAACCTTTACATTCTTTATGATTCATTTTATTTCCCTACTAAGCCTCCTGCTCACCCTATTCCTTTCTTGTATCCTTTAGGTGAGACTGGTGCTAAGAACCAGGCTGTGGATCAGTAGGAGGCGGCGTGACATGGAAAGCCACCCTAGGAGCATTAGGATTTTTATTGAGTGTTTGAGAATCTTGGTTATGAATTAAGTACATCTAGTACTTTAATGGGATGACTATTGTGTTGCTTAAATACCTTTTCGGTATGTTGGATGGATGGTCGGGAGGTATGCCGTGTGATCAGGACTCCCGTACCTGGATAGTGGACCTTGGGTCCGGATTGATAGACTTTGATAGTCTTTGATGATATTATTGGTATGAATATGTTTTTCTTATTGACTGCATGTGATTAGGAGGCCTGAGGCCCTGCCTAGTGTGTGAATGTGGATAGATGGCCAGAGGCCCTGTTAGGCTGCGAAACTTCTCTGATTATTATTGATTTTCTTTCACGTATTAAATGAGATGTGACTCCAGGTTGGCACCCTCCGATATACGGGGAGGTGTTGTCGGATTTCTATTAGAATCCGGGGTTAGGTTGGCATGTGGTGAGGTCCTTAGTGACGGGGCACAAGCCTAAAGTGGCGCTCCCGGCTCAGTGCGTGAATTCCAGGTCGGGGCGCCACAGTTTGGTATCAGAGCGAGGTTAGCTCTATGTAGGATCTAGGGTTGCGTCCTAGATGTAAGTTAGTAAGTCTCCAGGCCATGTCACGACCTCCGCTGATCGGGTACGTTTTCTTATCTCTTAAATCCTCGATTAATTAAATCATGTTAAGTATCTTATCTGTTGTGGCGTAGATGGATACTCGTAGGGAGACCCGATCTACTCGCGCTGCGGCAACCTCGGGAGATGGGGGCAGGCGAGGATGACCTAGGGGCCGTGGTAGGGGCCAAGGTAGAGGAGTGACTCGTGCTAGTAGACGCACTCCTAGCACTCAGAATTCGGAGCCGGTGAATGATACCAACGAAAGAGTGGAGGAAAGAGTTGAGGTGGGAGATCCGGGGAGGACTTCAGAGCCAGTATTGCCGGAGGTACAGATTGCTCCGACTAGTACTGTGGGACAGCCTGTGACCTTAGAGGCTTTGACAGGAATTGTGATGAACTTAGTTCAGGTTATACAAGCGCAGACTCAGGCACAAGTGGTGAGAGCACCAGAAGTCCGAAGTGAGGGACAGAGTTTCGGTGCTAGTACTGGAGATGGTGCCAGACCAGGACGGGAGATTTATGAGGTTGATCAGTTGAGGAGGACTAGTCCTCCAGTGTTTGATGGCGAGGGAGAAGGGTACGAAGCCGGTGAATGGCTAAGGCAAATGAGCAAGAGATTTGATTATCTAGTTCTACCCGATAACCGGAGGATGAAGCTGATCTTTTATTATCTTAAAGGAGCAGCACATGACTGGTGGGATTCGCTGGATCAGAGAAAGAATGATTTGACTTGGACATCATTTGAAATATTGTTCATGCAACGATTTGTGCCAGAGAGCTTCCAATATGACAAGGCCAGGCAGTACATGGAGTTGGTGCAAACTCCTGATATGACGGTGACGCAATATACCAAGAGGTATGAGGAACTCTATAGGTTTGGAAAGAAGTTTGCTCCAGATGATTGGAGCAAGACAGAGAGATACCGAGATGGGTTGATTCCTACTATTGGGAAGTTGATGATACCTTCAGGGGTGATGTCATATGACAAGGCAGTGGACATGGCTCTTAAGATAGAGTGGGGAGAGCGCAACTCCCGTCAGTACTGGGACATTCAGAAGGGTCGAAAGACCCCAGCTTCTAGTGGAGGAAGCAGTAGTAGTCAGAAGAGGCAGAAGATAGAACCTCAGACTCAGGGAGGCCAGAGAGATGGTAGGGACCAGGGACAGAGGCCACGGGGTGGCAGATTTGCATGTTTCAAGTGCGGAAAGGAAGAGCACAAGAAAGATCAGTGTCCGGGTAAAGGGGATTGTGTGCTTTGGGTGTGGTGCGGCTGGCCATAAGAGGAATGAATGTCCTCAGGGTGACAGAACTTCAGATCAACATCATACACCCGGAGTACCATCTTCTGCAATTGCTCCAGCTCTTCCCTCCATTGTTCCATCAAGGGGAAGAGGACGAGGCGGATCTAGGCAGACTCCTCAGTTACAGTCGACCCAGATGCAGACCCGAGCATTTGCATTGGGACATCAGGAGGCTCCTGAACATCCTCACTTCATTGGAGGTACTTTCCTCATTTCAAACTGTTGTGCTAGGGTGTTGTTTGATTCGGGAGCTACAGTTTCATTCATTACTAGTGCCTTAGCTCATTCCTTAGGGTTGGAAATTTTGCCAATAAGGCGTATGTTTACAGTGTCTTCACCATTTGGGTATTTTACTCCTTTAGAGGGGATAGCATTTGGGTGTGAGTGTCGATTTGGAGAAGTGGTCTTGAAGGCCAATTTTTATGTGATGGACTTCAAGGATTTCGATGTAATCCTTGGAGCAGATTGGTTGACAAAGCACCATGGGTTGATAGATTTTTGGGAGAGGAAAATTACTCTTAGAATACCTGAGGGTGGGGTGATACGGTTGAATGGATCGAAGGGGATTCCTTGTCCACATTTCTTAGAAAATCCTTTATACCAAGATTGTAGGATGGCGAGTTTGGTGACATCAACACCTAGGGGTGATTTCACAACACCGATTCGAGTAGTGGTAGAGTTTATGGATGTGTTTCTGGAAGAGTTACCTGGATTGCCTCCAAAGAGAGAAATAGATTTTGCCATCGAGTTGCATCCGAACGTGAAACCAATTTTGATTTCTCCTTATCGGATGGTTCCGGCGGAGTTGAAAGAATTGATGATGCAACTAGAAGAGTTGCAAGATTTGGGGTTTATTAGGCCGAGTGTATCTCCATGTGGTGCACCGGTATTGTTTGTAAAGAAGAAAGATGGGTCGTTGAGAATGTGTATCGACTATCGGCAGCTGAATAGAGCTACAGTGAAGAATAAATATCCGTTACCACGGATCAATGATTTATTTGATCAGTTGAGAGGTGCCAAGCATTTCTCCAAGATTGACTTGAGGTCAGGATATCATCAATTGCGGATAAGGGATGAAGATATTCGGAAGACAGCGTTTAGGACTCGATATGGGCATTATGAGTTCTTGGTAATGCGATTTGGGTTGACTAATGCCCCAGCGGTATTCATGGATTTGATGCAGCGGGTTCTTAAATCGTTTTTGGATAAGTTTGTAGTGGTATTCATAGATGATATCTTGATTTACTCTACAACGGAGGAGGAGCATAGTGAACACTTAAGAGTGGTTCTGTCAACGCTGAGAGAGAATCAGTTGTATGCTAAACTGAGTAAATGTGAGTTTTGGGCCACGGAAGTGAAATTTTTGGGTCATGTTATTACACAGGAGGGCATAGCAGTTGATTACTCCAAGGTTGAATTGATTTTGAATTGGGTGAGACCGAAGAATGTGACAGAGATAAGAAGTTTCCTAGGGTTGGCAGGCTACTACCGAAGGTTCATTAAGGACTTTTCGAGAGTGGCTGCACCCATGACACAATTGACTAAGAAAGGTACACCATTTGTTTGGACAGACGAGTGTGAGGCGGCATTTGAAGAGTTGAAGAAAAGGTTGACAACACCTCCTGTATTGGTAGTGCCGGAGAGAGATATAGGCTACCAGGTGTATTGTGATGCATCTGGAGTGGGATTGGGATGTGTGTTGATGCAATATGGGAGAGTTGTGGAGTATGGCTCTAGATTGCTGAAGACACATGAGAGGAATTACCCAGTTCATGACTTAGAACTCGCAGCAGTAGTATTTGCTTTGAAGCAATGGCGGTATTATCTCTACGGAGAGAGGTTTGAAGTCTTTTCAGATCATAAAAGCCTCAAGTACTTATTCACTCAAAAGGAGTTGAACTTGCGACAAAGGCGGTGGATGGAATACTTGGAGGATTTCGACTTTAATTTGCAATACCATCCCGGTAAAGCAAATGTAGTGGCGGATGCGTTGAGCCGGAAACTTGGGTTGGCTAGTTTGGCGTTGCACGAATGGGAGCTTGTTGAGACAATCAACCAATTTGGGTTGGAATTGAGGAGTGAGGAAGAAAAAGTATACTTGGGTTGTATAACTTCGAGACCACAGACGGTTCAGAAGGTTATGGATGCGCAGAACGGCGATCCCTCCTTTGATGTGATTGATGAGAGTTCAGGATGGGTTCGTGGGATTGACGGTGGAGTGAGATATGTTGGGAGGTTGATAGTTCCCGATGATGAGGAACTACGACTAGAGATCTTGAAGGAGGCACACCATTCATGGTTTGCCATGCATCCTGGGGTTACAAAAATGTATCAAGATTTAAAAAGGAACTTTTGGTGGAAGGGGATGAAGGCCGATGTGGCGAGGTGTCTGACTTGCCAACAGGTGAAAGGTGAACATCAAAAGCCGGCGGGGTTGTTACAACCACTACCGGTAGCGCAATGGAAAAGGGAGATGATCACTATGGACTTTGTGACGGGGCTTCCAATGACTCAGAAGAAATATGACACGGTGTGGGTGATAGTGGATCGATTGACCAAGTCGTCACACTTTCTACCAATGAACAAGACAGATTCATTGGAATCCTTGAGTAGCTATTATGTGAGAGAGATTGTAAAGTTGCATGGAGTGCCATTATCTATTGTGTCAAACCGGGATCCACGGTTCACTGGTAGATTCTGGAGCAGTTTGCAAAAAGCTTTGGGTATGAAGTTAGATTTTAGTACGGCATACCATCCTCAGAGTGATGGGCAAAGTGAGAGAACTATCCAGATACTGGAGGACATGCTTAGAGCATGTGTGGTAGATTTTGGAAAGAGTTGGGACCGATACATATATTTGGCAGAGTTTGTGTACAACAACTCATTCCAACGTAGTATCGGTATGGCTCCATTTGAGGCGCTATATGAGAGACCTTGCAGATCACCATTGTGTTAGGCTGAGGTCGGGGAAAAAGTGATTTCGGGACCGAAATTGGTCAAAGAGGCTCAAGAGCGAGTTGAGGAGGTTAAGAGGCGGCTTGTCACCGCACAGAGTCGTCAAAAGTCATATACTGATAATAGAAGAAGACTGTTGGAGTTTGCGGTGGGAGACAAGGTATTCCTCAAGGTTAGTCCGAGACATGGTGTTCAACGGTATAGTAAACAGGGAAAGTTAGCACCAAGGTTTGTGGGACCATTTGAAATTCTAGAAATTGTGGGACCGGTAGCATATCGGTTGGCTCTGCCACCTAAGCTAGAAAGGGTTCATAATGTATTTCATGTCTCTATGCTCCGGAAGTATGAGCCGGACCCTACACATGTATTGGATTGGACCACCTTGGAGGTTGAAGAAGATGGGAGCTATACTCTTCAACCGGTTAAAATCTTGGACCGTCAAAATAAGGTCACGAGAACGAGTATAATTCCTTTGGTAAAGGTGAAGTGGATGTACCATGGCACGGAAGAAGCAACTTGGGAGTTAGAGTCTCGTATGATGGACAAGTACCCGGCTTTGTTCAAAAATCCAGGTACATAACTAAATTTCGGGACGAAATTTGTTTAAGGGGGAAGGGATGTGAGATCCCGACCCAAAAATATTATGTTTGGTTAAATTTTAAGTAATAAGTTATTGAAAAATGGGTTCGAAGAGATAACAGACCATTGGAAGTGTATAAGACCTAAAACAATAGTTTTGAGTTTGGTTCGGTAAATGGGTCATAACTTTTAGTGTACATGTTCGTTTTGGGCCCATAATATATCAAATCTAAGCTTAGACCGAGACGGAAAATAAATTCGAGAAAAAACTGAGTTTCTATGAACAGTAATCCGTCCGGACGGATATGCCTAAACGGAAGGCAGAAGGGTTCTGTGAATAGTAATCCGTCCGGATGGATAATAGGGCGTCCGGAAGGATATGCCTAGATTCAAACCAACGGGTTACGGGAACAGTAATCCGTCCGGACGGATACATTGGGCGTCCGGACGGCTATCGGGATTCTTTTGCATGACATTATTGGACATGAATTATAGATGCATTGGGTCTACGAGTATGGACTCGTAGTATCCTTAGGTTATACTTTTGTGATGATGTTGGATACCGAATGGGCACATTGTTGCCGGAATCGGGATTTCCATTATGTAGGTGCACCTATAGTCGTTCCGGGGCAAAGTGCAAGGGTTCCGATGATTTTTCGGAATATTCGTTGCCTGGTGCCAGGCGCTGTAGGGTGTAGCCTGAGGTTATGCATTGTTGTGACATTTTAGGATGTCATGTTGCTGCATTGAGCTTGTTTCAATATTCAGCCTTTACATTCTTTATGATTCATTTTATTTCCCTACTGAGCCTCCTGCTCACCCTATTCCTTTCTTGTATCCTTCAGGTGAGACTGGTGCTGAGAATCAGGCTGCAGATCAGTAGGAGGCGGCGTGACATGGAAGGCCACCCTAGGAGCATTAGGATTTTTATTGAGTGTTTGAGAATCTTGGTTTTGAATTAAGTACATATAGTACTTTAATGGGTTGACTATTGTGTTGCTTAAATACCTTTTCGGTATGTTGGATGGATGGTCGGGAGGTATGCCGTGTGATCGGGACTCCCGTACCTGGATAGTGGACCTTGGGTCCGGATTGATAGACTTTGATAGTCTTTGATGATGAATATGTTTTGCTTATTGACTGCATGTGATTAGGAGGCCTGAGACCCTGCCTAGTGTGTGAATGTGGATAGATGGCCAGAGGCCCTGTTAGGCTGCGGAACTTCTCTGATTATTATTGATTTTTTTTCACGTATTAAATGAGATGTGACTCTAGGTTGGCACCCTCTGATATACGGGGAGGTGCTGTCGGATTTCTGTTAGAATCCGAGGTTAGGTTGGCGTGTGGTGAGGTCCTTAGTGACGGGGCACACGCCTAAAGTGGCGCTCCCGGCTCAGTGCGTGAATTCCGGGTCGGGGTACCACACCCCAAATTAGCTAAAACATTAGCCCCTCAAGACACTGATTTTATGGCTGCCATAGAAAAGAAATTATAGGACATTAAGGAGAAAAAATTACAAGAACTTACTGCCACTCTTACTCAATTTCCTTCCTTACAAATTCCGGAAACCCCTCCTACAACATCCACAACTCCAGCTGTCAATAACCTTGATAAAAATGGCGATACCCCATCTAATTCTGATTTTGAAATCAATAAAATGACATGGCAAGCTCCTCAAAAACTTTATTATTCTAAAACCACTCCTCTGGATATTCTGTTAGAAGAAAAACAAACCAATCAAATGAAATATAATGCTGACACCATTTATGAATGGAATATAGATGGTATGTCAGATTATAATATCCTTAATTTACTACAACAAATGACGATGGTTAGCAATGCTTATAAAACTAAAATGGATACAACTGACCAAGCTATTGCAAACTTAATTATTGCTGGTTTTACAGGACAGTTAAAGGGATGGTGGGATTACCATCTTACATCTGCTCAACAAAATGTAATTCTTAATGCTGTTAAAACTGCGTCTGACGGTACAGTTATCAAAACAGAATTAGGTGCCGAGATTCAGGATGCTGTTGCCACACTTATCTTTTCAATATCCAAACATTTCTTAGGAGATCCATCTAGTATTAGAGATAGGTCTTCTGAACTCTTAGCCAATTTAAGATGCCGAAAACTTCGTGATTTTCGCCAATACAAAGATACCTTCTTAACCAGAGTTATGATGCGGCCTGACAACAACCAACCCTTTTGGAAAGAAAAATTCTTAGCAGGTCTCCCAATCTTATTAGGTGACAAGGTACGTGAAAAGATTAAATCTTTACACAACAATCAAATTCCTTATGATCAGTTAACCTATGGTGATCTAGTAAATCACATTCAGAAGGTAGGTTTACAATTATGTTCTGACATTAAGTTACAGAAACAATTAAAATATGAACAAACCAAATCTAGAAATGAACTAGGTTCTTTCTGTAAACAATTCGGTTTCGAAGAAAATTGTTCTAAACAAAAAGATTCCCCTTCTAAGAAATCTTCTTATTCCAAAAAGCCTTATTATTCTAGATCTAATTATCGCTCCCGATTTTATAAAAATTCCTTTACACCAAAATCATCTCATAAGAAGAAAGACAACCCTAAACCAAAATCTAATTCCCAACCTGACAAACCTAAAAACCCAACCTGTTACAAATGCAATAAACCAGGACATTTTGCCAGGTATTGTAACGTTCGTCAAAGGATTAATGCACTTGAACTCGATGACAAGATCATTGCAAAATTAGATTCAATCCTTTTAGACACCGATGATGATTCATCTTTATCTTTATCTGACGATGAAAACCATTATGATGATCTTCCTTCTTCATCTTCTGATCCTGAAATTAACGTGCTTTCTAGGGATCAAGAATTCCTTTTAGAAGTTGTTAATCATATTGATGATTCTACTGTAAAATTAGTTTATTTAGATAAATTAAAACAAACTTTATTCCATTCTGATAATAAGATTGCTCCTCCTAAAGCAACTTATAATCTGAAAGAAATTTTATCTAAACATGATCAAAGGATAGAACCCTCTTTTACTCCTGATATTCAACATCTCCAAATTGAAATCTCTACAATAAAAAGAGAACTTAACAGTCTTTGGAATCAACAAAGGAATGATCGTGTGAGAATAAATCAACTAGTCTCCATTATTGATAAAGGAAAAGGTTTAATGATGTCTGAGACACCCACGCCGAGTGACTTAGAAGAAGATGAACGAATAAATAAAATAGAAACAGAAGGAATCTTAGTTGAAAGTTCTTATAAAAATGATCAACCTTTCCTAGGTTTATTATCTCAAGTTATTGGTCAAAAATGGTTTATCAAAATTACAATTATTATTCAAGACTCTTATTCTTTTGATACTATTGCTTTAGTGGATTCTGGTGCAGATTTAAATTGCCTTCGTTCTGATTTAGTTCCTTATCATTATTGGGAAAACACAATTGAAGGAATGAAAACTGCAGCAGGAGAACAACTTAAGATTCTCTACAAAGTATCCAATGCTAAAATCAGTAAATCTAATGTTTCTTTTACTTTAGATTTTTTGGGTATACAAAATATTACCAAATATGTTATCTTGGGACACCTTTCCTCGATCTTATCAAACCATTTCATGTAAGTCATGATGGTCTTTCTACAGCTTTATCTGAGAAAAATATATTCTTTCCTTTCATCCAACAATCAGCAAAGGGACTAACTTCTTCTATAAATAGATGCTCACTTCATCATCTTATTACAGCAAACATGAGCACTTCCTCTAGGAGAGGACGAGGGACGATGTCTCCACCAACAAGAAGGTCTCAAATGCAGAGACTTTCAAAAGAATCTTATGCTTTAGATACAGCACCAATCCTCCCAAAGAAATCATGGGCCAACATTGCTGATGAAGAAGATCAGAAGATAGCTCTTGCCAAAACAAAATCAAAAGGTAAAGAGGTAATTTCTGATCCTCAACCCCAAACCCCAATTCCTCAAGAGATTTTAAACAATCCTTCCCTTTTAGAATGGGTTTCATCTTTACAGAAAACACCTAAGGTTGCTTTAGCAATCCAGGCACAAAAACCACCCGTTAGTTCAGCTTTAATTATTTATAAACCCATTTTAAAAACTGCTGCCAATTTGGCTTTATCACAAAATCAAACACAGCCTTTTACTTATGTCTCCAAATATTTTGATAAACAGATTTATCAAAAGGTTGTTCTTATGGAAATTGGATTTCAAAGTAAAGATCCAAAGACCGTGGTCTCTAAGGTCTTTCCTCCAAATTGGCATTTCGTGCCACAAGATTTACACAAAAATCAAAAAATTTATGAGTTTATTTTAATTGATACTGATTCAATTTCCATGAAGAAGTATCATAACCCAGATTCTGTCCTTATACATTGCACTATCATGATTTTAAAAGTTATAACCCCAGAAATGTGGGGACAGGAGTTACATGTAACAAAACAATTTTCAGTAAATTTTAAACCTTCGGGATTTTCTTAATGGGATTATCAAGAAGCTTGGACAAAAGCTTTTTTAATTCAAAACTCTGAGTAGAGGCACTCATGGTTTTTTCAATTTAAAGTTAATTACACTTATCATTTTCCCAATTGGTTTAACAAATGGTGGTGGCACTTTGTACCTCTCCAAGAAATCTTACCTTCAATCGTCCGAGAGGGATTCAATATTTTCAGATCCCGTTATCAACCACAGAACATGGCTATACCACCTCTATTATACTTTTTCTCAATCTTTGCCATCTCATGGATTACAAATTGGCAATATCAATTTCATAATGAACCTGCCAGCTTATCATACTTAGTTCGGATTTATAGTACAAAATGGTGGGACAAGTTTGATGCTACCAGAGCCTATCCTGATAATATACTTAAATGGTTCTCTGATAATCATGCCAAAACCAAACAGATTGCAAAGTCAGAACACCATTTACTTGGGATGAAATCCTTTATTAGTTCTAAATTAATTTCAGCCACATCTGAGGATGAACTTGCTCATCTTCTTCAAAAAACCTTATCCGAACTAAAAGGTCAATCCACACAATCTTCCCGAAAATCTTCTAAGAGTTTTAACTCTGCTGATCTTCTTGACGAAGATAACTGATCAAGTCCAGTAAAGGCTTGGCTATTCCACCTCAAATGGTAGGTGGTAAAGACATAACCAAATCCGTTGAAAGTTGGAAGCTTTACTCAAAAGCCCAAAAATCCTACAAGGTACCTAACTAAGTCTGGGTTAATTGACTTAGCTATTCCACCTCAAACGGTAGGTGGTAAAGAAATAACCAAATCCGTTCACAGCTGGGTATTTGCTAAAAATACCATTATACCCTTTTGGGTCCAAACATGAAGACATTATGGACAAGAAGACAAGGTTATTGCTTTTCCATAAAAACAACATTTATTATCAAAAGTGGAGCATCATTTCAAAAGTGGGAGACATTGACCACTATTCAAGTTCCACTATTTACCTTTTAGTATTCATTTTAATCATTATAAAGGTGATCTCTTCATCTATAAAAGAGACCACCTATGCCTTAGTTTAGCATCTTTTTCATTACCATCTTTTCTCATTATATTCTCTTGGCTTAGTTCTCTCAACTTCTCCTCCCTCACAACCTTCCCCTCTTATCAAAAACGGGAACTATAGAGTTCCCTCCTCTCAATGTAAGCAACAAGCAGGCATTCAAAAGTCTGTAAGTTAATCTTGTTTCATACTTGCAGCTTTTGAATGCATTCAATAAGATCCATGGCTGGTTTAACCGTCTTTATTGTTTAATTTGTGCATCTTATATGGCTGGTTCTACCGCCTCTATTATTGTTTAATTTGTGCATCTTATATGGCTGGTTCTACCGCCTCTATTATAAAACCCAGAAGTCTTTATGTTCTTTTGTTCATCATTTATTTTATAATGCTTGATATTGCAATTGCTTTAGCATTGTTAAATTTATTTATGTTTCTTTTCTTGCTTTACTTAATTTTATGTTTATAAATCTCTGTTCTTCCTCCACCACTTCTTTGTTATAATCAAGACGACTCAGGACGATTAAGTCTGTCGAGTCCAATTTATCTATGGAGTTTAGTGAGGCTCTGTGAAGATCACAAGCTTCAACTCGTTAACTGAATCGAATAGCTTAGTTTCTTCCCTGCTTGTCTGATCCTTCCCGTTATGGTATCAGAGGGAGGTTGGAATATTCCCCGAGTTGAAGACAAGGTTTGTGCCTGATTCCCCTCTGATACCTGTGGTTATAATGCTTGATTTTTCAATTTAAAATCTCTCAATTATTTTGAATGCATTCTACCGCCTCTATTATTGTTTTATTCATGCTTTGCTTCGACGGCGCCACAAACGGTCGGCTCTGCCGCCTGTGGTTATAAAGCCCAGAAGTCTTTATGTTCTTTTGTTCATCATTTATTTTATAATGCTTGATATTGCAATTGCTTTAGCATTGTTAAATTTATTTATGTTTCTTTTCTTGTGTTACTTAATTTTATGTTTATAGATCTCTGTTCTTCTTCCTCCACTTCTTTGTTATAATCAAGACGACTCAGGACGATTAAGTCTGTCGAGTCAAATTTATATATTGAGTTTAGTGAAGCTCTGTGAAGATCACAAGCTTCAACTCGTTAACTGAATCGAATAGCTTAGTTTCTTCCCTGCTTGTCTGATCCTTCCCGTTATGGTATCAGAGGTTGGGGCAAGTGGTTGTATATTAAGGGACTTATGGTTGATTGCATACCATGCTAATGCTTTGTGGAAACCAAGAACAAAAGGGGGCCAGTAAGGGGCGACGGACAACCCAGTAAGTGCCAACGCGATATTCTTGGTAAAGCATCAAGTTGAGGGTATTAATCAAACATGAGTTCTCTTTTTAGATCAACTTCTACCTCTTCCACTATATCAGACGATAGAATCGTCAATCAAGAAGAAATTAATCTTGAAGATTTAGTTAGGGACGTTGATGATTGGGATATTCCTCGAGTTGAAATAAACAAAATATATATAAAGGAATCCAGATTTAATATCCTAAGTCGTAATGATTATACGATTAAAACTGAAGAACGAGATATTAAACTATTTAAGTCCTATGAAACCATTAAGCTTCTAACCCAGAAATCGTTAGAAAAACATAAGCAAAAATATAACTATCTTCATATCGGATTAGTTCAGATCGGTATTAAACCCTTAACTCGTGAAGGTTTATTAGATACATCAATTCTTTTATGTCTGCGTGATTGTAGAATGTTAGAATTTAATGATTCACTCTTAGGTACAGTTGAAACTAGCCTTTGTAGTGGTCCAATTTATTTTGATTGTTATCCAAACTTTACAGTTTCTTTAAGTGATCAAAATCTCTTAGATGCACTTACTCTAAACATCAAAACTCACAATTATAAGATGTCTTCTGGATCTCTTCCAATTTCTTTAATCTATAGGATTCATTATAAAGCTATGTCTTCAGCCTTTGGGTCGAAAGCCTTAAGAAAATCTCCCAAAGGAGAAACTTTTTTAATCCAAACTAATATTGCCAGATCCAACATGACTCTTCCACGCACAATTAAGTGGGACGAGATTACCTTACCCACAACATGGGAGTTACAAAGGGCTGTACCTCCAAAGAAAGTAGAAAACACAAACATAGAACAAGTTACTCAATCCAGTGATGGAAAAGTAGAAATTACTTTTAGTTCTCGACGACATTTAATTGATCTAAACAAATTTAATCGTAGTTCGTCTACTTCATCTTTTAGATCTGAGTTAGGAATCCCTCCTAGAAATTCCTTCTCTACTCCAAGCACTTTTTATAAAACAAAAAATCAATTTTCATCCAATCCAAGTACTTCTTATCATCCTAATCTAAGTGGAGTTAATCATTCTGGTTCAATACCAAAACCATTTTACAATGTTCAACAGCCAGAATCCCAAACCAGTTCCACCCAAGAGCCAGAAGATTCCCCTCCAATGTCACCAACTTATTCTCAAATGGTTGACAATAATGACCCAGAGTTAAATGTTCTTATCCGTGATAATTTTGTTATCGATAAACAATCATTACAAAAAGATTTTTATTCTCCTCAAAATACAGCCAAAAGAGATTGGTTCCTCAGTCATTATACAGGCCAAAAAAGACAGTCTATTCAAAAAGAATATTATGATTTTCTCAAAGTACTACAACAACAAATGCCATTCTTTGAATACTTTGAGTTAGACATAGATGACCCCCGTATTGATTGGGCTACTTATCCTTTCACTCCAAAAGTTTCAAAATCTTCCTAATCTTTAGATTCCTCTATCAATGTTGCAACTAGGGTTCAGACCTGGTATGATATTACCCAACAATCTATTCTTAAGTTTGAGCGTCCACCATCGATTAAACCTAAATCTCCAACGAATGACATTAGTTTCCAAGCAGCAATTGATAAGAAAATACAAGCTTTTCACATTGATCTACACCAATCTTCTTCCAAGAAAAATAAATCCTTAGGAGCCTCAACAATTCATAATTTAGATAAAGTAAAAAATTGTTCTAATAATATTAATCAAAATTCTTCTTCTGAAAATCCTGATACACCCCAAAATAAAAGGATCACTTGTAAACATTGTAATAAATCAAATCATTGGACACGATACTGTCGTGTTCGAAAAAGAATTAGAAAATTACAATTAGATCAGGAAATTATTACAAAAATAGATTCAACTTTAAATGATACAGATGAGTCATCAGATGAAGAAAATACCAAAATACAACCTCATGATCATACATCCTCTTCCAAAGAAATTACTATGAAAACTCCAAATCCTAGTATTAAGACACTTCAACAAAATATTTCTAAACTTAAATCAGAAATCAAAAATATAAAACAACAAATGGATTTAGAAGAAAATAAGGAACAACCTTTCCTTAGATTATTGTCTCAAGTTACTAGCCAAAAATGGTTTATCAAAATTGCACTTCAATTCAAAAAATCATTTTCTTTTGATACAATAGCCTTAGTTGATTCTGGAGCTGATTTGAATTGTCTTCGTTCAGATTTAATTCCTCGTCTTTATTGAGAAAAAAATATATGAAGGAATCAAATCTGCCGCAGGAGAACAACTTCAGATTATTTATAAATTATCTGATGTTACAATCACAAACAATGATGTTAATCTCAAAACTAGTTTCTTAGGTATTCAAAATATTACAAAGTATGTTATTTTAGGAACCCCATTCCTTGAGTTACTCAAACCATTTAAAATAAGTAATCATGGGATTCATACTAAGATTCTAGGAAATAAAATTATTTTCCCTTTCATACAAAAACCTATCACAAAAAATATCCACGTCTTAGCACAAAATTCTGTTTATGAAGATTCCATAAATTGTTTTATTGAAAACAAAGGAAAACAAATTGAACACCTTTCTGATACAATTGATATCTCCCAAATTAACCAACAATTATCAACAACAGAAACGAAAGAGAAAATCGAATCTCTCCAACATATCTTTGAAAAAGATGTTTGTTCTGATCTTCCTACTACCTTCTGGGATAGGAAGAAACATGTTGTCCGATTACCTTACGAAAAAGATTTCCAAGAAATCAATATACCTACAAAAGCCCGAGGGATACAAATGAACAAAGAATTAGAAGAACACTGTAGAAAAGAGATTCAAGATCTTTTAGATAAAAAGTTAATTAGGCATAGCCAGTCTCCTTGGAGTTGCGCTGCTTTTTATGTTAACAAGAATGCTGAAATTGAACGAGGAGTTCCTCGACTTGTTATCAACTATAAACCTTTAAATAAAGCTCTCCAATGGATTCGTTATCCAATTCCAAATAAAAAAGATTTACTAGCTAAATTATATGATGCTAAAATCTTTTCAAAATTTGATATGAAATCTGGTTTCTGCCAAATCCAGATTGAAGAAAAAGATAGGTACAAAACTGCCTTTACTGTTCCGTTTGGACAGTACAAATGGAATGTTATGCCATTTGGTTTAAAAAATGCACCTTCTGAGTTTCAGAAGATAATGAATGATATTTTCAATCCTTATTCCCAATTCTTAATTGTTTACATTGATGATGTTTTGATATTTTCTCATAGTATCAAACAACATTTTTATCATCTCTTTAAATTTCTCAAGATCATTAAAGACAATGGTTTAGTTGTGTCCAAAACAAAAATTAAATTGTTTCAAACAAATATTAGGTTTCTTGGTCATAATATTTACCATGGCACCATTATACCAATTGAACGATCTATCAATTTTGTTGACAAATTTCCATTTAAAATATTAGATAAAAATCAATTACAGAGATTCTTAGGAAGTTTGAATTATATTGCTGATTTTTATCCTAACCTTCAAAAAATATGCAAACCTTTACATGACAGGTTAAAAAAGAATCCCCCTCCTTGGACAGATACTCATACTGCTATCATCCAAAGGATAAAAGCTTATCTACCTACATTACCTTGTTTATGTATTCCAGATCCTACTGCTTTTAAAATAGTTGAAACAGATGCTTCAGAGATTGGTTATTGTGGAATTCTTAAACAACTAAAAAATAGCAAAGAAGAAATTATACAATTTACTTCCAAGAAATGGAATCCTACTCAACAAAATTATTCTACAATTAAAAAAGAAATTTTATCCATTGTTTTATGCATTTCAAAGTTTCAAGGTGATTTATTAAATCAAAAGTTTTTAGTTCGTGTTGATTGTAAATCTGCAAAAGAAGTTTTACAAAAGGATGTCCAAAACATAGCCTCCAAACAAATTTTTGCTAGATGGCAAGCTATTCTTAGTGTTTTTGATTTTGATATTGACCACATTGCTGGAAAAGATAATAATTTACCAGATTTCTTAACACGTGAATTCTTGCAGGATCGATAATATATTATCCATAAGAAAGCAACATCAAAGAAGTGGTTCTCAACAAGCTGATAAGGTTATCTCTTTACTATGCACCCTTTTGAATTAAAGCGACTTGTGAAAAGAATTAATTATCTTAAATCTGATCTTGTGCAAGAAAACAAAAGATTATATACTCAGGTTATTAGGTGGCACATTGCTCATCCTTATCAACGGAATCCTCCTGCTTGGATTTCTCAAAATCGTGCTGATATTTTGGAAAACAAACATATTATCAATTTATTAACCCTACAAGCCAATTCATTTCAAAGTGAGTTAGAAATTATTTCTCGAGTATAAAATGGCTTCCGGTTCTCTTAAATATATATTAGCAAGATTTTCCACTCCCATATTCTCAAACAATTTCCGACCCAAAAAACCCAATTATGTTTATCTTGAACTTGAGAAAGATCAAATTAATGTTATTCTCCATTCTTGGGATGATTGGGAAGAATGCTGGGCATACCCTATTTTAAATGCTGATGCTGTTAAAATCGAATGTTTGCGTATTTTCCATTATTTTGATTTACCTTATGATTTGCGCAAAAACATTCTTGAAATCGCACTCTTTTCTCAAATACGTGATCAGATTTTATTTGATCTTATTACTGATCATGTTGATGATTTTATCGATCAATTTATTGAAGAAGAAGAAGTTTTAGAACATGATGATTCCATCGATAGTATGGAAGAATTTTGGGATGAATTTGAAGATGAACCCGATGCATGGGTAAATGAGTTTTAAATTAAATGCATTTTAAATGATTTTAAAATTTTCCCAAAACTGATCATGCCCAATTAATGGCTTGACTATTCCACCTCAAACGGTAGGTGGTAAAGAAATAACCAAATTCGTTGAATGTTGGAAGCTTTACTCAAAAGCTCAAAAATCCTACAAGGTACCTAACTAAGTCTGGGTTAATTGACTTAGTTATTCCACCTCAAACGGTAGGTGGTAAAGAAACTGTCAAATCCGTTAACAGCTGGGTATTTGCTAAAAATACCATTATACCCTTTCGGGTCCAAAAAGTTATCAACCGATATAACCAAGACGTTATGGAAAAGAAGACAAGGTTATTGCTTTTCCATAAAAGCACCATTATCAAAAGTGGAGCATCATTTCAAAAGGTGGGAGACATTGACCACTATTCAAGTTTCACTATTCAACTTTTAGTAGTTATTTTAATCATTGTAAAGGTGATCTCTTCATCTATAAAAGAGACCACCTATGCCTTAGTTTAGCATCTTTTTCATTATCATCTTTTCTCATTATCTTCTCTTGGCTTAGTTCTCTCAACTTCTCCTCCCTTACAACCTTCCCCTCTTATCAAAAACGGGAACTATAGAGTTCCCTCCTCTCAATGTAAGCAACAAGCAGGCATTCAAAAGTCTGTAAGTTTATCTTGTTTCATACTTGCAGCTTTTGAATGCATTCAATAAGATCCATGGCTGGTTTAATCGCCTTTATTGTTTAATTTGTTCATCTTATTTGGCCGGTTCTACCGCCTCTCTTATTGTTTTATTTATGTCTTGCTTCGATGGCACCACAAACGGTCGGCTCAGCTGCCTGTGGTTATAAACCCCAGAAGTTCTTTATGTTCTTTTGTTCATCATTTGTTTTATAATGCTTGATATTACAATTGCTTTAGCATTGTTAAATTTATTTCTGTTTCTTTTCTTGCTTTACTTAATTTTATGTTTATAAATCTCTGTTCTTCCTCCACCACTTCTTTGTTATAATCAAGACGACTCAGGACGATTAAGTCTGTCGAGTCCAATTTATATATTGAGTTTAGTGAGGCTCTGTGAAGATCACAAGCTTCAACTCGTTAACTGAATCGAATAGCTTAGTTTCTTCCCTGCTTGTCTGATCCTTCCCGTTATGGTATCAGAGGTTGGGGCAAGTGGTTGTATATTAACGGGAAGGATCAGACAAGCAGGGAAGAAACTAAGCTAATCGTCCTGAGTCGTCTTGATTATATCAATTGTATCAGAAAGGTGTTCAATTTGTTTTCCTTTGTTTTCAATAAAACAATTTATGGAATCTCCATAAACAGAATTTTGTGCTAAGACGTGGATATTTTTTGTGATAGGTTTTTGTATGAAAAGAAAAATAATCCTATTTCCTAGAATCTTAGTATGAATTCCTTTATTACTAATTTTAAATGGTTTAAGTAATTCAAGGAATGGGGTTCCTAAAATAACATACTTTGTAATATTTTGAATACCTAAGAAACTAGTTTTGAGATTAACATCATTGTTTGTGATTGTAACATCAGATAATTTATAAATAATCTGAAGTTGTTCTCCTGCGGCAGATTTGATTCCTTCATTTGTTTTTTCCCAATAAAGACGAGGAACTAAATCTGAACGAAGACAATTCAAATCAGCTCCAAAATCAACTAAGGCTATTGTATCAAAAGAGAATGATTTTTTTATTTGAAGTGCAATTTTGATAAACCATTTATGGCTAGTAACTTGAGACAGTAATCTAAGGAAAGGTTGTTCCTTATTTTCTTCTAAATCCTTTTCTTGTTTTATATTTTTGATTTTTGATTTAAGTTTAGAAATATCTTGTTGAAGTGTCTTAATACTAGGATTTGGAGTTTTCATAGTAATTTCTTTGGAAGAGGATGTATGATCATGAGGTTGTATTTTGGTATTTTCTTCATCTGATGACTCATCTGTATCATTTAAAGTTGAATCTATTTTTGTAATAATTTCCTGATCTAATTGTAATTTTCTAATTCTTTTTCGAACACGACAGTATCGTGTCCAATGATTTGATTTATTACAATGTTTACAAGTGATCCTTTTATTTTGGGGTGTATCAGGATTTTTAGAAGAAGAATTTTGGGCAAATTAGATAAAATGACATAATCATGTTTAATTTTAGAAGGAGGTCCAATTCATTTAAAAAATTAGAAATAAGGACAAAATAATTAAACTACCCAAACTATCCCTCTCATCCATTACACGTGGTCTTCATCTTCGACAATAAAAGCTCATCTTCCCAACATCTGATCGAAGAGAGACTACTTTCGTTGAAATTGTATTATCGAGAGGAGTCCAACGACGGTGGTCTCTCCTCAATCCGCCGCCGGAAAAGGCCGGATAGAGGCAAAATGTTCGAAACACATTTTGCCTCGATCTGGATGTTTCTGACATTGGATTGAAGCGATACTGGTGGCGTTGGATTTGTATCGGCCAAAAGATTCCAACGCCACAAGTCTTACCTCCATACAACGTCAGAAACAGCTGCAGCAATGAAAAGAAGTTTTGGGGAGTCGTCGGAGCTTCGTGGTGTCTTTCCGGCTGCTATGGACCTCTGTTCTGGCTGCCATAGGTCGGGCTTTACTCCTCTCATAGTTGTGCTTCTTTTGAGACCAACGACGATCATTTTGATAGTCGAACAAAAAAGTTAAGCTAAAAAATATGAAATCATAGTTTTAAAACTCATTTTCTCTATAGAACCTATATTTCTCTGTAAAACCTTTATTTATCTTTAGAATAACTTTTCTCTGTAAAATATATTTTTCTCTATACAATAGACCCAAAGCTCGTATTCAATACTAAAACCTTATGTCCCAAAGTTCAGACATAAAAGTCAGGCAAAAAAATATGAAATCATAGTTTTCGTTCTACTGCTAGTGCATAACTTTTTTCTCTTTATAACCTATATTTCTCTGTAGAATATTCATTTCTCTGTAGAACTCTTTTTCTTTATAGAACATATTTTTCTCTGTAGAATCTTTATTTATCTTTAGAATCACTTTTTCTCTATACAATAGACTCAAAGCTCAGATTCAATACTAAAACCGTATGTCCCAAGGTTCAGACATAAACGTCAGGCCAAAAAATATGAAATCACAATTTTATTTCTACTGCTAGTCTATAACTCATTTTTTCTTTATAATTTATATTTCTCTGTAAAACTTTTATTTCTCTGTAGAACTCTTTTTCTCTGTAGAACCTATATTTCTTTGTAGAACCTTTATTTATCTTTAGAATCACTTTCTCTTTGTAAAATATCTTTTTTCCATATACAATAGACCCAAGCTCGGATTCAATAATAAAATTCTATGTCCCAAGTGATGAACCCAAGGTTTCGACATAAAAGTCAGGCCAAAAAATATGAAATCACATTTTTCGTTCTACTGTTAGTGCATAACTCTTGTTATTTTTATAACCTATATTACTCTGTAGAACCTTTATTTCTCTGTACAATTCTTTTTCTATGTAATTTTTTTCTCTATTCGACAGACCCAAAGCATAGATTCACTACTAAACTTTTATGTCCTAAGTGATAAAACTCAAGCCTCAGATTCGTTAAACCCTAACGGACTGAAGGAACGGATTCACTATTAAAATATTAAATGTCACAAGTGCTAAACCCTAGGGTCCTAACTACTAAACTCTAACGGGCTCGGATACCCTAAACACCGGGGTTCAAACTTCCAAAATTGGTTAGAACTCTTTTTTCCTGTAGAATTATTTTTTCTCTATTCGACAGATCAAAACCCGGATTCGCTATTAAAAACCTATGTCCCAAGTTTTGAACTAGAAAGTTCAGATTCATTAAATCCAACAAATTGTTACCATTAGAAGTACTTGAAGCAAGACCTACATAATAGGCCAATAATATCATTATAAAATGTACAGTGTTATTTTTCTCTGTAGAAAATACTAAAATATTTTTTGACCAGGTAATCACTTTTCGATGATGGATTGAGGCGAGACCAGTGACGTTGAAATTGTCCGACCAAGATGAATTCAAAGCTACCGATCCCGTCTCGATCCGTCTCCAGAAACGGCCAGATTGAGGAAAAACACGTTCTGATTGGTGCCGACTATTTTGCCTTGATTTGGAAGTTTCCAATGTCGGATCTTAACAAGTCTAGTGGCGTTGGATTTGTCTCGGCCTAACGATTCTAACGCCACTAATCTCACCTCGATCTGACACGAGAAATGATCGGATTGAGGCAAAATGTGTTATGAACATTTTGCCTCAAATCGACAGTTTTCGATGTCGAATCTTGGCAAGGCCAATGAAGTTGGTTTCGTCTCGACCTCACGATTCCAATGCCACTGGCCTCTCCTCAATCCAAAGTCGGAAGCATCCGCAGCGAGAAAAATAAGTTTTCAATCATATTTAATTGAAATAACAATGACAAATCTGCAATTTCAAGTTTTGTTCTTAATTCAATAAATTTAAAAATGAGCAGGACCTTAACTAAAAAAAAAAAATTCAGCTGTCATTTTACTCTTAAAAGTTAGTAAATTTGGACCTAAGCCTAATTTCCCCAATAATTTTTTACTTTATCTAAATTATGAATTGTTGAGGCTCCTAAGGATTTATTTTTCTTGGAAGAAGATTGGTGTAGATCAATGTGAAGAGCTTGTATTTTCTTATCAATTGCTGCTTGGAAACTAATGTCATTCGTTGGAGATTTAGGTTTAATCGATGGTGGACGCTCAGACTTAAGAATAGATTGTTGGGTAATATCATACCAGGTCTGAACCCTAGTTGCAACATTGATAGAGGAATCTAAAGATTTGGAAGATTTTGAAACTTTTGAGGCTTTTGGAGTGAAAGGATAAGTAGCCCAATCAATACGGGGGTCCATCTATGTCTTACTCAAAGTATTCAAAGAATGGCATTTGTTGTTGTAGTACTTTGAGAAAATCATAATATTCTTTTTACATAGACTGTCTTTTTTCGCCTGTATAATGGTTAAGGAACCAATCTCTTTTGGTTGTATTTTGAGGAGAATAAAAATGTTTTTGTAATGATTGTTTATCGATAACAAAATTATCACGGATAAGAACATTTAACTATGGGTCATTATTGTCAACCATTTGAGAATAAGTTGGTGACATTGGAGGGGAATCTTTTGGCTCTTGGGTGGAACTGGTTTGGGATTCTGGCTGTTGAACATTGTAAAATGGATTTGGTATTGAACCAGAATGATTAACTCCACTTAGATTAGGATGATAAGAAGTACTTGGATTGGATGAAAATTGATTTTTTGTTTTATAAGAAGTGCTTGGAGTAGAGAAGGAATTTCTAGGAGGGATTATGAGCAGTTTTTTGAAAATCAGTTGTTAGTTATAATGGTTTTATATGTCTTGGGCCAGTCGTTGGGGTTGGGGCTGCTGTTATTACAATTAAGAGATTTTGGGCTTTAATAGGGTTTGGGCTTTAATAGTAGTATTATTAATAAGGTTAGTTAAATGGTTCGTTTAGTTAACCTACTTAATTAGGGTTCCTAACTGCATGTAATTACGTAGATTACGTATTATTATTCTAGAAAGAATCTGTAAGGGAGGGTGACCACTGTCCTGGCAGAGATCACGTCCTGCATAAAGGTGGTGCTGTTACCAGTAAGTGGTTATGAAATGAAAAAGTAATATTCCTTACAACAAACTTTTCTCTCTCTCAATTTTCACGTCTCTTTGCTTGCTCAAGAACAGCGAAGGTCACTTCCTTCCTGACTGCTTGCTGTAAGCTTATGCCTTCTTATCCATCCGTTACGGTTATAACAATTTCAGGAGTTTTTCCCTGAAAAGATCGTGACATTTGGTATCAGAAGAGTTCGGAATTCTTCCCCATGGCTCCAAAAGCTGTCAACGAGAGGGTAGGCGCCCTGGAAGAAACCTTAGGATATATCCAGCGACAGATGGATGAACACCGGTTGACAACTGACCAACAACTGGTTGAAACTTGGAGGCAGGTCGATGAGAACCAACGAGGCATTCAAGAAATGCTACAACAGTTGGCAACAATGAATCAAAGGATTGAGCTACTAATACCACCCCCTGCTCCAGCTGTAGAAATCAACAGGGTACCTCCCCTTCTGGAAAACAGGGCACCTCATATTCTGGAAAATCCAGTTCCAGGCAACCCCGGAAGGAGACATGACCAGGGTCGCGAGGAGGAAGGAGAGTATGGCTATGGTGGCCACAGAGGTCCCAAGGTGGACTTTCCTAGATTTTATGGAGAAGGACCAGTTACCTGGATTAACAAGGCCAACCGTTACTTTTGCTTTTACCGCACACCCTTGCACCACAGAGTAATGATTGTTGCCTGTCATTTGGAGGGTCGGGTTGCTAATTGGTTCCAAGAATGGGAACTGTCTGGTATTCATGTAGACTGGGATACGTTTTCAGAGGCATTGAAAGCTAGATATGGACCTAGTTTTTTGGACTCTCCTATGGAGGAGTTGGCTCGACTTAAGCAAACTTCCACTGTGGAAGATTACACTGGAAAACATGAAGATATAGCAGTGAAAATCAGAGGGCTCAGTGAGGAACAGAAGTTGGGACTCTTTCTGGCTGGGTTGAAGGATGACTTGAGGCTCCCTGTGAAGGTATTGAGGCCTACTACAGTAGCCATGGCTCAATCTTTGGCTAGAATGCATGAGGAGAGTCAAGGCCTTTCACGAAAATAGGTTAAATTCTCACAAGCCTCTTATAGCTCATATTCTCCACCCACTGGAACAACATCTCAAGCTACTCACCCATCTTCTGCCTTACCAATCACCTATCCGGGGTATAGAGCACCTAGTACTCAAAAGGTAACAAGTTCTGCTCCAGTGTCTTCTCTAAATTTGCAAAAATCTACTAGCAGCTCTGGGGTTAGTAAGAGGGTTCCAGTTACTTGGATAACAAATCCTCAAAATGAAGAAAGAAAGAGGCTAGGGTTATGTTTTTACTGTGATGAAATATATGTGAAGGGCCATAAGTGTGTCAACCCTAGGATCTATCTATTAAACACTCTGGGGGAAGAAGTAGATGAGGATGATGATAAGTCACCTCAGGAAGGGATAACTTCTGTTGAGCAACCAGAGTCATCAAGCTATCAGGCCCCACCAACTCTTGATGAAGAGAATTTCCCTACTATATCCTTGAATGCTATCTCTGGATTTAGCCAACAGCAAACCATGACTTTGCATGGCAATCTTAATGGCAAAACAATGCTGGTGTTGGTGGATACCGGATCTTCACATAACTTTGTGGACCCTTATTTTGCTAACTTGGCAAAAATGGGGGAATGTTTACATCATTCTATCGCTGTCCAGTTGGCTAATGGCACTAGCTTGCATAGTTTGGGGACTTATTGTAACACTCCCTTCTTCATGCAAGGAGTTGTATTCATAACAGATTTTCATCTACTACCATTGGGAGGATTTGATGCAGTACTTGGCATCCAGTGGTTGAAGGAGTTGGGGGACATTCAATGGAACTTACAACACCTCACTATGATGTTCCAACATAAAGGTAAAATGTGTTCATTACAAGGGCTACATAGGAGGATAGTAGACATGGTCAGACTTATGGATGGAAAACCTTTATACTACAATCATAATGTTACATCTTTTCACTATGCCATGGAACAAGAAGAGACAACAACAAAGGCTGCTATGGATTCTGCACTCCAACTTGTTTTGGAAGAATTTCAGCAAATCTTTCAGACTCCAAAAGGGTTACCACCTAAGAGATCCCATGATCATGCCATTCCCTTAAAACCCTCATCGGTTTCTGTCAACCAGAAACCATACAGGTGCCCCCACAGCCAAAAACTGGAAATTGAGCTTATGGTAAAGGAGTTAATGGACTCTGGTATGATCAGACCCAGCCAAAGTCCTTATGCTTCACCTGTTATTCTGGTTAAGAAGGCAGATGGTTCGTGGAGACTTTGTGTGGACTATAGAGCATTGAATCATGCTACTGTCAAGAATAAATTCCCCATACCTGTAATAGATGAACTTCTAGACGAGCTTCATGGTGCAGTGGTGTTTTCGAAGTTAGATTTAAGATCGGGTTATCATCAAATACGCATGAAAGAAGAAGACATTAATAAGACAGCCTTCAGAACTCATGAAGGATTGTATAAGTTCTTGGTTATGCCTTTTGGCTTAACCAATGCTCCTGCCACCTTTCAGGCACTAATGAACGATGTCTTCAAGCCATATCTAAGGAGGTTTGTTTTGGTATTCTTTGACGACATACTTATTTATAGTAGAACCCTGGAGGAGCATTGTAATCACCTAAGGCAGGTTCTGCAAACTCTCTTGAAGCACCAGCTATATGCCAAGAAGTCAAAATGCCAATTTGGCAGCACATCCATTAGCTATTTGGGCCACGTGGTCGACTCTACAAGGGTGAAAACTGACATGACAAAGGTGCAAGTTATGATGGACTGGCCTACTCCAACCTCTGTCAAATCCTTGAGGGGATTTCTGGGGTTAACTGGATATTATAGGAGGTTTATCCATAAGTATGGAGAACTAGCAAGGCCACTCACTCAGTTACTACAGAAAGGAGAGTTTCGATGGGATAAGGGAACAGAAGAAGCTTTCACAAGGCTCAAGGCAGCCATGGCCAACCCACCAGTTCTTGCATTACCAAATTTCAGCAAGCCATTCATAATTGAATGTGATGCCTCTGGGGAAGGAGTTGGGGCAGTTTTGCTACAAGATGGTCATCCTATAGCTTTTTATAGTGCTGCATTGAAGGGAAAATCACTTCTCCTTTCCACATATGAGAAGGAGCTCTTTGCACTGGTTTCAGCCATCCAGAAGTGGAGGCACTATCTCATGGGACACGAGTTTGTTGTAAAAACTGATCATCATAGCCTAAAGTACATTATGGAACAATCTCTGGGCACGGTAACTCAGCAAAGGTGGATAAGCAAGCTTTTTGGATATGATTTTGTAATTGAGTATAAGAGAGGAGTTGATAATGGGGTGGCTGATGCCCTCTCAAGGAAGGATAGTGGTGAACTGACTGCTTCTGTTATGGCAATAACAGCTCCAGTTTGTGGAATAATGAAGGAGGTTCAAGCTTCCTATGAACAAGATAACTGGACACAAGGGTGGTTACAAAGGGTTGACAAAGGAGATGAGTTACCTGAAAAGATAACCTTTTCCCAGGGGATTCTTTTCTACAAGGGACGAATTGTTGTGGGAAATTCGGGTGACGTGAGGAACAAGCTTCTGCAGGAGGTGCATGGGGTTCCTACAGCAGGACACCTGGGCTTTGTTAAGACTCTTCAAAAAGCCAAACATAATTTTTATTGGCCTGGCCTCAGAACTGATGTGAAGAACCACGTAAAATCTTGTGGAATCTGCCAGACTACTAAATATAGTAACTCCTTACCTCAGGGTTTACTGGAACCACTACCCATACCGAAACTCCCATGGACTGACATCAGTATGGATTTCATAGAGGGTCTACCATCATCCAAAGGCAAGACTGTCATTCTTACAGTAGTGGACAGACTCACCAAGCAAGCTCATTTTCTGGCGCTCCAACATCCCTATACAGCTCTTAAGGTAGCTCAAGAGTACATGGATTCAGTTTTCAAACTCCATGGAATGCCATCGAGCATTGTGACAGATAGGGATGTCATCTTTACAAGTAAGTTCTGGAAGGAACTGTTTAGCATACAAGGCACCAAACTGAACTTCAGCAGTTCTTACCATCCTCAAACTGATGGTCAGTCTGAGGCCGTTAACAAATCAGTGGAGCAATATCTGAGGTGTTTCGCTTCTTCTCATCCCAAGGACTGGGTGAAATGGTTGCCATTGGCAGAATATTTCTATAATACCACCTTACATTCCAGCACTGGGTTCAGTCCTTTTGAGGCAGTATTTGGTTATCCACCACCAAAACTCACTTCGTATATACCAGGCATAGCAACTCTGGAATCTGTTGAACAAGAGTTGAAAACTAGAGAGGATATCTTGTTTACACTGAAGCACAACTTACAGAAGAGTCAAACTACCATGAAGTTTTTTGCAGACAAGAAGAGGACACACTGTGAGTTCGCTGTAGGGGACCATGTTTTTTTAAAGCTTCATCCCTATAGACAACTGTCAGTGGCTCAACGCAAGAATCTTAAGTTAGCTCCACGTTATTATGGACCATACAAGATTCTAGCTAGAGTGGGGACTGTTGCTTATCAGTTGGAGCTACCAGCATCTTCCCTTATACATCCAGTGGTCCATGTTTCCCAGTTGAAAAAGGTTCCGGGCTCAGCTATTCAACCTCTGGTAAATCTTCCTCCAGTTAACTCTGCTGGGCAGGCTGTGGTGGAGCCTCATCATCTGCTGAGAAGAAGACTTACTCAGCGTGGGAGGTTTCCCATTGTTGAGGTATTGGTGCAGTGGGTAGGGCAGAAGGAAGAGGAAGCTACTTGGGTGCCATATACAAAGCTGCTTGAAAATTATCCCGACCTTGTGGGCAAGGTCCTCTGAGGGAAAGGCAATGTTATGAGCAGTTTTTTGAAAATCAGTTGTTAGTTATAATGGTTTTATATGTCTTGGGCCAGTCGTTGGGGTTGGGGCTGCTGTTATTACAATTAAGAGATTTTGGGCTTTAATAGGGTTTGGGCTTTAATAGTAGTATTATTAATAAGGTTAGTTAAACGGTTCGTTTAGTTAACCTACTTAATTAGGGTTCCTAACTGCATGTAATTACGTAGATTACGTATTATTATTCTAGAAAGAATCTGTAAGGGAGGGTGACCACTGTCCTGGCAGAGATCACGTCCTGCATAAAGGTGGTGCTGTTACCAGTAAGTGGTTATGAAATGAAAAAGTAATATTCCTTACAACAAACTTTTCTCTCTCTCAATTTTCACGTCTCTTTGCTTGCTCAAGAACAGCGAAGGTCACCTCCTTCCTGACTGCTTGCTGTAAGCTTACGCCTTCTTATCCATCCGTTACGGTTATAACAATTTCAGGAGTTTTTCCCTGAAAAGATCGTGACAGATTCCTAACTCAAATCTAAAAGATGAAGTAGACGAACTACGATTAAATTTGTTTAGATCAATTGAATGTCGTCGAGAACTAAAAGTAATTTCTACTTTTCCATCACTGGATTGAGTAACTTGTTCTATGTTTGTGTTTTCTACTTTCTTTGGAGGTACAGCCCCTTGTAACTCTCATGTTGTGGGTAAGGTAATCTCGTCCCACTTAATTGTGCGTGGAAGAGTCATGTTGGATCTGGCAATATCAGTTTGGATTAATAAAGTTTCTCCTTTGGGAGATTTTCTTAAGGCTTTCGACCCAAAGGCTGAAGACATAGCTTTATAATGAATCCTGTAGATTAAAGAAATTGGAAGAGATCCAGAAGACATCTTATAATTGTGAGTTTTGATGTTTAGAGTAAGTGCATCTAAGAGATTTTGATCACTACAAAGGCTAGTTTCAACTGTACCTAAGAGTGAATCATTAAATTCTAACATTCTACAATCACGCAGACATAAAAGAATTGATGTATCTAATAAACCTTCACGAGTTAAGGGTTTAATACCGATCTGAACTAATCCGATATGAAGATAGTTATATTTTTGCTTATGTTTTTCTAACGATTTCTGGGTTAGAAGCTTAATGGTTTCATAAGACTTAAAGAGTTTAATATCTCGTTCTTCAGTTTTAATCGTATAATCATTACGACTTAGGATATTAAATCTGGATTCCTTTTTATATATTTTGTTTATTTCAACTCGGGGAATATCCCAATCATCAACGTCCCTAACTAAATCTTCAAGATTAATTTCTTCTTGATTGACGATTCTATCGTCTGATATAGTGGAAGAGGTAGAAGTTGATCTAAAAAGAGAACTCATGTTTGATTAATACCCTCAACTTGATGCTTTACCAAGAATATCGTGTTGGCACTTACTGGGCTGTCCGTCGCCCCTTACTGGCCCCCTTTTGTTCTTGGTTTCCACAAAGCATTAGCATGGTATGCAATCAACCATAAGTCCCTTAATATACAACCACTTGCCCCAACCTCTGATACCATAACGGGAAGGATCAGACAAGCAGGGAAGAAACTAAGCTATTCGATTCAGTTAACGAGTTGAAGCTTGTGATCTTCACAGAGCCTCACTAAACTCAATATATAAATTGGACTCGACAGACTTAATCGTCCTGAGTCGTCTTGATTATAACAAAGAAGTGGAGGAAGAAGAATAGAGATTTATAAACATAAAATTAAGTAAAGCAAGAAAATAAACAGAAATAAATTTAACAATGCTAAAGCAATTGCAATATCAAGCATTATAAAATAAATGATGAACAAAAGAACATAAAGAACTTCTGGGCTTTATAACCACAGGCGGCTGAGCCGACATATCCTCTACCGACACATCACCCACACATATAATATAAATAAATATAACTACAGTGACACAACATCATACACACATATAATATATACATATATATATAATATCATACATATACATACGAATATATATATAATATCACACATACACAAATTCACACACACACAAATATATATATATATATATATATCTTTATGTGACATCCAACATACATATATAACATATATGCACATATCATCACACACACATATATATATAACACCACACATACACACACATATAAATATATATATCTTTATGTAACATTCAACATACATATATAACATAGATGCATATATCATCACACATACATACATACATATACATACATACATACATATATATATATATATATATATATATAACATCACGCACACACACACACACACATATTCATCCTTCCAGATCAAACAAGCTAGCATCAACAAATGCCCATAAAAATCAAACTTAATAAGGTTAATCAAAATAAGAAATTACCCTTCCAAATCTTCCCTAATTGAGCTCACAAATCTGATGAGAGAAAGTAGAACTTGAAAGATTATAGAGTAGAACTCCAACAGAGTAGAAAAATCATCATTAGTAATATCAAGAAGATTATAGACAGCATTGATAGTTTTACTATCAAACGGGACCATTATACCACGAACATATACCACTTCTCTATATCCTTCTATAATATTAGCATAAAATTCTCTTACCACTGGAACAACTGTACCCTGTGGTGATGCAACAAGATCTTCCCAATTTCGATCAATAATAATTTTTGCAAAAGCGGACTCTGCCACTAGAGAAATATGGAAACCTCTCTCTAGGATAATCTTTCGCCCTCCTAAAGATTAGTGGTACCTTTCAAATGCCTCTTGACTCACAAAATGATTAACATCGTACAGCTGAGGAGATAGTCTACGTCATTTTTTGGAAATCATAATACTTTTAAAGACAAACTCAAATGAAAGGAAGAAGGAATTCAGGAACAAAACAAAAAATTAGTGAAAGTTTCCCAATCATGAGGGCTTATAGACGAGATGTTCCATTATCGTAATGAGAAAGACTTGGCACAAATTTTGCTAACAAAGTCCAATTGATGGTGACATGAATTCTGTGGCAATAATGACTTGTGAGCCCTATGTCAAAAAAAGAAACGACAATAGCCAGTAGGAATTTTGAAAAAAAATTTGAATGAATAAAGACAAATGGAGACATGATCTTAAAATTGACAATACAATCACTGATCTGATTGAAAATGTCAACCATGGAAAGGGAACATTGACTACCAAACCAATGAATTACGTCGAGCCAACAACGAAGTAAATCCCATGATAACAATTTCTCATGTAATCCTCCTCCTAATAATACATGTCTCGACCACAGGTTTATTCTTCATAACTTGTTCAGTATAGGATGCCAACATTTACCAATTTCTTATCAATAGTAATTTTCTAACACACTCATCATATTTCCTGTCAAAACTTCGTCAGTGATAAATTTCATTAGACGGCTATGCATGCCAACAAATTAAAGCAAATGATAATTATTATTTTTTTGAGATGTGAATAATAATTGAACTATCGTACTAGAATGAAAAAACAAGTAGTAAAGCTAGAGAAATGAATAACCACATAAAGCTTTATTGAAAATCTGGGGTGACAAACGAGAATTCCTTGAGACAAAAGGTATACAAAAGTGTATAGAGTGAAAGGAAGGAATAACAAACAAAAATTGGTGATAATTCGAAGATTGAACCAAAATCTCCCCAGTTTTGGTAAGAACCCAATTAACAATAATCAAATCTGAGCCACATGAGGTTATCTCTGAATCTCTGAATTAGCCAACAAACTTTCCCTTTTTTTAATGGTTTGAAACTTTTTCAAAGATATTACACCCCAAACTGCTGCAATTGTGGTGCATATTCAATTTACTGTCATTAAATGTGCCCCGTGAGGTCAATTCTACACCCCCAATCATACCCATATGAGACAAATTAGTGACTTGCTCAAACATCCTTCAGCAATTCAACAAACCCAAATATTCTTCCCACCATATGTAAACTGAACTTGAGACCGGATTTAAAAACACTTGCAATGATTTTCACTTCAATGAAATTTATTTATCCTAAATTTTTTCCTAGAGCGCACTTTCGGGTTTTCACTCTAACGAGATTTTTTTATGCGTAATATCGTTTCAGAACATCGGCATTCACTGGGTGAGGCACATCATCGTCCATCTTTGTCAAAATTACTGCTCCCCCAGAAAATGCTTTCTTCATAACATATGGTCCCTCATAAGTAAAAATCCATTTTCCTCGATGATTCTTTTGAGGCAGTTGAATCATCTTCAATATTAGATCTCCTTCTCTAAAACATCGAGGGTACATTTTCTTTTGATTTGCTCTTTTCATCCGAGTTTGATAAAGTTGTCCTCTACAAAGGGCTCCCAATCTTCTTTCCTTGATGAAATCCAAATGTTCGTACCGAGTATGGACCCGCTCTGTCTCTTCCAAATTGGCCTCAACTACCACTCTTAATGAAGGAATTTCCACTTCAATAGGAAGAACCGCCTTTGTCCCATATACTAGAGCGAAAGGACGTTCACCCGTGGAAGTGCGTATTGAAGTTTGGTACCTGTCGCAACCGGTTTTGCGAGAGAAATTTTAAAAGAGAGTCACCACCAATTGTAATAGGTGCAATTGGTCACCGATTAAAAATAATTTGGTCTGCGAAAATCCAGAAAAATGGGTAAGTGAGTTTGTTACGTATGGGGAAGGTGTGAGGCACCCCACAACGTTTGTTTTAAAAAACAGTTGTCAATTTAACTTTTATTATCCCATTCTATGATTAAGAAAATTAAATGTGATATTTTAACGAAAATATATACATGATAAATATTTACAGCATATAAAAGTTATATTGAGAGTATAATATTGAGGTTCATGGGACTCTTCCATCCAATGGTCAAATATCCATGAAACACTCTCACCTCAAGAATTTTGTCTGAAGGTGCATCCAATGCATTCCCCAAATTAATTCCATCATCAGTTAATTCTTTCAATATAATTTTGATATATAATATGAATGCTTAAAAAAATCCTCTCCATCCAATGGATGAGAATTTCCTTTTATTTTATCCTCAAGAATCCGATCGAAAACATCCAATGCCACTCGATTAGTTCCATCGTCGGATTTTTGGCGGGTTGAATATAGAAAATCGTATGATTTGATTCTTTCTTTGAAATTATTTAAGTATACCTCAAAATAAATTATGAAATTAAATATAAGCATGCATTTTAATCTAATTTATATCTACACCTATTATTACTTATTTTATTATATTTTTATATGGATCCAAAATCTCATCCCAACCTAATACTAAAAAACCCAAAACATAAAACCCATACAAATCTCAGAATTACCCAACAGGCCCAATGTTCAATATGGCCCCTAACCTCCATAAAATAAACAAATAAAAAATAATATTGGCCCGACCCAAATGAAAGCCCAACATACGAATTAAAACCATGCAATTAACTAAACAAACCTAACAACCCAAGCCCGAAATAAACCAAACCGGCCCAAAAACAAAATAACAGAGTGCAACCCAAAACAAACAAAGCCGGCCCAAATCAATACAAACAAAGCCCGGCCCGATCTAGCTCACGACTGTTAATCATCATCCTCCTCCAGCACATCACCGGTCACCAGCAACATCTCCCTTCCGTCCGGCGAAACCTGCAAACCAAACAGGAAAACGAAGCAAACCAGATCCAAACAAAGAAAAATCCACAGTAACAAGCAAAGTAGTGCAGATTAAAACAAGAAATTGAAGATCGAAAATACCTCATTTTCTTCCAGATCTCCGGCTTCTCAAACCTTCCAACAATCTTCTTCCTTCCGCCGGATCCCTCCTCAAAACCTTTCGGTTTCTCACTCAATAACCAGCTTCTTCACTCTCCGTTTTTCTTCCTGCAAGCCTCCGGCTTTTCTCCTTTTTTCTCAAAAACAGCAGCTCTTCCCCAAAAGCTTTCGATTTTTCTTCCCCTTCCTCAAACCTCCGGCCTCATCCTTTTCCCCCGGCCTCCCCCTTTTCCCTGTTTCTTCCTTTGCTTTTATAAACCAAAAACCCGAAAAATTCCTCCCCAAAATCAACAAAATCCCCAAAAGTCTTTGTCTTTGAATTTAGCCTTCTCTTTCTTCGTTTTTCAAACTTGGAGGCGCCTCTCTTCTCCTTGGCTTCATCCGGTGTCTCTCCCTCTCTTATATCTCTGTCGGCCGCCCCTCTCTTTTAGGTGAGTTAGGGTTTTTTGTTTGGGTGAGGATATAGGGTTTGGTTTAGGTTGGCTGGGCTGGGCTTAGTTGGGTTTAATTGGGAGATGGGCCAGAATTTGGATTTAATTGGGTAGGTTAGTTTAAATGAATGGATTAGTAATTGGGCTTGATTTTTGGTGAGTTTAAGGGCTTGGTCTTGGTTTGGGGTATTATTTTTATTTATTTATTATTCTATTTATTTTTTCATTTTTGATAAATAAAAACTTTCCCGGACAAAAATGGGGTACTACAGTACCCATATAAAGCAAAAGAAAGCTTTTCATGCAAATCTTTATTATTCTATATCATCTTCTGTATGATCTTTTTGATATTTTTATTAGTTGTTTAAACAGCTCTATTCATCTTAGGATGGTAAGGAGATGAATTATGATGTTTAATCTTTCACTGTCTTACTATTAAAATTTGTGCCATTATCAGTAATAATCCTTTCAGGAACCTCATAGCGGCATACAATATCCTTTCTCAAAAATCGTATAATGACATTACTTGTCACGTTGGCATAGGAATTTGCTTCCACCCACTTTGTAAAGTAATCAATCGCCACTAGAATAAAACGATGTCCACTAGAAGCCTTGGGCTCGATAGGACCAATAACACCCAAACCCCACATTGAAAATGGCCATGGAGCAGCTAATACACATAAAGGGTTTACTGGAACATGATTCTTATCAGCATAAACTTGACATTTGACTACATAACTGATAAAATCCCTCTCCATGGTGAGCCAATAATAGTATGCCCGTAGTAATTTTCCTGCCATCAGATGCCCACTTGAGTGAGTGCCACATATTCCTTCATGAATCTCTTCTATAATTTGCTTAGCTTCGTCCACATCCACACATCGAAGAAACATAAATCCTGGACTTCTTTTATATAACACACTCCCATCAAAGAAAAAGGAACTCGCCAGCCTTCATATGGTGCGATTGTCATTTTTTGAGGCTTATGTGGGGTATTCCCCCTTCTCCAAGTCTTGCTTCACATCATAATACCGTGGTTTACCATCAGGCTCTTCTGATATATTCAGACAATGTGCATGAACATCACACTTCTCAATCCTGATAACTTCAACCTCTCCCTGAGGATCTAAATCAAACATGGCTGCCAGAGTAGCCAAAGCATCCGCTATTTGGTTTTCTTCCCTTGGAATATGATAAAATTCTATATAGTCACAAAACTTGATCAACTCCTTGATATGCTGATAGTATGGCATCAATTTGACGTCCCGCGTCTCCCATTCATCACATAACTGTCTGATCACTAGTTGAGAGTCCCCATAAACTCGAAGCTTTTTAATACCAAAATCAATAGCAGCTTGAATTCCCATGGTACATGGCTCATATTCAGATACATTGTTGGTACATTCGAAATAGAACTTACCATTAAATGGGGTAACTTTGCCTTCTGGAGAAATAAGTACAGCTCGACTCCACTACCAGTAATATTAAAAGCACCATCGAATAACATGACCCATTGATCTGAAATCTTTTGATTCTCTATTTCCAAAGTCAAAACTTCTCCATCCGGGAATCCCATATTCATTGGCTGAAAATTGTCAACTACTTGTTCTGGCAAGTAATCTACAACCGTACTTTCCTTGATAGCCTTTTGGGTAACATACAAAATATCATACTCTGACAATAACATCTGTGATTTTGCAATCCTGCTTGAAAGTGATGGCTTCTCAAAAATATACTTGATCGGATCCATTCTTGAGATCAACCATTCGGATCCATTCTGCCCACGCCAATGAACAATAAGTCTTCTCCAACATAGAGTAGTTATCCTCACAACTAGTAAACTTCTTACTCAAATAATAAATTCAATGCTCTATCTTCCCGAATGAATCATGTTGCCCGAGAATACACCTCATCGATTATCTCACACAATTAAGTAAAGTTGATTTTTTGCCAATGAAAGAATCTATAGAGCTCATACTAGTAAAATCTGACATACAATAACAATAAAAATAGTCACCGACCAACTTTGATGGTTCAAAATTGCACAACTCACTCCATAAACAAATTTTAACGATTTTGTCCAGTTGAGAACAAAAATTAGTCTTTTCACAAAGAAACAATCTACGGAGCCTACAATAGTAAAATTTCACAAAAAATAACAATAAAAATAGACACCTACAAAACTTGATGGTTTAGAATTGCCTAACTCTCTCCATATAGAAACTTTTAACGGTTTTGTCTTATTGAGAATGAAAGTTGGTCTTTTGGCAACCAAACAATCTACGAAGCATATACTAATTAATTTGGACATAAAACAATAATAAAAAGTGTACACCTATCAACTTTGATGGTTCGGATTTGCTCAACTCTCTTCATGAAAGAACTTTTATAGAGTTCGTTGATTTGGGAATGAAAAGTTGGACTTTTTGCAACGACACAATCTACGAAGCCTATGCTCATAAAATTTAAAATAAAATAACAATAAAAATAGTACACCTACCAACTTTGATGGTTCGGACAACACTCTCCTTGCAGAAGTTTTTAACGATTTTCGCTATTTGGGAAAGAAAGTTAGTTGTTTCAAAACGAAACAATAGACGTAGCCTATACTAGTAAAATTTGACATAAAATAACAATAAAAATAGAACACTGACCAAATTTCGTGTTTTGAAATTGCCCAACTCTCTCCGCATAGAAGCTTTTAACGGTTTTATCCAATTGAGAACAAAAGTTGGTCTTTTGGCAACGAAACAATATATGAAGCGTAAACTAGCAAGTTTGGAAATAAAACAACAATCAAAAGTGTACACCAACCAACCTTGATAGTTCAGAATTGCTTAACTCTCTTTGTGAAGGAGTTTTTAATGGTTTTGTCCATTTGGGAACGAAAATTGGTCTTTTGCCAATGAAATAATCTATAGAGCCTATGCTAGTAAAATCTGACATAAAATAACAATAAAAATAGTCACCGATCAACTTTGATGGTTCAAAATTCCCCAACTCACTCCATAGAGAAGCTTTTAATGATTTTATGCAGTTGACAACGAAAGTTGGTCTTTTCACAAAGAAACAATCTACGGAGCCTACACTAGTAAAATTTCACATAAAATAATAGTAAAAGTTCACAGTGACGAAACTTGATGGTTTAGAATTACCCAACTCTCTTCATATAGAAGCTTTTAAGGGTTTTGTCCAATTGAAAACAAAAGTTGATATTTTGGCAACGAGACAATCTACGAAGCGTATACTAGTTAATTTTGACATAAAACAACAATAAAAAGTATACACCTATCAACTTTGATGGTTCGGATTTTCTCAACTCTCTTCATGAAAGAGCTTTTAACGAGTTTGTTGATTTAGGAACGAAAAGTTGGTCTTTTGGCAACGAAACAATCTACGAAGCCTCTACTTGTAAAATTTGACATAAAATAACAATAAAAAATGTACACCGACTGACCTTGATGGTGATGAATTGAACAACTCTCTTCATAAAGGTGTTTTTAACGATTTTTTCATTTGGGAACGAAAGTTAGTCTTTTGGAAACAAAACAATATTCAGAGCTTATACTCGTAAAATTTGAAGTAAAATAAAAGTAAAAAGTGTACATCAAACGACCTTCATGGTTCAAAGTTGTCCAACACTTTCTAGAGAAGAGCTTTTAGCGGTTTTATCCACTTGGGAATACAAGTTTTTCTTTTGACAACGAAACAATCTATGAAGTCCATACTCATAAAATTTGACATAAAATAACAATAAAAAGTGTACACCAACCAACTTAATGGTTCAGAATTGCAAAACTCTCTCCATGGAGGAGCTTTTAACAATTTTGCCAAATTGGCAAGGAAAGTTGGTCTTTTAAAAACGAAACAATATACGGAGCCTAAACTTGTAAAATTTGACATAAAATAACAATAAAAATAGTAAACCCAGCAACGTTGATGTTTCGAAGTTGCACAACCCTTTCCATGGAGAAATTTTTAATGTTTTTTCCTATATGGGAAAGAAAGTTGGTCTTTTGGAAACGAAACGATATACGTAGCCTACGCTAGAAAAATTTGACATAAAACAACGATAAAAATAATACACCGACCAACTTTGATAGTTTGAAATTGCCCAACTCTCTCCATAAAGAGGCTTTTAACTGTTTTGTGCAATTGAGAACGAAAGTTAATCTTTTAGCAACGAAACAATCTACGAAGTGCAAACTAGTAAATTTGGAAATCAAACAACAATTAAAAGTGTACATCTATCAACTTTGATGGTTCGAATTTCCTCAACTCTCTCCATGGAGGAGGTTTTAACGGTTTTATCTATTTCAGAATGAAAGTTGGTCTTTCTGCAACAAAACAAACTACGGAGCCAATACTTGTAAAATTTGACAAAAAATAAAATTAAAAAGTGTACACCGACCAACTTTGATGGTTCGAAATCGCCCAACTCTCTCAATAGAGGAGTTTTTAACGGTTTTGTCCATTTGGGAACGAAAGTTGGACTTTTTGCAATGAAATAATCGAAAGCCTATACTCGTAAAATTTGACATACAATAACAATAAAAGTGTACACCGACCAACCTTGATGGCTCGAAATTGCCCAACTCTCTCCATAGATGAGCTTTTAACAGTTTTGTCTGTTTGGGAATGAAAGTTGGTGTTTTGACAACGAAACAATCTACGAAGCTGATACTGGTAAAATTTGACATAGAATAACAATAAAAAGTGTAAATCAACCAACCTTGATGGTTCAAAATTGCACAACTCTCTCCATGGAGATGCATTCAACAATTTTGTCAATTTAAGAATGAAATTTTGTCTTTTGGAAACTAAACAGTGTATGGAGCCTATAATCATAAAATTTGATATAAAATAACAATAACAATAGTACACCGACCAACTTTGATGGTTCGAAATTGGCCAGCTCTCTTCATAGACAAGCTTTTAATGATTTTGTCCATTTGTGAACGAAAGTTGTTCTTTTGACAACGAAACAATCTATGGAGCATATACTCCTAAAATTTGACATGAAATAACAATAAAAATAGTACACCAACCAAATTTGGTGGTTCAAATTTCCCAACTCTCTCCATAGAGATGCTTTTAACAATTTTGTCCAATTGAGACGAAAGTTGGTCTTTTGGTAAGGAAATAATTTACGGAGCTTATACTAGAAAAATTTGGCATAAAATAACAAAAAGAAGTGGACACTGACCTAACTTGATGGTTCAGAATTAGCTAATTCTCTCCATACAAAAGCTTTTCACGGTTTTGTCCAATTGAGAAAGAAAGTTGGTTTTTTGGCAACGATACAATCTACGAAGCGTATACTAGTAAATTTTGACATAAAAAAACAATAAAAAATGTATACCTATCAACTTTGATGGCTCATATTTGCTCAACTCTTTTCTAGAAAGTGCTTTTTAACGAGTTTGTAGATTTGGGAATGAAAGTTGGTATTTTGCAACGAAACAATCTATGGCGCCTATACTCCTAAAATTTGACAGAATATAAAAATAAATAGTGCACATCGATCAAAATTTGATAGTTCGAAATCGCTCAACTTTCTCCAAAGAGGAACTTTTAACGGTTTTGCCAATTTGGCAACGATAATTGATCTTTTGGCAATAAAACAATATACCGAGCCTATATTCTAAAACATTTGACCTTAAATAACAACAAAAATAGTACACCGACCAACGTTGATGGTTCAGAGTCGCCCAACACTCTCTAGAGAGGTGCGTTTAAAGGTTTTGTCCATTTGGGAACAAAAGTGGGTCTTTTGGCAATGAAACAATCTACGAAGTTTATATTAATAAAATTTGACAGAAAATAACAATAAAAAGTGTGTACCGATCACCCTTGATTGTTTAGAATTGTACAACTCCTTCCATGAAAAAACTTTTAACATTTTTGCCAATTTGGGAGCGAAAGTGGGTATTTTCAAAAAAAAATTATACGAAGCCTACACTCGTAAAATTTGAGATAGAATAATAATAAAAATAGTGCACCTACCAACTTTAATGGTTCGCAGTTGCACAACAATCTCCATGGAGGAGTTTTTAACGATTTTGCCAACTTGTAAATGAAAGTTGGTCTTTTGGAAACAAAACAATGTACGGAGCCTATAGTCGTAAAATTTGACATAAAAGAATGATAAACATAGTACACCATCCAATTTTGATGGTTCGAAATTGTCCAACTCTCTCTGTAGAGAAGCTTCTAACGGTTTTGTATATTGGGGAACAAAAGTTGGTATTTTGGCAGCGAAACAATCTATGGAGACTATACTCATAAAATTTGTCATGAAATAACAATAAAAATAGTACACCGACAAGGTTTGATGGTTCAAAATTGCCCAACTCTCTCCATAGTTCTCTTAACGGTTTTATCCATTTGGGAACGAAGGTTGGTCTTTTGGCAACGAAACAATCTATGGAGCCTATACTCATAAGATTTGACATAAATAACAATATAATAGTACACCGAGAAATTTTGATAGTTCAAAAATTCCCAACTCTCTCCATAGAGAAAAACAGTTTTGTCTAGTTGAGAAGAAAAGTGGTCTCTTGGCAACGAAACAATCTACGAAGCGTAAACTAGTAAATTTGGACATAAAGCAACAATAAAAAATTCACGACTATCAACTTTGATGGTTCTGATTTGCTCAACGCTCTCCACGGAGGAGCTTTTAATGGTTTTGTCAAATTGAAAATGAAAGTTAGTCTTTTGGCAACGAAACAATCTACGAAATCTATACTCATAAAATTTGACATAAAATAACAATATAATAGTACACCAAGAAACTTTAATAGTTCCAATTTTCCCAACTCTCTCCATAGAGAAACATTTAACGGTTTTGACCAATTGAGAAGGGAAGTTAGTCTTTTGGCAACGAAACAATCTACGAAGCGCAAACAAGTAAATTTGAAAATAAAGCAACAATTAAAAGTGACACCTATCAACTTTGCTTGTTCGGATTTTCTCAACTCTCTCCATAGAGAAGGTTTTAACCATTTTGTCCATTTGAGAATGAAAGTTGGTCTTTCAACAAAAAAAACAAACTATGAAGCCCATACAAGTAAAATTTGACAAAAAAAATTAAAAAGTGTACACCGACCAACTTTGATGGTTCAGAATTGCCCAACTCTCTCCATAGAGGAGCTTTTAACGATTTTGTTCATTTGGGAACTTAAGTTGGACTTTTTGCAACGAAACAATCTATGAAACCTATACTCATAAAATTTGACATAAAATAACAATAAAAAGTGTACACCGACCAACTTTGATGGTTCAGAATTGCCCAACTCTCTCCATAGATGAGCTTTCATCAGTTTTGTCCATTTGGGAATGAAAGTTGGTCTTTTGGCAATAAAACAATCTACGAATTTGATACTCATAAAATTTGACATAAAATAACAATAAAAAGTCTACGCCAACCAACATTGATGGTTCGAAATTACACAACTCTCTCCATGGAGGAGCTTTTAACGATTTTACCAATTTCGGAAAGAAATTTGGTCTTTTGGAAATGAAACAGTGTACGGAGCCTATAGTCATAAAATTTGATAAAAAATAACAATAAAAATAGTGCACCGACCAACTTTGATGGTTTGAAATTGGCCAACTCTCTTCATAGAGAAGCTTTTAATGATTTTATCCATTTGGGAACGAAAATTGTGCTTTTGGCAACGAAACAATCTACGAAGCCTATACTCAAAAAATTTGACATAAAATAACAATAAAAATAGTACACCAACCAAATTTGACGGATCAAAATTTCCCAACTCTGTCCATAGAGAAGCTTTTATTGGTTTTCTCCAATTGAGATCGAAAGTTCGTCTTTTGGCAACGAAATAATCTATGGATCCTATACTCGTAAAATTTGACATAAAATAACAAAAAAAGTGTACACCGACCAACCATGATAGTTTGGAATTTTGCAACTCTCTCCATAGCGGAACTTCTAATGGTTTTGTCCAATTGAGAGCGAAAGTTGGTCTTTCGGTAATGAAACAAGATACAGAGCGTATACTAGTAAATTTAGACATAGAGCAACAATAAAATGTGTATAACTCTCAACTTGGCGGTACAAAATTGCTCAAGTATCTTCATGGAGGTCCTTTTAACGATTTTGTCCAATTGAGAACAAAAGTTGGTCTTTTGGAAACGAAACAATCTACGAAGTGTAAACTAGTAAATTTGGGCATAAAGAAACAATAAAAAGTATACACCTATCAACTTTGATGGTTTGAATTTGCTCAACTCTCTCCATGATGGAGCTTTTAACGGTTTTGTCCATTTGGGAATCAAAGTTGGTCTTTTGGCAAAGAAACAATCCACGGCGCCTATACTCGTAAAATTTGACATAAAATAAGAATAAAAATTGTACATCGACCGACCTTGATGGTTTAAAATTGCCCTAGTCACTCCATAGAGATGTTTTTAACGATTTTGTCCAACTGAGATGAAAATTGGTCTTTTGGCAAGAAAATAATTTATAGAGCCTCTACTAGAAAATTTTGGCATTAAATAACAAAAAAAAGTGGACACCGACCTTAACTTGATGGTTAAGAATTTTCCAACTCTCTCCATACAGACACTTTTCACGGTTTTGTTCAATTGAGAAAAAAGGTTAGTGTTTTGGCAACAATACAATCTACGAAGCGTATACTAGTAAATTTGGACATAAAGCAACAATAGAAAGTGTACACCTATCAACTTTGATTGCTCGGATTTGCTCAACTCTCTTCATGAAAGAACCTTTAACTAGTTTGTAGATTTCAGAAAGAAAGTTGGTTTTTTGGTAATGAAACAATCTATGGCGCCTATACTCATAAAATTTGATAGAATATAACAATAAATAGTGCACACCGATGAAAATTTGATAGTTCGAAATCACTCAACTTTCTCTAAAGAGGAACTTTTAATGGTTTTGCCAATTTGGGAACGATAGTTAGTCTTTTGGCAATGAAACAATCTACGGAGCCTATAGTCATACAATTTGACATAAAATAACAATATAATACTACACCGAGAAACTTTGACGGTTCAAAATTTCCCAACTCTCTCCATAGAGAAACATTTAACGGTTTTGTCCAATTGAGAAGGAATGTTGGTCTTTTGGCGGGGAAATAATTTACGAAGCGTAAACTAATAAATTTAGAAATAAAGCAACAATAAAAATTGTACACCTCTCAACTTTGATGGTTATGATTTGCTCAACTCTCTCAATGGAGAAGCTCTTAAGGGTTTTGTCCATTTGGGAATGAAAGTTGGTTTTTTGGCATCGAAACAATCTATGGAGCCTATACTTATAAAATTTGACATAAAATAGCAATAAAAATACTACAACAACCAACTTTATGGTTCAAAATTGTCCAACTCTCATGGAGAGGCTTTTGACGGTTTTGTCCATTTGGGAACGAAAGTTAGCCTTTTGGCAACGACACAATCTATGGAGCCCATACTCATAAAATTTGACATAAAATAACAATAAAAATAGTAAAATATCCAACTTTATGGTTCGAAATTGCCCAACTCTCTTCATGGAGAAGCTTTTGACGGTTTTGTCCATTTGGGAACGAAAGTTGGTCTTTTGGCAACGAAACAATCTACGGAGCCAATACTCGTAAAATTTGACATAAACTAATAGAAAAAGGTTAACACCGACCAAACTTGATGGTTCGGAATTTCCTAACTCTCTCCACAGAGGAACTTCTAACAGTTTTGTCCAATTGGAAACGAAGGTTGGTATTTTGGTAACGAAACAATCTACAGAGTGTATACAAGTAAATTTGAACTTAGAGCAACAATAAAAAGTGTATAACTATCAACTTTGATGGTTCAAAAATTTTCAACTCTCCTCATCGAGGAGCTTTAACGGTTTTGTCCATTTGGGAATGAAAGTTAGTCTTTTGGCAATGAAACAATCTACGAAGCGTATACTAGTAAATTTGTACATAGAGCAAGAATAAAAAGTGTACACCTATCAACTTTGATTATTCGGATTTGCTCAACTCTCTCCATGGAGGAGGTTTTAACAGTTTTATCTATTTGGGAACGAAAGTTAGTATGTTGGCAATGAAACAATCTACAGAGTCTATACTCTTAAAATTTGATATAAAATAACAATAAAATATTACACCAACAAGCTTTGATTGTTCAAAATTTCCAAACTCTCTCCATAGAGAAACTTTTAACCATTTTGTCCAATGGAGAACGAAAGTTGGTCTTTTGGTCATGAAACAATCGATGGAGCCTATACTTATAAAATTTGACATAAAAAAAAGTGTACACCGACCAACATTGATGGTTCCGAATTCCCAAACTCTCTCCGTAGAGGAACTTCTACGATTTTGTCCAATTGAGAACGAAAGTTGATTTTTTGGTAACGAAACAATCCATGGAGCGTATACTAGTAAATTTTGACAAAAAGCGACAATAAAAAGTGTGTAACTATCGACTTGATTGTTCAAAATTCTTGAACTCTCTCCATGGAGGAGCTTTAACGATTTTGTCCATTTGAGAATGTAAGTTGTCTTTTGGCAAAGAAACATTCTACGAAAAGTATACTAGTAAATTTGTACATAAACTAACGATAAAAATTAGACACCTATCAAATTTCACGGTTCAGATTTGCTGAACTCCCTCCATGGAGGAGCTTTTAACAGTTTTGTTCATTTGGGAACGAAAGTTGGTATTTTGACAATGAAACAATGTACGGAGCTCATACTCGTAAAATTTGATATAAAATAACAAAAAAAATTGTACACCGACCAGCCTTGATGGTTCAAAATTTCCCAACTCTCTCCATAGAGAAGCTTTTAAAGGTTTTGTCCAATTGAGAACGAAAGTTGGTCCTTTAGCAACGAAACAATCTACGAAGCCCATACTCGTAAAATTTGACATAAAATAATAATAAAAATATTACACCAACAAGCTTTGATTGTTCAAAATTTCCAAACTCTCTCCATAGAGAAACTTTAACCATTTTGTCCAATGGAGAACCAAAGTTGGTCTTTTGGTCATGAAACAATCCGTGGAGCCTATACATATAAAATTTGAAATAAAAAAGTGTACACCGACTATCATTGATGGTTCTGAATTCCCAAACTCTCTCCATAGAGGAACTTCTAATGGTTTGTCCAATTGAGAACGAAAGCTAATTTTTTGGCAACGAAACAATCCACGGAGCATATACAAGTAAATTTTGACAGAAAGCAACAATAAAAAGTGTATAACTATCGACTTTGATTTTTCAAAATTCCTCAACTCTCTCCATGGAGGAGCTTTAACGATTTTGTCCATTTGGAAATGTAAGTTGGACTTTTGGCAACGAAACATTCTACGAAAAGTATAGTCGTAAATTTGTACATAAACCAACAATAAAAATTATACACCTATAAAATTTGACGGTTCATATTTGTTGAACTCCCTCCATGGAGGAGCTTTGAATAGTTTTGTCCATTTGGGAAAGAAAGTTGGTCTTTTGACAATGAAACAATCTACAGAGCTCATACTAGTAAAATTTGATATAAAATAACAAAAAAATTGTACACCGACCGGCCTTGATGGTTCAAAATTTCCCAACTCTCTCCATAGAGTAGCTTTTAAAGGTTTTGTTCAATTGGGAACAAAAAGTTGATCTTTTGGCAACGAAACAATCAACGAAGCCTATAACCATAAAATTTGTCATAAAATAACAATAAAAGTGTACACCGACCGACCTTGATGATTATGAATTGGACAACTCTCTCCATAAAGGTGCTTTTAACGATTTTGCCCATTTGGGAACGAAAGTTAAGCTTTTGGAAATAAAACAATATACGGAGCTTATACTTGTTATATTTGACATAAAATAAAAATAAAATGTGTACACCAACCGACCTTGATGGTTCGAAGTTGTCCAACAGTCTGTAGATAGGGGCTTTTAGCGGTTTTGTCCATTTAGGAACGAAAGTTGTTCTTTCGACAACAAAACAATCTACGAAGTCTATACTCATAAAATTGACATAAAGTAAAAATAAAAAGTGTACACCAACCGGCCTTAACGGTTCAGAATAGCAAAAGTCTCTCCATGGAGGAGCTTTTAACAATTTTGCCAATTTGGGAACGAAAGTTGGTCTTTTGAAAAGGAAACAATATATGGAGCCTATACTTGCAAAATTTGACATAAAATAACAATAAAAATAGTACACCTACCAACTTTGATGATTTGGAGTTGCACAACTCTCTCCACAAAGAAGTTTTTAACGGTTTTGTCCAATTGAGAACAAAAGATTGTCTTTTGGCAAAGAAACAATCTACAAATAGAAAACTAGTAGATTTGAAAATAAACTTCGATGATTTGGAGTTGCTCAACTCTCTCCACAAAGAAGTTTTTAACGGTTTTGTCCAATTGAGAACAAAAGATGATTTTTTGGTAAAGAAACAATCTACGAAGCGCAAACTAATAGATTTGGAAATAAAGCAACAATAAAAAGTGTACACCTATCAACTTTGATGGTTCGGATTTGCTTAACTCTCTCCATGGAGGAGCTTTTAACGTTTTTGTCCATTTGAGAATGAAAGTTGGTCTTTCAACAACAAAAGAAACTATGGAGCCTATACTAGTAAAATTTGATGAAAAATAAATTTAAAAAGTGTACATCAACCAGCTTTGATGGTTTGAAATTGCCAAACTCTCTCCATAGGGGAGAATTTAACGGTTTTGTCCATTTAAGAACGAAAGTTGGAATTTTTGCAACGAAACAATCTACAAAGTATATACTCGTAAAATTTGACATAGAATAACAATAAAAAGTGTACACCGACCAACCTTGATGGTTCGAAATTGCTCAACTCTCTCTATGGAGGAGCTTTTAATGGTTTTGCCCATTTCGGAATGAAAGTTGGTACTTTGCCAATAAAACAATTTACAGAGCCCATACTAGTAAAATCTGACATAAAATAACAATAAAAATAGTCACCGACCAACTTCAATGGTTCAAAATTGCCCAACTCACTCTATAGAGAAGCTTTTAATGATTTTGTACAGTTGACAATGAAAGTTCGTGTTTTCGCAAAGAAATAATCTATGGAGCCTACACTAGTAAAATTTCACATAAAATAACAATAAAAGTGGACACCAAGGAAACTTGTTGATTTAGAATTGCCCAACTCTCTCCATACAGAAGCTTTTAGGGTTTTGTCAAATTGATAACGAAAGTTAGTCTTTTGGCAACGAAACAATCTACGAAGCGTATACTAGTTAATTTGGACAATAAACAACAATAAAAAGTATACACCTATTAAATTTGATGGTTCGGATTTGCTTAACTCTCTTCATGAAGAATCTTTTAACGAGTTTGTTGAATTGGGAATGAAAAGTTGGTCTTTTGGCAGCAAAACAATCTACGAAGCCTATACTCGTAAAATTTGACATAAAATAATAATAAAAAGTGTACACCGACCGACCTTGACATTTATGAATTGCACAACTCTCTCCATAAAGGTGCTTTTAACGTTTTTTAGCCATTTTGGAACGAAAGTTAGTCTTTTGAAAAGAGAAGAATATATGGAGCTTATAGTCATAAAATTTGACATAAAACAAAAATAAAAATGTACACTGACCGACCATGATGGTTCGGAGTTGTCCAACAATCTCTATAGAGCAGCTTTTAGCGATTTGTCCATTTGCGAACGAAAGTTGTTCTTTTGACAATGAAACAATCTACGAAGCCTACACTCGTAGAATTTGACACAAAATAAAAAAAAGTGTACACCGACCGAGCTTAATGGTTCATAATTGCAAAACTCTCTCAATGGATAAGCTTTTAACAATTTTGCCTACACTAGTAAAAATGGTACACCTCAACAACTTTGATGGTTCGGAGTTGCATAACACTTTCCGTGGAGAAGTTTCTAACGATTTTCCCTATTTGGGAATGAAAGTTGGTCTTTTGAAAACGAAACAATATACGTAGCCTACACTAGTAAAATTTGACATAAAATAAAAATCAAAATAGTACACCGACCAACTTTGATGGTTGGAATTTTCCAACTCTCTCCATATATGAACTTCTAACGATTTTGTCCAATTGAGAACAAAAGTTTATCTTTTGGTAACAAAACAATCTACAGAGCATATACAAGTAAATTTGGATAAAGAGCAACAATAAAAAGTGTATAAATCTTAACTTGACCGTTCGAAATTGCTCAAGTCTCTTCATGGAAGGGCTTTTAACAATTTTGCCGAATTGAGATTGAAAGTTGGTCTTTTGGCAACGAAACAATCTACGAAGTGTAAACTTGTAAATTTTGACATAAAGAAACAACAAAAAGTATACACCTATCAACTTTGATGGTTCAGATTTGCTCAACTATCTACATGGAGGAGCTTTTAATTGTTTTGTCCATTTGGGAATGAAAGTTGGTCTGTTGGCAACAAAAAAATCTATGGAGCCTATACTCACAAATTTTGACAGAAAATAACAATAAAAATGGTAATCCGCCCAACCTTGATGGTTCAAAATTGCCTAAGTCACTCAATAGAGATGCTTTTAATGATTTTGTCCAATTGAGAACAAAAGTTGGTCTTTTGGCAAGAAAATAATTTACGGAGCCAATACTAGAAAAATTTGACATAAAATAACAAAAAAAGTGGACACCAAACTAACTTGATGGTTCAGAATTACCCAACTGTCTTCATACAAAAGCTTCTTACAGTTCTGTCCAATTGAGAACGAAACTTGGTCTTTTGGAAACGATACAATCTATGAAGCGTATACTAGTAAATTTGGATATAAAGCAACAATAAAAAGTGTTCACCTATCAACTTTGATGGCTCGGATTTGGTCAACTCTCTTCATGAAAGAGCTTTTAATGAGTTTGTACATTTGGGAACGAAAATTGATCTTTTGGCGACGAAACAATCTATGACATCTATACTCGTAAAATTTGACAAAATATAACAATAAATATTGTACACTGATCAAAATTTGATAGTTTGAAATCGCTCAACTTTCCCCCAAGGAGGAACTTTTAACAGGTTTGCCAATTTGGGAACGATAGTTGGTCTTTTGGCAATAAAACAATATACCGAGCCTATACTTGAAGAATTTGACCTAAAATAATACCAAAAATAGTCCACTGACCAAGATTGATGGTTCGACATCGCCCAACACTCTCTAGAGAGGAGCTTTTAATGGTTTTGTCCATTTGGGAACAAAAGTGGGTCTTTTGGCAACGAAACAATCTATGAAGTTTATACTAGTAAAATTTGACATAAAGTGACCATAAAAAATGTACACCGATTGCCCTTGATTGTTTGGAGATGTACAACTCTTTCCACGGAAGAGCATTTAACATTTTTACCAATTTGGGAGCCAAAGTTGGTATTTTGAAAATAAAATAATATACGGAGCCTATACTCGTAAAATTTGGGATACAATAATAATAAAAATAGTACACCAACCAAGTTTGATGGTTCGCAGTTTAACAACACTCTCAAGGGAGGAGTTTTTAACGATTTTGCCAACTTGTAAATGAAAGTTGGTCTTCTGGAAACGAAACAATGTACGGAACCTATAGTCGTAAAATTAGACATAAAAGAATGATAAAAATAGTACACCAACCAACTTTGATGGTTCGAAATTGCCCAACTCTCTCCGTAGAGAAGCTTGTAATGGTTTTGTACATTGGGTAACGAAAGTTGGTCTTTTCGCAACAAAACGATCTACGGAGCCTATACTCGTAAAATTTGACATGAAATAACAACATAATAGTACACCGAGAAACTTTGATGGTTCAAAGTTTCCTAACTCTCTCCACAAAGAAACATTTAACAATTTTGTCGAATTAAGAAGAAAAATTGGTCTTTTGGTAATGAAACAATTTACAAAGTGTAAACTAGTATATTTTGACATAAAGCAACAATAAAAAGTGTACACCTATCAACTTTGATGGTCCCGATTTGCTCAACTCTCTCCATGAAGGAGCTTTTAATGGTTTTGTACATTTGAGAATGAAAGTTCTTCTTTTGGCAACTAAACAATTTACGGAGCCTTTACTCATAAAATTTCACATAAAATAAAAGTATAACAGTATACCGAGAAAATTTGATGGTTCAAAATTTGCCAACTCTCTCCATAGAGAAACATTTAACAATTTTGTCCAATTGAGAACGAATCTTGGTCTTTTGGCAACGAAAAAATCTACGGAGCTGATACTCACAAAATTTGACATAAAATAATAGTAAAAAGTCTATGTTGATCAACCTTTTGGTAACGAAACAATTTACAAAGTGTAAACTAGTAAATTTTGACATAAAGCAACAATAAAAAGTGTACACCTATCAACTTTGATGGTTTCGATTTGGTCAACTCTCTCTATGGGGGAGCTTTTAAAGGTTTTATCCATTTGGAAACGAAAGTTGAACTTTGGGCAATGAAACAATATACGGAGCCTATACTCATAAAATTTGACATAGACAAACAGAAAAAAGTATGCACCGACCAAACTTCATGGTTCAGAATTTCCCAACTCTCTCCACAGAGGAACTTTTAACGATTTTGTCCAATTGTGGACAAAAGCTAGTCTTTTTGTAACGAAACAATCTACGGAGTGTATACAAGTTAATTTGGACATAAAGCAACAATAAAAAGTGTATAACTATCAACTTTGATGGTTCAAAATTGTTCAACTGTCCCCATGGAGGAGCTTTAACGGTTTTGTCCATTTGGAAATGAAAGTTAGTCTTTTGTCAACGAAACAATCTACGAAGCGTATACTAGTAAATTTGTACATAGAGAAACAACAAAAAGTGTACACCTATCAACTTTGATGGTTCAGATTTGCTCAACTCCCTCCATGGAGGAGCTTTTAACAGTTTTTGTCTATTTAGGAACAAAGTTGGTATTTTGGCACAGAAACAATCTATGAAGCCTATACTCATAAAATTTGAGATAAAATAACAATAAAAATAGTACACCAACAAGCTTTGATTCTTTAAAATTTCCCAACTCTCTCCATAGAGAAACGTTTAAAACAATTTTGTCCAATTGAGAACGAAAGTTGATCTTTTGGCCATGAAACAAATCTGCGGAGCCTATACTCATAAAAAAAGTGTACACCGACCCAACTTGATGGTTCTGAATTTCCAAACTTTTTCCATAGAGGAACTTCTTACGGTTTTGTCCAATTGAGAACAAAAGTTGATTTTTTGGCAACAAAACCATCCACTGAGCGTATACTAGTAAATTTTGACATAAAGCAACAATAAAAAATGTATAACTATCAACTTTGATGGTTCAAAATTTCTCAACTCTCTCCATGGAGGAGCTTTAACAGTTTTGTCCATTTGGGAATGTGAGTTGGTCTTTTGACAATGAAGCAATCTACGAAGTGTATACTAGTAAATTTATACATAAAGGAACAATAGAAAGTATACACCTATCAACTTTGATAGTTCAGATTTGCTCAACTCCCTCCATAGAGGAGCTTTTAGCAGTTTTGTCCATTTGGGAACGAAAGTTGGTCTTTTGGCAATGAAACAATCTACGGAGCTCATACTCATAAAATTTGACATAAAATAACAAAACAAATTGTACACCGACCAACCTTGATGGTTCGGAATTTCACAACTCTCTCCATAGAGGAACTTCTAATGGTTTTGTCCGATTGAAAATGAAAGCTAGCTTTTTGGCAACGAAACAATCTACAGAGCGTATGCTAGTAAATTTGGACATAAAACAATAATAAAAAGTCTATAACTATCCAATTTGATGATTCAAAATTGCTCAACTCTCTCCATAGAGGAGCTTTAACAGTTTTGTTCATTTGGGAATGAAAACATAGTATTTTGCCAACAAAACAATCTTTAAAGCCTATACGCATAAAATTAGACATAAAATAACAATAAAAAGTGTACACAGATCAACCTTGATGGTTCTGAATTGTACAACTCTCTCCATGGAAGAGCTTTTCACGGTTTTGTCAATTTGCGAACAAAAGTTGGTCTTTTGGCAACCAAAGAATCTATGAAGCCTATACTAATAAAATTTGAAATAAAATAACATTAAAAAGTGTACACCGATCAACCTTGATGGTTCAGAATTACCCATCTCCCTCCATGAGGAGCTTTTAATGGTTTTATCTAGTTGGGAACAAAATTTGGTCTTTTGGCAATGAAACAATCTATGAAGCCTATACTCATAAAATTTGACATAAAATATACAAAAAATGTACACCGACCAACCTTGATGGTTCAGAATTGACGAACACTCTCCATAGAGAGATTTTAACGTTTTTGTCCATTTGAGAACAAAAGTTGGTCTTTTCGCAACGAAACAATCAAGGAAGCCCATATTTGTAAAATTTGATATAAAATAACAAAAAAATCGTACACCGATCAACCTTGATTGTTCGGAATTGCACAACTCTCTCCATGGAGTAGCTTTTAACGATTTTGCCAATTTAGGAACGAAAGTTGGTCTTTTGGAAACGAAACAATGTACGAAGCCTTTGGTTGTAAAATTTGTCATAAAATAACAATGGCAATAGTACAGTGACCAACTCTAATTGTTCAAAAATGCCCAACTCTCTCCATAGAGAAGATTTTAACGGTTTTGTCCATTTGGGAAAGAAAGTTATTTTTTTTGGCAACGAAACAATCTATGGAGCCGATACTCATACAATTTGACATAAAATAACAATAAAAATAGTACACCACCCAGCTTTGATGGTTCAAAATTTTCCAACTTTCTCCATAGAAAAGCTTTTAACGGTTTTGTTCAATTGAGAACGAAAGTTGGTCTTTTAGCAACAAAACAATCTACGGAGCCCATACTCATAAAAGTTGATAAAAAATAAGAATAAAAATAATACAATGACCAACTTTGATGGTTCAACATTTCACAACTCTCTCCGTAGAGTAGCTTTTAACGATTTTGTCTAATTAAAAATGAAAGTTGGTCTTTTGACAATGAAACAATCTACAGAGCCAATACTCGTAACATTTGATATAAAATAACAAAAAGAAGTGTACACAGACCAACCATGATGGTTCAGAATTAACCAGCTCTTTCCATATATAAGATTCTAACGGTTTTCTCTAGTTGAGAACAAAAGTTTGTGTTTTGGCAACGAAACAATCTACAAAGCGTATATTGATAAATTTGGACATAAAGCAACAAAACATTCTACAGAGCTTATACTCATAAAATTTGACATAAAATAACAATAAAAAGTCTACATTGACCAACCTTGATGGTTCGGAATTGCACAACTCTTTCCATGAAGGAGCTTTTAATGATTTTGTCAATTCGGGAATAAAAGTTAGTCTTTTGGAAATGAGACAATGTACGAAGCCTATATTTGTAAAATTTAACATAAAATAGTAATAAAAAGTGTACATCAACCAATCTTAATGGTCACATGGGAGGATGGTTAGGTGTTGGGCTTGGCATCAACCAACTTCATGTGAGGCAACATAGTTGAGGTGTGGGTGTGATGGGACTCACACAACCAGGTGGCTTTTTGGGGACTGTATTTGAAATTGTATGGTTAATCCATTAATGGTTGGGAGAACCAGGATTGAATGAGGGAATGTGATGAGTAGGCTCGCATCCATTAATGGTTAGGAGAACCAGGATGAGTGTCCGATGTTGTGATCAAGACGTGATTGGGATAATCATGGTTTGATTGTTGTTTGATGATTCATAGTTGGAAATTATGAGATTTATGATTGGTTGCCCCAGAAAGGTCACTCGAGTGTTATTGTTGTGTTATGTGACATGAGCATTTGGGATATGATACTGTTGTATTGCCTTCTTATTGGATTCGGCCTATAATGATTGTTCACTCTTTTTACCCTACTGAGCTTCTAGCTCACCCTTTTTATTTTTCTTCCTCCCTATAGGTGAGACTAGTACTAGTACCGATGTTGCGGATCGGTAGAGACAGAGCTGTGGTATGGATGGCACTTGGAGGAGGGGTAGGATTGGGATAAAGTGATTGTGTTGAACATTATATGTTATCACGCTTATTGTTTATGATAATTTTATCTTATCAACTATTTGGCATCGATGGGTATGTTTTGTGTACGGTTAGAAGGTAATTTATGTGATTGTACCTTCTGAACCGGGGGTGAACTCTGAGTCCTGTTGAATGATGTTTGTGATTGTTTATATTATGTGACTTGTGATACTTGTATGAGAATCAGTTTGTGCATGCTGCTAGATGGCCTGAGGCCTTGCTAGGTTGGAATTTTCATGTTGATAGATGGTCGGAGGCCATGCTAGGTTATGATATGATTTGTTGTTGTTATTGTTGCGTTTTGTTGCATATGGGCATTCCCCGATATACGGGGATATGCTGCCAGATTTTCGATTTTGGTGTTGTCTTAGTTAAGTGAATTAGGGTTAATGACTAAGGATGTGATCACATTGATAACCTAGAAAGGTGCGGGAAGCACCATGCGACGTTCCGAAAACGGGGCGTTGCAAACTTTTACGGTTCGAAGTTTCCTAACTCTCTCCATGGAGGAACTTTTAATGGTTTTGTCTATTTGGGAACGAAAGTCGGTCTTTTTGCAATGAAACAATCTACGAAGCATATACTAGTAAATTTGGACATAAAGAAACAATAAAAAAGTGTACACCTATCAACTTTGATTCTTCGGATTTGCTCAACTCTCTCCATGGAGGAGCTTTTTATAGTTTTGTCCATTTGGAAACAAAAGTTGGTATCTTGGTAAAGAAATTATCTACGGAGCCTATACTCATAAAATTTGAAATAAAATAATAGTAAAAAGTGGACATCGATGAAACTTGATGGTTTATAATTGCCCAACTATATTCATATGTAAGCTTTTAACGGTTTTGTACAATTAAGAATGAAAGTTGATATTTTGGCAATGAAAGAACTTTTAACAAGTTTGTAGATTTGGAAACGAAAGTCAACCTTTTGCCAATGAAACAATCTACGACACCTATATTCGTAAAATTTGACATAAAATAATTTAAAAAAAAGGTGTACAATGACCAACCTTGATGGTTCAAAATTGCCTACTTTCTTCATAAAGGGGCTTTTAAAGGTTTTGTCTATTTGGGAATACAAGTTGGTTTGTTGGCAACGAAAAAATCTACACAGTGTATACTAGTAAATTTGGACAAAAAATAGCAGTAAAAATAGCACACCGTCCAATATTGATGGTTTAAAATTGCCCAACTCTCTACTTAGAAAAACTTTTAACAGTTTTATCCAATAGAGAACGAAAGTTGCTCTTTTGGCAACGAAATAATCTACTAAGTGTATACTGGTAAATTTGGACATAAAGCAACAATAAAAAGTGTACACCTATCAACTTTGATGGTTCCGATTTCCTCAACTCTCTCCATGGAAAAGCTTTTAACAGTTTTGCCCATTTGGAAACAATAGTTGGTCTTTTGGAAATGAAACGAATAATGAGTCTATACTTGTAATTTTTGACTTAAAATAAAAATAAAAAGTGTACACAGACCAACCATGATGGTTCGGAATATCTCAACGGTCTCCATTAGAGGGGCTTTTAACGGTTTTGTCCATTTCGGAATGCAAGTCGGTCTTTTGGCAAAGAAACAATCTTCAAAGCGTATACTAGTAAATTTGGACATAAAGCAACAATAAAAAATGTACAACTATAAACTTTGATGGTTCGGATTTGTTCAACTCTCTCCATGGAGGAGTTTTTAAAAGTTTTGTCCATTTGGGAACGAAAGTTGGTCTTCTGGCAACGAAACAATCTACGGATCTTATACCCGTAAAATTTGGAATAAAAGAACAATTAAAAATGGCCACTGACCAAAATTGATGGTTCATAATTGCACAACTCTCTCCATACAGAAGCTTTTAATGGTTTTGTCAAATTGGGAACAAAAGTTGATCCTTTTGCAACGAATCAATCTACGAAGCGTATGCTAGTAAATTTGGACATATAGCAACAATATAATCTGTACACCTATCAACTTTGATGATTCGGATTTGCTTCACTCTCTTCATGAAAGATTTTTTTCACGAGTTTGTAGATTTGGGAACGAAAGTTGGTCTTTTGACAACAAAACAATGTACGACGCCTATACTCGTAAAATTTGACCAAAAATAACAATGAAAAGTGCAGATTGATCAAATTTGATAGTTCGAGATTGCTCAACTTTCACCAAAGAGGAACTTTTAACGGTTTTGTCCATTTGGGAACGATAGTTGGTCTTTTGGCAATGAAACAATATGCAAGCCTATATTCGTAAAATTTGACATAAAATAACAATAAAAATAGTACACCGTCCAACATTAATGGTTTAAAATTGCCCAACTCTTTGCATAAAGAAGCTTTTAACAGTTTTATCCAATTGAGAACCAAAGGAAGTCTTTTGGCAACAAAACAATCTACAAACACTATGCCAAAAAAGGCCTATCTTGACGGGTAAAAATTGCCATCCAAGGGGGTAGATGACAGTTTTTCAATCTGTCATGGTAGGTGGTGTCACATCTTGTGACAGACAAAATACCAGTCATGACACGTGACAAATATTTATTGTCATAAGTATATCAAGCTATTTTTGGTGAAAAATTCTGCGCATTTTTCTAAAATTATGGAGGGAAATTTGAATTTTTTACGGGAAACTTTCAAATTTTGGCGGTTTAGTAAGTAGTTAAGTTAGTTATAATGTGTCACAAGTTATGAAAGAATTTTTCTATCACAAATTTGTAATAATTTGTCACAAGCTATGACATAATTTTTCTATCACGAAATTCATAATTTGCTGGCAATATTAATTATTTTTATATTTAAATTTTGAAATACTTGTAATTATTAATAAAAGGCCAAAAACAAATAGAAATCAACAACAGTTATATAAATTGTAGCTAGCATTATCAAATAGCGTATAGAAATCCATTCTAGAATATCTTCTCGACAATATATGATACAAAAAGTTATGTCATTGTTCCATCATAAATAATTTCGATAGAAATAATTTTGTCACGACATTGTCATAAATGTTTATGATAGACAAAATCTATCACAATTCTATCATTTATTTTGTGATAGAAAAAACTGTCACACATAATATGTCAATGTAGGCCTTTTTTGGCATAGTGAAAGCATATACTAGTAAATTTGGACATAAAACAATAATATAAGGTAAATACTTATCAACTTTTATGGTTTGGATTTGCTTAACTCTCTTCATGAAATAACTTTTAATGAGTTTGTAGATTTGGGAACGAAAGTTGGTCTTTTGGCAACGAAATAATCTACGATGCCTATACTCGTAAAATTTGACAGAAAATAACAATAAAAAGTGTACACCGATAAAATTCGATAGTTCGAAATTGCTCAACTTTCACCAAAGAGGAACTCTTAACGGTTTTGCCTATTTGGGAACGATAGTTGATCTTTTGGCAATGAAACAACATAAAGAACCTATACTTATAAAACTTGACATAAAATAACAATAAAAATAGTAGACCGACCAACATTGATGGTTTAAAAATGTCAAACACTCTCCACAGAGAAGGTTTTAATGGTTTTATCTAATTGAGAACGAAAGTTGGTCTTTTGGGAACGAAATAATCTACAAAGCGTATACTAGCAAATGTGGACATAAAAAAATAATGAAAGGTATAGACCTATCAACTTTGATGGTTCGGATTTGCTTAACTCTATTCATGAAAGAACTTTTAACGAGTTTGTCGATTTGTGAACAAAAGTTAGTCTTTTGACAATGAAATATTATGTCGTTAGTAACAATTTAAAATAAACTTACAAATGTACAACTAATATATAGTGAACAAGTAAGAGTCGATCCCACAAGGAGTGATGCTAATAGATATACAATCTAACACTTGAATATAATTGATACAATTATAAAAGGGGGAAAAAAGTTAAATCTTGTAATAGATAAAAATTAAGACAAAGAAATTGACGTTAAGAACAAAAATGAGAATTGATATTAATGAAAACAATAGCTAAGACTCACTATCCACCACAAACATTCAAACAATTTATAAGAAATAATAGACTAACAATTTTAACAAGCATATGATGACAACATTCACAACAAGGTCATGGCCAAACTCAAGTTGTATAATTCTCTCTTAATTGCATGTAAAGTTTATGGCATCTACCTCATTACGTGTATTCTTAATCGAAATCTAGCATGACGTCTGCATCAATCAACAATCAAGAATCCAATAAGAGCAAAGAGAATATGAATGTCACAAGAATCCTAATACATGGTATTTGTACTTAGGTATTCAAGAATTGATTTTTCATAATTCGTTTTCAACTAAATTATATGTTGCAAGAAAGAACATATTCAACAAGGCAATTTACCATGTTCTACAACAATTAATTCCAATACACGTTTCAAAGTTAGCTATTCAAAGAAACGCAATACTAGAACTCACATAACATGGAAAAATCAAAATCATCATGCTTGTAGAAATTGAAATCCACACAACTTATAAAATTGAAACATGCTTAGGGCTTCAAGACAAGCCCTAACTAACAAGAGTTTAGTTATACATAACCAAATAAAACATGAAACAAAAAGAACATAATTACAAACACAAGTACAAGCACAGGCCTTGTTTTCTTCTTCTCCTTCTACTCCTCCCCCCGTTCTACTCCTTCTACTCTCTATTTATAGAGAAAATGAGCACATAGTGGAGGATTTAGTGCCATATTTTGGTGGTGGATTTTCCATCAAATTCGTGTGGTGGATTGTCCACTCTTTGAATGGAAATGGTATCATCAATGACATCAACTTCCAATTACACACTAATCTTGAAACTGCATTCTGGGCCTAAACAAAGCCTATTATGAACTGAACCCCTTCATCCATATTGTAGATACAAATGTGTAGATAATTATGGGCTTTTGAATCACTCAATTTGGACATAAGACGCTCAAGTTATGGGCTTCTAAAGGTCTGGTCTGCAAACAGAAATTCTGCTTCGGATATGACTTCCAAACTTGACTTCGAGGCAACCTTTAGAGGCCCAAACGAACTCTGATTTTTGTGAACCAGCACTTCCAGCAAAGATTGAAGTGTCCTCTAAAAATTTGCTGAAGATTAAATCTTATTCGGACAGCTCTTACTACCTCTTAACCTGCAAAACATCCAAGAAGATCTTAAGTACAATAATCTTGAAAATTCAGCTTTTAAGCACAATTTCTTGGCATTGCTTTGGTAGTATTTTTATCATTTTAAGAATGTATATTCTGGCACTTATCACAACCCCCAACCAGCTTATTGCTAGTCCCTAGTAATTCAAGCGTAAAAATGTTATGAGAAATGATTGAAAGTAACAATACTAAAACAAAAGGTAAGAGATCACAATTCCTATCCAGATTAGTATAGTCACAACTTCCAAGACTTGTGTGTGTGTGCTAAGCCAAAACCTTCATACCACAATCCATAATGCATATAACCTCAAAAATTTATCCAAGTAAAAGCCTCAACTCCATATTCTCACAGGGTAGAGAAGGATTTCTGTGCTATGAATTTCTCTCATGGAGTTGGAAAATAGATATGCACTCAGAAGAAAAGTCAATTTAAGGACAAACAAATAAACAAACATTGATCAAATGATAGGTATATTAGCTGTCTAGAACTTCCACCAGTCTTACCACAAACTTGCTTTGGAATTTTATTGATCAAAATTTTTTTCAATTGACAATGCATGAAGCTTGATCTGCTGCTTGAGGCACAGAGAAATCCTTAAGTGGCTTGTTCATGTTATCTGGTTCTTCTTCCATTTGAACTGGGGCTCTGGGACTTGTAATTGGTGATGACAAAGGTGATCTCTCTGGAGTGCGATGGTCTCTTTTTCGTTGTTGACAAAATAAACGGATATCCGCTAATTTTGTGTTTAACGAAATGTCGCCACTCGATAAGTTCCCAAGATCTGAGTTGGACATTCATGTATCTGCAAAATAGGAAAAATAACAATATAAATGAACTACTTAGGTGGCGAGGCCAACCATGAACATAAATTAATATAAAGAAAATTTGGTGGATGGCAGTGCCAATCACAACCAGAGGATTAAAGGAGTTGGTTGACAATATATAAAAAGTTAGTATACAAAAGAAATAAAATGGGGCAGAGAAGGCCAACCATAAAAAAATGATGTTAGTAAATATTAAGGCATATTAATAGGCGGTAGAACCAGCCATTAATATTAATAGATATATACATATATTAACAACAGTAGGTGGTTGAACCAGCCGTTAATAGAAAACAAAATGGGGCGTTTAAGCCAACCACGTTAAATAATGACATATAATGTAAAACCTTCCATGTAGGACATCTCAAACAAAAGGCCCAATAAAAGTACAACATTGTTCTCAAACATTGACCAATATCATCCTCAGCATTCATCCAATCATTCCACAAACCATGTAATGGTGTTCATTGACAACAATTATCCATTTCAAAAGATCAATGCAAGTTCATAAGTTGTTTACTCATTTCTCTCCACTCATTTGTGCTTTAACCAGAAAATATTCTTAGTCATATGCATTATCATCCATCTTACCACAAGGCTTAATATTTGTGGACAAAAGTGTGTTAAAAGTTGCTTTCTAATAATCCAGATAGAAAAATTGACTCAAACTAATTGTACTAGTACCAAATCATCAAAGTGCATGAATATGCCACCACCACCAACCTAAACTAAACATTGTCCGCAATGTGAAAATGACAAAGTATGGAAAAACAATGCAATGCAATGAAACAGAGGATAGAAAAATACAACCTGAGGTGGAAGATGCTCGGACAATGGTGGGAGGGGAAGATGGTTAGCGCGCACCATATTCATGAGGACATTCAGCATGTTTTCCAGCCGATGTTGTCCAACCTCCACCCTATGCAGGCGGGCTAAGATGTCGTGAATGTGGTCAGTCGGAGGTAGTGCAGCAGCAGAAGAGTCAGACGCTTCCAGTGGTAAAGCAACTGGACGTCGCGGTGTTCGTTGTCTATGAGCATTACAAAGCATGTGGACAGTACTCTGATGCCAGGTAGAGTTCTCCAAAATAGTCACTAGATAATTGGAAGTTGTCTGACTCTGAGGCGGGCGGATGCCCATACTGAAAAGCAACCGCGTGATGAGTCTCGGAAAATATAATCTCCCGACCTTGGTTGTTTGTTTCTCCACAAGGGCCTTCTCCTTAAGAATGCTCTCAAGGTAAATCCGACCAATATCAAACCAGACTCCACGATACATGTAATATAGGGCGGAAAGTATGTTACCCTGGCGTTGTTGACTGTGTCCAATGGGGCAAAGGTTACTTCGGATAGCATCATCAAGCATCCACATCGTGGATGGCAAATAAGAGCAGCGTGTAGAAGTAGCATTCGGATCGTGTCGCCCTTGACACATATCATCAATCATCTCTTGATGGGAAATAGAGATCGGCGCTTGAAAACCTACAACGACGTTAGCGGTAGGTGGATAGCCTAAACATGAGCAAATATCCGTTGTCGTGAATTGAAGCCGAAGACCAGGGATGTCAACCTGATACACTGGTTGAGTGCCAGAAGAGTGGGGTAACTTGAGAAGAGTATGGTAAAAGGAGCGAACGAGAATTCGTCTTTTGGATCAGGATCGACCAAGAATAGCAAAGAATGGTCACGGAGGTAGCTCATGTCCCATCGGTTGGCAAAATTGTTCAGAATTTTTGAATCGATTCGACGTTCTGGCATGATTGTAGCTCTGGCGAATAAGTCCACCGTGGCAACGACATCGCGGGGGCTGCACGGCATACTGTGAAGGAGAAAGAGAAAGATGATTAGAAAAGAAAAGAATAATAAAGGGAGAGTTGAAAATCAGGAAGAAACATAGTGTGAGAAGAGAAGACAATTAGGATTTTTTTTTCTTTCATTTTTTTTAACCAATGCACATGCACAAGTAAGGTAACAGAGGCTCATTCCAGTGACTTCTGTGCTAACGCCATCGAGTGTTTTCCTTCGGCCTATCAGGAGACCACAACTTTTGTTCACAGGATCAAAATGTAAACCTTCAGGTCTTATACTAATGACAATACCGTCATGAGATGCTCTCCCTCCCAACTGCCCTATAAGTAAACATTTGAAGATCCAAACCACATTAAGCTGGTGGAGAAAGCTCACATCGTAGACATATTGGCGCAATCAAGCCCCACGCACACAAAAGTGTACAGTGACCACCTCAAGGTTAAAGTAAAAGTGAATATGCTAAGAAAATGTGCAACTGAACTAAATGCTTGGTTGTCGTTTTTTTTTAAAATAAAAAAAAATTTAACACACAAAGATAATGAGAAAGAAATATGGGTTGTCTCCCATAAGCGCTAAATTTAGCGTCTTCAGCCAGACGGAACAACGTATCAAGTGAGTGGAACAGGATCAGAGAGCCTTAAATTCTCATCAAGATGTTCTGTTGCTGGCTCTAAATAGTGCTTGAGACGATGACCATTCACTTTAAAAATATTTCCCGTTTGTGGGTGTTGAAGATTCACTGCACCATGTGAAAAAACATGAGTAATAAGGAATGGACCATACCATCGTGAACGGAGCTTACCTGGGAATAGTTGGAGGTGTAAGTTATATACTAAGACTTTCTGCCCAGGTTCAAAATGTTTTCTCAAAATGGTCTTGTCATGATAGGCCTTGGTCTTCTCCTTGTATATTTTAGAGCTCGCATAGGCTTCATTTCGGAGTTCTTCCAACTCACTCAACTACAACTTTCGTTGCTCTCCTGCAGCCTTCATCTCAAAATTGTACTGTTTGATAGCCCAATATACTTTGTGCTCTAATTCAACTGGTAAGTGGCAGGGTTTGCCAAAAATCAACCTGTATGGTGACATTCCAATCGGAGTTTTGTAGGCTGTACGATAAGCCCATAGAGCGTCCATGAGACGATTAGACCAATCCTTGCGTGAGGAGCTCACAGTCTTCTCCAATATCTGCTTAATTTCCCTATTACAGATTTCAGCTTGTCCGCTTGTCTGTGCATGATATGGCGTGGACACCTTATGTTTGACTCCGTACTTTTGCAATAGTGCTGCAAAAGGTTTATTATTGAAATGGGACCCTCCATCACTAATGATCGCCCTGGGTGTTCCAAATCTTGCAAATATATTTTCTTTAAGGAATCTGAGAACAACTCGAGAATCATTAGTCTTGGATGGAACTGCTTCTACCCATTTTGAAACATAATCCACAGCAAGTAAGATATATAAATAACCTTTAGATGAAGGAAAACGTCCCATGAAATCAATACCCCATATATCAAAAATTTCAACTATTAGAATAGGAGATAAAGGCATCTGATTCCTAGATGAAAGATTACCTAACCGCTGACACCTATCACAAGTAGAGCAGAAATTATATGCATCTTAGAACAAACTCGGCCAATGAAATCCACATTGCAATACTTTCAAAGCTGTCTTCTTTGGACCATAATGTACTCCACAAGCATATGAGTGACAAAATGTGAGTATGGATTGAAATTCTGATTCTGGCACACACCGTCTGATGATTTGGTCAGAACACCATTTGAAAAGGTATGGATCATCCCATATGTAATACCTTGATGTTGTCACGAGCTTATCCTTGTAAGTTCTTGGCACATTTCCTGGAAGATCACCTGTAACAAGGTAATTGACAATGTCAGCATACCATGGTGTAGAAATAGATAAAGATAGTAATTGCTCATCAGGAAAATTCTCATTTAGAGGCAAAGAGTCTTCTTCGGTCACTAAATTGTTCACCAAACGGCTGAGGTGATCGGCCACCACATTCTCGGATCCTTTTTTGTCCTTAATCTCCAGATCGAACTCTTGAAGTAATAGAATCCATCTAATCAAGCGAGGCTTCACATCCTTCTTTTGAAGAAGGTACCTAAGAGCTGCATGGTCAGAAAATAAAATTACTTTAGTGCCAATCAAATATGCACGAAATTTTTCTAAAGCAAAAATAACAGAAAGGAGCTCCTTCTCTATAGTGGAGTAGTTTAATTGGGCATCATTGAGTGTTCTACTGGCATAGTTGATGACATGAGGTACTTTATTTACTCGTTGTCCGAAAACTACTCCTACAGCATAATCGGAAGCATCGCACATTAGTTCAAAAGGGAGGCTCCAATTGGGAGGCATCATGATCGGTGCTGACGTAAGAAGGAGTTTAAGCTTGTTAAAAGCTGTCAAACATGTCTCATCAAACTCAAATGTCACATCCTTGGATAGTAAGTTACACAATGGCTTAGCTATCTTGGAGAAATCCTTGATGAACCTCCTGTAGAAACCTGCATGTCCAAGGAAAGATCTTATTTCCTTAACTGTAGATGGAGGTGGAAGATTACTCACCAGATCCACTTTTGCTTTGTCAACTTCTATTCCCTTGCTAGAGATGATATGACCAAGTACAATTCCTTGTTGTACCATAAAATGACATTTTTCCCAGTTTAAAACTAGATTGCATTCTTGGCATCTTTCTAAGACCAAAGCGAGGTTATGAAGGCATTTATCAAAAGATGAACCAAATACACTAAAATCATCCATAAATACCTCAATAATGTGTTCCACCATATCTGAAAATATGCTCATCATACACCTTTGAAAAGTACCTAGAGCATTGCAAAGACCAAAAGGCATGCGTCTGTAGGCGTATGTACCATATGGACAAGTAAATGTCGTTTTGTCTTGATCTTCTGGTGCTATTGCAATCTGATTGTAGCCTGACTATCCATCAAGAAAACAATAATGGCTATGACCTGCAAGACGTTCCAAGATTTGATCAATAAAAGGTAGTGGAAAATGATCTTTTCTAGTACTTGAATTAAGTTTTCTATAGTCAATGCAAACACGCCATCCTGTTTGAACTCGAGTGGGAACCAACTCATTATCTTCATTAAGGACTATTGTAACTCCAGATTTTTTAGGAACCACTTGTACCGGACTAACCCATTTGCTATCAGAGATAGGGTAAATGATGCCAACATCTAGCAATTTGAGTACTTCTTTTAGCACCACCTCCTTCATTATTGGGTTAAGTCTGCGTTGGGCATCTCTTGTTGGTTTTGTTCCCTCCTCTAGTAGTATTCGATGCATACATCTAGAGGGACTGATTCCTCTGATATCAGCAATACACCATCCAATTGATGTTTTATGCTCTTTTAGTACCCTCAACAATTTCTCTTCTTCTTCAATGCTGAGGTCAGACGCAATGATTACTGGCAATGTACTTTCTTCGCCCACATACGCGTACTTCAAATGCTTTGGTAGTTCCTTCGACTCCAATTGAGGTGCCTGCACAACAGATGGTACAAGTTTTGTCTTAGGCACTGGTAAAGGCTCAAACGGAGAAATATACATACCTAAAGAAGGTAAGGCTTCAAGGTGAGCTAAGACTTTGCTAGCTTGTTTATCCTCATCGATGGTTCCAAAGTCATGAATTAAAACTTTGTCCACAATATCTCGACCACAACTTTCATTAAACACTTGTTGACAAATTGTATCTAACGCATCTAAGTGAAAACAATAATGTTCATCACTTGGTAATTTGAGTGCTCCAAATACCTTGTACTCAATTGTTTGTCCCTGCACATTCATAGTTAGTGTACCCTTTTGAACATCAATTTTGGTACCTGCTGTGGCCATGAATGGACGACCAAGAATTAAGGTTAATTTTACTTCTGACAAAGGAATCGGCTCCATCTCCAATACTAGAAAATCAGTAGGTAAGATTAATCCGTTAACTTTGACTAAGACATCTTTTAGAATACCTCTAGGGTATTTGATTGATCTATCTGCCAACTGGATGCTCACAGAGGTCGCCTTTAGTTCCCCTATATTCAAAGATTCAAAAACAGAAAAAGTCATTAGATTGACAGATGCACCTAAGTCAAGAAAAGCTTTCTCAAACTTGTGACCCCCAATGATACAAGGGATAGTAAAACTGCCTGGATCTTTTAGCTTGGGAGGGAGTTTGCTTTGTAGAACAGCTGAAACTTCCTCAGAAACCTTAATCGTTTCAAACTCTTTGAACTTCCTCTTATTTGTGCACAAATCCTTGAGGAACTTTGCATATTTTGGCATTTGTTTGATGGCATCTAAAAGAGGAATGTTAATCTCCACCTTCTTGAAAGTATCCAAGATTCCTTGCATTGGATCTTCTTTCTTGGATTTCTGCAATCTGCTAGGAAAAGGAGCATGTGAATAAATATAATTTGGAAGGTTAGAGTTAACTTGAAGGTTTGGCGTTTCCTGGAAAGGAGTAGCACTGCTGCTAGAATTTGGATCTAGAACATCTGGATTGATCATATTTTCAGAGTCAAGGTTCTTCTCTTCTTCTGGCACGCTCATTTTTCCAATTGTTTTCCCTCCCCTCAGAGTGATTGCTTTAGCATGTTCATTAATCTTAGAATTGACAACAACTTGGCCAGGAAGCTTTCCAGGTTCTCTTTGATTTAATGTAGTGGCTAACTGTCCCATTTGTTGTTCCAAATTTGCAATGGCGTTATCAGTTTTCTGCATGAATGCTTGAGTGCTCTGCGCCATAGATGTAACCATATCTTCAAGTGATGGTTTCGGAGGCTCCACTTGAACCCGATGTTGTGGTAATTGAGCAAAAGGTTGTTGCATTGGTTGATTATTACTCCACCTAAAATTTGGATGATTCCTCCAACCTGGATTGTAGGTAGGAGCAAATGGATCATTCCTTGGCCTTTGCATTTGGTTTTGATTCTGATTTGGATAAGTATCGAATGCATTTATTTGTGCATCCAAGATCGCAACTTCATTTTGTGGACAACTTTCCATAGCATGTCCAGGTGTACTGCACACTACACACACTTGAGAGCTTGGAACGATTAACTACTTCACCATATTTGTCAAGTTTGCAATTTGGGCTCCCATGTTTGAACTTGATTGTGCTTCGTAGACTCCAGCCCTTTTTTGAGGTTCTCTCACTCTGTTGTAGCTCCATTGTTGAGAATTAGTTGACAGAGGTTCGAACATCTCCCTTGCTTGTTCGACATTGTTATTCATCAATCCACCACCAGATGTGGCGTCCACCATTTTGTGATATGAATCCAGCATCCCTTCATAAAAATATTGCATTAGTAGCCATTCTTGAATATTATGATGAGGACAAGAGCTTAATAGCCTCTTGTATATCTCCCAATATTCGTGGAATGCTTTTCCATCATTTTGTTGGATGCTCACTATCTCTTTCCTTATTTTATTTGTCTTTTGAGTTGGAAAGAATTTCGTCAAGAACTTGTTTGCCAAATCTGTCCATGTTCTAATTGAAGCTCTTGGCAAAGAGTGAAGCCATGTCTTTGCTTGTTCCTTCAGACTAAATGGAAACAATTGCAGATGAACCTGCTCATCAGTTAAACCTCTTATTTTAATTGTGGAACAGATATCAGAGAATTCTTTAAGATGCATGTGAGGATCTTCTCCAGCATGGCCTAAGAACGTAGGCAACAAATGAATCATTCCTGAATTTAGTTCAAAATTGTCTACAGTAGTCTGGGGATAGACAATGCATGAAGCTTGATCTACTGCTTGAGGCAGAGAGAAATCCTTAAGTGGCTTGTTCATGTTATCTGGTTCTTCTTCCATTTGAACTGGGGCTCTGGGACTTGTAGTTGGTGATGACAAAGGTGATCTCTCTAGAGTGCGATGGTCTCTTTTTCGTTGTTGACAAAATAAATGGATATCCGCTAATTTTGTGTTTAACGAAATGTCGTCACTCGATAAGTTCTCAAGATCTGAGCTGGACATTCATGTATCTGCAAAATAAGAAAAATAACAATATAAATGAACTACTTAGGTGGCGAGGCCAACCATGAACATAAATTAATATAAAGAAAATTTGGTAGATGGCAGTGCCAATCACAACCAGAGGATTAAAGGAGTTGGTTGACAATATATAAAAAGTCAGTATACAAAAGAAATAAAATAGGACAGAGAAGGCCAACCAGAAAAAAATGATGTTAGTAAATATTAAGGCATATTAATAGGTGGTAGAACCAGCCATTAATATTAATAGATATATACATATATTAACAACAGTAGGTGGTTGAACCAGCCGTTAATAGAAAACAAAATGGGGCGTTTAAGCCAACCACGTTAAATAATGACATATAATGTAAAACCTTCCATGTAGGAGGTGCTAACAACAAAAAATAAATAAATAAATTATATACAAGAGTTAGATGACACTATATTAGGTAATCACATCCCCGGCAACGGCGCCAAAAATTGTTATGTCGTTAGTAACAATTTAAAATAAACTTACAAATGTACAACTAATATATAGTGAACAAGTAAGAGTCGATCCGACAAGGAGTGATGCTAATAGATATACAATCTAAAACTTGAATATAATTGATACAATTATAAAAGGGGGAAAAAAAGTTAAATCTTGTAATAGATAAAAATTAAGACAAAGAAATTGACGTTAAGAACAAAAATGAGATATTAATGAAAACAATAGCTAAGACTCACTATCCGCCACAAAATATTCAAACAATTTATAAGAAATAATAGACTAACAATTTTAACAAGCATATGATGACAACATTCACAACAACGTCATGGCCAAACTCAAGTTGTATAATTCTCTCTTAATTGCATGTAAAGTGTATGGCGTCTACCTCATTACGTGTATTCTTAATCGAAATCTAGCATGGCGTCTGCATCAATCAACAATCAAGAATCCAATAAGAGCAAAGAGAATATGAATGTCACAAGAATCCTAATACATGGTATTTGTAGTTAGGTATTCAAGATTTGATTTTTCATAATTCGTTTTCAACTAAATTATATGTTGCAAGAAAGAACATATTCAACAAGGCAATTGACCATGTTCTACAACAATTAATTCCAATACGCGTTTCAAAGTTAGCTATTCAAAGAAACGCAATACTAGAACTCACATAACATGGAAAAATCAAAATCATCATACTTGTAGAAATTGAAATCCACACAACTTATAAAATTGAAAGCATGCTTAAGGGTTCAAGACAAGCCCTAACTAACAAGAGTTTAGTTATACATATCCAAATAAAACATCAAACAAAAAGAACATAATTACAAACACAAGTACAAGCACAAGCCTTGTTTTCTTCTTCTCCTTCTACTCCTCCCCCCCTTCTACTCCTTCTACTCCCTATTTATAGAGAAAATGAGCACATAGTGGAGGCGTTAGTGCCATATTTTGGTGGTGGATTGTCCATCAAATTCGTGTGGTGGATTGTCCACTCTTTGAATGGAAATGGTATCATCAATGACATCAACTTCCAATTACACACTAATCTTGCAACTGCATTATAGGCCTAAACAAAGCCTATTATGAACTCAAACCCTTCATCAATATTGTCGACACAAATGTGTAGATAATTATGGGGTTTTGAATTACTCAATTTGGACATCAGACGCTCAAGTTATGGGTTTCTAAAGGTCTGGTCTGCAAACATAAATTCTGCTTCAGATATAACTTCCAAACTTGACTTCGAGGCAACCTTTAGAGGCCCAAACGAACTCCGAATTTTGTGAACCAGCACTTCCTGTAAAGCTTGAAGTGTCCTCTAAAAATTTTCTGAAGATCAAATCTTATTCAGACAGCGTTTACTACCTCTTAACCTGCAAAACATCCAAGAGGATCTTAAGTACAATAATCTTGAAAATTCAGCTTTTAAGCACAATTTCTTGTCATTGCTTTGGTAGTATTTTATCACTTTGGGACGTATATTCTGGCTCTTATCACGAAACAATTTACGGCGCCTATAATTTTAAAATTTGACATAAAATAACAAATAAAAAAAGTGTACGCCGACCAACCATGATGGTTCCGAATTGCCCAACTGTCTCCATAGAGGGGCTTTTAACGGTTTTGTCTATTTGAGAACGCAAGTTGGTCTTTTGGCAACAAAACAATCTACAAAGCGTAAACAAGTAAATTTGGATATAAAATAACAGTAAAAATAGTACACCGTCCAACATTAATGGTTTAAAATTCCCTAACTCTCTTCATAGAGAAGGTTTTAACAATTTTATCCAATTGAGAACGAAAGTTGGTCTTTCGGTAATGAAAGAATCTACAAAGCGTATACTAGTAAATTTGGACATAAAATAATAATAAAAAGTATAGACCCATCAACTTTGATGATTCAAATTTGCTTAACGCTTTTCATTAAAGAACTTTTAACGAGTTTGTAGATTTGGGAACAAAAGTTAGTCTTTGGGCAACGAAACAATCTATGACGCCTATACTCGTAAAATTTGACATAAAATAACAAATAAAGAAAGTTTACACCGACCAACCATGATGGTTAAGAATTGCCCAACTACCTCTATGACGGTTCTGTCCATTTGGGAATGCAAGTTGGTCTTTTGTCAACGAAACAATCTATGAAGCGTATACTAGTGAATTTGGACATAAAATAATAGTAAAAATAGTACATCGTCTAACATTGATGGTTTAAAACTGCCTAACTCTCTTCATAGAGAAGCTTTTAACAGTTTTATCCAATTGACAACAAAAGTTGCTCTTTTGGCAACGAAACAATCTAGAAAGCGTATACTGAGAAATTTAGACATAAAGCAACAATAAAAAATGTACAACTATCAACTTTGACTGTTTGGATTTCTTGAACTCTCTCCATGGAGAAGCTTTTAACAGTTTTGCCTAGTTGGGAAGGATAGTTGGTCTTTTGGCAATGAAACAAATAACGAGCCTATACTCATAAAATTTAACATAAAATAAAAATAAAAAGTGTACATAGACCAACCTTGATGGTTCAGAATTCCCCAATTGTCTCCATAGAGGGGCTTTTAACGGTTTTGTCCATTTGGGAAAGCAAGTTGTTCTTTTGGCAACAAAACAATCTTCAAAGCGTATACTAGTAAATTTGGACATAAAGCAATAATAAAAAGTGTGCACCTATGAATTTTGATGGTTCGGATTTGCTCAACCCTCTCCATGGTGGAGCTTTTAAAAGTTTTGTCCATTTGGAAATGAAAGTTGGTCTTTTAGCAACGAAACAATCTACGGAGCCTATACTCGTAAAAGTTGACGTAAAATAACAATAAAAATAGTACACCGACCAACATTGTTGGTTTAAAATTGTCCAACACTCTCCATGGAGAAGGTTTTAACGGTTTTATCCAATTGAGATTGAAAATTGGTTTTTTAATAACGAAACAATCTACAAATCGTATACTAGTAAATTTGGAAATAAAATCATAGTAAAAATAGTACACCGTCCAACATTGATAGTTTAAAATTGCTCAACTCTCTCCACAGACAAGCTTTTGAAGGTTTTGTCCAATTGACAACGAAAGTCGCTCTTTTGGCAACGAAACAATCTACAAAGCGTATATTGGAAAATTTAGACATAAAACAACAATAAAAACTGTACAACTATCAACTTTAATGGTTCGGATTTCCTCAACTCTCTTCATGGAGGAGCTTTTAACAGTTTTAACAAGTTGGGAATGATAGTTGGTCTTTTGGCAATCAAACAAATAACGAGCCTATACTCATAAAATTTGACAAAAAATAAAAATAAAAAGTGTACACCGACCAACCTTGATGGTTCGGAATTGCCCAACTGTCTCCATAGAGGGGCTTTTAACGGTTTTTTCCATTTGGGAATGCAAGTTGCTCTTTTGGCAACAAAACAATTTTCAAAGCATATATTAGTAAATTTGGACATAAAACAACAACGAAAAGTGTACACCGATAAACTTTGGTGGTTTGGATTTGCTCAACTCTCTACATCGAGGAGCTTTTAAAAGTTTTGTCCATTTGGGAATGAAAGTTGATCTTTTAGCAGCGAACACAATCTACGAGGCCTTTACTCCTAAAACACCGACCAAAATTTATGGTTCATAATTGCACATCTCTCTCCGTACAAAAGCTTTTAATGGTTTTTTCTAATTGAGAACGAAAGTTGCCCTTTTTGAAATGAAGCAATCTACAAAGTGTAGGCAAATAAATTTGGACATAAAACAACAATAAAAAGTATACACCTTTCAACTTTTAACAATAGTTGGTATTTTGGCAATGAAACAATATAATGAGCCTATACTCGTAAAATTTGATATAAAATAACAATAAAAATAGTACATCAACCATTATTGATGGTCTAAAATTGGCCAACTCTTTCCATTTTGAACCTTTTAACGATTTTATCCAATTGAGAACGAAAGTTGGTCTTTTGGTAACGAAACAATTTACAAAGAGTATACTAGTAAATTTGGACACAAAGTTACAATAAAAAGTATACACCTATCAACTTTAACAGTTTTATCTAATTGAAAACGAAAAGTTATTCTTTTTGCAACAAAACAATCTACGAAGTCTATACTCATAAAATTTGACATAAAATAACATTAAAAAAGTGTACAACAACCAACTTTGATGGTTCAAAATTTCTGAACTCTCTCCAACGAGGAGCTTGTAACGGTTTTATCCAATTGAGAAAAAAACTTGGTATTTTGACAATGAAACAATCTACGGAGCCTATACTTGTAAAATTTCACATAAAATAACAATAAAATATGTAAGTTGACCAACCTTGATGGTTTATAATTGCACAACTCTCTCCATGGAGGAGCTATTAACGATTTTGTCTATTTGGAAACAAAAGTTGGTCTTTCGGAAACATAACAAAATACAGAGCCTATACTCGTAAAATTTGTCATAAAATAGAAATAAAAAGTCTACACCGACCAACCTTGATTGTTCATAATTGCCTAAATCTCTGTATAGAGGAACTTTTAACGATTTTGTCTATTTGAGAATGAAAGTTGGTCTTTTGGCAACGAAACATTATACATAATGTATACTAGTACATTTGGACATAAAATAACAATAAAAAGTATACACCTATCAACTTTGATGGTTCATAATTGCTCAAGTCTCTATATAGAAGAGCTATCAACTGTTTTGTCCATTTGGGAATGAAATTTTGTCTTTTGGCAACGAAGCAATCTACGAAGCCTATACTCATAAACTTTGAATTAAAATAACAATAAAAATAATATACCGACAAACATTGACATTTTAAAATTGCCCAACTCTCTCCATAGAGAAGATTTAGCGATTTCATCCAATTGAGAACGAAAAGTTGGTCTTTTAGTAACGAAACAGTTTACGAAACCTATACTCGTAAAATTTGACATAAAATAATAATAAAAGTGTGCACCAACCAACTGTGATGGTTCAAAATTTCCAAACTCTCTCAAAGGTAGAGCTTCTAACGGTTTTGTATAATTGAGAACGAAACTTGGTCTTTTAGCAACGAAAAAATCTACGAAGTGTAAACTAATAAATTTGGACATAAAGCAACAATAAAAAGTGTACAACTATCAACTTTGATGGTTCGGAATCGCTTAACGCTTCCCATGGTTGGAGTTTTTAACTATCTTGCCAGTTTGGGAACGAAAGTTGGTCTGTTAATGACGAAACAATCTACGGAGCCTATACTCGTAAAATTTGACGTAAAATAATAATAAAATAGTACACTGAGAAACTTTGATGCTTCGAAATTTACAAACTCTCTCAATAGAGAAACTTTCAACGATTTTGTCTAATTGAAAACGAAATTTGGTCTTTTGGCTACAAAACAATCTACAAAGCATATAGTAATAAATTTGGACATAAATCAACAAAAAATACTGTGCACTTAGCAACTTTGATGATTCATATTTGCTCAACTCCTTCTTTGGAGGAGCTTTTAACAATTTTGTCCCTTTGGGAACGAAAGTTGGTCTTTTGGCAATGAAACAATCAATGAAGCCTATACTCATCAAATTTGACATAAAATAACAATAAAAATAATGCACCAACCAACTTTTATGGTTCAAAATTTCTCAACTCTCTCCATAGAGAAGCTTTTAACGAGTTTGTCCAATTCAGAACGAAAGTTGGTATTTTGGTAACGAAACAAACTACGAATCTTATGCTCATAAAATTTGACATATAATAACAAAAACAAGTGTACACTGACCAGCCTTGATGGTTAGAAATTGCCCAACTCTCTCTATAGAGTTGCTTCTAACGGTTTTGTCCAATTGATAATGAAAGTTGATCATTTGACAACAAAACAATCTACGAAGCTTATACTAATAAATTTGGAAATAAAGCAACAATAAAAAAGTATACACCTATCAACTTTGATGGTTCGGATTTGCTCAAATCTCTCCATGGAGGAGCTTTTAAAAGTTTTTTTCATTTGTGAAGGAAAGTTTGTCTTTTGGCAACAAAACAATCTACGAAGTGTATACTAGTAAATTTGGACATAAAGGAACAATAAAAAGTGTACACCTATCAATTTTGATGGTTCGGAATTGCTGAACTCTTTCTATGGAAGAGCTTTTAACTGTTTTTTCTATTTGGGAATACAACTTGGTCTTTTGGCAATGAAACAATTTATGGATCATATACTCTAAGATTTGAATTAAAATAACAATAAAAATAGTACACCAACTAACATTGATGGTTTAAAATTGCCCAACTCTTTATATGGAAAAGCTTTAACGATTTTATCCAATTGAGAACGAAAAGTTGGTCTTTTGGCAACGAAACAATCTACGAAACCTATACTCGTAAAAATTTTCATAAAATAACAATAAAAAGTGTACACCAACCAACTTTGATGGTTCAAAAATTTTGAACTCTCTCCACAGATGAGTTTTTAACGATTTTGTCCAATTGAGAACGAAAATTGATCTTCTGTTAACGAAACAATCTATGAAGCGTAAACTAGTAAATTTAAAAATAAAGCAACAATTGAAAGTGTATAACTATAAATTTTCATGGTTCGGAATTGCTCAACACACTTCGTGGAGGCGTTTTAATGATTTTGTCCATTTGGGAATGAAAAGTTGGTCTTTTGTCAATGAAATAATATACGAAGTCTATACTCATAAATTTTCACATAAATAACATTAAAAAACGTACACCGCCAACCTTGATGGTACGAAATTTCCCACCTCTCTTCACAGAGGAACTTATAGCGGTTTTGTACAATTGAGAATGAATGTTGCTCTTTTGACAACGAAACAATCTTCGAAGCTTATACTAATTAATTTGGACATAAAACAACAATAAAAAGTGTACAACTATCAACTTTGCTGATTCGAAATTGGTCGACTTTCTCCGCAGAGGATCAATAACGGTTTCGTCCATTTGGGAACAAAACGTTGGTTTTCTTGCAACGAAACAATCTACGAATCCTATACTCGTAAAATTTGACATAAAATAACAATAAAAAGTGTACACCGACCAATTTTGATGGTTCAAAATTTCCGAACTCTCTTCATAGAGGAGCTTCTAACGACGTTGTCCAATTGAGAAAGAAAGTTTATTCTTTTGTCAACAAAACAATCTACAAAACGTATACTAGTAAATTTGTACATAAAGCAACAATAAAAAGTATACACCTATCATCTTCGATAGTTCAGATTTGCTCAACTCTGTCCATGATGGAGCTTTTAACAGTTTTCTCCATTTGGGAACGAATTTCATCTTTTCACAATGAAACAATCTACGAAGCTTATACTCAGAAAATTTGACATAAAATAAGAATAAAAAGTGTACACTAACCAACTTTGATGGTTCAAAATTTTCGAACTCTCTCCATTGAGGAGCTTGTAACAGTTTTGTCCAATTGAGAACGAAACTTGGTCTTTTGAAAATGAAACAATCTACGGAGCCTGTACTCATAAAATTTGACATAAAAAACAATAAAATGTGTAAACCTACCCACCTTGATGGTTTCTAATTGCACAACTCTCTCTATGAAGAAGCTTTTAACGATTTTGTCTATTTGGGAACGAAGTTGCTCTTTTTGAAACATAAAAAAATACAGAGCCTATATTCATAAAATTTGTCATAAAATGAAAATAAAAAGTGTACACCGACCAACCTTGATGGTTCAGAGTTGCTCAACTCTCTACATATAGGAGTTTTTAATGATTTTGTCCATTTGGGAATGAAAGTTGGTCTTTTGTCAACGAAACAATCTATGAAGTAAATACTAGTACATTTGGACATAAAACAACAATAAAAAGTGTACAACTATCAACTTTAACAGTTCAAAATTGCTAAACTCTCTTCATGGAAGAGGTTTACCTATTTTGTCCATTTGGAAACGAAAAGTTGGTCTTTCTGCAATTAAACAATCTAGGAAGGCTATAATCATAAAATTTTACATAAAATAACAATAAAAAGTCTACATCTACAAACTTTGATGGTTCAAAAATTTTCAACTCTCTCAATAAAGGAGCTTCTAACGGTTTTGTCCAATTGAGAACGAAAGTTGGTCTTTTGACAACAAAACAATCTACAAAGCGTAAACTTGTAAATTTGGACACAAAGCAACAATAAAAAGTGTACAACAATCAACTTTAACTGTTCTAAATTGCTAAACTCTCTATATGGAGGTGCTTGAACGGTTTTGTCCATTTGGGAATGAAAAGTCGATCTTTTGGCAACGAAACAATTTACGAAATCTATGCTCGTAAAATTTGACATAAAATAACAATAAAAAGTGTACATCGACCAACCTTGATGGTTCAGAATATCTTAACTCTCTCCATGGAGGAGCTTCTAACGGTTTTGTCCAGTTGAGAACGAAAGTTTATCTTTTGGCAACAAAACAATCTATGAAGCCTATGCTCGTAAAATTTGACATAAAATAACAATAAAAAGTGTGCACCACCCAACTTTGATTGTTCAAAATTTCCCAACTCTCCCCATAGAGAGGCATTTAACGGTTTTGTCGAATTCAGAACGAAAATTGGTCATTTGGCAATAAAATAATCTACGAAGACTATACTCATAAAATTTGACGTAAAATAAGAAAAAAAGTGTACACCGACCAACCTTGATGGTTTGGAATTGCCCAACTCTCTCTACAGAGGAGCTTTTAACGGTTTTGTGCAATTGAGAACGAAAGTTGGTCTTTTGGCAACAAAATAATCTATGAAACATATACTAGTAAATTTAGACACAAAACAATAATAAAAAAATGTACACCTATGAACTTTAATGGTTCAGATTTGCTCAACTCTCTCCATCGAGGAGCTTTTAATAGTTTTTTCAATTTCAGAACGAAATTTGCGCTTTTGGCAACTAAACAATCTACGGAGCCTATACTTGTAAAATTTGACATAAAATAAAAATAAAAATAAAAATAGTACACTAATGCACTTTGATTGTTCGAAATTTCCCAACTCTCTCCATTGAGAAGCTTTTAACGGTTTTGTTTAATTGAGAACGAAAGTTGGTTTTTTGGCAATGAAACAATCTACGAAGCCTATACTTGTAAAATTTGAAATAAAATAACAAAAAAAAAGTGTACACCGACCAACCTTAATGATTTGGAATTTCCCAACTCTCTCTATAAAGGAGTTTCTAACAGTTTTGTTCAATTTAGAAGGAAAGTTGGTCTCTTGGCTTTGAAACAGTCTACAAAGCGTATAATAGTAAATTTGAACATAAAGCAACAATAAAATGTGTTCAACTGTCGACTTTGATGGTTTGAAATCGCTCAACTCTTACCGTGGAGGAGCTTAACTATTTTTCCCATTTGGGAACGAAAAATTAGCCTTTTGGCAATGAAACAATCTACGAAGCCTATTCTTGCAAAATTTTACATCAAATAACAATAAAAAGTATACACCGCCCAACCTTGATGGTTCAAAGTTTCCCAACTCTCTCCATGGAGGAGCTTCTAACGGTTTTGTCCAATTGAGAACAAAATATGGTCTTTTGGCAATGAGACAATCTACGAAGCTTAAACTTGTAAATTTGGACATAAAGCAACAATAAAAGTGTATAACTATCAACTTTGATGGTTTAGAATTGCTGAACTCTCTTCGTGGAGCTGTTTTAACAGTTTTGCCCATTTAGGAATGAAAAGTTGGTCTATTGGTAACGAAACAATCTACGAAGCATAAACTAGTAAAATTGGACATAAGGCAACAATAAAAAGTGTACAACTATCAACTTTAATTGTTCGAAATTGCTAAACTCTCTTTGTGGAGGAGCTTTAACAATTTTGTCTTTCTTCGATTAAACAATCTACGAAGGCTATACTCATAAAATTTTACATAAAATAAGAATAAAAAGTCTACATCGACAAACTTTGATGGTTCGAAATTTCCCAACTCTCTCAATAGAGGAGTTTCTTATGGTTTTGTCCAATTAAGAATGAAAGTTGGACTTTTGGCAACAAAACAATCTACAAAGCGTAAACTAGTAAATTTGGACACAAAGAAACAATAAAAAGTGTACAACAATCAACTTTGGCGGTTCAAAATTGCTAAGCTCTCTCTATGGATGCGCTTTAACGTTTTTGTCCATTTGGGAATGAAAAGTTAGTTTTTTGACAACGAAACAATCTACGAAGTCTATGCTAGTAAAATTTGACATAAAATAACAATAAAAAAATGTACAACGACCAACCTTGATGGTTAAAAATTTCTTAATTGTCTCCATAGAGGAGCTTCTAACGGTTTTGTCCAATTAAGAACGAAAGCTGGTCTTTTGGTAATGAAACAATTTACAAGCCCATACTCATAAAATTTGTCATAAAATAACAATAAACAGTGTGTACCCCCAAACTTTGATTGTTCAAAATTTCCCAACTCTCCCCAGAGAGAAGCTTCTAATAGTTTTGTCCAATTCAGAATGAAAGTTAGTCTTTTGGCTACAAAACAATCTACGAATACTATACTCATAAAATTTTACATAAAATAACAATAAAAATTGTGCACTGACAAACATTGATTGTTCAAAATTTCCCGACTCTCTCAATGGAAGAGCTTCTAATGGTTTTGTCCAATTGAGAATGAAAGTTGGTCTTTTGGCAACAAAACAATGTACAAAGCGTATGCTAGTAAATTTGGACATAAAGCAACAACAAAAAGTGAACAACTATCAACATTGATGGTTTTAAATTTGTAAACTCTCTCTGTGGAGGTGCTTTAACGGTTTTGTCCATTTGAGAATGAAAAGTTGATCTTTTGGCAGTGAAACAATCTACGAAGACTATACTCATAAAATTTGACATAAAATAACAATGAAAAGTGTACATCAAACAACCTTGATCGTTCAAAATTTCTTAACTATCTCTATAGAGGAGCTTATAACGACTTTGTCCAATTGAGAATGAAAATTGGTCTTTTGGTAACAAACAATCTAGAAGCCTATACTCGTAAAATTTGACATAAAATGATAATAAAAAGTGTGCACCATCCAACTTTCATTGTTCAAGATTTCCCAACTCTCCCCATAGAGAAGCTTTTAACGATTTTTTCAAATTCAGAACGAAAGTTGGTCTTTTGGCAACAAAACAATCTACGAAGACTATACTCGTAATTTTTTTACATAAAATAACAATAAAAAGAGTGCACCGACAAACTTTGATGGTTCGGAATTTTTCAACTCTCTCCATGGGGGAGCTTCTAATGGTTTTGTCTAATTGAGAATGAAAGCTGGTCTTTTGGCAACAAAACAATCTATAAAGCGTAAACTAGTAAATTTGGACATAAAGTAACATTGAAAAGTGTACAACTATCAAATTTGATGGTTCGAAATTGCTAAACTCTATCCGTGGAGGTGCCTTAATGATTTTGTCCATTTGGGAATGAAAAGTTGGTCTTTTGGCAACGAAAAAATCTACGAAGCCTATACTCGTAAAATTTGACATAAAATAACAATAAAATGTGTACATCGACCAACCTTGATGGTTCAAAATTTCTTAACTCTCTCCATAGAGGAGCTTCTAACAGTTTGCCCAATTGAGAACAAAAGTTGGTCTTTTGGTAACGAAACAATCTACAAAGCGTAAACTAGTAAATTTCGACATAAAATAACAATAAAAAGTGTACATCTATGGTTTTGTCTATTTAGGAATGAAATGTTGGTCTTTTGGAAATGAAACAATATATGAGATCTATACTCGCAAAATTTTGACATAAAATAACAATAAAAGTGTACACCGACCAACTTCGATGGTTCAAAATTTCCAAACTCTCTGTATAGAGGAGTTTCTAACGGTGTTGTCCAATTGAGAAAGAAAGTTTATTCTTTTGGCAACAAAACAATCTACAAAGCGTATACTAGTAAGTTTGGACATAAAGCAATAATAAAAAGTATACACCTATCATCTAAGATAGTTCAGATTTGCTCAACGCTCTCCATGGAGGAGCTTTTAACAGTTTTCTCATTTGGGAACAAAGTTGATCTTTCGGCGATGAAACAATGTACAAAGCTTATACTCAGAAAATTTGACATAAAATAACAATAAAAAGTGTACACTAACCAACTTTGATGGTTCAAAATTTATGAACTCTCTCCATTGAGGAGCTTGTAACGGTTTTGTCCAATTGAGAATGAAACTTGGTCTTTTGAAAATGAAACAATCTACGGAGTTTATACTTGTAAAATTTAACATAAATTAACAATAAAATCTATAAACCGACCAACCTTGATGGTTTGGAATTACACAACTCTCTCTCTTTGTGGAAGCTTTTAACAATTTTGTCTATTTGGGAACGAAGTTGGTATTTTGGAATCATAACAAATTACGAAGCCTATACTCACGAAATTTTTCATAAAATAAAAATAGAAAGTGTACACCGACCAACCTTGATGGTTCAGAATTGCCCAACTCTCTACATAGATGAGTTTTTAATGATTTTGTCCATTTGGGAATGAAAGTTGGTCTTTTGGCAACGAAACAATCTACAAAGTATATACTAGTACATTTGTATATAAAGCAATAATAAAAAGTGTACACCTATCAACTTTGATGGTTCATAATTGCTCAACTCTCTCTATACAGGAGTTTTTAACAGTTTTGTTCATTTAGTAATGAAAGTTTGTCTTTTGACAACGAAACAATCTCAATAGCCTATACTCATAAACTTTGAATTAAAATAATAATAAAAATACTACACCAACCAACATTGATGTTTTAAGATTGCCCAACTCTCTCCATAGAGAAGTTTTAACGATTTCATCCAATTGAGAACGAAAAGTTGGTCTTGTGATAACGAAACAATTATGAAACCTATATTCACAAAATTTGACATAAAATAACAATAAAAAGTGTGCACAAACCATCTTTGATGGTACAAAATTTCTGAACTCTTTCCATAGAGGAGCTTTTCAGGGTTTTATCCAATTGAGAACGAAAATTGATCTATTGTTAACGAAACAATTTACAAAGCATAAACTAGTAAATTTGAAAATAAAGCAACAATCAAAATTGTACAGCTATAAACTTTCATGGTTCAAAATTGCTCAACACTCTCCGTGGAGGAGTTTTAATGATTTTGTCCATTTGGGAATGAAAAGTTGGTCTTTTGGCATCGAAACAATATACGAAGTCTATACTCGTAAAATTTGACATAAAATAAAAATAAAAAGTGTACACCACCCAACCGTATTGGTTTAAAATTTCGCAACTCTCTTCATAGAAGAGCTTCTAACGGTTTTGTCCAATTGAGAACGAAAATAGATCTTTTGGCAACAAAATAATCTAATAAACATATACTAGTAAATTTGGACATAAAAAAATAATAAAAAGTGTACACCTATCAACTTTGATGGTTCGGATTTGCTCAACTCTCTCCATGGAGAAGCTTTTAACAGTATCTCCAATTTGGGAAAGAAAGTTGCTCTTTTGGCAATGAAACAATCTACGGAGCCAATACTCCAAAAATTTGACATAAAATAACAATAAAAATTATACACTAACACACTTTGATAATTCAAAATTTTCCAACACTCTCCATCGAGAAGCTTTTAACGGTTTTGTTTAATTGAGAATGAAAGTTGGTCTTTTGGCAACGAAACAATCTAAGAAGCCTATAAACATAAAATTTGACATAAAATAACCAAAAAAGTGTACACCGACCAACCTTGATGATTTGGAATTTCCCAACTCTCTCTATAGAGGAGCTTCAAACGATTTTGTCCAATTGAGAAAGAAAGTTGGTCTTTTGTCTTTGAAACAATCTACGAATAGTATACTAGTAAATTTCAACATAAAAAAAACAATAAAATGTGTACAACTGTCGACATTGATGGTTTGTAATCGCTCAACTCTTACCGTGGAGGAGCTTTAACGATTTTGTCCATTTGGGAATGAAAAGTTGGCCTTTTGGCAACGAAACAATCTACGAATGCTATTCTTGCAAAATTTTACATCAAATAACACTAAAAAGTGTACACCGACCAATCCTAATGGTTCAAAGTTTCTCAACTCTCTCTATGGAGGAGCTTCTAACGGTTTCGCCCAATTGAGAAGAAAATATGGTCTTTTGGCAATAAAACAATCTACAAAGCGTAAAATAGTAAATTCGGACATAAAGGAACAATAAAAAGTGTACAACTATCACTTTGACGGTTCATAATTCCTGAACTCTCCTTGTGGAGGTGTTTTAATGCTTTTGTCCATTTGGCAACGAAAAATTAGTCTTTAGGCAATGAAACAATCTACAAAGTGTAAACTAGTAAATTTTAACATTAAACAACAATAAAAAGTGTACAACTATCATTTTTAACGGTTGGAAATTGCTAAACTCTCTCCGTGGAGGAGCTTTAACGGTTTTGTCCATTTGGAAACGAAAATTTGGTCTTTTGGAAACGAAAAAAATCTATGAAGCCTATACTTGTAAAATTTGATATAAAATAACAATAAAAAGCGTACATCGACTGACCTTGATGGTTCAAAATTTATTAACTCTCTCCATAGAGGAGCTTCTAACGGTTTTGTCCAATTGAGAACGAAAGTTGGTCTTTTGGCAACGAAACAATCTACGAAGTCTATACTTGTAAAATTTGACATAAAATAATAATAAAAACTCTGCACCACTCAACTTTGATTGTTCAAAATTTTCGAACTCTCCCCATAGTGATCTTTCAACAGTTTTGTCCAATTTAGAATGAAAGTTGGTCTTTTGGCAATAAAACAATCTACTAAGACTATATCCATAAAATTTGATATATAACAACAGGAAAAAGTGTACACGCACGAACCTTGATGGTTGGGAATTGCCCAACTCTCTCTACAGAGGAGCTTCTAACGGTTTTGCGCAATTGAGAATGAAAGTTGGTTTTTTGGCAACAAAATAATCTACGAAACATATACTAGTAAATTGGACATAAAACAACAATAAAAAGTGCACACCTATAGACTTTGATGTTTCTGATTTACTCTACTCTCTCCATGGAGGAGCTTTTAACAGTTTTTTCACTTTGGGAACGAAAGTTGCTCTTTTAGCAACAAAACAATCTATGGAGCCTATACTCTTAAAATTTGACATTAAATAACAATAAAAATAGTACACTAACACTCTTTGTTGGTTCAAAACTTCTCAACTCTCTTCATCGAGAAGCTTTTAACAGTTTTGTTTAATTGAGAATGAAAGTAGGTCTTTTGGCAACGAAACAATCTATGAAGTCTATACTCGTAAAATTTGACATAAAATAACAAAAAAAAGTGTACACCGACCAACCTTTATGATATGAAATTTCCCAGCCCTCTCTATAGAGGATCTTCTAACGGTTTTGTCCAATTGAGAAAGAAAGTTGGTCTTTTGGCTTTGAAAGAATCTATGAATTATATACTAGTAAATTTGAACATAAAACAACAATAAAATGTGTACAACTGTCGACTTTGATGGTTTAGAATCGCTCAAATCTTACCGTGGAGAAGCTTTAACAATTTTGTCCATTTTGAAACGAAAAGTTGGTCTTTTGGCAACGAAACAATCTACGAAGCCTATTGTCATAAAATTTTATATCAGATAACAATAAAATGTGTACACTGACCGAGCATGATGGTTCAAAGTTTCGCAACTCTCTCCATGGAGGAGCTTCTAACGGTTTTGTCCAATCGAGAATAAAAGATGGTCTTTTGGCAATTAAACAATCTACGAAGCGTAAACTAGTAAATTTAGATATAAAGCAACAATAAAAATTGTACAACTACCAAATTTGATGGTTCAGAATTTCTAAACCCTTTTTATGGAGTTGTTTTAACAATTTTGTCCATTTGGGAACTAAAAGTTGGTCTGTTGGCAATGAAACAATCTACGAAGTGTAAACTAGTAAATTTGGACATAAAGCAATAATAAAAGGTGTAAAAATATCAACTTTGATGCTTCGGAATTGCTCAACTCTCTCCATGGAGGAGCTTTAACGATTTTGTCCATTTTGCGAACGAAAAGCTGGTATTTTGGCAATGAAACAAACTACGAATTATTAGGAGTTAGAAAGATATGTATTTTAAGTGTTAATGTATAAATAGGGGCGCCTTGGCGGAGGGATTCATGCTTAGGCAGGAATGAGTTAAACGGTTGGAGTTTGAAACTGGACTAGTGCGCCTAGGTGCAGCACCCAATACAATGGAGACAAAGAGTCAAACAGCGTAGGGGTGCCTAGGCGGCCGCTTGGGCAAAAAAATTTATGCACGCCCAGGATGGCGCCCAAGACAAAGAGTTCTTGGAGGAACTCAAGTCTAGAGCACCTAGGCGCAACTCTTGTTTTTAAAATATTTCATGCGAGCCAGAACGAGTATTTCCGTGGGTGTTCGAGTTCTAGAGTGAGAGGGAGCGACGAACTTAGAGAGAGAAAGAGTTTCTAGTAAATGATTTGGCCTAATTATTGTGGATACATGATCATTGGAGTGGGACATTGAAGATTCAAGCTTGATTTGAAGGTTTTGGTAATTTTTTCCTAGTTTGGTGAATTCTAGGATTTTTGTAGATTTTGTTAGATTCTTTTAGAGTTTGTTTCTATAGCTTAGATATGTTGATTTAGACTTGATTATGGATGTATATATAGATTTGTTTGCAATTTTTGAGTAAATCTTTTGTTTGGCTAAGATTCAAGTCTTAAAGAAAGATTTCTAGAGAGAGAAGGTGAGTAATTCAAAATTTGTGATTTAAATCATGTTGTTATGAATAGTTGACCATATATTGATATGTGAAAGGGTTCGATTTTTCCATAGGAATAGGTTTGGAAAATCGGAACCCTAAAATCAAATTTCATTGACTTTAGTAAATTGCCCAAACGAGGTAGGGGATTTCTTGACTCATTCTTATTTCGATATCCTTCTCTTGTTCTATAAATGCGGTTTGTATCCTCATTGGTCTTTATGTTTGTGTTCGTTCCTTATTGTGCCTAAGGAAGAATGAACCTAGGGTTTTTATATTAATCTCTAAATGTAGATTGCATTGCCCATTTACATGTTCGATCATCCATTGAGCATGTTTTGAATCTTGTCATGCATCATTGGTAGTTGTATATATATAGGATGATATATATATATGCACATTTGGCATGGCATAAGCATGATTGCATTAGAGCTTGCATGGAATTCTTGAGTATGGACTCGGGATATCATAGGTTACTTGGAAGTCACATGGGAGGATGATTGCATGTCGTGGCATCAGCACGAGTCATATGAATCCATGTGAGGCAACACACTTAAGTTGTGGGTGTGACGGGGATCACGCAACCTGGTAAACCCTTTGTGGGTGCTGTGTGAATGATGATTGCACTCTCATTCATGGATAGTTGGAAACCATGGTATGCATTTGACGTTTGGTCAATCCATACTTGAAGACTAGTGGGTTGATGAATGTGTTTGGCCTCAGAGGGAATACCCAAACTATATGTTGTGAAATGTGACACGTGTATGATAGATAGCATATTCTTGCACTATCCTTCCTTGACATCCGCTTTATTGTTGGTTTTTACTCTATTACCCCTACTAAGCTTCTAGCTCACTCCTTTACTTTCTTTCCCCTACGGGTAAAGACTAGTACGAGTGCCGGTGATGCGGGTTAGTAGAGACAATGATGTGGCATGGATGGCACTTGGAGAGAGGGGGTATTTGATATTCATATGTCGTGCAGACTGTGTGACACCATTTGGTATGGATTATGGATGGTTGGAAGGAAATCCTTGAAATAGGATCTTCTGAACCGGGGTTGGACCTTGAGTCCTAACTTTCATGATGTATGGATTTATTTTGATGTTGAATTATGGAAACAGTTTGTGCATGCTGTTAGATGGCCTGAGGCCTTGCTAGGATGTGTTCGCGTACTGATAGAGGCCGGAGGCCCTGCTAGGTGTGATGTGATTGAGTGTTATATGCTGCTTTTGTTTTCAGGTGGGCATTCCCCGATTTACGGGGAGATGCTGCTTGATTTTTAATTGAGGGTTTGACCTAGTTGAGAAATCTAGGGTCGGAACCTTCAATGTCAATCACATTGACAACCTAAGAAGGTGCGGTAAGCACCATGTGATGTCTCCAAAAATAGGGCATCACACTTCTAACGGTTTTGTCCATTTTGGCAACGAAATAATCTACGAAGCGTAAACTAGTAAATTTGGACATAAAGCTACAATAAAAGGTGTACAACTATCAACTTAGATGGTTCCGAATTAGTCAACTCTCTCCAAGGAGGAGCTTTAATAGTTTTGTCCATTTGGGAACAAAAGGTTGGTCATTTGGCAACGAAACAATCTACGAAGCCTATACTCGTAAAATTTGACATAAAATAACAAAACAAAAGGTACACTGACAGAACTTGATGGTTTGGAATTGCCCAAATCTTTTTAGAGGAGCTTCTAACAATTTTATCCAATTGAGAACGAAAGTTGGTCTTTTGGCAATGAAACAATCTACCAGGAATATGCTTGTAAATTTTGACATAAAACAACAATGAAAAGTGTACACCTATCAACTTTGATGGTTCAGATTTCCTCAACTCTCTCCTTGAAGTAGATTTTAACAGTTTTCTCCATTTGGGAACTAAAGTTGGTCTTTTGGTAACGAAACAATCTACGGAGTCTATACTCATAAAATTTGACATAAAATAACAATAAAATATGTACACCAAACAACTTTGATGGTTCAAAATTTCCAAACTCTGTCTATAGATGACCTTCTAACGGTTTTTTCATTTGCGAACGAAACTTAATCTTTTGGCAATGAAACAATGTACGGAGCCTGTACTAATAAAATTTGACATAAAATAACAATAAAATATGTACATTGACCAACCTTAATGATTTGAAATTACCCAACTCTCTGTATAGAAGAGCTTCTAATGGTTTTTTCCAATTGAAAAATGAAGTTGGTCTTTTGGATTTGAAACAATCTACGAAGCGTATACTGGTAAATGGGGACATAAAGCAGCAATAAAAACGTGTACAGCTGTCAACTTTGATGGTACAAAATTGCTCAACTCTCACTGTGGAGGTGTTTAAACGGTTTTGTCCATTTAGGATTGAAAAATTGGTTTTTTGGCAACGAAACTATCTACAAAGCCTATTCTCGTAAAATTTTGCATAAAATAACAATAAAAAGTGTATACCGAGCAACCTTGATGGTTCAAAGTTTCCCAACTCTCTCCATGGAGAAGCTTCTAATGGTTTGGACATAAAGCAACTATAAAGAGTGCACAAATATCAACTTTGATGGTTTGGAATGCTCAACTTACTCTGTGGAGGGGCTTAAACGATTTTGTCCATTTTGGGAATGAAAAGTTGGTATTTTGACAAGCAAACAAACTACGAAGCATGTACTCATAAAATTTTACATAAAATAGCAATATAAAGTATACACCGACCAACCTTGATGGTTCAAAATTTCTCAACTCTCTCCATAGAGGAGCTCCTAACTGTTTTGTCCAATCGAGAACGAAATTTTCTCTTTCGGCAAGAAACAATCTACAAAGCGGAAACTAGTAAATTTGGACATAAAGGAATCTACAAAACCTATACTCGTAAAATTTGACATAAAATAACAAAAAAAAGGTACACCGACCACCCTTGATTGTTCGGAATTACCCAAATCTCTACATAGAGGAGCTCTAACAATTTTGTCCAGTTGAGAACGAAAGTTTGTCTTTTGGCAACGAAACAATTTACCAAGTGTATACTAGTAAATTTCGACATAAAATAAAAATGAAAAATGTACACCCATCAACTTTGTTGGTTTAGATTTCTTCAACTCTCTCCAATGGAGCAGCTTTTAATAGTTTTGTCCATTTGGGAATGAAAGTTGGTCTTTTGGCAACGAAACAATCTACGGAGCCTATACTCGTAAAATTTGACATAAAATAATAATAGAAATAGTACACTAACCAACTTTGAAGGTTCAAAATTTCCCAACTTTCTCCATCGAGAAGCTTTTAACGGTTTTTTCCAATTAAGAACAAAACTTTCTCTTTCGGCAACAAAACAATCTATGAAGCCTATACTCATAAAATTTGACATAAAATAACAAAAAAAAGTGTACACCAACCAACCTCGATGGTTCGAAATTTCGCAACTCTCTCTATAAAGGAGTTTCTAATCGTTTTGTACAATTGAGAATAAAAGTTGGTCTTTTCACATTTAAACAATCTACAAAGCGTATATTAGTAAATTTGGACATAAAATAACAATAAAAAGTGTCACCAACCAACTTTGATTGTTCAAAATTTATGAACTCTCTCTATAGATGAGCTTCTAACGGTTTTTTCCAATTGAGAAATAAAGTAGATGTTTTGGTAACAAAACGATCTACAAAGTGTATACAAGTAAATTTGGACAAAAAAGAATAATAAAAAGTGTAAACCTATCCACTTTTATATTTCAGATTTGCTCAACTCTCTCTATGGAGGAGCTTTCAACAGTTTTGTCCATTTGAGAAGGAAAGTTGATCTTTTAACAACGACACAATATACGGAGCCTATACTCATAACTTTGAATTAAAATAACAATAAAAATAGTACACCGACCAACTTTGATGGTTCGTAATTGCTTAACTCTCTCTGTGGAAAAGATTTAACGATTTTGTCCTTTTAGGAATGAAATGTTGGTCTTTTTGCAAGGAAACAATTTACGAAGCCTATAATCGTAAAATTTGACATAAAATAACAATAAAAATTGTACACCGACCAACTTTAACGGTTCTAACGGTTTTGTCCAATTGAGAACAAAAGTTGGTCTTTTGGCAACGAAACAATGTACAAAGCGTAAACTAGTAAATTTAGACATAAAGTAACAATAAAAAATGTACAACTATAAACTTTCATGGTTCGAAATTGTTCAACTCTTTTCGTGGAGGTGCTTTCATGGTTTTGTCTATTTGGGAACAATACAATTGAAGAAGTCTATACTCGTAAAATTCGACACAAGATAACAATAAAAAGTGTACACAAACCAACTTTCATGATTCGAAATTTACGAACTCTCTACATGGAGGAGTGTCTAATGGTTTTGTCTAATTGAGAAAGAAAGTTGGTCTTTCGGCAACGAAACAATTTACAAAGCGTATACAAGTAAATTTGAACCATCAAATTTGATCAACTTTCTCCATTGAGGAGCTTTTAACAGTTTTCTCTATTTGGGAACTAAGTTAATCTTTTGGCAACGAAACAATCTACGAAGCTTATATTCATAAAATTTGACATAAAATAACAAGAAAAAGTGTACACTAACCAACTTCGATGGTTCAAAATTTTCGAACTCTCTCCATAGAGGAGCTTCTAACGGTTTTGTTCATTTGAGAACAAAACTTGGTCTTTTGGTAACGAAACAATATACGGAGCCTATACTTGTAAAATTTGACATAAAATAACATTAAAATATGTACACCAACCAACCTTGATGGTTCGGAATTGCACAACTCTCTCTATGGAGGAGTTTTTAATGATTTTGTCTATTTGGGAATGCAAGTTGGTCTTTCACAAACAAAAAAAATACGGAGCCTATACTCGTAAAATTTGACATAAAATAAAAGTAAAAAGTGTAGACTGACCAACTTGATGGTTCATAATTGCCCAACTCTTTCTATAGAGGAGCTTAAAACGATTTTGTTCATTTGGGAATGAAAGTTGTTCTTTTGGCAACAAAACAATCTACGAAGTGTATACTTGTACATTTGGACATAAAGGCAACAGTAAAAAGTGTATATCAATCAACTTTGATGGTTCGGAATTGCTCAACTTTCTCTCTCTATGGAGGAGATTTTAACAATTTTATCCATTTGAAAATGAAAGTTGATCTTTTGGCAACGAATCAGTGGACAGAGCCTATACTCATAAACTTTGAATTAAAATAACAATAAAAATACTACACCGACCAACATTGACGGTTTAAAATTGCCTGACTCTCTCCATAGAGTAGTCTTAACAATTTTATCCAATTGAGGACGAAAAGTTGGTCTTTTGGTAACGAAACAATTTACGAAACCTTTACTCATAAAATTTGACATAAAATAACAATAAAAGTGTGCAACTACCAAATTTAATGGTTCAAAATTTCCCAACTCTCTCTAAGGAAGAGCTTCTAACAGTTTTCTACAATTGAGAACGAAACTTGGACTTTTGGCAACGAAACAATCTATGAAGCTTATACTCATAAATATTGACATAAAATAACAATAAAAAGTGTGCACCAGCCAACCTTGATTGTTTAAAATTTCCCTACTCCCCCATAGAAAAACTTTTAACTGTTTTGTCCAATTCGGAACGAAACATCCAAACAATCTACGAAGACTATACTCGTAAAATTTGACATAAACTAACAAAAAAAAGTGTATACCGAGCAACCTTGATAGTTCAAAATACCCACCTCGCTCTATAGAGGAGCTTCTAACGATTTTATATAGTTGAGAACGAAAGTTGGTAATTTGACCACAAAACAATCAACGAAACATATACTAGTAAATTTGGACATAAAATAACAATAAAAAGTGTAGACCTATCGACTTTGATAGTTAGGATTTGCTCAATTCTCTCTGTGGAGAAGCTTGTAACAATTTTGTCAATTTGGAAATGAAAGTTGGTCTTTTGGCAACGAAACAATCTACGGAGCCTATACTCATAAAATTTTTCATAAAATAACAACAAAAATAGTACACTAATCCCGTTTGATGGTTTAAAATTTTCCAACTCCCTCCATCAGGAAGTTTTAACGATTTTGTTCGATTGAAAACAAAAGTTGGTCCTTTGCCAAGAAAACAATCTACGAAACCTATACTCGTAAAATTTGACATAAAATAACAAAAAAATTGTACACCGACCAACCTTGATGGTTTTGAATTGCCCAACTCTCTTTATAGAGGAACTTCTAACGATTTTGTCTAATTGAGAAAGAAAGTTGGTCTTTTGGATTTGAAACTATCTACGAAGCGTATATTAGTAAATTTGGACATAAAGCAACAATAAAATGTTTACATTTGTCAACTTTGATGGTTCAGAGTTGCTCAACTCTCACTGTGGAGGTGCTTTAACGGTTTTGTCCATTTCGGAACGAAAAGCTGGTCTTTTGGCAACGAAAATATTTATGAAGTCTATTCTCATAAAATTTTACATAAAATAACAATAAAAAGTGTATACCGACCAACCTTGATGGTTCAAAGTTTCCGAACTCTCTCCATGGAGCAGCTTCTAACGGTTTTGTCTAATTGAGAACAAAAGATGGTCTTTTGGCGGCGAAACAATCAATGAATTGTAAACTTAAAAATTCAGACATAAAGCAACAATAAAAAGTGTACAACTATCATTTTTGATGGTTCAGAATTGCTGCACTCTTTTCATGGAGGAGCTTTAATGGTTTTTTCCATTTGGAAACATAAAATTGGTCCTTTGGCAACGAAACAATTTACAAAATGTAAACTAGTAAATTTGGACATTAAGCAACAATAAAAAGTGTACAAATATCAACTTTGATGGTTCGTAATCACTCAAGTCTCTCCGTTAAGGAGCTTTAACTATTTTGTCAATTTTGGGAATGAAAAGTTTGTCATTTTACATAAAATAGGAACATAAAATATACACTGACCAACCTTGATGGTTTGAAATTTCCCAACCCTCTCCATAGATGAGCTTCTAACGGTTTTGCCCAATTGAGAACGAAAGTTGGTCTTTCGGCAATGAAACAATCTACACAGCATCAACTAGTAAATTTGGACATAAGGCAACAATAAAAAGTGTACAACTATCAACTTTGATGGTTCGGAATTGCTTAACTCTCTCCAAGGAGGATCTTTAACGGTTTTGTCCATTTGAAAATGAAAAGTTGGTCTTTTGGCAACGAAACAATCTACAAAGCCTATACTCGTAAAATTTGACATAAAATAAAAAAAGTGTACACCAACGAACCTTGATGGTTCAGAATTTCACAACTCTCTCTATAAAGGAGTTTCTAACGGTTTTGTCTATGTAAGAACAAAAGTTTCTTTTTTCGCATTGAAATAATCTACAAAGCATATACTAGTAAATTTGGACATAAAATAACAATAAAAAGTGTACACCAACCAACTTTGACTGTTCAAAATTTCTGAACTCTCTTGATAGAAGAGCTTCTAACGGTTTTTTCCAATTGAGAAATAAAGTTGGTCTTTTGGCAAAGAAACGATGTACAAAGCGTATACTAGTAAATTTGGACATAAAACAACAATAGAAAATGTAAAACTATCAACTTTTATGGTTCAGATTTGCTAAACTCTCTCCATGGAGGAGCTTTCAACAATTTTGTCCATTTGAGAACGAAAGTTGGTCTTTTGGCAACGAAACAATAAACGGAGCCTATACTCATAAACTTTGAATTAAAATGACATTAAAAATAGTACACTGACCTACTTTGATGGTTCGAAACTGCTCATCTCTCTCCCTAGTGAAGATTTAAAAGTTTTGTCCTTTTACGAACGAAATAATAGTCTTTTTGCAATGAAAGAATCTATGAAGCCTATACTCGTAAAATTTGACAACTCTCTCCATACAAGAGCTTCTAACAGTTTTGTCCAACTGAGAACGAAAGTTGGTCTTTTGGTAACGAAACAATCTAGAAAGCGTAAACTAGTAAAATAGGACATAAAGCAACAATAAAAAGTATACAACTATCAACTTTGATGGTTCGAAATTGTTCAACTCTTTTCATGGAGGTGCTTTAACGGTTTGTCCATTTGGGAACGAAACAATCTACGAAGTCTATACTCGTAAAATTTGACACAAAATAAAAATAAAAAGTGTACACAAACCAACTTTCATGGTTCAAAATTTCCGAAGTCTCTCTATAGAGATGCTTCTAACGGGTTTTTCCTATTGAAAAAGAAAGTTGGTCTTTGGGCAACGAAACAATTTACAAAGCGTATACAAGTCAATTTGGACAAAAAGCAACAATAAAAAGTATACACCTATCAACTTTAATGGTTCGGATTTGCTCAACTCTCTCCATGGAGGAGCTTTTAACAGTTTTCTCCATTTGGGAATGAAGTTGATCTTTTGGCAATGAAACAATCTAAGAAGCTTATACTCGTAAAATTTGACATAAAATAACAATAAAAAGTGTACACTAACCAACTTTGATGGTTCAAAATTTTCGAACTCTTTCCATAGAAGAGCTTGGTCTTTTCATAACGAAACAATATACGGAGCCTATATTCATAAAATTTGACATAAAATAACATTAAAATATGTACACCGACCAACCTCGATGATTCAGAATTGCACAACTCTCTCCGTGGAGAAGCTTTTAAAGATTTTGTCTATTTGGGAGCGAAAGTTGGTCTTTTGGAAACATAACAAAATACGGAACCGATACTCATAAAATTTGACATAAAATAAAAGTAAAAAGTGTACACTGACCAACTTGATGCACTTGATGCTTCAGAATTACCGAACTCTCTCCATAGAGGTGCTTATAACGATTTTGTCCATTTGGGAATGAAAGTTGGTTTCTTGGCAAAGAAACAATTTACGAAGTGTATACTAGTGCATTTGGACATAAAACAACAGTAAAAAGTGTATACCTATCAACTTTGATGGTTCAGAATTGCTCAACTCTCTCTCTATGGAGTAGGTTTTAACAGTTTTGTCCGTTTGACAATGAAAATTGGTCTTTTGGCAACGAATCAATGTACAGAGCGTATACTAATAAACTTTGATTTAAAACAACTATAAAAATACTACACTGACCAACATTGACGGTTTAAAATTGCCCAACTCTCTTCATAGAGAAGCCTTAATGATTTTATCCAATTGAGAACAAAAAGTTGGTCTTCTAGTAATGAAACAATTTACAAAACATGTACTCGTAAAATTTGACATAAAATAACAATAAAAAGAAATTTGCAAAACCTGTACTCGTAAAATTTGACATAAAACAATAATAAAAAGTGTGCACCAACCAACTTTGATGGTTCAAAATTTTCGAACTCTCTCTAAGGAGTAGCTTCTAACGATTTTGTACAATTGAGAACGAAACTTGGTCTTTTGGCAACGAAATAATGTACAAATCGTAAACTAGTAAATTTGGACATAACGCAACAATAAGAACTTACCAACTATAAACTTTGATGGTTCGGAAATGCTCAACTCTCTCCATGGAGGAGTTTTTAATTATTTTGCTAATTTGGGTATGAAAGTTGGTCTTTTGGTGATGAAACAATCTATGGAGCCTATACTCGTAAAATTTTTCATAAAATAACAATAAAATAGTACACCGAGAAACTTTGATGGTTCAAAATTTCCGAACTCTCTCAATAGAGAAACTTATAACGATTTTTGTCTAGTTGAGAACAAAAGATGGTCTTTTGGCTACAAAACAGTCTACAAAGCGTATACTAGTAGATTCGGACGTAAAGCACTAAAAAAAGTGTACACCTAAGAATTTTGATTGTTCGGATTTGCTCAACTCCTTCCCTGGAGGAGCTTTTAACATTTTTGTACATTTGGGAACGAAAGTTGGTCTTTTTGCAATGAAACAATCTATAGAGCCTTTACTCGTAAAATTTGACATAAAATAACAATAAAAGTGTACACTTATCAACTTTGATGGTTCGGATTTGCTCAACTCTCTCCATGGATGAGCTTTTAACTATTTTGTCCATTTGAAAATGAAAGTTTGTCTTTTGGCAATGAAACAATCTAGGAAGTGTATACTAGTGAATTTGAAAATAAAGCAACAATAAAAAGTGTACACCTATCAGCTTTGACGGTTCAAAATTGTTGAACTCTCTCTATGGAAGAGCTTTTAACATTTTTGTTCATTTGGGAACGAAAGTTGGTCTTTTGGCAATGAAACAATCTCCCATGGGTCCTAAAGTGAAGTGTTTCATTATATTTTTTATAGTTCATAAGGAGCTTGCGAACACTAGGCCGATTGCAGTATATTCGAAAACTACTTTGAATGTCTGATTTGATATTCTCCCTAATCTGTGTATCAAGAAGAACTGAAGCATCTTGCTCGTGAGCCGGATTGGCATGAGATGCAGGCAGCTCCTCCTCCACCTACGATATCGGGGGTAAATTCTCCATAAAGCGTTGGAACGCTGCTTCTTCATCCAAATTTATGGATTGGGTAGAATTAGAAGTGGTGGGCCCCCATGCGGATTGAGTGGTACGGCTGGTTCGCTTTGGGCAGGAGGCTGGACATCTGTGCTCGCCTCTTGCACGACGGTTAAAAAGGATTAAGATTTGAATTAAAATAACAATAAAAATAATACACTCACCATCATCAATGATTTAAAATTGTCCAACTCTCTCTATATAGAAGCTTTAACGATTTTATTCAATTGAGAACGAAAAGTTACTTTTTCGGCAACGAAACAATCTATGAAGCCTATACTCGTAAAATTTGACATAAAAAAAAGTGTACACCAACCAACTCTGATGGTTCAATATTTCCAAACTCTCTCCATAGAGGAGCTTCTAATGGTTTTGTTCAATTGCGAATGAAAATCGATATTTTGTTAATGAAACAATCTACGAGGAGTAAATTCGTAAATTTGAAAATAAAGCAACAAAAAAAAGTGTACAACTATCAAGTTTGATTGTTCGGAATTGCTCAATTCTCTCCGTGTAGAAGCTTTAATGATTTCGTCCATTTGGGAATGAAAAGTCTTTTGGCAACGAATCAATATATGAAGTCTATACTCATAAAATAACAGTAAAAGTTTACATCGACCAACCTTGATGGTTTGAAATTTCCAACTCTCTTCAAAGAGGAGCTTCTAATTGTTTTGTCCAATTGAGAACAAAAGTTGGTCTTTTGGCAACGAAACAATCTACGAAGTGTAATCCAATAATTTTGGACATAAAACAACAATTAAAAGTCTACAACAATCAACTTTGATGGTTCGGAATTTCTGAACTCTATCTGTGAAGGAGCTTTAAGAGTTTGTCCATTTGGGAATGAAAAGTTGGTCTTTTGGCAATGAAATAATCTACGAAGCCTATTCTAGTAAAATTTGACATAAAATAAGAAAAAAAAGTGTACACCGACAACCTTGATGTTTAGGAATTGCACAACTCTTTCCATGGAGAAGCTTTTAACGATTTTATCCCATTGAGAACAAGAGTAGGGATTTTTGCAAAGAAACAAATTACGGAGCCTAAACTAGTAAAATTTAATATAAACTAACAATAAAAAGCGTACAGCAATCAACCTTGAATGTTCGATATAGCACGATTCTCTCAATGGGTGAGCTTTTAACGATTTTGCCAATTTAGGAACTAAAGTTTGTCTTTTGGCGATGAAACAATCTACAAAGCCTATATTCATAACATTTGACATAAAATAACAATAAAAATAGTACACCGACCAACATCGATGGTTTAAAATTGCCCAACTCTCTCCAAAAAAGTGCTTCTAATGGTTTTGTCCAATTGAGAACGAAAGTTTGTTGTATTTTGGAAACGAAAAAATCTACGAAGCGTAAACTAGTAAATTTGGACATAAAGAAACAATAAAAATTGTTCAACTATCAACTTTGATGGTTCGTGTGAAACCCCGACCCAAAAATTTTGTGGAATTTTGATGTTAGAACAAATGGAAAAAAAATGTACTAGGCGCACCAGGGGGCGCCTAGGCGCTGCGCCTAGTCCAGAGTGAGGCAGGTAAGAGATGAGGACCAGAAGCTGGAGTGCCTAGGCGTCCTGAGCAGCACGCCTAGGCGGTGTGCCCCTAGGCGTGTGCAAAGGTGCACCCAGGATGGCGCCTAATCCAGTGGTTGCAAGTGAGGATAGAGGTCCAGAATAGGAGGCACTAGACTGGGCGCAGCCCAGGGCGCCTAGGCGCAGCATCCAGTCCAGCAGGTGAGCGGATCGGAGTAGGCGCAGGGACGCCTAGGCGCACCCCGCTTGGGCGTGAAAATCCTGCACGCCCAAGATGACACCCAGAACAGCGCGTTGGGGGAATTTCAAAAGGCCAGAGCGCCTAGGCGCAACCAGAGCTTTCCAAATAGGTTCCAGCAAGTGTTTTAGACAGATTTCTGGTTTTGTTTCAGTTCTAGAGAGAGAGAGGGAGACGATTCTAGAGAGAGAAGTGTATTTGAGGTGATTATTGGAGATTGGAGCTTGGTTATGGAGCTTGGTTTTGGAGATTGGGAAAGGATTCAAGGAAGATTCAAGCCTTCGAGGTAAGATTCTTCATTTTTCCATTTCTAGGGTTTTGAGTAGATCTTGTTAGTTTGGTTCAGAGTTGATTCCTATGGATTAGATATGTTAATCCAAGGTTGATTTTGGATGTATATGTAGATTGGTTTGTGATTTGGAGTAGAGTTGAGCTTGGGTTGAGTTTGGAGAACTTTGGAGAAATTCTAGAGAGAGAAGGTGAGTAATTTCGAATTTATTGATTTAATCGATGTGTATATGAGTTGTTGGTTGTTTATTGATGAGTGAATGGGTTCGGTTTCGCCACATTGATAGGTTTGGGAAATCGGAACCCTAGGAAGTAATTGTGGATTTTGTGGTAAATTGCTCGACACGAGGTAGGGGATTTCCAACCATTCTTTCTATCGTTCGTTTCGATATGTTAAGAGCTTTTCGATTGCTCATTGGTCGTTCTATTTTGTGTTTCCGCCTTAATTGCTTCTAAGGGGAAACGAGCCTTCTTGTGAAATGTTGTTAATTCTTGATATTGCATGATCGAATATGTGTGTTCCATCACCTATGGGCACGATGTGATTTCCGTTCATACATCATGGTAGTTATGTATATATATATGTAGATTTTTCATATATATATATATATATGTATATATATATCTTTTCAGCATGTCATGGCATTAATGCATTAGAGTTGCATGGGGGACCGGGTATGGACTCGAGCTCCTTAGGATCTTGAAAGCTACTTGGAGGGATGACGAGGTGATGAGAGTTACCACCAAGTCAAGTGAACTCCAAGTAGGATAACGCACTAGAGGTATGGTTCATGAGGGACCTTGCCTGGAGTGGTGCGGGCGTGATAGGATCACGCAACCGGGTAATCCAAGAGCGTTTGATGTTGGGGAGCTTGCTCCTGTTCAATAGTCATGGTTAGCGACCATGATATTGATGAGTTGATTTGATGAGTTTGCTCACGTTCGATATTACATGGAACGAGTCATGGTATCGATGAGGTTTGCTCATTGAGGGGATTACCCAGGTTGATGTTCTATGTGATTGTTGAGTATACGTGCATGTGGGTTTCATATTGTTGCATAGCCTATTGTTTCAGATTCGGCCTTATACTCATGTTACTCATACCCTACTGAGCTTCTTGCTCACCCTCTACTTTCATTCCTTCCCACAGGTGATACTGGTACAGGTACAGGTACTAGTGGAGCGGATCAGTGAGAGCGGGATGTGACATGGATGGCCCTGGGTAGGATATGGGTGCTAGAGAGATACTCTAAGCACATATTTTGTATATGATGTATTGATGTTTATTCATAATATTCTTATAACCATTTGGCACCAGAGGGTGTATGCATGATGTATGCTGAGTATTGATTATGGTTATATGATATTATGAATTTGATGATGTGTTTATACTATCAGTTTGTGCATGCTGGTAGTGGATGGCCTGAGGCCCTAGGATCAGGATTGCATGTGATTGAGGCCTGAGGCCTGGCTAGGTTGCTAGTTTGATGGATTGTATATATATTGCTGCGCGTTTCTGATGCAGGCGAGGACTCCCCGATATACGGGGAGATGTCGCCGGATTTCCGGTCCGCCGGATGATCGCACTAGCGGCCTAGGACGGTACCGGAAGGCACCCGTGGCGTGCCCGGACCAGGGCGCCACAGTTCAGAATTGCTCAACTCTCACCGTGGAAGAGCTTTAATGGTTTTGTCCATTTGGGAATGAAAAGTTAGCATTTTGACAACGAAACAATCTACGAAGTCTATTCTCATTATATTTACATAAAATGACAATAAAAAGTGTACAACTATCAACTTTATTGGTTCGGAATTGCTGAACTCTCTTCGTGGAGGATCTTTAACGATTTTGTCCATTTGGGAATGAAATGCTGGTCTTTTGACAACGAAACAGTCTACGAAGCGTAAACTAGTAAATTTTGACATAAAGCAACAATAAAAAATATACAAATATCAACTTTGATGGTTCGAAATTGCTCAACTCTCTCCACGAAGTAGCTTTCACGATTTTGTCAATTTTGGGAACAAAAAGTTGATCTTTTTACAACGAAACAATCTTCGAAACCTATACTCGTAAAATTTGACATAAAATAACAAAAAAAAAGTGTACACTGACCAACCTTGATGGTTTGGAATTGCCCAGCTCTCTCTATAGAGGAGCATCTAATGATTTTGCCTAATTGATAAAGAAAGTTGATTTTTTGGCTTTGAAACAATCTACGAAGTGTATACTAGTAAATTTTGACATAATGCAACAATTAAACGTGTACAACTGTCAACTTTGATGGTCCATAATTGCTCAAATCTCACCGTGGAAGAGCTTTAATGATTTTGTCCATTTGGGAACGAAAACTTGGTCTTTTGTAAACAAAACTATCTATGATGCCTCTTCTTGTAAAAGTTTACATAAAATAACAATAAAAAGTGTACAACTATCAACATTAATAGTTCGGAATTGCTGAACTCTCTTCGTGGAGGATCTTTAATGGTTTTGTCCACTTCAGAATGAAAACTTGGTCTTTTGGCAACGAAACAATCTACGAAGTGCAAACTAGTAAATTTTGACATAAAGCAATAATAAAAGTGTACAAATATCAACTTTGATGGTTTGGAATTCGTTGGGTCTAAAATAACCTACTAGCAAGTGTACTAGTCAGAAGAATAGTACAAGTGGTCAGTAGAGATCGTATCCACAGAGACGGAGATATGACTTAATCCAAGTGTTTATTTACATATATTTATGGACAATGCAAGAAATTAAAGTTCCACTCAAGTTGATTTGGTTTGCAATTTAAAAGGAATACAAGCAAGAAAAGTAAAGTGTTTTTAGACTTTTTGTATTCAAGAATGCAAATGCTAATGCAAATTATCACTAGGCAAGCTACACGAATGTAATGAATTCAAGTAAAAGAATGAAGCACCAAGACTTCGGAATCCACCAAGGGTCAATGATGTACAAACACAACCAATTCACTCATACATTTATCAATTCGGGTATAACGAATCCGTACCTAAGTCGATTTTAGCGCACTCAAGCCAATTTCCCTCATATCAATCACTAGCCATCTTATTGGTCTAGGTTGGATGTTCCTATCAACATTCTAGCCATCTTATTGGTCTAGACTTGCATAAGAATTCATGAACGCTCAATGGAAATAGGATTCATACAAACTTGTTCCAAACCTAATGGAAACAACAATTGCAATCTAAGGTCCCAAGAAGCATGATTAAATAGATATTTCACCATCTACAAAATCCATCCAACAAATCCATTCAAAACCCTAAGTGGTGATCAAGCACAAAGAGTAAGAGTAAGAAGAATCCACAATAATCATAGAAACCAAAGATTTATACCCAAAAAGATTCGCATATAAACAAATCAATTCATACAACCATCATTCAACCCAAGGCTTCATTCTAGCCTTGGTGACAAAGAGTTTAGCTACACATAGAGAGAGAAAGAGACAAGCAAAGAGAGAGAAACATATTGGTAGAACCCATAATTGGAAGAAATGCAAGCCAAGATGAAGAATCCCTCCTTCAAGCCTTGAATCCTCCTTCTTTCCTCCGTTTTTCGCACCTGGAACGGCCGTTCGATAAGTCTAAAAAGTGCAGTTTTTAGGGCTTTCGCGAAATAAAAGCTGCCAATTTTGTGCAGGTGCGCCTAGGCGTGTAGAAAATGCGCCTAGACGCAACCCCGCCTAGGCTTGTAGGAAATGCGCCTAGGCGCTGCTCTAGAAAATGCAGTTTTCCTGAATTTTTGCATTCACCCCAGTTCCGTGCGTGGCCCGTACCGCCTAGGCGTGTATAAATCACGCCCAGGATAATTTTTAGGCTTATTCTTGCTCTCATCTTGCCCATATTTGCCACATTTTTGTTCAGCACCATCAATTGCCTATCAAAATCCAAAACAATATATAAATGTACCGAATTGATAATACCAATGAGGTAAGAGAGGGTTATTATCACCAAAAGCAATAGGTATATTCATACATATCAGAATTGCTCAACTCTCTCTATGGAGGAGCTTTAATGATTTTGTCCATTTTGGGAACGAAAAGTTGGTCTTTTGGCAATGAAGCCTATACTCTTAAAATTTTACATAAAATAACAGTATAAAGTATAAACCGACTAACCTTGATGGTTCGAAATTTCTCAACTCTCTCCATAGAGGAGCTTCTAACGGTTTTTTCAAATTGCGAACGAAAGTTGGTCTTTCGGTAACAAAATAATCTACAAAGCGTAAACTATTAAATTTGCACATAAATCAACAGTAAAAAGTGTACCACTATCAACTTTGATGGTTCAGAATTGCTCAACTCTTTACATGGAGGTGCTTTAATGGCTTTGTCCATTTGGTAACGAAACAATTTACCAAGTCTATACTCGTATAATTTGACATAAAATAGCAATAAAAAGTGTACACCAATAAACTTTCATGGTTCAAAATTTCCGAACTCTCTCCATAGAGGAGCTTCTAACGGTTTTGTCTAATTGAGAAAGAAAGTTGGTCTTTTGGCAATGAAACAATCTATAAAGCATATACAGGTAAGTTTGGACAAAAAGCAACAATAAAAAAGTATACACCTATCAACTTTGGTGGTTTGGATTTGCTGAACTCTCTCCATAGAGGGGCTTTTAACCCTTTTTTCCATTTGGAAATGAAATTGATCTTTTGGCAACGAAACAATCTCTGAAGCTTATACTCATAAAATTTGAGATAAAATAACAATAAAAAGTTTACACGAACAAACATTGATGGTTCAAAATTTTCGAACTCTCTCCATGGAGAAGCTTCTAACCGTTTGGTTCATTTGAGAACGAAACTTGGTCTTTGGCAATGAAACAATCTGTGGAGTCTATACTCATAAAATTTGACATAAAATAAGAATAAAAAAATGTACATCGACCAATCTTGATGGTTCAGATTTGCACAATTCTCTCCATGGAGAAGCTTTTAACGATTTTATCTATTTCGAAATGAAAGTTGGTATTTTAGAAACATAACAATATACGGAGCCTATACTCGTAAAATTTGACATAAAATAAAAGTAAAAAGTGTACACTGACCAACTTGATGGTTCAGAATTGCTCAACTTTCTTCATAGAGGAGCTTATAACGATTTTGTCCTTTTGGGAATACAACGTCTTTTGGCAACGAAACAATCTATGAAGTGTATACTAGTACATTTGGACATAAAGAAACAATAAAAATTGTATACCTATCAACTTAGATGGTTCGGAATTGCTCAACTCTCTCTATGGAAGAGCTTTTAACAATTTTGTCAATTTGTGAACGAAAGTTGGTTTTTTCGCAACAAAACAATCTACGGAGCCTTTATTCGTAAAATTTGACATAAAATAACAATAAAAAGTGTACACGTATCAACTTTGATGGTTCAAATTTGCTCAACTCTCTTCATGAAGGAGCTTTTAACATTTTTGTCCATTTGTGAACGAAAGTTCGTCTTTTTGCAATGAAACAATCTGCGAAGTGTATAGTAGTGAACATGAACATAAAACAACAATAAAAAGTGTACATATCAAGTTTGATGGTTCGGAATTGCTCAACTCTCTCTACGAAAGAGCTTTTATCATTTTTGTCCATTCGGGAACGAAAGTTGGTCTTTTGGCAATGAAACAATCTATGGAGCCTACACTAACGAGATTTTAATTAAAATAACAGTAAAAATAGTACATTGACCAACATCAATGGTTTAAAATTGCCCAACTCTCTTTATGGAGAAGTTTTAACGAATTTATCCAATTGAGAACAAAAAGTTCATATTTTGGCAACGAAACAAACTACAAAGCCTATACTTGTAAAATTTGACATAAAACAACAATAAAAAATGTACACCAACCAACTTTGATGGTTCAATTGGGAATGAAAATTAATCTTTTGTTAATGAAACAATCTATGAAGCATAAACTTGTAAATTTGGAAACAAAGCAACAATAAAAAGTGTACAGCTATCAACTTTCATGGTTCGGAATTGCTCAACTCTCTCTGTGGAAGAGTTTTAATGATTTTATCCATTTGGGAATGAAAAGTTGGTCTTTTGGCAACGAAACAATATACGAAGTCTATACTCATAAAACCTTGATGGTTCAGAATTGCACAACTCTCTCCATGGAGAAGCTTTTAACGATTTTATCCCATTGAGAAAAAAAGTAGGTCTTTTTGCAAAGAAACAATCTACAAAACCTATACTAGTAAAATTTAATATAAAATAACAATAAAAATTGTACAACGATCAACCTTGATGGTTCGAAATTGCACAATTCTCTCCATAGGAGAGATTTAGAAACTAAAGTTACTCTTTTGGCGACGAAACAATCTACGACGAATATACTCGTAAAATTTGATATAAAATAACAATAAAAAGTGCACACTTATCAAATTTGATTATTTGTAATTTCTCAACTTTCTCCAAGGAGCAACTTTTAACTGTTTTGTCCATTTAGGAAAGAAAGATGGTCTTTTGGCAACAAAACAATCTACAGTGCCTATACTCATGAAATTTGACAAAAAAATACAATAAAAAGTGCATACATATTAAATTTGATAGTTTCAAATTGCTCAACTTTCTCTAAGGAGGAACTTTTCACGGTTTAGTTCATTTGGGAACAAAAGTTGGTCGTTTGGCAAAAAAATAATCTACGGAGCCTATACCGCTAAAATTTGACATAAAATAACAATAAAAATTGGACATTGATCAAACTTGATGGTTTAGAATTGCCCAACTCTCTCCATAGAGGAGCCTTTAATGATTTTCTGCAATTGAGACTGAAAGTTGGTATTTTTGAAACGAAACAATCTATGAAGTGTATACTACTAAATTTGGACATAAAACACTAATAAAAAGTGTGCACCTATCAACCTTGATGGTTCAAAATTGCTCAACCCTCTCCATGGAGGCAAGGTTTTCAGAACCGGACCGGTCATCGAACCGGAAAAAATTTCGGTTTATGGTTCAATGGTTCAACCGGGGTTCGAACCGGTTTCAATATATTTTAATATTTAATATATATTTAATTACTTATTAAATATTACACATAAAATAACAAAATAAATTTCATACTTCATAATCCATCTAAAAAAATAGCATACTATTTTATAAAATTTAACAATACCAATGCTCATAATCATTCTTAATCATAAATACTAAATAGTCAAGTTTTAACTTTTAAATGTTAAACATAACATAAAAAAGTGAGATCAAAGTATCAATTATCAAACCAAAAGAGATATAAATTACAAAGTCCAATTACTTCAAAGTTCAAATCATAATTCATAAGCAGTACAAGTTGTTCATAACAATATTAATACAAAACATATCCAAATACTCCAAATCATAACTAGTACAAGTTGTTCATAACCATATTAATACAAGAAGCACATAACAAAGTCTAAACTCCAAACCAAAAGATCCAAAAGTAGTACAAGATCAAGCTAAATGCATCTCCAAACTCTAAAGTCCAAATTAGGATCAAGCCTCACCACTGCCACCATCATTTATGGTTCTACACTTTCACTTGTAGCACCAATATTAATTTGAACACCATCACCATCATCTCCAAATGATGTCAAGTCGATATCCTCATTATCCATATCATCAACGACATTCTCATCTAAAATTCAATGAAAGAATAAAAAATCATAATCTTATAAACCAACCAACAATAAAATAAATATTAATAACATTTCGTGATCTTACGGTATTGAGTGTTTGTCTCAATTGTCAAATCTGTTATATCATCATCATAAAGCATCCTCTGTAAGTCATCATAGTCGATAAATGCATTATCCCCCTCATCATCAACAATCCAAAATTCAGTCTCATCAATGCATTCATAATCAACAGGATCATAAGATTTCTTTTTATATTTACCCCTACAAAGTACAAACATGTATGCAATAACATAATCAATTAAAAATAAAATCTAAACATTAAGTACATAAGTATAGTCAAAGTCTCAAAGATAAGTTTTAAAGTATTACCTGTTTTTTAAACGTAAATTATATTGCACAAAAACAAGATCATTGAGTCTTTGATGCTCCAATCTATTTCTTCTTTTGTTGTGCACACGTTCAAAGACACTCCAATTTCTCTCACACCCCGAAGATGCTGAAGTTTGTCCAAGAATCCGGATAGCTAGCCTTTGCAAATTAGGAGCGCTATGCCCAAAAGTCCTCCACCATTCATCTAAAACATATCATGAAATGCATAACAAATTAGCAAATATAATAAATAGAATATAAAAAACACATGTTTAACATTACCTAGTTGCATATTCTTGCAAGTAGTGTAAGCTAACTCTCGCCCAAAACTCTCCAAACGATCCCGAAATAATTTTGTTTCATTTACAACAGTCGGCTGCATAATATCTGAAAAATTGTTCTCTATGATATCAAGAAGCCCTTTCATCACTTCAAGATTATTGCAAAAGTTGTCACTATCATATTGGAAAGCTGGATTCAACCAATAAGCTGCAGCATGGACACGCTTTCTCAAGTGTTTGTCCCAACGATCCTTGATGATATCTGTATAAGTCTTATGCAATCGACTTTTCATCCTGAACAACTTCTGAATTCCCATTTCCACCCTATTAATCCCATCATATATATATATCCAAGGGCAGGTCTTTCATTAGAATCAGCAATACGCAATAAGCGCATAATAGGACTAACAATTTGCACAACAACGAGAACATCATTCCAAAACTTATTATCAAGAATAATGTTCACAACCACTTTTCCTTTCTTATCTCTTGAATATCTAGAATCAATAAAATCCTTGCTAGTCACTAAAGCTTGTAGATCATGTCGATGCTCATGAAGACTACTCAATGCTGGACGAATAATTTCCTTCCAACCCGCTCTTCTCCTTAACCAAGATAACAAGTATATATGATTGTACAAAAATTTAGTTATCTTGGATGCACGAGATGCAAGGTGACTCACATACTCCAACTTATCAAAATCTTTCAGAATCAAATTCAGACAATGACATGCACATGGAGACCACTCAATATTGATATATTTTTTACTAATCATCTTCCCAGCTGCAGCAAAATTAGATCCATTGTTTGTCACCGTATGAACAATATTGGAGTGTCCAATATATTCAACAACTTCATCAAACATGATAAACAAAGCATTTGCATCTTTAACAACATCAGAAGCATCAACAGATTTTAGAAATATTGTTCCTTTTGGACAATAAACAAGGAAATTAATCAATGTGCGATGTCCTATAACATCAGTCCAACCATCACCCATAATCGTACACCCCGTATCTTTCCAAGTATTTCGTAAAGAATCAACAAACAATTGTACTTCCCTTTTCATATCTTTAAACAAAGTAACCCTCATAGCATGATAACTAGGACCTTTATATTCAGGACCAATAGCAATTGAAGCATCCAAAGCAGATTGATAATAAACTGAGTTCAATGCATTAAAAGGTATACATGCATCATACATCCATCTAGCCCAAGCCATATTTGCCCTATGCACAGCTTCTTTCGTAGATAAAGCACTACGTATGGAAGGTTGAGCTCCTGGGGTAGTACGTGGAGCAAAAGAAGCAATTTTTTGTCCCTTCCCACGCTCATTAATTGAGATTACTCTCTTCTTAATAGGAGGATTTTCCTCTTGAGAATCTCCATATGGATTTTCCCTTTCGAACCTTTCCTCAGCATCTAATTTTTTATCTACATGGGATTTCAAGTTTTCTTCCATATCATGTCTAACTTCATATGGAACTTTTGGACATCTAACAACTTGTCCCTTTTTCCATGCAAGGTGTTGTTTCAATCTATGAATGCCCCCACCTCTAAATTTCCTTGAACAATACAAGCAGGTGTAGATTTTGGTACCTTTACTGTCAATCTCAAATTTGACATGGCCCCAAGCTGGGTCAGTTTTTTGACGTGCCCCTCCCCCACTTCCAGAATCAATAGATGCAGTAGTAGGAGCATTCGCAGGGCATGAAGCAGCTGCACTTGGAGTTTCAGCAGAGTGAGCAGTAACAGGAGTTGAAGCAGCTATAGAATTATGCTCAGAAGACATGCTGCAGTTCACAATTTCACAATTTGTAATCCATCACAATTATAATTTGTAATCCATCACAATTTTACAGAAATGATGCTGCAATGTTTACACTCTAAACAGTTAACAAAACAAATCCATCACAATTGTAATTCAATTGCTCTCTAAGTTAGCAGATTTTATGGACTTACGGTACAAAAATCCAACATTCAAACTACTTAAAGATAAACTTTTCAAACTACTTAATGATCAAAAGAATGAAAGATCCAAAAATTCAAACAAAACTGTAAGACAAAAATCACGACCCACCTTATATAGCAGCAAAAGTATTGAGGAATGAGGACTGAGGAGATGGTGGCCGGTGAGTGGTGGTGATCGCCTGATCGGGGAGTGGTGGTCGATAGCTCAGTCGACTGAAGCTACGGCCTACGAGGCGATGTCTAGATGGAGGCGGAGGCGGAGGCGCGCTGTAGTGGATGAATGGAGCTGGACCTGCGGCGCTGGAGTAGAGGTCCTGGAGGCTGCGCACGTCGTGAAGACCTTGCTGTGAAGTGGAGAAGCACAGCAGACTAGCAGAGTCGGGCAGGGGATGAACTGAAGAGTGAAGTCTCGAGCGGAAGTCGGAAGACTCGAAACTCGGAACAGACAAAATTGAGAAGCTAGGGTTTCTGTTTTTTTTTTCTTCTGTAACTTACCATGAAACGACGCCGTTTCAGGGGTAAAATGAGTTTCATTTTATCCAAAGCGGCGTCATTTCACTGATATTGAGAACCGGCTGGTTTTCATGGACCGGCCGGTTCAAACGATCAAACCGTGAACCGGCCGGTTCTCAAAATCTAGCTCGGTTCTCAATGTGTCCAGTTTACAGTGTGTGACCCGGACCGGATTAGGGCCCGGTGACCGGTTGGACCGGTCGGACCGGTCGGTCCGGTTTTAAAAACCTTGCATGGAGGTGCTTTTAACGATTTTGCCTATTTGGGAATGAAAGTTGATATTTTGGCAATGAAACAGTCTACGAAGCATATACTAGTAAATTTGGATATAAAGCACCAATAAAAAAGTGTACACCTATCAACATTGATGATTCGGATTTGCTTAACTCTCTCTATGGTAGAGTTTTAACTGTTTTTTCCATTTAGGAAAGAAAGTTGGTCTTTCGGCAACAAAATAATCTACGAAGCTTATACTCGTAAAATTTGACAAAAAAAAAAAAAAATTAGTACACCAACCAACTTTGATGGTTCGAAATTGCTCAACTCACTCCATAGAGTAGCTTTTAATGATTTTGTCCAATTGAGAATAAAAGTTGGCCTTTTGCAAAGAAACAATCTACGGACCATATACTAGTAAAATTTTACATAAAATAACAATCAAAAGTGGAAACCAACCAAAATTGATTGTTCCTGATTGCTTAACTCTCTCCATAAAGAAGTTTTTAACGATTTTGTCCAATTGAGAACGAAAGTGGGTCTTTTGGCAACGAAAGAATCCATGGAGTCGATACTTGTAAAATTTGACATAGAATAACAATAAAAATAGTACACTGACCAACTTTGATAGTTCAAATTGCCGAGCTCCCTCCATAGAGAAGCTTTTAAGGGCTTCGTCCAATTGAGAACGAAACTTGATCTTTTGACAACAAAACAATATACGAAGCCTATATTCATAAAATTTGACATCAAATAATAATAAAAATAGTACACCGACCAACTTTGATGGCTCTAAATTGCCTAACTCTGTCCATAGAGAAGCTTTTAAAGGTTTTGTCCAATTGAGAACGAAAGTTGGTCTTTTGGCAACGAAACAATCTACAAAGCATATAATACTAAATTTGGACATAATGAAACAATAAAAAGTGTACACCTATAAACTTTGATGGTTCGAATTTGCTCAACTTTCTCAATGGAGAAATTTTTTTCAAATTTGTCCTTTTGCGAACAAAAGTTGCTCTTTTGGCAAGAAAATAATCTATAGAACCTATACTCATAAAATTTGATATAAAGTAACTATTAAAGTTGCACACTGACCAATTTTGATGGTTCAAAATTGCCCAACTCACTTCTTAGAGAAGCTTTTAACGATTTTTTCCAATTAAGCACGAAAGTTGGTATTTTCACAAAGAAACAATCTACGGAGGCTATACTCATAAAGTTTGACATAAAATAACAATAGTATAGTACACCGAGCAACTTTGATGGTTTACAATTGCCCAACTCATTCCATATAGAAGCTTGTAACGATTTTCTCCAATTGAGAATGAAAGTTGGTCTTTTGGCAAATAAACCATCTACGGAGCCCAATCTAGTAAAATTTGACATAAAATAATAATAAAAAGTTGTCACTGACCAAACTTGATTGTTCAGATTTGTCCATGTCTCTCCATAAAGAAGCTTTTAATGGTTTTGTCCAATTGAGAACGAAAGTTAGTCTTTTGGCAACGAAACAATCTATGAAGCGTATGCTAGTAAATTTGGACAAAAAGAAATAATAAAAAGTGTACACCTACCAACCTTGATGGTTCGGATTTACTAAACTCTCTCCATGGAAGAGTTTTTAACGGTTTTGTCCATTTGGGAACGAAAGTTGGTCGTTTGGCAACGAAATTATCTACAGAGTCTATACTCATAAAATTTGACATCAAATAACAATAAAAATAGTACAACAACAAACTTTGATGGTTTGAAATTGCCCAACTCTCTCCATAAAGAAGCTTTTGAAAGGTTTTGTCTATTTGGAAATGAAAGTTGGTCTTTGGACAATAAAACAATCTACGATGCCTATACTAGTAAAATTTAACATAAAATAACAATAAAAAGTTGACACCGACCAAACTTGATTGTACAGATTTGCCCAGATCTCTCCATAAAAAAAGTTTTTTGGTTTTTTCCATTTGCGAACGAAGGTTGGTATTTTGACAATAAACAATCTACGAAGCGTATGCTATAAATTTGGACATAAAACAACAATAAAAGTATAAACCTATCAACTTTGATGATTCAGATTTGCTCAACTCTCTTCATGAAACAACTTTTAACGAGTTTGCACATTTGGAATGGAAAGTTGGTCTTTTAGAAACCAAAATATCTATGGCGCCTATGCTCATAAGTATGATTGAAAATAATAATAAAAAGTGCACACCGATAAAATTTTATAGTTCAAAATTGTTCAACTCTCTCCAATGAGTGACTTTTAATGGTTTTGTTCATTTAGGAACAAAAGATGGTCTTTTGGCAACGAAACAATCTATGGCTCCTATACTCCTAAAATTTGACATAAAAATACAATAATAAGTGCACACATATCAAATTTGGTAGTTCGAAACTGCTCAAATTTCTCCAAGAAAGAAATTTTTAACGGTTTTGTCCATTTGGGATTGAAAGTTGGTGTTTTGGCAATGAAACAATCTACGAAGCCTACACTCTTGAGTCTTGACATAAAATAACTATAAAATTTGTACATCGTCCAAACTTGATGCTTCAGAATTGCTCAACTCTCTCTATCGAGGAGCTTTTAATGATTTTGCCTATTTGGGAATGAAAGTTGGTCTTTTGGCAATGAAACAATATACCGAGCCTATACACGTAAAATTTGACATAAAATCACCATAAAAATTTGACATAAAATCACCATAAAATAGAACACCTACTAACATCGATGTTTTAAAATTGAAAAACTCTCTCCATAGAGAAGTTTTAAATGATTTTGTGCAATTGAGAACGAAAGTTAGTTTTTTGGCAATGAAACAATTTACACAGTGTATAATACTAAATTTGGACATAAATTAACAATAAAAAGTGTACACTATCAACTTTGATTTTTCAAATTTGCTCAACTCACTCCATGGAGGAGCTTTTAACGGTTTTGTCCATTTTGGAATGAAAGTTGAATTTTGGGCAACGAAACAATCTGCAGAACCTATAATCATAAAATTTGACATAAAATAATATTAAAAATAGTACACAGGCCAATTTTGATGTTTCCAAATTGCCCAACTCATGCCATATAGAAGCTTTTAATGATTTTTTCCAATTAAGAATGAAAGTTCGTCTTTTGGCAAGAAAATAGTAAATGGAGCCTATACTTGTAAAATTGGACATAAAAAAAAGTGTACAAAAACCAACCTTGACGGTTTGAAATTGCCCAACTCTCTTCATAGAGAAGCTTTTAGTGGTTTTGCCCAATTGAGAATGAAAATTGGTCTTTTGGCAATGAAACAATCTACGAAGCGTATACTAGTAAATTTGGACTGAAAGCAACAATAAAAAGTGCACATCTATCAACTTGGATGGTTTCGAATTGCTCAACTCTCTACATGAGGAAGCTTTTAACGTTTTTGTCCATTAGGGAATGAAAGTTGTTATTTTGGCATACATATAATCTACAAAGCCTATACCAGTAAAATTTGACATAAAATAATAATAAAAAGTGGACACCGACCAAACTAGATGGTTCAGAATTGCCCAACCCTATCCATAAAGAATCTTTTAATGGTTTTGTCCAATTTCGAACTGAAGTTGGTCTTTCAATAAAGAAACAATGTACAGAGCCTATACTAGTAAAATTTGACATAAAATAACATTAAAAAGTGGACAGTGAAAAAACTTGATGGTTTAGAATTATCCAACTATCTTCATAAAGAAGCTTTTAACGGTTTTGTCCAATTAGGAACGAAAGTTGGTCTTTTGGAAATGAAACAACCTATGAAGCATATACTAGTAAATCTAGACGTAAAACAAAAATAGAAATTGTACACCTATCAACTTTGATGATTCGAATTTGCTCAACTCTTTTCATGAAAGAGCTTTTCACGAGTTTGCACATTCGGTAACGAAAGTTTGTCTTTTCGCAGTGACACGATCTACGGTGCCTATAGTCATAAAATTTGACATAAAATAACAATAAAAAGGGTACACCAATCAAAGTTGATAGTTCATAATTGCTCAACCTTCTCCAAGGAAACACTTTTAACAGTTTTGTCCATTTGGGAACGAAAGATGACATTTTGGTAACGAAACAATCTACGGCGCCTATACTTATAAAATTAAAAATAAAAATAAAATAAAATGTGCATACAGATCAAATTTGATTGTTCGAAATTGCTCAACTTTTTCCATGGAGGAACTTTTAACGATTTGGTCCATTTGGGAACGAAAGTTTATCTTTTGGCAATGAAACAATCTACGAAACCTATACTTTTGAAATCAGACATAAAATAACAATACAAAATTGTACACTGACAAAACTTATGCTTCGGAATTGCTCAACTCTCTCCATGGAGGAGCTTTTAACGATTTCGCCCATTCGGGAACGAAATTTGGTCTTTTGACAATAAAACAATATACTGAGCCTATACTCATAAAATTTGACTTAAATATCAGTAAAAATAGTACGCAGACCAACATCGATGGTTTAAAATTGTCCAACTCTCTTCATAGAGAAGCTTTAAACAGTTTTGTGCAATTGAGAATGAAAATTATTCTTTTGGCAACGAAACAATCTACGAAGCGTATATAGTAAATTTGGATAGAAAGCAACAATAAAAAGTGTACACCTATCAACTTTGATCGATCTCATTTGCTCAACTCTCTCCATGAAGGAGCTCTTAATAGTTTTGTCCATTTGGGAATAAAACTTGGTCTTTAGGCAACGAAACAATCTACAGAGCCTATACTCATAACATTTGACATAAAATAATAGTAAAAATAGCACATCGACTAATTTTGATGGTTCAAAATTGTCCAACTCTCTCCATAAAGAAGCTTTTAATGCTTTTGTCAAATTAAGAATGAAAGTTGGTCCTTTTGCAACAAAACAATATACAAAGCATATACTAGTAAATTTGAAAATAAAGCAACAATAAAAAGTGCACATCTATCAACCTTGATGGTTTAGAATTACTCAAGTATCTCCATGGAAGAGCTTTTAATGGTTTTGTCTATTTGGGAACTAAAGTTGGTCTTTTAGCAAAGAAATAATATACAGAGCCTATACCTGTAAAATTTGACATAAAATAACAATCAAAAGTGGACACTGATCAAACTTGATGGTTCAGAATTAAGCAACTCTCTCCATAGAGTGGTTTTTAACGGTTTTATCCTATTGATAACGAAAGTTGGTCTTTTGAAAATGAAACAATCTATGAAGTGTATACTAGTAAATTTGGACAAAAAGCACCAATAAAATGTATACACCTATCAACCTTGATGGTTCGGAATTGTTGAACTCTCTCCATGAAGGAGCTTTTAACGATTTTGTCTAATTGAGAACGAAAGTTGATCTTTTGGCAAAGAAACAATCTACGGAGCCTATACTAGTAAAATTTGACATAAAATAATAATAATAAGTGAAAAGCGACAAAACTTGATTTTTTCGAATGGCCCATCTCTCTCCATAAAGAAGCTTTTAACTGTTTTATCCAATTGAGAATGAAAGTTGGTTTTCTGGAAATGAAACAATCTATGGAGCCTTTACTCGTAAAATTTGACATCAAATAATAATAAAAATAGTATACTGAACAACTTTGATGGTTCTAAATTGCCCAACTCTCTCCATAGAGAAGCTTTTAACAGTTTTGTCAAATTGAGAACGAAAGTTGACATTTTGCCAATGAAACAATCTACGAATTGTATACTATTAAATTTGGACATAAAACAACAATAAAAAGTGTTCATTTATGAACTTTGATGGTTCGGATTTGCTCGACTCTTTCCACGGAGGAGTTTTTAACAGTTTTGTCCATTTGGGAACGAAAGTTACGCTTTTGCAATAAAACAATCTACGGAGCCTATACTCGTAAAATTTGATATAAAGTAACAATAAAAATTATACACCGATCAACTTTGCTGGTTCAAAATCGCCTAACTCACTCCATAAAGAAGTTTTTAACGATTTTGTCCATTTGATAACAAAGGTTTGTATTTTAGAAAAGAAACAATCTACGGAGCCTATATACTAGTAAAATTTAACATAAAATAACAATAAAAAGTTGACACCGACCAAACTTGATTGTTGAGATTTACCCAACTCTCTCCAGAAAGAAGCTTTGAACGGTTTTGTCCAATTGAGAACTAAAGTTGATCTTTTAGCAACGAAACAATCTATGAAGCATATAGTAGTAAATTTGGACAAAAAGAAACAATAAAATGTGTATACTTATCAACATTGATTGATTGGATTTGCCCAACTCTCTTCATGGAGAAATTTTTAACGGTTTTGTCCACTTGGAAATGAAAGTTGATCTTTTGACAACAAAATTATCTGTGGAGCCTATAATCATAAAATTTGACATCAAATAACAATAAAAATAGTACATCAACCGACTTTGATGGTTCAAAATTGGCCAACCCACGCAATAGAGAAGCTTTTAACGATTTTCTCCAATTGAGAACCAAAATTGGTCTTTGGGCAAAGAAACAATCTACGGATCCTATACTAGTAAAATTTGACAAAAAATAGCAATAAAAAGTGGACACCAACCAAAATTTATTGTTCAGAATTGCCCAAATCTCTCCATAAAGATGCTTTTTTCGGTTTTGCCCAATTGAGAACGAAGGTTGGTCTTTTGCCAACGAAAAAATCTACAAAGCGTATACTAGTACACTTCGAAATAATACAACAATAAAAGTGTAGACCTATGAACTTTGCTGGTTCGGATTTGCTCAACTCTCCTCATGAAAGAGCATTTAACGAGTTTGGACATTTGGGAACTAAAGCTAGTCTTTTGGCAACGAGACAATCTACTACGGCTATACTTATAAAATTTGACATAAAATAAAAATAAAAAGTAAATACAAATCAAATTTGATAGTTCGAAATTGCTCAACTTTCTCCAAGAAATAAATTTTAACAGTTTTGTCCATTTCAGAATGAAAGTTGGTCTTTTGGCCATGAAACAATCTACGGAGCCTATACTCTTGAAACTTGACATAAAATAACAATAAAAAGTGTACATCAATCAAATTTGATGCTTCGAAATTGCTCAACTCTCTCTATGGAGGAGCTTTTGAGGATTTTATTCATTTGGGAAGGAACGTTGGTCTTTTTGCAATGAAATAATATACCAAGCCTATACTCGTAAAATTTGATATAAAATAACAATAAAAATAGTACACCCACTAATATTGATGGTTTGAATTGCCTACTCTCTCCATAGAGAAGCTTTAAACGATTTTGTGTAATTGAGAGCGGAAGTTGGTCCTTTGGCAATGAAACAATCTTCAAAGCGTATACTAGTAAATTTAAACATAAACAATAACAAAAACTGTACACCTATCAACTTTGATGGTTTGGATTTGCTCAACTCTCTCCATGGAGGAGTTTTTAATGGTTTTGTCCATTTTGGAACGAAAATTTATATTTTGCCAACAAAACAATCTACTGAGCCTATTCTTGTAAAATTTAACATAAAATAACAATAAAAACTGGACACCGACCAAACTTGATTCTTCATAATTGCCCAACTATCTCCATAAAGAAGCTTCTAATGGTTTCGTCCAATTGAGAACGAAGGTTGGTCTTTTGGCAACAAAAGAATCTATGAAGCGTATATTAGTAAATGTGGGCATAAAGCAATAATAAAAAGTGTACACCCATCAACTTTCCATAGATGAGGTTTGAACGGTTTTGTCCATTTGGAAATGAAAGTTGCTCTTTTGGCAATGAAATAATTTACGGAGCCTATACTCGTAAAATTTGACATAAAATAACAGTAAAAATAGTACACCAACTTGATGGATCAAAAATTCTCAACTCACTCCATAGAGAAGCTGTTAACGATTTTGTACAATTGAGAACAAAAGTTGGTCTTTTAGCAAAGAAACAATCAATAGAGCATATACTAGTAAAATTTGACAAAAAATAGCAATAAAAAGTGGACACCGACCAAACTTGATTGTTCAGAATTGCCCAACTCTCTCCATAAAGAAGCTTCAAATGGTTTTGCCTAATTAAGAACAAAAGTTGGTACTTTGACAACGTAACAAAATATGAAGCGTATACTAGTAAATTTGGACATAAAGCAACAACAAAAAGTGTACACCTATTAATTTTGATTGTTCGAATTTGCTCAACTCTGTTCATGAAAGAGCTTTTAACGAGTTTGCACATTTGTGAAGGAAACTTGGTCTTTTAGCAACAAGAAAATATACGGCACTTATAATCATAAAATTTGACATAAAATAACAATAAAAAGTGGACACCGATAAAATTTGATAGTTTGAAATTGCTCAAATCTCTCCAATGTGGAACATTTTACAGTTTTGTTTATTTCAAAACTAAAGATGGTCTATTGGTAATGAAACAATTTATAGCGTCTATACTCGTAAATTGACATAAAAATAAAATAAAAAGTGCACACAGATCAAAATTATTAGTTCAAAATTCCTCAACTTTCTCCAAGAAAGAAATTTTAACGGTTTTGTCAATTTAGGAATGAAAGTTGGTCTTTTGGCGATGAAACAATCCACGAAGCCTATACTCTTCAAACTTGACATAAAATAACAATAAAAAGTGTATACCGATCAAACTTGATGCTTTGGAATTGCTCAACTTTCTCCATGGAGGAGCTTTTAACGATTTTTTCCATTTGAGAACGAAAGTTGGTCTTTTGGCAATGAAACAATATATTGAGCCTATACTCGTAAAATTTGACATCAAATAACAATAAAAATAGTATACTGACCAACTTTGATTGTTCAAAATTGCCCAACTCTCTCCATAGAGAAGCTTTTAATGATTTTGTCCAATTGAGAACGAAAGTTGCTCTTTTGGTAAGAAAACAATCTACGGATCCTATACTAGTAAAATTTGACATAAAATAACAAAAAAAGTGTACACCGACCAATCTTGATAATTCAGAATCGCCCAACTCTCTCCATGGAGAAGCTTTTAATGGTTTTGTCCAATTGAGAATGAAAGTTGGTCTTTTGGCTACGAAACAATCTACAAAGCGTATACTAATCAATTTGGACATAAATCAACAATAAAAAGTCTACATCTATCAACTTTGATGGTTCGGAATTAGTCAACTCTCTCCATGGAGGAGCTTTTAACGATTTTGCCCATTTGGGAACGAAAGTTGGTCTTTTGGCAACGAAAAAATCTATGGAGCCTATACTCGTAAAATTTAACATAAAATAACAATAAAACGTGGTCACCGACCAGACATGATTATTCAAAATTGCCCAACTCTCTTCATAAAGAAGCTTCTAATAGTAATGTCCAATTGAGAATGAAAAATGGTCTTTTGGCAACGAAAAAATCTACGGAGCCTATACTCATAAAATTTGACATAAAATGACAATAAAAAGAGGACACCGACCAAACTTGATTGTTCATAATGGCCCAACTCTCTCCATAAAGAAGCTTCTAACGGTTTTGTACAATTGAGAACGAAAGTTGGTATTTTGACAATGAAACAATTTATGAATCATGTACTAATAAATTTAGACATAAATCAATAATAAATAGTGTACAGCTATTAACTTTAATGGTTCATATTTGCTCAAACCTTTTCATAATAGCTCTTTTAATGAGTTTGCACATTTGGGAACAAAAGTTGGTCTTTTGCCAACAAGACAATCTAAGGCGCATACGCTCATAAAATTGGACATAAAATAACAATAAAAACTACATATCGACAAAATTTGATAGTTCGAAATTGCTTAACTCTCTCCAAGGAGAAACTTTTAACGGTTTTGTTCATTTCGAAACGAAAGATGATATTTTGACAACGAAACAATCCACGATGCCTATAATCATAATATTTCACATAAAAATACAATAAAAAGTGCACGCAGATCAAATTTAATAGTTCCAAATCGTTCAATTTTCTCCAAGAGAGAAGTTTTAACGGTTTTGTCCATTTGGGAACAAAAGTTGGTCTTTTCTCGATGAAACAATCTACGGAGCCTATACTCCTAAAACTTGAAATAAAATAACAATAAAAAGTGTACATAGACCAAACTTGATGCCTCGGAATTGATCAACTCTCTCCATGAAGGAGCTTTTAACGATTTTATCCATTTTGGAATGAAAGTTGGCCTTTTAGCAATGAAACAATATACCGAGCCTATAGTCGAAAATTTGACATAAAATAACAATAAAAATAGTACACCGACCAACATTGATGGTTTAAAATTGCACAACTCTCTCCATAGAGAAGCTTTTAATGGTTTTGTGCAATTAAGAACGAAAGTTGGTATTTTGGCAATGAAACAATCTACGAAGTGTATAATAGTAAATTTGGACATAAAACAACTATAAAAAGTGTACACCTATCAACTTTGATAGTTCGGATTTTCTCAACTCTCTCCATGAGGAGCTTTTAACGGTTTTATTCATTTGGGAATGAAATTTGATCTTTGGGCAACGAAACAATCTATGGAACCTATACTCATAAAATTTGACATAAAATAACAATAAAATTAGTTCACCGACCAACTTTGATAATTCAAAATTTCTTAACTCTCTCCATTGAGAAGCTTTTAATGATTTTGTCCAATTCAGAACGAAAGTTGGTCTTTAAGCAAGAAAAATATATAAGGAACTTATACTAGTAAAATTTTACATCAAATAACAAAAATAGTGTTTATCGACCTACCTTGATGGTTTCGAATTGGCCAATTCTCTCCAAAGAAGAGCTTTTAATGATTTTGTCCAATTGAGAACGAAACTTGGTCTTTTGGCAACGAAACAACCTAAAAAGCGTATACTAGTAAATTTGGACATAAAGCAACAATAAAAAGATCACATCTACCAACTTTGATAGTTCGGAATTGCTCAACCCTCTCTATGGAGGTTCCTTTAAACGTTTTGTCTAATTTGGGAACGAAAGTTTATCTGCTGGCAATGAAACAATATAAGGAGCTTACTCTTGTCAAATTAGAATAAAAATCACACTAAAAAGTGTGCACCTATCAACTTTGACGGTTCGAAATTGATCAACTCTCTCCATATAGAAGATTTAAACGGTTTCGTGCAATTGAGAATGTAAGTTTGTCTTTTGGCAATGAAACAATCGACAAAGCATATAATAGTAAATTTAGACATAAAGCAACAATAAAAAGTGTACACCTATCAACTTTGATGGTTCGGATTTACTCAACTCTCTCCATAGAGGAGCTTTTAACGGTTTTGTCCATTTGGAAATAAAAGTTGATATTTGTCTACGAAACAATCTACAGAACCTATACTCATAAAATAACAATAAAAAATATACCGACCAACTTTGATGGTTCAAAATTGTCCAAGTCTCTCCATAGAGAAGCTTTTAACGATTTTGTCCAATTGAGAATGAAAGTTTGTATTTTGGCAACAAAACAGTCTACAAAAGCCTATATTAGTAAAATTTGACATACAATAACAAAAAAGTGTACATCGGCCAACCTTAATGGTTTGGAATTGCCCAACTCTCTCCATAGAAGAGTTTTTACTTGTTTTGTCCAATTGAGAATGAAAGTTGATCTTATGACAACGAAACAATCTACGAAGCATATACTAGTAAATTTGGACTTAAAGTAACAATAAAAAGTGAACATCTATCAACTTTGATGGTTCGGAATTGCTCAACCCTCTCCATGGAGGTTCCTTTAAAGGTTTTATCTAATTTGGAAACGAAAGTTCGTCTTCTAGGAATGAAACAATCTAAGGAGCCTATTCCCGTCAAATTCAAATTAAAATGACAATAAAAAGTGTCAACCCATAAACTTTCAGGATTCAGAATTGACCTCTTCATATAGGAGCTTTTAACGATTTTTTCCATTTGGGAACGAAAGTTGGTCTTTTGCCAATGAAACAGTCTATGGAGCTCATACTCGTTAAATTTGACATAAAATAATACGAAAAATGTAAACTGATCAACTTTTATAATTCGGAATTGCTCAACTCTCTCCATGGAGGATCCTTTAAAGGGTTTTTTTCTGATTTAGAATGAATGTTTTTATTGACTCTATAGATTTTTTTTTGCCAAAAGACGAACTTTCATTCTTAATTGGACAAAACCGTTAAAAACACCTCAGTGGAGAGACTTGAGTAATCAGGTTTTTTCTAATTTGGAATGAATATTTTTCTTTTGGCAATGAAATAATCTAAGAAGCCTATTGTCATTATTATACATAAAATAAAAATAAAAAGTGTACACCCTCAACTTTGATGGTTCGGAATTGCTCAACTATTTCCATGGAGGTGCTTTTAACGCATTTGACCATTTGAGAACAAAATTTTGTCTTTTGGCAAATAAATAATTTATGCAGCCTATCCTCATAAAATTCGAAATAAAATAACAATAAAAGTGTACACTGATTGACTTCGAGGTTTCCTAATTATTCAACTCTCTCCATTGAGGAGTTTTTAACGGTTTTGTCCAATTGAGACTAAAAATTGGTTTTTTGGCAAAAAAGTGCACATCTATCAACTTTGATGGTTCGAAATTGCTCAACCCTCTTCATGCAGGTTCCTTTAAAGGTTTTTGGGAATGAAAGTTTGTCTCAGGCAATGAAACAATCTAAGCCTATTGTCGTCAAATTAGAATTAGAATGAATATAAAAAGTGGGTACCCATTAACTTTCACGATTCGGAATTGATAAACTCTCTCCATAGAGAAGCTTTTAATGGTTTTGTCCATTTGGGAACTAAAGTTGGTCTTTTGCCAACGACACAATCTACGGAGCCTACGCTCATTAAATTTGACATAAAATATCAACGAAAACTGTACACCGATCAACTTTTATAATTCAGAATTGCTCAACTCTCTCTAAGGAGGATCTTTTAAAGGTTTTGTGTAATTTGAAATTAGATTTTTTATTTTGGCAATGAAGCAATCTAAGAAGCCTATTTTCATTAAATTATACATAAAATAAAAATAAAAAGTATACATGCTCAACTTTGATAGTTCATAATTGTTCAACTTCTTCCATGGAAGAGCTATTAACGGATTTGATGACTTGAGGACAAAAGTTTGTCTTTTGGCAACTAAACAATTTATGGAGCCTATACTACTAAAATTCAAAATAAAATAACAATAAAAGTGTACACTGATTGATTTCGAGGTTCTTAATTACTCAACTCTCTCCATGGAGGAGTTTTTAACAGTTTTGTCCAATTGCGAACGAAAGTTATTCTTTTGGCAAAGAAATAATCTATAGAGCCAACAATCATAAAATTAGACAAAAAATAACAACAAAAAGTGTGCAGCGATCAACTTTGAATATTTGCAATTGCTCAACTCTTCCATGATGGAGCCCTTAACGATTTTGTCCATTTGGTAATGAAAGTTCGTGTTTTGGCAACAAAACAATCTATAGAGTCCATACTAGTCAAATTTGACATAAAAAAGGAACAAAAAGTGTACACTGATTGACATCTACATTTCTTAATTGCTTTACTCTCTTCGTGGAGGAGTTTTAAAAGGTTTTGCCCATTCGAGATTAAAAGTTTTTTTTTTGGCAACGAAACAATCTATGGAGCCTATACTCATCAAATTTGACATAAAATATCAATGAAAAGTGTATAGCAATCAATTTTGATGTTTCAGAATTTATCAACTCTATCCATGGAGGAGCTTTTAACGGTTTTTTCCATTTGGGAATGAAAGTTTATCTTTGTGCAACGAAACAATCTATGGATCCTATATTCATAAAATTTGACATAAAATAACAGTAAAAATATTGCACCGACCAAATTTGATAGTTCAAAATTGTCCAACTCTCCCCATAGAGAAGCTTTTAACGATTTTGTCCAATTGAGAACGAAAGTTGGTCTCTTGGCAAGAAAACAAACTAAGGAGCCTATACTAGTAAAATTTGACATAAAATAACAAAAAAAATGTACACCGACCAACCTTGATGGATTGGAATTGTCCAACTCTCTCCATAGAGGAGCATTTAATGGTTTTATCCAATTGAGAATGAAAGTTAGTCTTTTGGAAATGAAACAATCTACGAAGCATATACTTGTAAATTTGGAAGTGAAACAATAATAAAAAGTGCACATCTATCAACTTTGATGGTTTGGAATTGCTCAACTCTCCCTATGGAGGAGCTTTTAACAGTTTTTCTATTTTGGAACGAAAGTTGATCTTTTTGCAATGAAATAATCTATGGAGCCTATACTGATAAAATATGACATAAAATAACAATAAAAAGTGGACACCGACTAAACTTGATGGTTCCTAGTTGCCCAACTCTCTCTATAGAAGAGCTTTTAACAGTTTTGTCCAATTCAGAATGAAATTTAGTCTTTAGGAAACGAAACAATCTATGAAGCGTATGCTAGTAGATTTGGACATAAAACAAAAATAAAAAGTTTACACCTATCAACTTTGATGGTTCGGATTTTCTTAACTCTCTCCATGGAGGAGTTTTCAACTCATTTGTCCATTTGGGGATGAAAGTTAGTATTTTGGCAACGAAACAATCTACTGAGCCTATACTCATAAAATTTGACATAAAATAGCAATAAAAAGTGGACAATGACGAAACTTGATTGTTCAGAATTTCCTAACTCTCTCCATAAAGAAGCTTCTAACTTTTTGTCCAATTGAGAACGAAAGTTGGTCTTTTGGCAACGAAACAATCTACGAAGCGTGTACTAGTAAATTTGGACATAAGCAACAATAAAAAGTTCACACCTCTCAATTGTCTCCATGAAGGAGCTTTTAACGGTTTTGTCCATTTGGGAACGAAAATAACAATAAAAAGTGGACACCGACCAAACTTGATGGTTCAGAAAACAATCTATGAAGTGTATACTAGTAAATTTGGACATAAAACAACAATAAAAAGTGTACACCTATCAACTTTGATGCTTTGTAATTGCTCAACTCTCTCCATGGATGAGCTTTTAATAGTTTTATCCATTTTGGAAAGAAAGTTCGTCTTTTGGCAACGAAACAATCTATGGAGCCTATACTCATAAAATTTGACATATAATAATAATAAAAAGTGGACATTTCCCAACTATCCCCATAAAGAAGCTTTTAACGGTTTTGTCCAATTGAGAATAAAAGTTGTTCTTTTAGCAAGGAAACAATCTACAAAGCGTATACTAGTAAATTTAGACACAAAACAACAATAAAATGTGTATATCAATCAACTTTGATGGTTTGGATTTGCTCAACTCTCTCCATGGAGGAGTTTTTAATGGTTTTGTCCATTACGGAATGAAAGTTAGTCTTTTGGTAATGAAACAATCTACAGAGCCTAAACTCATAAAATTTCACATAAAATAACAATAAAAATAGTACAACAACCAACTTTGATGGTTCAAAATTTCCCAACTCACTCCAAAGAGAAGCTTTTAACAATTTTGTTCAATTGCGAATGAAAGTTGGTCTTTTGGCAAGAAAACAATTTACAGAGCCTATACTCATCAAATTTAACATAAAATATCAACGAAATGTGTACACACTTCAACTTTTATAATTCAGAATTGATTAACTCTCTCCATGGAGAATCTTTTAAAGGTTTTGTCTAATTTAGAATGAAAGTTTATATTTTGGCAATGAAACAATCTAAGAAGCCTATTGTCATTAAATTATACATAAAAAAAAGTGTACACACTCAACTTTGAGGTTTGAGAATTGCTCTAGTCTTTCCATGGAGCAACTTTTAACAGATTTGACCATTTGAGAATAAAAGTTTGTCTTTTGGCAACTAAACAATTAACGGAGCCTATACTCAACTCTCTCCATGATGGAGCCTTTAACGGTTTTGTCCATTTGGTAATGAAAGTTTGTATTTTGGCAACAAAACAATCTATGGAGCCTATACTTCTCAATTTTGAAATAAAATAGCGACAAAAAGTGTACACCGATTGACATCTATCTTAATTGCTCTACTCTCTCCATGGAGGAGTTTTTAAAAGTTTTGTCATTTTGCAAACAAAAGTTTTTCTTTTGGCAATGAAACAATTTGTAGACCCTATATTCATCAAATTTGACATAAAATATCAATTAAAAGTGTGCACCAATCAACTTTGATGATTCAAAATTTCTCTACTCTCTCCATGGAGGAGCATTTAAGGGTTTTGTCCATTTGGAAATCAAAGTTGATCTTTGGGAACCAAAACAATCTTCGGAGCCTATACTCTTAAAATTTGACATAAAATAACAATAAAAATAGTCCACTCATCAACTTTGATGGTTCAAAATTGTCCGACATTCTCCATAGAGAATATTTTAACGATTTTGTCCTATTGAGAACGAAAGTTAGTCTTTTGGCAGGATTTGACATAAAATAACAAAAATGTTTACACCGACCAATCTTGAAGGTTCGGAATGGCCCAACTCTTTACATAGAGGAGCTTCTAATGGTTTTGTCCAATTGAGAACGAAAGTTGGTCTTTTGGCAACCAAACAACCTACGAAGCTAATACTAGTAAATTTGGACAAAAAACAACAATAAAAAGTGAACATCTATCAACATTGATGGTTTGGAATTGCTCAAGTATCTCCATGGAGGAGCTTTTAACGATTTTGTCCATTTTGAACGAAAGTTTGTCTTTTCACAATGAAACAATCTATGGAGCCTATACTCGTAAAATTTGATATAAAATAACAATAAAAATAGTACACCGATCAACTTTGATGGTTCAAAATTGCCCAACTCACTCCATAGGCAAGCTTTTAACGATTTTTTCCAATTGAGAATGAAGGTCGATCTTTTGGAAAGAAAACAATCTATGGATCCTATACCCGTCAAATCTAACATAAAATTTCAACAAAAAGTGCACATCAATCAACTTTTATAATTTAAAATTGCTCAACTCTCTCCATGGAGAATTATTTAAAGGTTTTGTATAATTTGGAATGAAAGTTTATCTTTTGGTAATGAAACAATCTAAGAAACCTATTGTCAATAAATTATACATAAAATAAAAATAAAAAGTGTACACGCTCAACTTTGAGGGTTAAGAATTGCTCAAATCTTTGCATGGGGGAGCTATACTCATAAATCCTTGCATGGAGGGGCTCAAAACTTTTGACTGTTTGAGAACAAAAGTTTGTATTTTGGCAACTAAACAATTTACGGGGCCTATACTCGTAAAATTTGAAATAAAATAACAACAACACGGGTATATTGATTGACTTCGAGGTTTCATAATTACTCAACTCTCTCCGTGAAAGTGTTTTTAACGTGATGACGTCTCAAACCTGTAAGTTACGAAGAAGTATCAGTTCAGGTCCAAACAAAGACTTCCTTGGTTCGATGATATAGTTCCTCAAAATGATGATCTTCTTGTTTGGTGGCTATCCTATATTAATGAGCAAACGTAAGCTAGAGGCCCGCCAGAGAGTGTTCTCTGGCGTTGGTGCTCCGATGCTTAAGTCAGATGCTAGCACAAAGAAGCTCTCCGAAGAACACTGCTCGGTGTTCTTGGGAAAAGAGTAAATAGTGTTTAAGTGAAAGAGTTGTGTCTTTTACCTGTGGGGCAACCCCTTTATATAGTGAAGATGGTTTCCATTAATAGAATTCAAGTGGTGGTGAATAATACCTTGCCAAATGAAGGAGTTACAGTTTTACCAGGAGTTACTATTCCGGAAGATGGGCACCTAGAGTAGAAGTTTCGATGTTGCTGACAGCTCTGCCACGTGTCTTATTCTCAGTGGAGAGGATAATTATCCTCATCATTTGCCCCCTCAGACCTGTGATTGGTCGTTTGGAACGACCAATGATAGGTCTGGCTTAGCTATCGGCTTTATGGATTGGCTTACCCGAGGGTGGCATTAATGACAAGACCTCGGAGGGTCTGGATTGAATCTGAGTTGATCTAATGGTACTGCAATGAGCAGGGGCTGTGTGGTCCAGATGGGAGAATGCCAAGAGACTCGTGACCGGTGCGGTCTTCTACTATAAATAGGGAAGACGTCGCTTTCGACGGTCACATACTGTTAATTTTGAGAGCCCCGAGCTTAGAGTTTTTCGAGCAAATATATTCTTCCCATACCGAGCGTACTTTGTTCCTCGTCCTCGTCTTCGCTATCAGGTACGAGAAAATGTCTTCCCCTTCCTCAGATAGTGTTGGTAATTTGTTAGAGGATACTGATTTAGGTTCTTCTCCATCTACCTCTACTTCCCCTCTGTTAGGAAGAATTTTAGGCTTCCCCAGCAGAACGTCCTTTCTTTGCCCCTCCTTGGTTTGGGGCTCCTCTACAGGAAGCCCGAGCAGCAGGTGATGGTACTAGGGAGCCTAGAAACCTAAGTTGTAGCCTCACTGCCTCTGAGGTGGAAGCCCAACGCAAACTATTCGGAATTCCCTATCCTTGCAGGCCGGTGCCTGAGGGGGTGTCTCCATTCAATCCTCAGCATGGGGAGTTTCCCATTTCCACTACTGCTCTTTCATATGGGTGCTGGATTCCTTTGGCTCCGGCCATATGTTCATTCTTTTCTCGGTTTGACATCTGCCCTACCTGTTTAGCCCTCAACTCTTGGGTGTTCCTCGGCACAATACTCCATTATTGTGACGAGCTCCGTGTTCCTTTTTCTTCGAATGTCCTTCAGCACATCTTTTCACTATGCAGAGCCCCGAGGAATCCTGGGTTATGTTACTTGAAGTTTAAGAAAGGCCTAGTGGCTCCTAAGTATTCCTCTTCCAATCATCATTGGAAATCCAGCTATTTTTTGGTTCGGATGCCTTTGGGTGAGGACGAGGTTCTCCCTTTTAGAACCTCGTGGACACTCCCCAAATTCAGCAAGTTTCAGCATTTGCCTTAACTTTCTCACGAGGAGCATGACTGGTATCTGACCCTCAAGCAACCTTTCACCAAACCTTCCATCTCCCTCGTATGTCGGGCTGTAAACTTTACAAGGGCACATAGGTCCGAGTGAGCAATGCAAGGTGGGGACTTGCTCTTGCTCGGTTTTATCTATGTACTTGTTTTATTTTCTCAACTTGTTTGTTAATTTGTTTCTGTATTTTTCAGATATGTCTTCGGCTGCCGAGTATTTGAAGATTCAGAAAAAGGCGACGACTTTGGGCCAAAAGAGGAAACCCACTGGGGAGGCCGATCCGAGCAAGAGGAAGAAGGTTCCCCCTGGAGGAATCCATCTGAAACCTTGCCGAGGAAAGGACCTAGGTCGGGGACGCGGGGTGTATATTTGCACACCACCGTTCTGATTAATTGGTTCTCCTTCTCGTGTCTTGGACACGCGCTCCTCTTCTCCTCCTCGTCAAATGGGGGATGTCCACGCTCCCTAGTGGAACATTCGCCTCTCCGACACGATGGCCAACTCTCAAGTGGCCTTGGAAATGCTTGAGAAGCTCTCTCTCCCGTCGGATCAGCAGTGAGCTGAGGAGATGTCTACCGAGGAAAAGATGGAGGCCTCTGCTGTGAAATTTATGGAGGTATTAACCTTTCCTGGCTTTGTCAAAGTCTTTTTTTCGGTTTTTTTTTATAACTCGTTTTATTGTTGCTTTTAGCTGGCCTCCCTTCTCGGGAAACTCTCTGTCAATGTCCGAAGCTCGACGGCCGAAAAGAGAACTACTGCCTAGGAAATCCTCCTGCTCAAAGGGGCCCTTGGTCGGACTGAGACAGCACTGCAGCTTTCTCGGTTGGATCTCCAGAAGGCCCAAGAGTCCGAGGCCCTTTTGGCCACCTAGCTGAAAGAGACCAAGGAGGAGCTGGCGAGGCAATGGTCAGTTGCAGAAGCAGAAGGGGCCTGAATGTTCTAGAGCGGTCGCCAATCTGGTGTTCAGGAGTTCAGGGACTCCACAGAATTCCAGTTTACCCTTAAGCAAGAGGGTTTTTTCTACTTCCAGGCTGCGGTCAAGGAAGCTCGAAGGTTCCTTGCTAGCAAAGGTTAGAGCTCGGAGATCATGGACGAGCTGTGTCCTGGCATGGATGGAAAGGACGATGTGGACGTTGTCAAGAAGAAGGCGTACGAGCAGTTCCGCCTTCTTCAGGAAGACGGGGACGACGAGGAGGACATTGTGGCATATATGGACACTGATGTTCCTCTCGTCCCTTCGGAGGACAATGCTCCCCTTGACCTTGCTCAAACCGAGGAGCTTGAGAAGCGCCAGCTATCGAGGAGCCAGTAGATGTAGAGAACTAGTCATTGTTTATTTTTTATTCCGTTCTACTGTTATTTCAGAAATGTTTCCTCGCTTTTTATGTGAACGACTTTGTTATCAATGAAGTTTATTTTCTTGCCGCCTTTTGTGATTCCCATTAGTCTGCCTTCGTTTATGCTCGGATATTGTAATTTAAAATGTTTTAAACTGTAATAGATCCAAGCATACCCACTTAGTTGTTGTGGCCTAGACTCTTCTAGGTCGTAACAAACTTGTTTTAACTGGTTGCTGTAACTCAATAGGGTTGAGTTGTAACATGCCAAGTCTTTTCTCGTCCACTGTAATTTGAGAAATCTGGAACAATGCTCGGCCATTGTAACTTAGATAAAATAAGCTGTAATGTACCGGAGCAGTGTATTGTGAATCTTGGTAAGAGAACGAGCTACTTTCATTGAAATGAGAAAAAGTCCTAAGCCTCGTGTAAGGAACGAGTGGGAAAAAGGAATTCTTAAATACATGCCGACAAAAGAAAGTTAAATGTAATATCTTCGGAGGTTTTCAGCATTCTAGGGTCGCATCTCTCCTGGTTTCTCGGGATTCTCCAACTTGTATGTTCCATCTAGCATGACCCTGGTAACTTGAAAAGGGCCTTCCCAAGTCTCCTCGAGCTTACTAGGATGTTTTCCAGCTGTAGTGGCTTTCCTGAGGACCCAATCTCCCTTGGAGAACCTCCTTGTTCGGACCCTCTTGTTGTGGTAACGGTATGTTCTCTGCTTGTAGGCTGCAGTCTTGATCCAAGCAATCTCTCGAGCTTCTTCCAGGAAATCTAGATTGTTAAGGAGCAATTCATCGTTCTCTGACTCATTGAAGTTAACAATCCGGGGAGTGGGGACCCCGATCTCTACTGGAATGACAGCTTCTGATCCAAACATTAGGGAAAAAGGCGTTTCTCCCGTTGACGTTCATGGCGTGGTCCTGTATGACCAGAGGACACTGTGGAGCTGCTCGGTCCAAAGTCCTTTGGCTTGGTCAAGATGAGTTTTTAGTCCCTGAAGAATGATACAGTTGGTTACTTCAACCTGACCATTAGCTTGAGGGTGTGACACAGCAGTGATTCTGAGATTGATGCCCAGTTCCTCACAAAATTCTCGGTTGTTTGAACTCACAAACTATCGACCATTATTTGTAATGAGGATCCGAGAAATGCCATATCTACAGATGATGGTTTTCCAAATGAAGTCTTTTACCTTGTGGTCTGTGATGGTTGCAAGAGGCTTGGCCTCAACCCATTTTGTGAAGTAATCCACTGCCACTATGAGAAACTTCCTTTGGGCTGTTGCCTGAGGAAAGGGTCCCAGTAGGTCTAGCCCCCATTGGGCAAATGGACAAGGGTTCTCAATGACAGTCATCTCGGATAGTGGGAGGTGAGGTACGTTAGCATGTCTCTAGCATTTGTCACACTTACATACCAAATCCTCAACATCTTTCCTCATATTCGGCCAATAATAGCCACAGTGCAAGACCTTGTTAGCTAAGGTCCTTGCTTCTGCATGGCTGCCACAAATTCCTTCATGCACTTCTCGGAGAGCATACTCAGACTCCCGTGGAGCAAGGCACTTAAGGTAAGGGAGCGTGAAAGATCTTCTGTAGAGCGTTCGTTGAATGATTGAATACCTCGCTGCCCTTGCTTGGAGATTCCTAGCCTCGTTCTTATCCTCAGGTAACACTCCATCTGTGAGGAAGGTTCGTATAGGATCCATCCAAGATCGTTCAGTGTTAATCTCGATGATAGCCCTAACGAAGATGCTCGGCTTGGGCAATATCTCTATCCGCACTAACGAGGCCTCGTCTTTTTTAGAGGCAGATGCTAGGCGAGCTAGCACATCGGCTTGCTGATTCTCTTCTCGGTGCACTCTCCGTATTTCAACGCTCAGAATTTTACTCATCAGCTCCTTAGCTTTTTCCAAATACTTGATCATATTGGAACCTCTGCTTCATACTCGCCACAAACCTGTTGGAACCTCCGCTTCATACTCGCCACAAACCTGTTCGGTGACGAGCTAAGAGTCGCTGTTAACCACCAAATTGCGCACCTCTAGCTCAATTGCCAACTTTAACCCAGCTATGAGCACTTCGTATTCAGACTCATTGTTGGAAGCTTTGAATTGAAAATGGAGAGCTTACTCAGTAGTCATGCCCCCCGGCCCAAGAGTAGAATCCTTGCTCCACTTCCATCCTTGTTTGAGGAGCAGTCGACAAAGAGCTCCCATAGGTCATGCTGTGCCTCTTCCTCTAGAGGATGTTGGCATTCTGTGATAAAGTCTGCCAGAGCTTGAGCTTTGATGGCTTTCCTCGGATCATAGTGGATATCAAACTCACTAAGTTCGATTGACCATTTAATGAGTCTTCCCGACGTATCCAGTTTCTGCAGTATGCTCTTGAGTGGTTGGTCGGTCAACACTGTAATTGTATGGGCTTGAAAGTAAGGTCGTAACTTCCTAGCTGCTGTTACCAGTGCCAGAGCCAACTTCTCAGCCCTAGTGTATCTCTTCTCAGTCTCAGTGAGGACTTTATTGGTGTAGTATATTGGTTTTTGGACCTTGTCCTCCACACTAATGAGCACAGCACTCACCGCGTGCTCGGTAGTGGCTAGATAAAGGAATAACGGTTCCCCATCTTTCAGAGAAGTGAGTAGAGGTGGCTGGCTTAGGTAAGACTTTAGTTCTTCAAAAGCTCGTTGACAATCTTCGTTCCACTGAAAATTTGTCGTTTGCTTGAGCGAATTAAAGAAATGTTTGCACCGATCTTCTGACCGGGCGAGAAAATGGCTTAAAGCTACTGTTCGTCCCGTCAGCTGCTGAACCTCCTTCTTGTTCCCTGGGGCCTGCATGTTGATTATTGCTGATACTTTTTCGGGGTTGACCTCTAATCCTCGTTTGGAGATGAGAAAACCGAGGAACTTGCCCAAGGAAACGCCAAACGCACATTTCTCTGGGTTAAGCTTCATTCCAAACTCCTTCAAGTCTGTGACATACATATGTCGAGCCAATTTCTAGTCTCCCTGGATTTCACCTATTCCTCGGTCGGTGGGGAATTTCGTCTTCAAATAATAGGTAGAGACCATTGCCCGAGCTTTGTGAAGCAGTGGTCGGCCAATCAGAGCGTTATAGGGGGTCTTGACGTCTATGACTAGAAGTTCCACCATAAACAGCTTCGATCTCGGGAAATCCCCTAAGGTTATGGGTGGATTGATCATCCCCACAGGGATGACCTGTTCTCCCGTGAAACCATAAATGGAGAGAAAAACTTCTTTAGACTCTCTCTTGGGAGGTTCATCTGCTTGAAGGCATGGTAGAAAAGAACATCCGCTGCACTCCCATTGTCGACTAGAATCTTCTTCACCATGTAATTAGCGATGACTGCCTCAATGACTAAGGCATCATCATGTGGCTGATGTAAACCATCTCTATCCATCTCCAAGAATACTATCTTCTCGTCGTCCGTTCTGGCTTTCTTCGACCTCTCAGACACCTGGTGGACAGTCCAAGAGTAAGCCCTCCTGCTTGATGAGCTTTCTCCTCTTGAGGCTAACCCCCCGACTATCATGCCTATGGTGCCCGCTGTTCCTCAATTTCTGTGACGAGGAGACTCATCTCGACGTCTCCTCTATCTATCATCCTCTCGCTCATCTCTTATGTTGTCTCTTCTTCCTTCTCTTTCTCGTTTGTCCCCCACCGAGCTGGTGAAATTTTTGAGGTATCCTCTTTGAATTAGATTCTCTATTTCTTCCTTCAGATGACGGCATTCATCGGTGTCATATCTGAGACCCCGATGGAATTTGCAATACTTATCACTCTCCTTCCTCCCAGGAGCTGACTTCATCTTTGAAGGCCATTTGACGATGTCGTGATCCTATATCTCATTCAGTACTCTCTTCAAAGAGGTGTTGAGAGGAGTGTAAGAATCATATCGCATTGGTTTCGTCCGTTCGTCTTTTCAAGAGGATGACCTTTTTCCCTCTGCTGTTTTCTCGTTTGGCCAACAAGAATCGTTTCTTCTTCTCGGAGGGGATCTGTCAGGGGATTGTTCGGTCAGGGTAATGTACTTTTCAACTCTCGAGAGCAACTCGGGAATGCTCTTCGGGTGCTTCTTGGACAAGGAGTGCTTGAATGTTGTATGACAAACTCCAGTCATGAAGGCTGTAATGGCTATGATCTGTTGGAGGTCTGGTATCTCTAAACAATCACTGTTGAATCGCGTCACAAATTCTCTTAAGCTCTCATGAGGCTTTTGTCGGATAGTCACCAGTGTCGCATTGGTCTTTTTGACTGGTCTTGAGCTCGTGAAATGAGCAACGAACCTGTTTGTGAGGTCATCAAAGCTATGAATAGAACCCTGTGGAAGAGCTCTAAACCATCATCTTGCTACACCAACAAGAGAGACTGGGATGATCTTACAGCAAGCTTCCTGAGATGCTCGTTGGAACTCCATCATGGTTTAGAAACTGATGACAAGGTCAAGAGGATCTCCCGTCCCGTTGTACTTTTCCACACTGGAGACCTTAAAACTCTCCGGTACCCGAGCACGTTGCACCTCAGCTGTCAATGGAGTTAAGTTCCTGTCCCAATCCATTGTATCCAAAAAAGGGCGTCCTTTCAAAGCAGCTATTTTTTGGTCCACTACCACCTCGATGAACTTGCTATCCCCCTCGTAGGTATGAGTGGGTTATGTCCTCCGAGCAGTGGTCATTGAGGTTCTTGGAAGGTCGGGATTTCATGACTCGTTTGTATAAGAATGCTCGTTTCTCGTTTCCTGGGAAATGTTCTCATTTTGGACGGGTTGATGCCCCTGTGCCTCCTTAATCATGTCCAAACGGTGTGCGAAGACATTCATCTGTTGTAACAACTGGGCTATCTGGTCCAGCACTAGTGGTTGGGGTTGTTGCTCGACGTTAACACTGGTAGCTAGGGCTTGTTGGCCTTCTCCTCTTAAAGTCCTAGTTCGAACCATTTTTTTTTGTTATGGAAAGATCTTTCCCACAGACGGCACCAATCTAATGACGTCTCAAACCTGTAAGTTACGAAGACGAATCAGTTCAGGTCCGAACAAAGGCTTCTTTGGTTCGATGATATATTTCCTCGGATTGACGATCTTCTCATTTGGGGGCTGTCCTGTATTAATGAGCAAAAATAAGCTAGAGGCCCGCCAGAGAGTGTTCTCTGGCGTTGGCCCTCCGATGCTTAAGTCAGATGCTAGCACAAAGAAGCTCTCTCAAGAACACTGCTCGGTGTTCTTGGGAAAAGAGTAAATAGTGTTCTTGGGAGAGGATAAGTATCCTCATCATAACGGTTTTCTCTAACTGGGAACGAAACTTGATCTTTTGGCAAATAAACAACTATAGAGCCCATACTCATAAAATTAGACAAAAAATAACAACAAAAAGTGTGCACCGATTAATTTTCAAGATTTGGACCAGCTCAACTCTCTCCATGTTGGAGCCTTTAACAGTTTTGTCTATTTGGGAACGAAAGTTGGTCTTTCGGCAAAGAAATAATCTACGAAACCGATACCGGTAAAGTTCGGCATAAATTAAGATTAAAAAGTGGACACCGACCAAACTTGATGGTTCAGAATTGCCCAACTTTCTCCATAGAGCAGCTTTTAACGGTTTTGTCCAATTGAGACAAAAAGTTTGTCTTTAGGAAACGAAACAATCTATGAAGTATATACTAGTAAATTTGGACATAAAGCAACAATAAAAAAAGTGTACACCTATCAACTTTGATGCTTCGTAATTGCTCAACTCTCTCCATGGATGAGCTTTTAACAGTTTTGTCCATTTCTAAACGAAAGTTGGTCTTTTGGCAACGAAACAATCTACAGAGCTTATACTCGTAAAATTTGAAATAGAATAACAATAAAAGGTGGACATTGCCCAACTCTATCTCAACAAAGAAGCTTCTAATGGTTTTATCCAGTTGAGAATGAAAGTTGGTCTTTTGGCAAAGAAACAATCTATGAAACATATACTAGTAAATTTGGACATAAAGCAACAATAAAATGTGCACATCAATCAACTTTGATAGTTCGGATTTGCTCAAATCTCTCCATGGAGGAGCTTTTAATGGTTTTTTCCATTACGGAACAAAAATTAGTCTTTTGATAACGAAAAAATCTACGGATCTTATACCCGTCAAATTTAACATAAAATATCAACGAAAAGTGTACATCAATCAACTTTTACAGTTCAAAATTGCTCAACTCTCTCCATGAAGGATTATTTAAAGGTTTTGTCTAATTTGGAATGAAAGTTTGTGTTTTGGCAATGAAACAATCTAAAAAACCTATTGTCATTAAATTATACATAAAATAAAAATAAAAAGTGTACACACTCAACTTTGAGGGTTATAATTTCTCAAATCTTTGCATGGAGGAGCTATACTAGTAAATCTTTGCATGGAGGAGCTCAAAACTTTTGATCGTTTGAGAACAAAAGTTTTTCTTTTGACAACTAAACAATTTACACAGTCTATACTCATAACATTTGAAATAAATAACAATAACACGGGTAGATTGATTGACTTCGAGGTTTCTTAATTAATCAACTCTCTCTCCATGGAAGTGTTTTTAACAGTTTTGTCCAGCTGGGAATGAAAGTTGGGCTTTTGGCAAAGAAACAACTATAGAGCCAATACCTATAAAATTAGACAAAAGATAACAGCAAAAAGTGTGCACCGATCAATTTTGAAGATTTGAACTTGCTCAACTCTCTCCATGATGGAGCCTCTAACGGTTTTGTCCATTTGGTAATTAAAGTTTGTCTTTTGGCAACGAAACAATCTATAGAGCCCATACTCATCAAATTTGACATAAAAAAGCGACAGAAAGTGTACACTAATTGACATCTATGTTTCTTAATTGCTACTCTCTGTGGAGTTTTTAAAGATTTTGTTCATTTAGGAACATTTTTTTTTTTTGGTAACGAAACAATATACGGAGCCTATATTTGTCAAATTTGACATAAAATATCAATGAAAAGTGTACAATGATCAATTTTGATGATTCAAAATTTCTCAACTCTCTCCATGGAGGAGCATTTAAGGGTTTTGTCCATTTGGAAATCAAAGTTGATCTTTGGGAAACAAAGCAATCTTCAGAGCCTATACTCTTAAAATTTGACATAAAATAACAATAACAATAGTACACTGATCAACTTTGATAGTTCAAAATTGTCCGACATTCTCCATAGAGAATATTGTAACGATTTTATCCTATTGAGAATGAAAGTTAGTCTTTTGGCAAGATTTGACATAAAATAACAAAAATGTTTACACCGACCAACTTGAAGGTTCGGAATTGCCCAACTCTCTACATAGAGGAGCTTCTAATGGCTTTTTCCAATTGAGAACGAAAATTGGTCTTTTGGCAACCAAACAATATCTACGAAGCTTATACTAGTAAATTTGGACAAAAAATAACAATAAAAAGTGAACATCTATCAACATTGATGGTTCGGAATTGCTCAAGTATCTCCATGGAGGAGCTTTTAATGATTTTGTCCATTTTAAACGAAAGTTTGTCTTTCAACAATAAAACAATCTACGAAGCCTATACTCGTAAAATTTGATATAAAATAACAATAAAAATAGTACACCAATCAACTTTGATCGTTCAAAATTGCCCAATTCACTCCATAGGGAAGCTTTTAACGATTTTTTCCAATTGAGAACGAAGGTCGGTCTTTTGGCAAGAAAACAATCTATGGATCCTATACCCTTCAAATCTAACATCAAATATCAACGAAAAGTGCACATCAATAAACTTTTATAATTTAAAATTGCTCAGCTCTCTCCATGAAGAATTATTTAAAAGTTTTGTCTAATTTGGAATGAAAGTTTGTCTTTTGGTAATGAAACAATCTAAGAAACATATGGTCATTAAATTATACATAAAATGAAAATAAAAAGTGTACACGCTCAACTTTGAGGGTTATGAATTGCTCAAATCTTTGCATGGGGGAGCTATACTTGTAAATCTTTGCATGAAAGAGCTCAAAACTTTTGACTGTTTGAGAACGAAAGTTTGTATTTTGGCAACTAAACAATTTACGGGGCCTATACTCATAAAATTTGAAATAAAATAATAACAACACGGGTATATTGATTGGCTTCGAGGTTTCTTAATTACTCAACTCTCTCCATGAAAGTGTTTTTAATGGTTTTCTCAAACTGGGAACGAAAGTTGGTCTTTTGGCAAAGAAACAACTATAGAGCCCATACTCATATAATTAGACAAAAAATAACAACAAAAAGTGTGCACCGATTAATTTTGAAGATTTGGACTAGCTCAACTCTCTCCATGATGGAGCCTTTAACAGTTTTGTCCATTTGGGAACAAAAGTTGGTCTTTTGGCAAAGAAATAATCTAGGAAACTATATCGGTAAAATTCGACATAAAATAAGAATAAAAAGTGGACACCGACCAAACTTGATGGTTCAGAATTGCCCAACTTTCTCCATAGAGCGGCTTTTAAGGGTTTTGTCCAATTGAGACAAAAAATTTGTCTTTAGGAAACGAAACAATCTATGAAGTATACACTAGTAAATTTGGACATAAAGAAACAATAAAAAGTGTACACCTATCAACTTTCATGCTTCATAATTGCTCAACTCTCTCCATGGATGAGCTTTTAACAGTTTTGTCCATTCCGGAACGAAAGTTGGTCTTTTGGCAACGAAACAATCTACAGAGCCTATACTCGTAAAATTTGACATAGAATAACAATAAAAAGTGGACATTGCCCAAGTCTATCTCCATAAATAAGCTTCTAATGGTTTTGTCCAGTTGAGAATGAAAGTTGGTCTTTTGGCAAGGAAACAATCTACGAAGCGTATTGTCATTAAATTATACATAAAATAAAAATAAAAAGTGTACACACTCAACTTTGAGGGTTAGAATTTCTCAAATCTTTGCTTGAAGGAGCTATACTCGTAAATCTTTGCATGGAGGAGCTCACAACTTTTGATCGTTTGAGAACAAAAGTTTTTCTTTTGACAACTAAACAATTTACACAATCTATACTCGTAAAATTTGAAATAAATAACAATAACACGGGTAGATTGATTGACTTAGAGGTTTCTTAATTACTCAACTCTCTCTCCATGGAAGTGTTTTTAACAGTTTTGTGTGTTTTTAACAGTTTTGTCCAACTGGGAATGAAAGTTGGTCTTTTGGCAATGAAACAACTATAGAGCCAATACCTATAAAATTAGACAAAAGATAACAGCAAAAAGTGTGCACCGATCAATTTTGAAGATTTGAACTTGCTCAACTCTCTCCATGATGGAGCCTCTAACGGTTTTGTCCATTTGGTAATTAAAGTTTTTGTTTTGACAACGAAACAATCTATAGAGCCCATAATCGTCAAATTTGACATAAAAAAGCGACAAAAAGTGTACACTAATTGACATCTATGTCTCTTAATTTCTATACTCTCTCTGTGGAGTTTTTAAAGATTTTGTTCATTTAGGAACGATTTTTTTTTTGACAACGAAACAATCTACGGAGCCTATATTTGTCAAGTTTGACATAAAATATCAATGAAAAGTGTACAATGATCAATTTTGATGATTCAAAATTTCTCAACTCTCTCCATGGAGGAGCATTTAAGGGTTTTGTCCATTTGGAAATCAAAGTTGATCTTTGGGAAAGAAAACAATCTTCGGAGCCTATACTCTTAAAATTTGACATAAAATAACAATAAAATAGTACACTGATCAACTTTAATGGTTCAAAATTGCCCAACTTTTTCCATAGAGAAACTTTTAACGATTTTATCCAGTTGAGAACGAAAGTATGTCTTTTGGCAAGAAAACAATCTACGGAGCCAATACTAGTAAATTTTCAGATAAAATAACAAAAAAGTGTACACCGACCAACCTTGACGGTTCGGAATTGCCCAACTCTCTCCATAGAGGAGCTTTCAATGATTTTGTCCAATTAAGAACGAAAGCTGGTCTTTTGGCGATGAAAAAAATCTACGGAGTCTATACTAGTAAAATTTCATAGGAAATAACCAAAAAACGTGTACACCGACAAACCTTGATGGTTCGGAATTGCCCAACTCCGTCCATAGAGGAGGAGCTTTTAAAGGTTTTGTCAAATTGAGAACATAAGTTGGTTTTTTGGCAACGAAACAATCTATGAAGCGTATACTAGTAAATTTGGACATAAAGCAACAATAAAAAGTGCACATCTATCAACTTTGGTGGTTCGGAATTGTTCAACTTTTTTTGTGGAGGAGCATTTAACTGTTTTGACAATTTGGGAATGAAAGTTGGTCTTTTGGCAAAGAAATAATCTGCGGAGCCTATATTGGGAACATTTGACATATAATAACAATAACAAGTGGACACCGACAAAACTTAATGATTCAGAATTACCCAACTCTCTCCATAAAGGAGTTTTTAACAGTGTTTTTTCCAATTGAGAACAAAAGTTGATCTTTAGGAAACGAAACAATTTATGAAGTGTATACTAGTAAATTTGGACATAAAGCAACAATAAAAAAGTGTACACTTATCAACTTTAATGGTTAGTAATTGCTCAATAAAGAATCTTTTAACGGTTTTGTCCAATTGAGAACAAAAGTTTGATTTTTGTCAACGAAACAATCTACGAAGCGTGTACTAGTAGATTTGGACATAAAACAACAATAAAAGGTGTACATCTATCAACTTTGATGGTTCGTAATTGTTTAACTCTCTCCATGGAGGTGCTTTTAACAGTTTTGTTCATTTCGGAACGAAAGTTAGTCTTTTGGCAACGAAACAATCTACTAAGGCTATACTCATAAAATTTAACAAAGAATAACAATAAAAATAGTATACCGACCAACTTTGATGTTTCAAAATTTCCTAACTCTCTCCAAAGAGAAGCTTTTAACGATTTTGTCCAATAAAGAACGAAAATTATTCTTTTGGCAACAAAATAATCTACAGAGCCTAAACCTGTAAAATTTGACTTAAAATAACAATAAAAAGTGGGCATTGCCCAACTCTCTCCATACAGAAGCTTTTATAGGTTTTATCCAATTGAGAATGAAAGTTGGTCTTTTGATAATGCAATAATCTACGACACGTATACTAGTAAACTTGGGCAGAAAGCATTAATAAAATGTGCACACCTATCAACTTTGATCATTCGAATTTTCTCAACTCTTTCCATGGAGGAATTTTTAACGAATTTGACCATTTGAGAATGAAAGTTGGTCTTTTGCCAACGAAACAATCTACGGAGCCTATACTCGTAAAATTTGACATAAAATAACAATAAAAATAGTATACCGACCAATTTTGATGGTTCAAAATTGTCCAACTCTCTCCAAAGAGAAGCTTTTAACTATTTTATCCAATTGAGAATGAAAGTTGGTCTTTTGACAAGAAAATAGTTTACAAAGCCTATACTAGTAAAATTTGACATAAATAACAAAAAAATGTACACCGACCAATCTTGATGGTTCAAAATTGCCAAACTCTCTCCATAGAGAAGTTTTTATAGATTTTATCCAATTGAGAATGAAAGTTGATCATTTGGCAACGAAACAATCTACAAAGCGTATACTAGTAAACTTGGACATAAAGCAACAGTAAAATGTGTACACCTATCAATATTGATGGTTCGAATTTGCTCAACTCTCTCCATGGAGGAAATTTTTAACGATTTTGTCCATTTAGGAACGAAAGTTGGTCTTTCGGCAACGAAACAATCTATGGAGCTTATACTCATAAAATTTGACATAAAATAACAATAAAAACAATATATCGACCTACTTTGATGGTTTAAAATTTCCCAACTCACTCCATAGAGAAGCTTTTAACGAGTTTGTACAATTGATAACGAAAGTTGGTCTTTTAGCAAGAAAAAAATCTATGGAGCCTATACTCGTCAAATTTGGCATTAAATATCAACGAAAACTGTACACCGTTCAACTTTTAAAATTCAGAATTGCTCAACTCTCTACATGGAGAATCTTTTAAAGGTTTTGTCTAATTTTGAATGAAAGTTTCTCTTTTGGTAATGAAACAATCTAAGAAGCCCATTGTCATTAAATTATGCATAAAGTAAAAATAAAAAGTATACATGCTCAACTTTAATGGTTCAGAACTGCTCGACTCTTTCCATGGAGGAGCTTTTAACGAATTTGACCATTTGAGAGCGAAAGTTGGTTTTTTGGCAACCAAACAATCTACGGAGCCTATAATTGTAAAATTTGACATAAAATAGCAATAAAAATAGTACACCGATCAACTTTGATGGTTTAAAATTGTTCAACTCTCTCCATAGAGAAACTTTTAACAATTTTGTCCAATTGAGAACGAAAGTTAGTCTTTTGGCATGAAAATAGTCTACGAAGCCTATACTAGTTAAATATGACATAAAATAACAAAAAATGTGTACACCGACCAAAATTGATGGTTCGGAATTTCCCAACACTCTCCATATAGGAACTTTTAATGGTTTTGTCCAATTGATAACGAAAGTTGGTATTTTGCCAACGAAACATTCTACGAAGCGTATACTAGTAAATTTGAACATAATGCAACAATAAAAAGTGTTCATCTATCAACTTTGATGGTTAAGAATTACTCAACTCTCTCCGTGGAGGTTCCTTTAAAGGTTTTGTCTAATTTGGGAACGAAAGTTGGTCAACACTCTTCATAGAAGAGCTTTTAACGATTTTGTCCATTTGGGAAGGAAAGTCGGTCTTTTGCCAACGAAACAATCTACGGAGCCTATACTTGCTCAATTTGACATAAAATATCAACGAAAAGTGTACATTGATCAACTTTTATAATTTATAATTTCTCAAATCTCTCCATTGAGGATCTTTTAAAGGTTTTGTCTAATTTGGAATGAAAGTTTGTCTTTTGGCAATAAAACAATCTAAGAAGCATATTGTCGTTAAATTATACATAAAATAAAAATAAAAAGTGGACATGCTCAACTTTGGTGGTTCGCAATTGCTCAACTCTTTCCATGGAAGAGCTTTTAACGGATTTGACCATTTGAGAACAAAAGTTTGTCTTTTGACGAATAAACAAATTACGGAGCCTATAATCGTAAAATTTTAAATTAATTAACAAAAAAAAAGTGTACACTGATTGAATTCGAGGTTTCTTAATTACTCAACTCTCTCCATGGAAGAGTTTTTAACGATTTTGTCCAATTGGGAACGAAAGTTGGTCTTTTGGCAAAGAAACAATCTATAGAGCCAATACTCACAAAATTAGACAAAAAATAACAACAAAAAGTGTGCACTGATCAACTTTGAAAATTTGAAATTGCTTAACTCTCTACATGATGGACCCTTTAACGGTTTTGTCCATTTCATAATGAAAGTTCGTGTTTTGGCAACGAAACAATCTATAGAGCCCATACTCGTCAAATTTGACATAAAATAGAAACAAAAAGTGTACACCGAGTGACATCTACATTTCTTAATTGCTCTACTCTCTCTGTGGAGGAGTTTTTAAAGGTTTGTCTCTTTGGGAACAATAATTTTCATTTGGCAACAAAACAATCTACGAAACCTATATCTTGCTAAATTTGACATAAAATATCAATGAAAAGTGTACACCGATTGTTGTACCCCATTTTTGTCCAGGGTTTAAAAGTTATACTCAAGCCCAATTACTATGATTATTAAAATTAGAAATAAAATAGGTTCATTTATTTTTTAATATGAGTAAAACAGAAGCCCACTTAAAATCCTTAACCCAACAGAAAACATCATTAGCCCAAGTTGTAGCTTACAAAAATTAGTATAAGCCCAAGGAAAAAGCCTGTTTGGAAGGAATGTTACATGAGACCCATTACATAGATTAAGCCCAAAGCGCAAAGCCCAAATACTGAGTTAATGAAGCAGCCCAATCCAAGGAAGCTTCTTAACCCATGGAATTAAATGATAGCCCGGCCCAAGGGTTTGCTCAACCCTAAGATGAATAGGAAGGAGACACAGGGAAGTAGATGCGCCGTCGAGGGAGAGAAAAGGAGTGACCAGAAAAGGAAAGAGAGAGAGAGAAGGTGACCGGAAAAAGGAAAGAAGAGAGAGAATTTCTTAGGGTTCACACTAGAGATTGATTTGAAGTCTTAGATTTAGGGATTCCAAGACTTATTTGGGGAAAATAGTCTCGGTTTTGGAAACGGGAAGGGATTTTTGGGTTCGTTTGAGGAAACGAATCGATCGATTTGAATATTCATTAGGAAGGAAAGGAATTCCAGATAAGATTAGAAGATGATTTAGGGAGTTGATTTGGGTTTTCACTATGTTATAAATAGGAGGTTTAGGCATCTGAGAGAGGGGATCAAAAATTTTGGAGAGAAAGAGGGGAGTAGAGAGTGATCGGATTGATCTGGGATTTTTGAGGCTTCTCTTCTTGTTCTTACTTTCAATTTTTCTGGGTTTTTGCTTGTCTTCTTCCTCGAATTTTTTCTGGAATTCTTAGGGAGTTCTTACTTCTTGCTTTCCTTCAATTTTTCTGGGTTTTCTTCCTCTTGGTTCTTCTGGGTTTTGGTTACAGAGATTTGGGAGGACTTTTTTGTTGGAGAATTATAGTGCATATGACTTCGTTTGAATGAGTTGTGATATTGGATTTATTTGAGTTTTTTTGTTTTCATCATCTTTGATCTTTAATTCATGTTGGCTGTCTGAATTCGTTGATTACTGTATTGGCATTGTATTCAAGTTATTGCCTATTGGAATCCTTATTTTAATTCAACCTCCATTCATAGTGTATTTTTGCTGATGTTCGGATGTTCAATGTTCTGAGTAATGGGAGTATGTTTAAGTTGTTTATTTTATTTCATTGTTGTGGATGACTCAGGTTTTAGAACTATGACTTCAGTTTTGTTCCCGAGTGAATTGAAATACGTAATTAGTTGGTTGCCATGGAAAACTTAGGAAAAGCATGAAAATGAGTTTAGTAATAATTGGGCCGGGGTTGTGGGTTTCCATATGTGAAAACGGGCTTGGTTGTGTGCACTTGTTTGGACCATGTGAATTATTTGAACTTTGGGCTTTACATGTATTTATATTTAAAAATTGCATTAGGATAAAATTCTATGTGATACTTTGTATGTTCATTGCATTAAAACAATTGATTATAAATTTTTCAGCCATGGTAATTCAATAACATCGTTGAAGTATTCAATTGCTAATAAAAGAAAAGGGAACCGAAATTGCATGTTCTTCATCATTTTTTAAACATTGATAATATGCTATTCGAAATGTGTTTATATGTGAATGCTACTTGAAATATGTTTATGTGTAAATTGAATAATTGATTTGATGATTGCTTGATTTATGTGATAATTATGTGACTTAATATTTCAATATCTTTGTTTGGAGGATTTGCGATAATTTAATATCGTATATACTATATAGTCCACACAAAAGCTCGGTTCCCAACATTTTTCCTTTATTTTATTTTTACCTTTGTTTATTTTATTTTTATTTTATTTTATTTTATTATTTTACTTATTCCTTTTTATGTTCACTTTATTTTATTTATTTTACTTTATTTCCTTATTCGTTTATTTTATTTTATTTATTTTTCTTTTCTGTTTTTTTATTTATTTTATTTTTATTTTCTTTTTTTATTTTTATTATAATAATAATTATTATTTTATACATTATTATCTCTTTATATTTTTATTCCATTGAAATTTTATTTATTTATTTATTTATTTTACTTTACTTATTTTTCCTCTTTGTTTATATTTTTATTTTCATTTATATTTTTATCTTATTTTACTTTCATCTTATAAAATACAAGTATAGTTTATTTTATAAAATAAATTTTATTTATTTTTATCTTATTTTACTTTCATTTTATTATAATTTTTTTTTTTAAAATGTTATCGATCTCCATTTGGAATTATTATAACCATTTTAGGAAAATATATGAATACATAGTTGTTGGATTCTTATGGTTGCTAAGGTAATAAAAATTAAAAATTGATAATGTTATTTGTAAGAAGTTGGGAAATTTAATAAAGAAAATATTGTTTTTCAATGTAAATTGAAAGCTGAGGATTTTTATTTGAAGAATAAATTGAGAGTTTTTTTCCCCCTTTTTTAATTGTAAAATAAAGTTTAGTGTATCCATTTTGGGTAAATACATTGTTTTGTATTAGTACAACAATTAATATAAGACTTGAACAGCCAAGTTCAATAACATCACACCATGTTTATAGAAATTACAACATATTAAAGCCTACCTCACTACTGTTACATGTGTTACTGCTAATTGGTGACTTGCGGCTCCCAATTGGTGTAGTGGTAGAGGTTCAACCCGGTCATCGCTAGATAAGGGGTTCGAGCCTTGGAGGCGGAAGCAAACCTCCACGAAGGGTGTTAGTGCTAATTGGCGACTTGCGGCTCTGCTGAGACCCGGTCATAATTATCCCTAGCATCATGCCGCTTGGAATTGCTTGCATTTGCTTTTCGTACTACCTGCTTTCCAGTAAAAATTAACATGAATTTAGCGGAATGTCCATAGAAACTAAACTGAGTTTCTAGATTCCGAGTCCACGTAATAATCCTCCCCGATTCAAAGTCTTTCTTTGCACTGGAGAAGCTTTTGTTGCATATGAGCAACACTGTTATTGAACTTAATATACATCCGCATAAAAATGCAATATATTTTTCCCATACCAATAAAAAAAATTCATAATCATATAAAAATATTAAAATTTAGATTTGAACCGCCAATCAGCCTCCACATAAGTGTCAATCAGTGGCAAAGCAAGAGGTCAAAAAAATATATTTGTAAGGCAAGAATTTATATAAACAAACTCAAAAAACTTGTTAGAGGTATATATATATATATATATATAATTGATTATGAAGTATAAATAGGAAAAGTAACATATATAATTGATTAGTTTCTTCAAATAGTAGTGAACTTTTTTTCCCTATTACACAATGCTCTTGCTGTTGAATTTTTTGTTCTGTAGTGTGAGAATGCATATATAATCCAATGAGTATTTTTTTTATTCTTTTTTCGCACTACGGGCCGAAGAGCTCTCCCTTCCTGCAATCAGCTAGCATCATTCGAATGAACTATTTATATCCATCCATGTTGAATCGATAGGAAGAAGAAACACTTACTTGTTTCTTGATCGGTACGACAAATTTGATAGGATCGTGGTAAGTTCCAATGCTTCAACTCGTAACTCCGATTACTAGAACCGAGATAGATTCCACAGTACGAACCCCCTTGATTTCTTGTTTCAGGAACTGGAGAAGTAATTTTCTTGGAAGAAAAACAGTGCTTCTGTTTCTTCTTGCCAATATACGTTTAACGTATATTGGCAGTTGAGAGCAGTTGTCTCCAAGACAACTGCCTCAACTCCTAAGTAAATGGGTTGGGCTGAGAGCCCACATGGGCGACCCAGCCCAAGTCCAACATCTCCCACTCGCCCATGATGGTCTGGACTCTATACTTGCATAAGAAATCATTCATACAGGTGAACGGACTGTGCGACCTGAAGCACACAGATATTGGGAGCTCTAATATAGAAACCTCATACAGGCCATATTAGAGACATCAACCTCAAAATATAATTTTTTCCCGAAAGTGTACTTATATACCCCAAACATTTTGAATCACACATAATTGAGTATTATTCAATCCCTCAAGAATTCTATACTCAATCCATCACAACAATTACAAGTATTCTAAATCATATCAAACTCTTTTGAGTGAGATGATCCCGGCCGGTGAATACAAGCAATAGGTGTAAAGCAAAAATGTTCTTTCTTTTGCCCTCATATCAATTAGATCTGAATTAATTCGCTTTCCTAGGAGTGCACCTTTATGTCGAATCATTCCATGACCATAGGATACACCCTTAAGGTAGCAAACATTAATACATCACATCATGATATAGTCAAAAGTTGCAAAGGGTAAAGTATTGAGATCTATGTCTAGATCTCTCTAGGACTCACACAGTGAAGAAGTAGGGATCCATTCTTTCACTTCCAAATAGGTCGACTAGCACATGCAGTATGAAATGCATGCTATGGCAGAGCTTCTCTTTTCTATTCTTAAGACAAAGAATGTATATCATTGCTCTCCTCATTAGAGGTAATATACCATACGAGTCTTAGTCTTGCCACCAAATCACAGGCGCCAAACCTGAACTTCTCATCTACTCACTTCTAAAGTGTCAGATGACTAACTTCACACTCGGCTTTTATCATATAGACTCATGAATGGCTGGGATTCATTCATGTCGATTCTCTTATTTAAGAATCTCATCTTGGTCCTAACCAAGGCGACTCCAAATTGATGACTTTGAATTAAATTCGCTCCCACTGCGCTCAAGTCGCTAATCAAGCGCTATAACTCAAATAGTCTCATCTCTACTCGCTTGACAAGCGCTAGAGGCGATTGCTCGTGTGAGTGAGCCAATCTTTGTCTATCAACATACCTTATTGAATTGTACAACTATACTCTTACAGTATATACCGTAAAATAAACGTTGAATAATATGTAGAAAACATTTAATTTATACAACAAACTGCAAGCATCCTAATCGCATATTACATTCTACACATGCCTAGGGATTTTACATGTTTCATAAATACATCCCTTGCTATAGGCTTGGTGAGTGGGTCTGCCACCATGTCATTTGTAGAAATGTATTTTAGGACCACGTCCTTGTCAGTAATTGCATCTCTAATATAGTGATATCTTTTCTTTATGTGTTTGGTCTTTCCATGATATTTAGGATCCTTGGCAACAGCCAATGCAGCAGTGTTATCACAGAAAATTGTCACAGGTTCTGATGCTGATTTGACAATTTCTAAGTGCTGCAAGAAACTCTTTAACCAAACAGCATCTTGAGTTGCTGCGGAACAAGCTACGTATTCAGCCTCCATAGTGGATAAGGCTACACAAGATTGCTTTTTGCTACTCCATAGTATTGCACTATCATTTAGCAAGAAAGTAAATCCTGAAGTTGATTTGCACTGATCAACGTCTCCTCCCCAATCAGCATCGGAGTAACCTATCAAGCGCAAATCCTTCTTCCCTTGATAACATAGCATATAGTCTGAAGTTCCTTTCAGATACCGCAAAATCCTCTTGACTGCCATCCAGTGCTTTTGACCAGGATTTGATTGATATCGGCTGACCAAACCAACAGCATAACATTTGTCAGGACGTGTGCACATCATTGCATACATCAGACTCCCGACAACACTGGCATAAGGTACTCTGGACATCTTTTCTATCTCTTCTGGAGTCTTGGGACACATATCAAGACTTAGGCTCAAACTCTTTTCAACAGGAGTATCCATCGGCTTGCTATCTTGCATGTGATAGCGCTCCAACATCTTTTTGATGTAAGTCTCTTGAGATAAACCCAAAAGCCTTTTAGCGCAATCTCTAATGATCTTCACACCAAGCACGTAGCTAGCCTCACCCATGTCTTTCATTTCAAAGTTGGACGATAACCACTTTTTAGTGGTATCAATCATCTCTTTGTTGTTTCCAGCTATTAGAATGTCATCGACATATAAGGACAAAATTACAAAACCATCACTTGAACGTTTTAAATACACACAATGGTCCTCATCCATCATCGTAAATCCATTCTTTTGGATTGCTTGATGAAACTTGATGTTCCATTGCCTAGATGCTTGCTTGAGACCATATATAGATCTTTTGAGCTTGCAAACTTTGCGCTCTTGTCCTTTAGATTCAAAACCCAAAGGTTGATCCATATAGATTTCTTCATCTAGTTCTCCATTGAGAAAAGCAGTTTTTACGTCCATTTGGAATAATTCTAAGTCCATATATGCAACTATAGCTAGAACGAGGCGAACAGAAGTAATTCTCACAACAGGTGAGAATGTATCTTCATAGTCAATTCCCTCTTCTTGTGTGTAGCCTTTTGCTACTAGTCGAGCCTTATATCTTTCTATGGACCCATCCGCCTTACGTTTAATTTTGAGAATCCATTTATTTCCAATGGATTTTCGCCTTGGCGGTAGATCAACCAAATCCCAGACTTGATTAGCGTTCATTGACTCCATTTCTTCTTCCATAGCTTTACTCCATTCCTTAGCCTTAGGACCAGATAGAGCCTCTTTTACCGATTGTGGCTCTTCATCATCCTGTGGGGCAATCATGAATGCTTCCCCCTCAATCTCAAATCGACGACGTGGGATACGTTCACGGATGCTTCGACGAGGTTGAGATTGCTCATGATCTTGCTCCATAGGAGTCGGATCAAGCACCATGTCGCTCCCACGTTCCACGGGAGGATTAAGAGTGTTCTCTAATCCCTCAACTGCGGTTGGGGCGCCATTTTCTTGATTTTCATAGAATTGAAAATCTTTATTGACCTCACCTCTCACAGGAAAGTCCTCTTCTAAGAAAATGACATCTCGGGACTCACGTTCTGTCACGCTCCCATCAGCTTTTTCACCAATGAAAACAAATCCTTTGGAGGTTTCAGAGTATCTAATAAAAATACACTTCTTCCCCCTAGGACCAAGTTTCCCATATTGATGAGAATTATTATGAATGTAAGCTGCACACCCCCAAGGATGCAAATTTCCTAAATTAGGTTTATTGCCATTCCATAATTCATATGGGGTGGATGAGACAGATTTAGAGGGAACACGATTAAGTACGTATGCAGCAGTTAATAACGCATCTCCCCAAAAGAAAATAGATAAATTAGCTTGCGCCATCATCGACCTAACCATGTCTAATAGGGTCCTATTCCTCCTTTCCGCAACTCCATTTTGTTGCGGAGTATAAGGAATAGTTAGCTGTCGAGCTATACCCTTTTCATCACAAAAACTTTTAAATTGATCAGATAGATATTCACGACCTCGATCGGTCCTTAAAGTTTTGATCTTCATGGTTAATTGATTCTCTACCAAATTAGTATATTGTTTGAAGCAATCCAATGCGTCAGACTTATGAGAAATCAAATAAACGTGACCAAAACGTGTGAAATCATCTATAAAAGTGATGAAATAGTCGGCACCATGCCTAGCCCTCACATTCAGTGGTCCACAAATGTCTGAATGAATAAGCTGTAATGGACTAATGGCTCTTTTGGCTTTGCCAAATGGTAATCTAGTTGCTTTTCCAGCTAGGCAATGCTCACATGTGGGCAATTCTACTTTGGCGAGTGATCCCAAGAGACCTGCTCGTGCCAATCTATTTAATCGGTCTTGCCCAATGTGTCCTAATCTAGCATGCCATAAAATACTTTCAGTATTAGGAACAGCACTGGACTTATCAACAACATAGATATATGGATAGTTATTAACTACAATGTTAGTGGTATCTAATACCATAAAACGATCCATTACATAGCCAGAACCATAATAAACGTTGTCCAGAAATACTTTTATACAACCTTTAACAAACTGAAGCTCAAAACCTAGTTCTAATAAGACAATAACAGAAACAAGATTTCGTCGAACTTCAGGAGCGTAGAGCACATCATGAAGGTAAAGTGTGCGACCACCCCGCAGCTCTAGCTTGCAGGTACCGATCCCAAGCACATCAGCGGAAGCATTGTTCCCCATGTAAATACTCCTACTTCCTTTAGGAATTCGATGAAATTCCACAAAGTTTGTTCGGTCCCTTGTTATGTGGTCGGTTGCTCCTGAGTCTACAGTCCAATAAGGAACAGTCTCAGCAAGCATTAAACAACTACTAACATATAAGTTAGAGGGACAAATTTGTGCAAACAATACCTTTGGCTCAGTGCAATCACGAGCAAAGTGACCAGGTTTGCCACAATTGAAACAATTGTTGTTTCTGCCTTTCTTGCCGCCGCGTTTCCCACGCTTGCGCTTGTGTCCACTAGTACTAGCTTCATTTCCTCCTTTGCCTTTATGGAAAGTCTTTCCTTTACCCTTCCACTTCTTGCGTCCAGAGCCTTATGCTCCTCGCGATTTGGACTCAGTCAAGAAAGCTTCATTATCAGGCTTCTCAGAGAGAAGACGATCTTCCTCAAGCTCAACATGACGAGCGACTTCATCAAATGTCTTGATGTTGTCGTTATGGGTAAGGTTAACACGCATGTGTTCCCAATTTCTTGGCAAAGAGCGAATCACAGCTTGAACTTGCTGCTCATCAGTCATTTCATGCCCAGCAGACCTCAGTTCACTGATCATGTTAGACATGACCGTTAGATGCTGCCTCATGGTTTGATCTTGGCGCTTCTTATAACCATCGAACTTGAGGGTTAACTGACGCAACCTTGTTGTTGAAGTTCCACCATACTGGAGCTTAACAGCATCCCAAACTGCTTGAGCTGAACGATACCTCTCAAAGCGCAGCATTATATCATTCTTCATGCTGCTCAACATCAAAATGCGAGCCACACGATCTTTGCGCTTATAGGCCTGATATGCTTCCATATCACGCCTATGTTGAGCAGTGTTGCCTTGTTCAGGTTCAGCCATGGGTTGTGTAATTAATTCCAGCATGTCTTGCTCCTCCAGGAGATACTGAATCTTACGATGCCAGACATCGTAATTCTTCTCATTCAGTTTGTCTCCATGGTTCAAATTAGCGACAATGCTTTTTGTTGCAGCCATTTCAACTATATAGAGATTCAATTACGTAAATTAGGATCTTGTACAATTCAAATTATTTAAACAATGTTTCGCCATAAATTTCTAAATTAATTAATAATAATCTAACACATGCAACAACAACGAAAGTAATGTTACACATTCAATCAATTTCTGTTAGCATAGTCCAATTATTATTATTTAATTTAAACATGCGCAACATTTTGGTTATTAGGTAAGATTTATTTTATAAATCTACCAACCTAAAACCTCCCACTATCTTAAAAATTTCCATACATGCTCATTTAATGTAACTAATTAATAAATTACATAAAAGAAACATGCTTTTAATTAATCAAAACATCAAATATGTACATGAAGATCATAAATATGTACATACATAAGCAAATAATCTAATGTACTGGAAATATTTTCAATGTGATACTGTAATAGGAAGACTACATATCACATCCTAGGCATATAATCAGGATCAGCTATCACATCATCCGTGTCATCATCACTGTGTTCACCAAGCTCATACACCTCATACCATGGAACAAAATGAGCAGCAGGCTCCAGAGACCTTGCACTTCGTCCTGTTCGACGTATACCCATAATGGTATACTGGCGCTCCCTCTCAAGCAGTATCTCATCAGCGAGAGTGTTGAAGTTAATAAAATTCAACCGTGGTTTCAACGCCTGACGAACAAACTCCCATTCATCCGGTAGAGCATTGAGCACAATCTCAAGTTGTTGCTCAAGAAAGAACTCATGAACATCACGATGCCACAAATTGTGAATCCAATAAAACATATAATCTATATGCTCAGCAATCGTATGCGATGCATTCTTCTTATATGCCAATAAATGAATGATTTGTGCTCGTGTAGCCACTACATATACAAATAATCAATTAAAGAATAATTAACTTATTAATTAGTTAATTATCACATGCACAAAATTTTTCAGAAATTCAACAATTCTAGAAAAATCATAAATAATCAGAAAAAAAAAAATTCATCGAAAAAAAAAATTTTCTCAAGTTGCACGCGCCACAAAACCGGCAGCCAATCAGAGCCCGCGGTGTACTACACGCGCGGTCAACGAGCTGGTCAACGCGCGCTTCAAATTTTTTTTTTTTATATATAAGTGGAGCGCGGGTCAACCCGTGGGTCAAACCCGACCCGGGCACATGGATAGGTCAAACCCGGGTCAAAGGACCCGGTTGACCAAGGGGAAGGCGCGTGAGCGCTCCGCCTGGAGCGTGATCATTACGCGCCGCCTTCCCGGGATGTTTTCCGGCAAAAAGTTTTCCGAACTTGACCCAAAAAACTTCCAGATATGATTCATGATACTTCAAATAATTTTTAAACCTTTTAATATGGTGGTTGAAGTATCCACAACTTGATCTGAGAGTGAAACCGTTCAAGAACACATAATTTCCAGAAAAATAACCCAGAAAATTCATCCAAGAACAATTTCGATCATGAATTTTCAAAACATCATAACAATTCATACATTTGTCAGAAAAATGTGCAAAAATACTCGTTGGAAAGCTTGTTCAGAGAGCTTTCCAACCATACCATATACGAAACCAAAACATGAAATAACACTGCTCAAAATGCAGAAGAAAGTTTCGGTTTTTTATTGAAAATCATGGTATATTACGTATTCTCATCCGATTTAACCATACAAAAACACGCAATCAAGCATGAAACATACTATAAACCTCTGCTCCGATACCATTGTTGAATCGATAGGAAGAAGAAACGCTTACTTGTTTCTTGATCGGTACGACAAATTTGATAGGATCGTGGTAAGTTCCAATGCTTCAACTCGTAACTCCGATTACTAGAACCGAGATAGATTCCACAGTACGAACCCCCTTGATTTCTTGTTTCAGGAACTGGAGAAGTAATTTTCTTGGAAGAAAAACAGTGCTTCTGTTTCTTCTTGCCAATATACGTTTAACGTATATTGGCAGTTGAGAGCAGTTGTGTCCAAAACAACTGCCTCAACTCCTAAGTAAATGGGTTGGGCTGAGTCTAGCCCACATGGGCGACCCAGCCCAAGTCCAACAATCCATAAAGACATGCATTGAGTATTGAAGGTGGGGCAAAAGGAAACATATAAAACTTATCAACACAATTTTTAAAAAGGTAAATGGCATGGTTTTTCCTTTAAATATCGTTAGTCTGTTTTTTTAATAATAAGTATTGAAGGTGGGCAAAAAAAAAATATATATATATATATATCAATTCAATTTTGAAAGAAAAAAAGTAATTACACTATTGCTACCAAAAGGATTCTTTGGCAGTAGTGTATTCATGGCGATGATAAGAATGGGGAATATGCAACCCGTGAAGAAATGAGCCTTGTTCTCCCTCTTCAAAATCCTCCTTGAAATTTAAATTCCATTACCATGAAGCTCTGATTGCAGCAGAGCAATAGAGAAAGAGGAAGCCAAAGTACCCATCAATCTATGAAAATCAGATTGCATCACAGCAAGAGAGAAGAAGCCATAAGAATGAGGAACCAAAGCTGGTCATAACCGAACCAAAATTTCTTCCCAAATATCAAATGACATCCGAGCAAGATATCTAGAGAAAGACAAATCAGGGAAAATCCATATATATTTGTATCATTGAGAGCAGGATCCAAGACTCCAATTTCCAACTATAAGATTAAGATCCAACAGGAGGGATTTAAAAAAACTTTAATCAATATCAAAATTAGGGAATCATAAGTAACTGACAAATTCAACCACTTCACGTAATATAGGAGAACAACAATTGATGAGACAATGAAAAACAAAATCTGTTACAAATTGGGAATGAAGTAATTTACCTCAATAGAGAGAAGAAGCCCTAGAGAAAGAGGAATCAAAGCTCGTCGTAATTGAACCAAAATTTCTTCTCAAATATCATATGATATTCGAGCAAGAGATCAAGCGAAAGGCAAATCAGGGAAAATCCACCCAAATCAAGAAATCAAAAGTAATTGACCAATCTTGGGATCAATGAGAAGAGCAAAGCTGGTGTACTTGTCAAATTCTCCCACTTCACATAATATAAGAGGACAACAATGGATGAGGCAATGAAAAACAAAATCTGTTACAAATTGAGTGTGAAGAATTTTACCTTAATAGAGCATATAGTGGATGTTTCTGATTTTGATTAAGCACATTGTGAGCGAAAGAGAGGTGATTAGTTTTAGAACTGAGAAAATATGAAAGTAGCCTAAAAGGAATTCATACGCCTTGTATCTCTTTTTAAGGAAAGATAGAGCGAGAGGGGAAGAATCCAAGACGAAGAGGCTCTCAAGATATAACTGACACATGAACCTTGGAAAGAAGAAGAAGAGGTGTTATATGCTTGGGACGCGACTTATTGGAAGATGTGAGCAGATGCATGAATTAGTATATGATGACGTGGCCTCACCAGAGGCCTGCTTTACACTCTCTCAGCTTCAAGTTTTATATGTAAGAATAGATATATATAGGTATATTTTGGCTCTATTTTCGTACTATTATTATTATCTTATTTGATGTTATTAACTTTAATTTATCGAAATATATTTTTATAAGGGAAAATTAGATAAAAGGACATAATCATGTTTAATTTTAGAAGAAGATCCAATTCATTTAAAAAATTAGAAAAAAAGGACAAAATAATTAAACTACCCAAACTATCCCTCTCATCCATTACACGTGGTCTTCATCTTTGACAATACAAGCTCCTCTTCCCAACATCTGATCGAAGAGAGACTACTGTCGTTGAAATTGTATCGTCGAGAGGAGTCCAACGATGGTGGTCTCTCCTCAATCCGCCGCCGGAAAAGGCCGGATCGAGGCAAAACGTTCGAAACACATTTTGCCTCAATCTGGACGTTTCTGACATCGGATTGAAGCGATACTGGTGGCGTTGGATTCGTATCGGCCAAACGATTCCAACGCCACCAGTCTTACCTCGATCCAATGTCAGAAACAGCTGCAGCAATGAAAAGAAGTTTTGGGGCGTCGTCGGAGCTTCGCGGTGTCTTTCCGGCTGCTATGGACCTTTGTTCTGGCTGCCATAGGTCGGGCTTTACTCCTCTCATAGTTGCGCTTCTTTTCAGACCAACGACGATCATTTTGGTAGTCGAACAAAAAAGTTAAGCTAAAAAATATGAAATCATAGTTTTAAAACGCTTTTTCTCTCTAAATCTATATTTCTTTGTAGAACCTTTATTTATCTTTAGAATCATTTTTTCTCTGTAAAATATATTTTTCTCTATACAATATACCCAAAGCTCGTATTCAATAATAAAACCCTATGTCCCAAAGTTCAGACATAAAAGTCAGGCCAAAAAATATGAAATCATAGTTTTCGTTCTACTGCTAGTGCATAACTTTTTTCTCTTTATAACCTATATTTCTCTGTAGAATCTTTATTTCTATGTATAACTCTTTTTCTTTATAGAACATATATTTCTCTGTAGAATCTTTATTTCTATGTAGAACTCTTTTTCTTTATAGAACATATATTTCTCTGTAGAATCTTTATTTATCTTTAGAATCACTTTTTCTCTATTTAATAGACCCAAGGCTCGGATTCAATGCTAAAACCTTATGTCTCAAGGTTCAGACATAAAAGTTAGGCCAAAAAATATGAAATCACAATTTTTTTTCTACTGCTAGTGCATAACTCCTTTTCTCTTTATAACTTTTATTTCTCTGTAGAACTTTTATTTCTCTGTAGAACTCTTTTTCTCTGTAGAACCTATATTTCTTTGTAGAACCTTTATTTATCTTTATAATCACTTTCTCTTCGTAAAATATCTTTTTTCCATATACAATAGACCCAAAGCTCGGATTCAATGATAAAATTCTAAGTCCCAAGTGATGAACCCAAGGTTTCGACATAAAAGTCAAGTCAAAAAATATGAAATTACATTTTTCGTTCTACTGTTAGTGCATAACTCTTGTTCTCTTTATAACCTATATTTCTCTGTAGAACCTTAATTTCTCTGTACAATTCTTTTTTCTATGTAATTTTTTCTCTATTCGACAGACCCAAAGCACAGATTCACTACTAAACCTTTATGTCCCAAATGATAAAACTCAAGGCTCAGATTCGTTAAACCCTAATGGACTCAAGGAACAGATTCACTACTAAAATATTAAATGTCACAAGTGCTAAACCCTAGGGTCCTAACTACTAAACCCTAACGGGCTCGGATACCCTAAACACCGGGGTTCAAACTTCCAAAATTGGTTAGAACTATTTTTTCCTGTAGAACTATTTTTTCTCTATTCGACAGATCAAAACCCGAATTCGCTATTAAAAACCTATGTCCCAAGTAATGAACTAGAAAGTTCAGATTCACTAAATCCAACAAATTCTTACCATTGGAAGCACTTGAAGCAAGACCTACATAATGGGCCAATAATATCATTATAAAATGTACAGTGTTATTTTTCTCTGTAGAAAATATTTTTTCTCTGTAGAACCTTCGAAAATGTTTTTTGACCAGGTAAACACTTTCCGATGATGGATTGAGGCGAGACCAGTGACGTTGGAATTGCCCGACCAAGATGAATTCAAAGCCACCGATCTCGTCTCGATCTGTCTCCAGAAACGGCCAGATCGAGGTAAAACACGTTCTGATTGGTGCCGACTACTTTGCCTTGATTTGGAAGTTTCCAATGTCGGATCTTAACAAGCCTAGTGGTGTTGGATTTGTCTCGGCCTAACGATTCTAACGCCACTAATCTCACCTCGATCTGACACGAGAAACCATCGGATTTAGGCCAAATGTGTTATGAACGTTTTGCCTTGAATCGACAGTTTTCGATGTCGAATCTTAGCAAGGCCAATGGAGTTGGATTCGTCTAGACCTCACGATTCCAACGCCACTGGCCTCTTCTCAATCCAAAGTCGGAAGCATCCGTAGCGAGAAAAATAAGTTTTCAATCATATTTGATTGAAATAACAATGAAAAATCTACAATTTTAAGTTTTGTCCTTAATTCAATAAATTTAAAATTCAGCAGGACCTCAACTAACAAAAAAAATTCAGCTGTCCTTTTACTCTTAAGTTAGTAAATTTGGACCTAAGCCTAATTTTCCCTTTTTATAATATGTTATTTTTATTTTTATATTATATTTACATTTTGACTTTATCTCTATTTTCATTCTTACTTCACTTTATGTTATTTATTATAATTTTATTGGTTCTTTATATATTATTTTATTTTACTTTAAACTTATGTATCATATAAAAATTATATTAAAAGTTTTTGCCTACGATGGAATCTATTTGGGGAATGTATTGGATGCACCCTCGGAAAGATTCTTGAGGTGAGAGTGTTTCTTGGGAAATTTGACCATTGGATGAAAAAAACCCATAAACCTCAATATTAGACTTTTAATATTGTTTTTATATATATTTATAAAATTATTTTTTATCTTATTTGAATATAGTTTACATATATATTTTATAAATTCATTTTATTTTAATAGAGTTTTATATTTTCTTAAATTATCCTCTATAGCTATTATATTTTTTAAAGATTATTTTCATCCTATATAATTTTTCTTATATAATTATTTTACCTTATATACGTATTTTTTTACGATTAACGTTTTCTTAAAAAAAGATCATTTAATGGGATAATAAAAGTTAAATTGGCAACTGTTTTTAAAACAGACGTTGTGGGGTGCCTTATACCTTCCCCATTCGTAATAAATCCGCTTACCCGTTTTCTGGATTTTCGCAGACCAAACTATTTTATGGTGACCAATTGCACCTATTCAATTGGTGGCAACTTCTATTATTTTATTAAAAATTCTTTTCGCACACCCGGTTGCGACAACTGGCAACTTTGATGATTCGGAAGTTCTCAACTCTCTTCATTAAGGAGCTTTTAACGGTTTTGTCCATTTTGGAATGAAAGTTGATATTTGGGCAATGAAACAATCTTCGGAGCCTATACTCATAAAATTTAACATAATAATAACAAGAGAAATTGTACATCGACTGTCGCAACTGGTTTTGCGAAAGAATTTTTAAAGAAAGATAAATAAACTATAAGAAGTCGCCACCAACTGAATAGATGCAATTGGTCACCATGAAAAATATTTTTGATCTACGAAAATCCAAAAAAATGGGTAAGCGAGTTTGTTACATATGGAGAAAGTGTAAGGCACCGCAAAACGTCTGTTTTAAAATCAGTTGTCAATTTAACTTTTATTATCCCATTAAATGATTTTTTTTGAAAAAAAACATTAATTGTAACAAAAATATGTATATAAGGTAAAATAATTATACAAAAACTATATATGATGAAATAATCTTAGAAACTATAAAAACTATATCAAAATAAAATAATTTTAGAAAATATATAACTATATCAAAATAGAGTAAAATAATTTAAGAAAATATAAAACAATATTAAAATAAATTAAAAATAAAAGAGATAAAGTAACAAATAAAATAATAATAACAGAAATAAAAATGAAAGTAGAATTAAAATGAACATAAAAATAGAAATAAAGATAAAACGAAAATAAAATACAAAAATACAAAAAAAATAAATAAAAAAGATAGTAAGGAATAAAGTTAATAAAATAAATAAAATAATCATAATCATAAATATAATAATAACAATAATAAAACAAAAAAAATACAAAATACAAAAAAAAATTAATAAATGAAGAGAAAAGTAAGTAAGATAAAAATAAAACAAAAATAATAAAAAGAAAAAGAAAAATAAATAAAAAAATAGAGGAAATTGGGCTTAGATCCAAATTTACTAACTTTTAAGAGTAAAAGGATAGCTGAATTTTTTTTGTTAGTTAAGGTCCAGTTGATTTTTAAATTTATTGAATTAAGGACAAAACTTAAAATTACAGATATGTCATTATTATTTCAATCAAATATGATTGAAAACTTATTTTTCTCGCTGCGGATGCTTCCGACTTTAGATTGAGAAGAGGCTAGTGGCGTTGGAATCGTGAGGTCGAGACGAATCTAACTCCATTGGCTTTGCCAAGATTTGACATCGAAAACTGTTGATTCGAGGCAAAACGTACATAACACATTTTGCCTCCATTCGATCATTTCTCGTGTCAGATCGAGGTGAGATCAGTGGCATTAGAATCGTTAGACCGAGACAAATCCAACACCACTAGACTTGTCGATATCTGACATTGGAAACTTCTAAATCAAGGCAAAATAGTCGACACCAATCAAAACGTGTTTTACCTCGATCTGGCCGTTTCTGGAGACGAATCAAGACGAGACTAGTGGCTTTGAATTCATCTTGGTTGGGCAATTCCAATGTCACTGGTCTCGCCTTAATCCTTCATCGAAAAGTGATTACCTAGTCAAAAAACATTTTCTAAGGTTCTACAGAGAAAAATAACATTGTACATTTTATGATGATATTATTGGTCCATTATCTAGGTCTTGTCTTAAGTGCTTCCAATGGCAAGAATTTGTTGGATTTAGTGAATCTGAACTTTCTAGTTCATCACTTGGGACATAGGCTTTTAATAGCGAATCCGGGTTTTGATCTGTCGAATAGAGAAAAAATAGTTCTACAGAAAAAAGGAGTTCTAACCAATTTTGGAAGTTTGAACCCCGGTGTTTAGGGTATCCGAGCCCGTTAGGGTTTAGTAATTAGGACCTAGGGTTTAACACTTGTGACATTTAATATTTTAGTAGTGAATTCGTTCCTTGAGCCTGTTAGTGTTTAACGAATCCGAACCTTGAGGTTCATTACTTGGGACATAGAGGTTTAGTAGTGAATTTGTGTTTTGGGTCTGTCGAATAGAGAAAAATTACATAGAAAAGAGAATTGTACAGAGAAATATAGGTTATAAAAAGAACAAGAGTTATGCACTAACAGTAGAACGAATTATGTGATTTCATATTTTTTGGCCTAAATTTTATGTCGGAACCTTGGGTTCATCACTTGGGACATAGCATTTTAGTATTGAATCCGAGCTTTGGGTCTATTTTATAGAGAAAAATATATTTTACGAAAAGAAAGTGATTCTAAAGATAAATAAAGGTTCTACAAAGAAATATAGATTCTACAGAGAAAAAGAGTTCTACAGATAAATAAATATTCTACAGAGAAATAAAAGTTATAAAAAGAAAATGAATTATGCACTAGCAGTAGAAAGAAAATTGTGACTTCATATTTTTTGGCCTGACTTTTATGTCTAAAACTTGGGACATATGGTTTTAGTGCTTTGAGTCTATTGTATAGAGAAGAAATGATTCTGAAGATAAATAAAGATTCTACGGAGAAATATATATTCTATAAAGAAAAAGAGTTCTACAGAGAAATAAAGATTTTACAGAGAAATATAGATTATAAAGAGAAAAAAAAAATTATGCACTAGCAGTAGAACGAAAACTATGATTTCATATTTTTTGGCCTGACTTTTATGTCTGAAATTTGAGACATTGGGTTTTAGTATTGAATACGAGTTTTGGGTCTATTGTATAGAGAAAAATATATTTTACAGAGAAAAAATGATTCTAAAGATAAATAAAGGTTCTACAGAGAAATATAGTTATACAAAGAGAGAGAGTTTTAAAACTATGATTTCATATTTTTTAGCCTAACTTTTTTGGTCGACCACGAAAATGATCGTCGTTGGTCTCAAAAGAAGCACAACTATGAGAGGAGTAAAGCCCGATCTATGGCAGCCAAAACAGAGCTCCATAGCATCCGGAAAGCCACCGCGAAGCTCCAACGACGCCCCAAAACTTTTCAATGCTGCAGCTGTTTCCAATGTTGGATCAAGGTAAGACTGGTGGCGTTGGAATCGTTTTGCCGATGCAAATCCAACGCCACCAGTATCGCTTCAATCCGATGTCAGAAACATCTAGATCCAGGAAAAATGTGTTTCGAACGTTTTGCCTCGATCCAGCCTTTTCCGGCGGCGGATTAAGGATAGACCACTATCGTTGGGCTTGTCTCAATGATACAATTTCAACGGCAATGGTCTCTCTTCGATCAGATGTCGGGAAGATGAGATATTATTGTCGAAGATGAAGACCACGTATAATGGATGAGAAGGATAGTTTGGGTAGTTTAATTATTTTGTTCTTATTTCTAATTTTTTAAAATGAATTGGATCTCCTTCTAAAATTAAACATGAGTATGTCTTTTTATCTAATTTTTCCAAAAAAATAATCCAAAATAAAATAAAAATAAATAAGATAAATAATAAAAATAAATCGAAAAAAACAAAATAAAAATAAAATGTTGGGAACTGAGTTTTTTGTGGACTATACGATATTGAGGGTTTGGAGAGTTAAGTAGGGAGGGTTAAGTGGAGTAGTAATTATGTACCTTACTTGGATTTAGATAAGGAGGGATAATGAGGATAGTGTAGGAGATAAATTATCTCCTACACTACTCTCATTAAGTAATAATTGTAACCCCTCAAATTGAGGGGTTAGGAGGGTAGAGTAGAGGATCATAAGTCATTTTAGATTTTTTAATTTTTTAATTTACCTTACTCTATCTTGTTCTAACTCTCATCCAAACAAAGTTAATAATTTATACTTTAATTAACTCTTAGTATATCCAATCAAGGTAGAGTTTCATTTGATTACTCTACTCTACCCTACCCTACTTAATTCTCACTTATACTACTCCACTTAACCCTCCTTTTTTTTATCCAAGCAAGCCCTAAATCAAACAAATACCAAAATCATCCATGTAACACATAATTCACATATAGACATTTTTCAAATACATAACACATTAACATGTTGAATGATTAATAAACATAATGAATGAGACCTCGGTTCCCCTTTTTATTAACAATCGAATATTTCAATCATGCTATTAAATTAACATGATTGAAAATTTATAATCCATTGGTTTGATAAAATGAGCACACAAATTATCACATGTAGAATTTTGTTACCATGCAATTTCAAATCCAACTGTACATAAAACCCAAAGCCCCAAATACTTCATATAATCTCTTGGCCCATTTAAACATTTCATTTTAATCCATCCCATTATCAAATTAGGCCCAATTTCTATTAACCCATTGGCCCACTAAAAATTTAAACAAACTAGAGTATCAAACTACATCACAAAAACCTATCCCATGCTCATAGCCCAATCAAGAATTTAAAATCCAGGTCAAACCATCAAGCTAATCACCTTAAGCCATGTATTTGATCCATTTTCTAGCAGCCCATAACCATCTTTAGTAATTCATATCCAGTCCAATAACCTTATACTCAATATACACGTTCTTTCCCTCACCACTATGTCTCTAGCCAAATGGCTTCAACAGCATACCTAATTTCTTAGTTAACTCTAACACAATAACAAGAAACACATTCCATGATTCACTGAATTCATATCGCATAATACATAGCAAGACTAACAATGATGAATGTATAATAAGATATCTTTCATAACAAAACAAAACTAATTCTTGACATCATTTGCACAGTTTGTAAATTATAGATCCCTGCATAATACTAAATCAAACTACCCGTTCATACCCAATGAAAATAACCCCACTCATGAAGAACATAAAAGATCCATATAATTAGTCTTGACATTCATCAGATAAAGATACCAGAATTTTTCAATTTTCCTTGCACCACAGACATGAGATCACATGTTCATAGAAGAATAGATAGCATGCTCAAACAAGAGTTACGGGCAATTGAAAGATGAATCAATACTAGACAAATCATAATAGGCATGGAACAAGAACAATAACCACTCTTATAGCAGCATCCACGCATACTTATATTTACATATCCATTTATGAATCCAACCTAGTGGCAAGGGAACCATAACAAAGAAAGCAAACGTCATTTTCACAGTTTAACCCAAAGTTCAATCAAAACACATTTTAATACACAAGGCAATGACATGTTTAACTACTTTAAGAAATTAGGCAAAACAAAGAATGTAGAAGACACAATGTCAAAAACTTGTAATCAGACAAATGCAATCAACATATACCTTTTAACTCTCAAAACAATTGGATACACAATTGGTTGTGAAAAAAAAAAAAGACCAGAGAAATAGGGAATTGAATCGGGTGAGAAGATTTTGAACAAAGAAGTGCTTCAACAGTTGGTTAAAGATCTAGAACAGAGATAATCGTGAGGTGATGACAATGGAAGCTTTTCATTTTGAGAGTGCTGGCAACGGAAGGGAGATGGTGGTACAGTGATGGTATCCGCTAGGTAAGTGAAGGGAGGTTTTTTTTAGTTGAAGGAGAAAAAGGTTAAAGATTTGGAGAAAATCAGAAACCCTAGAAATCACAACAAGGAATTCCAGTTCAAAAATCGAAAGCCAAAAAAGAGAAAGAAAGCTCCAAAAAAATTTGATCCAAAGAGACGAAAGAAACTCCCAAAAATTTCTCAGGAAATCTGATCAAAAGAAAAGAAAGAACTCGAAAATTTCCAGAAAGACCCCCAGAAAAATTGACAGGGAGAAGAAAGAATTCCGCCCCCAAAGAAAGGTCCTCTCTACTGCAATTCTCTTGTTATACACCCAATATCTGCCAATGAACAAACACCAAACCAGAGCAAGACAAAAGTCTATAAGTATATTAATTGATCAAGCAACACAGATAATCCAGGAATAGGTGGTACAACTAGAAGGAAGGGGATATGCCTTTTCGAGAGAGGCGGCTCTCCAAGTTTACCAAACAGTTCATACAAAAACAGACACACCAACCCTACTGCCAGTTCCAGCTAAAAACCCAAAACAAAATGAAACGATGTCGCATAAACCAAAATACAAAAATATCAAACGATGCTGTTTGAACTAAGCATGTGACATCTCTCCCCCCTAAATTTTCGGTCCCCCCCTCTCCTATTGGAACCTCCTATTTATAACCTAATGCAAACCCAAATCAACTCCCCTATGAATCTCGAAATCATTTCCTTATAATCTCTCAATCTTCCTTCCCAAATCACTAATGAAATCCCTAAATATTAGGCTCCAAAGCGCTCCTGCAATTTGAACCCTAGATCCCGGGGCCTTTTTCTCTCTCCTTCTCCTTTTTTCGATGTCTCTTTCCTTTTTCCTGCGCTACTCTTCTCCCCTTCCTTTTTTTGTTCCAGCATCGACGACCTGTAGCTTCTGCATTTCTCTTATGGCATTAGGGTTTGAGCAAGGTTTAGGCTGGGCTTGACTCGTGTTGGGCTTGACCTAGGACTCAAGATAATGGGTAAACTATTGGGCTTGAATTGAGCAATGAGTTGGGCTATAGCCAAATGGGTTTAGTTGGATTGAAACCTGCTTAATTGAACCAAGCTTGACTAAGTTCATTTGGGCCTTGATTTTATGTTCTTGGACTTTGGGGTTTGGCCAAAAATGGGGTATAACAGCTGCCCACCTTTGCAGGATTTTACGTAGTAAATGGCACGTAAATGTATTGTATCTCAATTTTGACAGTATGAATTTAAAACTATGTGACACAATTCAAAATATGAGCCCTCTTTACATCTGACCAACAATTTAAAAAACACATGTTAATTGCACGAGAATGAACCCGAAATTCTATCATCGGTAATCGCCCGATAGTCTGTATGCTCTAATAAAACATTTTCATCCATTTGATAATCCAGAACATCTTAATCCTCAATTTTAATCCATGAAATGATTTGAGCCAAATTTAAAAATAATTTTAATGAACGGAATACTTTAATCCCAAACTGAAGACAACTTTAATCCACATAATAACTTTAATCCAAAGTCACTTTAAGCGAATTTAGTCCTCAACTTTAATCCACATCATAAGTTTAATCCAAAGACCATTTTAATCCATAAATAAATGTAATCCTCAACTTTAATCCACATCATAACTTTAATCCGAAGGCCAATTTTAATCTGAATGCAAATTTAACCCGCAACTTTAATCCAAAGGTCAACTTTAATCCATATGACAATTTAATCTGCAACTTTAATCTTTAAGCCAAAGGCCAACTTTAATCTGAAGGCCAACTTCAATCTGCCATGAAAGGTCATTTTAATTCCCAAGAACTTTTAATCCCCATAATACTCAAAGATAAAAGATATTTTAATCCGAAATTAAAGGTTTTTTAATCCGTAAAATAAATCAAAATTGAAAATCTTTCAATGACAATTTTAATCCGCGAGACTGAAAATGATTTAATTTGAAATTAAAAATATTTTAAATTGTAAACTGAAAAATATTTTAATTCGAAATTAAGGACACTTTAATCGAATGTTATTCGAAAATAAAAAATATTTTAATCCCAAATGAAAGACAATTTTAATGATAAAACGAGATCGAAAATAATTTATGTTGAAAGAGGTTTTAATCCGTATGATAATCCGAGGTTAAAAATAATTTGATCCAAAATTTAGAGCTTTTAATCCTCATGATGAACCGAAACTAAAAAATGATTCAATCCAAAATTAAAAGCATTTTAATCCGAAAACATGATAACACATGAGGATATAATTTGCCTTGACACTTAACTCATAGCTGGGCTGTGAAAATCCAAAGTTAATTCAAGAACACAATGATAAGGATGAACTCTTTGGGAAGAAAGATTTTTCTCTTTTTGTTTGATTGTGTGTGTGTTTGTGAAAGCTTTCTGCCACCATATACGCTCATGTAATCGCCAATCGCGTCTTGTCACACCAAGCTTAATAATACGGCTACACATAGGAAATATGAGAATATATGTAAAGCAACAGATAGCAGACTGAAAGGTCGGGAATGAATGATTTCAATTTTTTATTATTATTTATTAAGAAGGCGATATAATAAGAGTGTACGGCTATTCATGAGGATAGCATAAATGGGAACAAACTTTAAGCAAAAATGTTCCAAACTCTGAATGAAAAAAATGAGATAGCTTACAACTGCCGCTAAAAACTGCCCTAGTTTTTTTTTGCGCACCCATTAGCAACTTATTATATATAATCTCAAACTCTTTTCCATTTTTACTTTTCTTTCTCAATCACTGGCCATTTTTCTTCAAAACTTGTACATGCCTGCACTTATTAAATTAAAATTATTTGTTTCTTGAAACTTCCTTTGCCCTTTTTTATAATTGTGATTATTCCTCTTTTGATAATACCTGCTTCAACCATAAATTTTTCATTCAGATCTTTTCCAACTTAGGATTCTAATATCCATCAATTTCTTATCAAAAATAATGTCTTAATGCACTCATCCAATTTCCTCTAACAACTTCATCAATGATAAATTAAATAGTAAGGCCATGCATGTCAACAAGTGAAAGCGAATGAGAAACTTTTTGGAATATGGAATGGGAGTTAAAATATGGAAATGGAAGAGTAGCAAATCTGGAAAAAAAAATTAATGATTTAATGACATTTAATTGAAAATGATGGGTGATGACAAAAACTATTTTTTGAGATATATACAAGAATGTAGAGAGGTCCAAGAAAAGAATGATAAATTAAACATTTTTGAGATGAAATATGTGATAAGTCAAAGATTGCACCAAAACTGCCCTAGTTTTGGTGTACACCTAATTAACAATGATAAACTCTACGAAGGAGTCTTTAAACCTTCAACCTTTGCCAATAAATTTATTTTTTTGTCAATGGACTGAAACCTTTCCAAACTAAAATACGTGATAAGGTAGAATTCGAACAAAAAACTGCCCCAGTTTTGGTGCGTGTTCAATTGACTTTTATTAAATTAAAACCTCATGTTAGCCAATCATCTTCTTCTTTGGGTTGAATTGTTCTGGGGTGAAATACATGATAACATATGGGACACATAAAAAACTGCTCTAGTTTTGGTGTGTGTCCTATTTACTGTCATTAAATATGAACACCATGAAATCGATTTTTGACACTGATCGCCACTTCAACGGACGCATGACTATCATTCCCTCAATAATTTAGAATCCGAACATGCGGTCTGGATTGAGTGATGATTTTTAATTTTTTTTATTATTATTCTTTTACGCTCTTTTGAATTTTCACTCCTACATAATTTTTCTTTATGAATATATAAACGCTGTATTTAGCCAAAATTTTCGCACAAAAATACAAGAGGCATACCCCAATGAAGTTGATATTTAAATCTCAATTATTTAAGAAACAATGAGATTACTCCTTGAGTAAAATAAACGCCCTCCTAACTGAACCATTTTTGCAGATCAAGGATTTCAAACGCAACCAAGGTAGTAAGAGTGTGTTTCAAAATTATTTTCATTTTTTAAAAAACAGTTTTGAGTATAATTTTCAAAAATAGTTTTTTAAATAATAATAATAATAGAAGTGCTAAAAAAAATTAATTTGATTTATTTTATTTGTAAATGATTTTTTTTAAAAAAAAATATAGTATAGACACAGAAGAAAATTGATTATATAACAAGGACTACTAGTGAACGATGACGGAAAGTACATTTGGAGATATGATGGAGAAAAGAGAAGGGAGAGGCTAGTTGGAGAGAGAAGGGAAATCGTAACAACTAATGAGATAGGGAGGAAGAAGAAGTAGAGCTAGAGAGAGAGAAGAAAAAAAAATGAAATTCAATTTATTTACAAAAATGTCATCGATCCATTTTAAAAAATTCTCCAAAACATGATTTAGTCGTTAGTTTTTTTTTCTTCAGAGACGCATTTCTTAAAAGCTGTTTTCAAAAACTGTAACTCCCAAATAAATTTTCATCCGGTTTTTAATTTTGAAAAACAGTTTTAAAAACATCTTCCAAACACATTCTAAAAGTTTAGTGAACCTGTAGCTTTTTTTCAATACCATGCAGGTCATGCACAGACTCACTAGAGCCAACTTTGCAGCACTATTTCAATAAAAACCATTATGAGGTCATGTAAATCACTATCTCAGACTGGGCCCACTAATAATATGTTGTTATAATTCTTACAAGAATTTAACATTCTCTCGATCTACTCCACCTTTGCCACCGATCATTATCTCCCATTATTAATTGACCCCATTCTCGATTTAGTCATCTAAATATTTATGACAATATCTTATATTCACTTTCTGTCTTGGAGTTTGATTTTACATTATTAATGGGTGCACCAAAATCTAGTTCATTGGATTCATCCTTTTTTTTTTATCACCAATTCAATCTTGTTAAATGATACTTTTGAGGTTTAAAATCTTGGAAATGATGGAAGATGATGACTTGAACAAAGACTTTTATTTTATAAGAGATATGATGATAATGTCAGAACATGCAAATGTCGTACTATAAAAATTTATCGAATCAAAGTAATGACCTACTCCTTGTGAAAACCCAATAAGTGGTCATGAATTGGACCAAAGATGGTAGCGCACTTGGAAATTACTCCCGGAGGCAATCAACAAAGACTGAAAATTCCCAAACTGATGTAACAAATATAACAGCAGGGTTCAATCTCTCTTCCACAATAGCAACATAAAATTCCTTAACTCGCTCAGAATTAATCCCAACATGATCCATTCCAATTTCATTACCATGAATGTTAAAAGTCCATTTCCTCAAAATTGCCCCACTATTGGGTCGATTGGCAATTTTATTATTTAATCTATGCATGATTATGAATTTTTCTGTACCCCTATTTTAGCTATAGGTGGTTAGTGATGAAAATGTTATTATTACCAATTTCAAAGTGGCGAATCATTCCCTATTGTAATAGTCATGATATTTTACTTCACCTCCTCGATTTTCGCCTCCATGTTAGTATTCAACACTATTAATTGTTTATGTTTAGACACATATGTCATGGATAATTTTATTTTCAAAAGGAAAGAAAATTTAAAACCTAGTGTATACATCTTACTCCCATTCCTACTTAATTTTTGAGATTCTTGAAAACCTAGTGACGCAATTTTATTATTCAATCTATGCATGATTGTGAATTTATGTGCTCATATAAACAGGAGAACTATTATACATGTGAGGTAATGAATAACACATATACATGGTATAACCTAACTAATACATGTAAGATAATGTATGAAGTTTATATATAAGTATCTGTGAGTGACTAAACGAGTATATACATGGATCAAACTTTAACTGATGTATTCAAGATAAATACATGAAACCTATATGTACAAAAACATATAAGGTAAAATCATATATGTACAAGCAGAACAACATATGTATATGTACAGTAGAGCAAACATTATATATACAAACAAAGTAGAATCATATATGTACAAACAGAACAACATATGTACAACAAAGCACAATAACAATATGTACCACACAATAAGCTTGGAAGTAGTTTCATGTGTCCTATAACTCTATGGTCATTGGTTATGGGTAATCTAGGCTCCCGACTTATTCCCCTGCCAGTGTCCATTTTTGGAATAGCCTAGGTCCCCCTTAATAGAGGAGTGGGTCGAGTGAGGATTTTTTGCGAGCCTGTACGGAGATTGGAATCTCTCGAAAGTCTCGTTTACTTCATCATCTCCTAAGGGTTTTGAGCCCTAGTTGTTGGACTCAAGAAAAGGAATAGTGCACAATGTGTGAAGAAAATAATAAAAAAGCCCACAAAAACATATCAATTATACAACATTTTAAATAATAAGAGTATATCAATCAAAATTCAAAGAAATAAAACACCAAATATATTTAATTCAAAAATAACAAAATCAAATGATGGGATAAGGAAAAGTAAATTTAAATGGCCCAACTCAGTAGTTTTTTTTAATATATATATATTTTAAAAACTAGTTTTTTCCAGTGAATTCGTCAGTTGTCGCAATCGGTTTTGCGAAAGAATTTTTAAAGAAAGATAAATAAACTATAAGAAGTCGCCACCAACTGAATAGGTGCAATTGCTCACCATGAAAAATATTTTTGGTCTATGAAAATCCAAAAAAAAAGGTAAGCGAGTTTGTTACATTGGGGAAGGTGTAAGACACTTGATGGAAGCCTGTACAATCAAGGATTGAATTTGCTAATCTTGCGATTAACAAAAAGGTTGTGAGAATTGCTTCTCTGTTGATAATTCTTATTTCATAATAATCACTTGTGATCCTGGGAACTCAATATATTCCCAACTACACGTTAAAAGACTCCAAATAGGAAACTACCACCTATAACAGACTCCTATAATGAAGCAATGTTTCGAACTCCAACACAATTAATTATTAAAACAATAATACTAATTGAAGACCATAATCTTCTTATTAATAGACTTCCAATATCACGTCCACTCCCAAGGCAATACCACGTCAACTCCCAAAGTTACGGCACATCTTTCTCCATTTCCTTGAGTCGAGCTCGACGCGCCCGATTATAGGCATTCTTCAGCATCCGCCCCTGGTCGTCTTCATCAGTCCTCCCCCCTTGGGCTTGGGCAGTAGCCTTGTCCTCAAGGCTAAACTCAGGAAATCGCTGTCACATCGCCGCCAAATCCTCCCAAGTAGCATCCGCGGATGACAAACCTTCCCACTCCAGCAACACCTCCCATCGATAATGCCCTTCACGTTTCACCCGACGATACTCCAAGGCACGCACTGGCCACAAGATAGTACTACCATCATCATCAATGTTAGGTGGTTGAGGAACCACATTAGTAGTACTTCCCACACGCCGCTTCAGTTGAGAAACATGAACCACGGGATGTATGAGAGCATCGGATGGCAAGTCTAATTTGTAATCAACTGGTCCTATCTTCTGCACAACCCGATAAGGACCGTAGTAACGGCTACCAAGCTTATACAAAGCTTGCTGTGAAACAGACCGCTGTCGATAAGGCCGGAGTTTTATATACACCCAATCACCAACATTAAAGTTCTCCTCACGATGACCTTGATCATGATAATTCTTCATTCTATGATTAGCATGCTCCAGGTTAGACTTCAATTCCTTGAGCAACTCATCCCTTCCCAGGAGGTCACGGTCCACTTCATCATTGAGAGAGGCTCCCCGGGTATATGACACCAAAATTGGGGAAGCCGGCCATATAAGCATTCGAATGGGGTTTTCTTAGTAGACGCATGAAACGTCGTATTATACCAATATTCCGCCCAAGCCAAGAACTCATACCACTTCTTTGGATTCTGGAAAAAAAAACACCATAAATATTGTTCAAGAGAACGATTAGTTACCTCAGTTTGGCCGTCTGTTTGAGGATGATAAGGAGAACTCATAGCCAACTCCACACCTTGCAACTTCCAAAATTCTCTCCAAAAATCACTAATGAAAATTTTATCACGATCAGTGATCATAGACCGCGGGGCGCCATGCAATTTAAACACATGTTTAACAAATAGTGCCGCGACCGACTTGGCCGTATACGGATGACAAAGACCAATAAAATGTGCATATTTTGTTAACCGATCTACCACAACCAAAATCCCATTATAACCTTGAGACAAAGGTAATCCCTCGATGAAATCCATTGTGATATCCTCCCATACTTGAGTCGGAATCGGTAAGGGCTGTAACAACCCGCTGGGCCTTCGCGAATCACTCTTAATACGCTAACAGGTATCGCATTGGGACACATATCTTTTCACATCTTGCTTCATGCCTTCCCAATTCACTACACCAGCCATCCTCGCCCATGTACGAGACACTCCAGAATGACCCCCAATGCGCGAGTCATGAAAATATTTTAAGAGCTTAGTGCGCAGCCCCCCATGTAATGGGACATAAATGCGCCCTTTTAACAGCAACCCTCCATGGTACTCAAACCCATCAGCCTCCCCCTGATTCGTCTCAATCTTGACTATTAATTCACCACAATGAGGGTCTTGTTGCAGCACCTCACATAACTCCTCCCATATAGTCCAATCGGGTCCATAGATAGCAGGAATTTCAGCCCCATCGACCCGCCTAGATAAGGCGTCTACCACACAATTTTCATGGCCAGACTTGTATAAAATCTCATAATCGAAACCCATCAATCTTGACATAAACTTCTGTTGATCGAGAGTAATTATGCACTGCTCTAAGAGATGTTTAAGCGGCTGGTGGTCGGTAACAATTCAGAACCGCTTCCCCAACAAGTAAGGTCGCCAAACACGAACCGCTTTGACTACAACCAACATTTCACATGCATACACGGACCACCCCTTCTTAGCTGGTCCCAACGCCTTACTAATAAAAGCAATAGGTAGCCCTCGTTGAGTAAGAACCGCGCCGATGACCACATCACTCGCATCAGTGTGTACTTCAAAAATCTCAGTAAAATCGGGCATAGCCAAAATTGGTGTAGATGATACCGCCAACTTTAAAGACACAAACGCCTCCTCACTAGCTTCCGTCCACTGGAAACCCCCTCGCCGGAGCATTTCAGTAAGTGGTTTAGCAATAAGACCATAATTTTAGACAAACTTGCAGTAATACCCAGTCAATCCCAAAAATCTCCGTAGCTCTGTTATATTTTTTGGTTTAGGCCACCCTCACATAGCTTCAATTTTCTTCTCATCAACCTTCACCCCTACATGGGAAATTATATGCCCCAAATACTCCACCTCCTTCTGTGCAAAAGCACATTTTGACGGTTTAATGTAAAAATTATTTTCTGCCAAGATCTTTAACACCACACACAGATGAGTTACATGGTCCACCCAAGATCCCGAATAGATCAATATATCATCAAAAAACACAAGCACATACCTTCGCAAATATTTCTGAAAAATAGAGTTCATTGCGTACTGAAAAGTCGACGGCGCATTGCATAACCCAAAAGGCATCACTAAATATTCATAGTGTCAGCTATGAGTGCGGAAAGCCGTCTTGTGAATGTCCATCTCATGCACTCGAATCTGATGGTACCCGGCTCATAAATCCAATTTCGTAAAATACCTTGCACCCCCCAACTCATCAAGCATGTTGTCGATTGTCGGTATAGGGAAACGATCCTTAACAGTAGACTCGTTGAGTGCGCAATCATCTGTACAAAATCGCCATGTCCCATCTTTTTTTTAACGAGTAGCATTGGAGAAGAAAACGGACTAGTGCTAGGTCGAATTAACCCATTGCTCAACATCTCCCCAACCTGTTTCTCAATCTCCACCTTTTGAAAATGTGCATAGCGATAAGGGGACACATTCACTGTCTTAGTCTCATCCAATAATGGAATCCGGTGGTCAAATATGCGGTTTGGTGGCAGCATCTTGGGTTCCTCCAGAACAATTGCAAACTCATCCAACAACTCTTGGATCTCATTGGGCAGACGCGGTATCACCACTCCTTTGCACACCTGTTGGTTACTGAATTTGGTATCCACGGCACATACCTGAATGGCAAAGCATTGACCTCCTGCGTGTATCTCCTTTTCCATTGCAGCAACGTCTACTGTCGTGGAATCATGCTGTGTCTTGGCTTCAATAGTAACCCATTTATCTCCCCATTGAAACTCCATAGCCATTCGCCCATAATCAAATACTATACGTCCCAATGTAGCCAACCACTGGACTCCCAGCACAATGTCCATGCCTCTTAGTGGCACCGAATATAAGTCCACCTTGAGGTGAATTCCCTGCACTTTAATTGGTACCTGATAATAGATTTCCTTACACAATAATGCTACTTTGACTTCAAACGGATTTATCGCCGTCGCTAGCAAGCCAAACTTCTCTGCTATACCAGAATTGATGAAATTATGGGAAGACCCATTGTCAACCAATACAACAACCCGTCTATTCCCAACCCATGCATTTACTCTCATGGTTCGTGGTGCTCGAGTACCTGCAATTGCATGCATAGAGATCAAACACTCCTCTTCTCTCCCTCCTTCTTGAACTTTCAATCCCTCGTCATCCCCTAGTCCCTGATCCTCCTCCGAATCATAGCTAGGCTCAATTAAAAAAGCCTGCGCTGCCTTACAATTGTGACCCGGTACAAACTTCTCGTCACAGTTAAAGCAAAGCCCTTTTTCGCGCCCTTTTTGCATCTCATCCCACAACAATTTGCGGACCCCTGCCAGTGGTGGTTTCGCTCCACTTGAGTTACTTTTTGAATCAGTATTGCTCGAGCCAATTCTTTTAAAATCTTCTCTCCCTTCATTTCAGTTTCCCTTCCTTAGATCACCTAGATGATCATCTTCAAGACGGGCATATTCCATAGCCTATGATAAGCTATATGGCCTCCTAACTCGCACTTCCCTGTTCAATTCGGGTTTAAGTCCACCCACATAGGACCCTACCAATGCTGCTTCTGGCCAACCATGTACTCGATTCAGTAACTTCTCAAATTCTCTGTTAAATTCCCGCAGTGATCCAACTTGATTAACCTTTGATAAAGCTTCATCAAAATTGGTGTACTGCGTTGGCCCAAATCGGCCTATCATCTCCTTTTCAAAATCTCTCCAACGCATCTCCTGGCCTCGCTTTCTATAAACCCTCCGAATCCAAGTCCACCAATGGTTCGCTTCTCCTTCCAAATAAAACGCAGGAAACTTCAAGCGTTCCTTCCGCCTTATCTCCTGGAATTCAAAATACTGGTTAGCTATACTCAGCCATGTAATTGGATCGTCCCCGGTAAACTTTGGAAAATCCATCTTTGGTCTCCTCCGCATCGCGGAATTACCCCGTTCATAATACCCTTCCTCCTCTGATTGATGCGATTCAGAATCATCATCAGTATCAGTCTTTGCGTCACTATCTGATGAATTAAATCCTCCCATCGCCTTAGCCTTACGGCCTTGCTGTTCGATAGGATTCATTTGGTCAGCCACCCTCTTCAAGGTTAGCTCCATCTGCTCCATACGATCTTGTATCGACTGCACCCCTTCTTCAAGAGAATCCAGCCTTTCCTTGTTCGGCAACACAATTATCTTTATAACGTCTCCTTCATGGCTTCCTTTCCGAGGTTATTAGACTCTCAATGAAAGCACCAATGATAGAAGCCTGCACAATCAAGGATTGAATTTGCTAATCTTGCGATTAACAAAGAGGTTGTGAGAATTGCTTCTCTGTTGATAATTCTTATTTCATAATAATCACTTGTGATCCTGGGAACTCAATATATTCCCAACTACACGTTAAAAGACTCCAAATAGGAAACTACCACCTATAACAGACTCCTATAATGAAGCAATGTTTCCAACTCCAACACAATTAATTATTAAAACGATAATACTAATTGAAGACCATAATCTTCTTATTAATAGACTTCCAAAATCATGTCCACTCCCAAGGCAATATGTGGCGCCCCGACCCAGAATTCACGCACTGAGCCGGGAGCGCCACTTTAGGCATGCGCCTCGTCACTAAGGACCTCACCACACGCCAACCTAACCCCGGATTCTAACAGAAATCCGACAGCACCTCCCCGTTGTCGCAACCGATTTTGCATGAGAAACCTTTAAAAGAAGAGTCGCCACCAATTGTAATAGGTGCAATTGGTCACCAATAAAAATAATTTGGTCTGCGAAAATCCAGAAAAAATGGGTAAGTGAGTTTGTTACGTATGGGGAAGGTGTGAGGCACCCCACAACGTCTGTTTTAAAAATAGTTGCCAATTTAACTTTTATTATCACATTATATGATTTTTTAAAAAACATTGATTGTGACAAGAATACATGCATGGGGGAAGATGATTATATACAAAAATATATCGAAATGTGATAAAATAGGTTTTAGAAAATATATTAAAAAACTATTTTGAAATTGAATGAATTAATTTTAGAAAATGTCAACGCTATATCAAAATAGAATAAAATAATTTTAGAAAACATAAAAATTATATTGAAAGTCTAATATTGAGGTTCACGGAATTTTTTCATCCAATGGTCAAATTTCCTAGAAACACTCTCACCTCAAGAATCTTTTTGAGGGTGCATCAAATGCATTCTCCAAATTAATTCCATCGTAAGTAAAGTCTTTCGATATAATTTTTATACACCACAAAAATATACAATATAAATATTAGAAAAGCATAAAATATAAAAAAATAAAATAAAATAAAAATAAAAATAAAACAAAAATTAAATAAAATTAAAATAGAAATTAAAATAAAATGAAATTAAAATGTTGGGAACCGAGTTTTTTTGTGGACTATACGATATTGAATTATCGCAAATCCCAAATTCAAATATATTAACACTTTTAAATCATACAATTTTAAACACATAATCACATAGCATGGAAAAACACATCTTAAATAAAACACATCATCAACATATCATATAAGTAAACACACATAAGAGGGACTCGGTTCCCGTTTTAATTTAGGCAATTTATCATTTCAACCATACTATTAAATTAGTATGATTAAAAATAATGATTTATTACCAAAAGGAGGTTATAATATTGAAGGCTCCGCGCTTCATTAAATCCTTTTCCATCCAATGGTAGGGATTCCGTAAGATCATTTCCTCAAGAATCCTTTCGGAATAGCATCCAATGCTTTCCCATTTTGGTTCCTTCATCGGATCAATTAGTCGATCATTTATCGTACAATAAATCATGAATCAAACAATACACTCTAAGCCCCTTAAAAATAAAAGCCCAAGTATTCAACCCAACCTTGGCCCAAAACAACTATTTTAAACCACTTACAAAGGCCCATTTAATTCATTTACCACATTTAATTTGAATAATCAAGAGCTCAATCAACATACATCAAACCGCTACAGCCCGTTACCAACATGAAACTCATGAATCCGACCCAACTCATATTCAGTTATTATCGATTTACGCAACCCTTCCAAACGACATTGTACAAAACATGTAATACACAAAATCACGAAAATAGAGTAACTGTCAGAACAATGCAACCCAGAACTAAAGAAAGAACCAACAAATATTAGGCTTGTGTCTTATAATAACATTCACTTGAGTATACATCCAATTATGAAAACCAACAACCCAAGCGGCACAACAAACACATAAAACAGAGACGTATAATCTCAAGGTTTGGCCAATAAATTACTCAGAACTGAAACATACTTATCAATCAATAGCTACTGCAATGAAGCCCCAATTGTTCAAGAATACAAAACACAGATGAAGAGCTCAAGAATTTAATTTTTAAAAAATCCAACAAATAAACCACCAAATCATACTCTCAATAATCAAGTAGCAGCATCTCTAGAAATTTAAGAAAACTCAACTAAATCAAAGCATATGCCGACTATTCAAGAAACAAACAACGGAGGATGGTGGATTTTATAGGAGGGAGGCTGCGGTAGTGATAATAATGAACTTTCAGGAGTTCTGGGTTACCAAGAAGCTGGATAGAAACGGAGAAGAAGGAATTTTGACAGTGAACTAGAAATCAAAACAGGGAATTACCCTTAGAATTTCTTCAGAAAAACCAGAAGGCTAGAAAAGAATCCCTAGGAAAACCGAAAGCCACAAAGAAAGAAAACTTTAGAATTCCCCCCCCCCCTCGAATTTTTAGTAACTCAACCCAGAAGAACGAAATTCATAAAGAAAGAAAGCTTCCCCTTTTCCCGAAGAAATCCCTCAAACAATCTAGAAAAATTGAAAGCCCAGCACCCTCAGAAAAATCGAAATCCAGAAAATTCAAAGAAAACCCAAAAACTCCTCCAAGAATTTCAGAAATAAAAAAAAAACTCAATCTCCCAGACCAGAAAATCCAAACAAAAGAAAACCGAAAACCCCCCTCCTCCCTTCAACTCGATCTCTCTGCCTCCATTTATAACCGAAGCACCGAATCATCAACCCCCCAAAATCAACAACATCCAGCCCTAATTGTCAAACCGAACCACTCCTTATTTGAATTTCTATGCCCTCTGCTTTCTTCCCGTTACCTGGTCGGCTCTCTCTTTCTCTCTCTCTTCTCCATTTTCAAAATCTCCGGCGCCTCTCCCCTTTTTCTTCTTTCTTTCCGTCGCCCTCTTTTCTTCGTTCCGTTTTCTCTCTCCAACGCGCCTACCCTTCTTCCTTCTTTCTTCTTCACTTCTGGCATTAGCGCGGGCCGGGCTTGGGTTACTAAACAATTAAGGCTTTGGGCCGGGCCATGTCTTCAAGTCCTTTGCAATCGGGCTGTGTTTTTCTTTAAGGAATTTGGGCTTAAATTTTGGTTATATGTGACAACTGGGCCTGCCTATTTGGGGCACAAACTTGGTTTGGGTTTCTTAGGTCAAGTTAAATAATAGATTGGGCCTAAGGTAATATTTTGTATTTGAGCAACGGGCCGGGAAATTTAAATATTTAAATTTATTAGGTCAACTGCTTGTATCAACTTTTTGGGATTTTCATTTAAATTCAAATTATATTCAATACAAATTTTTGGCCCAAGTCTATATTTCGGGCTTTATTATTATTATCATTATCTTAAATTTTAAATTTTTCTTGGCTAGTTTTGAGCCAAAATTGGGGCACAACAGCTGCCCCCCTTTGCGGGATTTTACGTAGTAAATGACACGTAAAGGTATGGTATCCCAATTTTAACTGTGCGAATTTTTAAAACCAATCCAAAATATTTTAAACCATTACTTTAATTCGCCAAAATACCTTAGTCGAGAGACACTCCCATCTTGGCTAATCTTTGGATTTTTTATTTTTTATTTTTTATAAAATGCTCAGGATCACTAGGGTCATTCCCGACTTGGCTAATCATTGGAAATGATTTTATTTTTTTTGTATAAAATGCTCGGGATCACTAGGGCCATTCCCCGCTTGGCTCATTGAAAGTGCGCGGGATCACTAGGGCCATTCCCGGCTTGGCAAATCATAAAAGTGCACGGGATCACTAGGGCCATTCCCGGCTTGGCTGATTTTTTTTATTATTATTATTTTATAAAATGCTCGGGATCACTAGGGCCATTCCCGGCTTCGCTAATCATTGGAAATGATTTTATTTTATTTTTTTAGTAATTTTTTTATATATAAAATGCTCAGGATCACTAGGGCCATTCCCGGCTTGGCAAATCTAAAAAGTGCTCGGGATCACTAGGGCCATTCCCGGCTTGGCTTTCAATTTTAATCCATGATAATAGTTTTAATCTATCTTGAAAGCATAATAGCTTTAATCTGCCATGAAAGGCCACAAAGACTTTTAATTTACAACTTTAATCCAAATAGTGACTTTAATCTGCCATGAAAGCATAATAGCTTTAATCAAAATGCCAACTTTAATCCGAAGGCCAACTTTAATCCGAAGGCCATTTTTAATCCGAAGGCTGTTTTAATCCACAAAAAAATTTAATCCGAGTCCTGATGATGAAAAATGTTTTTAATCAGAAAAATATTTTAATCCAAAAGATAATCTGGAATTTGATCTCAAGAGTTTAAAAACCTTTTATGAAACCATGTTAATTTAGAATTGAAATAATGAAATTGGGTATGTGAAAACCTCAAAATGATTGATGCATATGTACAAGAATATGATGATAAAGTCCGGTGCCACACTATACACCTGCGCAATTGCTAATCACATTTTACTGTATCCCTTTCTGCTCCATTCTTTGATCAACGTATTATTTCTGATCATTTATTCATATATTCAAATTGACTCTATCTTAATAATACGGCTATACCTGATAAGATATAATAGACGCCAGAACAAAATATTTCAAAAATTTCATTAAGCGAATACTCGAATAAGAGTAATTTGAAAAGGAATGTTTGAATTTGAAAACAATATGGCTTACTGCCTGCGCTAAAAACTGTCCCAGTTTTTGCTCGTCATTCAAATATATTCTATGCCCATAAAAAATTTACCCTAATTGGTCATCCCTTATTATGATAATACCTTTTTCAACCCCAAATTTTTAGTTCAAATTTTTCCGAGCATAGGATGCTAATATCCACCGCTTTTCATCATCGGATCCTCTTTTAAAAAGTCATGGGCTTTTAATTCCCATAAATCATCTTATCTTTAAAGGGTCACGACTCCCAAGATTTAGAGTTGGTACACAATTTTCAAGAGATCATAGACTCATTTTTTCAAAAGGTTTAACCACGGGTCCAGTTTTTTATACAAGAGGACAACATTTTCCTCTGCTCTTGGGCATCCCAAGACTTCTTTGAATTCCTACAACTCTACATCATTACACGTGACTCTTCAACTTCACCCGTGATTTTCTAAAAAGGCAGATATTTCTTTAAAGGCGTAGGTAGGAGTCGCTCTAAAGGAGTAACGATGGGCTGTCATTACTGACATCCCATCACTAGCTTTCTTTACTGTCATCATTACATTTCTATCCCCTCATTTTATTTCTTCCTCTTCTTTTAAATAATGCACTGCACTTCCTTCACCATTATTGCTCTGTTATTACCCGTCTACCCATTACTCGTTCATCGTCTTACCGGAGACGACCCTTCTACAGTCCATCACTTATAATACCCGATCTTCCTGGTTTCTATCGAATTCTCTTCAGATCCAGTCGACTTCATTTAAGGTAACAGTTCTATATCTCTTTAGTTAGGATCTCTGTAATTTAAATTCTTGATGTCTGATGATTTCGTTTGCTTTATAGATTAATGCATTTAGACTTCGTATATGTGTTTGTTTGTGATGGATTGAATTGGAACTTGTATTTTGTTATCGAACTAAAAAACTTAAGAGACACAACCCAGAAAACAGAAGGTATAGTGGGTTTCAGGATTTCCCAACGCCCAGAAAAACCAGAAGAATAAATCCAAAAAATTTCCAGAAAATCCTCAAACAAAACCGATCTAGACCCACAATTTTGCTCTTTTCCTCTGGAATTTTCTTTTCCTTATCGAATCCCTGGTACTTCTTCTTCTCTTTCTGTTCTTCCAGCAGTGCTAGCTTTTTTCATTTCTCCTTCCTAGGGCTAGTTCAGAATACCTTGGGCCAATTTTGGAGCATTTAAATTAACTAAATGGTTTGGGCCGGGCTGAGCCGGGCCTTAAACGTTAATCTCAGTTTATTTTAATGATTTTCTGATTGGGCCTATTCATTGGGCTTTAAGTGAATGGTGTTGTAGGCTTGTTGATATAATGGTTCGGGTTGGTTTATGTAAATTCCTCAAGGGCTGTATAGTTTGTTATTTGATGTTGGGTTTCTTGTTTTTAATTTTAAAAATGGATCAAATTCATATGGGTTATCTTAGTTGTTGAGTATATATGACGAGCAAAGGTGTTTGGGTTTTTAATTCACAGATACTGTGCTTAATTCACTCGGATTCTGTATGTAATTATTTATATGTCATGCTTGGAAGTTTGAAATTGATTTTTGTTTTAGGTTATTCGACTGCGAGTTATTGTTTTAACATCTTTTATATACAATATTTGGACTCTATGATTGATTTTTAACAATGATTAAATTTGTAATGTTTGCAGTTGTTGCCTAGTGAAAACTTCCTCTTGATCAGAAGTCTGATGGATTTATTTCTGATGATGTTTTTAGTGTCCGTTCTAATATTACTCTTTTATGTGTATTTGATTCTTCACTTAGTGTGATTGATTTAGTTAAGTGAGACATGTAATATGTGGACGTTTTATTATCTGAATAAAGTTGTGTGGTGATGTACTGAATTGACTTTTAATTTTTATTATTATTTTTTATTGGCATGATTAATTATATCGGTGCTACCTTGTTTCTGGAGGAGCCCATAATTCATATTCCCAAATTATACTCAAATGTCACAAGCAGCTACTTCAAAAACCGAGTCAATTTATCCTCACAACATGGCAATAAAAAAAAATCCAAGGATTAACGTAGGTCGATATTTTCGGGAATAATCACCAAAACTGCCCCAGTTTTGGTGTGCACTCACTAATCGAATCCAACTCACCTAAGGTTGCTTTGAGTCTACTGCATCCGCCAATAAACTTTTCTTCTTGTCAACTTATTGCAACCCTTCGAGGATAACATATGAATGGGACACCCCAATGCATAAAACATCAATTTAAAATTCATTAACCCATTCTTCGGGTTCATCCTCAAATTCATCCCAAAAATCATCAAGATCACCATTAATGGGATCATCAAACTCCAAAGCTTCTTCATCCGTGATAAATTTATTGATAAAATCATCCACATGATCAGTAATAAATCACGGATTTGAGAAAATAGTGCTATTTCAAGAATGTGCTTGTGTAGATCGAATGGTAAATTAAAATAGTAAAATATACGCAAGCATTCTATTTTGACAAAATCAGCATTTAGAATAGGATAACTCCAAGAACGCTCAAAATCATCCCAATAATGAATGACAACATTAATCTGTTCATTTTCTAAGTCAAGATAAAGATGATTGGTTTTTATTTGGGAAAAATGATTGTCAAAGATGGGGGTTGAAAACCTTTGTAGAATATTTTGAAGCGAGGTGGATGCCATTTAGACACGAAAGAACCAAGTAGGAGGACTTTAATGTAGGAACGTGAGTACAATCAAGAGCAAAACATCAAGTGATGACAGTGATACCTGTGCGACAGCGATATTGGGTGGGATATATGCAACAGTCGGCTGGGACGAGGTGATCCTCAGATAATCGTTGTTTAGTAGAGGGTGACGATGAATGGACTGCCTTCAATTTCCTAACCAAAGCCCCAATTCTTTCCTATCAAGACTCACGGCCAATTCTCTCTTTTTTCTCCAATATTTGCTCTCCAAAAGTTTCTGATTTTTTTCTCCCTCCCAGGCCTCCAAAGGATCCTTCCCCCTTTTCCAGAAAGGGGAATATATATAGGGTGATAAGGATGAAGTTGAGAGTTATTTTAGGTTTTGAAGAATAGACAAAAAGAAAAGAGGAGTGGAAAAATGTGTGGGTTGATGTTGAAAAATGAATAAAGAAAAGAAGAGATGTGGAAAAATGTGTGGGTAGGTGTTGAAAAATAAATAAAGAGGAGAGAGGTGTGGAAAAAACGTGTAAGTTATTGTTGAAAAATGAATAAAGATGAGAGAGGTGTGGAAAAAGGTCAGAGTTATTGAAATAAAAAATAATGGAGTTAGTATTTGAAAAATGGGGTGGGCTTTTGTTTGAGTTTTGGATTGGGCTTGATTTTGTATTATGAAATGGTTTGGGTCGATTTTAAATTGGGTTTGGTTTTGAGTTATAAATTTGGGATAAATTTGGTTAGGAAAAAATCGGGGTAATGATTTGGATTCAAGTTGAGTAACGGGTCAGAGTTTTTCTTTGGGCTGAATCATTCTTGGGTGAAATACATGACAACGAATGGGACGCACCAAAAACTGCCCCAGTTTTTGTGCGCATTTTAAATTACTGTCGTCAAACCTAAACATTACGAAGTCTATTATGCACCTACGACCATATCAATACGAGACAATTCGACGACCCGTTCTGAGACCATTCACAATCCAACATACTCGTGTCTCAACTATCATTCTCCAAATAAACGGGAGTCTAATCTTGCATCTGAATCCAATGATTTGTTTTATTTTATATTTTCCTTTATCGACCATCTGTTTCATTAATAAACTGAGCTGTACTTTTAGTTTTACTACTTCGATACTCCGTTAATGCTTGCGTTTTGTTGATTCCATTATTGTGGTGAGTCGCGATTGCGAGCGAGTGTTATAGTGGTGGCCGTGACTTTATGTTTGTGTAATTTAAAAACCTCGTTATGTGCAAATGAAAACTTTTATCAGATTTAAAGGATGCAAAAATATGATGAAAAATGTGTGATTGTGGGAATCTTGAACCATATCGAATTTTAAGAAATTATTCATAATCCATACATCTCATCAGTTTCAACGTTTATGAGCAAATATTACTCCTTAGACTCAACTGACACAGTACTATTTCTTACGTCTATGGCTTCTAGATAATGGCTCAATTTCGATAGTTCTCAAGATTTTCACATATGCAATGCAAATTAAAAATAATGTAAAAAGTGAACAAGATCAAGAATATACACAAAAATATATGTGCAAACAAAAACAAAGTATATAAAAACTCCATCAAAACATCTCATGTATGTACAAAAACAAAACCATATATACAATAGAGTAAAAAAAGGTAGAATCGTGTATGTGTAAGTAAGATAATATATGTATATATACAGTAAAACAAAATATCATATATACAAACTAAGTAGAATCACGTATATACAAACACAACAACAATATGTACTACACAGTAAGGTTAGAAGTAGTTTCCTGTGTCCTATAACTGTATGGTCATTGGCTATGGACAGTCTAGGCTCCCGACTTATTTCCCTGCCAGTGTCCATTGCTGGAATAGCCTGGGTCCCTCCTAATAGAGGAGTGGGTCGAGTGAGGATTTTTCGCGAGCATGCACGGGGATTGGAATCCCTCGAAGGTCTCGTTTACTTCATTCTCTCCTAAGGGTTTTGAGCCCGAGTTGTTGGACTCATGAAAAAGGTATTGTGCACAATGTGTGAGGACAATAATAAAAAAAACTCCACAAACATATCAATATTCAACACATTTTTTTTAAAAGAAGAAAATAATAAGAAGAACATATCAATCAAAATTTAGGAAAATAAAACACCAAATATATGTAATTAAAAACAACAGAATCAAATAATGGGATAAGAAAAATTAAATTTAATTGGCCCAACTCACTAGTTTTTTTTTTTAAGAAATATATATACATTTAAAAACTAGTGTCCCCAGTGAAGTCGCCAGTTGTCGCAACCGGTTTTGCGAGAGAAACCTTTAAAAGAAGAGTCGCCACCAATTGTAATAGGTGCAATTGGTCACTAATAAAAATAATTTGATTTGCGAAAATCCAGAAAAAATGGGTAAGTGAGCTTGTTACGTATGGGGAAGGTGTGAGGCACCCCACAACGTCTGTTTTAAAAACAGTTGCCAATTTAACTTTTATTATCCCATTATATGATTTTTTTAAAAACATTGATTGTGACAAGAATACATGCATGGGGGAAGATGATTATATACAAAAATATATCGAAATGTGATAAAATAGGTTTTAGAAAATATATTAAAAAACTATTTTGAAATTGAATGAATTAATTTTAGAAAATGTCAACGCTATATCAAAATAGAATAAAATAATTTTAGAAAACATAAAAATTATAGTGAAAGTCTAATATTGAGGTTCACGGAATTTTTCCATCCAATGGTCAAATTTCCTAGAAACACTCTCACCTCAAGAATCTTTTTGAGGGTGCATCCAATGCATTCCCCAAATTAATTTCATCGTAAGTGAAGCCTTTCGATATAATTTTTATACACCACAAAAATATACAATATAAATATTAGAAAAGCATAAAATATAAAAAAATAAAAATAAAAATAAAACGAAAATTAAATAAAAATAAAAATGAAATGAAATTAAAATGTTGGGAACCGAGTTTTTTTGTGGACTATACGATATTGAATTATCGCAAATCTCAAATTCAAATATATTAACACTTTTAAATCATACAATTTTAAACACATAATCACATAGCATGGAAAAACACATCTTAAATAAAACACATCATCAACATATCATATAAGTAAACACACATAAGAGGGACTCGGTTCCCGTTTTAATTTAGGCAATTTATCATTTCAACCATACTATTAAATTAGTATGATTAAAAATAATGATTTATTACCGAAAGGAGGTTATAATATTGAAGGCTCCGTGCTTCATTAAATCCTTTTCCATTCAATGGTAGAGATTCCGTAAGATCATTTCCTCAAGAATCCTTTCGGAATAGCATCCAATGCTTTCCCATTTTGGTTCCGTCATCGGATCAATTAGTCGATCATTTATCGTACAATAAATCATGAATCAAACAATACACTCTAAGCCCCTTAAAAATAAAAGCCCAAGTATTCAACCCAACCTTGGCCCAAAACAACTATTTTAAACCACTTACAAAGGCCCATTTAATTCATTTACCACATTTAATTTGAATAATCAAGAGCTCAATCAACATACATCAAATCGCTACAGCCCGTTACCAACATGAAACTCATGAATCCGACCCAACTCATATTCAGTTATTATCAATTTACGCAACCCTTCCAAACGACATTGTACAAAACATGTAATACACAAAATCACAAAAATAGAGTAACTGTCATAACAATGCAACCCAGAACTAAAGAAAGAACCAACAAATATTAGGCTTGTGTCTTATAATAACATTCACTTGAGTATACATCCAATTATGAAAACCAACAACCCAAGCGGCTCAACAAACACATAAAACAGAGACGTATAATCTCAAGGTTTGGCCAATAAATTACTCAGAACTGAAACATACTTATCAATAGCTACTGCAATGAAGCCCCAATTGTTCAAGAATAAGAAACACAGATGAAAAGCTCAAGAATTTAATTTTTAAAAAATCCAACAAATAAACCACCGAATCATACTCTCAATAATCAAGCAGCAGCATCTCCAGAAATTTAAGAAAACTCAAACAAATCAAAGCATATGCCGACTATTCAAGAAACAAACAACGGAGGATGGTGGATTTTAGAGGAGGGAGGCTGCGGTAGTGATAATAATGAACTTTCAGGAGTTCTGGGTTACCAAGAAGCTGGATAGAAACGGAGAAGAAGGAATTTTGACAGTGAACTAGAAATCAAAACAGGGAATTACCCTTAGAATTTCTTCAGAAAAACCAGAAGGCTAGAAAAGAATCCCCAGGAAAACCGAAAGCCACAAAGAAAGAAAACTTTAGAATTTTCCCCCCCGAATTTTCAGTAACTCAACCCAGAAGAACGAAAGTCATAAAGAAAGAAAGCTTCCCCTTTTCCCGAAGAAATCCCTCAAACAATCTAGAAAAATTGAAAGCCCAGCACCCTCAGAAAAATCAAAGAAAACCCAAAAACTCCTCCAAGAATTTAAGAAATAAAAAAAAAACCTCAATGTCCCAAATCAGAAAATCCAAACAAAAGAAAACCGAAAATCCCCCTCCTCCCTTCAACTCGATCTCTCTGCCTCCATTTATAACCGAAGCACCGAATCATCAACCCCCCAAAATCAACAACATCCAGCCCTAATTGTCAAACCGAACCACTCCCTATTTGAATTTCTACGCCCTCTGCTTTCTTCCCGTTACCTGGTCTGCTCTCTCTTTCTCTCTCTCTCTCTCTTCTCCATTTTCAAAATCTCCGGCGCCTCTCCCCTTTTTCTTCTTTCTTCCCGTCGCCCTCTTTTCTTCGTTCCGTTTTCTCTCTTCAACGCGCCTACCCTTCTTCCTTCTTTCTTCTTCACTTCTGGCATTAGCGCGGGCCGGGCTTGGTTACTAAACAATTAAGGCTTTGGGCCGGTCCATGTCTTCAAGTCCATTTCAATCGGGCTGTGTTTTTCTTTAAGCAATTTGGGCTTAAATTTTGATTATATGTGACAACTGGGCCTGCCTATTTGGGGCACAAACTTGGTTTGGGTTGCTTAGGTCAAGTTAAATAATAGATTGGGCCCTAAGGTAATATTTTGTATTTGAGCAACGGGCCGGGGAATTTAAATATTTAAATTTATTAGGTCAACTGCTTGTATCAACTTTTTGGGATTTTCGTTTAAATTCAAATTATATTCAATACAAATTTTTGGCCCAAGTCTATATTTCGGGCTTTATTATTATTATTATTATTATCATTATTTTAAATTTTGAATTTTTCTTGGCTAATTTTGAGCCAAAATTGGGGTACCCTTTTAAATTTTATATTCAATGCCGCAACATGACATCCTAAAATGTCACAACAATGCATAACCTCGGGCTACACCCTACAGCGCTTGGCACCAGGCAACGAATATTCCGGAAAATCATCGGAACCCTTGCACTTTGCCCCCGAAACGACTATAGGTGCACCTACATAATGGAAATCCCGATTCCGGCAACAATGTGACCATTCGGTATCCAACATCATCACAAAAGTATAACCTAAGGATACTACGAGTCCATACTCGTAGACCCAATGCATCTATAATTCATTTCCAATAATGTCATGCAAAAGAAGCTCGTATATATAACAATCCTATATATATACATAACTACATGATGCATGAACGAGGTTTATGATGCCCAATAGATGATTAAGCATTCAAAGGGTATGCATATTCATCAATAATCAACAAGAAGGTTCGTTCTTCCTAAGGAACAATTTAGGCAAGAACACAATTAATAAAGACCAATGAAGAATTTCAACCGCTCTTTAGAGCAAAACAATACGATAGAAAATGAAAATGGGTTAAGAATCCCTACCTCAAGTTGAGCACAACACACAATTCCAAATTCCAAGAATTAGGGTTTAAATCCCCCTTTCACCAACCTAACCATATTTCATCATTCCAATCCATATATACATGTCAATAACACACATTTATCATAACAATAACAATTCCAATACAAAAATCCAAGAGAGACTAACCTTCTCTCTCTAGAATTTCCTCCAAAAATCTCCAATCTCAACCCAAGCTCAAATCAACTCCAAATCATAAACCAATCTACATAAACATCCAAAATCAACTTATAATCCACATATCTAAAGCATAGAATTCATCTCCCTAAGAATCAAACGAATCTAGAAAAACCTAGAAATTCCAAAAACTATGAAAAACTTACCAAATCTCCAAGAACAAGCTTGAATCTTCCTTATTTGACTTCAAGGGTCACCAATCCACAATCCCCAAGACAAACTCTTGCTAAAACCTCCTTCTTTCTCTCTTTCTCTCTCTAGTCGGGTTTCCCCAAGGTTGGTAATGGCAGAAATGCCTAAATTCTGGGCTTAATATCAGATTTTCCGATAGCCGTCCGGACGCCCTAAGCATCCGTCCGGACGGATTACTGTTCCCGTAATCCACTGCCCTCACTCTAGGCATATCCGTCCGGACGCCCAATTATCCGTCCGAACGGATTACTATTCACAGAACCCTTCTGCCTTCTGTTTAGGCATATCTGTCCGGACGGATTACTGTTCACAGAAACCCAGTTTTTTTCTCAAATTTATTTTCCGTCTCGGTCTAAGCTTCGATTTGATATATTATGGGCCCCAAACGGACATCTGTGCTAAAAGTTATGACCGATTTACCGAACCTAGTTCAAAAACTATCCTTTAGGGTCTTAAACACTTCCAATGGTCCGTTATCTCTTCGAACCCATTTTTCAATAACTTATTACTTAAAATTTAACCAAACATAATATTTTTGGGTGTGGATCTCACATCCCTTCCCCCTTAAACAAATTTCGTCCCGAAATTTAACAAACTTGGCTAAATCTTTAAGTTTGCACAACACATTTGATGTGCGTGTTGACCCATCCTCAATCTTAAAATCCACATGGAACTCATTCTCTTCAAGAGATATATTGACTATCATGGTTCACATAAATACATACTCCACTAATCATTAAGTTATTTCACTCACTATGTATATACCCATTATATGGATATACATACATACATATATATAAATATATATTTCGCACACAAACTCGGAATACATTACCACCCTATAAGGTTATACATCCAATATCAAGGGTTCTTACTCCTAAGACCCATAGTTCATACACACAAACTTCCAGTTTCTCTATGAGCTTTATTCTTACACACAACCTAGACCACCTGTAACTAACCTTATGTGATACAATGCTTGTCTTCAAACACTAATTCCTCCTCAGATTCTTCTTTAGAATCTTCCTCAAACCTCTCTGAATTCCTGACCTGACTTGCCAGGACTTCATTCTCATTTCGTAACCCTCTGTTCTCATCCCTAAGACGTATAATTTCACGTCGGAGTCTTCGAGTCTCATGTTGTTGAATCTCTAGACTGCTGCTTTCCCCGTAGTTGTAACCCGCTATTTCCACATAATGATCATTTCTCAACTTATGAAGCATAAGTCGAGCACATTCTTCCTTGAGATCCTGTTTCCCACCATTAAACGTGGTCCATGCTCTAATCATGCATCCCAAAGCACCCAACTCAACTTCTGGGTTTTGCAAAGTGACTGTTGTTCTAACACATGAAGGTTCCCTCACTGTTTTATAACATGGAGGAGGCATTCCATGACTGGAAGCAAACCCCTCTAGCACCCTCACTGAACAACCCTGGGTGTTTTCTCCACTCGCCATTTTCCTAAATGATATGGTCATTCACCTTGTTTCCCTTCCATATATATAGTCTAAATGCCTAACACGCTTCTTGCAACCCCTACAACCTTAGGTAACCTTGCACCAACGTGCAACCCCATAAACGACCCTAGCCTTTTCAGCTACTCCATATCGTGTCACTATTTCTTGTGGTGCTCCAAAATATCCGTGCAGATTTTGCTTCACCCAAATCCTCTTTAATTGTACCACAAAATCTCTATTATCTTTGAAAGATTCCTAGCGAATCCATTTGCCTTCCCCGAATCTTCAATGTCAGTAATAATTCCATCTTGCTACTATTTGTTCACAGGACAACTAGTCTATGCTAGTGTATAATCCAAAGCCTCGATAAAACTTCATATTACTCTGAGATTATTCGGTCCCTCCTACTCTATCCACCATTACTATTATCGAATTTAATAAATGAATTATCTAAATATCCAATCTCTTTTGTAAATAGCTAGCGGTTACTCACCTTTAGTTCTAAAGCATTCATGCTTTGCCATCATATTCCATTTAGTAGAGAATATTTATCCTATTGACATTCGAAGTAAACACCCAATGTCTAAACTCTTCACCAACGATGTCCTAATCAACACCATTAATCTCCATTTCTTTACTATTTAGTGTTAGTAATAAAACACATCAACAACTACCAAACATTTAGTACCTCTCACAATTTGAGACCATTTATCTTATTCTCGAGCGGATTATTTTCGCCCCATCATTCTGTAAACAAATGTTATTCATTTGTTCCTAAATAAATATTCATATCCTCTCTACATCCAGATCTTAAGGAATTTTGTTTCCCCCAAATTTTACGTACTTTTATAATCTTCAAGATTATCTTCCTCAAGGATGCTAATCCTATTTCCAAGTCCCTCTTATTGGACTCTAAATAATAAGTTTATCATGGAACTAGATAACTCTTAGCTACAACCATTCGTCATGAAGTTTCCATGACTCTACACTAAACTCACCATCACATTCATTTTTTTTTTCATCATCATTTTTTTTCTTCATCATTTTATACGAGGGTCACCAAGACTCCATCTCCTAGCTTACACACACCACCCCAACAATCTCCCCTTCGAGTAATGTTACGCCTCGAACTGACTGGACTGTTGGGTGCCTTATGAGTGGTAAGGGCCGAAACTTATAAAAAGGTAATTTTTCTATGATAGCCCAACCCGGATTTATTGACACCACCGGTGGTCACTGATTTTACACAAGCTCATGGGCCACTACCCCCAACCCATCCCAGCCCACTAGTATTTGAAGTGACTGGGAGGTTGTTGCTAGGCTTCGAACAAATATTTACTATAACAATTCAACAACATCCTAGATATCCCTCGGATGCTTCGATGTGATCTAATATCCATCTATCCTTTATACCTCTTATACCCATTAGGTTTTTCTCCACATTTATTCATTTCCACAAATATCATTTCAATTGACACAAGTCAATTACCACCTAAATTACATTGACTTCCAATACCATTTCATAGTATACTATCAACTATGGATCACCGATCCATTTCTACTCCCAAACCACCAACTTATCAATATCCGCTCATGTGCACAATTTGCACCATAGCTCTCGATGTGACTCAACCACACCTCGCATTCTATTTAATTTTCCAACATAAATTCGATCTATTTTTTTTTCACATACATTCACTCTCATTTGATTTCAATACATTCACCGCTACAACCATGCCCAAACACTTAACCAACAACCCAATTGTCTGCTCATGGACAAGATACTTGCCCATTAATCGAGGTACATCCGCACTAATGTAGTACTTCACCTCATCATTTCTTAGCTAAATCATATTTCGATTTGCAACTCATACACCATGTAACCACTCGACAGCCTGCGTTACCCTTGTCAATCAAGCTCCAATATCCACACCAATACAGAGTATCATATTCTGTAATCCTTGTACCACGCGTCATAGCCACAAAGGGCCTAACAATACATGCATATAAAACATCACAGTCTGTAACTCGTGCACCACGTAGTAGCTCAACAGTTTACTTTGACCCAAATCAACTAAACTCAACATTCACAACGATGCTCCGTATCACACTTGCAACTCCTAGACCACGTGTCACACCTAAAAGGCTTTACAGAACACGCCGATGCAGAGTATCACCCATCATAATGCCGTCAAAGTCATCGATCACAACTTATAGCTCTACTAACATTATCCTAAATGAAATATTCTATGAGTTTACATGTAACTTGTCACCTCTAAATAAATTTAAGTGTTAGTGGTAAATATCCCTAGCACTCTAAAACCCAAACTTTCATCTACGGATATAAAAGGGAATTTAAACATCCTATTCAAACGACACTCCCATCCAACTACTTTAAATCAAGAAATTACCTCTAACAACTTTGAGGTTTTCAGAAGTCTCCCGAGGTTCCAATACATGATCACTCTCTTGTGTCAATGCCAGCCGTTGTAGCGGTTGTAAGCCTAGTGTCTGCGCTTGTTGTAACCCTCCACTGTTCTGTGGACATTCCCTCTTCTTGTGGCCGATCATGCCACACCTAAAGCACCTCAGTTCTGTACTCGTACACTGGTCCCTCTTATGACCTTCTTCACCGCACTTATAACAAATAAGCTTGCCACCACGTGGCCTTGATCTTTTTCCACTATCACCTCTTTGACCCTTCTCAGCCTGAGACGCAATCCCCTGTCTCTTCAGGTCGCCTACAACACTGCCACTAGCTGCTAAAGCCATATGACCCATCTGTGTTCCAATTATCTGCGTTTGGACCACCTGAGTCAAACTCATTACGATACTGGCCAGGTCTTGCAATGTCACGGGTTGCCCCATATTACTGATGGGAGCAACTTGTACCTCTGGTTGTCCCTGCACCTGCACTGGAGGAATCTCCAAAGCCCTCTCATGTTGTTCCAATCGAACTCCTTCACCAATGGCTATCCCATCTTGAACAACCATTTCCTCGTCTAGCCGTATGCTCGGATCAAGCACTGGCTCCTGTGTAGTATGAGTGTGCCTAGTAGTGCACATTGTACTTCTACCACGGCCTCTAGGCCTTCATTGTCTGCCCTCAACAATAGGGATCTCTACAGCACCTGATGACCTGGTCACCCTACGAGTGTCCATCTGTGCCACAACAGATAACACTACTAAATACATAATTTCTATTGAGGATTTAAGGGATAAGAAAACGTATCGGATCAGCAGAGGTCGTGACATGGCCCCTGGAGACTTACTAAAATACATCTAGGACCCAACCTCAGATCCTGTGTAGAGCTAACCTCACTCTGATACCAAACTGTGACGCCCCGACCCGGAATTCACGCACTGAGCCGGGAGCGCCACTTTAGGCATGTGCCTCGTCATTAAGGACCTCACCACACGCCAACCTAACCCTGGATTCTAACATAAATCCAACAGCACCTCCCCGTATATCGGAGGGTGCCAACCTGGAGTCACATCTCACTTAACACGTGAAAGATAATCAATAATAATTAGAGAAGTTCCGCAGCCTAACAGGGCCTCTAGCCATCTATCCACATTCACACACTAGGCAGGGCCTCAGGCCTCCTAATCACATGCAATCAATAAGCAAAACATATTCATCTCAATAATATCATCAAAGACTATCAAAGTCTATCAATCCGGACCCAAGGTCGACTATCCAGGTACGGGAGTCCCGATCACACGGCATACCTCCCGACCATCCATCCAACATACCAAAAAGGTATTTAAGCAACATAATAGTCAACCAATTAAAGTACTATATGTACTTAATTCATAACCAAGGTTCTCAAACAATCAAATACAAATCCTAGTGCTCCTAGGGTGGCCTTCCATGTCACGCCGCCTCCTACTGATCCGCAGCCTGGTTCTCAGCATCAGTCTCACCTAAAGGATACAAAAAAGGAATAGGGTGAGTAGGAGGCTCAGTAGGGAAAATAAAATGAATCATAAAGAATGTAAAGGCTGAATATTGAAACAAGCTCAATGCAGCAACATGACATCCTAAAATGTCACAACATTGCATAACCTCGGGCTACACCCTACAGCGCCTGACACCTCACAACGAATATTTCGGAAAATCATCGGAACCCTTGCACTTTGCCCCGAAACGACTATAGGTGCACCTACATAATGGAAATCCCGATTCCGACAATAATGTGACCATTCGGTATCCAACATCATCACAAAAGTATAACCTAAGGATACTACGAGTCCATACTCGTAGACCCAATGCATCTATAATTCATGTCCAATAATGTCATGCAAAAGAAGCTCGTATATATAACAATCCTATATATATACATAACTACATGATGCATGAACGAGGTTTATCATGCCCAATAGATGATTAAGTATCGGACGGATTACTGTTCACATAAACCCAGTTTTTTCTCAAATTTATTTTCCGTCTCGGTCTAAGCTTCGATTTGATATATTATGGGCCCCGAACGGACATCTCTGCTAAAAGTTATAACCGATTTACCGAACCTAGTTCAAAAATTATCCTTTAGGGTCTTATACACTTCCAATGGTTCGTTATCTCTTCGAACCCATTTTTCAATAACTTATTACTTAAAATTTAACCAAACATAATATTTTTGGGTCGGGATCTCACACAATACCACGTCAACTCCCAAAGTTACGACACAACTTTCTCCATTTCCTTGAGCCGAGCTCGACGCGCTCGATTATAGGCATTCTTCAGCATCCGCCCCTGGTCGTCTTCATCAACACCCCACAACGTCTGTTCTAAAAACAATTACCAATTTAACTTTTATTATCCCATTAAATGATTTAAAAAAAATTAATTGTAACAAAAATACGTATATAAGGTAAAATAATTATACAAAAACTATATATCAAGATAGAATAAAATAATTTTAGAAAATATATAACTATATCAAAATAGAATAAAATAATTTTAAAAAATATTAAACTATATTAAAATACAGTAAAATAAAAGATAAAGTAACAAATAAAATAATAATAATAATAGAAATAAAAATGAAAGTAGAATTAAAATGAAGATAAAAATAGAAATAAAGATAAAACGAAAATAAAATACAAAATTACAAATAAAATAAAATAAAAATAAAAAGATAATAATGAATAAAATTAATAAAATAATAAAATGAAAATAATAATAATAAAATGAAAATAATTTAAAAAATACAAAATAAAAATAAAAATAAAATAAATGAAGAGAAAAGTAAGTAAGATAAAAGTAAAATTAAAATAATAAAAAGAAAACGTAAAATAAATAAATAAAAAAGTAAACAAAAATAAAATAAAAATATGTAAGATAAATAATAAAAAATAAATAAATAAATAAAAATAAAACAATAAAAAAATAAAAAAATGTTGGGAACTGAGTTTTTTGTGGACTATACGATATTGAATTATTGCAAATCCTATTTCAAACATTCTAACATCTTAAATCATATAATTGACACATAAATCAAACAAGTATCAAAATCATCCATGTAACACATAATTCACATAGACATGTTTCAAATACGTAACACATTAACATGTTGAACGATTAATAAACATAATGAATGAGACTTCGGTTCCCCTTTCTATGAGCAATCGAATATTTCAATTATGCTATTAAATTAACATGACTGAAAATTTATAATCGATTGCCTTGATGAAATGAACACACAAATTATCACATGTAGAATTTTGTCATCATGCAATTTCAAATCCAAATGTACATAAAACCCAAAGCCCCAAATACTTCATATAATTCCTTGGCCCATTATCAAATCAGGCCCAATTTATATTAACCCATTGGCCCACTAAGAATTTAAACAAACCAAAGTATCAAACTACATCACAGCCCATTCAAGAAACACATTCTATCATTCACTAAATTCATATCAGATAATACATAACAAGACTAACAATGATGAATGTATAATAAGATATGTTTCATAACGCAAAAAAACTAATTCTTGACATCATTTGCACAGTTTGTAAATTATAGATCCCTGCATAATACTAAATCAAACTACCCGTTCATACCCAATGAAAATAACCCCACTCATGAAGAACATAAAAGATCCATATAATCAGTCTTGACAATCATCAGATAAAGATACTAGAAATTTTCCATTTTCCTTGCACCACATACATGAGATCACATGCTCATAGAAGAATAGATAGCATGCTCAAACAAGAGTTACGGGCAATTGAAAGATGAATCAATACTAGACAAATCATAATAGCCCGGGAACAAGAACAATAACCACTCTTATAGCAGCATCCACGCATACTTATATTTATATATCCATTTCTGAATCCAACCTAGTGGCAAGGGAACCATAACAAGGAAAGCAAACATCATTTTCACAGTTTAACCCAAAGTTCAATCAAAACACATTTTAATACACAAGGCAATGACATGTTCAACTACTTTAACAAAGTAGGCAAAACAGAGAATGTAGAAGACACAATGCCAAAAACTTGTAATCAGACAAATGCAATCAACATATACCTTTTAATACTCAAAACTATTGGATACACTAGTGGTTGTGAGAAAATCAAAAAGACCAGAGAAATTGGGAATTGAATTGGGTGAGAAGATTTTGAACAACGAAAGTTGGTCCATTTGGGAACAAAATAATCTACGGAGCCTATATTCATAAAATTTAACATAAAATAACAACAAAAATAGTATACCAACCAATTTTGATGGTTCAAAATTGCCCAACTCACTTCATAGAGAAGCTTTGAACGATTTGCCCAATTGACAATGAAAGTTGGTCTTTTGGAAAAGAAACAATCTAGAGAGCCTATACTAGTAACGTTTAACATAAAATAACAATAAAAAGTGAACACTGACAAAACTTGATTGTTTTGAATTGCCCAATTCTCTGCATAAAGATGCTTTTAACGGTTTTGCCCAATTGAGAACGAAAGTTGGTCTTTTGGCAACGAAACAATCTACGGAGACTATACTAGTAAAGTTTGGCATAAAATAACAATAAAAAGTGGACACTAACAAAACTTAATCGTTTTGAATTGCCCAACTCTCTGCATATAGAAGCTTTTAACGATTTTGTCCAATTGAGAACGAAAATTGGTCTTTTGGCAATTAAACAATCTAGAGAGACTGTACTAGTAAAATTTGACACAAAATAACAGTAAAAAGTAGACACTGATAAAACTTGATTGTTCATAATTGCCCAACTCTCTCCATAAAGAGGCTTTGAACGGTTTTGTCCAATTGAGAATGTAAGTTTGTCTTTTGGCAACGAAACAATCTACGAAGCGTATACTAGTAAATTTGGTCATAAACCAACTATAAAAAGTGTACACCTATCAACTTTGGTGGTTCGGATTCGCTCAACTCCTTTCAGTGAGGAGTTTTTAATGGTTTTATCCATTTGGGAACGAAATAATCTACGGAGCCTATATTCATAAAATTTGACATAAAATAACAACAAAAATTGTATACCAACCAATTTTGATGGTTCGGAATTGCCCAACTCACTACATAGAGAAGCTTTGAACGATTTGCCTAATTAAGAATGAAAGTTGGTCTTTTAGAAAAAAAACAATCTAGAGAGCCTATACTAGTAAAATTTGACATAAAATAACAATAAAAAGTGGACACGGACAAAACTTGATTGTTTCGAATTGCCAACTCTCTGCATAAAGAAGCTTTTATCGGTATTGTCCAATTGAGAACGAAAATTGGTCTTTTAACAACGAAACAATCTACAGAGACTATACTAATAAAATTTGACACAAATAACAGTAAAAAGTATACACCGATAAAACATGATTGTTAACAATTTCCCAACTCTCTCCATAAAGTGACTTTTAACAGTTTTGTCCAATTGTGAATGGATGTTGGTCTTTTTGCAACGAAACTGTCTACGAAGCGTATACTAGTAAATTTGGACATAAAGCAACTATAAAAGTATATACCTATCAACTATGATATTTCGGATTTGCTCAACTCTCTAGAGTGAGGAGTTTTTAACGATTTTGTCCATTTGGGAACGAAATAATCTAGAGAGCCTATATTCATAAAATTTGACATAAAATAACAACAAAAATAGTATACCAACCAATTTTGATGGTTCAAAATTGCCCAACTCACTTCATAGAGAAGCTTTGAACGATTTGCCCAATTGACAATGCAAGTTGGTCTTTTGGAAAAGAAACAATCTAGAGAGCCTATACTAGTAAAGTTTGACATAAAATAACAATAAAAAGTGGACACTGACCAAACCTGATTGTTTCGAATTGCCCAACTCTCTGCATAAAGAAGCTTTTAACGGTTTTGTCGAATTGTTAATGAAAAATGGTCTTTTGGCAAAGAAACAATCTACGAAGACTTTACTAATAAAATTTGACACAAAATAACAGTAAAAAGTAGACACTGACAAAACTTGATTGTTCATAATTGCCCAACTCTCTCCATATAGAGGCTTTTAACGGTTTTGTCTAATTAAGAATGAAAGTTGGTCTTTTGTGTAACGCCCCTACCCGGGAGGCGCTACTGTTTAAATCTAATTCAATATCTATAAGATATTAAACCTCCACAGTATCACAAAAGATTTAATCTTAATTTCTCCAAACTGGATCCACAAATTTCTACCAAAATTTCTGCAGCATCTCCCCATATATCGGAGAATGCCCACCTGAAATACGCAGCACATACTCAACATTCATAGAAGGCCTCCGGCCATCACATCTCAAGCAACTACAATCCTAGGCATGGCCTCAGGCCATCTACATCATGCATCCACAATACATAATAAAACATAACCATCATACATGTATCAACATGCAATATAAACCATAAGGTTCACACCCAGGTACAGGAGTTCTATCACAAAGCACCCTTCTATCCGTACCATCCACACACCGTCAAGGTGTTCACAAACGTAACCAACATACACAATCATCAATTCGTATATATAATATCAAACATAATAAAGAAAGTTAATTCTTTATTCTAACCTCATCCTAGTGTCTCCAGGTGGCACCATGTCATCCCACCTCCTACAGATCCGCAGTGCCAGTATCCATATAAGTCTCGTCTGTGTGGAAAAAGAAAGAAAATAAAGGGTGAGCAATGGCTCAATAGGGGCAAAGGGGATAACAAAATATAATAGCTAAATTAAAAAGGTAAGTCAATGCAGCAATATGCCAAAGACTATGAACCACCATAATAAATACTCATCAAACCGTGGTCTCGTTTCCTACCGTGAGTCCCAATGGGACGATGCCTCAGCATCCATCCCCACACATCGTTATCGGTGAACACTGCCACCATACAACTCAAGAAGGAAACATACCATTTACAAGACACCAGCCTTGTTCATACTGACTCGGGTTCCCTGAACCGATTCCTCGGAATCTCAGTATGTTGCCTCATATGGGAGTCATTCGGTTGTAATCAAGCCAAGGTTCCACAACCCTCCTCCCATGTGACATTCACAAAACCTACGAAAGTCACGAATCCATACTCGCACTTCCATGTGGCTCTAATGCAACAATGTTATGCCATGAATTAACATAGCAATAAACGAATCCTAGTTATATATTTAACTAACCATTATGCATGAATAAGAACCATACATGCTTGATATAAGACCAAGCAATCAACCGGGAATGCAAACTAACATTTTAGGAAAATTCAAGAATAAATCCTAGGTTCGTTTTTCCCTAAGAAGCAAATAGGGAAAAACACAAATATGAATACCAATGAAGATTAAAAATGCATTTTTAGATAATAAGAAAGAATCGAAAGATTGGGCTAGAATCCCCTACCTCGAATCCAAGCAAAAGTAAAAAAATCAATAACTCAACCTTATGGTTTTGGTTTTTCCTCAACCTATCAATTTCGCAAAGCCCGAACTTATTTCATAATTCTCATAACCTTAATTCAATGTACCAATAACGAATTACTCAAAGAAAAATTAAAGAAATCTTACCTTTTTCCAATTTAAGGATTTTCAATCCTTAACTACGCCCAACCGAGTTCACAATTTCAATCTACCCAAGAACCTAGTTATTATCATCATATTTAAACTTTATTGAATATACCAATTTAATTTTAGCACTTAGCAATACAAATAATCTAAAAACATCAACCAAACCCTTACCTTTCTCTCTCTAAAATTACAAAGCCTTGAATTTTTGCCTCCAAGCTTGAAATTCTCAAATCAACTATAAAACTCACATATATAAACATAATCACTTAATCATAAATTTCATCTATTCAAAATAATGATGTATCTTGCTTATTCACTCATGAACCTTCAAAATCCAAGCCCAATCTCCACCAAGCTCCCTCTATTTTCTCTGTTTTCTCCTCTGTTCTTCCTTCTCTTCTTCCGTCTCTCTGTCGTTGGTCACTCTCTCTCTCGGCCAAGTTGTTGTTTTTAATGTCTAACCCAAATAAGTGTAACAAATGGTGTTGGCTGGGCCATCACCATTTAATTCACTTTAGTTTAATAATTTTTTTTTTATAAAAGTAATGGCCAACTGGCCCTTTAACTCAAATGGCCACTTTCGGTGGCCAAACAAGGGCCACCGAAAGTGGCTCATTTTATATATATATATATATATATGTAATGTTTGAATTTTTAATATATATTTTTGATTTGTTGAATTATTTTATTTATTATTGTTATTATTTACTTTGGCATTTTTCGGGTCAAGATATTACATTTTGGCAACGAAACAATTTACGAAGAGTATATTAGTAAATTTGGGCATAAAGTAACTATAAAAAGTGTACACCTATCAACTTTGATGGTTCAGATTTTCTCAACTCTCTTTAGTGAGGAGTTTATAACGGTTTTGTCCATTTGGGAACGAAATAATCTACAGAGCCTATATTCATAAAACTTGATTGTTTCGAATTCCCCACCTCTCTGCATAAAGAAGCTTTTAACAGTTTTGTCCAATTGAGAACGAAAGTTCGTCTTTTGGCAACGAAACAATCCACGAAGCGTATACCAGTAGATTTGAAAATAAAGCAACAATAAAAAAGCATACACCTATCAACTTTGATGGTTCGGAATTGGTCAACTGTCTCCATAAAGGAGTTGTTAATGGTTTTGTCCATTTGGGAATCAAAGTTGGTATTTTGGTAACGAAACAATCTATGGATGCTATACTCGTAAAATTTGACATAAAATAATAATAAAAATTGTAAACTGACCAACTTTGATGGTTCAGAATTTCCTAACTCTCTCCATAGAGATCATTTTAACAGTTTCGTCCAACTGAGAACAATAGTTGTACTTTTCACAATGAAACAATTCACGGAGCCTATACTCATAAAATTTGACATAAAATACAATAAAAAGTGAACACCAATCAAAATTGATTGTTCTGAAATGCCCAACTCTCTCCATAAATGTGTTTTTAACGCTTCTGTCTAATTGAGAATGAAAATTGGTCTTTTTACAATGAAATAATTTACGAAGCGTGTACTAATAAATTTGGACTTAAACCAATAATAAAAGGAGTACAACTATCAACTTTGATGGTTCTAAATTGCACAACTCTTTCCATAGATTAGCTTTTTAATGGTTTCATCCAATTGAGAATGAAAGTTAATCTTTTGGCAACGAAATAATCGACGAAATGTATACTAGTAAATTTCGACATAAAACAACAATAAAAGGTGTATACATGTCAACTTTGATGGTTCGGATTTTCTCAACTCTTTCCACGGAGGAGTTTTTAACGTTTTTGTCCATTTGGGAACGAAAGTTGGTCATTTTGCAACAAAACAATCTACGGAGCCTATACTCCTAAAATTTGACATAAAATAACAATAAAAATAGTATATCGACCAAATTTGATGGTTTAAAATTTTCCGCTCAATCCATAGAGTTGCTTTTAACGATTTTGTACAATTGAGAACGAAAGTTGATTTTTTGGCAAAACAATAATCTACGAAGCCTATACTAGTAAAATTTGACATAAAATAATAGTAAAAAATTGACACCAACCAAACTTCATTGTTCCATATTGCCCAACTCTCTCCATAAATAAGCTTTTAACAGTTTTGTCCAATTGAGAACAAAAGTTTGACTTTTGGGAACGAAACAATCTACGAAGTATAGACAAGTAAATTTGGACATAAAGAAACAATAAAACGTGTACACCTATCAACTTTGATGGTTCGGATTTGCTTAACTCTCTCCATGGAGGAGTTTTTAACGGTTTTGTCTATTTCGAAATGAAAGTTGGTCTTTTTGCAACAAAACAATCTACGGAGCCTATACATGTAAAATTTGAAATAAACTAATAATAAAAATTGTACACCGACCAGCTTTGATGGTTTAAAATTTTCCAACTCACTCCATAGAGAACCTTTTAACGATTTTGTCCAATTGAGAACAACAGTTGGTCTTTTAGAAAAGCAACAATCTATGAAGCCTATCCTAGTAAAATTTGACATAAAGTAAAAATAAAAAGTGGACATTAACCAAACTAGATTGTTCAGAATTGCCCAACTATCTCCATAAAGAAGCTTTTAACGTTTTTGTCCAATTGAGAATGAAAGTTTGTCTTTTGACAACGAAACAGTATACGAAGCGTATATTAGTAAATTTGGACATAAAGAAACAATAAAAGGTGTACACCTATCAACTTTGATTGTTCGGATTTGCTCAACTCTTTTCATGGAGGAGTTTTTAACAGTTTTGTCCATTTAGGAACGAAAGTTGGACTTTTCATAGCGAAACAATCTACGAAGCATATATTAGTAAATTTGGACATAAAGAAACAATAAAAAGTGTAGATCTGTTAACTTTGATGGTTCAAATTTTCTCAACTCTCTTCATGAAAGAGCTTTTAACACGTTCGCACATGTGGGAACGAAAGTTGGTCTTTTGATAACAAGACAATCTACGGTGCCTATACTCATAAATTTGACATAAAATAACTATAAAAAGTGGACACCGATAAAATTTGGTAGTTTGGAATCGCTCAACTCTCTCCAAGAAGGAAATTTTTAGTGGTTTTGTCCATTTGGGAACAAAAGATGATCTTTTGGCAACAAAACAATCTACGATGCCTATGCTCGGAAAATTTGACATGAAAATACAAAAAAATTCACACAAATCAAATTTGATAGTTTGAAATTGTTCAAGTTTCTCCAAGATAGAAATTTTAATGGTTTCGTCCATTTGGGAACGAAAGATGGTCTTTTGCCGGTGAAAACATTTGCGGAGCATATACTCTTGAAACTTGACTTAAAATAACAGTAAAAAGTGTGCTATGACAAAACTTGATGCTTTGAAATTGCTCAACTTTCTCCAATAAAGAAATTTTAACAGTTTTGTCCATTTGGGAACGAAAGTTGGTCTTTTGCCGATGACACAATTTACGGAGCCTATACTCTTGAAACTTGACATAAAATAACAATAAAATGTGTACACCGGCCAAACATGATCTTCGAAATTGCTCAACTTTTCCATGGAGAAGCTTTTAATGATTTTGCTCATTTGGGAATGAAAGTTGGTATTTTGGCAATGAAACAATATCCCAAGTCTATACTTACAAAATTTGATATAAAATAACAGTAAAAATAGTACACCGACTAACATTGATGGTTTAAAATTTCACAACTCTCTCCATAGAGAATCTTTAAATGGTTTTGTGCAATTGAGAATGAAAGTTCATCTTTTGGCAATGAAACAATCTACAAAGTGTATACCAGTAAAGTTGGACTTAAAGAAACAATAAAAATTCTACACCTATCAACTTTGATGGTTCGGATTTGCTCAACTCTCTCCATGGAGGAGCTTTTAACAGTTTTGTCCATTAAGGAATGAAAGTTGATCTTTGGGCAATGAAACAATATACCAAGCATATTCTTATAAAATTTGACATAAAATACTAATAAAAACAGTACACCAACCAACTTTTACGGTTCAAAATTACCCAACTCTCTCCATAGTTGCTTTTAACGATTTCTTTTCTATTGAGAACGAAAGTTGGTCTTTTGGCAAGGACATAATATACGGAGCCTATGCTAGTAAAATTTAACATAAAAAAAAAGTTTACATATCGACCAACTTTGATATTTCAGAATTGCCCAACTCTCTCCATAGAGGAGCATTTAATGGTTTTGTCCAATTGAGAACGAAAGTTGGTCTTTCGGAATCCAAACAATCTACGAAGCGTATATTAGAAAAATTTAGACATAAAGAAATAATAAAAACTTCACATCTATCAAATTTGATGGTTCGGAATTGCTCAACTCCCTCCATATAGGAGCTTTTAACGGTTTTGTCCATTTTGGAATGAAAGTTGGTTTTTTGGTAAAGAAATAAACTACGGAGCCCATACTGGTAAACTTTGACATAAAATAACAATAAAAAGTGGACACCGACCAAACTTGATGGTTCAGAATTGCCCAACTATATCCATAGAGGAGATTTTAACGATTTTGTCCAATTGAGAATGAAAGTTGTTCTTCTATCAACAAAACAATTTATAAAGTGTATACTAGTAAATTTGGACATAAAGCAACAATAGAAAGTGTATACCTATCAACTTTGATGGTTCGTGATTACTCAACCCTCTCCATGTCCATGGAGGAGCTTTCAACAGTTTTGTACATTTGGGAATGAAAGTTAGTTTTTTAGCAACGAAACAATCTACGGAGTCTATACTCATAAATTTTGACATAGAATAACAATAAAAGTATTACACTAACCAAATTTGATGGTTAAAAATTTCCCAACTCTCTCTATAGAGAAGCTTTTCACTGTTCCGTCCAATTGAGAATGAAAGTTTGTCTTTTGGAAATGAAACAACCTATGGAGCCTATACTCATAAAATTTGACATCAAATAATAATAAAAATAGTACACCGACCAAATTTCATGGTTCTAAATTGCCCAACTCTCTTCATAGAGAAGCTTTTAACTGTTTTGTCCAATTGAGAACAAAAGTTGGTCTTTTGACAACGAACTAATCTATGAAACGTGTACTAGTAAATTTGGACATAAAGCAACAATAAAAGTGTACACCTATCAAGTTGGGTGGTTCGGATTTTCTCAACTCTCTTCATGGAGGAGTTCTTAATGGTTTTGTTCATTTGGGAACGAAAGTTGGTCTTTCGGCATCAAAGTTGGTCAGTGTATAATTTTTATTTTATTTTATGTCAAATTTTATGATTTTAGGCTTCGTATATTAATTCATTGTCAAAAGACCAACTTTCGTGTATTGATTTGTTGCTAAAAGAGAAATTTTCGTTCCCAAATGGACAAAAATAATTCAAAGCTCTTCCATGGGAAGAGTTTAGCAATTCCAAACCACCAAGGTTGGTCGGTGTACACTTTTTAATTTTTTTATGTCAAATTTTACAAGTATAGGCTTTGTAGATTGTTTCATTTCTAAAAGACCAACTTTTGTTGCCAAATAGATAAAACTGTTAAATGTTCCTCCTTGGAGAGAGTTGAATAATTTTGAACTATCAAATTTGATCGGTGTGCACTTTTTTGTTGTTGCTTTATGTCCAAATTTTCTAGTATACACTACGTAGATTGTTTTCTTGCAAAAATATAAACTTTTGTTCTCAATTGGACAAAACCGTTAAAAATTTTCAATGAGATGAGAAATTATGAACCATCAAATTTTATAGGTATACACTTCTTATCGTTGCATTATGTCCAAATTTACTAGTATACACTTGGTAGATTGTTTCGTTGGTAATAGACCAACTTTCGTTCTCAATTGGAAAAACCATTAAAAGCTCCTTTATGGAAAGAGTTGAGAATTTCTGAACCATCTAGCTTGGTCGGTGTACACTTTTTATTGTTATTTTATGTCAAATTTTACTAGTATAGGCTCCATAAATTATTTTTTCTTGCAAAGACTAACTTTCGTTCTCAAATGGACAAAATGTTTAAAAGCTGCTCCGTGAAGAGAGTTGAGCAAATCTGAACCATTAAAGTTGATAGGTGTACACTTTTTATTGTTTTTTTATCACCAAATTTACTCGTATATACTTCGTAGATTGTTTCATTGTCAAAAGAAATCTTTAGTTCTCAATTGGACAAAAAAGTTAAAAGCTCCTCTATGAAAAGATTTTGTCAATTCCAAACCATTAAAGTTGATAGGTGTACACTTCTTATTATTTCTTTATATCCAAATTTAGTATTATACACTTCATAGATTATTTCGTTGCTGAAAGATCAGCTTTTGTTCCCAATTGGACAAAATCGTTAAAAGCTTCTCTATGGAGTGAGTTGGGCAATTTTGAACCATCAGAGTTGTTTGGTGTACTATTTTTTTTGTTATTTAACGTCAAATTTATGAGTATAGGGTCCGTATACTATTTCATTGACAAAAGACCAACTTCCGTTCCCAAATGGGCAAAATCGTTAAAACCTCCTCTGTAGAGATACTTGAGCAATTATGAACCATCAAAATTTGTTGGTGTACACTTTTTATTGTTATTTTTGTCATATTTTATGAGTATAGACTCGGTAGATTATTTCGTTACCAAAAGACTAACTTTCATTCCCAAATGGATAAAACCGTTAAAAACTCATACATAAAGAGAGTTGAGCAAATCCAAACCATCAAAGTTTATAGTTGTACACTTTTTATTGTAGATTTATGTCCAAATTTACTAGTACGAGCTTGGTAGATTGTTTCGTTGCCCAAAGAACAACTTTCGTTCTCAATTAGACAAAACCGTTAAATGGTTCTCTATATAGAGATTTGGGCAATTTCGAATCATCAAAGTTGTTTGGTGTACTATTTTTATTGTTGCTTGATCTCCAAATTTATAGGTATACACTTTGTAAATTGTTTTGTTACGAAAAGACTGACTTTCATTCTTAATTGGACAAAACTTTAAAAGCTTCTCTATGGAGAGAGTTGGCAATTCGGAAGCATAAAAGTTTGTTAGTGTAATTTTTTATTACTATTTTATGTCAAATTTTATGAGCATAGGCTCCGTAGATTGATTCATAGCCAAAAGATTAACTTTTGTTTCCAAATGGACAAAACCGTTAAAAGCTCCTTCATGGAGAGAGTTGAGAAATTTCGAACCATCAAATTTGATAAGTGTACACTTTTTATGGCTGTTTTGTGTCAAAATTTACTAGTATATGCTTTGTAGATTTTTTTGTTGCCAAAAGACCAATTTTCGTTCTTAATTGGACAAAACCGTTAAAAGCTTTTACATGGAGAAAATTGGGCAATTTTGAACCATCAAAGTCAGTCGGTGTACAATTTTTATTTTTGTTTTATGTCAAATTTTATGATTTAGGCTTCGTATATTATTTCATTGCCGAAAGCCTAACTTTTATATATCCTTTCGTTGCCAAAAGGCCAACTTTCGTTCCCAAAAGCGCAAAATCATTAAAAGCTCTTCCGTGGAGAGAGTTGAGCAATTCCAAACCATCAAAGTTGGTCGGTGCACACTTTTTATTATTATTTTATGTCAAATTTTGTGAGTATAGGCTCTGTAGATTGTTTCATGGCCAAAAGACAACTTTTATACCCAAATGGACAAACCGTTTAATGTTCCTCCTTATAGAGAGTTGAGTAATTTCGAACTATCAAATTTGATTGTTGTGGACTTTTTATTGTTGCTTTATGTCCAAATTTACTATTATACACTTCGTAGATTGTTTTCTTGCAAAAATACAAACTTTTGTTCTCAATTAGACAAAACAATCAACAGCTTCTCCATGGAGGGAGTTGAATAATTCTGAACCATCAAAGCTAATAGATGTACACTTTTTATTATTTTATTATGTCATATTTTATGAGTTTAGACTCCGTAGATTGTTTCATTCCCAAAAGACCAACTGTCGATCCTAAATGGACAAAATAGTTAAAAGCTTCTCCATAAAGAGAGTTGAGAAGATACAAACCATCAAAGTTCATAGTTGTAGACGTTTTCTTGTAGCTTTATGTCCAAATTTACTAGTACGCTCTTCGTAGATTGTTTCATTGCCAAAAGACCAACTTTCGTTCTCAATTGGACGAAACCGTTAAAGGCTTCTCTATGGAGAGATTTGGGCAATTTCGAACCATCAAAGTTGGTTGGTGTACTATTTTATCATTATTTTATGTCAAATTTTATGAGTATAGGCTCTGTATATTGTTTTCCTGCCAAAAGACCAACTTTTGTTCCAAAATGGACAAAACCTTTAAGAGCACCTACATGGAGAGACTTGGGCAAAACTGATAGGTGTACAATTTTTATTGTTGTTTGATCTCCAAATTTACAGGTATATACTTCGTAAATTGTTTCGTTGTCAAAAGACCAACTTTCTTTCTCAATTGGACAAAACCGTTAAAAGCATTTCTTTGGAGACAGTTCGGCAATTTCGAAGCATCGGAGTTAGTCGGTATATAATTTTATTTTTTATTTTATGTCAAATTTTACAAGTTTAGGATTTGTATATTGTTTCATTGCCAAAAGACAAACTTTCGTGTCTTGTTTCGTTGTCGAAAGACCAACTTTCATTCCCAAATGGGCAAAATCAAAATCACTAAAATCTCTTCCGTGGACAGAGTTGAGCGATTCAAAAACACCAAGCTTTGTAGGTGTACACTTATTATTATTATTTTATGTCTAATTTTAGGAGTATAGGCTCCTTAGATTATTTCATTGTCAAAACGACAAACTTTTTTGTTCCCAAATGGACAAAACTGTTAAATGTTCCTCCTTGAAGAGAGTTGAGTAATTTTGAACTATCAAATTTGATCAGTGTACACTTTTATTGTTGCTTTCTATCAAAATTTACTATTATACACTTCGTAGATTGTTTTCTTGAGAAAATACAATATTTCATTCTCAATTAGACAAAATTGTTAAAAGCTTCTCCATGAAGAGAGTTGAGCGATCCCGAACCATCAAAGTTGATAGGTGTATAATTTTTATTCTTGCATAATGTCCAAATTTACTAGTATACACTTCGTAGATTGTTTCGTTGCCAAAAGACAAACTTTCGTTCTCAATTGGACGAAACCATTAAAGGCTTTTCTATGGAGATATTTGGGCAATTTCGAACCATCAAATTTGGTCGGTATACTATTTTTATCATTATTTTATGTCAAATTTTATGAGTTTAGGCTCCGTATATTGTTTTCCTGCCAAAAGACAAACATTCGTTCTGAAATGGACAAAAACTTTAAAAGCACCTACGTGGAGAGAGTTGAGCAAATCTGATAGGTGTACACTTTTTATTGTTGCTTGATCTCCAAATTTAAGGGCTTCGTAAATTGTTTCATTGCCAAAAGACCAACTTTCGTTCTCAATTAGACAAAACCTTTAAAAGCTCCTCTATGGAGAGAGTAGGGCAATTCTGAACCATAAAAGTTTGTCGGTGTAATTTTAATTATTATTTATGTCAAATTTTATGAGCATGGGCTCCGTAGATTGATTCATAGCCAAAAGACTAACTTTCGTTTCCAAATGGAAAAAACCATTAAAAGCTTCTCCATGAAGAGAGTTGAGCAATTTTGAACCATCAAATTTGATAGGTGTACACTTTTTATTGTTGCTTTATGTCCAAAATTTCTAGTATAGGCTTCGTAGAATGTTTCGTTGGAAAAAGACAAACTTTCGTTCTCAATTGGATAAAACCGTTACAAGCATCTCTATGGACACATTTCGGCAATTTCGAAACATCAAAGTTGGTCGATGTACAATTTTTATTTTTATTTTTTGTCAAATTTTATGAGTTTAGGATTCGTATATTGTTTCATTGTCAAAAGACCAACTTTCGTGTATTTTTTCGTTGCCAAAAGATCAACTTTCGTTCCCAAATGGGCAAAATCATTAAAAGCTCTTTCGTGGAGAGAGTTGAGCAATTTCAAAATATCTAGGTTTGTCGATGTACATTTTTTATTACTATTTATGTCAAATTTTATGAGTATATGCTCCGTAGATTGTTTCATTGCCAAAAGACCAACTTTTGTTGCTAAATGGACAAAACCGTTAAATGTTCTTCCTTGGAGAGAGTTGAGTAATTTTGAACTATCAAATTTGATTGTTGTGCACTTTTTATTGTTGCTTTATGTCCAAATTTACTAGTGTATACTTGGTAGATTGTTTTCTTACAAAAATGCAATTTTTTGTTCTCAATTGGACAAAATTGTTAAAAGCTCATCCATGGAGAGAGTTGAGTTATTCTGAACCATCAAAGTTGATAGGTGTACAATTTTTATTGTTTCATAATATCCAAATTTATTAGTATACACTTCCTAGATTGTTTCGTTGCCAAAAGACCAACTTTTGTTCACAATTTGACGAAACCATTAAAGGCTTCTCTATGGAGAGATTTGGACAATTTTGAACCATCGAAGTTGGTCGGTGTACTATTTTTATCGTTATTTTATGTCAAATTTTATGAGTATGGGCTCCATATATTATTTCGTTGCCAAAAGACCAACTTTCGTTTCCAAATAGACAAACCTTTAAAACCACCTATGTGGAGAGAGTTGAGCAATTTTGAACTATCAAATTTGATCGTTGTTCACTTTTTATTGTTATTTTATGTTAGATTTTACGAGTATAGGCTCCGTAAATTTTTTTGTCGCCAAAAGACTAACTTTCCTTCCCAAATGGACAAAACCGTTAAATGTTTCTCCATAGAGAAAGTTAAGCAAATTCGAACAATTAAAATTGATAGCTGTACAATTTTTATTGTTTCTTGATCTCGAAATTTAATAGTATACACTTCGTACATTGTTTCGTTGCCAAAAGACAATCTTTCATTCCCAGTTGGACAAAACCGTTAAAAGCTCCTCTTTGGAGAGAGTTGGGCAATTTTGAACCATTAAAGTGGATAGGTGTACACTTATTATTATTTCTTTATGTCCAAATTTACTAGTATACAATTCATAGATTATTTCATTTCCAAAAAAACTACTATCGTTCCAAATTGGACAAAATTATTAAAAGCTTCTCCATAGAGTGAGTTGGGAAATTTCCAACCATCAAAGTTGTTCGGTGTACTATTTTTATTGTTATTTTAGCTCAAATTTTACGAGTATAGGCTCCGTATATTGTTTCGTTGATGTAGTAACCGGTTTTCGTCCGGGTTTATTTCAAAGAAAATATTAAAAATAAGAATGCAAGAAAGAGAGTAGAATAAAATAGTGGGTCTTTGTGTTTAAAGAAAATAAGAGGAGGGAAAAGCTATTTTGGTGATTTCATTAGGACTACCAATAATAATTTCAGTGATAATATTGTACACTAGAAATGTTTGAATGTTGGATTATCTAAAATATAAAATTCAGGCCCAAATCAAGGATTTTAAAGTATGTTGTGATCCGATATATGTGAAAAATCAAGTGGAAAAGTGATACTTTTATATATGATATATGATATATATATATATATAATTCATATAATATATATATATATATATAATATAATGCGAATAAGACTCATGTCAAAATCTCATATAATATAATATATATTATGTGAAAAAGACGCATGCCAAAATTGTGACGCCTCGATCCGGGCACGCCACTGGTGCCCTCCGGCACCGTCCTAGGCCACTAGTGCGATCATCCGACAGACCAGAAATCCGGCGGCATCTCCCCGTATGTCGGAGAGTCCCCGCCTGCATCCGAAACACGCAGCATAAAATCCTCCATCACACTAGCAGCCTAGCTAGGCCTCAGGCCTCAATCACATGCAATCCTGATCCTAAGGGCCTCATGCCTCAATCACATGCAATCCTGATCCTAAGAGCCTCAAGCCATCCACTACCAGCATGCACAAATGATAGAATAAACACATCATCAAATTCATAATATCATATAACCAACAATCAACTTAGCATACATCATGCATACACCCTCTGGTGCCAAATGGTTATAAGATTATCATGAATAAACATTGTATACAAAACACGTGCTTAGAGTATCTCTCTAGCACCCACATCCTACCCAGGGCCATCCATGTCACATCCCGCTCTCACTGATCCGCTCCACTAGTACCTGTACCTGTACCAGTATCACCTGTGGGAAGGAATGAAAATAGAGGGTGAGCAAGAGGCTCAGTAGGGTTATGAGTAACATGTGTATAAGGCCGAATCTGAAACATTAGGCTATGCAACAATATGAAATCTACCACATGCACGTATACTCAACAATCACATAGAACATCAACCCGGGCAATCCCCTCAATGAGCATACCTCATCGATACCATGGCTCGTTCCATGTAATATCGAACGTGAGCAAGCTCACCAAATCAACTCATCAATATCATGGCTGCTAACCATGACTATTGAACAGGAGCAAGCTCCCCAACATCAAACGCTCTTGGATTACCTGGTTGTGTGATTCTATCACGCCCGCACCACTCCAGGCAAGGTCCCTCATGAACCATACCTCTAGTACGTTTTCCTACTTGAAGTTTACATGACTCAGTGGTATCTCTCATCACATCGTCATCCCTCCAAGTAGCTTTCAAGAATCCTAATGAGTCCCGAGTCCATACTCGGTCCCCCATGCAACTCTAATGCATTAATGCCGTGACATGCCGGAAAGATATATATATACATAACTATCATGATGCATGAACAGAAGTCACATCGTGCCCATAGATGATGGAACACAGACAATTGGTCATGCAACATCAAGAATTAACAATAAGTCAAAATTAGGGTTCGTTTCCCCTTAGAAGAAATTAAGGCGGAAACACAAATAAACGACCAATGAGGAAATCAAAACGCCTTTAAAATATCGAAAACGAACGATAGAAAGAATGGTTTGAAATCCCCTACCTCGTGTCGAGCAATTTACCACAAATTCCCAAATTCCGTCCCTAGGGTTTCGGTTTGCCCAAACCTACAATGTGGCGAAACCGAACCCTTACACGCATCAATATATCAACCACAACTCATATGAACATCAAGTAAATCAATAAAATCGAAATCACTTACTTCTCTCTCTAGAAATTCCTTCCAATATCCTCCAAACTCACTCCAAGTTCAACTCAACTCCAACACACAAACCAATCTACATAAACATCCAAAATCACCCTAGGATTAACATATCTAAACCATAGGAATCAACTCTAAATGAAACTAACAAGATCTACTCAAAACCCTAGAAATAGAAAAGTGAAGAAACTTACCTCCAAGGCTTGAATCTTCCCTGAATCCTTTCCAAATCTCCAAAACTAAGCTCAAATCCCCAAAAATCACCTCAAATGATCTTCTCTCTCTAGAATTGTCTCTCTCTTTCTCTCTAGAACTGAACCGAAACCAGAAAAATGTCTAAAACCCTCGTTGGAAGCTATTTGAAAAACGCGGGCTACGCCTAGGCGCTACCCTGGGTGCCTGGGCGCCCTAGCCTTAACAAAATTCCTTTAGGCGCTGCACTGGGCGGGATCCTGGGCGTGCAGGATTTCGCCACCCAGGCGGGGTGCGCCTAGGCGCCCCTACGCCTACTCCACATCCGCCCACCCACTGGACTGGGCGTTGCGCCTAGGCGCTCTGGGCTGCGCCCAGTCCAGTGCCTCCCCGTCTGGACCTCGACCATGAGCGCTCTCCCGCTGGATCAGGCGCCCCTGGGCGCACCATTGCACACGCCTAGGCGCACACCGCCTAGGCGTGCTGCTCGGGCGCCTAGGCGCTCCAACTTCTTCTGATGCTCTTCATTTCCAGCCTCCCACTGGACTAGGCGCCCCCTGGTGCGCCTAGTCCAGTTTTTCCCCTTTGTGAAAAACTCAAAAATTTCAAAAGTTTTTGGGTCGGGGTTTCACATCCTCCCCCCTTAATAAAATTTCGTCTCGAAATTTAAATACACACGTACCTGAATCACTGAACAACTCCGGGTACTTTTCCTTCATTCGAGACTCCAACTCTCAAGTTGCTTCTTCAACTCCGTGGTACATCCATATCACTTTTACTAATGGTATCACACTCGACATCGTGACCTTATTCTGTCGGTCTAGAATCTTCACCGGGTGAAGAGTGTAACTTCCATCTTCCTCAACTTCTAACGTAGTCCAATCTATCACATGCGACGGATCCAGCTCATATTTCCAAAGCATTGATACATGGAATACATTGTGAACCTTCTCAAGCTTCGGTGGAAGTGCCAAACGGTACGCCACCGGTCCAACTGTCTCCAAAATCTCAAATGGCCCCACAAATCTCGGTGCCAACTTCCCATGCTTACTATATCTCTGAATCCCCCGTCTCGAACTAACCTTCAAAAAGACCTTATCGCCTACTGCGAACTCCAACGGTCTCCTCCTCCGGTCAGCATAAGACTTTTGTCGGCTCTGCGTGGAGAACAACCGCTTTCGGATCTTATCAACTCTCTCTCAAGCTTCTTTGACCATCTCCGGTCCTGAAACAACCTTCTCACCAACCTCCGCCCAACACAAAGGCGACCTACAAGGCCTCCCGTAGAGCGCCTCGTAAGGTGCCATCCCGATACTACTTTGGAAAGAGTTGTTATACACAAACTCCGTCAAATGTAAGTACCGATCCCAACTCTCTCCAAAATCAACTACACATGCCCGTAGCATATCCTCCAAAACCTGTATGGTTCTCTCACTCTGTCCATCACTCTGAGGATGATAAGCTGTAGAGAAATCCAACTTCGTTCCCAATGCCTCCTGTAAACTACTCGAGAATCTACCTGTGAACCGCGGGTCTCGGTTCGACACAATAGATAATGGAATTCCATGAAGTCTCACAATCTCCTTGACATACATCGTACTCAAGGTCTCCAATGAATCTGTCTTGTTCATAGGTAAGAAGTGTACAGACTTGGTCAATCTGTCCACTATCACCCAAACCGTGTCATGCCTCCTCTGAGTCATTGGCAACGCCGTCACAAAGTCCATCGTGATCTTCTCCCACTTCCATTGTGCTACCGGTAAGGTTGCAACAATCCAGCTGGTCTCTGATGTTCTGCCTTCACTTGTTGACAAGTAAGACACCTCGTCACAAATCTAGCAACATCGGCCTTCATACCCTTCCACCAGAAACTCTGCCTCAAGTCTCTGTACATCTTCGTACCCCCTGGATGCATGGCAAACCAAGAATGATGTGCTTCCTTTAGAATCTCTTGTCTCAACTCATCATCTTCGGGAACTACTAATCTTCCCGCATATCGTACTCCACCATCATTCCCTCGAACCCATCCAAGATTCTCATCAATTACATCAAATGTATGATCCCCATTCTGTGCATCTATAATCTTCTGAACCATCATGGGTCTCGAAGTTATAGAACACAAATAAGTCTTTTCATCTTGACTCCTCAACTCCAATCCAAACTCATTGATTGTCTCCACAATTCCCCACTCATGCATGAATAGGCTAGAAATCTTCTTCTTCCTACTCAATGCATCCGCGACTACATTTTCCTTACCGGGATGGTATTGCAAATCGAAGTCGAAGTCCTCTAAGTATTCCATCCACATCCTTTGACGCAAGTTCAACTCCCTTTGGGTGAATAGATACTTGAGGCTCTTGTGATCCGGAAACACTTCAAATCTTTCCCCGTAAAGATAATACCTCCATTGCTTAAGTGTGAATACCACTGCCGCTAACTCCAAATCATGCACCGGATAATTCCTCTCATGTGTCTTGAGCAACCTTGAACCATACTCTATCACTCGGCCCTGCTGCATCAATACACAACCCAACCCGACTCCAGATGCATCGCAATACACCTGATAGCCAACATTCCACTCCGGAACTACTAACACTGGAGGTGTTGTCAACCTCTTTTTCAACTCTTCAAATGCGGCCTCACATTCGTCTGTCCACACAAACGGTGTACGCTTCTTCGTGAGCTGCGTCATCGGCGAAGCAACTCTTGAAAAGTCCTCAATAAACCTCCGGTAGTAACCTGCCAACCCTAGGAAACTCCGGATCTCAGTCACATTCTTCGGTCTCTCCCAATTCAAAACCGACTCAACTTTGGAGTAGTCAACCTCTATGCCTTCTTGAGTGATCACATGGCCTAGGAACTTCACTTCTGTGGCCCAAAATTCACACTTACTCAATTTAGCATACAGTTGATTTTCCCTCAAAGTCTGTAATACTACCCTCAAGTGTTCCTCATGCTCTTCCTCCGTAGGAGAATAAACCAATATATCATCTATAAACACCACCACAAAGTTATCAAAAAACGGTCTAAGAACCCTTTGCATTAGGTCCATGAACACCGCCGGGGCATTTGTCAACCCAAACGGCATCACAAGGAACTCATAATGCCCATAACGAGTTCTAAACGCTGTTTTCTGAATATCCTCATCCTTAATCCTCAACTGGTGATAACCCGACCTCAAGTCAATCTTAGAGAAATGCCTAGCACCTCTCAATTGGTCAAACAAATCATTGATCCTAGGCAATGGATACTTATTCCTCACTGTAACTTTATTCAACTGCCTATAACCAATACACATCCTAAAACTTCCGTCTTTCTTCTTGACGAACAACACCGGTGCTCCCCACGGGGACACACTCGGTCTAATGAATCCCAAGTCTAGCAACTCCTCTAATTGAGAACTCAACTCCTTCAACTCTGCTGGAGCTATCCGATACGGCGGAATCGAAATCGGCTTGACATTCGGATGCAACTCAATAGCAAAGTCAATCTCCCTCTTCGGAGGTAATCCCGGCAACTCTTCCGAAAATACATCCATAAATTCTTCAACTACCCGAATCATCGTAGCCACATCTCCCTTAGGAGCCGAAGTCACCAAACTTGCAACTCTACAATCCTGATACAAAGGGTTATCCATGAAATGAGGGCATGGCATCCCCTTCGATCCCTGTAGATGAATCACCCCACCCTCTGGTACTCTAAGAGTGATCCTCCTTTGCCAAAAGTCAAGCACTACTTGGTGCTTTGTCAACCAATCAACCCCGAGTATCACATCGAAGTCTTTGAAATCTAACACATACAAATCGGCTTGTAGAGATATCTCTCCAAACCGACACTCACAACCGAACACTACCCCCTCCAACGTGGTAAAGTGCCCGAATGGCGAGGACACCGTAAACATTCTCCTAATCGGCGAAATCTCCACCGCTAGTGCGTTCGCTAACGAACTAGTAATAAATGATGAGGTAGCTCCATAATCAAATAAGACTCTTGCCCAACAATTCGAAATAAAATGTACCTCCAATGAAGTTGGGATGCTCTTGTACCTCCTGATGTCCCATAGCAAAGACACGACCATCCGTCAGGGCATATTGCTGCTGCTGAGACTGTCTGCCTCCACCTCGCCCTCTCCCTCCCGATGGAACAGTGGAAGGGAGAGTTGGAGGTGGCACCCCCGGTATCTGAGGCTGATGCTGCCCTCCCTGGTTACCCTGCGGACACTCACTCTTTCTGTGACCCAACTTGCCACACCCAAAGCACTTAAATCCAGAAGATCTACACTCATTCTTCATGTGTCCCTCTTTCCCACACTTGTAGCACATCACCTTGCCCCCTGGGGGCCTTGGACCCATGCCTCGGTCCCCTATCTGATGACGGAAATCAGTCCTCTGCTTCTTGTGGCTGCCACCACCACCACTACTCTCAGTCACTGGACGCTTCCTCTGAGCCTCATTCCGCTCACTTAACTCAAAGTCCAATGCCATCTCAACTGTATCATCATACGATAGCACCCTAGTGGCCATCACCATCCTTCCAAGACTGGGTAGCAACCCATCTCGGAACCTTGCCGCCTTCTTTGCATCGGTAGGAGCAAACTCTCTCCCAAACCGATACAACTCTTCAAACTGCTTGGTGTACTGAGACACCGTCATCTCTGATGTCTGCAACAAATCAAGAAACTGCTTGGCCTTCTCAGTCTGCAGAGGTCTCGGTACAAACTTCTGCATGAACAACTGCTCAAAAGAAGTCCAAGTCAGCTCATTCCTCTTCTGACCCATGGACATCCACCATTCATAGGCCACTCCACTCAGATAGTAGAAAACAAACTCCACCCTTCGTTCATTGGGTATCTCCAATGTGTCCATCCTCATGCTCAACTGATTGAACCACTCCTCCGCCCCCACACCCGTTCCATCTCCGGAAAAGGTTGGAGGAGAAGTCCTCCTCAGCTGATCCACCTCATATATACCCCTTCCAGCTCTCGGTGCTGTAGCTAGCTCAGTAGTAGCCTCGGGTACCACTCCCTCAGTACGAGTGCCAGTTGCACCTATCGCCTGAGCCACTGCTTGTGCTATAGTCTGTGCCTGTGTCTGCACCATACTCACCATGAAACTAACTAGCCCCTCCATCGTCACTGGTTGCCCCCCTATAGTAGTAGGAGCAACAGGTCCTGCAGATGGTGCCTGCTGATCAGTACTCTCAGTCGGTAGTCCCTCAAGAACCATCTCCTCTTCTCTCAACTCCGGATCCACATTCGGAACAAAATCCTCATTGCTAGGTGTGCCTCTAGTAACACGCTCCACCCCAACACTACGGCCTCTACCTCGGCCCCTACCAACTCCCCGTCGACCTCTGCCACGAGGTACCTCAGTCCTACTCTCGGACCTGGTAGTTCTACGGGTATTCATCTGCATGGCAAACAGACAATACCATTTAACGCACAACTCAACAGAGGATTTATTAGGGATAGAAAACATACCGGATCAGCAGCGGTTGTGACATGGCCTGGATTACACTACTCATTCATCAAGGACCCATCCCCGATCCTACATACAAACAACAAACAAACCTCGCTCTGATACCAAATTGTGACGCCCCGATCCGGACACGCCACTGGTGCCCTCCGGCACCGTCCTAGGCCACTAGTGCGATCATCCGGCAGACCAGAAATCCGGCGGCATCTCCCCGTATGTCGGAGAGTCCCCGCCTGCATCAGAAACACGCAGCATAAAATCCTCCATCACACTAGCAACCTAGCTAGGCCTCAGGCCTCAATCACATGCAATTCTGATCCTAAGGGCCTCAGGCCATCCACTACCAGCATGCACAAACTGATAGAATAAACACATCATCAAATTCATAATATCATATAACCAACAATCAACTCAGCATACATCATGCATACACCCTCTGGTGCCAAATGGTTATAAGATTATCATGAATAAACATTGTATACAAAACACGTGCTTAGAGTATCTCTCTAGCACCCACATCCTACCCAGGGCCATCCATGTCACATCCCGCTCTCACTGATCCGCTTCACTAGTACCTGTACCTGTACCAGTATCACCTGTGGGAAGGAATGAAAATAGAGGGTGAGCAAGAAGCTCAGTAGGGTTATGAGTAACATGTGTATAAGGCCGAATCTGAAACATTAGGCTATGCAACAATATGAAATCTACCACATGCACGTATACTCAACAATCACATAGAACATCAACCCGGGCAATCCCCTCAATGAGCATACCTCATCGATACCATGGCTCGTTCCATGTAATATCGAACGTGAGCAAGCTCACCAAATCAACTCATCAATATCATGGTCGCTAACCATGACTATTGAACAGGAGCAAGCTCCCCAACATCAAACGCTCTTGGATTACCCGGTTGTGTGACTCTATCACGCCCGCACCACTCCAGGCAAGGTCCCTCATGAACCATACCTCTAGTGCGTTTTCCTACTTGAAGTTCACATGACTCAGTGGTATCTCTCATCACCTCGTCATCACTCCAAGTAGCTTTCAAGAATCCTAATGAGTCCCGAGTCCATACTCAGTCCCCCATGCAACTCTAATGCATTAATGCCGTGACATGCCGGAAAGATATATATATGAACATCCTACATATATATATATACATAACTATCATGATGCATGAACAGAAGTCACATCGTGCCCATAGATGATGGAACACACACAATCGGTCATGCAACATCAAGAATTAACAATAAGTCAAAATTAGGGTTCGTTTCCCCTTAGAAGCAATTAAGGCGGAAACACAAATAAACGACCAATGAGGAAATCGAAACGCCTTTAAAATATCGAAAACGAATGATAGAAAGAATGGTTAGAAATCCCCTACCTCGTGTCGAGCAATTTACCACAAATTCACAAATTCCTTCCCTAGGGTTTCGGTTTGCCCAAACCTACAATATGGCGAAACCGAACCCTTACACGCATCAATATATCAACCACAACTCATATGAACATCAAGTAAATCTATAAAATCGAAATCACTTACTTCTCTCTCTAGAAATTCCTTCCAATATCCTCCAAACTCACTCCAAGTTCAACTCAACTCCAACACACAAACCAATCTACATAAACATCCAAAATCACCCTAGGATTAACATATCTAAACCATAGGAATCAACTCTAAATGAAACTAACAAGATCTACTCAAAACCCTAGAAATAGAAAAGTGAAGAAACTTACCTCCAAGGCTTGAATCTTCCCTGAATCCTTTCCAAATCTCCAAAACTAAGCTCAAATCCCCAAAAATCACCTCAAATGATCTTCTCTCTCTAGAATCGTCTCTCTCTCTCTCTAGAACTGAACCGAAACCAGAAAAATGTCTAAAACCCTCGCTGGAAGGTATTTGAAAAACGCGGGCTGCGCCTAGGCGCTACCCTGGGCGCCTGGGCGCCCTATCCTTAACAAAATTCCTTCAGGCGCTGCACTGGGCTGGATCCTGGGCGTGCAGGATTTTCCCGCCCAGGCGGGGCGCGCCTAGGCGGCCGCCAAGGCGCCCCTGCGCCTACTCCACATCCGCCCACCCACTGGACTGGGCGTTGTGCCTAGGCGCTCTGGGCTGCGCCGAGTCCAGTGCCTCCCCGTCTGGACCTCGACCATGCGCGCTCTCCCGCTGGATCAGGCGCCCCTGGGCGCACCATTGCACATGCCTAGGCGCACACCGCCTAGGCGTGCTGCTCGGGCGCCTAGGCGCTCCAACTTCTTCTGATGCTCTTCATTTCTAGCCTCCCACTGGACTAGGCGCAGCTCCTAGGCGCCCCCTGGTGCGCCTAGTCCAGTTTTTCCCCTTTGTGAAAAACTCAAAAATTTCAAAAGTTTTTGGGTCGGGGTTTCACAAAAATCACACCTATGTATATATGTCTGTGTATGATTACATGATACAATTTCTTGAATTATGAAATTCAGGGATCAAAGTTAACTCCAAAAAATACTATTTGTTGGTGTTTGTATGATTAAATTTAATCACATTCTATAAGTTGGTATTTTTAAGACTATGTTGTCATACCATAAGTTGATATTTTCTTTCAAAAAATAATTCATGTCAGGCATATAGTACTAATTTTCTATTATTGGATACTCTGATTTGTTGAGAAGTCACGGGTCATACAAAAATAAAGGACCTGTGACTTCACATTTTTTTTCTATAAAAGGCAAGTGGCCGAAAGAAAGAAAAAGAAAAAAAGGGAGGCAAAGAGAAAGAGAAGGAGAGAGAAGGAGTGGAGAGAAAAGAGAGAAAAAGAAAGAAAGAAAGAGAGAGAGACGTGGAGAAAAAGAGAGAAAAGAAAGAAAGGAAAGGAAAGAAAGGAAAGAAAGAAAGAGAAAGGAAAGAAAGAAGAGGAGAAGGAGAAAAGGAAAGGGAGAAAAGATATGATTCAGTCTATAGGTATATATAACATTTGTAAATATATATATAGACTTATCTCTTATAAAGACCTAAAATAAGGACCTAAGCTTTTGAAGTGCAAGACAATTTTTAAAAAACTTGAAAAAATTATGTTTATGTTTGATCGGTTTTACGAATCTAATGATATATTTTTGTTTCAAACAAAAATTAAATGCAACCCGAAAAGTGGATGAAACAAAAACTATAGAACACAAAAAATTTCATCCACTTTGGGATAGCATTTGATTTTTGTTTGAAACAAAAAATATATCATTAGATTCGTAAAACCGATCAAAGATAAACATAATTTTTTCAAGTTTTTTAAAAAATGTCTTATACCCCAAAAGCTTAGATCCTTATTTTAAATCCTTATTTTAGGTCATTATAAGAGAATTCCCCTATATATATTTGCAGTTTTTCAATAATATCTTATATGATTGGTTCTCTCGCCTTTATTGTTTGTATAAGTTCTTTTACGTTCTTATTTTACTCTTTATTCTTTGAATCTTCGACGGCGCCACAAATGGTCAGCTCTGCCACCTGTGGTTATCAAGCCCAGAAGTTTTAATACTTGAATAATATCTTATATGGCTGGTTCTACCACCTTTATTGTTTAAGTTCTTTTAAGTTATTATTATTATTGTTTTACTTTTTATTCTTTAATCTCGGCGCCACAAACGGTCGGCTCTGCCGCCTGTGGTTATCAAGTCCATAAATTTTAATACTTGATATTGTTATTGCTTTGTCATTATTAAATTTGTTTTTGTTTTTATTTTTATTTGTTTTTATTTTATTTTATTTTATGTTTTGCTTTATTAAATTTTATGTTTATGGTTCTTTCTTACAAAGCGATTTCAGAATTATTAGTTTATGTTTTCAATTTATATATTACGTTTATTGTTATATATATTACCGATATATGTTATATAGGTGTGATGTTACAAATATATTATATTATTATATATTTGTATGATGTTACATAAAGATATGTATATGATTACATATATATATATATTTTACAGATTATATTATTATATGTGTATGATGTTACATGTACATATATTTTATATTATATATGTGTGGGTGATGTTGTGTCGGGTGTGTGTGTGTATATATATATATATTATATATATACATAGGTGATATGGTGTTATGTATGCATGGGTAAGTTTGATAAATGAATAATGAACTTTTAGTGAATCAAATCCAAAAGCTATCATAAGTTGGTAGGCTTAGAAATACTTAAGTATCATAAATTAATATTTTTGACATAATTTACTACCATAAATTGGTATTTTTGAAATTAAATCCAATAGATACTAAAAGTTTGTCTCAAATTAATGCACGTATTACATTTGATTAAATGACTCCAATTATTTTTCTTTAAGTCAGCGATTAAATTTTCATAAATTTTGGACAGTATTATATTTGTTTTGACAGATTAAATTATAATCTCATTTATTTGTTTGTTGAATTTTTTATTATGCAGTTCTAATGCATTGAAAATTTGTTTCGGACCGAATAATGTGAAATTTAGTTGTGATGATATTGTTATATTATATATATATATATATATACGAAACAACTCTTATACGCACGCCCGTTTCTTACCATATTTACGGGCATGCGTTTTGGTCCATTAGATCAAATTGAAGGACCAGATTAGAAGTCAAGCTTTTACCCCCAAATTCAGCATGTCTCACGTCTGGGAACCCTCTCTACTCCCGTGAGCTTCCGCCAACAGTCTTCTCTGACCCTCTCTACTCCTCAGCTTCCTTCAGCCAGCCTTCTTCCGCCACTCTCGTGAGCTTCAAATGGGGTAATTGACTTGTTCAAATGACATGTATAATTTGGGCATTTTATTATTTGAAGTTTTATTATAAGGGTGTATATGTAGAGTTAGTTTAAATGTATATTATGTTAATTTTAAAAGATCATGAGTTTTTTTATTATTTGAATTATGAGTTATACTCGTTTAGTTTACATTTTAGAGATGTCAATAGTTGATGTTCATAAATTATACTCAAATATCGTAAGTGAGTATTCACAAATTCATTCGTTGCCATAGGGTAGCGATTTAGAAATCAAAAGATTATCATAAGTTGATATTCTTGGAGATTGTTATAAGTTAAGGGTAATTCAGGATTATAACTTTGTACCATTCAAGGTTCTAACTCAATAAAAACATAAATTTGCATTATTAAAATTAAATCTAAAATTCACTTTTCCATATCATAAGTTGGTATGTTGAATTTAAATCCAATTTCCTTTCAAATATATTTCAATTTTTAAAATAAAATTCATTTTTCCATACCATAATTTGGTATGTTTTAAAATCAAATTTACTATAAATTGATATAGTATTTAATCTTACATGAAATTTTTATTGAAATCTTTTATTAAAAAAACTATCATAAGTTGATAGCATTCTCTAAATAGATCCATTTAATACAAAATAACCATATCTTGCATAGAGTAAGTTTTTATTAAGATGACCAACCAATTAATTCGGTAACTGTTTAAAATAGGAGTTGTGGGATGCCTAATACCTTCCCCACACTCAATCGACTCCCGTATCCTCATTTCTAGTTCGTAAGTATTTTCAGTGTCCAATTGCACTTTAATTCAATTGGCAGCGACTATGTTTTTTATGCCGGTTGATATAGCTGGCGACTCTGCTGGGGACACCTGTAACGCCCCGACCCATGACACCCAATTATGCGGGTCCACAAGTCAGAATGCTACTCCTATAAACTTTAACTTTTACCATATTTACTAACGTATGTAATTAATATCACACCAAGTTGAACAACACGCTACTTAAATATCAATAAGACTCTCATATAAAAATATTATTACTACTGGGTCATCCAACTTCTACAAATAACTTAATAATAGTGTCACCCTCTAATCAAGTTACCCGAACACAAAAGCCAATAACCTAAATTAAGTACAACTCTACTTCTATCACATGAGCATCATCACCACGGACCCGCAGCGACACCATCAACTTCTAGGTCAGCACAATCATATGAGATATCATAACCTGCATCACGGAACATAGTGAGCCGAGGCCCAACAAGCAATATCTAACCTAGATACACTGTTACGGAGCAACCGGTCAGGATTTTTCTTTATTTAAGTGTTCTACTAAAGAACACTTTCCAGTCAATAAAACATTTTTCTTTTCCAGTCAACATAACCTCAACATATACCCCCTTTGAAGCAATAGTATCTGGTCCGTGAAAAACATTTCTATCCTTTATGTGCATGTCGTGTATGTCATGGTATGTCATGCTTCATGCAGGGCAAACAGTAAACCTTATATAAGCATTATAATTTCACCTCACATTTCATCCAGAGATAGCATACACAAACATCATTCACAATATTCCATAATACAGTTACATCATCATATGATACTTCACAATTCATAGACAATCAATCAATGCAGCCAAACAACACATTTTACACAGTTGTAACTCAAACAAAACATTTATCACAGAGTTCCGTAATGCAGTTGGATATTACTTACCCGAGGTGCTCCCGTAATTTTTGATAATTTAATCACAAAGATGTGATCCTAAAAAGTTATCGGAAGACGGTGAATCGACGTCCTCAAAGTTGCCGCGCGCCTTCTCTCCTCTGTTGACGGTTCATTCCGTCATCGTTCCGTCCAAAAATTGTATCACCGGACTCCCCTCTCCGAGACGCATGCTCTGCCACTGGTATTGCCACGTTTCGTCGCCGGAGTTCCAAAGTCACCCTCCGCCTCCGCCGTCCACGTCAAGAAAGGTATGGCTTTAGGGTTCCTTGTATTTTGTGCCAACATATATATATATATATTTATTTCTTTATTTCTTTTATTAATTGACCATCTCACCCCTAATTCTATTTACCATCCTGCCATTTAACTTATCTACTAAATTTACACTTCCAATGGTTTATTTGAATTTCATTTAACCCTAATTCCGAAAATCCTTGCACTTGATAATTTTAACTGTCACATAAAATTTAATAAGATATTCCAATCATATTTAACCGATATTGTTACATACATTAAAAGTCATAAAAATTTCTCCATATATCGCTTCACCCTATCGCGTAAGCTATCCCACGACTCGGGGTGTTACAGTCTCCCCTCCTTATAAAAATTTCGTCCTTGAAATTGCTTACCGAAATAAATTTGACGATTCGACATTTATCATCCTATTACACTACAATCACATCACATTTCAAACCATGTACATAAGCATCAAAATATCACAACATCAAGTACACATGTTAATTCATACCCACATGAGATGTATTAATAATTATTCGGTCTGTTCCCATTTCTCCCACCTTATAAAATGTTGTATCATTACAAACCTAACAGTATGGAATAAATCAAGGAAATGTTCTAGGCACATCTATCAATATGTCCTTATCTACAAGGTGCAATCATAAAATACTAATATACTTGCCATAGGGTATTTGAATTTATATATTATATTATATTATATTATATATTTATTTAACATCACGTTGTTTAGGCTTATATTGTTTCCCGATCATCATCCATTTTCCCAACATTGAACAATCCACTGTATCTTCTAGACTGCCAATTTAGCAAGATTTAAAGCCATTATATTTAAGGTTGTTTTCAGCGTTAATCCACATAAGTTATGATTTTTACCATATTCGTTCTTTCAGTCCTCCAATTTCATTAAGCCTAACAAAGTTATGAGTTCCTATCTATATAATCTTACAATAAGATTTACTCTATTTCATTTCATATGTTTTGCTCGTTCGCCATTTATATTCCTTATACAATTAAATATCACTCATTATTCCTTAGTCAATTATCATATATCTCACCAAGACTCTTCTCATATCCTTTCTATAACCGCAACTCATTTACCAACTACATTTGAAACATTCCAGTTGTTATACCCAATCCAGACAATATGCGCATATCCTAAAGACATCTCTATAATTCCAAATATTTCCAACCACATCACAATCATAAATACAAATTTCAACATACCAAACACAAATGGGATAACCAAATACAGATTTACAACTAAATCGTTAAACTAATCATTAGAATAGCGAAATTAAAACTATCATTCAATTTTATTAGTCACAATTTGTTCATGAATATAAATGCATGTCTAACCTAGCACTTACTATCACCTTCATCACGTTCATACTATTATTTATTTATTTATTTATGGGTACTAGCTGATCCACAATTATGTAGTTCCTGTCTTGTTGGGTGTCACCATGGTGCTCTCGATTAAATACCCTATGCATAGTTTAGTTTCGTTGATATCGCTATTTTTGAGTACCTACAAAATACTCCTTATACAATTATTTATGATTGGCTAACTTATTTACCATATGCATGTATCTACATATGTATATTTTAGGCACACGTATCTATTTTATCTGAATAATTTCGCTTACTTGTTTAATTAAGCTTTCTAATATAGATATACACAACTAATTCATCTAATAATTAATTAATTAACACCCACCATGAAGTGCTTACTCTTAATCTATGCTAAGATATCACTTATCGAATTATCGTCCCATATACCTTTTTGAGGAGCTAAGGACTCCATCACACTTATATCATCCACCCATAGAAATTAGCAATCATAGTATTGAACTCAATTAAATATGCCTCACATGTATACGTACATACACACTAGGAATATATATTATCAACACTAATTTTTTTTTATATTCCTATTTAGATAAGCATTCAGGTACAACTATACTCTCACCAATTAATTAATTCCTGTCACGAAGCATTCATTTTTCATTTATGTTAAAATATCATCACCCACAATATTGAATCATACATCGTATCCAAAGTAGTTAAGGTTCTCCATTCCATTTAGCGTTCTGTTCTTACTGTAACAACATCAATATATTCCAGTGCTATTATATACTTTTGCTAATATCTCTTTTACCTTAAATTCCTTTATATCATCATTAAGTTTATCTATATTTTGAGAATTTAATATTCAATATTATAGATCGGCGTGAATTTATCTTTATCATAATTTATTTGATTTTGGTCGCTCGTCAAACCTAACAGTTACTACTTGGTGTCGACTGTAGATATATTTTCTTTATTGCATGGTTGTGATAAATCCCTCCACTTTGAATACCCTAAGTAGATATTAATCTCCATACTCCAGCCTTAATAATTTATTTTGACTGTTCCGTTACCATGAATGATCATAGGTTTACTTTTATGGGTTCATTATTTTCCTTCATGTTGCTTTCCTTAATCCCAAATTAACACATCGTTGCTTTATTTAAGTCTTTGGGTATCCTCACAACCAATTTAGAACACTCATTATCTAGCAACTTATATAATTAATCCTATCATGAGACATTTAATTTGATTCTCCCTATCAACCTTGGAATCATGCCAACTACACTTAAACATCACATCTCGAAGTATTTTTCCCATATATCCTAGTAGTAACATTGGGTTCCTAATTTGTCTTCTACTATTCACTAGTAGTCATAATGAGCATAATTACAACCATCAACTGAGTTAAAACTCATCATACATGTTTGTACTTACCATATCTTCCAAATTTTATTTACCCACTTATCTCTATATTTGATACAATGCTACACTAATATTCAATCTTAACTTTAAATTATCCAAACTATCTACAATCCAAGCAATAGATTGGTACTCTTAGTGGAACTATGCAGATCAAGTAGTTTAGCCTAGCTATCTTCCATCGTTCTACCTTATCAATACTTCCAATAATTTATATGATCCAACTCACCATATTCAGATCGTAACTCTATTCCTCTTAAACCCAAACTCATCACAATGTCAACCCTATGTAAAATTACTAAACTTTTCAACTTCAAATTGTCTGAAATACTTCAATCAATAACTAGAAAAATTATAACTGTAACGATTTATATCACCTTATACTCCAAATTAAGCATTGAGAGTAAAATGGTATCATATATATTCCTATCATGTACTACCAACAATTTATTCATAAACCTTTGATCTACACATATTTACACGCATGTATATACAATCAGATTAACAACATAACCATAACAGAATATAATCTATACCAAAAATGCTTACTTGTTGATGGGTTGCGCCGATCCTTGATGCTCATGCAACTTTTCCAAAAGTTTTATACCGCTATACCTATCCAGTTATTATTATTCCTATTATTTTAAAGGACCGTGTGCCTTTGATACCAACTGTAACGCCTCAATCCATGATGCCCAATTATGCGGGTCCACAAGTCAGAACGCTACTCCTATAAACTTTAACTTTTACCATATTTACTAACGTATATAATTAATATCACACCAAGCTGAACAACACGCTACTTAAATATCAATAAGACTCTCATATAATAATATTATTACTACTGGGTCATCCAACTTCTACAAATAACTTAATAACAGTGTCACCCTCTAATCAAGTTACCCGAACACAAAAGTCAATAACCTAAATTAAGTACAACTCTACTTCTATCACATGAGCATCATCACCATGGATCCGCAGTGACACCATCAACTTCTAGGTCAGCACAATCATATGAGATATCATAACCTGCATTACGAAACATAGTGAGCCGAGGCCCAGTAAGTAATATCATGCATGAATGCAAGTGAACCGTTTCTTTAAAGAGCAGTCAACCATTTAAATTCTTTTCCAGTACTTAGGCCTTAACCTAGATACACTGCTACAGAGCAACTGGTCGGGATTTTCCTTTATTTAAGTGTTCTACTAAAGAACATTTTCCAGTGAATAAAACATTTTCCTTTTCCAGTCAACATAACATCAACATATACCCCCTCTGAATCAGTAGTACCTGGTCCGTGAAAAACATTTCTATCCTTTATGTGCATGTCGTGTATGTCATGGTATGTCATGCTTCATGCAGGCCAAACAGTAAACCTTATCTCCATAAGCATTATAATTTCACCTCACATTTCATCCAGAGACAACATACACAAACATCATTCACAGTATTCCATAATACAGTTATATCATCATATGACACTTCACAATTCATAGACAATCAATCAATGCAGCCAAACAGCACATTTTACACAGTTGTAACTCAAACAAAACATTTATCACAGAGTTCCGTAATGCAGTTGGATATTACTTACCCGAGGTGCTCCCGTAATTTTCGATAATTTAATCACAAAGATGTGTTCCTGAAAAGTCGCCGGAAGACGTTGAATTGACGTCCTCAACGTCGCGGCACCGCGCGCCTTTTCTCCTCTGTTGACGGTTCATTCCTTCACCGTTTCGTCCGAAAATTGTATCACCGGACTCCTCTCTCTGAGACGCACGCTCTGCCATCGGTATTACCATGTTTCATCGTCGGAGTTCCAAAGTCACCCTCCACCTCCGCCGTCCACGTCGAGAAAGGTATGGCTTTAGGGTTCCTCGTATTGTGTGCCAACATTTATATATTTATTTCTTTATTTCTTTTATTAATTGACCATCTCAACCCTAATTCTATTTACCATCCTGCCATTTAACTTATCTACTAAATTTACACTTCCAATGGTTTATTTGAATTTCATTTAACACTAATTCCGAAAATCCTTGCACTTGATATTTTTAACTGTCACATAAAATTTAATAAGATATTTCGATCATATTTAACCGATATTGTTGCATACATTAAAATTCATAATAATTACTCCATATATCACTTCACCCTATCGCGTAAGTTATCCCACGACTCGGGGTGTTTCAACACCAGTTATATATATATATATAAAATGAAGAGGGTCAAGCCTATATGATTAATTGGTTGGCTATCTTTATTTCTTTTATGGTTATTTTTGAAATATGTTTCTTTTTTTCGTAAAAATTATGTGCAGTTATTTCATGTTTGTTCATATTTCAATTTTCATGCATTCACATGCACACAAATAGCCTACCACCCAGGCTCATACCTCTAGTATATTAGAGAGGGTTGACCACTATTCTCGTGAGATTCTATCTCCGAATGGATAGTGGAAAACATCATCACCGGATTGACCTATCTTAAAAGTTATGGGAGGGCTTTTGTCTCAATAGTTGGGATTTAAAAGAAACATGATCCGGGACCTCGAGAGATAGTTAGAAAAACCTATCCATGCACCTTACAAACCCTAGATCCATGCTCAAAACCTTCTGAAATTTAGGTTATCCCCATGTACATATTTCAATTTTTATGGAAATTATTATTCAATGCTAAGTTTTATTTCCCTATTTTTTATCCTCTACTAATGAACTTGCTTTCCATTACATCCACATAAGCACAATCATTGCAATTTGGTTTGATAATATTTTCAACACATCTATCAATTAAATGGCATCAAAGATTCCCACTTGTGAGAAAATTGACATATATGATGTAAGGGAAGAGCCGAGTAAAATGTAATCTGAGCATGGATATAGCTTGAAGGAGGATGTCATATTGCCAAGTGTAATGAAAACAAAATTTCAAGGGTCCTCCTAGCCACGCTTAGTAAGCTTGTGGACGCATGAAAGTCAGAAATTGGGCCCGAAATTTTCTCAAAAATATGGTCTTCTTGGAAGTTTATTAAAGGTTGCTACACCAGTGACATTACTTCAGGCAGCAATTCCTTATTGGGACCCGGCATACAGATGTTTCACATTTGAGCAGATAGATTTCTCACCCACAATTGAGGAATATGCTCAGATGTTGCAATTGTCGCCTCATAATACAAAAATGTATTATTTTCATGAAAACATGTCTGCTGAAAAGATTGTTGCTAGAATTGTGGAACGTGAAATTGAAGATGTCAGGAAGATGGGATCATACAAAGGGGGGAAATGGTGCTTCCCAATTGATGAATTAATAAAGCATGTTGAGAAAAAATCCTAGACAGTGTCAGGATAGTCAACATTGGCTCTTGCGACATATAAAGCAGTGTTGTTTTCTTGCACTCAAGGATATGTGGAAGGGAGAGTAATCAAGCACTTCAATCAAGTAGAGCAGGGTACAAATGCAATTCCTGCAATCATATGTGAGACAATTTGTTCCCCTAACTTTTGTCGCCGCAACACAAAGGCAAGGTTTAATGGATGCTCAGCCCTACTTGGAATCTGGTTAATGAGTCACCTTCAATATTACATGAAGATTGACTTTCGCTAAATTCATTTCAAAGATCATACTCGACTAGAAAGAAGACCAATATTAGAATTTACAGAAATTCAATGGAAGCGAGGGTATCCGAGTATTGAAGAATGGAAAGAGGTTTTACAATCATTGGATGTTTATAGCATCGAAGTAAGGACACTTTGGTTCTTACCTAGTGTATTTCTATATAGATGTGGTGATTTTCCTTGGGTTCCTCTCTTAGACCCGTGGGGAACAGTCAGTCATGCGTCGACTTTGGTTTTTCGTCAGATGGGATCTAATCCTTGTATTCCAGCCACACATGGGTTACTTGACCTTGAATTTTCTTATGGAAAACGTACATCAGATGAGAAGAAAAACCATTTCAAAAGCTTGCATTGAAGACAGAGATACCCATATGGAAAGGATAAGGGCATTTTGTAATATGGTCGAGAAGAGTGATGTGAAATCTCAAAGTAGGGAGGAGGATGACCAAAAGAGGAAAAGTTCTGACATTGAAGAAGATAAAGACTTAGCTGCAACAAAGATTAAGAATTTAGAAAAGGCACTAAAGAAAATGGCTCAAGAGGTAGAAAAATATAAGGGAAAATACGAAATGAAAAAAGAAGAGCTTTCTAAAGCTAGATTACAAGAAGAAGAAGAAATGAAAGAATTGCCAAGAGTAAGCAAAGAAATGAGACTGTTAGAGCAGGATAATTGGCGGATGCAATTCGAACTTGAAAAGGCCAAAGATGTAATTTTCTACGCATTGGGAGATGCTAAAGCATGGAAATCACAATACCAAAACATGGAGCGAGCAAATGCTACCATGGAAATAGCCATAAGAAGAAGTCATGATGAAATCAGTAAGTTAAAAGCAGTATATCAGACTTTGCTTAGACAAAGCCAAATCAGGGTTAATGAGTTAGACAATCAGAATGAGGAATTATTTCATGGCCTCATAGAAGATCGCGAAGTGCTTGCAACACTCACACGTCAAATTGGGGTAGCAATGTGTCAAGTGACTAAGCTGTCTGCATGGGCTATTTCTGTTGATGAGAATGCAGCAAAATTGAGGCAGAGTGAAATATTCCAGGTCCAGAATTTGGGAAAGTCCTACAATTCTTGGATAGTCTTTGTAAAGACTTGGAGATAATTAGAGGACTCTAGCATGGGGGATTTCCAAATTAAAGATTAGTTTCATGTATTTAATAACTAATGTTATGTAATAGTATAAGTTTTTTTACTAAAATAATGTTTTGTTTTTATTATCTTTTCAAATTGCAATGACTACATAGGACTTCTACAAACACAAACAGACATGAGAAAATAACGACAAACAATTGAATTAATCATGCCACATTTTTATATAGGGGCATTATAGATCTAAAGGATCAACATCGCCATCCTTATCACACCAGGTTACAAGCACAAATTGCTAAAGCCATGGAGAATGAACAGTAGAAGGAGTTAGCAGAGAAGCAGAGTCAGGATATTGCAACCTTAAAAGAACAAATGGTTTTTTTTGTTAATCAGATGTCCCAACTTATGAAGGGAAAAGCGTTGGTAGAAGGATCGTCTTTGAAAGAAGATCCAATGTACCCTTCTTATGATCATGCACCAGTGAATTTATCTGGGAATGTGTCAAAAACAAGTGTTGAATTGGCTCAGGGTAGTGGTCCTTTATTGTTGGATTCCCAACAAAAGATGAGTTATGTACCCCCAGTTAATGTAGAGGAGGAAGATAAGGGTGTCAATATGGAACAATTCAAGAGGATGGAAAAATGGATGCATGCTATAGAAGGATTTGGGCCCGTAGGTGCTTTAAGTCCTCATAAGTTATGTCTGGTGAAGAATCTGTTCATTCCTCCTGATTTTAAACTTCCTGTCTTCACCCTTTTCGATGGTACTGGAGTTCCTCTTGACCACTTGACTATGTATTTAAGAAGGATGCAACCGTATGTTCATGATGAGAAGATGTTGATCCATTTCTTCCAGGAAAGCCTAACAGGGGTTGTAACTCGTTGGTTTACAAGCTTAGACCCGTCCTTCGTGATGGCCTGGGAGGGTCTAGCTAACTTATTTCTCAAAAAGTATGAATACAATGTGCAAAAGGTCCTCACCATTTACGATCTTCAGGGTACTACCATGAAGGAAGGGGAAAGTTTTAGAGACTGGGCCCATCGGTGGAGAGACCTAGTGTCTCAAATACATCCCCCACTTGCAGAAGAAGATTTAGTTAACGCATTTACTGATGCACTTCGAGAACCATATACATCCAAGATTGCTGGAGGGGGCCATGCAGGTTTGGGAGAAATAATTCGGGCTGGAGAACGCATTGAATGTTGTGTCCAAAGAGGAACAATCAACATGCAAGTCATAGTGCCTGAGAAGCGAGAACCTCAGAAAGGAGGCAAAGTGAAAAGGAAGGAAAATGGGGTACACACCATAAATTATGGCTTTAATCCTACTTATAGCCTTCCTACCTCCGAATACAAGCCACAAAATAATGCTCCCAGATTTTCTAGCCCGTATAATCTGTATCTTCCCCAGAGTTATCAACCATTCCCTCGTAATTTCCATCCACCGCCACCAAACTATCAACAACCTCACCAAAATTTTTGGTCTCCCCAGACTTATCAAACCTTTGAAACCAATCCCAAGCCTCGAAGGCAACTTGAAGAATTTACCCCTATACCCAACACTTATGCCCAATGCTATGCCAAGCTATTAGTCCAATCAGCAATTACACCTATTCTTGGAGGGACCCAAAATCCACCCTATCCTCCATGGCATAATCCCGAGGTGACATGCGTTTATCACGGAGGTTCCCCCGGACATTCAATTGAAAGTTGTGTGCCTTTTAAAAGGATTGTGCAGAATATGATCAATTCTGGATGGCTAAATTTTGATGGAATCAAAAAGCCTTATGTAACCAATAATCCCTTGCCTGATCATGCGAATGAGGGAATTAATGTCATTTAGGAGTCAGAGTCGAAGGGAAGTTGCTGAGGTAATCATGCCTTTGGGTATGGTGTTGAATATTCTACAAAAGGAGGGATTTATTGAAAAGGAAGATTTGGACTCTATACTGAGGTATGATGGTTATGATGGATCCAAGACTTGCGAATTTCATAAAGATGTGCAAAGGCATTCTCTGGAATTTTGTTTTCGATTTCGAGAAAGACTGCAACATTTGATCGACACTAAAAAGATAGTGTTTGAAATGAAATCTAGTAAATCTAAAATGATTAACGTCATTGGGGAGGAATTCTATAAAGGACCAAGTCTCGGTGGATGTGGAAAATCGATTGTGTTACAATATTTTATGGAAGATGCATCAATTACTCCTTCAAAGCCTACTTACACAAGTGATAAAACAGTCTCATGGTCATATGAAAATAAACAATCTAAAGGTATTGTGGATAATATTTCAGGAATTAGTGGAATGACCTGAAGTGGGCGTGTTTATTCTCAAGGAGAATCAAGCATGAATCTAGGGTTGAAAGCAGAAGCTGAAAAAAAAGAAGAAAGGGAAGGAGGTAGTAGGTGCAGAGGAAATTAGTAAGGCAACAAATGGGTGAGGAAGTGAAAAAGGCAGTAACTAAAGGGGATATTCAGGAGTTTCTGAAAATTGTTCGTCAGAGTGAATACATGATTGTAGATCAATTAAGGAAGACTCTTTCTAAGATTTCCATCTTGGAATTGATTATGAGCTCTGAACCACATCGAAAGGTGTTGTTAAGAATGTTGAATCAGGCTTATGTGCCAGAGAAGATTCCGACAGAATCTTTTGATGGGATCGTTGGAAACGTGCGCTACTCACTTGTTGTCATTTATGGAATAGAAGATCCCAGATGAAGGGATGGGGCATAATAAGGCACTACACATTTCAGCTATGTGTAGGCGATTCGAGGTAGCAAGTATCTTGATCGTTAATGGGTCCTCGTTGAACATTTTGCCAAAGGAAACTTTTGATCGCCTTCCCATTGATAGGTCCTCTATGAAACAAGTGCCCGTAGTGGCTAAGGCATTTGCTGGAACCAAAAAGGAGATAATGGGGAAGATTGAGGTTCCGTTAGAGATTGCAAATGTAACCTTCAACATTCCTTTCATGGTAATGGATATCTCGCCGGCTTATAGTTGCTTATTGGGAAGACCATGGATCCATACTGCTGGCGCAGTCCCATCATCTTTGCACCAAAGCCTCAAGTTTGCTTATGAAGGAAGGGTATACATTGTGAAAGGGCAAACTGAATGGATGGTGGCTAGCCTTTCTAATTCACTCCACATTGATGTTCCTTTGCAAGGGATTGAAAGTTCATTTCAATCATTTGAGATTGCCACTACTAGTTTTGTGAAAGAAGCACAGTTTTTAGTGCAACCTCAATTATCCAGGGTGGCTAAATTTATTGCTAAAGTGATGTTAAAAATGGGATTTCAACTAGGAAGAGGTCTTGGTAAGAAGGAGCATGAGATAAGAAAGCCAGTAGTGATACTGAAACATGCTGAGCGTTGGGGGCTTTGGTATAAGCCTACTAGAGCTGACAAGATACAAGCGCGCGTTGAAAAACAAGCAAAGAGAATTGCTTGTCTTGAGAGACGAGAGCTAAAGGTTGAGAGGAAGACAATCCCTTGGCTCTATGAAAGCTTTATATTTGGGGATTTTCTGGAGAAAGTGAACCCACCCAACACTGGGGCAATTTTTGGAAAATTTTCTTTGAATTTGTCTGTTGATCAACGGGAAGTGAACCAAAATAGAGTTACTTTTGGGAAGCTGTGTGAGCAATTCAAGGAATTCCATGTCGCTGTCGTGGAAGCAGGTCAAAACTCGACTGCAAATTCCCATTACGTTATATCTCGTTCACTAGGTTTCGAGCTCAGTAACTATACTAGTGTGGAATTGTCAGTATCTATCAGCAGCCTTCCAGAGTAATCTCTATATGCACTACCATCAGTGCCTAGCTCATGGTTACTAATTGGGCTTTTGTAATGAACATGTCTTTAATTTTTCTTTGATGAATTTTTAGTATGGCTGTTGCATGTTGCATCATTCCTCTGTTCCTATATTTTCCTTCTATGTTCACCATCAATAAAAGTTCTCGTTCAGAATTCTCATAGTCGATCTCTTTCGTTCTTCTATCATTTTTATATGTCAAATCTCACACATTCCATCATTTCATTTAACTGGATTGAAATTGATGATAATTAAGAAGATGAAACTAATGAACCAGATTTTGGTACACCTATTAACAATGTAGAATTTGATTCTGATATTGAGGATAAATTTGAAATATCACCAAAAATCTTAAGACAAGTTAGTCAAGAGGAAAAGATAATTCAACCGCACAGAGAAACAATTTAAGTCGTTAATTTGGGGACAAATGATCAGAAAAAGGAGGTAAGAATAGGTGCGGCCCTTGAAAGGGAAGACAAAGAAAGATTGATATAGTTATTACATGAATACCAAGATATTTTTGCATGGTCTTATATGATATGCCAGGGCTCGATACGGATATAGTGGTCCATAGATTACCATAGAAGCGAGATTGTCCTCCGATAAAACAAAAGTTAAGGAGGTTGAAGCCTGACATGCTTCTTAAAATTAGGGATGAGGTGAAGAAGCAATTTGACGCAGGATTCCTTGCTGTAGCAAAATATCCTGAATGGGTAGCAAATATTGTACCAATCCCTAAAAAGGATGGAAAAGTTTGAATATCTGTGGATTATAGGGATCTTAATCGAGCAAGTCTGAAGGATGACTTTCCTTTGCCTCAGATTGACATACTGGTGGACAATATGGCTAAACATTTTGCATTCTCCTTCATGGATGGATTTTTAAGTTACAATCAAATCAAAATGGCAAAATTGAATCCTTCAAAGTGCACATTTGGGGCAACATCAAGAAAATTATTGGGTTTCATTGTTAGTAGAAAAGGCATTGAAGTGGATCCTGACAAGGTGAACGCAATTTTAGAAATGCCGCCTCCTCACACTGAGAAAGGTTAGAGGTTTCCTAGGGAGACTCAACTATATTGCCAGATTCATGTCACAGTTGACAACTACATGTGAGCCAATCTTTAAGTTGCTCCATAAAAGTAATCCATCTGAATGGAATGAAGAATGCCAAGTTTCCTTTGAGAAGATCAAACAATATTTCCAAAATCTGCCTGTCTTGATGCCTCCAGTCGCGGGGAGACCATTAATTCTTTACTTAACTATGTCAGATAATTCGATGGGATGTATGCTTGGGCAATATGATTCATTTGGGAAGATAGAGCATGCAATTTATTATTTGAGTAAGAAGTTTACTAGTTGTGAGGCTAACTACTCTATGTTGGAGAAGACTTGTTGCTCATTGGCGTGGGCAGCACATAGACTCAGACAATATATGTTGTATACACTACTTGGTTAATCTCCAGAATGGACCCGATCAAATATATATTTGAGAAGCCATCTCTTTCAGGTAGGATTGCAACATGGCAGATGTTATTGTCAGAGTATGATTTTCTGTATGTTACCCAAAAGGCTGTCAAGGGAACTACGGTAGCAGATTACTTGGCAGAACAAGCAGTTGATGATTTTCGGCCAATGAATATGGGATTCTCGGATGGAGAAGTTTTGACTTTGGAAATAGAGAATCGAAAAAATTCAGATCAATGGGTCATGTTATTCGGTGGTGCTTCTAATATTACTGGTAGCGGAGTAGGGGCTGTACTTATTTCTCCGGAAGGCAAAGATACCCCATTTACTGCAAAGCTATATTTCGAATGTACTAACAATGTATCTGACTATGACGCATGTACCATGGGAATTCAAGCTGCTATTGATTTTGGTATTAAGAAGCTTCGAGTTTATGGGGACTTTCAACTAGTGATCAGACAGTTATGTGATGAATGGGAGACTCGGGACATCAAATTGGTGCCATACTATCAGTATATCAAGGAGTTGATCAAGTTTTTTGACTGTATAAAATTTGATCATATTCTAAGGGAAGAAAATCAAATGGCGGATGCTTTGGCTATCCTAGCAGCCATGTTTGACTTAGATCCTCAAGGAGAGGTTGAAGTTATCAAGATTGAGAAGCGTGCAATTTAGGCACACTGTTTGAATATTGTAAAAGAGCCTGATGGAAAACCATGGTATTATGATGTGAAGCAATACTTGGAGGGGGGAATACCTTATAGAAGCATCAGAAAATGACAAGCGCACCATACGAAGGTTGGCAAGTTCCTTTTTCTTTGATGGGAGTGTGTTATATAAAAGAAGTCCAGGATTTATGTTTCTTCGATGTGTGGATGTGGATGAAGCTAAGCAAATTATAGAAGAGATTCATGAGGGAATATGTGGCACTCACTCAAGTGGCCATTCGATGGCGAGGAAAATACTATGAGCAGACTATTATTGGCTCACTATGGAGAGGGATTGTATTAGTTACGCGGTTAAATGCCATAAATGCCAGGTTTATGCGGATAAGACTCATGTTCCAGTAAACCCTTTACGTGTATTAGCTGCTCCATGGCCATTTTCAATGTGGGGTTTGGATGTTATTGGTCCTATCGAGCCTAAGGCTTCCAATGGACATCATTTTATTCTGGTGGCGATCGATTACTTTACGTAGTGGGTGGAAGAAAATTCCTATGCTAACGTGACAAGTAATGTCATTGTGCGATTTTTGAGAAAGGATATTGTATGCCGCTATGGGGTTCTTGAAAGGATCATTACTGATAATGGCACAAATCTCAATAGTAACACGGTGAAAGATTTCTGTGAGCAGTTCAAGATTAAACATCATAATTCATCTCCTTATCGTCCTAAGATGAATGGAGTTGTTGAGGCAGCTAATAAAAAATTAAAAAGATCATTCAAAAGATGACAGAGAATTATAAAGATTGGTACGAAAAGCTTTCTTATGCTTTATATGGGTACCGAACTTCAGTACGCACCTCCACGGGCGAAAGTCCTTTTGCTCTAGTATATGGGATAGAGGCGGTTCTTCTTATTGAAGCGAAAATTCCTTCATTAAGGGTAGTAGTCAAGGCCAATTTGGAGGAGACTGAGTGGGTTTGTACTCGGTATGAGGATTTGAATTTCATCGAGGAAAGAAGATTGGGAGCCCTTTGTAGAGGACAACTTTATCAAAGGCGGATGATAAGAGCAAATCAAAAGAAAATGCATCCTCGATGTTTTAGAGAATGAGATCTAGTATTGAAGATTATTCAACAGCCTCAAAAGGATTATCAAGGAAAATGGACTCCCACTTATGAAGGACCATATGTTATAAAGAAAGCATTTTCTGGGGGAGCAGTAAATTTTGACAAAGATGGACGGTGATGATGTGACTCATCCGGTGAATGCCGATGTTTTCAAGCGGTATTACGTGTAAAAAAAATCTCGTTAGAGTGAAAATCTGAAAGGGTGCTCTAAGCAAAAATTAGGGATAAATAAATTTCATTGAAAGTAAAAATCATTAGATCCAGTCACAAAGTCAATTTTCATACAGTTGGAAGAAGATTTGGCTTTGTTGAACTACAGAAGGATGTTTGAGCAAGTCACTAATTTGTCTCTTATGGGTATGAACGGGGGTGTAGAGTTGACCTCGCGAGGCCCACATTTAATGACAAAAAATGATTACGCACCAAAACTGGGGCAGTTTTGGGTGCGATAACTTTGGAAAAGTTCCAAATCATTAATAGAAGGGAAAGTTTGTTAGCCGATTCGAAGATAATCTCATGTGTTTCAGATTTGATCATTGTTAATTGGGTGCTTACCAAAACTGAAGAAATTTTGGTATGGTCTTCGAATTATCACCAATTTTGGTTTGTTTTTCTTTTCTTTGACCTCTATACACTTTTGTATATATTTTTATCCCAAGGAATTCTCGTTTGTCACCCCATATTTTCAATAAAACTTTATGAGGTTATTCATTTCTCCAACTTTACTACTTGTTTTTTTTTCTTTCTTCCCATTCCAGTATGACAGTTCAATTATTATTCATATCTCGAAATTTTTTATCATTTGCTTTAATTTGTTGGCATGCATAGCCGTATTATGAATTTATCACTGACGAAGTTTTGACTGGAAATATGATGAGTGCTTTAGAAAATTACTATTGATAGGAAATGGGTAGATGTTAGCATCCTATATTAAACAAGACCTGGAGAATAAATCTGTGGTTGGGAGAAGTATTTATCAAAAGAAGGATTACATGAGAAATTGTTATTATAAGATTTATGTCGTTGCTGGCTCGATGTAATTATTCATTAGTTTGGCTGTCAAGATTCCCTTTCCATTGGTTGACATTTTCAATCAGATCAGTGATGGTATCGTCAATGTTAGGATCATGTCTCCATTTGTCTTTATCCAAGCAGCTTCTTTTTTTCAAACTTCCTATTGGCTGTTGTCATTTATTTTCTCAACATAGGGCTCACGAGTCATTATTGCTAAGGAATTCACATCACCATCAATTGGACTTTGTTAGCGAAATTTGTTCCAAGTCTTTCTCGTTACTAATAATGAAGCACTTCGTTATAAGCCCTCGTAGTTGGGAAATTTTCTTTCATTTTGTGGTTTGATCCAGATTTCCTTCTTCCTTTCATTTGAGTTTGTCTTTGAAAGTATTATGGTTTCTAAAAAATGACGCAAACCATCTCCTCCATTGTACGATGAAAATCATTTTGTGAGTCGAGAGGCATTTGAAAGGTATGAGCAATCGTTAAGAGGGCGAAAGATTATCCTGAAGAGGGGATTCCATGTTTCTTTGGTGACAGAGCCCGCAATTGCAACAATTATTGCTGATAGAAATTGGGAAGATTTTGTTGCATCACCACAGGCTGCAGTTGTTTCAGTGGTAAGAGAGTTTTATGCTAATATGGTAGAAGGATATAGAGAAATGGTATATGTTCGAGGTATAATGGTCCCGTTTGATAGTAAGACTATCAATGCTGTCTATAATCTTCTGGATATTACCTATGATGATTTTTCTACTTTGTTGGTGTCTGACATTGATATAGATGAAGTGATTCAAGCATCATGTAAACCAGGCGCTGCTTGGAAGAAATTTAAAAGAATGGAAGTTTCATTCTCTGCCTCTGTTCTAACTAAGAATAGCAAGGCATGGATGCGTTTTATTTGGGCAAAACTCATGCCGAGTACACATTCAACTGATATTCCCAGAAATAGAGCAATTTTACTTTATGTTATTTTGTTCAGAAAAACAATTGATGTTGGCAAATGTTACATAATTCTATTCTCAACAGTTCTTGTCCTACATCCACCTTAGGGCTTTGTCTTTCTTCCTTGATTTGTACATTGTGCGCGAGAGCTGGAGTACATTGGGCAGCGTATGAGGAATTACAGTATCCACGGCGTATGATTGACTATAAGGTGATTAATAGATTCAAGGATGATGAGATTGTTGATACTCATACTGAGGCTTGATATGCTACTATTCGTTTACCCATTTCATCAAGAACCACTGCTATGATTGAAGGAATGATGCAGATCGAGGCACGTCTAGATCAGTTGTCCAATAAGTTGGATCAGTTGATGACGTATATTGTAGACCACAATGGTGCTATATCTCATACACCAAGTCAATGAACCGGTAACTTTGGGGTGCATACCATGCAGGTTTCTGCTCCGATGGTTCAACAACAGGATTTTTATCCTCCAAAAAATCGTGACAATCCAGCGTTTCAACTGGGAAGTTTTTATTTCCCATCACTTTATTAATTTTTATTTTTGAGTATTATGAACATTGCAGTATTGTTGTTTTATTATTTTTGATGGTAAAATCGTTTGTTTAGGATGTTTAGGGGTAATTGTCAGGGGATGGTCTCACTGTGCTACCATTAGGTCCTTAACTGGAAGTTTACCCACAAGGGAAGTTGCATATAACACAGGCCTTGAGTTGGGCTAGCTTGGTAGGGAAACACGTAGGAATATGTCATTATGGAGTCCTAGGCATGGACTGGACGAAATGTCCAATATTGTAAGTCCTCAAACTACAATTATAGAGACATTGTTATTGGCAGCTAGGTTGGGAGTACCAGTCGTTTGGAAACTTGTGGGTTTAGACAGCTTTTGGTAAGGTGTGTTTGTTTCCAGTCTGGTGACGCAGACAATATTTAGTTATGGATAATATTTAAGAGTTTGTATTAGTTTGAAGGAAATTTTAATTTGTGTATTATTGTTTAGTATGAAGAATGTTTGCTTTTCAAAATTGTTCATGTAACGCATGGTCACAAATTTTATTTACTATTTTCGTTAAGTAAAAACTCGTTCACCATTTCAGCCAAGCTGGGAATGGCTCTAGTGATCCCGAGCATTTTTCATTTTCAATTCCAGCAATTCCAGCCAAGTCGGGTATGGTTGTTGTGATCCTGAGTATTTTTAAAATAAAACATCTCATGTTTCAGTTTTTTTTCCCGAACAAAATTCAGTTGACTACACCTTTGTCTATCTTTTATTTCATAAAAGATACACAAAGGGAGGGGGGTGCTGTACTAACCGGTTTTCGTCTAGTTTATTTCAAAGAAAATATTTAAAATAAGAATGGAAGAAAGAGAGTAGAATAAAATAGTGGGTCTTTGTGTTTAAAGAAAATAAGAGGAGGGAAAAGCTATTTTGGTGATTTCATTAGGAGTACCAATAATAATTTCGGCGATGATATTGTACACTAAAAATGTTTGAATCTTGGACTATCTAAAATATAAAATTCAGGCCCAAATCAGGGATTTTAAAGTATGTTGTGATCCAATATATGTGAAAAATTGAGTGGAAAAGTGATACTTCTATATATGATATATATATATATATATAATATAATGTGAATAAGACTCATGTCAAAATCACATATAATATATATATATATATATTATGTGAAAAAGACACATGTCAAAATCACACCTGTGTATATATATATCTGTGTATGATTAAATGATACAAATTCTTGAATTATGGAATTCAGGGATCAAAGTTAACTCCAAAAAATACCATTAGTTGGTGTTTGTATGATTAAATTTAATTACACGCCATAAGTTGGTATTTTTAAGACTATGTGCTCATAACATAAGTTGGTATTTTCTTTCAAAAAATAATTCATACCAGGCATATAATACTGATTTTCTATTATTGGACACTCTGATTTGTTGAGAAGTCACTGGTCATACAAAAATAAAGGACCCGTGACTTCACTTTTTTTTTATAAAAGGCAAGTGGCCGAAAGAAAGAAAAAAAAGAAAAGAAGGGAGGCAAAGAGAAAGAGAAGGAGAGAGCCAAGTGGAGAGAAAAGAGAGAAAAGGAAAGAAAGAAAGAGATAGACGTGGAGAAAAAGAGAGAAAAGAAAGAAAGGAAAGGAAAGAAAGGAAAGAAAGAGAAAGGAAAGAAAGAAGAGGAGAAGGAGAAAAGGAAAGGGAGAAAAGATTGGATTCAGTCTATAGGTATATAACATTTGTAAATGTATATATATATATTTGCAGTTTTTCAATAATATCTTATATGATTGGTTCTCTCGCCTTTATTGTTTATATAAGTTCTTTTATGTTCTTATTTTACTCTTTATTCTTTGAATCTTCGACGGCGCCACAAATGGTCGGCTCTGCCTCCTGTGGTTATCAAGCTCATAAGTTTTAATACTTCAATAATATCATATATGGCTGGTTCTACCGCCTTTATTGTTTAAGTTCTTATTATTCTTGTTTTACTTTTTATTCTTTAATCTTGGCGCCACAAACGGTCGGCTCTGCCGCCTGTGGTTATCAAGCCCAGAAATTTTAATACTTGATATTGTTATTGCTTTGTCATTATTAAATTTGTTTTTGTTTTTATTTTTATTTTTATTTTATTTTATTTTTTGCTTTATTAAATTTTATGTTTATGGTTCTTTCTTACAAAGCGATTTCAGGATTATTAGTTTATGTTTTCAATTTATATATTACGTTTATTGTTATATATATTACCTATATAGTTATATAGGTGTGATGTTACAAATATATTATATTATTATATATTTGTATGATGTTATATAAAGATATGTATATGATTACATATATATATATTATATAGATTATATTATTATATGTGTGGGTGATGTTGTGTCGGTTTTGTGTGTGTATATATATATTATATATATATAGGTGATATGGTGTTATGTATGCACGGGTAACTTTGATAAATGAATAATGAACTTTTAGTGAATCAAATCCAAAAGTTATCATAAGTTGGTAGGCCTAGAAATACTTAAGTATCATAAATTAATATTTTTGACATAATTTACTACCATAAATTAGTATTTTTGAAATTAAATCCAATAGATACTAAAAGCTTGTCTCAAATTAATGCACGTATTACATTTGATTAAATGACTCCAATTATTTTTCTTTAAGTCAGCGATTAAATTTTCATAAATTTTGGATAATATTATATTTTTTTTGACAGATTAAATTATAATCTCATTTATTTGTTTGTTGAATTTGTTATTATGCAGTTCTAATGCATTGAAAATTTGTTTCGGACCAAATAATGTGAAATTTAGTTGTGATGATATTGTTATATATATATATATATTTGGCCCTTCAAATAGGGTAATTGACTTGTTCGAATGACATGTATAATTTGGATATTTTATTATTTGAAGTTTTATTATAAGGTTGTATATGTAGAGTTAGTTTAAATGTATATTATTTTAATTTTAAAAGATCATTAGTTTTTTTTTTATTATTTGAACTATGAGTTATACTGGTTTAGTTTAGATTTTAGAGATGTCAATAGTTGATGTTCGTAAATTATACTCAAATATCGTAAGTGAGTATTCACAAATTCATTCGTTGCCATAGGGTAGCGATTTAGAAATCAAAAGATTATCATAAGTTGATATTCTTGGAGATTGTTATAAGTTAAGGGTAATTCAGGATTATAACTTTGTACCATTCAAGGTTCTAACTCAATAAAAACATAAATTTGCATTATTAAAATTAAATCTAAAATTCACTTTTCCATATCATAAGTTGGTATGTTGAATTTAAATCCAATTTTCTTTCAATATATTTCAATTTTTAAAATAAAATTCATTTTTCCATACCATAAGTTGGTATGTTTTAAAATCAAATTTACGATAAATTGATATAGTATTTAATCTTACATGAAATTTTTATTGAAATCTTTTATTAAAAAAACTATCGTAAGTTGATAGCATTCTCTAAATTGATCCATTTATTTCAAAATAACCATATCTTGCGGAGAGCAAGTTTTTATTAAGATGACCAACCAATTAATTCGGTAACTATTTAAAACAGGAGTTGTGGGATGCCTAATACCTTCCCCACACTCAATCGACTCCTATATCCTCATTTCTGGTTCGTAGTGCTCAATTGCACTTTAATTCAATTGGTGGCGACTCTGTTTTTTATGCCGGTTGTTACAGTTGACAAAAGACCAACTTTTATTTCTAGATGGGCAAAATCGTTAAAAGCTTCTCCTTAGAGAGAGTTGAGCAATTATGAACCATCAAGGTTGGTCGGTGTACTTTTTTTTGTTAGTTTCTGTCTTATTTTATGAGTATAGATTATGTAGATTATTTCATTGCCAAACAACCAACTTTTGTTCCCTGATGGATAAAATCGTTAAAAGCTCCTCCATAAAGAGAGTTTTGCGAATCCAAACCATCAAAGTTCATAATTGTACACTTTTTATTGTAGCCTTATGTCCAAATTTACTAGCATGCGCTTCGTAGATTGTTTTGTTACCAAAGACTAACTTTTGTTCTCAATTGGATAAAACCGTTAAAGGCTTCTTTATGAAAATATTAGGCCAATTTTGAACCATCAAAGTTGGTCAGTGTACTATTTTTATGGTTATTGTATGATGTCAAATTTTACAAGTATAGGCTCCATGTATTATTTCGTTGGCAAAATACCAACTTTCGTTCCCCGACGGGCAAAACCATTAAAAGCTCCTCCATGGAAAGAGTTGGGCAATTTCGAACAATCAAAGTTGGTCGGTGCATTATTTTTACTATTATTTTTTGTCAAATTTTACTAGTATAGGCTACGTATATTGTTTCATTGCCAAAAGACCAACTTTCGCTTTCAAACTGGCAAAATTATTAAAAGCTCTTCATTGGAGAGAGTTGAACAATTCCAAACCATCAAGGTTGGTTGGTGAACACTTTTCATTATTATTTTATGTCGGCTTTTACGAGTCTAGGCTCTATAGATTGTTTCATTGCCAAACGACCAATTTTTATTCGCAAATGGACAAAAAAGTTAAATGTTCCTCCTTGGAGAGTGTTGAGTAATTTTGAACTATCAACTTTGATCAGTGTGCACTTTCTATTGTTAATTTATGTCCAAATTTACTAGTATACACTTAGTAGATTGTTTTCTTGCAAAAATACAAACTTTCATTATCAATTGGACAAAATCGTTAAAAGCTCCACCATGGAGAGAGTTGAGCAATTCTGAACCATCAAAGTTGATAGATTTACACATTTTACTGTTGCATTATGTCCAAATTTACTAGCATACACTTCGAAATTGTTTAGTTGCCAAAACATTAACTTTTGTTCTCAATTGGAAAAACCATTAAAAGCTCCCTTATGGAGAGAGTTGGGAATTCTAGACATCTTGCTTGGTCGCTGTACAATTTGAACTATCAAATTTGATCGATGTACACTTTTTACTGTTATTTTATGTCCAAATTTACAAATATATGCTTTGTACATTGTTTCATTGTCGAAAGATCAATTTTCGTTCCCAAATGGATCAAACCGTTAAAAGCTCCCCCATGAAGAGAGTTGAGCAAATCCGAACCATCAAAGTGGATAGGTGTTATCTTTTTATTTCTTTATGTCCAAATTTACTAATCTGTGCTTCGTATATTGTTTCAATGGGAAAAGACCAATTTTCATTCTCAATTGGACAAAACCGTGAAAAGATCTCCTATGGAGAGAGTTGAGAAATTTCGAACTATCTATGTTGGTCGGTGTACAATTTTTATTGCTATTTTATGTCAAAATTTACGATTATAGGCTAGGTAAATTGTTTCCTTGTCAAAATACTAACTTTCGTTCCCAAATGGACAAAACCATTAAAAGCCCCTACTTCGAGAGAGTTGAGCAATTCCAAACTATCAAATTTGATCGTTGTACAATTTTTTTTATTTTATGTCATATTTTACGAAAATAGACTCCGTAAATTGTTTCGTTGTCAAAAGACTAACTTTCGTTCCCAAATGGAAGAAATCGTTAAAAGCTCCTTCATGGAGAGAGTTTAACAAATTTGAATTATGAAAGTTGATAGTTATACACTTTTTATTGTTGCTTTATAGCCAAATTTTCTGGTATGCGCTTCGCAGATTGTTTCATTGCTAAAAGACCAACTTTCATTCCCAAATGGAGAAAACTGTTAAAAGCTCCTCCATGGAGACAGTTGAGCAAATCCGAATCATCCATGTTGATAGGTGTACATCTTTTATCGTTACTTTATGTCCAAATTTATTAATATATGCTTCTAGATTGTTTAGTTGCCAAAATTTCAACTTTCGTTCCCAAATCGACCAAACCGTTAAAAGCTCCTCCATGAAGAGAGTTGAGAAAATCCGAACCATCAAAGTTGATAGGTGTACACTTTTTATTGTTGTTTTATGTCCAAATTTACAAGTACACACTTTGTAGATTGTTTCGTTGCCAAAAGATCAATTTTCGTTCTCAATTGGTCAAAACCGTTAAAAGATCTTCTATGGAGAGAGTTGGGCGATTCCGAACCATCTAGATTGTTCGGTGTAAAATTTTTATTGTTATTTTATGTCAAAGTTTACGATTATAGGGTAGGTAAATTGTTTCGTTGACAAAAGACCAACTTTCGTTACCAAATGGACAAAACTGTTAAAAGCCTCTCCTTGATGAGAGTTGAGGAATTCCGAACTATCAAATTTGATCGTTGTAACATTTTTTTTCTATGTATGTCATATTTTATGAGTATAGGCTCCGTAGATTGTTTCGTTGACAAGAGATCAACTTTTGTTCCAAAATGAAAGAAACCATTAAAATCCCCTCCTTAGAGAGGGTTCAGCAATTCAAAACTATCGAATTTGATCGGTGTATTCTTTTTATTGTTATGTTATGTCATATTTTACGAGTATAGGCTCCATAGATTGTTTCGCTGCCAAAAGACTAACTTCCGTTCCTAAATGTACGAAACCGTTAAAAGCTCCTCCATAGAGAGAGTTGAGAAAATCCGAGCCATCAAAGTTGATAGGTGTAAACTTTCTATTATTACTTTATGTCCAAATTTACTAATATACGCTTTGTAGATTGTTTTGTTGCCCAAAGATCAACTTTCGTTCCCAAATGGACTAGACCGTTAAAAACTCCTGCATGAAGAGAGTTGAGCAAATCCGAACCATCAAAGTTGATCGGTATACACTATTTATTATTATTTTATGTCATATTTTATGAGTATATACTCTGTTCAATTTTTCGTTACCAAAAGAACAACTTTCGTACCCAAATCGACAAAACCATTATTAGCTCCTCCATGAAAGGAGTTGAGCAAATTCGAACCATCAAATTTCATAGGTGTACACTATTTCTTGATATTTTATGTCAAATTTTACGAGTATAAACTAGGTAAATTCTTTCATTGCAAAAAGACCAACTTTCGTTCTCAAATAAACAAAACCTTTAAAAGCCTCTCCTTTGAGAGAGTTGAGCAATTCTGAACTATCAAATTTGATTGGTGTTCACTTTTTTTGTTATTTTATTTCATATTTTATGAGTATATGCTCCATAGATTGTTTCGTTGCCAAAAGACCAACTTTTGTCCGTAAATGGACAAAACCGTTAAAAACTCCTCCATGGAGAGAGTTCAGCAAATTCGAACCATCAAAGTTGATAGGTGAACACTTTTTCATATTATTTTATGTAAAATTTTACGAATATAGACTAGGTAAATCATTTCATTCCCAAAAGACTAACTTTCGTTCCCAAATAGACAAAACCTTGAAAAGCCCCTCCTTGATGTGAGTTGAGCAATTCCGAACTATCAAATTTGATCGGTGTACACTTTTTATTATTATTTTATGTCATATTTTACGAGTATTGGCTCCGTAGATTGTTTCGATTCCGAAAGACTACCTTCGTTCCAAAATGCAAGAAACTGTTAAATGCTCCTCCATCAAGAGAGTTTAGCAAATTTGAATTATAAAAGTTGATCGTTGTATACTTTTTATCATTGCTTTAGGTCCAAATTTACTAGTATGCGCTTCGTAGATTGTTTTGTTGCCAAAAGACCAACTTTCCTTCCAAAATGGCCAAACTCGTTAAAAGCTCCTCCACGAAGAGAGTTGAGCAAATTCAAACCATCAAAATTGATAGTTTTACACTTTGTATTGTTATTTGAAGTTGAATTTTAAGAGTATAGACTAGGTAAATTGTTTCATTGCCAAAAGACCAACTTTTGTTCCCAAATGGACAAAACCGTTAAAAGATCTCCTATGGAGAGAGTTGGGCAATTGCAAAACATCTAGGTTGGTTGGTGCACACTTTTTAATGTTATTTTATGTCAAATTTTATGTGTATAGGCTAGGTAATTTGTTTATTTGCCAAAAGACCAACTTTCGTTCGCAAATGTGCAAAATCGTTAACGGCCCCTCCTTGGAGAGAGTTGTGCAATTTCGAACTATCAAATTTGATCGGTGTCACCATTTATTTTTATTTTATGCTCAAATTTACTAATGTACTCTTTGTACATTGTTTCGTTGTCAAAAGATTAACTTTCATTCCCAAATGGATCATACCGTTAAAAGCTCATCCGTGAGGAGAGTTGAGCAAATCTCAATCATCAAAGTAGATAGGTGTACACTTTTTTATTGTTTGTTTTATGTCCAAATTTACTAATATACACTTCGTAGATTGTTTCGCTAACTAAAGACCAACTTTCATTCTCAATTGGACAAAATCGTTAGAAGATCTCGTATGGAGAGAGTTGGACAATTCTGAACCATCTAGCTTGGTCGGTGTACAATTTTTATTGTTACTTTGTGTCAAAGTTTACGATTATGGGCTAGGTAAATTGTTTCATTGCAAAAATATCAACTTTCGTTCTCAAATGGACAAAACCATAAAAGTTCCTCCATGGAGAGAGTTGAGCAAATCTGAACCATCAAAGTTGATAGGTGTGTCAACCGGCCTGAAAACTGACAGAGTCGCCACCAATTGATTTTATAGTGCAATTGGACACTTGAAGAAAAATTTGTAAACCAAAAATAAGGGTACGGGGGTCGATTGAGCCCGGGGAAGGTGTTAGGCACCCCACGACTCCTATTTAAAACAGTTACTGAATTCTTAAATAATTGGCTATTTTTTAAAAATTCATTGCTTGCAATATTAGGTTATTTTGGAAAAAATAATGATTTGATTTTCGGATCATACCAACTTATGGTAGAAAAGATTGGATTTTGAAAACACCAACTAATAGTGTTATATTTAAATTTAATAATGAGGTTGTAATTAAAATGAGGTTGAGTTTGAAGTTCCATCATATGGATTTTAAATGAATAAATTAGATTTGAAAAGAATTTGAAAATACCAGGTATTTATTTAAAGATGTGTCATCTCATGCCTTCAAAGAGAATCAGATTTTGTAAACACCAACTTATGCCGTATTTAAATTTAATGATTGGTTTAAAATTAAAAATGAGATCGGGTTTTGAATTTCAACTTATGAAATTGTAATAAATAAATTGAATATGAAAATAATTTGGAGGCATCAATTTATGGTATTTATTTTGTTAAAATAAAGTTAATTTTGTGATAATAATTTATGATATTCGAAAAAGGAATTAAATACCAACTTATGGTATTTTATTTCAAGAGGATTATATTTATAAAATTGATGATTGGGAATACCAATTTATGGTAGAAAATACTTGAATTTAAGATATCAATTTATGACATTTAAATACAAGTTTTGGATTTGAAATACTATCGTATGGTATTTTTAATAATCAACTTTAAAATACCAACTTATGATATTTTTTTTAATTTTTAAAAAGATGGAGATGGAATACCAACTTATGGTATTAAATACTTGAATTTAATATGCATGTATTTTCATTATTTTTATTTCTATTTCCGTATTACATGACTTGGGGCCATACAAAGGAGTAAAAGCTTAAACTTTACATAAGTAGAATACATTTATTGTCTCTTTCTTTGCTGCGAACTTTCCTTCAATCAATGTCAACATCTTTGTGCCGGAGGTGCCATTATTTGAGTGGAGCCACCTCCACTTGGACATAAGCAATCTTGACTATGTGTCGATCTTGTGCCTTGGAGGTGCACTGGGCCCTCCTTTATCTATATCATTCACACGAAGTCTTGGGAACATAGGCCCCATAATCTTCTCATCATCCTTGCCTCTCCATCTTCTTTTTGCTCTCTACGCAAAAATTCAACACGGACACAGTCTCTATTCTATCGGAATCATCTATGAGAGTGACGTCGACACCTAATTTTGCTACAACCAAACCTGGTCATGTAGTTCCAGCTCCAAGTTTGACCACGTTTGGGTACAAAGAAGAATAGCACATAGAAAACATTAAAGAGAGAAGGAATTTTGTCTTGTGGGTTAGTTTTGGTAAAGGAAAAGGCTTTAGCATGACTGGTGGGGATGTAGATTTATGAGTGGCTGCTACCCTGGGGATCTAAAGATTGTGGAGGTTTAGTAGCTTTCTATCTCTCTAGACCAAAAACAGAGGAACAAAGAAAACTAGGCTTAACGGGAAGAAAGACAAGGAGAGAAAGAGATGACTGATATGAGTCTGTTCTCAGGTTGAAAGAGCGGGGTCGAGAGAGAAGAGAGGAAGATAGAGAAGGAGAGATGGGGGAAGAAAGAGGCCATGAGATAATTAACAGAGATCGGTTCAAGAAAGGCAGCCAGATGAGAGGAAGAATAATGCTTCTCAGTAGAGGAAAAATGTGTTGCTAGGGGATGATGAGCTCTCGGAGAAGTGTCTCCCCATGTGTGTGTGTCTACGTCCTTGATCGAAGAAGAAATCCTCTTCTTGTAGGCTTCCTCTTCTGATCAAGAACCGACAAAAGGAGTCCACTTGGGTCCCAAATTCAGCTTAATTTCTTGAGGTTACGTAGAGAATTGGACTTGATGGAGAAAACGAAGGATTGAAATGCAGGATTTGGTGGAGAAATGGTATAGTCAGACGAAAAGGAAACAGCTAATTGATATGATTGGAATAATTAAAGGATTGCGTAGGAATATAATAAAATAAAATTAAAAATAAAATGATAATAATAATTATATACACAAATTTTTTTTAAAAATACTCAACTCCCTGAACTATACTCGAACGAAATCGGGTTACTACAATAGGTCTACACTTTTTTCGCTATTTTATGTCAAATTTTACGAGTATAGACTAGGTAAATTTTTCGTTGCCAAAAGGCCAACTTTCGTTCCCAAATTGACAAAACCATTAAAAGCCCATTCTTAAAGAGAGTTGAGCAATTATGAACTATCAAATTTGATCGGTGCACACTTTTTATTGTTATTTTATGTCATATTTTACGAGTATAAGCTCAGTAGATTGTTTTGTTACCAAAACACCAACTTTCGTTCCCAAACGGAAGAATTCGTTAAAAGCTCTTCGATGGAGAGATTTTAGCAAATTTGAATTATAAAAGTTGATCGTTGTATTTTTTTATTATTGCTATATGTTTAAATTTACTAGTATGCGCTTCGTAGATTGTTTCAATGTTAAAAAATCGACTTTCATTTTGAAATAGACAAACACGTTAAAAGCTGCTCCACTGAGAGAGTTGAGCAAATCCGAACCATCAAATTTGTTAGGTGTACACTTTTTATTGTTATTTTATGTAAAAATTTTACGAGTATAGATTAGGTAAATTGTTTCATTCCCAAAAGACCAACTTTCGTTCCCAAATGGACAAAACCGTTAAAAGATCTCCTACGGAAGGAGTTGGGCAATTCCAAACCATCTATGTTGGTCGGTGTACACTTTATAATGTTATTTTATGTCAAATTTTACAAGTATAGGCTAGGTAAATTGTTTCTATGCCAAAAGACCAATTTTCGTTCTCAAATGGACAAAACCGTTAAAAGCTTCTCATTGGAGAGAGTTGAGCAATTTTGAACAATCAAATTTGATCGGTGTACAATTTTTATTATTATTTTATGTCCAAATTTACTAAAATATGCTTCGTAGATTGTTTCGTTGCCAAAAGATCAATCTTCGTCCCTAATGGACCAACCCGTTAAATGCTCCTCCATGAAGAAGTTGAGCAAATCCGAACCATCAAAGTTGATAGGTATACACTTTTTATTGTTGCTTTATGCCCAAATTTATCAATATACGCTTCGTAGATTTTTTTTTGCCAAAAGATCAACTTTTATTCTCAATTGTACAAAATCGTTAAAAGATCTCTTATAGAGAGAGTTGGACAATTTCAAACCATCTAGGTTGGCCGATGTACAATTTTTATTGTTATTTTATGACAAAGTTTACGATTATAGGCTATGTAAATTATTTTGTTGCCAAAAGAGAAGCTTTCGTTCCTAAATGGACAAAACCGTTAAAAGTCCCTCCTTGGAGAGAGTCGAGCAATTTCGAACTATCAAATTTGATCGTTGTACAATTTTTTTGTTATTTTATGTCATAATTTACGAGTATAGGCTCCGTAAATTGTTTCGTTGACAAAAGACCAACTTTCATTCCCAAATGGAAGAAACCGTTAAAAGCTCCTCCATGGGGAGATTTTAGCAAATTTGAATTATAAAAGTTGATACTTGTACACTTTTTATTATTGTTTTATCTCCAAATTTACTACTATGCACTTCGCAGATTGTTTCTTTGCAAAAGGACTAACTTTCGTTGCTAGATGGATGAAACTGTTAAATGCTCCTCCATGGAGAGAGTTGAGCAAATTCGAACCATCAAACTTGATATGTGTACACCTTTTATTGTTGCTTTATGCCCAAATTTACTAATATACGCTTCGTAGATTGTTTCGTTGTCAAAAGATCAACTTTCGTTCCCAAATGGATCAAGCCGTTTAAAGCTCCTCCATGAAGAGAGTTGAGCAAATCCGAACCATCAAAGTTGATACGTGTACACTTTTTATTGTTGCTTTATGTCCAAATTTACTAGTATACGCTTTCGTAGATTGGTTCGTTGCCAAAAGACCAAATTTCTTTCTCAATCGGACAAAATCGTTAAAAGATCTCCTATATAGAGAGGTGGGTAATTCCAAACCATTTAGGTAGGTAGGTGTAAAATTTTTATTGTTATTTTATGTCAATGTTTACGATTATAGGCTAGGTAAATTGTTTCGTTGCCAAAAGATCAACTTTAGTTCCCAAATGGACAAAATTGTTAAAAGCCTCTCCATGGACAGAGTTGAGCAATTCTGAACTATCAAATTTGATCCTTGTACCATTTTTTTTGTTACTTTCTGTCATACTTTATGAGTATAGACTCCGTAGATTGTTTCGTTGTCAAAAGTCTAACTTTCGTTCTGAATTAGAAGAAACCGTTAAAAGACAAACTTTCATTTTCAAATGGACAAAACCGTTAAAAGCCTTTCCTCATAGAGAGTTGAGCAATTTCGAACAATCAAATTTGATCGGTGTACACTTTTTATTGTTATTTTATGTCCAAATTTACTAAAATACTCTTCGTAAATTGTTTCGTTGCCAAAAGATCAATCTTCGTTCCCTAATGGACCAAACCGTTAAAAGCTCCTCCATGAAGAGAGTTGAGCAAATCCGAACCATCAAAGTTGATAGGTGTACACTTTTTATTGTTGCTTTATGTCCAAATTTACTAATATACGCTTCGTAGATTATTTCATTGCCGAAAGACCAATATTCATTCTCAATTGGACAAAACCGTTAAAAGATCTCTTAGAGAGAGAGTTGGCCAATTTTGAAGAATCTAGGTTGGCGGTGTACAATTTTTATTGTTATTTTATGTCAAAGTTTAAGATTATAGGCTAGATAAATTGTTTTGTTGCCAAAAGAGAAACTTTCGTTCCAAATGGATCAAGCCGTTAAGAGCTCCTTCATGAAGAGAATTGAGCAAATCTGAACCATCAAAGTTGATAAGTGTAAACTTTTTATAGTTTTATGTCCAAATTTACTAGTATACGCTTTTGTAGATTGGTTTGTTGCCAAAACACCGACTTTTGTTCTCCATTGGACAAAATCGTTAAAATATCTCTTATGACTTTCATTCCCAAATGGACAAAACCGTTAAAAGCCTCTCCATGGAGAGAGTTGAGCAATTCCGAACTATCAAATTTGATCGTTGTACCATTTTTTTGTTATTTTCTATCATATTTTACGATTATAATCTCCGTAAATTGTTTCGTTGCCAAAAGTCTAACTTTTGTTACGAAATGGAAGAAACTATTAAAAGCCCCAACTTGGAGAGGGTTCCGCAATTCTGAACTATCACTTTCGATCGATATACACTTTTTATTGTTATTTTATGTCAAAGTTTATGAGTATAGGCACCGTAGTTTTTTTCGTTACCAAAAGACCAACTTTCATTCTTAAATGGACAATACCATTAAAAGCCTCTCCATGGAGAGAGTTGAACAATTCCGAACTATCATATTTGTTCGGTGTAAAATTTTATTGTTATTTTATGTCAAAGTTTACGACTAATAGGCTAGGTAAATTATTTTATTGCCAAAATACCAACTTTCATTCCTAAAGGGCAAAAACCATTAAAAGCCTCTCCTTGGTTAGAGTTGACCAATTCCGAACTATCAAATTTGATTGTTGTACCATTTTTTTGTTATGTTATGTTATCGGCTCCATAAATTGTTTCGTTGCAAAAAGATCAACTTTCGTTTCGAAATGGAAGAAACCGTTAAAAGCCCCTTCTTGGAGAGGGTTCAACAATTCAAAACTATCAAATTTGATCGGTGTACTTCTTTTATTGTTATCTTATGTCATATTTTACGAGTATAGGCTCCATAGATTGTTTCATTTCCAAAGGACTAACTTTCGTTCCTAAATGTACGAAACCGTTAAAAGCTCCTCCATGGAGAGAGTTGAGCAAATCCGAGCCATTAAAGTATTAAAAGACCAACTTTCGTTTCCAAAATGGAAGAAACTGTTAAAAGCTCCTACATGGAGAGAGTTTAGCAAATTCGAAATTGTCAAAGTTGATAGTTGTACACTTTTTCTTGTCGCTTTATGTCCAAATTTACTAGTATGCGATTCGTAGATTGTTTCGTTGCTAAAAGACCAACTTTATTTCCCCAATGGACAAGACCTGTACACTTTCTATTGTTGCTTTATGTCTGAATTTATTAATATACGCTTCGTAGATTGTTTCATTGCCAAATGACCAACTTACGCTCTCAATTGGACAAAATCGTTAAAAGGGAGACTATGGAGAGAGTTGGGCAATTCTGAACCATCTAGGTTGGTTGGTTTACTTTTTTTACTGCTATTTTATGTCAAATTTTATGAGTATAGACTCCGCAGATTGTTTCGTTGCCAAAAGATCAAATTTCATGTCAAATTTTATGAGTATAGACTCCGTAGATTGTTTCGTTGCCAAAAGATCAATTTTCATTTCCAAATGGACAAAACCATTACAAAAATCCCCTAAAGAGAGAGTTGGGCAATTCTGAACAATCAATTTTGATCGGTGTAAACTTTTTATTGTTATTTTATGTCATATTTTACGGGTATAGACTCCATAGATTGTTTCATTGCCAAAAAACCAAATTTCATTTTTAAACGGGAAAAATCGGTAAAAGCTCCTACATGGAGAGGGTTTAGCAAATTCGAATTATAAAAGTTGATAGTTGTACAGTTTTTATTGTTGCTTTATCTCCAAATTTAATTGTATGCGCTTCATAGATTGTTTCAATGCCAAAAGTCCAACTTTCATTCCCAAATGTACAAAACCGTTAAAAGCAACTCCATGAAGAGATTTGAGTATATCCCTACCATCAAAGTTGATAGGCGTGCACTTTTTATTGTTGTTTTATGTCCAAATTTACTAATATACGCTTTGTAGATTGTTTTGTTGCCAAATGACCAACTTTCATTCTCAATTGGACAAAACCATTAAAAGCTCCTATATGAAGACAGTTGAGCAAATCCGATCCGTCAAAGTTCATAGGTGTACACTTTTTATTGTTGTTTTATGTCCAAATTTACTAATATACGCTTTGTAGATCGTTTTGTTGCCAAATGACCAACTTTAATTCTCAATTGGACAAAACCGTTAAAAGCCCTCCTATGGAGAGAGTTGTGCAATTCCGAACCATCTAGGTTGGTCGGTGTACACTTTTTGGTGTTATTTTATGTCAAATTTTACGAGAATAGGCTAGGTAAATTGTTTTATTGCCAAAAGACCGATTTTCATTCCCAAATGGACAAAATCATTAAAAGCTCATCCTTTGAGAGAGTTGAGCAATTCCGAACTATTAAATTTGATTGGTGAACAATTTTTATTGTTATTTTATGTAATATTTTATGACTATAGGCTCTGTAGATTGTTTGGTAGCCAAAAGAACATCTTTTGTTAACAATTGGACAAAACCGTTAAAAGCTCCTCATTGGAGAGAGTTGAGCAATTTGAACTATCAAATTTGAATGTTTGTGACTTCGTATTGTTATTTTATGTCAAATTTTATGAGTATAGACTCCGTAGATTGTTTCGTTTTTAAAAGATTAACTTTCATTCCCAGATGGAAGAAATCGTTAAAATCTTCTCCATGAAGAGAGTTTAGCAAATTCAAAATTATCAAAGTTGACAGTTGTACACTTTTAACTGTTGCTTTATGTCATAATTTAATAGTATGCGCTTCGTAGATCGTTTCGTTGCCAAAAGATCGACATTCATTTTCGAATGGATAGACCATTACAAGCTCCTCCATGGAGAGAGTTCAGCAAATCCAAACCAACAAAGTTGATAGTTGTATAATTTTTATTTTTTCTTTATGTTCAATTTTACTAATATGCGCTTCGTAGATTATTTTGCTGCTCAACTCTATCTATGGTGGACCGTTTAGCGGTTTTTGTCCTTTTGTCACAGAAAGGTGGTTTTTTGGCATCGAAATAATCTATGAAGCTTATACTCGTAAAATTTGACATAGAAGAACAATAAAAAGTGTACACCGAGCAACGTTGATGGTCCGAAGTTGCTCAACTCTATCTATGAAGGAGCTTTTAACGGTTTTTGTCCATTTGGCATAGATATGTGGTGTTTTGGCATCGAAATAATCTACGAAGCTTATACTCGTAAAATTTGACATAGAAGAACAATAAAAAGTGTATATCGTGCAACTTTGATAGTTTGAAATTGCTCAACTCTCTCGATGGAGTTGTTTTTAATAGTTTTGTCGAATTTAGACCGATATTGTTCTCTTAAAAACAAAACAATTTGCGAAGCGAATACTAGTAATTTTGGACATAAAGAAACAATAAAAAGTGCATACCGAGCAACTTTCGCGGTTCGAAATTGCTCAACTCTATCTATGGAGGAGCTTTTAACGATTTTTATCGATTTGTCATAGAAAGTTGGTGTTTCGGCATCAAAATAATCTAGGAAGCTTATACTCGTAAAATTTCACATAGAAGAACAATAAAAAGTGTACACCGAGCAACTTTCAAGGTCCGAAGTTGCTCAACTCTATCTATGTAGGAGCTTTTAACGGTTTTTGTGTATTTGTCATAGAAAGCTGGTGTTTTGGCATGGAAATAATCCAGGAAGCTTATACTCGTAAATTTTGACATAGAAGAATAATAAAAAGTGTACACCGAGCAACTTTCATGGTCCGAAGTTGCTCAACTCTATCTATGGAGGAGCTTTTAACGGTTTTTGTCCATTTGGCATAGAAATGTGGTGATTTGGCATCGAAATAATCTAGGAAGCTTATAATCGTAAAATTTGACATAGAACAACAATAAAAAGTGTACACCGAACAACTTTGATGGTCCGAAGTTTCTCAACTCTATCTATGAAGGAGATTTTAACGGTTTTTGTCCATTTGGCATAGATACGTGGTGTTTTGGAATTGAAATAACCTAGGAGGGTTATACTCATAAAATTTGACATAGAAGAACAATAAAAAGTGTACACCGGGCAACTTTCAAGGTCCGAAGTTGCTCAACTCTATCTATGGGGGAGCTTTCAACGATTTTTGTCCATTTGTCAAAGAAAGGTGGTGTTTTGGCATGGAAATAATCTAGGAAGCTTATACTCGTAAAATTTGACATAGAAGAACAATAAAAAGCGTAAACCGAGCAACTTTCATGGTCCGAAGTTGCTCAACTCTATCTATGGAGGAGCTTTTAACGGTTTTTGTCCATTTGGCATAGAAATGTGGTGTTTTGGCATCGAAATAATTTAGGAAGCTAATACTCGTAAAATTTGACAAAGAAGAACAATAAAAAATGTACACCGAGCAACTTTCATGGTCCAAAGTTGCTCAACTCTATCTATGGAAGAGCTTTTAACGGTTTTTGTCCATTTGGCATAGAAATGTGGTGTTTTGGCATGGAAATAATCTATGAAGCTTGTACTCGTAAAATTTAAGATAGAAGAACAATAAAAAGTGTACACCGAGCAACTTTCATGGTCCGAAGTTGCTCAACTCTATCTATGGAGGAGCTTTTAACGGTTTTTGTCTATTTGTGATAGAAAGGTGGTGTTTTGGCATCAAAATAATCTAGGAAGCTTATACTCGAAAAATTTGATATAGAAGATTAATAAAAAGTGTATATCGTGCAACTTTGATAGTTCGAAATTGCTCACCTCTCTCGATGGAGTTGTTTTTAATAGTTTTGACGAAATTTAGACCGATATTGTTATCTTGACAACAAAACAATTTACGAAGCGAATACTAGTAATTTTTGGACATAAAGAAACAATAAAAAGTGCATACCGAGCAACTTTCGTGGTTCGGAATTGCTCAACTCTCCTTATGGAGGAGCTTTTATTGGTTTTCATTATTTGTCGTAGAAAGTTGGTGTTTTGGCATCGAAAAAATCTAGGAAGTTATACTCGTAAAATTTGACATAGAAGAACAATAAAATGTGTACACCGAGCAAATTTGATGGTCCGAAGTTGCTCAACTCTATCTATGGAGGAGCTCTTAACGGTTTTTGTCCATTTTTCATAGAAAGTTGGTATTTTGGCATCGAAATAATCTAGGAAGCTTATACTCGTAAAATTTGCATAAAAGAACAATAAAAAGTGTACACCGAGCAATTTTCATGGTCAGAAGTTGTAAACTCTATCTATGAAGGAGCTTTTAACGGTTTTTGTCCATATGTCATAGAAATGTGGTGTTTTGGCATCGAAGTAATCTACGAAGCTTATACACGTAAAATTTGACATAGAAGAACAATAAAAAGTGTACACCGAGCAACTTTCATGGTCCGAAGTTGCTCAACTCTATCTATGGAGGAGCTTTTAATGGTTTTTGTCCATTTGGCATAGAAATGTGGTGTTTTGGCATGGAAATAATCTATGAAGCTTATACTCGTAAAATTTAAGATAGAAGAACAATAAAAAGTGTACACCGAGCAACTTTCATGGTCCGAAGTTGCTCAACTCTATCTATGAAGGAGCTTTTAACGGTTTTTGTCCATTTGTCATAGCAAGGTGGTGTTTTGGCATCGAAATAATCTAGGAAGCTTATACTCGAAAAATTTAACATAGAAGAACAATAAAAAGTGTATATCGTGCAACTTTGACGGTTCGAAATTGCTCAGTTCTCTTGATGGAGTTGTTTTTAAAAGTTTTGCCGAATTTAGACCGATATTGTTCTCTTGAAAACAAAACAATTTACAAAGCAAATAGTAGTAATTTTGGACATAAAGAAACTAGAAAAAGTGCATACCGAGCAACTTTCGTGGTTCGGAATTGCTCAACTCTCCTTATGGAGGAGCTTTTATTGGTTTTCATTATTTTTCGTAGAAAGTTGGTGTTTCGTCATCGAAATAATCTAGGAAGTTATACTCGTAAAATTTGACATAGAAGAACAATAAAATGTGTACACCGAGCAACTTTGATGGTCCGAAGTTGCTCAACACTATATATGGAGGAGATTTTAGCGATTTTTGTCCATTTCTCGTAGAAAGGTGGTTTTTGGGCGTCAAAATAATCTAGGAAGCTTATACTCGTAAAATTTGACATAGAAGAACAATAAAAAGTGTATACCGAGCAACTTTGATGGTCCGAAGTTGCTCAACTCTATCTATGAAGGAGCTTTTAACGGTTTTTGTCCATTTGGCATAGATATGTGGTGTTTTGGCATCGAAATAATTTAGGAAGCCTATACTCGTAAAATTTGACATAGAAGAACAATAAAAAGTGTACACCGAGGAACTTTCAAGGTTTGAAGTTGCTAACCTCTATCTATGGTGGTGCGTTTAGCGGTTTTTGTCCATTTGTCACAGAAAGGTGGTGTTTTGGCATCGAAATAATCTAGCAAGCTTATACTCGTAAAATTTGACATAGAAGAACAATAAAAAGTGTACACCGAGAAACTTTGATGGTCCGAAGCTGCTCAACTCTATTTATGAAGGAGCTTTTAACGGTTTTTGTCCATATGTCATAGAAATGTGGTGTTTTGGCATCGAAGTAATCTAGGAAGCTTATACACGTAAAATTTGACATAGAAGAACAATAAAAAGTGTACACCGAGAAACTTTGATGGTCCGAAGTTGCTCAACTCTATTTATGAAGGAGCTTTTAATGGTTCTTGTCCATTTGTCATAGAAAAGTGGTGTTTTGGCATGGAAATAATCTAGGAAGCTTATACTCGTAAAATTTGACATAGAAGAACAATAAAAAGTGTATACCGAGCAACTTTGATGGTTCGAAGATGCTCAACTCTATCTATGGAGGAGCTTTTAACGGATATTTTCCATTTGTCATAGAAAGGTGGTGTTTTGGCATCGAAATAATCTAGGAAGCTTATACTCAAAAAATTTGACATAGAAGAACAATAAAAAGTGTATATCGTGCAACTTTGATGGTTCGAAATTGCTCAACTCTCTCGATGAAGTTGTTTTTAATAGTTTTGCCGAATTTAGACCGATATTGTACTCTTGACAACAAAACAATTTACGAAGCGAATACTAATAATTTTGGACATAAAGAAACAATAAAAAGTGCATACCGAGCAACTTTCGTGGTTCGGAATTGCTCAACTCTCCTTATGGAGGAGCATTTATTGGTTTTCATTATTTATCGTAGAAAGTTGGTGTTTCGGCATCGAAATAATCTAGGAAGTTATACTCGTAAAATTTAAGATAGAAGAACAATAAAAAGTGTACACCGAGCAACTTTGATGGTCCGAAGTTGCTCAACTCTATCTATGAAGGAGCTTTTAACGGTTTTTGTCCATTTGGCATAGATATGTGGTGTTTTGTAATCGAAATATCAAGGAAGCTTATACACATAAAATTTAACATAGAAGAACAATAAGAAGTGTATACCGAGCAACTTTCAATGTTTGAAGTTGCTCAACTCTATCTATGGTGGAGCGTTTAGCGGTTTTTGTCCATTTGTCATAGAAAGGTGGTTTTCTGGCATCGAAATAATCTAGGAAGCTTATACTCATAAAATTTGAAATAGAAGAACAATAAAAAGTGTACACCGAGCAACTTTGATGGTCCGAAGTTGCTCAACTCTATCTATGAAGGAGCTTTTAACGGTTTTTGTCCATTTCGCATAGATATGTGGTGTTTTGGCATCGAAATAATCTACGATGCTTATACTCGTAAAATTTGACATAGAAGGACAATAAAAAGTGTACACCGAGCAATTTTCATGGTCCAAAGTTCCTCAACTCTATCTATGGAGGAGCTTTTAACGATTTTTGTCCATTTGTCATAGAAAGGTGGTGTTTTGGCATCGAAATAATCTAGGAATTATACTCGAAAAATTTGACATAGAAGAACAATTTGGCATCGAAATAATCTAGGAATTATACTCGAAAAATTTGACATAGAAGAACAATAAAAAGTGTATATCGTGCAACTTTGATAGTTCAAAATTGCTCAACTCTCTCGATGGTGTTGTTTTTAATAGTTTTGCCGAATTTAGACCGATATTGTTCTCTTGACAACAAAACAATTTGCGAAGCGAATACTAGTAATTTTTCACATAAAGAAACAATAAGAATTGCATACCGAGGAACTTTCGTGTTTCGGAATTGCTCAACTCTATCTACGGAGGAGCTTTTAACGATTTTTATCCATTTGTCATAGTAAGTTGGTGTTTCGGCATCGAAATAATCTAGGAAGCTTATACTCGTAAAATTTCACATAGAAGAACAATAAAAGTGCACACCGAGCAACTTTCAAGGTCCAAAGTTGCTCAACTCTATCTATGGAGGAGCTTTTAAAGGTTTTTGTGCATTTTTCATAGAAAGGTGATGTTTTGGCATGGAAATAATCTAGGAAGCTTATACTCATAAATTTTGACATAGAAGAACAATAAAAAGTGTACACCGAGCAACTTTCATGGTCCGAAGTTGCTCAACTCTATCAATGGAGGAGCTTTTAACGGTTTTTGTCCATTTGGCATAGAAATGTGGTGATTTGGCATCAAAATAATCTAGGAAGCTTATAATCGTAAAATTTGACATAAAACAACAATAAAAAGTGTACACCGAACAATTTGATGGTCCGAAGTTGCTCAACTATATCTATGAAGGAGATTTTAACGGTTTTTTTTCCATTTGGCATAGATACGTGGTGTTTTGGCATCGAAATAATTTAGGAAGCTAATACTCGTAAAATTTGACAAAGAAGAACAATAAAAAATGTACACCGAGCAACTTTCATGGTCCAAAGTTGCTCAACTCTATCTATGGAAGAGCTTTTAACGGTTTTTGTCCATTTGGCATAGAAATGTGGTGTTTTGGCATGGAAATAATCTATGAAGCTTGTACTCGTAAAATTTAAGATAGAAGAACAATAAAAAGTGTACACCGAGCAACTTTCATGGTCCGAAGTTGCTCAACTCTATCTATGGAGGAGCTTTTAACGGTTTTTGTCTATTTGTGATAGAAAGGTGGTGTTTTGGCATCAAAATAATCTAGGAAGCTTATACTCGAAAAATTTGATATAGAAGATTAATAAAAAGTGTATATCGTGCAACTTTGATAGTTCGAAATTGCTCACCTCTCTCGATGGAGTTGTTTTTAATAGTTTTGACGAAATTTAGACCGATATTGTTATCTTGACAACAAAACAATTTACGAAGCGAATACTAGTAATTTTTGGACATAAAGAAACAATAAAAAGTGCATACCGAGCAACTTTCGTGGTTCGGAATTGCTCAACTCTCCTTATGGAGGAGCTTTTATTGGTTTTCATTATTTGTCGTAGAAAGTTGGTGTTTTGGCATCGAAAAAATCTAGGAAGTTATACTCGTAAAATTTGACATAGAAGAACAATAAAATGTGTACACCGAGCAACTTTGATGGTCCGAAGTTGCTCAACTCTATCTATGGAGGAGCTCTTAACGGTTTTTGTCCATTTTTCATAGAAAGTTGGTATTTTGGCATCGAAATAATCTAGGAAGCTTATACTCGTAAAATTTGCATAAAAGAACAATAAAAAGTGTACACCGAGCAATTTTCATGGTCAGAAGTTGTAAACTCTATCTATGAAGGAGCTTTTAACGGTTTTTGTCCATATGTCATAGAAATGTGGTGTTTTGGCATCGAAGTAATCTACGAAGCTTATACACGTAAAATTTGACATAGAAGAACAATAAAAAGTGTACACCGAGCAACTTTCATGGTCCGAAGTTGCTCAACTCTATCTATGGAGGAGCTTTTAATGGTTTTTGTCCATTTGGCATAGAAATGTGGTGTTTTGGCATGGAAATAATCTATGAAGCTTATACTCGTAAAATTTAAGATAGAAGAACAATAAAAAGTGTACACCGAGCAACTTTCATGGTCCGAAGTTGCTCAACTCTATCTATGAAGGAGCTTTTAACGGTTTTTGTCCATTTGTCATAGCAAGGTGGTGTTTTGGCATCGAAATAATCTAGGAAGCTTATACTCGAAAAATTTAACATAGAAGAACAATAAAAAGTGTATATCGTGCAACTTTGACGGTTCGAAATTGCTCAGTTCTCTTGATGGAGTTGTTTTTAAAAGTTTTGCCGAATTTAGACCGATATTGTTCTCTTGAAAACAAAACAATTTACAAAGCAAATAGTAGTAATTTTGGACATAAAGAAACTAGAAAAAGTGCATACCGAGCAACTTTCGTGGTTCGGAATTGCTCAACTCTCCTTATGGAGGAGCTTTTATTGGTTTTCATTATTTTTCGTAGAAAGTTGGTGTTTCGTCATCGAAATAATCTAGGAAGTTATACTCGTAAAATTTGACATAGAAGAACAATAAAATGTGTACACCGAGCAACTTTGATGGTCCGAAGTTGCTCAACACTATATATGGAGGAGATTTTAGCGATTTTTGTCCATTTCTCGTAGAAAGGTGGTTTTTGGGCGTCAAAATAATCTAGGAAGCTTATACTCGTAAAATTTGACATAGAAGAACAATAAAAAGTGTATACCGAGCAACTTTGATGGTCCGAAGTTGCTCAACTCTATCTATGAAGGAGCTTTTAACGGTTTTTGTCCATTTGGCATAGATATGTGGTGTTTTGGCATCGAAATAATTTAGGAAGCCTATACTCGTAAAATTTGACATAGAAGAACAATAAAAAGTGTACACCGAGGAACTTTCAAGGTTTGAAGTTGCTAACCTCTATCTATGGTGGTGCGTTTAGCGGTTTTTGTCCATTTGTCACAGAAAGGTGGTGTTTTGGCATCGAAATAATCTAGCAAGCTTATACTCGTAAAATTTGACATAGAAGAACAATAAAAAGTGTACACCGAGAAACTTTGATGGTCCGAAGCTGCTCAACTCTATTTATGAAGGAGCTTTTAACGGTTTTTGTCCATATGTCATAGAAATGTGGTGTTTTGGCATCGAAGTAATCTAGGAAGCTTATACACGTAAAATTTGACATAGAAGAACAATAAAAAGTGTACACCGAGAAACTTTGATGGTCCGAAGTTGCTCAACTCTATTTATGAAGGAGCTTTTAATGGTTCTTGTCCATTTGTCATAGAAAAGTGGTGTTTTGGCATGGAAATAATCTAGGAAGCTTATACTCGTAAAATTTGACATAGAAGAACAATAAAAAGTGTATACCGAGCAACTTTGATGGTTCGAAGATGCTCAACTCTATCTATGGAGGAGCTTTTAACGGATATTTTCCATTTGTCATAGAAAGGTGGTGTTTTGGCATCGAAATAATCTAGGAAGCTTATACTCAAAAAATTTGACATAGAAGAACAATAAAAAGTGTATATCGTGCAACTTTGATGGTTCGAAATTGCTCAACTCTCTCGATGAAGTTGTTTTTAATAGTTTTGCCGAATTTAGACCGATATTGTACTCTTGACAACAAAACAATTTACGAAGCGAATACTAATAATTTTGGACATAAAGAAACAATAAAAAGTGCATACCGAGCAACTTTCGTGGTTCGGAATTGCTCAACTCTCCTTATGGAGGAGCATTTATTGGTTTTCATTATTTATCGTAGAAAGTTGGTGTTTCGGCATCGAAATAATCTAGGAAGTTATACTCGTAAAATTTAAGATAGAAGAACAATAAAAAGTGTACACCGAGCAACTTTGATGGTCCGAAGTTGCTCAACTCTATCTATGAAGGAGCTTTTAACGGTTTTTGTCCATTTGGCATAGATATGTGGTGTTTTGTAATCGAAATATCAAGGAAGCTTATACACATAAAATTTAACATAGAAGAACAATAAGAAGTGTATACCGAGCAACTTTCAATGTTTGAAGTTGCTCAACTCTATCTATGGTGGAGCGTTTAGCGGTTTTTGTCCATTTGTCATAGAAAGGTGGTTTTCTGGCATCGAAATAATCTAGGAAGCTTATACTCATAAAATTTGAAATAGAAGAACAATAAAAAGTGTACACCGAGCAACTTTGATGGTCCGAAGTTGCTCAACTCTATCTATGAAGGAGCTTTTAACGGTTTTTGTCCATTTCGCATAGATATGTGGTGTTTTGGCATCGAAATAATCTACGATGCTTATACTCGTAAAATTTGACATAGAAGGACAATAAAAAGTGTACACCGAGCAATTTTCATGGTCCAAAGTTCCTCAACTCTATCTATGGAGGAGCTTTTAACGATTTTTGTCCATTTGTCATAGAAAGGTGGTGTTTTGGCATCGAAATAATCTAGGAATTATACTCGAAAAATTTGACATAGAAGAACAATTTGGCATCGAAATAATCTAGGAATTATACTCGAAAAATTTGACATAGAAGAACAATAAAAAGTGTATATCGTGCAACTTTGATAGTTCAAAATTGCTCAACTCTCTCGATGGTGTTGTTTTTAATAGTTTTGCCGAATTTAGACCGATATTGTTCTCTTGACAACAAAACAATTTGCGAAGCGAATACTAGTAATTTTTCACATAAAGAAACAATAAGAATTGCATACCGAGGAACTTTCGTGTTTCGGAATTGCTCAACTCTATCTACGGAGGAGCTTTTAACGATTTTTATCCATTTGTCATAGTAAGTTGGTGTTTCGGCATCGAAATAATCTAGGAAGCTTATACTCGTAAAATTTCACATAGAAGAACAATAAAAGTGCACACCGAGCAACTTTCAAGGTCCAAAGTTGCTCAACTCTATCTATGGAGGAGCTTTTAAAGGTTTTTGTGCATTTTTCATAGAAAGGTGATGTTTTGGCATGGAAATAATCTAGGAAGCTTATACTCATAAATTTTGACATAGAAGAACAATAAAAAGTGTACACCGAGCAACTTTCATGGTCCGAAGTTGCTCAACTCTATCAATGGAGGAGCTTTTAACGGTTTTTGTCCATTTGGCATAGAAATGTGGTGATTTGGCATCAAAATAATCTAGGAAGCTTATAATCGTAAAATTTGACATAAAACAACAATAAAAAGTGTACACCGAACAATTTGATGGTCCGAAGTTGCTCAACTCTATCTATGAAGGAGATTTTAACGGTTTTTTTTCCATTTGGCATAGATACGTGGTGTTTTGGCATTGAAATAATATAGGAGGCTTATACTCATAAAATTTGATATAGAAGAACAATAAAAAGTGTACACCGAGCAACTTTGAAGGTCCGAAGTAGCTCAACTCTATCTATGGGAGAGCTTTCAACGGGTCTTGTCCATTTGTCATCGAAAGGTGGTGTTTTGGCATGGAAATAATCTAGGAAGTTTATACTCGTAAAATTTGACATAGAGGAACAATAAAAAGCGTACACCGAGCAACTTTCATGGTCCGAAGTTGCTCAACTCTATCTATGGAGGAGCTTTTAACAGTTTTTGTCCATTTGTCATAGAAATGTGGTGTTTTTGCATGGAAATAATCTAGGAAGTTTATGCTCGTAAAATTTAACATAGAAGAACAATAAAAAGTGTATACCGAGCAATTTTCGTGGTCCGAAGTTGCTCAACTCTATCTATGGAGGAGCTTTTAACGGTTTTTGTCCATTTGTCATAATAAGGTGGTGTTTTGGCATCGAAATAATCTAGGAAGTTTATACTCGAAAAATTTGACATAGAAGAACAATAAAAAGTGTATATCGTGCAACTTTGACGGTTCGAAATTGCTCAGTTCTCTTGATGAAGTTGTTTTTAGTAGTTTTGCCGAATTTAGACCGATATTGTTCTCTTGACAACAAAACAATTTACGAAGCGAATACTAGTAATTTTGGACATAAAGAAACAATAAAAAGTGCATACCGAGCAACTTTCGTGGTTCGGAATTGCTCAACTCTCCTTATGGAGGAGCTTTTATTGGTTTTCATTATTTGTCATAGAAAGTTGGTGTTTTGGCATCGAAATAATCTAGGAAGTTATACTCGTAAAATTTGACATAGAATAAAAAAAAATGTGTACACCGAGCAACTTTGATGGTCCGAAGTTGCTCAACTCTATATATGGAGGAGCTTTTAGCGGTTTTTGTCCATTTATCGTAGAAAGGTGGTTTTTTGGCATCGAAATAATCTAGCAAGCTTATACTCGTAAAATTTGACATAGAAGAACAATAAAAAGTGTACACCGAGCAACTTTGATGGTCTGAAGTTGCTCAACTCTATCTATGATGGAGCTTTTAACGGTTTTTGTTCATTTGGCATAGATATGTGGAGTTTTGGCATCGAAATAATCTAGGAAGCCTATACTCGTAAAATTTCACATAGAAGAACAATAAGAAGTGTACATCGAGCAACTTTCAAGGTTTGAAGTTGCTCAACTATATCTATGGTGGAGCGTTTAGCGGTTTTTGTCCATTTGTCACAGAAAGGTGGTTTTTTGGCATCAAAATAATCTAGGAAGTTATACTAGTAAAATTTGACATAAAAGAACAATAAAAAGTGTACACCGAGCAACTTTGATTGTCCGAAATTGCTCAACTCTATCTATGGAGTAGCTTTTAACGGTTTTTGTCCATTTTTCATAGAAAGTTGCTGTTTTGGCATCGAAATAATCTAGGAATATTATACTCGTAAATTTGACATAGAAGATCAATAAAAAGTGTACACCGAGCAACTTTCATGGTCCGAAGTTCTCAACTCTATCTATGAAAGAGCTTTTAACGGTTTTTGTCCATATGTGATAGAAATGTGGTGTTTTGGCATCGAAGTAATCTAGGAAGCTTATACACGTAAAATTTGACATAGAAGAACAATAAAAGTTGTACACCGAGCAACTTTGATGGTCCGAAGTTGCTCAACTCTATCTATGGAGGAGCTTTTAACGATTTTTGTCCATTTGGCATAGAAAGTTGGTGTTTTGGCATCAAAATAATCTAGGAAGTTATACTCGTAAAATTTGACATGAAAGAACAATGAAATGTGTACACCGAGCAACTTTGATGGTCCGAAGTTCCTCAACTCTATCTATGGTGGAGCTTTTAACGGTTTTTGTCCATTTGTCGTAGAATTGAGGTTTTTGGGCATCGAAATAATCTAGGAAGCTTATACTCGTAAAATGTGAGATAGAAGAACAATAAAAAGTGTACACCGAGCAACTTTCATGGTCCGAAGTTGCTCAACTCTATCTATGGAGGAGCTTTTAACGGTTTTTATCCATTTGTCATAGAAAGTTGGTGTTTCGGCATCGAAATAATCTAGGAAGCTTATACTTGTAAAATGTGACCAAGAAGAACAATAAAAAGTGTACACCGAGCAACTTTCATGGTCTGAAGTTGTTCAACTCTATCTATGGAGATGATTTTAATTGTTTTTGTCCATTTGTCATAGAAAGGTGGTGTTTTGGCATTGAAGTAATCTAGGAAGCTTATACTCGTAAAATTTGACATAGAAGAACAATAAAAAGTGTATACCGAGCAACTTTGATGGTCCGAAGTGTTGGTGTATGCCCTAGGAGCCAATCATGAGATGATTGTATTAGCATACATTTATTATGTTATATTGAGGTACTTTATTTGTCATGAATTTTTTATCTGCACTATATAAATGATTATGATAAATATCCCTAGAATAGTTGGTTCGATGCTGTGAGACTTCAAGTGTGTGACTTGAACGTGAGATCATCATAGATGTATATAGAACACTATTCCTAAACGTCCCTAGTCGAGTATTATTGTTAAATGGGATAACATTAATACGTTGAGACTAGTATGTAGGTTGATTGATGACTAAATCTTGCGAGTCATGGATATGAGATATCAAATCAATACATAGGTACTTGTTAGAGAACGGGAAGTATTGGACAGACCCAACATGAGAATGCTGCATGGATTGTTATATGAATGTCATAAGCTATTCTCATAGTGACAATGATATATGTTTTCCTTTAACCTGAAATCACTACGGTTCCCAACATGAGGAGTTATACACTTTGATACTGTCTAACGTCACTTGTAAAAGGGTTGGCTATAAAGTCAGTGATTGGGTATATCACGAATCATATGGAGGGATGTGAGTGACCTAGATGGTATTTGTCCCTTCTATATAACAGGAGTGATATCCGTGGGCCCCTTGATTGAGTGAGACTTAGAAATGCATGGCCGTGCTCAAATGAATCAATATGTGATATTGATTTCGTTTGTTTTTTAATAGTCTACTCGGAATCAAGAAACACATAGATTAACATATACGAGGATGACACATTCCATGCCTCGATGTTAATCAAGATATTAAGGACAAAGGGACTGCATATAAATTGGTCATAAATAAAGGTTATGTCGAATCATTGACATTCTCGTTATTTGGGTAACAATGATGTGTTGCTAGATACCTCTCATTGTTTGTGATGCTAGAATATGATTTTAGTTTCACTGCTAACATAACGAGAACCTATAGGGTCACACACATAGAATAAGTCAAAGATTATGTTATTTAAGAATAACATATTACGTTTGGGCTTAGGGCTTTATGTAAGGTCCATTACCTGTTTAATTAATAAGATTAATTGAACATGGTCAAGAGTCCAAAAACGTGGGCTTTTCCTTCAAGGAGATTTGGGCCTTTTCGGTTTTACTTGACTCATGAAATATTTAGGGTTAGAGTAACCCTAGGAGACATTTACAACACTGGGTGCGCCGCACATCTTTATGAGTTGAGAGAAAAACGGATTGGGTCTCCTTCTCCTAGTTACTAGCATAACGTGAAGAAGCAATCTTTGGCATGTTCTTGTGGATACCATAGAGGCGTGCTGTTCGGTTGGATAGTGCGGTTGATTCGGATCCTTCAAGCCAAGCAATCGGTTGATTTCTGCACTTCAAGAGGTAACTCTTCATCAACGATTTATGCCCTTTCACATGGATTCTCTGGAGGGTTTCAATAAAAATCTGAAACTTCCGCTCTGTATGAGATATTAAAACCCATCACGAAGATGCTCAACTCTATCTATGGAGGAGCTTTTAACGGTTTTTTTCCATTTGCCATAGAAAGGTGGTGTTTTGGCATCGAAATAATCTAGGAAGCTTATACTCAAAAAAATTTGACATAGAAGAACAATAAAAAGTGTATATCGTGCAACTTTGACGGTTCGAAATTGCTCAACACTCTCGATAGAGTTGTTTTTAATAGTTTTGCCGAATTTAGACCGATATTGTTCTCTTGACAACAAAACAATTTACGAAGCGAATACTACTAATTTTGGACATAAAGAAACAATAAAAAGTGCATACCGAGCAACTTTTGTGGTTCGAAATTGCTCAACTCTCCCTATGGAGGAGCTTTTATTGGTTTTCATTATTTGTCGTACAAAGTTGTTGTTTCGGAATCGAAATAATCTAGGAAGCTATACTCGTAAAATTTGACATAGAAGAACAATAAAATGTGTACACCGAGCAACTTTGATGGTCCGAAGTTACTCAACTCTATATATGGAGGAGCTTTTAGCGGTTTTTGTCCATTTGTCGTAGAAAGGTGGTTTTTTGGCATCGAAATAATCTAGGAAGCTTATACTCGTAAAATTTGAAATAGAAGAACAATAAAAAGTGTACACCGAGCAACTTTGATGGTCCGAAGTTGCGCAACTCTATCTATGAAGGAGCTTTTAACGGTTTTTGTCCATTTGGCATAGATATGTGGTGTTTTGGCATCGAAATATCAAGGAAGCTTATACTCATAAAATTTGACATAGAAGAACAATAAGAAGTGTACACCGAGCAACTTTCAAGGTTTGAAGTTGCTCAACTCTATCTATGGTGGAGCGTTTAGCGGTTTTTGTCCATTTGTCACAGAAAGGTGGTTTTTTGGCATCGCAATAATCTAGAAAGCTTATACTCGTAAAATTTGACATAAAAGAACAATAAAAAGTGTACACCGAGCAACTTTGATGGTCCGAAGTTGCTCAACTCTATCTATGGAGGAGCTTTTAACGGTTTTTGTCCATTTTTCATAGAAATTTGGTGTTTTTGCATCGAAATAATATAGGAATATTATACTTGTAAATTTGACATAGAAGATCAATAAAAAGTGTACACCGAGCAACTTTCATGGTCCGAAGTTCTCAACTCTTTCTGTGAAGGAGCTTTTAACGGTTTTTGTCCATATGTCATAGAAATTTGGTGTTTTGGCATCGAAGTAATCTAGGAAGCTTATACACGTAAAATTTGACAAAGAAGAACAATAAAAATTGTACACCGGGCAACTTTGATGGTCCAAAGTTGCTCAACTCTATCTATGGAGGAGCTTTTAACGGTTTTTGTCCATTAGGCATAGATATGTGTTGTTTTGCCATCGAAATATCAAGGAAGCTTATAGTCGTAAAACTTGGCATAGAAGAACAATAAGAAGTGTACACCGAGCAACTTTCAAGGTTTCAAGTTGCTCAACTCTATCTATGGTGGAGCGTTTAGCGGTTTTTGTCCATTTGTCACAGAAAGGTGGTTTTTTGGCATCGAAATAATCTAGGAAGCTTATACTCGTAAAATTTGACATAGAAGAACAATAAAAAGTGTACACCGAGCAACTTTGATTGTCCGAAGTTGTCAACTCTATCTATAGAGGAGCTTTTAACAGTTTTTGTCCATTTGACATAGATATTTGGTGTTTTAGCATCGAAATAATCTACGATGCTTATACTCGTAAAATTTGACATAGAAGAACAATAAAAAGTGTACACCGAGCAATTTTCATGGTCCCAAGTTGCTCAACTCAATCTATGGAGGAGCTTTTAACAGTTTTTGTCCATTTGTCATAGAAAGGTGGTGTTTTGGCATCGAAATAATCTAGGAAGCTTATACTCGAAAAATTTGAAATAGAAGAACAATAAAAAGTGTATATCGTGCAACTTTGATAGTTCGAAATTGCTCAACTCTCTCGATGGAGTTGTTTTCAATAGTTTTTCCGAATTTAGACCGATATTGTTCTCTTGACAACAAAACAATTTGCGAAGCGAATAGTAGTAATTTTGGACATAAGGAAACAATAAAAAGTGCATACCGAGCAACTTTCGTGGTTGGGAATTGCTCAACTCTATCTTTGGAGGAGCTTTTAACGGTTTTTATCCATTTGTCATAGAAAGTTGGTGTTTCGGCATCGAAATAATCTATGAAGCTTATACTTGTATAATTTCACATAGAAGAACAATAAAAAATTTACACTGAGCAACTTTCAAGGTTCGAAGTTGCTCAACTCTATCTATGGAGGAGCTTTTAACGGTTTTTGTGCATTTGTCATAGAAAGGTGGTGTTATGGCATGGAAATAATCTAGGAAGCTTATACTCGTAAATTTTGACATAGAAGAACAATAAAAAGTGTACACCGAGCAACTTTCATGGTCCGAAGTTGCCCAACTCTATCTATGGAGGAGCTTTTAACGGTTTTGTCCATTTGGCATAGAAATGTGGTGATTTGGCATCAAAATAATCTAGGAAGCTTATAATCGTAAAATTTTACGTAGGACAACAATAAAAAGTGTACACCGAACAATTTTGATAGTCCGAAGTTGCTCAAGTCTATCTATGAAGGAGATTTTAACTATTTTTGTCCATATGGCATAGATACGTGGTGTTTTGGCATTGAAATAATCTAGGAGGCTTATACTTATAAAATTTGACATAGAAGAACAATAAAAAGTGTACACCGAGCAACTTTCAAGTTCCGAAGTTGCTCAACTCTATCTATGGTGAGCTTTCAACGGTTTTTGTCCATTTGTCATAGAAAGGTGGTATTTTGGCATGGAAATAATCTAGGAAGCTTATACTCGTAAAATTTGACATAGATGAACAATAAAAAGCGTACACCATGCAACTTTCATGGTCCAAAGTTGCTCAACTCTATCTATGGAGGAGCTTTTAAAGGTTTTTGTTCATTTTGCATAGAAATGTGGTGTTTTGGCATCGAAATATTCTAGGAAGCTTATACTCGTAAAATTTGACAAAGAAGAACAATAAAAAATGTACACCGAGCAACTTTCATTGTCTGAAGTTGCTCAACTCTATCAATGGAGGACCTTTTAACGGTTTTTTCCATTTGGCATAGAAATGTGGTGTTTTCGCATGGAAATAATCTAGGAAGCTTATACTCGTAAAATATAACATAGAAGACCAATAAAAAGTGTACACCGAGCAACTTTCATGGTCCGAACTTGCTCAACTCTATCTATGGAGAAGCTTTTAACGGTTTTTGACAATTTGGCATAGAAATGTGGTGTTTTCGCATGGAAATAATCTAGGAAGCTTATACTCGTAAAATTTAACATAGAAGAACAATAAAAAGTGTATACCGTGCAACTTTGATAGTTCGAAATTGCTCAACTCTCTCGATGGAGTTGTTTTTAATAGTTTTGCCGAATTTAGACCGATGTTGTTCTCCTGACAACAAAACAATTTACGAACCGAATACTAGTAATTTTGGACATAAAGAAATAATAAAAAGTGCATACCGAGCAACTTTCGTGGTTCGGAATTGCTCAACTCTCCTTATGGAGGAGCTTTTATTGGTTTTCATTATTTGTCGTAGAAAGTTGGTGTTTTGGCATCTAAATAATCTAGGAAGTTATACTCGTAAAATTTGACATAGAAGAACAATAAAATGTGTACACCGAGCAACTTTGATGGTCCGTAGTTGCTCAACTATATCTATGTAGGAGCTTTTAACGGTTTTTGTCCATTTGGCATTGAAAGTTTGTGTTTTGTCATCAAAATAATCTAGGAAGCTTACACTCGTAAAATTTGACATAGAAGAACAATAAAATGTGTACACCGAGCAACTTTCATGGTCCAAAGTTGTCAACTCTATCTCTGAAGGAGATTTTAACGGTTTCTGTCCATATGTCATAGAAATGTGGTGTTTTGGCATCGAAGTAATCTAGGAAGCTTATGCACGTAAAATTTGACATAGAAGAACAATAAAAAGTGTACACCGAGCAACTTTCAGAGTCCGAAGTTGCTCAACTCTATCTATGAAGGAACTTTTAACGGTTTTTGTCCATTTGGCATAGAAAGTTGGTGTTTTGGAATCGAAATAATCTAGGAAGTTATACTCGTAAAATTTAACATAGAAGAACAATAAAAAGTGTACACCGAGCAATTTTCATGGTCCGAAGTTGCTCAACTCTATCTATGGAGGTGCTTTGAACGGTTTTTGGTCATTTGTCATAGAAAGGTGGTGTTTTGGCATCGAAATAATCTAGGAAGCTTTTATTAGAAAAGTTTGACATAGAAGAACAATAAAAAGTGTATATCGTACAACTTTGGTAGTCCGAATTTGCTGAACTCCATCTATGGAGGAGCTTTTAACGGTTTTTGTCCATTTGGCATAGAAAGGTGGTGTTTTGGCATCGAAATAATCTAGGAAGTTATACTCGTAAAATTTGACATAAAAGAACAATAAAATGTGTACATCGAACAACTTTGATGGTCCGAAGTTGCTCCACTCTATCTATGGTGGAGCTTTTAGCGGTTTTTGTCCATTTGTAGTAGAAATGTGGTTTTTTGGCATCGAAATAATCTAGGAAGCTTATACTCATAAATTTTGACATAGAAGAACAATAAAAAGTGTACACCGAGCAACTTTCATGGTCCGAGGTTGCTCAACTCTATCTATGGAGGGGCTTTTAAAGGTTTTTGTCCATTTGGCATAGAAATGTAGTGATTTGGCATCGAAATAATCTAGAAAGCTTATAATCGTAAAATTTGACATAGAACAACATTAAAAAATGTATACCGAACAACTTTGATGGTCCGAAGTTGCTCAACTCTATCTACGAAGGAGTTTTGAACGGTTTTTGTCCATTTGGCATAGATACGTGGTGTTTTGGCATTGAAATAAGCTAGGTGGCTTATACTCATAAATTTTGACATAGAAGAACAATAAAAATTGTACACCGAGCAACTTTCATGGTCCGAAATTGCTCAACTCTATCTGTGGGGGAGCTTTCAACGGTTCTTATCCATTTGTCATAGAAAGGTGGTGTTTTGGCATCGAAATAATCTAGGAAGTTATACTCGTAAAATTTGACATAAAAGAACAATAAAATGTGTACACCGAACAACTTTGATGGTCCGAAGTTGCTTAACTCTATCTATGGTGGAGCTTTTAACGGTTTTTGTCCATTTGTGGTAGAAAGGTGGTTTTTTGGCATCGAAATAATCTAGGAAGCTTATACTCGTAAAATGTGACATAGAAGAACAATAAAAAGTGTTCACCGAGCAACTTTCATGGTCCGAAGTTGCTCAACTCTATCTATGGAGGAGCTTTGAACGGTTTTTGTTCATTTGTCATAGAAAGGTGGTGTTTTGGCAGCGAAATAATCTAGGAAGCTTCTACTAGAAAAGTTTGACATAGAAGAACAATAAAAAGTGTATATCGTACAACTTTGGTAGTCCGAAGTTGCTGAACTCCATCTATGGAGGAGCTTTTAACGTTTTTTTTCCATTTGGCATAGAAAGGTGGTGTTTTGGCATCGAAATAATCTAGGAAGTTATACTCGTAAAATTTTACATAAAAGAACAATAAAAAGTGTACACCGAGCAACTTTCAGAGTCCGAAGTTGCTCAACTCTATCTATGAAGGAACTTTTAACGGTTTTTGTCCATTTGGCATAGAAAGTTGATGTTTTGGAATCGAAATAATCTAGGAAGTTATACTCGTAAAATTTGACATAGAAGAACAATAAAAAGTGTACACCGAGCAACTTTCATGGTCCGAAGTTGCTCAACTCTATATATGGAGGAGCTTTGAACGGTTTTTGTTCATTTGTCATAGAAAGGTGGTGTTTTGGCAGCGAAATAATCTAGGAAGCTTCTGGTAGAAAAGTTTGACATAGAAGAACAATAAAAAGTGTATATCGTACAACTTTGGTAGTCCGAAGTTGCTGAACTCCATCTATGGAGGAGCTTTTAACGGTTTTTGTCCATTTGGCATAGAAAGGTGGTGTTTTGGCATCGAAATAATCTAGGAAGTTATACTCGTAAAATTTGACATAAAAGAACAATAAAATGTGTACACCGAACAACTTTGATGGTCCGAAGTTGCTTAACTCTATCTATGGTGGAGCTTTTAACGGTTTTTGTCCATTTGTCGTAGAAAGGTGGTTTTTTGGCATCGAAATAATCTAGGAAGCTTATACTCGTAAAATGTGACATAGAAGAACAATAAAAAGTGTACACCGAGCAACTTTCATGGTCCGAAGTTGATCAACTCTATCTATGGAGGAGCTTTTAACGGTTTTTATCCATTTGTCATAGAAAGTTGGTGTTTCGGCATCGAAATAATCTAGGAAGCTTATACTCGTAAAATTTCACAAAGAAGAACAATGAAAAGTGTACACCGAGCAACTTTCAAGGTTTGAAGTTGCTCAACTCTATCTATGGTGGAGCGTTTAGCGGTTTTTGTCCATTTGTCACAGAAAGGTGGTTTTTTGGCAACGAAATAATCTAGGAAGCTTATACTTGTAAAATTTGACATAGAAGAACAATAAAAAGTGTACACCGAGCAACTTTGATGGTCCGAAGTTGCTCAACTCTATCTATGAAGGAGCTTTTAACGGTTTCTGTTCATTTGGCATAGATATGTGGTGTTTTGGCATCGAAATATCAGGGAGGCTTATACTCGTAAATTTTGACATAGAAGAACAATAAAAAGTGTACACCGACCAACTTTCATGGTCCGAAGTTGCTCAACTCTATCTATGGAGGAGCTTTTAACGGTTTTTGTCCATTTGTCATAGAAAGGTGGCGTTTTGGCATCGAAATAATCTACGAAGCTTATACTCGATAAATTTGACATAGAAGAACAATAAAAAGTGTATATCGTGCAACTTTGATAGTTCGAAATTGCTTAACTCTCTCGATGGAGTTGTTTTTAATAATTTTGCCGAATTTAGACCGATATTGTTCTCTTGACAGCAAAACAATTTGTGAAGCGAATACTAGTAATTTTGGACATAAAGAAACAATAAAAAGTGCATACCGAGCAACTTTCGTTGTTCGGAATTGCTTAACTCTATCTATGGAGGAGCTTATAACGGTTTTTATCCATTTGTCATATAAAGTTGGTGTTTCGGCATCGAAATAATCTAGGAAGCTTATACTCGTAAAATTTCACATAGAAGAACAATAAAAAGTGTACACCGAGCAACTTTAAAGGTCCGAAGTTGCTCAACTCTATCTATGGAGGAGCTTTTAACAGTTTTTGTGCATTTTTCATAGAAATGTGGTGTTTTGGCAGTGAAATAATCTAGGAAGCTTATACTCATAAATTTTGACATAGAAGAACAATAAAAAGTGTACACCGAACAACTTTCATGGTCCGAAGTTGCTCAACTCTATCTATGGAGGGGCTTTTAAAGGTTTTTGTCCATTTGGCATAGAAATGTAGTGATTTGGCATCAAAATAATCTAGAAAGCTTATAATCGTAAAATTTGACATAGAACAACATTAAAAAATGTACACCGAACAACTTTGATGGTCCGAAGTTGCTCAACTCTATCTATGAAGGAGTTTTTAACGGTTTTTGTCCATTTGGCATAGATACGTGGTGTTTTGGCATTGAAATAAGCTAGGAAGCTTATACTCGTAAAATTTCACAAAGAAGAACAATAAAAAGTGTACACCGAGCAACTTTCATGGTCCGAAATTGCTCAACTCTATCTATGGTGGAGCGTTTAGCGGTTTTTGTCCATTTGTCACAGAAAGGTAGTTTTTTGGCAACGAAATAATCTAGGAAGCTTATACTTGTAAAATTTGACATAGAAGAACAATAAAAAGTGTACACCGAGCAACTTTGATGGTCCGAAGATGCTCAACTCTATCTATGAAGGAGCTTTTAACGGTTTCTGTTCATTTGGCATAGATATGTGGTGTTTTGGCATCGAAATATCAAGGAGGCTTATACTCGTAAATTTTGACATAGAAGAACAATAAAAAGTGTACACCGAGCAACTTTCAGAGTCCGAAGTTGCTCAACTCTATCTATGAAGGAACTTTTAACGGTTTTTGTCCATTTGGCATAGAAAGGTGGTGTTTTGGCATCGAAATAATCTAGGAGGCTTATACTCGATAAATTTGACATAGAAGAACAATAACAAGTGTATATCGTGCAACTTTGATAGTTCGAAATTGCTTAACTCTCTCGATGGAGTTGTTTTTAATAATTTTGCCGAATTTAGACCGATATTGTTCTCTTGACAGCAAAACAATTTGTGAAGCGAATACTAGTAATTTTGGACATAAAGAAACAATAAAAAGTGCATACCGAGCAACTTTCGTTGTTCGGAATTGCTTAACTCTATCTATGGAGGAGCTTATAACGGTTTTTATCCATTTGTCATATAAAGTTGGTGTTTCGGCATCGAAATAATCTAGGAAGCTTATACTCGTAAAATTTCACATAGAAGAACAATAAAAAGTGTACACCGAGCAACTTTAAAGGTCCGAAGTTGCTCAACTCTATCTATGGAGGAGCTTTTAACAGTTTTTGTGCATTTTTCATAGAAATGTGGTGTTTTGGCAGTGAAATAATCTAGGAAGCTTATACTCATAAATTTTGACATAGAAGAACAATAAAAAGTGTACACCGAGCAACTTTCATGGTCCGAAGTTGCTCAACTCTATCTATGGAGGGGCTTTTAAAAGTTTTTGTCCATTTGGCATAGAAATGTAGTGATTTGGCATCGAAATAATCTAGAAAGCTTATAATCGTAAAATTTGACATAGAACAACATTAAAAAATGTACACCGAACAACTTTGATGGTCCGAAGTTGCTCAACTCTATCTATGAAGGAGTTTTTAACGGTTTTTGTCCATTTGGCATAGATACGTGGTGTTTTGGCATTGAAATAAGCTAGGAAGCTTATACTCGTAAAATTTCACAAAGAAGAACAATAAAAAGTGTACACCGAGCAACTTTCATGGTCCGAAATTGCTCAACTCTATCTATGGTGGAGCGTTTAGCGGTTTTTGTCCATTTGTCACAGAAAGGTGGTTTTTTGGCAACGAAATAATCTAGGAAGCTTATACTTGTAAAATTTGACATAGAAGAACAATAAAAAGTGTACACCGAGCAACTTTGATGGTCCGAAGTTGCTCAACTCTATCTATGAAGGAGCTTTTAACGGTTTCTGTTCATTTGGCATAGATATGTGGTGTTTTGGCATCGAAATATCAAGGAGGCTTATACTCGTAAATTTTGACATAGAAGAACAATAAAAAGTGTACACCGAGCAACTTTCAGAGTCCGAAGTTGCTCAACTCTATCTATGAAGGAACTTTTAACGGTTTTTGTCCATTTGGCATAGAAAGGTGGTGTTTTGGCATCGAAATAATCTAGGAAGCTTATACTCGATAAATTTGACATAGAAGAACAATAAAAAGTGTATATCGTGCAACTTTGATAGTTCGAAATTGCTTAACTCTCTCGATGGAGTTGTTTTTAATAATTTTGCCGAATTTAGACCGATATTGTTCTCTTGACAGCAAAACAATTTGTGAAGCGAATACTAGTAATTTTGGACATAAAGAAACAATAAAAAGTGCATACCGAGCAACTTTCGTTGTTCGGAATTGCTTAACTCTATCTATGGAGGAGCTTATAACGGTTTTTATCCATTTGTCTTATAAAGTCGGTGTTTCGGCATCGAAATAATCTAGGAAGCTTATACTCGTAAAATTTCACATAGAAGAACAATAAAAAGTGTACACCGAGCAACTTTAAAGGTCCGAAGTTGCTAACTCTATCTATGGAGGAGCTTTTAACAGTTTTTGTGCATTTTTCATAGAAATGTGGTGTTTTGGTAGTGAAATAATCTAGGAAGCTTATACTCATAAATTTTGACATAGAAGAACAATAAAAAGTGTACACCGAGCAACTTTCATGGTCCGAAGTTGCTCAACTCTATCTATGGAGGGGCTTTTAAAGGTTTTTGTCCATTTGGCATAGAAATGTAGTGATTTGGCATCGAAATAATCTAGAAAGCTTATAATCGTAAAATTTGACATAGAACAACATTAAAAAATGTACACCGAACAACTTTGATGGTCCGAAGTTGCTCAACTCTATCTATGAAGGAGTTTTTAACGGTTTTTGTCCATTTGGCATAGATACGTGGTGTTTTGGCATTGAAATAAGCTAGGAAGCTTATACTCGTAAAATTTCACAAAGAAGAACAATAAAAAGTGTACACCGAGCAACTTTCATGGTCCGAAATTGCTCAACTCTATCTATGGTGGAGCGTTTAGCGGTTTTTGTCCATTTGTCACAGAAAGGTGGTTTTTTGGCAACGAAATAATCTAGGAAGCTTATACTCGTAAAATTTGACATAGAAGAACAATAAAAAGTGTACACCGAGCAACTTTGATGGTCCGAAGTTGCTCAACTCTATCTATGAAGGAGCTTTTAACGGTTTCTGTTCATTTGGCATAGATATGTGGTGTTTTGGCATCGAAATATCAAGGAGGCTTATACTCGTAAATTTTGACATAGAAGAACAATAAAAAGTGTACACCGAGCAACTTTCAGAGTCCGAAGTTGCTCAACTCTATCTATGAAGGAACTTTTAACGGTTTTTGTCCATTTGGCATAGAAAGTTGGTGTTTTGGCATCGAAATAATCTAGGAAGCTTATACTCGATAAATTTGACATAGAAGAACAATAAAAAGTGTATATCGTGCAACTTTGATAGTTCGAAATTGCTTAACTCTCTCGATGGAGTTGTTTTTAATAATTTTGCCGAATTTAGACCGATATTGTTCTCTTGACAGCAAAACAATTTGTGAAGCGAATACTAGTAATTTTGGACATAAAGAAACAATAAAAAGTGCATACCGAGCAACTTTCGTTGTTCGGAATTGCTTAACTCTATCTATGGAGGAGCTTATAACGGTTCTTATCCATTTGTCATATAAAGTTGGTGTTTCGGCATCGAAATAATCTAGGAAGCTTATACTCGTAAAATTTCACATAGAAGAACAATAAAAAGTGTACACCGAGCAACTTTAAAGGTCCGAAGTTGCTCAACTCTATCTATGGAGGAGCTTTTAACAGTTTTTGTGCATTTTTCATAGAAATGTGGTGTTTTGGCAATGAAATAATCTAGGAAGCTTATACTCATAAATTTTGACATAGAAGAACAATAAAATGTGTACACCGAGGAACTTTCATGGTCCGAAGTTGCTCAACTCTATCTATGGAGGGGCTTTTAAAGGTTTTTGTCCATTTGGCATAGAAATGTAGTGATTTGGCATCGAAATAATCTAGAAAGCTTATAATCGTAAAATTTGACATAGAACAACATTAAAAAATGTACACCGAACATCTTTGATGGTCCGAAGTTGCTCAACTCTATCTATGAAGGAGTTTTTAACGGTTTTTGTCCATTTGGCATAGATACGTGGTGTTTTGGCATTGAAATAAGCTAGGAAGCTTATACTCGTAAAATTTCACAAAGAAGAACAATAAAAAGTGTACACCGAGCAACTTTCATGGTCCGAAATTGCTCAACTCTATCTATGGTGGAGCGTTTAGCGGTTTTTGTCCATTTGTCACAGAAAGGTGGTTTTTTGGCAATGAAATAATCTAGGAAGCTTATACTTGTAAAATTTGACATAGAAGAACAATAAAAAGTGTACACCGAGCAACTTTGATGGTCCGAAGTTGCTCAACTCTATCTATGAAGGAGCTTTTAACGGTTTCTGTTCATTTGGCATAGATATGTGGTGTTTTGGCATCGAAATATCAAGGAGGCTTATACTCGTAAATTTTGACATAGAAGAACAATAAAAAGTGTACACCGACCAACTTTCATGGTCCGAAGTTGCTCAACTCTATCTATGGAGGAGTTTTTCACGGTTTTTGTCCATTTGTCATAGAAAGGTGGTGTTTTGGCATCGAAATAATCTAGGAAGCTTATACTCGATAAATTTGACATAGAAGAACAATAAAAAGTGTATATCGTGCAACTTTGATAGTTCGAAATTGCTTAACTCTCTCGATGGAGTTGTTTTTAATAATTTTGCCGAATTTAGACCGATATTGTTCTCTTGACAGCAAAACAATTTGTGAAGCGAATACTAGTAATTTTGGACATAAAGAAACAATAAAAAGTGCATACCGAGCAACTTTCGTTGTTCGGAATTGCTTAACTCTATCTATGGAGGAGCTTATAACGGTTTTTATCGATTTGTCATATAAAGTTGGTGTTTCGGCATCGAAATAATCTAGGAAGCTTATACTCGTAAAATTTCACATAGAAGAACAATAAAAAGTGTACACCGAGCAACTTTAAAGGTCCGAAGTTGCTCAACTCTATCTATGGAGGAGCTTTTAACAGTTTTTGTGCATTTTTCATAGAAATGTGGTGTTTTGGCAATGAAATAATCTAGGAAGCTTATACTCAAAAATTTTGACATAGAAGAACAATAAAAAGTGTACACCGAGCAACTTTCATGGTTCGAAGTTGCTCAACTCTATCTATGGAGGGGCTTTTAAAGGTTTTTGTCCATTTGGCATAGAAATGTAGTGATTTGGCATCGAAATAATCTAGAAAGCTTATAATCGTAAAATTTGACATAGAACAACATTAAAAAATGTACACCGAACAACTTTGATGGTCCGAAGTTGCTCAACTCTATCTATGAAGGAGTTTTTAACGGTTTTTGTCCATTTGGCATAGATACGTGGTGTTTTGGCATTGAAATAAGCTAGGAGGCTTATACTCATAAATTTTGACATAGAAGAACAATAAAAAGTGTACACCGAGCAACTTTCACGGTCCGAAATTGCTCAACTCTATCTGTGGGGGAGCTTTCAACGGTTCTTATCCATTTGTCATAGAAAGGTGGTGTTTTGGCATCGAAATAATCTAGGAAGCTTATACTCGTAAAATTTGACATAGAAGAACAATAAAAAGCGTACACCGAGCAACTTTCATGGTCCGAAGTTGCTCAACTCTATCTATGGAGGAGCTTTTAACGGTTTTTGTCCATTTGGCATAGAAATGTGGTGTTTTGGCATTGAAATAATCTAGGAATTTTATAATCGTAAAATTTGACATAGAACAACAATAAACAGGGTACACCGAACAACATTGATGGTCCGAAGTTGCTCAACTCTATCTATGAAGGAAATTTTAACGGTTTTTGTCCATTTGGCATAGATACGTGGTGTTTTGGCATTGAAATAATCTAGGAGGCCTATACTCATAAAATTTGACATAGAAGAACAATAAAAAGTGTACACCGAGAAACTTTCAAGGTCCGAAGTTGCTCAACTCTATCTATGGGGGAGCTTTCAACGGTTTTTGTCTATTTTTCATAGAAAGGTGGTGTTTTGGCATGGAAATAATCTAGGTAGCTTATACTCGAAAAATTTGACATAGAAGAACAATCAAAAGCGTACACCGAGCAACTTTCATGGTCCGAAGTTGCTCAACTCTATCTATGGAGGAGCTTTTAACGGTTTTTGTCCGTTTGGCATAGAAATGTGATGTTTTGGCATCGAAATAATCTTGGAAGCTTATTCTCGTAAAATTTGACAAAGAAGAACAATAAAAAATGTACACCGAGCAACTTTCATGGTCCGAAGTTGCTCAACTCTATCTATGGAGGAGCTTTTAACGGTTTTTGTCCATTTGGCATAGAAATGTGGTGTTTTGGCATGGAAATAATCTAGGAATCTTATTGTCATAAAATTTCACATAGAAGAACAATAAAAAGTGTACACCGAGCAACTTTCATTGTCCGAAGTTGCCCAACTCTATCTATGGAGGAGCTTTTAACGATTTTTGTCCATTTGTCATAGGAAGGTGGTGTTTTGGCATCGAAATAGTCTAGGAAGCTTATACTCGAAAAATTTGATATAGAAGAACAATAAAATGTGTATATCGTGCAACTTTGATAGTTCGAAATTGCTCAACTCTCTCGATGGAGTTGTTTTTAATAGTTTTGCCGAATTTAGACCGATATTGTTCTCTTGACAACAAAACAATTTACGAAGCGAATACTAGTAATTTCGACATAAAGAAACAATAAAAAGTGCATACCGAGCAACTTTCGTGGTTTGGAATTGCTCAACTCTCCTTATGGAGGAGTTTTATTGGGTTTCATTATTTGTCGTAGAAAGTTGGTGTTATGGCATCGAAATAATCTAGGAAGTTATACTCGTAAAATTTGACATTGAAGAACAATAAAACGTGTACACCGAGTAACTTTCATGGTCCGAAGTTGCTCAACTCTATCTATGGAGGAGCTTTTAACGGTTTTTTCCATTTTTCATAGAAAGTTGGAGTTTTGGCATCGAAATAATCTAGGAAGCTTATAGTCGTAAAATTTGACATAGAAGAACAATAAAAAGTGTACGCCGAGCAACTTTGATGGTCCGAAGTTGCTCAACTCTATCTATGAAGGAGCTTTTAACGGTTTTTGTCCATTTGGCATAGATATGTGGTGTTTTCGCATCGAAATAGTCAAGGAAGCCTATACTCGTAAAATTTGACACAGAAGAACAATAAAAAGTGTACACCGAGCAACTTTCAAGGTTTGAAGTTGCTCAACTCTATCTATGGTGGAGCGTTTAGCGGTTTTTGTCCATTTGTCACAGAAAGGTGGTTTTTGGGCATCGAAATAATCTAGGAAGCTTATACTTGTAAAATTTGACATAGAAGAACAATAAAAAGTGTACACCGAGCAACTTTGATGGTCCGAAGTTGCTCAACTCTATCTATGAAGGAGCTTTTAACGGTTTTTGTCCGTTTGGCATAGAAATGTGATGTTTTTGCATCGAAATAATCTTGGAAGCTTATACTCGTAAAATTTGACAAAGAAGAACAATAAAAAATGTACACCGAGGAACTTTTATGGTCCGAAGTTGCCCAACTCTATCTATGGAGGAGCTTTTAACGGTTTTTGTCCATTTGTCATAGAAAGGTGGTGTTTTGGCATCGAAATAATCTAGGAAGCTTATACTCGATAAATTTGACATAGAAGAACAATAAAAAGTGTATATCGTGCAACTTTGATAGTTCGAAATTGCTTAACTCTCTCAATGGAGTTGTTTTTAATAATTTTGCCGAATTTAGACCGATATTGTTCTCTTGATAGCAAAACAATTTGTGAAGCGAATACTAGTAATTTTGGACATAAAGAAACAATAAAAAGTGCATACCGAGCAACTTTCGTTGTTCGGAATTGCTTAACTCTATCTATGGAGGAGCTTATAACGGTTCTTATCCATTTGTCATATAAAGTTGGTGTTTCGGCGTCGAAATAATCTGGGAAGCTTATACTCGTAAAATTTCACATAGAAGAACAATAAAAAGTGTACACCGAGCAACTTTAAAGGTCCGAAGTTGCTCAACTCTATCTATGGAGGAGCTTTTAACAGTTTTTGTACATTTTTCATAGAAATGTGGTGTTTTGGCAATGAAATAATCTAAGAAGCTTATACTCATAAATTTTGTCATAGAAGAACAATAAAAAGTGTACACCGAGCAACTTTCATGGTCCGAAGTTGCTCAACTCTATCTATGGAGGGGATTTTAAAGGTTTTTGTCCATTTGGCATAGAAATGTAGTTATTTGGCATCGAAATAATCTAGGAAGCTTATAATCGTAAAATTTGACATAGAACAACAATAAAAAATGTACACCGAACAACTTTGATGGTCCGAAGTTGCTCAACTCTATCAATGAAGGAGTTTTTAACGGTTTTTGTCCATTTGGCATAGATACGTGGTGTTTTGGCATTGAAATAATCTAGGAGGCTTATACTCATAAATTTTGACATAGAAGAACAATAAAAAGTGTACACCGAAAAACTTTCATGGTCCGAAATTGCTCAACTCTATCTATGGAGGGGATTTTAAAGGTTTTTGTCCATTTGGCATAGAAATGTAGTGATTTGGCATCGAAATAATCTAGAAGCTTATAATCGTAAAATTTGACATAGAAGAACAATAAAAAATGTACACCGAACAACTTTGATGGTCCGAAGTTGCTCAACTCTATCTATGGAGGAGCTTTTAACGGTTTTTGTCCATTTGGCATAGAAATGTGGTGTTTTGGCATCGAAATAATCTAGGAATTTTATAATTGTAAAATTTGACATAGAACAACAATAAAAAGGGTACACCGAACAACATTGATGGTTCGAAGTCGCTCAACTCTATCTATGAAGGAGTTTTTAACGGTTTTTGTCCATTTGGAATAGATACGTGGTGTTTTGGCATTGAAATAATCTTGGAGGCTTATACTCATAAAATTTGACATAGAAGAACAATAAAAATTGTACACCGAGAAACTTTCAAGGTCCGAAGTTGCTCAACTCTATCTATGGGGGAGCTTTCAACGGTTTTTGTCTATTTTTCATAGAAAGGTGGTGTTTTGGCAAGGAAATAATCTAGGAAGCTTATACTCGAAAAATTTGACATAGAAGAACAATAAAAAGCGTACACCGAGCAACTTTCATGGTACGAAGTTGCCCAACTCTATCAATGGAGGAGCTTTTAACGGTTTTTGTCCGTTTGGCATAGAAATGTGATGTTTTTGCATCGAAATAATCTTGGAAGCTTATACTCGTAAAATTTGACAAAGAAGAACAATAAAAAATGTACACCGAGGAACTTTCATGGTCCGAAGTTGCCCAACTCTATCTATGGAGGAGCTTTTAACGGTTTTTGTCCATTTATCATAGAAAGGTGGTGTTTTGGCATCGAAATAATCTAGGAAGCTTATACTCGAAAAATGTGACATAGAAGAACAATAAAAAGTGTATATCGTGCAACTTTGATAGTTCGAAATTGCTCAACTCTCTCGATGGTGTTGTTTTTAATAGTTTTGCCGAATTTAGACTGATATTGTTCTCTTGACAACAAAACAATTTACGAAGCGAATACTAGTAATTTTCGACATAAAGAAACAGTAAAAAGTGCATACCGAGCAACTTTCGTGGTTTGGAATTGCTCAACTCTCCTTATGGAGGAGCTTTTATTGGTTTTCATTATTTGTCGTAGAAAGTTGGTGTTATGGCATCGAAATAATCTAAGAAGTTATACTCGTAAAATGTGACATCGAAGAACAATAAAACGTGTACACCGAGTAACTTTCATGGTCCGAAGTTGCTCAACTCTATCTATGGAGGAGCTTTTAACGGTTTTTTTCCATTTTTCATAGAAAGTTGGTGTTTTGGCATCGAAATAATCTAGGAAGCTTATACTCGTAAAATTTGACATAGAAGAACAATAAAAAGTGACACCGAGCAACTTTGATGGTCCGAAGTTGCTCAACTCTATCTATGAAGGAGCTTTTAACGGTTTTTGTCCATTTGGCATAGATATGTGGTGTTTTCGCATCGAAATAGTCAAGGAAGCCTATACTCGTAAAATTTGACACAGAAGAACATTAAAAAGTGTACACCGAGCAACTTTCAAGGTTTGAAGTTGCTCAACTCTATCTATGGTGGAGCGTTTAGCGGTTTTTGTCCATTTGTCACAGAAAGGTGGTTTTTGGGCATCGAAATAACCTAGGAAGCTTATACTTGTAAAATTTGACATAGAAGAACAATAAAAAGTGTACACCGAGCAACTTTGATGGTCCGAAGTTGCTCAACTCTATCTATGAAGGAGCTTTTAACGGTTTCTGTTCATTTGGCATAGATATGTGGTGTTTTGGCATCGAAATATCAAGGAGGCTTATACTCGTAAATTTTGACATAGAAGAACAATAAAAAGTGTACACCGACCAACTTTCATGGTCCGAAGTTCCTCAACTCTATCTATGGAGGAGCTTTTAACGGTTTTTGTCCATTTGTCATAGAAAGGTGGTGTTTTGGCATCGAAATAATCTAGGAAGCTTATACTCGAAAAATTTGACATAGAAGAACAATAAAAAGTGTATATCGTGCAACTTTGATAGTTCGAAATTGCTCAACTCTCTCGATGGAGTTGTTTTTAAAAGTTTTGCCGAATTTAGACCGATATTGTTCTCTTGACAACAAAACAATTTACGAAGCGAATACTAGTAATTTTGGACATAAAGAAACAATAAAAAGTGCATACCCAGCAACTTTCGTGGTTCGGAATTGCTCAACTCTCCTTATGGAGGAGCTTTTATTGGTTTTCATTATTTGTCATAGAAAGTTGGTGTTTCGGCATCGAAATAATCTAGGAAGTTATACTCGTAAAATTTGACATAGAAGAACAATAAAATGTGTACACCGAGCAACTTTGGTGATCCGAAGTTGCTCAACTCTATCTATGGAGGAGCTTTTAACGGTGGTTATCCATTTTTCATAGAAAGTTGGTGTTTTGGCATCGAAATAATCTATGAAGCTTATACTCGTAAAATTTGACATAGAAGAACAATAAAAAGTTTATACCAATCAACTTTGATGGTCCGAAGTTGCTCAACTCTATCTATGAAGGAGCTTTTAACGGTTTTTGTCCATTTGGCATAGATATGTGGTGTTTTAGCATCGAAATAGCCAAGGAACCTTATACTCATAGAATTTGACACAGAAGAACAATAAAAAGTGTACACCGAGCAACTTTCAAGGTTTGAAGTTGCTCAACTCTATCTATGGTGGAGCGTCAAGCGGTTTTTGTCCATTTGTCACAGAAAGGTGGTTTTTTGGCATCGAAATAATCTAGGAAGCTTATACTCGTAAAATTTGACATAGAAGAACAATAAAAAGCGTACACCGAGCAACTTTGATGGTCCAAAGTTGCTCACCTCTATCTATGAAGGAGATTTTAACGGTTTTTGTCCATTTGGCATAGATACGTGGTGTTTTGGAATTGAAATAATCTAGGAGGCTTATACTCATAAAATTTGACATAGAAGAACAATAAAAAGTGTACACCAAGCAACTTTCACAGTCCGAAGTTGCTCAACTCTATCTATGGAGGAGCTTTTAACGGTTTATGTGCATTTGTCATAGAAAAGTGGTGTTTTGGCATCGAAATAATCTAGGAAGCTTATACTCGAAAAATTTGACATAGAAGAACAATAAAAAGTGTATATCGTGCAACTTTGACGGTTCGAAATTGCACAACTCTCTCGATGGAGTTGTTTTTAGTAGTTTTGCCGAATTTAGACCGATATTGTTCTCTTGACAACAAAACAATTTACGAAGCGAATACTAGTAATTTTGGACATAAAGAAACAATAAAAAGTGCATACCGAGCAACTTTCGTGGTTCGAAATTGCTCAACTCTCCTTATGGAGGAGCTTTTATTGGTTTTCATTATTTGTCGTAGAAAGTTGGTGTTTTGGCATCGAAATAATCTAGGAAGTTATACTTGTAAAATTTGACATAGAAGAAGAATAAAATTTGTACACCGAGCAACTTTGGTGGTCCGAAGTTGCTTAACTCTATATATGGAGGAGCTTTTAGCGGTTTTTGTCCATTTGTCGTAGAAAGGTGGTTTTTTAGCATCGAAATAATCTATGAAGCTTATACTCGTAAAATTTGACATAGAAGAACAATAAAAAGTGTACACCGAGCAATTTTGAAGGTCTGAAATTGCTCAACTCTATCTATGAAGGAGCTTTTAACGATTTTTGTCCATTTGTCATAGATATGTGGTGTTTTCGCATCAAAATAGTCAAGGAAGCTTATACTCGTAAAATTTGACACAGAAGAACAATAAAAAGTGTACACCGAGCAACTTTCAAGGTTTGAAGGTCCTCAACTCTATCTATGGTGGAGCGTTTAGCGGTTTTTGTCCATTTGTCACAGAAAGGTGTTTTTTTTGCATCGAAATAATCTAGGAAGCTTATACTCGTAAAATTTGTCATAGAAGAACAATAAAAAGCGTACACCGAGCAACTTTGATGGTCCGAAGTTGCTCAACTCTATCTATGAAGGAGATTTTAACAGTTTTTGTCCATTTGGCATAGATACGTGGTGTTTTAGAATTGACATAATCTAGGAGGCTTATACTCATAAAATTTGACATAGAAGTACAGTAAAAAGCGTACACCGAGCAACTTTGATGGTCCGAAGTTGCTCAACTCTATCTATGGAGGAGCTTTTAACTGTTTTTATGCATTTGTCATAGAAAGGTGGTGTTTTGGCATCGAAATAATCTAGGAAGCTTATACTCGAAAAATTTGACGTAGAAGAACAATAAAAAGTGTATATCGTGCAACTTTGACGGTTCGAAATTTCTCAATTCTCTCGATGGAGTTGTTTTTAATAGTTTTGCCGAATTTAGACCGATATTGTTCTCTTGACAACAAAACAATTTACGAAGCGAATACTATTAATTTTGGACATAAAGAAACAATAAAAAGTGCATACCGAGCAACTTTCGTGGTTCGAAATTGCTCAACTCTCCTTATGGAGGAGCTTTTATTGGTTTTCATTATTTCTCGTAGAAAGTTGGTGTTTCGGCATCGAAATAATCTAGGAAGTTATACTCATAAAATTTGACATAGAAGAAGAATAAAATGTGTACACCGAGCAACTTTGATGGTCCGAAGTTGCTCAACTCTATATATCAAGGAGCTTTTAGCGGTATTTGTCCATTTGTCGTAGAAAGGTGGTTTTTTGGCATCGAAATAATCTAGGAAGCTTATACTCGTAAAATTTGACATAGAAGAACAATAAAAAGTGTACACCGAGCAACTTTGATGGTCCGAAGTTGCTCAACTCTATCTATGAAGGAGCTTTCAACGGTTCTTGTCCATTTGGCATAGATATGTGGTGTTTTTACATCGAAATATCATGGAAGCTTATACTCGTAAAATTTGACATAGAAGAACAATAAAAAGTGTACACCGAGCAACTTTCATTGTCCGAGGTTGCTCAACCTTATCTATGAAGGAGCTTTCAACGGTTCTTGTCCATTTGGCATAGATATGCGGTGTTTTGGCATCGAAATATCATGGAAGCTTATACTCGTAAAATTTGACATAGAAGAACAATAAAAAGTGTACACCGAGCAACTTTCATGGTCCGAAGTTGTGCAACTCTATCTATGGAGGAGCTTTTAACGGTTTTTGTCCATTTGTCATAGAAAGGTGGTGTTTTGTCATCGAAATAATCTAGGAAGTTTATCCTCAAAAAATTTGACATAGAAGAACAATAAAAAGTATATATCGTGAAACTTTGATAGTTCGAAATTGCTCAACTCTCTCGATGGAGTTGTTTTGAATAGTTTTGCCGAATTTAGACCGATGTTGTTCTCTTGACAACAAAACAATTTGCGAAGCGAATACTAGTAATTTTGGACATAAAGAAACAATAAAAAGTGCATACCGAGCAACTTTCGTGGTTCGCAATTGCTCAACTCTATCTATGGAGGAGCTTTTAACGGTTTTTATCCATTTGTCATAGAAAGTTCGTGTTTCGGCGTAGAAATAATCTAGGAAGCTTATACTCGTAAAATTTCACGTAGAAGAACAATAAAAAGTGTACACCGAGCAACTTTGATGGTCCGAAGTTGCTCAACTCTATCTATGAAGGAGATTTTAATAGTTTTTGTCCATTTGGCACAGAAAGGTGGTTTTTTGGCATCGAAATAAACTAAGAAGCTTATACTCGTAAAATTTGACATAGAAGAACAATAAAAAGCATATACCGAGCAACTTTGATGGTCCGAAGTTGCTCAACTCTATCTATGAAGGAGATTTTAACGGTTTTTGTCCATTTGGCATAGATACGTGGTGTTTTGGAATTGAAATAATCTAGGAGGCTTATACTCATAAAATTGGACATAGAAGAACAGTAAAAAGCGTACACCGAGCAACTTTGATGGTCCGAAGTTGCTCAACTCTATCTATGGAGGAGCTTTTAACTGTTTTTATGCATTTGTCATAGAAAGGTGGTGTTTTGTCATCGAAATAATCTAGGAAGCTTATACTCGAAAAATTTGACGTAGAAGAACAATAAAAAGTGTATATCGTGCAACTTTGACGGTTCGAAATTTCTCAATTCTCTCGATGGAGTTGTTTTTAATAGTTTTGCCGAATTTAGACCGATATTGTTCTCTTGACAACAAAACAATTTACGAAGCGAATACTATTAATTTTGGACATAAAGAAACAATAAAAAGTGCATACCGAGCAACTTTCGTGGTTCGAAATTGCTCAACTCTCCTTATGGAGGAGCTTTTATTGGTTTTCATTATTTCTCGTAGAAAGTTGGTGTTTCGGCATCGAAATAATCTAGGAAGTTATACTCATAAAATTTGACATAGAAGAAGAATAAAATGTGTACACCGAGCAACTTTGATGGTCCGAAGTTGCTCAACTCTATATATCAAGGAGCTTTTAGCGGTATTTGTCCATTTGTCGTAGAAAGGTGGTTTTTTGGCATCGAAATAATCTAGGAAGCTTATACTCGTAAAATTTGACATAGAAGAACAATAAAAAGTGTACACCGAGCAACTTTGATGGTCCGAAGTTGCTCAACTCTATCTATGAAGGAGCTTTCAACGGTTCTTGTCCATTTGGCATAGATATGTGGTGTTTTTACATCGAAATATCATGGAAGCTTATACTCGTAAAATTTGACACAGAAGAACAATAAAAAGTGTACACCGAGCAACTTTCAAGGTTTGAAGGTCCTCAACTCTATCTATGGTGGTGCGTTTAGCGGTTTTTGTCCATTTGTCACAGAAAGGTGTTTTTTTTTGCATCGAAATAATCTAGGAAGCTTATACTCGTAAAATTTGTCATAGAAGAACAATAAAAAGCGTACACCGAGCAACTTTGATGGTCCGAAGTTGCTCAACTCTATGTATGAAGGAGATTTTAACAGTTTTTGTCCATTTGGCATAGATACGTGGTGTTTTAGAATTGACATAATCTAGGAGGCTTATACTCATAAAATTTGACATTGAAGAACAGTAAAAAGCGTACACCGAGCAACTTTGATGGTCCGAAGTTGCTCAACTCTATCTATGGAGGAGCTTTTAATTGTTTTTATGCATTTGTCATAGAAAGGTGGTGTTTTCGCATCGAAATAATCTAGGAAGCTTATACTCGAAAAATTTGACGTAGAAGAACAATAAAAAGTGTATATCGTGCAACTTTGACGGTTCGAAATTTCTCAATTCTCTCGATGGAGTTGTTTTTAATAGTTTTGCCGAATTTAGACCGATATTGTTCTCTTGACAACAAAACAATTTACGAAGCGAATACTATTAATTTTGGACATAAAGAAACAATAAAAAGTGCATACCGAGCAACTTTCGTGGTTCGAAATTGCTCAACTCTCCTTATGGAGGAGCTTTTATTGGTTTTCATTATTTGTCGTAGAAAGTTGGTGTTTCGGCATCGAAATAATCTAGGAAGTTATACTCTTAAAATTTGAAATAGAAGAAGAATAAAATTTGTACACCGAGCAACTTTGGTGGTCTGAAGTTGCTCAACTCTATATATGGAGGAGCATTTAGCGGTTTTTGTCCATTTGTCGTAGAAAGGTGGTTTTTTAGCATCGAAATAATCTATGAAGCTTATACTCGTAAAATTTGACATAGAAGAACAATAAAAAGTGTACACCGAGCAACTTTGAAGGTCCAAAATAGCTCAACTCTATCTATGAAGGAGCTTTTAACGGTTTTTGTCCATTTGGCATAGATATGTGGTGTTTTCGCATCAAAATAGTCAAGGAAGCTTATACTCGTAAAATTTGACACAGAAGAACAATAAAAAGTGTACACCGAGCAACTTTCATGGTCCGAGGTTGCTCAACCTTATCTATGAAGGAGCTTTCAACGGTTCTTGTCCATTTGGCATAGATATGCGGTGTTTTGGCATCGAAATATCATGGAAGCTTATACTCGTAAAATTTGACATAGAAGAACAATAAAAAGTGTACACCGAGCAACTTTCATGGTCCGAAGTTGCTCAACTCTATCTATGGAGGAGCTTTTAACGGTTTTTGTCCATTTGTCATAGAAAGGTGGTGTTTTGTCATCGAAATAATCTAGGAAGCTTATCCTCAAAAAATTTGACATAGAAGAACAATAAAAAGTATATATCGTGAAACTTTGATAGTTCGAAATTGCTCAACTCTCTCGATGGAGTTGTTTTGAATAGTTTTGCCGAATTTAGATCGATGTTGTTCTCTTGACAACAAAACAATTTGCGAAGCGAATACTATTAATTTTGGACATAAAGAAACAATAAAAAGTACATACCGAGCAACTTTCCTGGTTCGCAATTGCTCAACTCTATCTATGGAGGAGCTTTTAACGGTTTTTATCCATTTGTCATAGAAAGTTCGTGTTTCGGCGTAGAAATAATCTAGGAAGCTTATACTCGTAAAATTTCACGTAGAAGAACAATAAAAAGTGTACACCGAGCAACTTTGATGGTCCGAAGTTGCTCAACTCTATCTATGAAGGAGATTTTAATAGTTTTTGTCCATTTGGCACAGAAAGGTGGTTTTTTGGCATCGAAATAAACTAAGAAGCTTATACTCGTAAAATTTGACATAGAAGAACAATAAAAAGCATATACCGAGCAACTTTGATGGTCCGAAGTTGCTCAACTCTATCTATGAAGGAGATTTTAACGGTTTTTGTCCATTTGGCATAGATACGTGGTGTTTTGGAATTGAAATAATCTAGGAGGCTTATACTCATAAAATTGGACAAAGAAGAACAATAAAAAGTGTACAACGAGCAACTTTCACGGTCCGAAGTTGCTCAACTCTATCTATGGAGGAGCTTTTTACGGTTTTTGTGCATTTGTCATAGAAAGGTGGTGTTTTGGCATCGAAATAATTTAGGAAGCTTATACTCGAAAAATTTGACATAGAAGAACAATAAAAAGTGTATATCGTGCAACTTTGACGGTTCGAAATTGCATAACTCTCTCGATGGAGTTGTTTTTAATAGTATTGCCGAATTTAGACCGATATTGTTCTCTTGACAACAAAACAATTTACGAATCGAATACTAGTAAATTTGGACATAAAGAAACAATAAAAAGTGCATATCGAGCAACTTTCGTGGTTCGGAATTGCTCAACTCTCCTTATGGAGGAGCTTTTTTTGGTTTTCATTATTTGTCGTAGAAAGTTGGTGTTTCGGCATCGAAATAATCTAGGAAGTTATACTCCTAAAATTTGACATAGAAGAACAATAAAATGTGTACACCGAGCAACTTTGATGGTCCGAAGTTGCTCAACTCTATCTATGAAGGAGCTTTTAATGGTTTTTGTCCATTTTTCATAGAAAGTTGGTGTTTTGGCATCGAAATAATCTAGGAAGCTTATACTTGTAAAATTTGAAATAGAAGAACAATAAAAAGTTTACACCAATCAACTTTGATGGTCCGAAGTTGCTCAACTCTATCGATGAAGGAGCTTTTAACGGTTTTTGTCCATTTGGCATAGATATGTGGTGTTTTGGCATCGAAATAGCAAAGGAAGCTTATACACGTAGAATTTGACACAGAAGAACAATAAAAAGTGTACACCGAGCAACTTTCAAGGTTTGAAGTTGCTCAACTCTATCTATGGTGGAGCGTCTAGCGGTTTTTGTCCATTTGTCACAGAAAGGTGGTTTTTTTGCATCGAAATAATCTAGGAAGCTTATACTCGTAAAATTTGACATAGAAGAACAATAAAAAGCGTACACCGAGCAACTTTGATGGTCCGAAGTTGCTCAACTCTATCTATGAAGGAGATTTTAACGGTTTTTGTCCATTTGGCATAGATACGTGGTGTTTTGGAATTGAAATAATCTAGGAGGCTTATACCAATAAAATTTGACATAGAAGAACAATAAAAAGTGTATATCGTGCAACTTTGACGGTTCGAAATTGCACAACTCTCTCGATGGAGTTGTTTTTAGTAGTTTTGCCGAATTTAGACCGATATTGTTCTCTTGACAACAAAACAATTTAGGAAGCGAATACTAGTAATTTTGGACATAAAGAAACAATAAAAAGTGCATACCGAGCAACTTTCGTGGTTCGAAATTGCTCAACTCTCCTTATGGAGGAGCTTTTATTGGTTTTCATTATTTGTCGTAGAAAGTTGGTGTTTCGGCATCGAAATAATCTAGGAAGTTATACTCTTAAAATTTGAAATAGAAGAAGAATAAAATTTGTACACCGAGCAACTTTGGTGGTCTGAAGTTGCTCAACTCTATATATGGAGGAGCATTTAGCGGTTTTTGTCCATTTGTCGTAGAAAGGTGGTTTTTTAGCATCGAAATAATCTATGAAGCTTATACTCGTAAAATTTGACATAGAAGAACAATAAAAAGTGTACACCGAGCAACTTTGAAGGTCCAAAATAGCTCAACTCTATCTATGAAGGAGCTTTCAACAGTTCTTGTCCATTTGGCATAGATATGTGGTGTTTTGGCATCGAAATATCAGGGAAGCTTATACTCGTAAAATTTGACATAGAAGAACAATAAAAAGTGTACACCGAGCAACTTTCATGGTCCGAAGTTGCTCAACTCTATCTATGGAGGAGCTTTTAACGGTTTTTGTCCATTTGGCATAGATATGCGGTGTTTTGGCATCGAAATATCATGGAAGCTTATACTCGTAAAATTTGACATAGAAGAACAATAAAAAGTGTACACCGAGCAACTTTCATGCTCTGAAGTTGCTTAACTCTGTCTATGGAGGAGCTTTTAACGGTTTTTGTCCATTTGGCATAGAAAGGTGGTGTTTTGGCATCGAAATAATCTAGGAAGCTTATAATCGTAAAATTTGACATAGAAGAACAATAAAAAGTGTACACCGAGCAACTATGATAGTCCGAAGTTGCTCAACTCTATCTATGAAGGAGCTTTCAACGGTTCTTGTCCATTTGGCATAGATATGTGGTGTTTTTGCATCGAAATATCATGGAAGCTTATACTCGTAAAATTTCACATAGAAGAACAATAAAAAGTGTACACCGAGCAACTTTCATGGTCCGAAGTTGCTCAACACTGTCTATGGAGGAGCTTTTAACGGTTTTTGTCCATTTGTCATAGAAAGGTGGCGTTTTGGCATCGAAATAATCTAGGAAGCTTATACTCGAAAAATTTGATATAGAAGAACAATAAAAAGTATATATCGTGCAACTTTGATAGTTCGAAATTGCTCAACTTTCTCGATGGAGTTGTTTTTAGTAGTTTTGCCGAATTTAGACCGATATTGTTCTCTTGACAACAAAACAATTTACGAAGCGAATACTATTAATTTTGGACATAAAGAAACAATAAAAAGTGCATACCGGGCAACTTTCGTGGTTCGAAATTGCTCAACTCTCCTTATGGAGGAGCTTTTATTGGTTTTCATTATTTGTCGTTGAAAGTTGGTGTTTCGGCATCGAAATAATCTAGGAAGTTATACTCATAAAATTTGACATAGAAGAACAATAAAAAGTGTACACCGAGCAATTTTGAAGGTCCGAAATTGCTCAACTCTATCTATGAAGGAGCTTTTAACGATTTTTGTCCATTTGTCATAGATATGTGGTGTTTTCGCATCAAAATAGTCAAGGAAGCTTATACTCGTAAAATTTGACACAGAAGAACAATAAAAAGTGTACACCGAGCAACTTTCAAGGTTTGAAGGTCCTCAACTCTATCTATGGTGGAGCGTTTAGCGGTTTTTGTCCATTTGTCACAGAAAGGTGTTTTTTTTGCATCGAAATAATCTAGGAAGCTTATACTCGTAAAATTTGTCATAGAAGAACAATAAAAAGCGTACACCGAGCAACTTTGATGGTCCGAAGTTGCTCAACTCTATCTATGAAGGAGATTTTAACAGTTTTTGTCCATTTGGCATAAATACGTGGTGTTTTAGAATTGACATAATCTAGGAGGCTTATACTCATAAAATTTGACATAGAAGAACAGTAAAAAGCATACACCGAGCAACTTTGATGGTCCGAAGTTGCTCAACTCTATCTATGGAGGAGCTTTTAACTGTTTTTATGCATTTGTCATAGAAAGGTGGTGTTTTGGCATCGAAATAATCTAGGAAGCTTATACTCGAAAAATTTGACGTAGAAGAACAATAAAAAGTGTATATCGTGCAACTTTGACGGTTCGAAATTTCTCAATTCTCTCGATGGAGTTGTTTTTAATAGTTTTGCCGAATTTAGACCGATATTGTTCTCTTGACAACAAAACAATTTACGAAGCGAATACTATTAATTTTGGACATAAAGAAACAATAAAAAGTGCATACCGAGCAACTTTCGTGGTTCGAAATTGCTCAACTCTCCTTATGGAGGAGCTTTTATTGGTTTTCATTATTTCTCGTAGAAAGTTGGTGTTTCGGCATCGAAATAATCTAGGAAGTTATACTCATAAAATTTGACATAAAAGAAGAATAAAATGTGTACACCGAGCAACTTTGATGGTTCGAAGTTGCTCAACTCTATATATCAAGGAGCTTTTAGCGGTATTTGTCCATTTGTCGTAGAAAGGTGGTTTTTTGGCATCGAAATAATCTAGGAAGCTTATACTCGTAAAATTTGACATAGAAGAACAATAAAAAGTGTACACCGAGCAACTTTGATGGTCCGAAGTAGCTCAACTCTATCTATGAAGGAGCTTTCAACGGTTCTTGTCCATTTGGCATAGATATGTGGTGTTTTTACATCGAAATATCATGGAAGCTTATACTCGTAAAATTTGACATAGAAGAACAATAAAAAGTGTACACCGAGCAACTTTCATGGTCCGAGGTTGCTCAACCTTATCTATGAAGGAGCTTTCAACGGTTCTTGTCCATTTGGCATAGATATGCGGTGTTTTGGCATCGAAATATCATGGAAGCTTATACTCGTAAAATTTGACATAGAAGAACAATAAAAAGTGTACACCGAGCAACTTTCATGGTCCGAAGTTGCTCAACTCTATCTATGGAGGAGCTTTTAACGGTTTTTATCCATTTGTCATAGAAAGTTCGTGTTTCGGCGTAGAAATAATCTAGGAAGCTTATACTCGTAAAATTTCACGTAGAAGAACAATAAAAAGTGTACACCGAGCAACTTTGATGGTCCGAAGTTGCTCAACTCTATCTATGAAGGAGATTTTAATAGTTTTTGTCCATTTGGCACAGAAAGGTGGATTTTTGGCATCGAAATAAACTAAGAAGCTTATACTCGTAAAATTTGACATAGAAGAACAATAAAAAGCATATACCGAGCAACTTTGATGGTCCGAAGTTGCTCAACTCTATCTATGAAGGAGATTTTAACGGTTTTTGTCCATTTGGCATAGATACGTGGTGTTTTGGAATTGAAATAATCTAGGAGGCTTATACTCATAAAATTGGACATAGAAGAACAATAAAAAGTGTACACCGAGCAACTTTCACGGTCCGAATTTGCTCAACTCTATCTATGGAGGAGCTTTTTACGGTTTTTGTGCATTTGTCATAGAAAGGTGGTGTTTTGGCATCGAAATAATTTAGGAAGCTTATACTCGAAAAATTTGACATAGAAGAACAATAAAAAGTGTATATCGTGCAACTTTGACGGTTCGAAATTGCACAACTCTCTCGATGGAGTTGTTTTTAATAGTTTTGCCGAATTTGGACCGATATTGTTCTCTTGACAACAAAACAATTTACGAATCGAATACTAGTAATTTTGGATATAAAGAAACAATAAAAAGTGCATACCGAGCAACTTTCGTGGTTCGGAATTGCTCAACTCTCCTTATGGAGGAGCTTTTTTTGGTTTTCATTATTTGTCGTAGAAAGTTGGTGTTTCGGCATCGAAATAATCTAGGAAGTTATACTCGTAAAATTTGACATAGAAGAACAATAAAATGTGTACACCGAGCAACTTTGATGGTCCGAAGTTGCTCAACTCTATCTATGAAGGAGCTTTTAATGGTTTTTGTCCATTTTTCATAGAAAGTTGGTGTTTTGGCATCGAAATAATCTAGGAAGCTTATACTTGTAAAATTTGACATAGAAGAACAATAAAAAGTTTACACCAATCAACTTTGATGGTCCGAAGTTGCTCAACTCTATCGATGAAGGAGCTTTTAACGGTTTTTGTCCATTTGGCATAGATATGTGGTGTTTTGGCATCGAAATAGCCAAGGAAGCTTATACACGTAGAATTTGACACAGAAGAACAATAAAAAGTGTACACCGAGCAACTTTCAAGGTTTGAAGTTGCTCAACTCTATCTATGGTGGAGCGTCAAGCGGTTTTTGTCCATTTGTCACAGAAAGGTGGTTTTTTGGCATCGAAATAATCTAGGAAGCTTATACTCGTAAAATTTGACATAGAAGAACAATAAAAAGCGTACACCGAGCAACTTTGATGGTCCAAAGTTGCTCACCTCTATCTATGAAGGAGATTTTAACGGTTTTTGTCCATTTGGCATAGATACGTGCTGTTTTGGAATTGAAATAATCTAGGAGGCTTATACTCATAAAATTTGACATAGAAGAACAATAAAAAGTGTACACCAAGCAACTTTCACGGTCCGAAGTTGCTCAACTCTATCTATGGAGGAGCTTTTAACGGTTTTTGTGCATTTGTCATAGAAAAGTGGTGTTTTGGCATCGAAATAATCTAGGAAGCTTATACTCGAAAAATTTGACATAGAAGAACAATAAAAAGTGTATATCGTGCAACTTTGACGGTTCGAAATTGCACAACTCTCTCGATGGAGTTGTTTTTAGTAGTTTTGCCGAATTTAGACCGATATTGTTCTCTTGACAACAAAACAATTTACGAAGCGAATACTAGTAATTTTGGACATAAAGAAACAATAAAAAGTGCATACCGAGCAACTTTCGTGGTTCGAAATTGCTCAACTCTCCTTATGGAGGAGCTTTTATTGGTTTTCATTATTTGTCGTAGAAAGTTGGTGTTTTGGCATCGAAATAATCTAGGAAGTTATACTCGTAAAATTTGACATAGAAGAAGAATAAAATTTGTACACCGAGCAACTTTGGTGGTCCGAAGTTGCTTAACTCTATATATGGAGGAGCTTTTAGCGGTTTTTGTCCATTTGTCGTAGAAAGGTGGTTTTTTAGCATCGAAATAATCTATGAAGCTTATACTCGTAAAATTTGACATAGAAGAACAATAAAAAGTGTACACCGAGCAATTTTGAAGGTCCGAAATTGCTCAACTCTATCTATGAAGGAGCTTTTAACGATTTTTGTCCATTTGTCATAGATATGTGGTGTTTTCGCATCAAAATAGTCAAGGAAGCTTATACTCGTAAAATTTGACACAGAAGAACAATAAAAAGTGTACACCGAGCAACTTTCAAGGTTTGAAGGTCCTCAACTCTATCTATGGTGGAGCGTTTAGCGGTTTTTGTCCATTTGTCACAGAAAGGTGTTTTTTTTGCATCGAAATAATCTAGGAAGCTTATACTCGTAAAATTTGTCATAGAAGAACAATAAAAAGCGTACACCGAGCAACTTTGATGGTCCGAAGTTGCTCAACTCTATCTATGAAGGAGATTTTAACAGTTTTTGTCCATTTGGCATAGATACGTGGTGTTTTAGAATTGACATAATCTAGGAGGCTTATACTCATAAAATTTGACATAGAAGAACAGTAAAAAGCGTACACCGAGCAACTTTGATGGTCCGAAGTTGCTCAACTCTATCTATGGAGGAGCTTTTAACTGTTTTTATGCATTTGTCATAGAAAGGTGGTGTTTTGGCATCGAAATAATCTAGGAAGCTTATACTCGAAAAATTTGACGTAGAAGAACAATAAAAAGTGTATATCGTGCAACTTTGACGGTTCGAAATTTCTCAATTCTCTCGATGGAGTTGTTTTTAATAGTTTTGCCGAATTTAGACCGATATTGTTCTCTTGACAACAAAACAATTTACGAAGCGAATACTATTAATTTTGGACATAAAGAAACAATAAAAAGTGCATACCGAGCAACTTTCGTGGTTCGAAATTGCTCAACTCTCCTTATGGAGGAGCTTTTATTGGTTTTCATTATTTGTCGTAGAAAGTTGGTGTTTCGGCATCGAAATAATCTAGGAAGTTATACTCTTAAAATTTGAAATAGAAGAAGAATTAAATTTGTACACCGAGCAACTTTGGTGGTCTGAAGTTGCTCAACTCTATATATGGAGGAGCATTTAGCGGTTTTTGTCCATTTGTCGTAGAAAGGTGGTTTTTTAGCATCGAAATAATCTATGAAGCTTATACTCGTAAAATTTGACATAGAAGAACAATAAAAAGTGTACACCGAGCAACTTTGAAGGTCCAAAATAGCTCAACTCTATCTATGAAGGAGCTTTTAACGGTTTTTGTCCATTTGGCATAGATATGTGGTGTTTTCGCATCAAAATAGTCAAGGAAGCTTATACTCGTAAAATTTGACACAGAAGAACAATAAAAAGTGTACACCGAGCAACTTTCATGGTCCGAGGTTGCTCAACCTTATCTATGAAGGAGCTTTCAACGGTTCTTGTCCATTTGGCATAGATATGCGGTGTTTTGGCATCGAAATATCATGGAAGCTTATACTCGTAAAATTTGACATAGAAGAACAATAAAAAGTGTACACCGAGCAACTTTCATGGTCCGAAGTTGCTCAACTCTATCTATGGAGGAGCTTTTAACGGTTTTTGTCCATTTGTCATAGAAAGGTGGTGTTTTGGCATCGAAATAATCTAGGAAGCTTATACTCGAAAAATTTGACATAGAAGAACAATAAAAAGTATATATCGTGAAACTTTGATAGTTCGAAATTGCTCAACTCTCTCGATGGAGTTGTTTTGAATAGTTTTGCCGAATTTAGACCGATGTTGTTCTCTTGACAACAAAACAATTTGCGAAGCGAATACTAGTAATTTTGGACATAAAGAAACAATAAAAAGTGCATACCGAGCAACTTTCGTGGTTCGCAATTGCTCAACTCTATCTATGGAGGAGCTTTTAACGGTTTTTATCCATTTATCATAGAAAGTTCGTGTTTCGGCGTAGAAATAATCTAGGAAGCTTATACTCGTAAAATTTCACGTAGAAGAACAATAAAAAGTGTACACCGAGCAACTTTGATGGTCCGAAGTTGCTCAACTCTATCTATGAAGGAGATTTTAATAGTTTTTGTCCATTTGGCACAGAAAGGTGGTTTTTTGGCATCGAAATAAACTAAGAAGCTTATACTCGTAAAATTTGACATAAAAGAACAATAAAAAGCATATACCGAGCAACTTTGATGGTCCGAAGTTGCTCAACTCTATCTATGAAGGAGATTTTAACGGTTTTTGTCCATTTGGCATAGATACGTGGTGTTTTGGAATTGAAATAATCTAGGAGGCTTATACTCATAAAATTGGACATAGAAGAACAATAAAAAGTGTACACCGAGCAACTTTCACGGTCCGAAGTTGCTCAACTCTATCTATGGAGGAGCTTTTTACGGTTTTTGTGCATTTGTCATAGAAAGGTGGTGTTTTGGCATCGAAATAATTTAGGAAGCTTATACTCGAAAAATTTGACATAGAAGAACAATAAAAAGTGTATATCGTGCAACTTTGACGGTTCGAAATTGCATAACTCTCTCGATGGAGTTGTTTTTAATAGTTTTGCCGAATTTAGACCGATATTGTTCTCTTGACAACAAAACAATTTACGAATCGAATACTAGTAAATTTGGACATAAAGAAACAATAAAAAGTGCATATCGAGCAACTTTCGTGGTTCGGAATTGCTCAACTCTCCTTATAGAGGAGCTTTTATTGGTTTTCATTATTTGTCGTAGAAAGTTGGTGTTTCGGCATCGAAATAATCTAGGAAGTTATACTCCTAAAATTTGACATAGAAGAACAATAAAATGTGTACACCGAGCAACTTTGATGGTCCGAAGTTGCTCAACTCTATCTATGAAGGAGCTTTTAATGGTTTTTGTCCATTTTTTATAGAAAGTTGGTGTTTTGGCATCGAAATAATCTAGGAAGCTTAAACTTGTAAAATTTGAAATAGAAGAACAATAAAAAGTTTCCACCAATCAACTTTGATGGTCCGAAGTTGCTCAACTCTATCGATGAAGGAGCTTTTAACGGTTTTTGTCCATTTGGCATAGATATGTGGTGTTTTGGCATCGAAATAGCCAAGGAAGCTTATACACGTAGAATTTGACACAGAAGAACAATAAAAAGTGTACACCGAGCAACTTTCAAGGTTTGAAGTTGCTCAACTCTATCTATGGTGGAGCGTCTAGCGGTTTTTGTCCATTTGTCACAGAAAGGTGGTTTTTTTGCATCGAAATAATCTAGGAAGCTTATACTCGTAAAATTTGACATAGAAGAACAATAAAAAGCGTACACCGAGCAACTTTGATGGTCCGAAGTTGCTCAACTCTATCTATGAAGGAGATTTTAACGGTTTTTGTCCATTTGGCATAGATACGTGGTGTTTTGGAATTGAAATAATCTAGGAGGCTTATACCAATAAAATTTGACATAGAAGAACAATAAAAAGTGTATATCGTGCAACTTTGACGGTTCGAAATTGCACAACTCTCTCGATGGAGTTGTTTTTAGTAGTTTTGCCGAATTTAGACCGATATTGTTCTCTTGACAACAAAACAATTTACGAATCGAATACTAGTAATTTTGGACATAAAGAAACAATAAAAAGTGCATACCGAGCAACTTTCGTCGTTCGAAATTGCTCAACTCTCCTTATGGAGGAGCTTTTATTGGTTTTCATTATTTGTCGTAGAAAGTTGGTGTTTCGGCATCGAAATAATCTAGGAAGTTATACTCTTAAAATTTGAAATAGAAGAAGAATAAAATTTGTACACCGAGCAACTTTGGTGGTCTGAAGTTGCTCAACTCTATATATGGAGGAGCATTTAGCGGTTTTTGTCCATTTGTCGTAGAAAGGTGGTTTTTTAGCATCGAAATAATCTATGAAGCTTATACTCGTAAAATTTGACATAGAAGAACAATAAAAAGTGTACATCGAGCAACTTTGAAGGTCCAAAATAGCTCAACTCTATCTATGAAGGAGCTTTTAACGGTTTTTGTCCATTTGGCATAGATATGTGGTGTTTTCGCATCGAAATAGTCAAGGAAGCTTATACTCGTAAACTTTGACACAGAAGAACAATAAAAAGTGTACACCGAGCAACTTTCAAGGTTTGAAGTTCCCCAACTCTATCTATGGTGGAGCGTTTGGCGGTTTTTGTCCATTTGTCACAGAAAGGTGGTTTTTTGGCATCGAAATAATCTAGGAAGCTTATACTCGTAAAATTTGTCATAGAAGAACAATAAAAAGCGTACACCGAGAAATTTTGATGGTCCGAAGTTGCTCGACTCTATCTATGAAGGAGCTTTCAACAGTTCTTGTCCATTTGGCATAGATATGTGGTGTTTTGGCATCGAAATATCATCGAAGCTTATACTCGTAAAATTTGACATAGAAGAACAATAAAAAGTGTACACCGAGCAACTTTCATGGTCCGAAGTTGCTCAACTCTATCTATGGAGGAGCTTTTAACGGTTTTTGTCCATTTGGCATAGATATGCGGTGTTTTTGCATCGAAATATCATGGAAGCTTATACTCGTAAAATTTGACATAGAAGAACAATAAAAAGTGTACACCGAGCAACTTTCATGCTCTGAAGTTGCTTAACTCTGTCTATGGAGGAGCTTTTAACGGTTTTTGTCCATTTGGCATAGAAAGGTGGTGTTTTGGCATCGAAATAATCTAGGAAGCTTATAATCGTAAAATTTAAAATAGAAGAAAAATAAAAAGTGTACACCGAGCAACTTTGATAGTCCGAAGTTGCTCAACTCTATCTATGAAGGAGCTTTCAACGGTTCTTGTCCATTTGGCATAGATATGTGGTGTTTTTGCATCGAAATATCATGGAAGCTTATACTCGTAAAATTTCACATAGAAGAACAATAAAAAGTGTACACCGAGCAACTTTCATGGTCCGAAGTTGCTCAACACTGTCTATGGAGGAGCTTTTAACGGTTTTTGTCCATTTGTCATAGAAAGGTGGTGTTTTGGCATCGAAATAATCTAGGAAGCTTATACTCGAAAAATTTGATATAGAAGAACAATAAAAAGTATATATCGTGCAACTTTGATAGTTCGAAATTGCTCAACTTTCTCGATGGAGTTGTTTTTAGTAGTTTTGCCGAATTTAGACCGATATTGTTCTCTTGACAACAAAACAATTTACGAAGCGAATACTATTAATTTTGGACATAAAGAAACAATAAAAAGTGCATACCGGGCAACTTTCGTGGTTCGAAATTGCTCAACTCTCCTTATGGAGGAGCTTTTATTGGTTTTCATTATTTGTCGTTGAAAGTTGGTGTTTCGGCATCGAAATAATCTAGGAAGTTATACTCATAAAATTTGACATAGAAGAAGAATAAAATGTGTACACCGAGCAACTTTGATGGTCCGAAGTTGCTCAACTCTATATATGGAGGAGCTTTTAGCGGTTTTTGTCCATTTGACGTATAAAGGTGGTTTTTTGGCATCGAAATAATCTAGGAAGCTTATACTCGTAAAATTTGACATTGAAGAACAATAAAAAGTGTACACCAAGCAACTTTGATGGTCCGAAGTTGCTCAACTCTATCTATGAAGGAGCTTTCAACAGTTCTTGTCCATTTGGCATAGATATGTGGTGTTTTGGCATCGAAATATCATGAAAGCTTATACTCGTAAAATTTCACATAGAAGAACAATAAAAAGTGTACACCGAGCAACTTTCATGGTCCGAAGTTGCTCAACTCTATCTATGGAGGAGCTTTTAACGGTTTTTGTCCATTTGGCATAGATATGCGGTGTTTTGGCATCGAAATATCATGGAAGCTTATACTCGTAAAATTTGACATAGAAGAACAATAAAAAGTGTACACCGAGCAACTTTCATGGTCCGAAGTTGCTCAACTCTATCTATGGAGGAGCTTTTAACGGTTTTTGTCCATTTGGCATAGATATGCGGTGTTTTGGCATCGAAATATCATGGAAGCTTATACTCGTAAAATTTGACATAGAAGAACAATAAAAAGTGTACACCGAGCAACTTTCATGGTCCGAAGTTGCTCAACACTGTCTATGGAGGAGCTTTTAACGGTTTTTGTCCATTTGTCATAGAAAGGTGGTGTTTCGGCATCGAAATAATCTAGGAAGCTTATACTCGAAAAATTTGATATAGAAGAACAATACAAAGTATATATCGTGCAACTTGGATAGTTCGAAATTGCTCAACTTTCTCGATGGAGTTGTTTTTAATAGTTTTGCCGAATTTAGACTGATATTGTTCTCTTAACAAAAAAACAATTTGCGAAGCGAATAATAGTAATTTTGGACATAAAGAAACAATAAAAAGTGCATACCGAGCAACTTTCGTGGTTCGGAATTGCTCAACTTTAGCTATGGAGGAGCTTTTAACGGTTTTTGTCCATTTGCATAGAAATGTAGTGTTTTGGCATCGAAATAATCTAGGAAGCTTATACTCGTAAAATTTGACAAAGAAGAACATTAAAAAATGTACACCGAGCAACTTTCATGGTCCGAAGTTGCTGAACTCTATCTATGGAGGAGCTTTTAACTGTTTTTGTCCATTTGGCATAAAAAGGTGGTTTTTTGGCATCGAAATAATCTAGGAAGCTTATACTCGTAAAATTTGACAGAGAAGAACAATAAAAAGTGTACACCGAGCAACTTTCATGGTCCGAAGTTGCTGAACTCTATCTATGGAGGAGCTTTTAACTGTTTTTGTCCATTTTGCATAGAAATGTGGTGTTTTCGCATGGAAATAATCTGGGAAGCTTATACTCATAAAATTTAACATGGAAGAACAATAAAATTTGTACACCGAGCAACTTTCATGGTCCGAAGTTGCGCAACTCTATCTATGGAGGAGCTTTTAACGATTTTTGTCCATTTGTCATAGAAAGGTGGTGTTTTGGCATCGAAATAATCTAGGAAGTTTATACTCGAAAAATTTGAAATAGAAGAACAATAAAAAGTGTATATCGTGCAACTTCGATAGTTCGAAATTTCTCAACTCTCTCGATGGAGTTGTTTTTAATAGTTTTGCCGAATTTAGACCGATATAATTCTCTTGACAACAAAACAATTTACGAAGCGAATACTAGTAATTTTGGACATAAAGAAACAATAAAAAGTGCATACCGAGCAACTTTCGTGGTTCGGAATTGCTCAACTCTCCTTATGGAGGAGCTTTTATTGGTTTTCATTATTTAACGAAGAAAGTTGGGGTTTTGGCATCGAAATAATCTAGGAAGCTTATACTCCTAAATTTCGACATAGAAGAACAATAAAATGTGTACACCGAGAAACTTTTATGGTCCGAAGTTGCTCAACTCTATCTTTTGAGGAGCTCTAAACGGTTTTTGTCCATTTTTCATAGAAAGTTATTGTTTTGGCATCGAAAAAATCTAGGAAGCTTATACTCGTAAAATTTGACGTAGAAGAACAATAAAAAGTGTACACCGGGCAACTTTCACGGTCTGAAGTTGTCAACTCTATCTATGAAGGAGCTTTTAACGGTTTTTGTCCATATGTCATAGAAATGTGCTGTTTTGGCATCGAAGTAATCTAGGATGCTTATACACGTAAAATTTGGCGTAGAAGAACAACAAAAAGTGTACACCGAGCAACTTTGATGGTTCGAAGTTGCTCAACTCTATCTATGGAGGAGCTTTTAACGGTTTTTGTCCATTTGGCAAAGAAATGTGGTGATTTGGCATCGAAATAATCTAGGAAGCTTATAATCGTAAAATTTGACATAGAACAATAATTAAAAGTGTACATCGAGCAACTTTGACGGTCCGAAGTTGCTCAACTCTATCTATGGAGGAGCTTTTAACAGTTATTGTCCATTTTTCATAGAAAGGTGGTGTTTTGGCATGGAAATAATCTAGGAAGCTTATACTCGAAAAATTTGACATAGAAGAACAATAAAAAGTGTATATCGTGCAACTTTGATAGTTCGAAATTGCTGAACTCTCTCGATGGAGTTGTTTTTAATAGTTTTGCCGAATTTGGACCGATATTGTTCTCTTGACAACAAAACAATTTGCGAAGGGAATACTAGTAATTTTGGACATAAAGAAACAATAAAAAGGGCATACCGAGCAACTTTCGTGGTTCGGAATTGCTCAACTCTATCTATGGAGTAGCTTTTAATGATTTTTATCCATTTGTCATAGAAAGTTGGTGTTTCGGCATCGAAATAATCTAGGAAGCTTATACTCATAAAATTTGACATAGAAGAAAAATAAAAAGTGTACACCGAGCAACTTTCAAGATCCGAAGTTGCTCAACTCTATCTATGGAGGAGCTTTCAACGGTTTTTGTCCATTTGTCATTGAAAGGGGGTGTTTTGGCATGGATATAATCTAGGAAGTTTATACTCGTAAAATTTGACATAGAAGAACAATAAAAAGCGTACACCAAGCAATTTTCATGGTCCGAAGTTGCTCAACTCTATCTATGGAGGAGCTTTTAACAGTTTTTGTCCATTTGGCATAGAAATGTGGTGTTTTGGCATGGAAATAATCTAGGAAGTTTATACTCGTAAAATTTAACATAGAAGAACAATAAAAAGTGTACACCGAGCAACTTTCATGGTCCGAAGTTGCGCAACTCTATCTATGGAGGAGCTTTTAACGGTTTTTTCGATTTGTCATAGAAAGGTGGTGTTTTGGCATCGAAATAATCTAGGAATCTTATACTCAAAAAATTTGACATAGAAGAACAATAAAAAGTGTATATCGTGCAACTTCGATAGTTTGAAATTGCTCAACTCTCTCGATGAAGTTGTTTTTATTAGTTTTGCCGAATTTAGACCGATATTGTTCTCTTGACAACTAAACAATTTATGAAGCGAATACTAGTAATTTTTGACATAAAGAAACAATAAAAAGTGCATACCGAGCAACTTTCGTGGTTCGGAATTGCTCAACTCTCCTTATAGAGGAGCTTTTATTGGTTTTCATTATTTGTCGTAGAAAGTTGGTGTTTTGGCATCGAAATAATCTAGGAAGTTATATTCGTAAAATTTGACATAGAAGAACAATAAAATGTGTACATCGAGCAACTTTGATGGTCCGAAGTTGCTCAACTCTATCTATGGAGGAGCTTTCAACAGTTTTTGTCCATTTGTCATTGAAAGGTGGTGTTTTGGCATGGAATAATCTAGGAAGCTTATACTCGTAAAATTTGACCTAGAAGAACAATAAAAAACGTACACCGAGCAACTTTCATGGTCCAAAGTTGCTCAACTCTATCTATGGAGGAGCTTTTTACGGTTTTTGTCCATTTGTCATAGAAATGTGGTGTTTTGGCATTGAAATAATCTAGGAAGCTTATACTCGTAAAATTTTACATAGAAGAACAATAAAAAGTGTACACCGAGCAACTTTCATGGTCCGAAGTTGCGCAACTCTATCTATGGAGGAGCGTTTAATGGTTTTTTTTTCCATTTGTCATAGTAAGGTGGTGTTTTGGCATCGAAATAATCTAGGAATCTTATACTCAAAAAATTTGACATAGAAGAACAATAAAAAGTGTATATCGTGCAACTTCGATAGTTTGAAATTGCTCAACTCTCTCGATGAAGTTGTTTTTAATAGTTTTGCCGAATTTAGACCGATATTGTTCTCTTGACAACAAAACAATTTACGAAGCGAATACTAGTAATTTTTGACATAAAGAAACAATAAAAAGTGCATACCGAGACACTTTCCTGGTTCGGAATTACTCAACTCTTCTTATGGAGGAGCTTTTATTGGTTTTCATTATTTGTCATAGAAAGTTGGTGTTTTGGCATCGAAATAATCTAGGAAGTTATACTCGTAAAATTTGACATAGAAAAACAATAAAATGTGTACACCAAGCAACTTTGATGGTCCGAAGTTGCTCAACTCTATCTATGGAGGAGCTTTTAATGGTTTTTGTCCATTTTTCATAGAAAGTTGTTGTTTTGGCATCAAAATAATCTAGGAAGCTTATACTCGTAAAATTTGACATAGAAGAACAATAAAAAGTGTACACCGGGCAACTTTCATGATCCGAACTTGTCAACTCTATCTATGAAGGAGCTTTTAACGGTTTTTGTCCATATGACATAGAAATGTGGTGTTTTGGCATCGAAGTAATCTAGGATGCTTATACACGTAAAATTTGGCATAGAAGAACAATAAAAAGTGTACACCGAGCAACTTTGATGGTCCAAAGTTGCTCAACTCTATCTATGGAGGTGCTTTTAACGGTTTTTGTCCATTTGGCATAGAAATGTGGTGATTTGGCATCGAAATAATCTTGGAAGCTTATAATCGTAAAATTTGACATAGAACAACAATAAAAAGTGTACACCGAGCAACTTTGATGGTCCGAAGTCTCTCAACTCTATATATGGAGAAGCTTTTAACAGTTATTGTCCATTTGTCACAGAAAGGTGGTGTTTTGGCATCAAAATAATCTAGGAAGCTTATAATCGTAAAATTTGACATAGAACAACAATAAAAAGCGTACACCGAGCAACTTTCCGGGTCGGAAGTTGCTCAACTCTATCTATGGGGGAGCTTTCAACGGTTTTTGTCCATTTGTCATAGAAAGGCGGTGTTTTGGCATGAAAATAATATAGGAAGCTTATACTCGTAAAATTTGACAAAGAAGAACAATAAAAAGCGTACACCGAGCAACTTTCATGGTCCGAAGTTGTTCAACTCTATCTATGGAGGAGCTGTTAACGGTTTTTGTCCATTTGGCATAGAAATGTGGTGTTTTGGCATCGAAATAATCTAGGAAGCTTATACTCATAAAATTTGACAAAGAAGAACAATAAAAAATGTACACCGAGCAACTTTCATGGTCCGAAGTTGCTCAACTCTATCTATGGAGGAGCTTTTAACGGTTTTTGTCCATTTGTTATAGAAAGGTGGTGTTTTGGCATCGAAATAATCTAGGAAGCTTATACTCGAAAAATTTGACATAGAAGAACAATAAAAAGTGTACACCAAGCAACTTTCATGGTCCGAAGTTGTCAACTCTATCAATGCAGGAGCTTTTAACGGTTTTTGTCCTTATGTCATAGAAATGTAGTGTTTTTGAATTTAAATAATCTAGGAGGCTTATACTCATAAAATTTGACATGGAACAACAATAAAAAGTGTACACCGAGCAACTTTGATGGTCCGAAGTTGCTGAACTCTATCTATGGAGGAGCTTTTAACTGTTATTGTCCTTTTGTCATAGAAAGGTGGTGTTTTGGCATCGAAATAATCTAGGAAGCTTATACTCGAAAAATTTCACATAGAAGAAAAATAAAAAGTGTATATCGTGCAACTTTGATAGTTCGAAATTGCTCAACTCTCTCGATGGAGTTGTTTTTAATAGTTTTGCCGAATTTAGACCGATATTGTTCTCTTGACAACAAAACAATTTACAAAGCGAATACTAGTAATTTTGAACATAAAGAAAAAGTAAAAAGAGCATACCAAGCAACTTTCTTGGTTCGGAATTGCTCAACTCTATCTAAGGAGTAGCTTTTAATGATTTTATCCATTTGTCATAGAAAGTTGGTGTTTCGGCATCGAAATAATCTAGGAAGCTTATACTCGTAAAATTTGACATAGAAGAACAATAAAAAGTGTACACCGAGAAACATTCAAGGTCCGAAGTTGCTCAACTCTATCTATGGAGGAGCTTTTAACGGTTTTTGTGCATTTGTCATAGAAAAGTGGTGTTTTCGCATTGAAATAAACTAGGAAGCTTATGCTCGTAAATTTTGACATAGAAGAACAATAAAAAGTATACACCGAGTAACTTTCATGGTCCGAAGTTGCTCAACTCTATCTATGGAGGAGCTTTTAACGGTTTTTGTCTATTTGGCATAGAAATGTGGTGATTTGGCATCGAAATAATCTTGGAAGCTTATAATCGTAAAATTTGACATAGAACAAAAATAAAAAGTGTACACCGAGCAACTTTGATGGTCCGAAGTTGCTCAACTCTATCTATGAAGGAGATTTTAACGGTTTTTGTCTATTTGGCATAGATACGTGGACTTTTGGAATTGAAATAATCTAGGAGGCTTATACTTATAAAATTTGACATAGAAAAACCATAAAAAGTGTACACCGAGCAACTTTCAAGGTTAGAAGTTGCTCAACTCTATCTATGGGAAGCTTTCAACGGTTTTTCTCTATTTGTCATGGAAAGGAGGTGTTTTGGCATGGAAATAATCAAGGAAGCTTATACTCGTAAAATTTGACAAATCAGAACAATAAAAAGCGTACACCGAGCAACTTTCATGGTCCGAAGTTGCTCAACTCTATCTATGGTGGAGCTTTTAATGGTTTTTTTCCATTTGTCATAGAAAGGTGGTGTTTTGGCATTGAAATAATCTAGGAATCTTATACTCAAAAAATTTGACATAGAAGAACAATAAAAAGTGTATATCGTGCAACTTCGATAGTTTGAAATTGCTCAACTCTCTCGATGAAGTTGTTTTTATTAGTTTTGCCGAATTTAGACCGATATTGTTCTCTTGACAACAAAACAATTTACGAAGCGAATACTAGTAATTTTTGACATAAAGAAACAATAAAAAGTGCATACCGAGCAACTTTCGTGGTTCGGAATTGCTCAATTCTCCTTGTAGAGGAGCTTTTATTGGTTTTCATTATTTTTCGTAGAAAGTTGGTGTTTTGGCATCGAAATAATCTAGGAAGTTATATTCGTAAAATTTGACATAGAAGAACAATAAAATGTGTACATCGAGCAACTTTGATGGTCCGAAGTTACTCAACTCTATCTATGGAAGAGCTTTCAACAGTTTTTGTCCATTTGTCATTGAAAGGTGGTGTTTTGGCATCGAAATAATCTAGGAAGCTTATACTCGTAAAATTTGACAAAGAAGAACAATAAAAAGCGTACACCGAGCAACTTTCATGGTCCGAAGTTGCTCAACTCTATCTATGGAGGAGCTTTTAACGGTTTTTGTGCATTTGTCATAGAAAAGTGGTGTTTTCGCATCGAAATAAACTAGGAAGCTTATGCTCGTAAATTTTGACATAGACGAACAATAAAAAGTATACACCGAGTAACTTTCATGGTCCGAAGTTGCTCAACTCTATCTATGGAGGAGCTTTTAACGGTTTTTATCCATTTGGCATAGAAATGTGGTGATTTGGCATCGAAATAATCTTGGAAGCTTATAATCGTAAAATTTGACATAGAACAAAAATAAAAAGTGTACACCGAGCAACTTTGATGGTCCGAAGTTGCTCAACTCTATCTATGAAGGAGATTTTAACGGTTTTTGTCTATTTGGCATAGATACGTGGAGTTTTGGAATTGAAATAATCTAGGAGGCTTATACTTATAAAATTTGACATAGAAAAACCATAAAAAGTGTACACCGAGCAACTTTCAAGGTTAGAAGTTGCTCAACTCTATCTATGGGAAGCTTTCAACGGTTTTTGTCAATTTGTCATAGAAAGGAGGTGTTTTGGCATGGAAATAATCAAGGAAGCTTATACTCGTAAAATTTGACAAATCAGAACAATAAAAAGCGTACACCGAGCAACTTTCATGGTCCGAAGTTGCTCAACTCTATCTATGGAGGAGCTTTTAATGGTTTTTTTCCATTTGTCATAGAAAGGTGGTGTTTTGGCATCGAAATAATCTAGGAATCTTATACTCAAAAAATTTGACATAGAAGAACAATAAAAAGTGTATATCGTGCAACTTCGATAGTTTGAAATTGCTCAACTCTCTCGATGAAGTTGTTTTTATTAGTTTTGCCGAATTTAGACCGATATTGTTCTCTTGACAACAAAACAATTTACGAAGCGAATACTAGTAATTTTTGACATAAAGAAACAATAAAAGTGCATACCGAGCAACTTTCGTGGTTCGGAATTGCTCAATTCTCCTTATAGAGGAGCTTTTATTGGTTTTCATTATTTGTCGTAGAAAGTTGGTGTTTTGGCATCGAAATAATCTAGGAAGTTATATTCGTAAAATTTGACATAGAAGAACAATAAAATGTGTACATCGAGCAACTTTGATGGTCCGAAGTTGCTCAACTCTATCTATGGAAGAGCTTTCAACAGTTTTTGTCCATTTGTCATTGAAAGGTGGTGTTTTGGCATCGAAATAATCTAGGAAGCTTATACTCGTAAAATTTGACAAAGAAGAACAATAAAAAGCGTACACCGAGCAACTTTCATGGTCCGAAGTTGCTCAACTCTATCTATGGAGGAGCTTTTAACGGTTTTTTTCCATTTGTCATAGAAAGGTGGTGTTTTGGCATCGAAATAATCTAGGAATCTTATACTCAAAAAATTTGACATAGAAGAACAATAAAAAGTTTATATCGTGCAACTTCGATAGTTTGAAATTGCTCAACTCTCTCGATGAAGTTGTTTTTATTAGTTTTGCCGAATTTAGACCGATATTGTTCTCTTGACAAGAAAACAATTTACGAAGCGAATACTAGTAATTTTTGACATAAAGAAACAATAAAAAGTGCATACCGAGCAACTTTCGTGGTTCGGAATTGCTCAACTCTCCTTATAGAGGAGCTTTTATTGGTTTTCATTATTTGTCGTAGAAAGTTGGTGTTTTGGCATCGAAATAATCTAGGAAGTTATATTCGTAAAATTTGACATAGAAGAACAATAAAATGTGTACATCGAGCAACTTTGATGGTCCGAAGTTGCTCAACTCTATCTATGGAAGAGCTTTCAACAGTTTTTGTCCATTTGTCATTGAAAGGTGGTGTTTTGGCATCGAAATAATCTAGGAAGCTTATACTCGTAAAATTTGACAAAGAAGAACAATAAAAAGCGTACACCGAGCAACTTTCATGGTCCGAAGTTGCTCAACTCTATCTATGGAGGAGCTTTTAACGGTTTTTTCCATTTGTCATAGAAAGGTGGTGTTTTGGCATCGAAATAATCTAGGAATCTTATACTCAAAAAATTTGACATAGAAGAACAATAAAAAGTGTATATCGTGCAACTTCGATAGTTTGAAATTGCTCAACTCTCTCGATGAAGTTGTTTTTATTAGTTTTGCCGAATTTAGACCGATATTGTTCTCTTGACAAGAAAACAATTTACGAAGCGAATACTAGTAATTTTTGACATAAAGAAACAATAAAAAGTGCATACCGAGCAACTTTCGTGGTTCGGAATTGCTCAACTCTCCTTATAGAGGAGCTTTTATTGGTTTTCATTATTTGTCGTAGAAAGTTGGTGTTTTGGCATCGAAATAATCTAAGAAGTTATATTCGTAAAATTTGAGATAGAAGAACAATAAAATGTGTACATCGAGCAACTTTGATGGTCCGAAGTTGCTCAACTCTATCTATGGAAGTGCTTTCAACAGTTTTTGTCCATTTGTCATTGAAAGGTGGTGTTTTGGCATGGAAATAATCTAGGAAGCTCATACTCGTAAAATTTGACCTAGAAGAACAATAAAAAGCGTACACCGAGCAACTTTCATGGTCCGAAGTTGCTCAACTCTATCTATGGAGGAGCTTTTAACGGTTTTTGTCCATTTGGCATAGAAATGTGGTGTTTTGGCATTGAAATAATCTAGGAAGCTTATACTCGTAAAATTTTACATAGAAGAACAATAAAAAGTATACACCGAGCAACTTTCATGGTCCGAAGTTGCGCAACTCTATCTATGGAGGAGCTTTTAACGGTTTTTTTTTTCCATTTGTCATAGAAAGGTGGTGTTTTGGCATCGAAATAATCTAGGAATCTTATACTCAAACAATTTGACATAGAAGAACAATAAAAAGTGTATATCGTGCAACTTCGATAGTTTGAAATTGCTCAACTCTCTCGATGAAGTTGTTTTTAATAGTTTTGCCGAATTTAGACCGATATTGTTCTCTTGACAACAAAACAATTTACGAAGCGAATACTAGTAATTTTTGACATAGAGAAACAATAAAAAGTGCATACCGAGCAACTTTCGTGGTTCGGAATTGCTCAACTCTCCTTATGGAGGAGCTTTTATTGGTTTTCATTATTTGTCATAAAAAGTTGGTGTTTTGGCATCGAAATAATCTCGGAAGTTATATTCGTAAAATTTGACATAGAAGAACAATAAAATGTGTACATCGAGCAACTTTGATGGTCTGAAGTTGCTCAACTCTATCTATGGAGGAGCTTTCAACAGTTTTTGTCCATTTGTCATTGAAAGGTGGTGTTTTGGCATGGAAATAATCTAGGAAGCTTATACTCGTAAAATTTGACCTAGAAGAACGATAAAAAGCGTACACCGAGCAACTTTCATGGTCCGAAGTTGCTCAACTCTATCTATGGAGGAGCTTTTAACGGTTTTTTTCTTTCCATTTGTCATAGAAAGGTGGTGTTTTGGCATCGAAATAATCAAGGAAGCTTATAATCGTAAAATTTGACATAGAACAACAATAAAAATCGTACACCGAGCGACTTTCATGGTGGGAAGTTGCTCAACTCTATCTATGGGGGAGCTTTCAACGGTTTTTGTCCATTTGGCATAGATATGTGGTGTTTTGGCATCGAAATAATCTAGGAAGCTTATACTCGAAAAATTTCACATAGAAGAACAATAAAAAGTGTATATCGTGCAACTTTGATAGTTCGAAATTGCTCAACTCTCTCGATGGAGTTGTTTTTAATAGTTTTGCAGAATTTAGACCGATATTGTTCTCTTGACAACAAAACAATTTACAAAGCGAATACTAGTAATTTTGGAAATAAAGAAAAAGTAAAAAGAGCATACCAAGCAACTTTCTTGGTTCGGAATTGCTCAACTCTATCTAAGGAGTAGCTTTTAATGATTTTATCCATTTGTCATAGAAAGTTGGTGTTTCGGCATCGAAATATTCTAGGAAGCTTATACTCGTAAAATTTGACATAGAAGAACAATAAAAAGTGTACACCGAGCAACATTCAAGGTCCGAAGTTGCTCAACTCTATCTATGGAGGAGCTTTTAACGGTTTTTGTGCATTTGTCATAGAAAAGTGGTGTTTTCGTATCGAAATAATCTAGGAAGCTTATACTCGTAAATTTTGACATAGAAGAACAATAAAAAGTATACACCGAGCAACTTTCATGGTCCGAAGTTGCTCAACTCTATCTATGGAGGAGCTTTTAACGGTTTTTGTCCATTTGGCATAGAAATGCGGTGATTTGGCATCGAAATAATCTAGGAAGCTTATAATCGTAAAATTTGACATAGAACAAAAATAAAAAGTGTACACCGAGCAACTTTGATGGTCAGAAGTTGCTCAACTCTATCTATGAAGGAGATTTTAACGGTTTTTGTCCATTTGGCATAGATATGTGGTGTTTTGCAATTGAAATAATCTAGGAGGCTTATACTCATAAAATTTGACATAGAAAAACCATAAAAAGTGTAAACCGAGCAACTTTCAAGGTCAGAAGTTGCTCAACTCTATCTATGGGGGAGCTTTCAACGGTTTTTGTCCATTTGTCATAGAAAGGAGGTGTTTTGGCATGGAAATAATCTAGGTAGCTTATACTCGTAAAATTTGACAAAGAAGAACAATAAAAAGCGTACACCCAGCAACTTTCATGGTCCGAAGTTGCTCAACTCTATCTATGGAGGAGCTTTTAACGGTTTTTGTCCATTTGGCATAGAAATGTGGTGTTTAGGCATCGAAGTAATCTAGGATGCTTATACATGTTAAATTTGACATAGAAGAACAATGAAAAGTGTTCACCGAGCAACTTTGTTGGTCCGAAGTTGCTCAACTCTATCTATGAAGGAGCTTTTAACGGTTTTTGTCCATTTGGCATAGATATGTGGTGTTTTGGCATCGAAATAATCTAGGAATCTTATACTCAAAAAATTTGACATAGAAGAACAATAAAAAGTGTATATCGTGCAACTTCGATAGTTTGAAATTGCTCAACTCTCTCGATGAAGTTGTTTTTATTAGTTTTGCCGAATTTAGACCGATATTGTTCTCTTGACAAGAAAACAATTTACGAAGCGAATACTAGTAATTTTTGACATAAAGAAACAATAAAAAGTGCATACCGAGCAACTTTCGTGGTTCGGAATTGCTCAACTCTCCTTATAGAGGAGCTTTTATTGGTTTTCATTATTTGTCGTAGAAAGTTGGTGTTTTGGCATCGAAATAATCTAAGAAGTTATATTCGTAAAATTTGAGATAGAAGAACAATAAAATGTGTACATCGAGCAACTTTGATGGTCCGAAGTTGCTCAACTCTATCTATGGAAGTGCTTTCAACAGTTTTTGTCCATTTGTCATTGAAAGGTGGTGTTTTGGCATGGAAATAATCTAGGAAGCTCATACTCGTAAAATTTGACCTAGAAGAACAATAAAAAGCGTACACCGAGCAACTTTCATGGTCCGAAGTTGCTCAACTCTATCTATGGAGGAGCTTTTAACGGTTTTTGTCCATTTGGCATAGAAATGTGGTGTTTTGGCATTGAAATAATCTAGGAAGCTTATACTCGTAAAATTTTACATAGAAGAACAATAAAAAGTATACACCGAGCAACTTTCATGGTCCGAAGTTGCGCAACTCTATCTATGGAGGAGCTTTTAACGGTTTTTTTTTTTTCCATTTGTCATAGAAAGGTGGTGTTTTGGCATCGAAATAATCTAGGAATCTTATACTCAAACAATTTGACATAGAAGAACAATAAAAAGTGTATATCGTGCAACTTCGATAGTTTGAAATTGCTCAACTCTCTCGATGAAGTTGTTTTTAATAGTTTTGCCGAATTTAGACCGATATTGTTCTCTTGACAACAAAACAATTTACGAAGCGAATACTAGTAATTTTTGACATAGAGAAACAATAAAAAGTGCATACCGAGCAACTTTCGTGGTTCGGAATTGCTCAACTCTCCTTATGGAGGAGCTTTTATTGGTTTTCATTATTTGTCATAAAAAGTTGGTGTTTTGGCATCGAAATAATCTCGGAAGTTATATTCGTAAAATTTGACATAGAAGAACAATAAAATGTGTACATCGAGCAACTTTGATGGTCTGAAGTTGCTCAACTCTATCTATGGAGGAGCTTTCAACAGTTTTTGTCCATTTGTCATTGAAAGGTGGTGTTTTGGCATGGAAATAATCTAGGAAGCTTATACTCGTAAAATTTGACCTAGAAGAACGATAAAAAGCGTACACCGAGCAACTTTCATGGTCCGAAGTTGCTCAACTCTATCTATGGAGGAGCTTTTAACGGTTTTTTTTCTTTCCATTTGTCATAGAAAGGTGGTGTTTTGGCATCGAAATAATCAAGGAAGCTTATAATCGTAAAATTTGACATAGAACAACAATAAAAATCGTACACCGAGCGACTTTCATGGTGGGAAGTTGCTCAACTCTATCTATGGGGGAGCTTTCAACGGTTTTTGTCCATTTGGCATAGATATGTGGTGTTTTGGCATCGAAATAATCTAGGAAGCTTATACTCGAAAAATTTCACATAGAAGAACAATAAAAAGTGTATATCGTGCAACTTTGATAGTTCGAAATTGCTCAACTCTCTCGATGGAGTTGTTTTTAATAGTTTTGCAGAATTTAGACCGATATTGTTCTCTTGACAACAAAACAATTTACAAAGCGAATACTAGTAATTTTGGAAATAAAGAAAAAGTAAAAAGAGCATACCAAGCAACTTTCTTGGTTCGGAATTGCTCAACTCTATCTAAGGAGTAGCTTTTAATGATTTTATCCATTTGTCATAGAAAGTTGGTGTTTCGGCATCGAAATATTCTAGGAAGCTTATACTCGTAAAATTTGACATAGAAGAACAATAAAAAGTGTACACCGAGCAACATTCAAGGTCCGAAGTTGCTCAACTCTATCTATGGAGGAGCTTTTAACGGTTTTTGTGCATTTGTCATAGAAAAGTGGTGTTTTCGTATCGAAATAATCTAGGAAGCTTATACTCGTAAATTTTGACATAGAAGAACAATAAAAAGTATACACCGAGCAACTTTCATGGTCCGAAGTTGCTCAACTCTATCTATGGAGGAGCTTTTAACGGTTTTTGTCCATTTGGCATAGAAATGCGGTGATTTGGCATCGAAATAATCTAGGAAGCTTATAATCGTAAAATTTGACATAGAACAAAAATAAAAAGTGTACACCGAGCAACTTTGATGGTCAGAAGTTGCTCAACTCTATCTATGAAGGAGATTTTAACGGTTTTTGTCCATTTGGCATAGATATGTGGTGTTTTGCAATTGAAATAATCTAGGAGGCTTATACTCATAAAATTTGACATAGAAAAACCATAAAAAGTGTAAACCGAGCAACTTTCAAGGTCAGAAGTTGCTCAACTCTATCTATGGGGGAGCTTTCAACGGTTTTTGTCCATTTGTCATAGAAAGGAGGTGTTTTGGCATGGAAATAATCTAGGTAGCTTATACTCGTAAAATTTGACAAAGAAGAACAATAAAAAGCGTACACCCAGCAACTTTCATGGTCCGAAGTTGCTCAACTCTATCTATGGAGGAGCTTTTAACGGTTTTTGTCCATTTGGCATAGAAATGTGGTGTTTAGGCATCGAAGTAATCTAGGATGCTTATACATGTTAAATTTGACATAGAAGAACAATGAAAAGTGTTCACCGAGCAACTTTGTTGGTCCGAAGTTGCTCAACTCTATCTATGAAGGAGCTTTTAACGGTTTTTGTCCATTTGGCATAGATATGTGGTGTTTTGGCATCGAAATAATATAGGAAGCTTATATCCGAAAAATTTGACATAGAAGAACAATAAAAAGTGTACACCGAGCAACTTTGATGGTCCGAAGTTGCTCAACTCTATTTATGGAGGAGCTTTTAACTGTTAATGTCCATTTGTCATAGAAAGGTGGTGTTTTGGCATCGAAATAATCTAGGAAGCTTATACTCGAAAAATTTGACATAGAAGAACAATAAAAAGTGTATATCGTGCAACTTTGATAGTTCGAAATTTCTCAACTCTCTCGATGGAGTTGTTTTTAATAGTTTTGCCGAATTTAGTCCGATATTGTTCTCTTGACAACAAAACAATTTGCGAAGCGAATACTAGTAATTTTGGACATAAAAAAACAATAAAAACTGCATACCGAGCAACTTTCGTGGTTCAGAATTGCTCAACTCTATCTATGGAAGAGCTTTTAACGGTTTTTCTCCATTTGTCATAGAAAGTTGGTGTTTCGGCATCGAAATAATCTAGGAAGCTTATACTCGTAAAATTTGACATAGAAGTACAATAAAAAGTGTACACCGAGCAACTTTAAAGGTCCGAAGTTGCTCAACTCTATCTATGGAGGAGCTTTTAACGGTTTTTGTGCATTTGTCATAGAAAGGTGGTGTTTTGGCATCGAAATAATCTAGGAAGCTTATACTCGTAAATTTTGACATAGAAGAACAATAAAAGTGTACACCGAGCAACTTTCATGGTCCGAAGTTGCTCAACTCTATCTATGGAGGAGCTTTGAACGGTTTTTGTCCATTTGGCATAGAAATGTGGTGATTTTTCGTCGAAATAATCTACGAAGCTTATAATCGTAAAATTTTACATAGAACAACAATAAAAAGTCTACACCGAGCAACTTTGATGATCCGAAGTTGCTCAACTCTATCTATGAAGGAGATTTTAACAGTTTTTGTCCTTTTGGCATAGATACGTGGTGTTTTGGAATTGAAATAATCTAGGAGGTTTATACTCATAAAATTTGACAAAGAAGAACAATAAAAAGTGTACACCGAGCAACTTTCAAGGTCCGAAGTTGCTCAACTCTATCTATGGGGAAGCTTTCAACGGTTTTTGTCCATTTGTCAATGAAAGGTGGTGTTTTGGCATGGAAATAATATAGGAAGCTTATACTCGTAAAATTTGACATAGAAGAACAATAAAAAGCGTACACCGAGCAACTTTCATGGTCCGAAGTTGTTCAACTCTATCTATGGAGGGGCTTTTAACGGTTTTTTTTCCATTTGACATAGAAATGTGGTGTTTTGGCATCGAAATAATCTAGGAAGCTTATACTCCTAAAATTTGACAAAGAAGAACAATAAAATATTTACACCGAGAAACTTTCACGGTCCGAAGTTGCTCAACTCTCTCTATGGAGGAGCTTTTAATGGTTTTTGTCCATTTGTCATAGAAAGGTGGTGTTTTGGCATCGAAATAATCTAGGAAGCTTATGCTCGAAAAATTTGACATAGAAGAACAATAAAAAGTGTACACCAAGCAACTTTCATGGTCCTAAGTTGTCAACTCTATCTATGCAGGAGCTTTTAACGGTTTTTGTCCATACGTCATAGAAACGTGGTGTTTTAGAATTGAAATAATCTAGGAGGCTTATACTCATAAAATTTGACATGGAACAACAATAAAAAGTGTACGCCGAGCAACTTTGATGGTCCGAAGTTGCTCAACTCTTTCTATGGAGGAGCTTTTAACTGTTATTGTCCATTTGTCATAGAAAGGTAGTGTTTTGGCATCGAAATAATCTAGGAAGCTTATACTCGAAAAATTTGACATAGAAGAACAATAAAAAGTGTATATCGTGCAATTTTGATAGTTCGAAGTTGCTCAACTCTCTTGACAACAAAACAATTTGCGAAGCGAATACTAGTAATTTTGGACATAAAGAAAAAGTAAAAATGGCATACCGAGCAACTTTCGTGGTTCGGAATTGGTCAACTCTATCTATAGAGTAGCTATTAATGATTTTTATCCATTTGGCATAGAAAGTTGGTGTTTCGGCATCAAAATAATCTAGGAAGCTTATACTTGTAAAATTTGACATAGAAGAACAATAAAAAGTGTACACCGAGCAACTTTCAAGGTCCGAAGTTGCTCAACTCTATCTATGGAGGAGCTTTTAACGGTTTTTGTGCATTTGTCATAGAAAGGTGGTGTTTTCGCATAGAAATAATCTAGGAAGCTTATACACGTAAAATTTGACATAGAAAAATAATAAAAACTGTACACCGAACAACTTTCATGGTCCGAAGTTGCTCAACTCTATCTATGGAGGAGCTTTTAACGTTTTTTGTCCATTTGGCATAGAAATGTGGTGATTTGGCATCGAAATAATCTAGGAAGCTTATAATCGTAAAATTTGACATAGAAGAACAATAAAAAGTGTACACCGAGCAACTTAGATGGTCCGAAGTTGCTCAACTCTATCTATGATGGAGATTTTAACGGTTTTTGTCCATTTGGCATAGATACGTGATGTTTTGGAATTGAAATAATCTAGGAGGCTTATACTCATAAAATTTGAAATAGAAGAACCATAAAAAGTGTACAACGAGCAACTTTCAAGGTTCGAAGTTGCTCAACTCTATCAATGGGGGAGCTTTCAACGGTTTTTGTCCATTTGTCATAGAAAGGTGGTGTTTTGGCATGGAAATAATCTAGGAAGCTTTTACTCGTAAAATTGTACAAAGAAGAACAATAAAAAGCGTACACCGAGCAACTTTCATGGTCCGAAGTTGCTCAACTCTATCTATGGAGGAGCTTTTAACGGTTTTTGTCCATTTGGCATAGAAATGTGGTGTTTAGGCATCGAAGTAATCTAGGATGCTTATACACAAAAAATTTGACATAGAAGAACAATAAAAAGTGTTCACCGAGCAACTTTGTTGGTCCGAAGTTGCTCAACTCTTTCTATGACGGAGCTTTTAACGGTTTTTGTCCATTTGGCATAGATATTTGTTCTTTTGGCATCGAAATATTCTACGAAGCTTATACTCGAAAAATTTGACATAGAAGAACAAAAAAAAGTGTACACCGAGTAACTTTGATGGTCCGAAGTTGCTCAACTCTATCTATGGAGGAGCTTTAACTGTTATTGTCCATTTGTCATAGAAATGTGGTGTTTTGGCATGGAAATAATCTAGGAAGCTTATACTCGAAAAATTTGACATAGAATAACATTAAAAAGTGTATTTCTTGCAACTTTGATAGTTCGAAATTGCTCAAATCTCTCGATGGAGTTGTTTTTAATAGTTTTGCCGAATTTAGACCGATATTGTTCTCTTGAATACAAAACAATTTGCGAAGCGAATACTAGTAATTTTGGACATAAAGAAACAATAAAAAGTGCATACCGAGCAACTTTTGTGGTTCGAAATTGCTCAACTCTATCTATGGAGGGGCTTTTAACGGTTATTATCCATTTGTGAAAGAAAGTTGGTGTTTCGGCAACGAAATAATCTAGGAAGCTTATACTCATAAATTTGACATAGAAGTACAATAAAAAGTGTACACCGAGCAACTTTCAAGGTCCGAAGTTGCTCAACTCTATTTATGGAGGAGCTTTTAACGGTTTTTGTGCATTTGTCATAGAAAGGTGGTGTTTTGGCATCGAAATAATCTAGGAAGCTTATACTCGTAAATTTTGACATAGAAAAAAAAATAAAATGCGTGCACCGGGCAACTTTGATGGTCCGAAGTTGCTCAACTCTATCTATGAAGGAGATTTAAACGGTTTTTGTCCATTTGGCATAGATACGTGGTTTTTAGGAATTGAAATAATCTAGGAGGTTTATACTCATAAAATTTGACAAAGAAGAACAATAAAAATTGTACACCGAGCAACTTTCAAGGTCCGAAGTTGCTCAACTGTATCTATGGGGGAGCTTTCAACGGTTTTTGTCCATATGTCATTGAAAGGTGTTGTCTTGGCATGGAAATAATCTAGGAAGCTTATACTCGTAAAATTTAACATAGAACAACAATAAAAAGCGTACACCGAGCAACTTTCCGGGTCGGAAGTTGCTCAACTCTATCTATGGGGGAGCTTTCAACGGTTTTTGTCCATTTGTCATAGAAAGGCGGTGTTTTGGCATGAAAATAATATAGGAAGCTTATACTCGTAAAATTTGACAAAGAAGAACAATAAAAAGCGTACACCGAGCAACTTTCATGGTCCGAAGTTGTTCAACTCTATCTATGGAGGAGCTGTTAACGGTTTTTGTCCATTTGGCATAGAAATGTGGTGTTTTGGCATCGAAATAATCTAGGAAGCTTATACTCATAAAATTTGACAAAGAAGAACAATAAAAAATGTACACCGAGCAACTTTCATGGTCCGAAGTTGCTCAACTCTATCTATGGAGGAGCTTTTAACGGTTTTTGTCCATTTGTTATAGAAAGGTGGTGTTTTGGCATCGAAATAATCTAGGAAGCTTATACTCGAAAAATTTGACATAGAAGAACAATAAAAAGTGTACACCAAGCAACTTTCATGGTCCGAAGTTGTCAACTCTATCAATGCAGAAGCTTTTAACGGTTTTTGTCCTTATGTCATAGAAATGTAGTGTTTTTGAATTTAAATAATCTAGGAGGCTTATACTCATAAAATTTGACATGGAACAACAATAAAAAGTGTACACCGAGCAACTTTGATGGTCCGAAGTTGCTGAACTCTATCTATGGAGGAGCTTTTAACTGTTATTGTCCTTTTGTCATAGAAAGGTGGTGTTTTGGCATCGAAATAATCTAGGAAGCTTATACTCGAAAAATTTCACATAGAAGAAAAATAAAAAGTGTATATCGTGCAACTTTGATAGTTCGAAATTGCTCAACTCTCTCGATGGAGTTGTTTTTAATAGTTTTGCCGAATTTAGACCGATATTGTTCTCTTGACAACAAAACAATTTACAAAGCGAATACTAGTAATTTTGAACATAAAGAAAAAGTAAAAAGAGCATACCAAGCAACTTTCTTGGTTCGGAATTGCTCAACTCTATCTAAGGAGTAGCTTTTAATGATTTTATCCATTTGTCATAGAAAGTTGGTGTTTCGGCATCGAAATAATCTAGGAAGCTTATACTCGTAAAATTTGACATAGAAGAACAATAAAAAGTGTACACCGAGAAACATTCAAGGTCCGAAGTTGCTCAACTCTATCTATGGAGGAGCTTTTAACGGTTTTTGTGCATTTGTCATAGAAAAGTGGTGTTTTGGCATCGAAATAAACTAGGAAGCTTATGCTCGTAAATTTTGACATAGAAGAACAATAAAAAGTATACACCGAGTAACTTTCATGGTCCGAAGTTGCTCAACTCTATCTATGGAGGAGCTTTTAACGGTTTTTATCCATTTGGCATAGAAATGTGGTGATTTGGCATCGAAATAATCTTGGAAGCTTATAATCGTAAAATTTGACATAGAACAAAAATAAAAAGTGTACACCGAGCAACTTTGATGGTCCGAAGTTGCTCAACTCTATCTATGAAGGAGATTTTAACGGTTTTTGTCTATTTGGCATAGATACGTGGACTTTTGGAATTGAAATAATCTAGGAGGCTTATACTTATAAAATTTGACATAGAAAAACCATAAAAAGTGTACACCGAGCAACTTTCAAGGTTAGAAGTTGCTCAACTCTATCTATGGGAAGCTTTCAACGGTTTTTCTCTATTTGTCATGGAAAGGAGGTGTTTTGGCATGGAAATAATCAAGGAAGCTTATACTCGTAAAATTTGACAAATCAGAACAATAAAAAGCGTACACCGAGCAACTTTCATGGTCCGAAGTTGCTCAACTCTATCTATGGAGGAGCTTTTAATGGTTTTTTTCCATTTGTCATAGAAAGGTGGTGTTTTGGCATTGAAATAATCTAGGAATCTTATACTCAAAAAATTTGACATAGAAGAACAATAAAAAGTGTATATCGTGCAACTTCGATAGTTTGAAATTGCTCAACTCTCTCGATGAAGTTGTTTTTATTAGTTTTGCCGAATTTAGACTGATATTGTTCTCTTGACAACAAAACAATTTACGAAGCGAATACTAGTAATTTTTGACATAAAGAAACAATAAAAAGTGCATACCGAGCAACTTTCGTGGTTCGGAATTGCTCAATTCTCCTTGTAGAGGAGCTTTTATTGGTTTTCATTATTTGTCGTAGAAAGTTGGTGTTTTGGCATCGAAATAATCTAGGAAGTTATATTCGTAAAATTTGACATAGAAGAACAATAAAATGTGTACATCGAGCAACTTTGATGGTCCGAAGTTGCTCAACTCTATCTATGGAAGAGCTTTCAACAGTTTTTGTCCATTTGTCATTGAAAGGTGGTGTTTTGGCATCGAAATAATCTAGGAAGCTTATACTCGTAAAATTTGACAAAGAAGAACAATAAAAAGCGTACACCGAGCAACTTTCATGGTCCGAAGTTGCTCAACTCTATCTATGGAGGAGCTTTTAACGGTTTTTTTCCATTTGTCATAGAAAGGTGGTGTTTTGGCATCGAAATAATCTAGGAATCTTATACTCAAAAAATTTGACATAGAAGAACAATAAAAAGTTTATATCGTGCAACTTCGATAGTTTGAAATTGCTCAACTCTCTCGATGAAGTTGTTTTTATTAGTTTTGCCGAATTTAGACCGATATTGTTCTCTTGACAAGAAAACAATTTACGAAGCGAATACTAGTAATTTTTGACATAAAGAAACAATAAAAAGTGCATACCGAGCAACTTTCGTGGTTCGGAATTGCTCAACTCTCCTTATAGAGGAGCTTTTATTGGTTTTCATTATTTGTCGTAGAAAGTTGGTGTTTTGGCATCGAAATAATCTAGGAAGTTATATTCGTAAAATTTGACATAGAAGAACAATAAAATGTGTACATCGAGCAACTTTGATGGTCCGAAGTTGCTCAACTCTATCTATGGAAGAGCTTTCAACAGTTTTTGTCCATTTGTCATTGAAAGGTGGTGTTTTGGCATCGAAATAATCTAGGAAGCTTATACTCGTAAAATTTGACAAAGAAGAACAATAAAAAGCGTACACCGAGCAACTTTCATGGTCCGAAGTTGCTCAACTCTATCTATGGAGGAGCTTTTAACGGTTTTTTCCATTTGTCATAGAAAGGTGGTGTTTTGGCATCGAAATAATCTAGGAATCTTATACTCAAAAAATTTGACATAGAAGAACAATAAAAAGTGTATATCGTGCAACTTCGATAGTTTGAAATTGCTCAACTCTCTCGATGAAGTTGTTTTTATTAGTTTTGCCGAATTTAGACCGATATTGTTCTCTTGACAAGAAAACAATTTACGAAGCGAATACTAGTAATTTTTGACATAAAGAAACAATAAAAAGTGCATACCGAGCAACTTTCGTGGTTCGGAATTGCTCAACTCTCCTTATAGAGGAGCTTTTATTGGTTTTCATTATTTGTCGTAGAAAGTTGGTGTTTTGGCATCGAAATAATCTAAGAAGTTATATTCGTAAAATTTGAGATAGAAGAACAATAAAATGTGTACATCGAGCAACTTTGATGGTCCGAAGTTGCTCAACTCTATCTATGGAAGTGCTTTCAACAGTTTTTGTCCATTTGTCATTGAAAGGTGGTGTTTTGGCATGGAAATAATCTAGGAAGCTTATACTCGTAAAATTTGACCTAGAAGAACAATAAAAAGCGTACACCGAGCAACTTTCATGGTCCGAAGTTGCTCAACTCTATCTATGGAGGAGCTTTTAACGGTTTTTGTCCATTTGGCATAGAAATGTGGTGTTTTGGCATTGAAATAATCTAGGAAGCTTATACTCGTAAAATTTTACATAGAAGAACAATAAAAAGTGTACACCAAGCAACTTTCATGGTCCGAAGTTGTCAACTCTATCAATGCAGGAGCTTTTAACGGTTTTTGTCCATTTGGCATAGAAATGTGGTGTTTTGGCATCGAAATAATCTAAGAAGTTATATTCGTAAAATTTGAGATAGAAGAACAATAAAATGTGTACATCGAGCAACTTTGATGGTCCGAAGTTGCTCAACTCTATCTATGGAAGTGCTTTCAACAGTTTTTGTCCATTTGTCATTGAAAGGTGGTGTTTTGGCATGGAAATAATCTAGGAAGCTTATACTCGTAAAATTTGACCTAGAAGAACAATAAAAAGCGTACACCGAGCAACTTTCATGGTCCGAAGTTGCTCAACTCTATCTATGGAGGAGCTTTTAACGGTTTTTGTCCATTTGGCATAGAAATGTGGTGTTTTGGCATCGAAATAATCTAGGAAGCTTATACTCGAAAAATTTCACATAGAAGAAAAATAAAAAGTGTATATCGTGCAACTTTGATAGTTCGAAATTGCTCAACTCTCTCGATGGAGTTGTTTTTAATAGTTTTGCCGAATTTAGACCGATATTGTTCTCTTGACAACAAAACAATTTACAAAGCGAATACTAGTAATTTTGAACATAAAGAAAAAGTAAAAAGAGCATACCAAGCAACTTTCTTGGTTCGGAATTGCTCAACTCTATCTAAGGAGTAGCTTTTAATGATTTTATCCATTTGTCATAGAAAGTTGGTGTTTCGGCATCGAAATAATCTAGGAAGCTTATACTCGTAAAATTTGACATAGAAGAACAATAAAAAGTGTACACCGAGAAACATTCAAGGTCCGAAGTTGCTCAACTCTATCTATGGAGGAGCTTTTAACGGTTTTTGTGCATTTGTCATAGAAAAGTGGTGTTTTCGCATCGAAATAAACTAGGAAGCTTATGCTCGTAAATTTTGACATAGAAGAACAATAAAAAGTATACACCGAGTAACTTTCATGGTCCGAAGTTGCTCAACTCTATCTATGGAGGAGCTTTTAACGGTTTTTGTCCATTTGGCATAGAAATGTGGTGATTTGGCATCGAAATAATCTTGGAAGCTTATAATCGTAAAATTTGACATAGAACAAAAATAAAAAGTGTACACCGAGCAACTTTGATGGTCCGAAGTTGCTCAACTCTATCTATGAAGGAGATTTTAACGGTTTTTGTCTATTTGGCATAGATACGTGGACTTTTGGAATTGAAATAATCTAGGAGGCTTATACTTATAAAATTTGACATAGAAAAACCATAAAAAGTGTACGCCGAGCAACTTTCAAGGTTAGAAGTTGCTCAACTCTATCTATGGGAAGCTTTCAACGGGTTTTCTCTATTTGTCATGGAAAGGAGGTGTTTTGGCATGGAAATAATCAAGGAAGCTTATACTCGTAAAATTTGACAAATCAGAACAATAAAAAGCGTACACCGAGCAACTTTCATGGTCCGAAGTTGCTCAACTCTATCTATGGAGGAGCTTTTAATGGTTTTTTTCCATTTGTCATAGAAAGGTGGTGTTTTGGCATTGAAATAATCTAGGAATCTTATACTCAAAAAATTTGACATAGAAGAACAATAAAAAGTGTATATCGTGCAACTTCGATAGTTTGAAATTGTTCAACTCTCTCGATGAAGTTGTTTTTATTAGTTTTGCCGAATTTAGACCGATATTGTTCTCTTGACAACAAAACAATTTACGAAGCGAATACTAGTAATTTTTGACATAAAGAAACAATAAAAAGTGCATACCGAGCAACTTTCGTGGTTCGGAATTGCTCAATTCTCCTTGTAGAGGAGCTTTTATTGGTTTTCATTATTTGTCGTAGAAAGTTGGTGTTTTGGCATCGAAATAATCTAGGAAGTTATATTCGTAAAATTTGACATAGAAGAACAATAAAATGTGTACATCGAGCAACTTTGATGGTCCGAAGTTGCTCAACTCTATCTATGGAAGAGCTTTCAACAGTTTTTGTCCATTTGTCATTGAAAGGTGGTGTTTTGGCATCGAAATAATCTAGGAAGCTTATACTCGTAAAATTTGGCAAAGAAGAACAATAAAAAGCGTACACCGAGCAACTTTCATGGTCCGAAGTTGCTCAACTCTATCTATGGAGGAGCTTTTAACGGTTTTTGTGCATTTGTCATAGAAAAGTGGTGTTTTCGCATCGAAATAAACTAGGAAGCTTATGCTCGTAAATTTTGACATAGAAGAACAATAAAAAGTATACACCGAGTAACTTTCATGGTCCGAAGTTGCTCAACTCTATCTATGGAGGAGCTTTTAACGGTTTTTATCCATTTGGCATAGAAATGTGGTGATTTGGCATCGAAATAATCTTGGAAGCTTATAATCGTAAAATTTGACATAGAACAAAAATAAAAAGTGTACACCGAGCAACTTTGATGGTCCGAAGTTGCTCAACTCTATCTATGAAGGAGATTTTAACGGTTTTTGTCTATTTGGCATAGATACGTGGAGTTTTGGAATTGAAATAATCTAGGAGGCTTATACTTATAAAATTTGACATAGAAAAACCATAAAAAGTGTACACCGAGCAACTTTCAAGGTTAGAAGTTGCTCAACTCTATCTATGGGAAGCTTTCAACGGTTTTTGTCTATTTGTCATAGAAAGGAGGTGTTTTGGCATGGAAATAATCAAGGAAGCTTATACTCGTAAAATTTAACATAGAACAACAATAAAAAGCGTACACCGAGCAACTTTCCGGGTCGGAAGTTGCTCAACTCTATCTATGGGGGAGCTTTCAACGGTTTTTGTCCATTTGTCATAGAAAGGCGGTGTTTTGGCATGAAAATAATATAGGAAGCTTATACTCGTAAAATTTGACAAAGAAGAACAATAAAAAGCGTACACCGAGCAACTTTCATGGTCCGAAGTTGTTCAACTTTATCTATGGAGGAGCTGTTAACGGTTTTTGTCCATTTGGCATAGAAATGTGGTGTTTTGGCATCGAAATAATCTAGGAAGCTTATACTCATAAAATTTGACAAAGAAGAACAATAAAAATTGTACACCGAGCAACTTTCAAGGTCCGAAGTTGCTCAACTGTATCTATGGGGGAGCTTTCAACGGTTTTTTTCCATTTGTCATTGAAAGGTGTTGTCTTGGCATGGAAATAATCTAGGAAGCTTATACTCGTAAAATTTAACATAGAACAACAATAAAAAGCGTACACCGAGCAACTTTCCGGGTCGGAAGTTGCTCAACTCTATCTATGGGGGAGCTTTCAACGGTTTTTGTCCATTTGTCATAGAAAGGCGGTGTTTTGGCATCGAAATAATCTAGGAACCTTATACTCGAAAAATTTGACATAGAAGAACAATAAAAAGCGTACACCGAGCAACTTTCATGGTCCGAAGTTGCTCAACTCTATCCATGGTGGAGCTTTTAACGGTTTTTGTCCATTTGGCATAGATACCTGGTGTTTTGGAATTGAAATAATCTAGGAGGCTTATACTCATAAAATTTGACATAGAAGAACCATAAAAAGTGTACACCGAGCAACTTTCAATGTCCGAAGTTGCTCAACTCTATCTATGGGGGAGCTTCAACGGTTTTTGTCCATTTGTCATTGAAAGGTGGTGTCTTGGCATGGAAATAATCTAGGAAGCTTATACTCGTAAAATTTGACATAGAAGAACAATAAAAAACGTACACCGAGCAACTTTCATGGTCCGAAGTTGTTCAACTCTATCTATGAAGGAGCTTTTAACGGTTTTTGTCCATTTGGCATAGAAATGTGGTGTTTTGGCATCGAAATAATCTAGGAAGCTTATACTCGTAAAATTTGACAAAGAAGAAGAATAAAAATGTACACCGAGCAACTTTCAAGGTCCGAAGTTGCTCAACTCTATCTATGGAGGAGCTTTTAACGGTTTTTGTCGATTTGGCATAGAAATGTGGTGTTTTGGCATGGAAATAATCTAGGAAGCTTATACTCGTAAAATTTAACATAGAAGAACAATAAAAAGTGTACACCGAGCAACTTTCATGGTCCGAAGTTGCTCAACTCTATCTATGGAAGAGCTTTTAACGGTTTTTGTCTATTTGTCATAGAAAGGTGGTGTTTTGGCATCGAAATAATCTAGGAAGCTTATGCTCGAAAAATTTGACATAGAAGAACAATAAAAAGTGTATATCGTGCAACTTTGATAGTTCGAAATTGCTCAACTCTCTCGATGGAGTTGTTTTCAATAGTTTTGCCGAATTTAGACCGATATTGTTCTCTTGACAACAAAACAATTTTCGAAGCGAATACTAGTAATTTTGGACATAAAGAAACAATAAAAGGGCAAACCGAGCAACTTTCGTGGTTCGGAATTGCTCAACTCTATCTATGGAGTAGCTTTTAAGGATTTTTATCCATTTTTCATAGAAAGTGGTGTTTCGGCATGGAAATAATCTAGGAAGCTTATACTCATAAAATTTGACATAGAAGAACAATAAAAAGTGTACACCGAGCAACTTTCAAGGTCCGAAGTTGCTCAACTCTAGCTATGGAGGACCTTTTAACGGTTTTAGTGCATTTGTCATAGAAAGGTGGTGTTTTGGCATCGAAATAATCTAGGAAGCTTATACTCGTAAATTTTGACATAGAAGAACAATAAAAAGTGTACACCGAGCAACTTTCATGGTCCGAAGTTGCTCAACTCTATCTATGGAGGAGCTTTTAACGGTTTTTGTCCATTTGGCATAGAAATGTGGTGATTTGGCATCGAAATATTCTAGGGACCTTATAATCGTAAAATTTGACATAGAACAACAATAAAAAGTGTACACCGAGCAACTTTGATGGTCCGAAGTTGCTCAACTCTATCTATGAAGGAGATTTTAACGGTTTTCTAAGAGGCTTATACTCATTAAATTTGACATGGAACAACAATAAAAAGTGTACACCGAGCAACTTTGATGGTCCGAAGTTGCTCAACTCTATCTATGGAGGATCTTTTAACTGTTATTGTCCATTTGTCATAGAAAGGTGGTGTTTTGGCATCGAAATAATCTAGGAAGCTTATGCTCGAAAAATTTGACATAGAAGAACAATAAAAAGTGTACACCGAGCAACTTTCATGGTCCGAAGTTGTCAACTCTATCTATGAAGGAGCTTTTAACGGTTTTTGTCCATATGTCATAGAAATGTGGTGTTTTGGAATTGAAATAATCTAGGAGGCTTATACTCATAAAATTTGACATAGAAGAACAATAAAAAGTGTACACCGAGCAATTTTCATGGTCCGAAGTTGCTCAACTCTATCTATGGAGGAGCTTTTAACGGTTTTTGTCCATATGTCATAGAAATGTGGTGTTTTGGAATTGAAATAATCTAGGAGGCTTATACTCATAAAATTTGACATAGAAGAACCATAAAAGTGTACAACGAGCAACTTTCAAGGTTCGAAATTGCTCAACTCTATCTATGGGGGAGCTTTCAACGGTTTTTGTCCATTTGTCATAGAAAGGTGGTGTTTTGGCATGGAAATAATCTAGGAAGCTTATACTCGTAAAATTTGACAAAGAAGAACAATAAAAAGCGTACACCGAGCAATTTTCATGGTCCGAAGTTGCTCAACTCTATCTATGGAGGAGCTTTTAACGGTTTTTGTCCATTTGGCATAGAAATGTGGTGTTTAGGCATCGAAGTAATCTAGGATGCTTATACACAAAAAATTTGACATAGAAGAACAATAAAAAGTGTTCACCGAGCAACTTTGTTGGTCCGAAGTTGCTCAACTCTTTCTATGACGGAGATTTTAACGGTTTTTGTCCATTTGGCATAGATATGTGTTCTTTTGGCATCGAAATATTCTACGAAGCTTATACTCGAAAAATTTGACATAGAAGAACAAAAAAAAGTGTACACCGAGCAACTTTGATGGTCCGAAGTTGCTCAACTCTATCTATGGAGGAGCTTTAACTGTTATTGTCCATTTGTCATAGAAATGTGGTGTTTTGGCATGGAAATAATCTAGGAAGCTTATACTCGAAAAATTTGACATAGAATAACATTAAAAATTGTATTTCTTGCAACTTTGATAGTTCGAAATTGCTCAAATCTCTCGATGGAGTTGTTTTTAATAGTTTTGCCGAATTTAGACCGATATTGTTCTCTTGAATACAAAACAATTTGCGAAGCGAATACTAGTAATTTTGGACATAAAGAAACAATAAAAAGTGCATACCGAGCAACTTTCGTGGTTCGAAATTGCTCAACTCTATCTATGGAGGGGCTTTTAACGGTTTTTATCCATTTGTGAAAGAAAGTTGGTGTTTCGGCAGCGAAATAATCTAGGAAGCTTATACTCATAAATTTGACATAGAAGTACAATAAAAAGTGTACACCGAGCAACTTTCAAGGTCCGAAGTTGCTCAACTCTATTTATGGAGGAGCTTTTAACGGTTTTTGTGCATTTGTCATAGAAAGTTGGTGTTTTGGCATCGAAATAGTCTAGGAAGCTTATACTCGTAAATTTTGACATAGAACAAAAATAAAATGCGTGCACCGAGCAACTTTGATGGTCCGAAGTTGCTCAACTCTATCTATGAAGGAGATTTAAACGGTTTTTGTCCATTTGGCATAGATACATGGTTTTTAGGAATTGAAATAATCTAGGAGGTTTATACTCATAAAATTTGACAAAGAAGAACAATAAAAATTGTACACCGAGCAACTTTCAAGGTCCGAAGTTGCTCAACTGTATCTATGGGGGAGCTTTCAACGGTTTTTGTCCATTTGTCATTGAAAGGTGGTGTCTTGGCATGGAAATAATCTAGGAAGCTTATACTCGTAAAATTTGACATAGAAGAACAATAAAAAACGTACACCGAGCAACTTTCATGGTCCGAAGTTGTTCAACTCTATCTATGGAGGAGCTTTTAACGGTTTTTGTCCATTTGGCATAGAAATGTGGTGTTTTGGCATCGAAATAATCTAGGAAGCTTATACTCGTAAAATTTGACAAAGAAGAAGAATAAAAACGTACACCGAGCAACTTTCAAGGTCCGAAGTTGCTCAACTCTATCGATGGAGGCGCTTTTAACGGTTTTTGTCGATTTGGCATAGAAATGTGGTGTTTTGGCATGGAAATAATCCAGGAAGCTTATACTCGTAAAATTTAACATAGAAGAACAATAAAAAGTGTACACCGAGCAACTTTCATGGTCCGAAGTTGCTCAACTCTATCCATGGAAGAGCTTTTAACGGTTTTTGTCTATTTGTCATAGAAAGGTGGTGTTTTGGCATCGAAATAATCAAGGAAGCTTATGCTCGAAAAATTTGACATAGAAGAACAATAAAAAGTGTATATCGTGCAACTTTGATATTTCGAAATTGCTCAACTCTCTCGATGGAGTTGTTTTCAATAGTTTTGCCGAATTTAGATCGATATTGTTCTCTTGACAACAAAACAATTTTCGAAGCGAATACTAGTAATTTTGGACATAAAGAAACAATAAAAGGGCAAACCGAGCAACTTTCGTGGTTCGGAATTGCTCAACTCTATCTATGGAGTAGCTTTTAAGGATTTTTATCCATTTTTCATAGCAAGTTGGTGTTTCGGCATGGAAATAATCTAGGAAGCTTATACTCATAAAATTTGACATAGAAGAACAATAAAAAGTGTACACCGAGCAACTTTCAAGGTCCGAAGTTGCTCAACTCTAGCTATGGAGGACCTTTTAACGGTTTTTGTGCATTTGTCATAGAAAGGTGGTGTTTTGGCATCGAAATAATCTAGGAAGCTTATACTCGTAAATTTTGACATAGAAGAACAATAAAAAGTGTACACCGAGCAACTTTCATGGTCCGAAGTTGCTCAACTCTATCTATGGAGGAGCTTTTAACGGTTTTTGTCCATTTGGCATAGAAATGTGGTGTTTTAGCATCGAAATAATCTTGGAAGCTTATACTCGTAAAATTTAACATAGAAGAACAATAAAAAGTGTACACCAAGCAACTTTCATGATCCGAAGTTGCTCAACTCTGTCTATGGAGGAGCTTTTAACGGTTTTTGTCCATTTGTCATATAAAGGTTGTGTTTTGGCATCGAAATAATCTAGGAAGCTTATACTCAAAAAATTTGACATAGAACAACAATAAAAAGTGTACACCGAGCAACTTTGATGGTCCGAAGTTGCTCAACTCTATCTATGAAGGAGATTTTAACGGTTTTTGTCCATTTGGCATAGATACGTGGTGTTTTGGAATTGAAATAATCTAGGAGGCTTATACTCATAAAATTTGACATAGAAGAACCATAAAAAGTGTACACCGAGCAATTTTCAAGGTACGAAGTTGCTCAACTCTATCTAAGGATGAGCTTTCAACGGTTTTTGTCCATTTGTCATAGAAAGGTGATGTTTTAGCATGGAAATAATCTAGGAAGCTTATACTCGTAAAATTTGACAAAGAAGAACAATAAAAAGTGTACACCGAGCAACTTTCATGGTCCGAAGTTGCTCGACTCTATCTATGGAAGAGCTTTTAACGGTTTTTCTCCATTTGGCATAGAAATGTGGTGTTTTGGCATCGAAATAATCTAGGAAGCTTATACTCGTAAAATTTGACAAAGAAGAACAATAAAAAATGTACACCGAGCAACTTTCATGGTCCGAAATTTCTCAACTCTATCTATGGAGGAGCTTTTAACGGTTTTTGTCCATTTGGCATAGAAATGTGGTGATTTGGCATCGTAATATTCTAAGGAGCTTATAATCGTAAAATTTGACATAGAACAACAATAAAAAGTGTACACCGAGCAACTTTGATGGTCCGAAGTTGCTCAACTCTATCTATGAAGGAGATTTTAACGGTTTTTATATGGCATAGATACGTGGTGTTTTGGAATTGAAATAATCTAGGAGGCTTATACTCATTAAATTTGACATGGAACAACAATAAAAAGTGTACACCGAGCAACTTTGATGGTCCGAAGTTGCTCAACTCTATCTATGGAGGATCTTTTAACTGTTATTGTCCATTTGTCATAGAAAGGTGGTGTTTTGGCATCGAAATAATCTAGGAAGCTTATGCTCGAAAAATTTGACATAGAAGAACAATAAAAAGTGTACACCGAGCAACTTTCATGGTCCGAAGTTGTCAACTCTATCTATGAAGGAGCTTTTAACTGTTTTTGTCCATATGTCATAGAAATGTGGTGTTTTGGAATTGAAATAATCTAGGAGGCTTATACTCATAAAATTTGACACAGAAGAACAATAAAAAGTGTACACCGAGCAATTTTCATGGTCCGAAGTTGCTCAACTCTATCTATGGAGGAGCTTTTAACGGTTTTTGTCCATATGTCATAGAAATGTGGTGTTTTGGAATTGAAATAATCTAGGAGGCTTATACTCATAAAATTTGACATAGAAGAACCATAAAAGTGTACAACGAGCAACTTTCAAGGTTCGAAATTGCTCAACTCTATCTATGGGGGAGCTTTCAACGGTTTTTGTCCATTTGTCATAGAAAGGTGGTGTTTTGGCATGGAAATAATCTAGGAAGCTTATACTCGTAAAATTTGACAAAGAAGAACAATAAAAAGCGTACACCGAGCAATTTTCATGGTCCGAAGTTGCTCAACTCTATCTATGGAGGAGCTTTTAACGATTTTTGTCCATTTGGCATAGAAATGTGGTGTTTAGGCATCGAAGTAATCTAGGATGCTTATACACAAAAAATTTGACATAGAAGAACAATAAAAAGTGTTCACCGAGCAACTTTGTTGGTCCGAAGTTGCTCAACTCTTTCTATGACGGAGCTTTTAACGGTTTTTGTCCATTTGGCATAGATATGTGTTCTTTTGGCATCGAAATATTCTACGAAGCTTATACTCGAAAAATTTGACATAGAAGAACAAAAAAAAGTGTACACCGAGCAACTTTGATGGTCCGAAGTTGCTCAACTCTATCTATGGAGGAGCTTTAACTGTTATTGTCCATTTGTCATAGAAATGTGGTGTTTTGGCATGGAAATAATCTAGGAAGCTTATACTCGAAAAATTTGACATAGAATAAAATTAAAAATTGTATTTCTTGCAACTTTGATAGTTCGAAATTGCTCAAATCTCTCGATGGAGTTCTTTTTAATAGTTTTGCCGAATTTAGACCGATATTGTTCTCTTGAATACAAAACAATTTGCGAAGCGAATACTAGTAATTTTGGACATAAAGAAACAATAAAAAGTGCATACCGAGCAACTTTCGTGGTTCGAAATTGCTCAACTCTATCTATGAAGGGGCTTTTAATGGTTTTTATCCATTTGTGAAAGAAAGTTGGTGTTTCGGCAATGAAATAATCTAGGAAGCTTATACTCATAAATTTGACATAGAAGTACAATAAAAAGTGTACACCGAACAACTTTCAAGGTCCGAAGTTGCTCAACTCTATTTATGGAGGAGCTTTTAACGGTTTTTGTGCATTTGTCATAGAAAGCTGGTGTTTTGGCATCGAAATAATCTAGGAAGCTTATACTCGTAAATTTTGACATAGAACAAAAATAAAATGCGTGCACCGAGCAACTTTGATGGTCCGAAGTTGCTCAACTCTATCTATGAAGGAGATTTAAGCGGTTTTTGTCCATTTGGCATAGATACGTTGTTTTTAGGAATTGAAATAATCTAGGAGGTTTATACTCATAAAATTTGACAAAGAAGAACAATAAAAATTGTACACCGAGCAACTTTCAAGGTCCGAAGTTGCTCAACTGTATCTATGGGGGAGCTTTCAACGGTTTTTGTCCATTTGTCATTGAAAGGTGTTGTCTTGGCATGGAAATAATCTAGGAAGCTTATACTCGTAAAATTTAACATAGAAGAACAAAAAAAAGTGTACACCGAGCAACTTTCATGGTCCGAAGTTGCTCAACTCTATCTATGGAAGAGCTTTTAACGGTTTTTGTCCAATTGTCATAGAAAGGTGGTGTTTTGGCATCGAAATAATCTAGGAACCTTATACTCGAAAAATTTGACATAGAAGAACAATAAAAAGCGTACACCGAGCAACTTTCATGGTCCGAAGTTGCTCAACTCTATCTATGGAGGAGCTTTTAACGGTTTTTGTCCATTTGGCATAGATACCTGGTGTTTTGGAATTGAAATAATCTAGGAGGCTTATACTCATAAAATTTGACATAGAAGAACCATAAAAAGTGTACACCGAGCAACTTTCAATGTCCGAAGTTGCTCAACTCTATCTATGGGGGAGCTTCAACGGTTTTTGTCCATTTGTTATTGAAAGGTGGTGTCTTGGCATGGAAATAATCTAGGAAGCTTATACTCGTAAAATTTGACATAGAAGAACAATAAAAAACGTACACCGAGCAACTTTCATGGTCCGAAGTTGTTCAACTCTATCTATGGAGGAGCTTTTAACGGTTTTTGTCCATTTGGCATAGAAATGTGGTGATTTGGCATCGAAATATTCTAGGGAGCTTATAATCGTAAAATTTGACATAGAACAACAATAAAAAGTGTACACCGAGCAACTTTGATGGTCCGTAGTTGCTCAACTCTATCTATGAAGGAGATTTTAACGGTTTTTGTATGGCATAGATACGTGGTGTTTTGGAATTGAAATAATCTAGGAGGCTTATACTCATTAAATTTGACGTGGAACAACAATAAAAAGTGTACACCGAGCAACTTTGATGGTCCGAAGTTGCTCAACTCTATCTATGGAGGATCTTTTAACTGTTATTGTCCATTTGTCATAGAAAGGTGTTGTTTTGGCATCGAAATAATCTAGGAAGCTTATGCTCGAAAAATTTGACATAGAAGAACAATAAAAAGTGTACACCGAGCAACTTTCATGGTCCGAAGTTGTCAACTCTATCTATGAAGGAGCTTTTAACGGTTTTTGTCCATATGTCATAGAAATGTGGTGTTTTGGAATTGAAATAATCTAGGAGGCTTATACTCATAAAATTTGACATAGAAGAACAATAAAAAGTGTACACCGAGCAATTTTCATGGTCCGAAGTTGCTCAACTCTATCTATGGAGGAGCTTTTAACGGTTTTTGTCCATATGTCATAGAAATGTGGTGTTTTGGAATTGAAATAATCTAGGAGGCTTATACTCATAAAATTTGACATAGAAGAACCATAAAAGTGTACAACGAGCAACTTTCAAGGTTCCAAATTGCTCAACTCTATCTATGGGGGAGCTTTCAACGGTTTTTGTCCATTTGTCATAGAAAGGTGGTGTTTTGGCATGGAAATAATCTAGGAAGCTTATACTCGTAAAATTTGACAAAGAAGAACAATAAAAAGCGTACACCGAGCAATTTTCATGGTCCGAAGTTGCTCAACTCTATCTATGGAGGAGCTTTTAACGGTTTTTGTCCATTTGGCATAGAAATGTGGTGTTTAGGCATCGAAGTAATCTAGGATGCTTATACACAAAAAATTTGACATAGAAGAACAATAAAAAGTGTTCACCGAGCAACTTTGTTGGTCCGAAGTTGCTCAACTCTTTCTATGACGGAGCTTTTAACGGTTTTTGTCCATTTGGCATAGATATGTGTTCTTTTGGCATCGAAATATTCTACGAAGCTTATACTCGAAAAATTTGACATAGAAGAACAAAAAAAAGTGTACACCGAGCAACTTTGATGGTCCGAAGTTGCTCAACTCTATCTATGGAGGAGCTTTAACTGTTATTGTCCATTTGTCATAGAAATGTGGTGTTTTGGCATGGAAATAATCTAGGAATCTTATACTCGAAAAATTTGACATAGAATAACATTAAAAATTGTATTTCTTGCAACTTTGATAGTTCGAAATTGCTCAAATCTCTCGATGGAGTTGTTTTTAATAGTTTTGCCGAATTTAGACCGATATTGTTCTCTTGAATACAAAACAATTTGCGAAGCGAATACTAGTAATTTTGGACATAAAGAAACAATAAAAGGGCAAACCGAGCAACTTTCGTGGTTCGGAATTGCTCAACTCTATCTATGGAGTAGCTTTTAAGGATTTTTATCCATTTTTCATAGCAAGTTGGTGTTTCGGCATGGAAATAATCTAGGAAGCTTATACTCATAAAATTTGACATAGAAGAACAATAAAAAGTGTACACCGAGCAACTTTCAAGGTCCGAAGTTGCTCAACTCTAGCTATGGAGGACCTTTTAACGGTTTTTGTGCATTTGTCATAGAAAGGTGGTGTTTTGGCATCGAAATAATCTAGGAAGCTTATACTCGTAAATTTTGACATAGAAGAACAATAAAAAGTGTACACCGAGCAACTTTCATGGTCCGAAGTTGCTCAACTCTATCTATGGAGGAGCTTTTAACGGTTTTTGTCCATTTGGCATAGAAATGTGGTGTTTTAGCATCGAAATAATCTTGGAAGCTTATACTCGTAAAATTTAACATAGAAGAACAATAAAAAGTGTACACCAAGCAACTTTCATGATCCGAAGTTGCTCAACTCTGTCTATGGAGGAGCTTTTAACGGTTTTTGTCCATTTGTCATATAAAGGTTGTGTTTTGGCATCGAAATAATCTAGGAAGCTTATACTCAAAAAATTTGACATAGAACAACAATAAAAAGTGTACACCGAGCAACTTTGATGGTCCGAAGTTGCTCAACTCTATCTATGAAGGAGATTTTAACGGTTTTTGTCCATTTGGCATAGATACGTGGTGTTTTGGAATTGAAATAATCTAGGAGGCTTATACTCATAAAATTTGACATAGAAGAACCATAAAAAGTGTACACCGAGCAATTTTCAAGGTACGAAGTTGCTCAACTCTATCTAAGGATGAGCTTTCAACGGTTTTTGTCCATTTGTCATAGAAAGGTGATGTTTTAGCATGGAAATAATCTAGGAAGCTTATACTCGTAAAATTTGACAAAGAAGAACAATAAAAAGTGTACACCGAGCAACTTTCATGGTCCGAAGTTGCTCGACTCTATCTATGGAAGAGCTTTTAACGGTTTTTCTCCATTTGGCATAGAAATGTGGTGTTTTGGCATCGAAATAATCTAGGAAGCTTATACTCGTAAAATTTGACAAAGAAGAACAATAAAAAATGTACACCGAGCAACTTTCATGGTCCGAAATTTCTCAACTCTATCTATGGAGGAGCTTTTAACGGTTTTTGTCCATTTGGCATAGAAATGTGGTGATTTGGCATCGAAATATTCTAAGGAGCTTATAATCGTAAAATTTGACATAGAACAACAATAAAAAGTGTACACCGAGCAACTTTGATGGTCCGAAGTTGCTCAACTCTATCTATGAAGGAGATTTTAACGGTTTTTATATGGCATAGATACGTGGTGTTTTGGAATTGAAATAATCTAGGAGGCTTATACTCATTAAATTTGACATGGAACAACAATAAAAAGTGTACACCGAGCAACTTTGATGGTCCGAAGTTGCTCAACTCTATCTATGGAGGATCTTTTAACTGTTATTGTCCATTTGTCATAGAAAGGTGGTGTTTTGGCATCGAAATAATCTAGGAAGCTTATGCTCGAAAAATTTGACATAGAAGAACAATAAAAAGTGTACACCGAGCAACTTTCATGGTCCGAAGTTGTCAACTCTATCTATGAAGGAGCTTTTAACTGTTTTTGTCCATATGTCATAGAAATGTGGTGTTTTGGAATTGAAATAATCTAGGAGGCTTATACTCATAAAATTTGACACAGAAGAACAATAAAAAGTGTACACCGAGCAATTTTCATGGTCCGAAGTTGCTCAACTCTATCTATGGAGGAGCTTTTAACGGTTTTTGTCCATATGTCATAGAAATGTGGTGTTTTGGAATTGAAATAATCTAGGAGGCTTATACTCATAAAATTTGACATAGAAGAACCATAAAAGTGTACAACGAGCAACTTTCAAGGTTCGAAATTGCTCAACTCTATCTATGGGGGAGCTTTCAACGGTTTTTGTCCATTTGTCATAGAAAGGTGGTGTTTTGGCATGGAAATAATCTAGGAAGCTTATACTCGTAAAATTTGACAAAGAAGAACAATAAAAAGCGTACACCGAGCAATTTTCATGGTCCGAAGTTGCTCAACTCTATCTATGGAGGAGCTTTTAACGATTTTTGTCCATTTGGCATAGAAATGTGGTGTTTAGGCATCGAAGTAATCTAGGATGCTTATACACAAAAAATTTGACATAGAAGAACAATAAAAAGTGTTCACCGAGCAACTTTGTTGGTCCGAAGTTGCTCAACTCTTTCTATGACGGAGCTTTTAACGGTTTTTGTCCATTTGGCATAGATATGTGTTCTTTTGGCATCGAAATATTCTACGAAGCTTATACTCGAAAAATTTGACATAGAAGAACAAAAAAAAGTGTACACCGAGCAACTTTGATGGTCCGAAGTTGCTCAACTCTATCTATGGAGGAGCTTTAACTGTTATTGTCCATTTGTCATAGAAATGTGGTGTTTTGGCATGGAAATAATCTAGGAAGCTTATACTCGAAAAATTTGACATAGAATAAAATTAAAAATTGTATTTCTTGCAACTTTGATAGTTCGAAATTGCTCAAATCTCTCGATGGAGTTCTTTTTAATAGTTTTGCCGAATTTAGACCGATATTGTTCTCTTGAATACAAAACAATTTGCGAAGCGAATACTAGTAATTTTGGACATAAAGAAACAATAAAAAGTGCATACCGAGCAACTTTCGTGGTTCGAAATTGCTCAACTCTATCTATGAAGGGGCTTTTAATGGTTTTTATCCATTTGTGAAAGAAAGTTGGTGTTTCGGCAATGAAATAATCTAGGAAGCTTATACTCATAAATTTGACATAGAAGTACAATAAAAAGTGTACACCGAACAACTTTCAAGGTCCGAAGTTGCTCAACTCTATTTATGGAGGAGCTTTTAACGGTTTTTGTGCATTTGTCATAGAAAGGTGGTGTTTTGGCATCGAAATAATCTAGGAAGCTTATACTCGTAAATTTTGACATAGAACAAAAATAAAATGCGTGCACCGAGCAACTTTGATGGTCCGAAGTTGCTCAACTCTATCTATGAAGGAGATTTAAGCGGTTTTTGTCCATTTGGCATAGATACGTTGTTTTTAGGAATTGAAATAATCTAGGAGGTTTATACTCATAAAATTTGACAAAGAAGAACAATAAAAATTGTACACCGAGCAACTTTCAAGGTCCGAAGTTGCTCAACTGTATCTATGGGGGAGCTTTCAACGGTTTTTGTCCATTTGTCATTGAAAGGTGTTGTCTTGGCATGGAAATAATCTAGGAAGCTTATACTCGTAAAATTTAACATAGAAGAACAAAAAAAAGTGTACACCGAGCAACTTTCATGGTCCGAAGTTGCTCAACTCTATCTATGGAAGAGCTTTTAACGGTTTTTGTCCAATTGTCATAGAAAGGTGGTGTTTTGGCATCGAAATAATCTAGGAACCTTATACTCGAAAAATTTGACATAGAAGAACAATAAAAAGCGTACACCGAGCAACTTTCATGGTCCGAAGTTGCTCAACTCTATCTATGGAGGAGCTTTTAACGGTTTTTGTCCATTTGGCATAGATACCTGGTGTTTTGGAATTGAAATAATCTAGGAGGCTTATACTCATAAAATTTGACATAGAAGAACCATAAAAAGTGTACACCGAGCAACTTTCAATGTCCGAAGTTGCTCAACTCTATCTATGGGGGAGCTTCAACGGTTTTTGTCCATTTGTTATTGAAAGGTGGTGTCTTGGCATGGAAATAATCTAGGAAGCTTATACTCGTAAAATTTGACATAGAAGAACAATAAAAAACGTACACCGAGCAACTTTCATGGTCCGAAGTTGTTCAACTCTATCTATGGAGGAGCTTTTAACGGTTTTTGTCCATTTGGCATAGAAATGTGGTGATTTGGCATCGAAATATTCTAGGGAGCTTATAATCGTAAAATTTGACATAGAACAACAATAAAAAGTGTACACCGAGCAACTTTGATGGTCCGTAGTTGCTCAACTCTATCTATGAAGGAGATTTTAACGGTTTTTGTATGGCATAGATACGTGGTGTTTTGGAATTGAAATAATCTAGGAGGCTTATACTCATTAAATTTGACGTGGAACAACAATAAAAAGTGTACACCGAGCAACTTTGATGGTCCGAAGTTGCTCAACTCTATCTATGGAGGATCTTTTAACTGTTATTGTCCATTTGTCATAGAAAGGTGTTGTTTTGGCATCGAAATAATCTAGGAAGCTTATGCTCGAAAAATTTGACATAGAAGAACAATAAAAAGTGTACACCGAGCAACTTTCATGGTCCGAAGTTGTCAACTCTATCTATGAAGGAGCTTTTAACGGTTTTTGTCCATATGTCATAGAAATGTGGTGTTTTGGAATTGAAATAATCTAGGAGGCTTATACTCATAAAATTTGACATAGAAGAACAATAAAAAGTGTACACCGAGCAATTTTCATGGTCCGAAGTTGCTCAACTCTATCTATGGAGGAGCTTTTAACGGTTTTTGTCCATATGTCATAGAAATGTGGTGTTTTGGAATTGAAATAATCTAGGAGGCTTATACTCATAAAATTTGACATAGAAGAACCATAAAAGTGTACAACGAGCAACTTTCAAGGTTCCAAATTGCTCAACTCTATCTATGGGGGAGCTTTCAACGGTTTTTGTCCATTTGTCATAGAAAGGTGGTGTTTTGGCATGGAAATAATCTAGGAAGCTTATACTCGTAAAATTTGACAAAGAAGAACAATAAAAAGCGTACACCGAGCAATTTTCATGGTCCGAAGTTGCTCAACTCTATCTATGGAGGAGCTTTTAACGGTTTTTGTCCATTTGGCATAGAAATGTGGTGTTTAGGCATCGAAGTAATCTAGGATGCTTATACACAAAAAATTTGACATAGAAGAACAATAAAAAGTGTTCACCGAGCAACTTTGTTGGTCCGAAGTTGCTCAACTCTTTCTATGACGGAGCTTTTAACGGTTTTTGTCCATTTGGCATAGATATGTGTTCTTTTGGCATCGAAATATTCTACGAAGCTTATACTCGAAAAATTTGACATAGAAGAACAAAAAAAAGTGTACACCGAGCAACTTTGATGGTCCGAAGTTGCTCAACTCTATCTATGGAGGAGCTTTAACTGTTATTGTCCATTTGTCATAGAAATGTGGTGTTTTGGCATGGAAATAATCTAGGAATCTTATACTCGAAAAATTTGACATAGAATAACATTAAAAATTGTATTTCTTGCAACTTTGATAGTTCGAAATTGCTCAAATCTCTCGATGGAGTTGTTTTTAATAGTTTTGCCGAATTTAGACCGATATTGTTCTCTTGAATACAAAACAATTTGCGAAGCGAATACTAGTAATTTTGGACATAAAGAAACAATAAAAAGTGCATACCGAGCAACTTTCGTGGTTCGAAATTGCTCAACTCTATCTATGGAGGGGCTTTTAACGGTTTTTATCCATTTGTGAAAGAAAGTTGGTGTTTCGGCAACGAAATAATCTAGGAAGGTTATACTCATAAATTTGACATAGAAGGACAATAAAAAGTGTACACCGAGCAACTTTCAAGGTCCGAAGTTGCTCAACTCTATTTATGGAGGAGCTTTTAACGGTTTTTGTGCATTTGTCATAGAAAGGTGGTGTTTTGGCATCGAAATAATCTAGGAAGCTTATACTCGTAAATTTTGACATAGAACAAAAATAAAATGCGTGCACCGAGCAACTTTGATGGTCCGAAGTTGCTCAACTCAATCTATGAAGGAGATTTAAGCGGTTTTTGTCCATTTGGCATAGATACGTTGTTTTTAGGAATTGAAATAATCTAGGAGGTTTGTACTCATAAAATTTGACAAAGAAGAACAATAAAAATTGTACACCGAGCAACTTTCAAGGTCCGAAATTGCTCAACTGTATCTATGGGGGAGCTTTCAACGGTTTTTATCCATTTGTCATTGAAAGGTGTTGTCTTGGCATGGAAATAATCTAGGAAGCTTATACTCGTAAAATTTAACATAGAAGAACAAAAAAAAGTGTACACCGAGCAACTTTCATGGTCCGAAGTTGCTCAACTCTATCTATGGAAGAGCTTTTAACGGTTTTTGTCCAATTGTCATAGAAAGGTGGTGTTTTGGCATCGAAATAATCTAGGAACCTTATACTCGAAAAATTTGACATAGAAGAACAATAAAAAGCGTACACCGAGCAACTTTCATGGTCCGAAGTTGCTCAACTCTATCTATGGAGGAGCTTTTAACAGTTTTTGTCCATTTGGCATAGATACCTGGTGTTTTGGAATTGAAATAATCTAGGAGGCTTATACTCATAAAATTTGACATAGAAGAACCATAAAAAGTGTACACCGAGCAACTTTCAATGTTCGAAGTTGCTCAACTCTATCTATGGGGGAGCTTCAACGGTTTTTGTCCATTTGTCATTGAAAGGTGGTGTCTTGGCATGGAAATAATCTAGGAAGCTTATACTCGTAAAATTTAACATAGAAGAACAATAAAAAACGTACACCGAGCAACTTTCATGGTCCGAAGTTGTTCAACTCTATCTATGGAGGAGCTTTTAACGGTTTTTGTCCATTTGGCATAGAAATGTGGTGTTTTGGCATCGAAATAATCTAGGAAGCTTATACTCGTAAAATTTGACAAAGAAGAAGAATAAAAATGTACACCGAGCAACTTTCAAGGTCCGAAGTTGCTCAACTCTATCTATGGAGGAGCTTTTAACGGTTTTTGTCGATTTGGCATAGAAATGTGGTGTTTTGGCATGGAAATAATCTAGGAAGCTTATACTCGTAAAATTTAACATAGAAGAACAATAAAAAGTGTACACCGAGCAACTTTCATGGTCCGAAGTTGCTCAACTCTATCTATGGAAGAGCTTTTAACGGTTTTTGTCTATTTGTCATAGAAAGGTGGTGTTTTGGCATCGAAATAATCTAGGAAGCTTATGCTCGAAAAATTTGACATAGAAGAACAATAAAAAGTGTATATCGTGCAACTTTGATAGTTCGAAATTGCTCAACTCTCTCGATGGAGTTGTTTTCAATAGTTTTGCCGAATTTAGACCGATATTGTTCTCTTGACAACAAAACAATTTTCGAAGCGAATACTAGTAATTTTGGACATAAAGAAACAATAAAAGGGCAAACCGAGCAACTTTCGTGGTTCGGAATTGCTCAACTCTATCTATGGAGTAGCTTTTAAGGATTTTTATCCATTTTTCATAGAAAGTTGGTGTTTCGGCATGGAAATAATCTAGGAAGCTTATACTCATAAAATTTGACATAGAAGAACAATAAAAAGTGTACACCGAGCAACTTTCAAGGTCCGAAGTTGCTCAACTCTAGCTATGGAGGACCTTTTAACGGTTTTGTGCATTTGTCATAGAAAGATGGTGTTTTGGCATCGAAATAATCTAGGAAGCTTATACTCGTAAATTTTGACATAGAAGAACAATAAAAAGTGTACACCGAGCAACTTTCATGGTCCGAAGTTGCTCAACTCTATCTATGGAGGAGCTTTTAACGGTTTTTGTCCATTTGGCATAGAAATGTGGTGATTTGGCATCGAAATATTCTAGGGAGCTTATAATCGTAAAATTTGACATAGAACAACAATAAAAAGTGTACACCGAGCAACTTTGATGGTCCGAAGTTGCTCAACTCTATCTATGAAGGAGATTTTAACGGTTTTTGTATGGCATTGATACGTGGTGTTTTAGAATTGAAATAATCTAGGAGGCTTATACTCATTAAATTTGACATGGAACAACAATAAAAAGTGTACACCGAGCAACTTTGATGGTCCGAAGTTGCTCAACTCTATCTATGGAGGATTTTTTAACTGTTATTGTCCATTTGTCATAGAAAGGTGGTGTTTTGGCATCGAAATAATCTAGGAAGCTTATGCTCGAAAAATTTGACATAGAAGAACAATAAAAAGTGTACACCGAGCAACTTTCATGGTCCGAAGTTGTCAACTCTATCTATGAAGGAGCTTTTAACGGTTTTTGTCCATATGTCATAGAAATGTGGTGTTTTGGAATTGAAATAATCTAGGAGGCTTATACTCATAAAATTTGACACAGAAGAACAATAAAAAGTGTACACCGAGCAATTTTCATGGTCCGAAGTTGCTCAACTCTATCTATGGAGGAGCTTTTAACGGTTTTTGTCCATATGTCATAGAAATTTGGTGTTTTGGAATTGAAATAATCTAGGAGGCTTATACTCATAAAATTTGACATAGAAGAACCATAAAAGTGTACAACGAGCAACTTTCAAGGTTCGAAATTGCTCAACTCTATCTATGGGGGAGCTTTCAACGGTTTTTGTCCATTTGTCATAGAAATGTGGTGTTTTGGCATGGAAATAATCTAGGAAGCTTATACTCGTAAAATTTGATAAAGAAGAACAATAAAAAGCGTACACCGAGCAATTTTCATGGTCCGAAGTTGCTCAACTCTATCTATGGAGGAGCTTTTAACGGTTTTTGTCCATTTGGCATAGAAATGTGGTGTTTAGGCATCGAAGTAATCTAGGATGCTTATATACGTAAAATTTGACATAGAAGAACAATAAAAAGTGTTCACCGAGCAACTTTGTTAGTCCGAAGTTGCTCAACTCTTTCTATGACGGAGCTTTTAACGGTTTTTGTCCATTTGGCATAGATATGTGTTCTGTTGGCATCGAAATAATCTACGAAGCTTATACTCGAAAAATTTGACATAGAAGAACAAAAAAAAGTGTACACCGAGCAACTTTGATTGTCCGAAGTTGCTCAACTCTATCTGTGAAGGAGCTTTTAACGGTTATTGTCCATTTATCATAGAAAGGTGGTGTTTTGGCATCGAAATAATCTAGGAAGCTTATGCTCGAAAAATTTGACATAGAAGAACAATAAAAAGTGTACACTGAGCAACTTTCATGGTCCGAAGTTGTCAACTCTATCTATGAAGGAGCTTTTAACGGTTTTTGTCCATATGTCATAGAAATGTGGTGTTTTGGAATTGAAATAATCTAGGAGGCTTATACTCATGAAATTTGACATGGAACAACAATAAAAAGTGTACACCGAGCAACTTTGATGGTCAGAAGTTGCTCAACTCTATCTATGGAGGATCTTTTAACTGTTATTGTCCATTTGTCATAGAAAGGTGGTGTTTTGGCATCGAAATAATCTAGGAAGCTTATGCTCGAAAAATTTGACAAAGAAGAACAATAAAAAGTGTACACCGAGCAACTTTCATGGTCCGAAGTTGCTCAACTCTATCTATGGAAGAGCTTTTAACGGTTTTTGTCCATTTGGCATAGAAATGTGGTGTTTTGGCATCGAAATAATCTAGGAAGCTTATACTCGTAAAATTTGACAAAGAAGAACAATAAAAAATGTACACCGAGCAACTTTCATTGTCCGAAGTTTCTCAACTCTATCTATGGAGGAGCTTTTAACGGTTTTTAACCATTTGGCATAGAAATGTGGTGATTTGGCATCGAAATATTTTAGAGAGCTTATAATCGTAAAATTTGACATAGAACAACAGTAAAAGGTGTACACCGAGCAACTTTCATGCTCCGAAGTTGCTCAACTCTATCTATGGAGGAGCTTTTAACGGTTTTGTGCATTTGGCATAAAAATGTGGTGATTTTGCATCGAAATAATCTAGGGAGCTTTTAATCGTAAAATTTTGACATAGAGCAACAATAAAAAGTGTACACCGAGCAACTTTGATGGTTCGAAGTTGCTCAACTCTATCTATGACGGAGATTTTAACGGTTTTTGTCTATTTGGAATAGATACGTGGTGTTTTGGAATTGAAATAATTTAGGAGGCTTATACTCATAAAATTTGACACAGAAGAACAATTAAAAGTGTACACCGAGCAATTTTCATGGTCCGAAGTTGCTCAACTCTATCTATGGAGGAGCTTTTAACGGTTTTTGTCCATATGTCATAGAAATGTGGTGTTTTGGAATTGAAATAATCTAGGAGGCTTATACTCATAAAATTTGACATAAAAGAACCATAAAAAGTGTACAACGAGCAACTTTCAAGGTTCGAAGTTGCTCAACTCTATCTATGGGGGAGCTTTCAACGGTTTTTGTCCATTTGTCATAGAAAGGTGGTGTTTTGGCATGGAAATAATCTAGGAAGCTTATACTCGTAAAATTTGACAAAGAAGAACAATAAAAAGCGTACACCGAGCAATTTTCATGGTCCGAAGTTGCTCAACTCTATCTATGGAGGAGCTTTTAACGGTTTTTGTCCATTTGGCATAGAAATGTGGTGTTTAGGCATCGAAGTAATCTAGGATGCTTATACACGTAAAATTTGACATAGAAGAACAATAAAAAGTGTTCACCGAGCAACTTTGTTGGTCCGAAGTTGCTCAACTCTTTCTATGACGGAGCTTTTAACAGTTTTTGTCCATTTGTCATAGATATGTGTTCTTTTGGCATCGAAATAATCTACGAAGCTTATACTCGAAAAATTTGACATAGAAGAACAAAAAAAAGTGTACACCGAGCAACTTTGATTGTCTGAAGTTGCTCAACTTTATCTATGAAGGAGCTTTTAACGGTTTTTGTCCATTTGTCATATAAAGGTGGTGTTTTGGCATCGAAATAATCTAGGAAGCTTATACTCGTAAAATTTGACAAAGAAGAACAATAAAAAGCGTACACCGAGCAACTTTCATGGTCCGAAGTTGCTCAACTCTATCTATGGAGGAGCTTTTAACGGTTTTTGTCCATTTGGCATAGAAATATTGTGTTTAGGCATGGAAATAATCTAGGAAGCTTATACTCGTAAATTTTGACATAGAAGAACAATAAAAAACGTACACCGAGCAACTTTCATGGTCCGAAGTTGTTCAACTCTATCTATGGAGGAGCTTTTAACGGTTTTTGTCCATTTGGCATAGAAATGTGGTGATTTGGCATCGAAATATTCTAGGGAGCTTATAATCGTAAAATTTGACATAGAACAACAATAAAAAGTGTACACCGAGCAACTTTGATGGTCCGTAGTTGCTCAACTCTATCTATGAAGGAGATTTTAACGGTTTTTGTATGGCATAGATACGTGGTGTTTTGGAATTGAAATAATCTAGGAGGCTTATACTCATTAAATTTGACGTGGAACAACAATAAAAAGTGTACACCGAGCAACTTTGATGGTCCGAAGTTGCTCAACTCTATCTATGGAGGATCTTTTAACTGTTATTGTCCATTTGTCATAGAAAGGTGTTGTTTTGGCATCGAAATAATCTAGGAAGCTTATGCTCGAAAAATTTGACATAGAAGAACAATAAAAAGTGTACACCGAGCAACTTTCATGGTCCGAAGTTGTCAACTCTATCTATGAAGGAGCTTTTAACGGTTTTTGTCCATATGTCATAGAAATGTGGTGTTTTGGAATTGAAATAATCTAGGAGGCTTATACTCATAAAATTTTACATAGAAGAACAATAAAAAGTGTACACCGAGCAATTTTCATGGTCCGAAGTTGCTCAACTCTATCTATGGAGGAGCTTTTAACGGTTTTTGTCCATATGTCATAGAAATGTGGTGTTTTGGAATTGAAATAATCTAGGAGGCTTATACTCATAAAATTTGACATAGAAGAACCATAAAAGTGTACAACGAGCAACTTTCAAGGTTCCAAATTGCTCAACTCTATCTATGGGGGAGCTTTCAACGGTTTTTGTCCATTTGTCATAGAAAGGTGGTGTTTTGGCATGGAAATAATCTAGGAAGCTTATACTCGTAAAATTTGACAAAGAAGAACAATAAAAAGCGTACACCGAGCAATTTTCATGGTCCGAAGTTGCTCAACTCTATCTATGGAGGAGCTTTTAACGGTTTTTGTCCATTTGGCATAGAAATGTGGTGTTTAGGCATCGAAGTAATCTAGGATGCTTATACACAAAAAATTTGACATAGAAGAACAATAAAAAGTGTTCACCGAGCAACTTTGTTGGTCCGAAGTTGCTCAACTCTTTCTATGACGGAGCTTTTAACGGTTTTTGTCCATTTGGCATAGATATGTGTTCTTTTGGCATCGAAATATTCTACGAAGCTTATACTCGAAAAATTTGACATAGAAGAACAAAAAAAAGTGTACACCGAGCAACTTTGATGGTCCGAAGTTGCTCAACTCTATCTATGGAGGAGCTTTAACTGTTATTGTCCATTTGTCATAGAAATGTGGTGTTTTGGCATGGAAATAATCTAGGAATCTTATACTCGAAAAATTTGACATAGAATAACATTAAAAATTGTATTTCTTGCAACTTTGATAGTTCGAAATTGCTCAAATCTCTCGATGGAGTTGTTTTTAATAGTTTTGCCGAATTTAGACCGATATTGTTCTCTTGAATACAAAACAATTTGCGAAGCGAATACTAGTAATTTTGGACATAAAGAAACAATAAAAAGTGCATACCGAGCAACTTTCGTGGTTCGAAATTGCTCAACTCTATCTATGGAGGGGCTTTTAACGGTTTTTATCCATTTGTGAAAGAAAGTTGGTGTTTCGGCAACGAAATAATCTAGGAAGGTTATACTCATAAATTTGACATAGAAGGACAATAAAAAGTGTACACCGAGCAACTTTCAAGGTCCGAAGTTGCTCAACTCTATTTATGGAGGAGCTTTTAACGGTTTTTGTGCATTTGTCATAGAAAGGTGGTGTTTTGGCATCGAAATAATCTAGGAAGCTTATACTCGTAAATTTTGACATAGAACAAAAATAAAATGCGTGCACCGAGCAACTTTGATGGTCCGAAGTTGCTCAACTCAATCTATGAAGGAGATTTAAGCGGTTTTTGTCCATTTGGCATAGATACGTTGTTTTTAGGAATTGAAATAATCTAGGAGGTTTGTACTCATAAAATTTGACAAAGAAGAACAATAAAAATTGTACACCGAGCAACTTTCAAGGTCCGAAATTGCTCAACTGTATCTATGGGGGAGCTTTCAACGGTTTTTATCCATTTGTCATTGAAAGGTGTTGTCTTGGCATGGAAATAATCTAGGAAGCTTATACTCGTAAAATTTAACATAGAAGAACAAAAAAAAGTGTACACCGAGCAACTTTCATGGTCCGAAGTTGCTCAACTCTATCTATGGAAGAGCTTTTAACGGTTTTTGTCCAATTGTCATAGAAAGGTGGTGTTTTGGCATCGAAATAATCTAGGAACCTTATACTCGAAAAATTTGACATAGAAGAACAATAAAAAGCGTACACCGAGCAACTTTCATGGTCCGAAGTTGCTCAACTCTATCTATGGAGGAGCTTTTAACAGTTTTTGTCCATTTGGCATAGATACCTGGTGTTTTGGAATTGAAATAATCTAGGAGGCTTATACTCATAAAATTTGACATAGAAGAACCATAAAAAGTGTACACCGAGCAACTTTCAATGTTCGAAGTTGCTCAACTCTATCTATGGGGGAGCTTCAACGGTTTTTGTCCATTTGTCATTGAAAGGTGGTGTCTTGGCATGGAAATAATCTAGGAAGCTTATACTCGTAAAATTTAACATAGAAGAACAATAAAAAACGTACACCGAGCAACTTTCATGGTCCGAAGTTGTTCAACTCTATCTATGGAGGAGCTTTTAACGGTTTTTGTCCATTTGGCATAGAAATGTGGTGTTTTGGCATCGAAATAATCTAGGAAGCTTATACTCGTAAAATTTGACAAAGAAGAAGAATAAAAATGTACACCGAGCAACTTTCAAGGTCCGAAGTTGCTCAACTCTATCTATGGAGGAGCTTTTAACGGTTTTTGTCGATTTGGCATAGAAATGTGGTGTTTTGGCATGGAAATAATCTAGGAAGCTTATACTCGTAAAATTTAACATAGAAGAACAATAAAAAGTGTACACCGAGCAACTTTCATGGTCCGAAGTTGCTCAACTCTATCTATGGAAGAGCTTTTAACGGTTTTTGTCTATTTGTCATAGAAAGGTGGTGTTTTGGCATCGAAATAATCTAGGAAGCTTATGCTCGAAAAATTTGACATAGAAGAACAATAAAAAGTGTATATCGTGCAACTTTGATAGTTCGAAATTGCTCAACTCTCTCGATGGAGTTGTTTTCAATAGTTTTGCCGAATTTAGACCGATATTGTTCTCTTGACAACAAAACAATTTTCGAAGCGAATACTAGTAATTTTGGACATAAAGAAACAATAAAAGGGCAAACCGAGCAACTTTCGTGGTTCGGAATTGCTCAACTCTATCTATGGAGTAGCTTTTAAGGATTTTTATCCATTTTTCATAGAAAGTTGGTGTTTCGGCATGGAAATAATCTAGGAAGCTTATACTCATAAAATTTGACATAGAAGAACAATAAAAAGTGTACACCGAGCAACTTTCAAGGTCCGAAGTTGCTCAACTCTAGCTATGGAGGACCTTTTAACGGTTTTGTGCATTTGTCATAGAAAGATGGTGTTTTGGCATCGAAATAATCTAGGAAGCTTATACTCGTAAATTTTGACATAGAAGAACAATAAAAAGTGTACACCGAGCAACTTTCATGGTCCGAAGTTGCTCAACTCTATCTATGGAGGAGCTTTTAACGGTTTTTGTCCATTTGGCATAGAAATGTGGTGATTTGGCATCGAAATATTCTAGGGAGCTTATAATCGTAAAATTTGACATAGAACAACAATAAAAAGTGTACACCGAGCAACTTTGATGGTCCGAAGTTGCTCAACTCTATCTATGAAGGAGATTTTAACGGTTTTTGTATGGCATTGATACGTGGTGTTTTAGAATTGAAATAATCTAGGAGGCTTATACTCATTAAATTTGACATGGAACAACAATAAAAAGTGTACACCGAGCAACTTTGATGGTCCGAAGTTGCTCAACTCTATCTATGGAGGATTTTTTAACTGTTATTGTCCATTTGTCATAGAAAGGTGGTGTTTTGGCATCGAAATAATCTAGGAAGCTTATGCTCGAAAAATTTGACATAGAAGAACAATAAAAAGTGTACACCGAGCAACTTTCATGGTCCGAAGTTGTCAACTCTATCTATGAAGGAGCTTTTAACGGTTTTTGTCCATATGTCATAGAAATGTGGTGTTTTGGAATTGAAATAATCTAGGAGGCTTATACTCATAAAATTTGACACAGAAGAACAATAAAAAGTGTACACCGAGCAATTTTCATGGTCCGAAGTTGCTCAACTCTATCTATGGAGGAGCTTTTAACGGTTTTTGTCCATATGTCATAGAAATTTGGTGTTTTGGAATTGAAATAATCTAGGAGGCTTATACTCATAAAATTTGACATAGAAGAACCATAAAAGTGTACAACGAGCAACTTTCAAGGTTCGAAATTGCTCAACTCTATCTATGGGGGAGCTTTCAACGGTTTTTGTCCATTTGTCATAGAAATGTGGTGTTTTGGCATGGAAATAATCTAGGAAGCTTATACTCGTAAAATTTGATAAAGAAGAACAATAAAAAGCGTACACCGAGCAATTTTCATGGTCCGAAGTTGCTCAACTCTATCTATGGAGGAGCTTTTAACGGTTTTTGTCCATTTGGCATAGAAATGTGGTGTTTAGGCATCGAAGTAATCTAGGATGCTTATATACGTAAAATTTGACATAGAAGAACAATAAAAAGTGTTCACCGAGCAACTTTGTTAGTCCGAAGTTGCTCAACTCTTTCTATGACGGAGCTTTTAACGGTTTTTGTCCATTTGGCATAGATATGTGTTCTTTTGGCATCGAAATAATCTACGAAGCTTATACTCGAAAAATTTGACATAGAAGAACAAAAAAAAGTGTACACCGAGCAACTTTGATTGTCCGAAGTTGCTCAACTCTATCTGTGAAGGAGCTTTTAACGGTTATTGTCCATTTATCATAGAAAGGTGGTGTTTTGGCATCGAAATAATCTAGGAAGCTTATGCTCGAAAAATTTGACATAGAAGAACAATAAAAAGTGTACACTGAGCAACTTTCATGGTCCGAAGTTGTCAACTCTATCTATGAAGGAGCTTTTAACGGTTTTTGTCCATATGTCATAGAAATGTGGTGTTTTGGAATTGAAATAATCTAGGAGGCTTATACTCATGAAATTTGACATGGAACAACAATAAAAAGTGTACACCGAGCAACTTTGATGGTCAGAAGTTGCTCAACTCTATCTATGGAGGATCTTTTAACTGTTATTGTCCATTTGTCATAGAAAGGTGGTGTTTTGGCATCGAAATAATCTAGGAAGCTTATGCTCGAAAAATTTGACAAAGAAGAACAATAAAAAGTGTACACCGAGCAACTTTCATGGTCCGAAGTTGCTCAACTCTATCTATGGAAGAGCTTTTAACGGTTTTTGTCCATTTGGCATAGAAATGTGGTGTTTTGGCATCGAAATAATCTAGGAAGCTTATACTCGTAAAATTTGACAAAGAAGAACAATAAAAAATGTACACCGAGCAACTTTCATTGTCCGAAGTTTCTCAACTCTATCTATGGAGGAGCTTTTAACGGTTTTTAACCATTTGGCATAGAAACGTGGTGATTTGGCATCGAAATATTTTAGAGAGCTTATAATCGTAAAATTTGACATAGAACAACAGTAAAAGGTGTACACCGAGCAACTTTCATGCTCCGAAGTTGCTCAACTCTATCTATGGAGGAGCTTTTAACGGTTTTGTGCATTTGGCATAAAAATGTGGTGATTTTGCATCGAAATAATCTAGGGAGCTTTTAATCGTAAAATTTTGACATAGAGCAACAATAAAAAGTGTACACCGAGCAACTTTGATGGTTCGAAGTTGCTCAACTCTATCTATGACGGAGATTTTAACGGTTTTTGTCTATTTGGAATAGATACGTGGTGTTTTGGAATTGAAATAATTTAGGAGGCTTATACTCATAAAATTTGACACAGAAGAACAATTAAAAGTGTACACCGAGCAATTTTCATGGTCCGAAGTTGCTCAACTCTATCTATGGAGGAGCTTTTAACGGTTTTTGTCCATATGTCATAGAAATGTGGTGTTTTGGAATTGAAATAATCTAGGAGGCTTATACTCATAAAATTTGACATAAAAGAACCATAAAAAGTGTACAACGAGCAACTTTCAAGGTTCGAAGTTGCTCAACTCTATCTATGGGGGAGCTTTCAACGGTTTTTGTCCATTTGTCATAGAAAGGTGGTGTTTTGGCATGGAAATAATCTAGGAAGCTTATACTCGTAAAATTTGACAAAGAAGAACAATAAAAAGCGTACACCGAGCAATTTTCATGGTCCGAAGTTGCTCAACTCTATCTATGGAGGAGCTTTTAACGGTTTTTGTCCATTTGGCATAGAAATGTGGTGTTTAGGCATCGAAGTAATCTAGGATGCTTATACACGTAAAATTTGACATAGAAGAACAATAAAAAGTGTTCACCGAGCAACTTTGTTGGTCCGAAGTTGCTCAACTCTTTCTATGACGGAGCTTTTAACAGTTTTTGTCCATTTGTCATAGATATGTGTTCTTTTGGCATCGAAATAATCTACGAAGCTTATACTCGAAAAATTTGACATAGAAGAACAAAAAAAAGTGTACACCGAGCAACTTTGATTGTCTGAAGTTGCTCAACTTTATCTATGAAGGAGCTTTTAACGGTTTTTGTCCATTTGTCATATAAAGGTGGTGTTTTGGCATCGAAATAATCTAGGAAGCTTATACTCGTAAAATTTGACAAAGAAGAACAATAAAAAGCGTACACCGAGCAACTTTCATGGTCCGAAGTTGCTCAACTCTATCTATGGAGGAGCTTTTAACGGTTTTTGTCCATTTGGCATAGAAATATTGTGTTTAGGCATCGAAATAATCTAGGAAGCTTATACTCGTAAATTTTGACATAGAAGAACAATAAAAAGTGTACACCGAGCAACTTTCATGGTCCGAAGTTGCTCAACTCTATCTATGGAGGAGCTTTTAACGGTTTTTGTCCATTTGGCATAGAAATGTGGTGATTTGGCATCGAAATATTCTAGGGAGCTTATAATCGTAAAATTTGACATAGAAGAACAATAAAAAGTGTACACCGAGCAACTTTGATGGTCCGAAGTTGCTTAACTCTATCTATGAAGGAGATTTTAACGGTTTTTGTCCATATGGCATAGATACGTAGTGTTTTCGAATTGAAATAATCTAGGAGGGTTATACTCATAAAATTAGACATAGAAGAACAATAAAAAGTGTACACCGAACAACTTTCATAGTCCAAAGTTGCTCAACTCTATCTATGGAGGAGCTTTTAACGGTTTTTGTCCATTTGTCATAGAAAGGTGGTGTTTTGGCATCGAAATAATCTAGGAAGATTATACTCGAAAAATTTGACATAGAAGAACAATAAAAAGGGTACACCGAGCAACTTTCATGGTCCGAAGTTGTCAACTCTATCTATGAAGGAGCTTTTAACGGTTTTTGTCCATATGTCATAGAAATGTGGTGTTTGGGAATTGAAATAATCTAGGAGGCTTATACTCATAAAATTTGACACAGAAGAACAATAAAAAGTGTACACCGAGCAATTTTCATGGTCCGAAGTTGCTCAACTCTATCTATGGAGGAGCTTTTAACGGTTTTTGTCCATATGTCATAGAAATGTGGTGTTCTGGAATTGAAATAATCTAGGAGGCTTATACTCATAAAATTTGACATAGAAGAACCATAAAAGTGTACAACGAGCAACTTTCAAGGTTCGAAATTGCTCAACTCTATCTATGGGGGAGCTTTCAACGGTTTTTGTCCATTTGTCATAGAAAGGTGGTGTTTTGGCATGGAAATAATCTAGGAAGCTTATACTCGTAAAATTTGACAAAGAAGAACAATAAAAAGCGTACACCGAGCAATTTTCATGGTCCGAAGTTGCTCAACTCTATCTATGGAGGAGCTTTTAACGGTTTTTGTCCATTTGGCATAGAAATGTGGTGTTTAGGCATCGAAGTAATCTAGGATGCTTATATACGTAAAATTTGACATAGAAGAACAATAAAAAGTGTTCACCGAGCAACTTTGTTGGTCCGAAGTTGCTCAACTCTTTCTATGACGAAGCTTTTAACGGTTTTTGTCCATTTGGCATAGATATGTGTTCTTTTGGCATCGAAATAATCTACGAAGCTTATACTCGAAAAATTTGACATAGAAGAACAAAAAAAAGTGTACACCGAGCAACTTTGATTGTCCGAAGTTGCTCAACTCTATCTATGAAGGAGCTTTTAACGGTTATTGTCCATTTGTCATAGAAAGGTGGTGTTTTGGCATCGAAATAATCTAGGAAGCTTATGCTCGAAAAATTTGACATAGAAGAACAATAAAAAGTGTACACCGAGCAACTTTCATGGTCCGAAGTTGTCAACTCTATCTATGAAGGAGCTTTTAACGGTTTTTGTCCATATGTCATAGAAATGTGGTGTTTTGGAATTGAAATAATCTAGGAGGCTTATACTCATGAAATTTGACATGGAACAACAATAAAAAGTGTACACCGAGCAACTTTGATGGTCCGAAGTTGCTCAACTCTATCTATGGAGGATCTTTTAACTGTTATTGTCCATTTGTCATAGAAAGGTGGTGTTTTGGCATCGAAATAATCTAGGAAGCTTATGCTCGAAAAATTTGACAAAGAAGAACAATAAAAAGTGTACACCGAGCAACTTTCAATGTCCGAAGTTGCTCAACTCTATCTATGGAAGAGCTTTTAACAATTTTTGTCCATTTGGCATAGAAATGTGGTGTTTTGGCATCGAAATAATCTAGGAAGCTTATACTCGTAAAATTTGACAAAGAAGAACAATAAAAAATGTACACCGAGCAACTTTCATGGTCCGAAGTTTCTCAACTCTATCTATGGAGGAGCTTTTAACGGTTTTTAACCATTTGGCATAGAAATGTGGTGATTTGGCATCGAAATATTTTTGGGAGCTTATAATCGTAAAATTTGACATAGAACAACAGTAAAAAGTGTAAACCGAGCAACTTTCATGCTCCGAAGTTGCTCAACTCTATCTATGGAGGAGCTTTTAACGGTTTTGTGCATTTGGCATAAAAATGTGGCGATTTGGCATCGAAATAATCTAGGGAGCTTTTAATCGTAAAATTTTGACATAGAACAACAATAAAAAGTGTACACCGAGCAACTTTGATGGTTCGAAGTTGCTCAACTCTATCTATGACGGAGATTTTAACGGTTTTTGTCTATTTGGCATAGATACGTGGTGTTTTGGAATTGAAATAATCTAGGAGGCTTATACTCATAAAATTTGACACAGAAGAACGATTAAAAGTGTACACCGAGCAATTTTCATGGTCCGAAGTTGCTCAACTCTATCTATGGAGGAGCTTTTAACGGTTTTTGTCCATATGTCATAGAAATGTGGTGTTTTGGAATTGAAATAATCTAGGAGGCTTATACTCATAAAATTTGACATAGAAGAACCATAAAAAGTGTACAACGAGCAACTTTCAAGGTTCGAAGTTGCTCAACTCTATCTATGGGTGAGCTTTCAACGATTTTTGTCCATTTGTCATAGAAAGGTGGTGTTTTGGCATGAAAATAATCTAGGAAGCTTATTCTCGTAAAATTTGACAAAGAAGAACAATAAAAAGCGTACACCGAGCAATTTTCATGGTCCGAAGTTGCTCAACTCTATCTATGGAGGAGCTTTTAACGGTTTTTGTCCATTTGGCATAGAAATGTGGTGTTTAGGCATCGAAGTAATCTAGGATGCTTATACACGTAAAATTTGACATAGAAGAACAATAAAAAGTGTTCACCGAGCAACTTTGTTGGTCCGAAGTTGCTCAACTCTTTCTATGACGGAGCTTTTAACGGTTTTTGTCCATTTGGCATAGATATGTGTTCTTTTGGCATCGAAATAATCTACGAAGCTTATACTCGAAAAATTTGACATAGAAGAACAAAAACAAGTGTACACCGAGCAACTTTGATTGTCCGAAGTTGCTCAACTCTATCTATGAAGGAGCTTTTATCGGTTTTTGTACATTTGTCATATAAAGGTGGTGTTTTGGCATCGAAATAATCTAGGAAGCTTATACTCGTAAAATTTGACAAAGAAGAACAATAAAAAGCGTACACCGAGCAACTTTCATGGTCCGAAGTTGCTCAACTCTATCTATGGAGGAGCTTTTAACGGTTTTTGTCCAATTGGCATAGAAATGTGGTGATTTGGCATCGAAATATTCTAGGGAGCTTATAATCGTAAAATTTGACATAGAACAACAATAAAAAGTGTACACCGAGCAACTTTGATGGTCCGAAGTTGCTCAACTCTATCTATAAAGGAGATTTTAACGGTTTTTGTCCATATGGCATAGATACGTGGTGTTTTGGAATTGAAATAATCTAGGAGGGTTATACTCATAAAATTAGACATAGAAGAACAATAAAAAGTGTACACCGAGCAACTTTCCTAGTCCGAAGTTGCTCAACTCTATCTATGGAAGAGCTTCTAACGGTTTTTGTCCATTTGTCATAGAAAGGTGGTGTTTTGGCATCGAAATAATCTAGGAAGATTATACTCGAAAAATTTGACATAGAAGAACAATAAAAAGGGTACACCGAGCAACTTTCATGGTCCGAAGTTGTCAACTCTATCTATGAAGAAGCTTTTAACGGTTTTTGTCCATATGTCATAGAATGTGGTGTTTTGGAATTGAAATAATCTAGGAGGCTTATACTCATAAAATTTGACATGGAACAACAATAAAAAGTGTACACCGAGTAACTTTGATGGTCCGAAGTTGCTCAACTCTATCTATGGAGGATCTTTCAACTGTTATTGTCCATTTGTCATAGAAAGGTGGTGTTTTTGCATCGAAATAATCTAGGATGCTTATGCTCGAAAAATTTGACATAGAAGAACAATAAAAAGTGTACACCGAGCAACTTTCATGGTCCGAAGTTGTCAACTCTATCTATGAAGGAGCTTTTAACGGTTTTTGTCCATATGTCATAGAAATGTGGTGTTTTGGAATTGAAATAATCTAGGATGCTTATACTCATGAAATTTGACATGGAACAACAATAAAAAGTGAACACCGAGCAACTTTGATGTTCCGAAGTTGCTCAACTCTATCTATGGAGGATCTTTTAACTGTTATTGTCCATTTGTCATAGAAAGGTGGTGTTTTGGCATCGAAATAATCTAGGAAGCTTATGCTCGAAAAATTTGACAAAGAAGAACAATAAAAAGTGTACACCGAGCAACTTTCATGGTCCGAAGTTGCTCAACTCTATCTATGGAAGAGCTTTTAACGGTTTTTGTCCATATGTCATAGAATGTGGTGTTTTGGAATTGAAATAATCTAGGAGGCTTATACTCATGAAATTTGACATGGAACAACAATAAAAAGTGTACACCGAGCAACTTTGATGTTCCGAAGTTGCTCAACTCTATCTATGGAGGATCTTTTAACTGTTATTATCCATTTGTCATAGAATGGTGGTGTTTTGGCATCAAAATAATCTAGGAAGCTTATGCTCAAAAAATTTGACATAGAAGAACAATAAAAAGTGTACACCGAGCAACTTTCATGGTCCGAAGTTGTCAACTCTATCTATGAAGGAGCTTTTAACGGTTTTTGTCCATATGTCATAGATACGTGGTATTTTGGAATTGAAATAATCTAGGAGGGTTATACTCATAAAATTAGACATAGAAGAACAATAAAAAGTGTACACAGAGCAACTTTCCTAGTCCGAAGTTTCTCAACTCTATCTATGGAGGAGCTTTCAACGGTTTTTGTCCATTTGTCATAGAAAGGTGGTGTTTTGGCATGGAAATAATCTAGGAAGCTTATACTCGTAAAATTTGACAAAGAAGAACAATAAAAAGCGTACACCGAGCAATTTTCATGGTCCGAAGTTGCTCAACTCTATCTATGGAGGAGCTTTTAACGGTTTTTGTCCATTTGGCATAGAAATGTGGTGTTTAGGCATCGAAGTAATCTAGGATGCTTATATACGTAAAATTTGACATAGAAGAACAATAAAAAGTGTTCACCGAGCAACTTTGTTGGTCCGAAGTTGCTCAACTCTTTCTATGACGAAGCTTTTAACGGTTTTTGTCCATTTGGCATAGATATGTGTTCTTTTGGCATCGAAATAATCTACGAAGCTTATACTCGAAAAATTTGACATAGAAGAACAAAAAAAAGTGTACACCGAGCAACTTTGATTGTCCGAAGTTGCTCAACTCTATCTATGAAGGAGCTTTTAACGGTTATTGTCCATTTGTCATAGAAAGGTGGTGTTTTGGCATCGAAATAATCTAGGAAGCTTATGCTCGAAAAATTTGACATAGAAGAACAATAAAAAGTGTACACCGAGCAACTTTCATGGTCCGAAGTTGTCAACTCTATCTATGAAGGAGCTTTTAACGGTTTTTGTCCATATGTCATAGAAATGTGGTGTTTTGGAATTGAAATAATCTAGGAGGCTTATACTCCTGAAATTTGACATGGAACAACAATAAAAAGTGTACACCGAGCAACTTTGATGGTCCGAAGTTGCTCAACTCTATCTATGGAGGATCTTTTAACTGTTATTGTCCATTTGTCATAGAAAGGTGGTGTTTTGGCATCGAAATAATCTAGGAAGCTTATGCTCGAAAAATTTGACAAAGAAGAACAATAAAAAGTGTACACCGAGCAACTTTCAATGTCCGAAGTTGCTCAACTCTATCTATGGAAGAGCTTTTAACAATTTTTGTCCATTTGGCATAGAAATGTGGTGTTTTGGCATCGAAATAATCTAGGAAGCTTATACTCGTAAAATTTGACAAAGAAGAACAATAAAAAATGTACACCGAGCAACTTTCATGGTCCGAAGTTTCTCAACTCTATCTATGGAGGAGCTTTTAACGGTTTTTAACCATTTGGCATAGAAATGTGGTGATTTGGCATCGAAATATTTTTGGGAGCTTATAATCGTAAAATTTGACATAGAACAACAGTAAAAAGTGTAAACCGAGCAACTTTCATGCTCCGAAGTTGCTCAACTCTATCTATGGAGGAGCTTTTAACGGTTTTGTGCATTTGGCATAAAAATGTGGCGATTTGGCATCGAAATAATCTAGGGAGCTTTTAATCGTAAAATTTTGACATAGAACAACAATAAAAAGTGTACACCGAGCAACTTTGATGGTTCGAAGTTGCTCAACTCTATCTATGACGGAGATTTTAACGGTTTTTGTCTATTTGGCATAGATACGTGGTGTTTTGGAATTGAAATAATCTAGGAGGCTTATACTCATAAAATTTGACACAGAAGAACGATTAAAAGTGTACACCGAGCAATTTTCATGGTCCGAAGTTGCTCAACTCTATCTATGGAGGAGCTTTTAACGGTTTTTGTCCATATGTCATAGAAATGTGGTGTTTTGGAATTGAAATAATCTAGGAGGCTTATACTCATAAAATTTGACATAGAAGAACCATAAAAAGTGTACAACGAGCAACTTTCAAGGTTCGAAGTTGCTCAACTCTATCTATGGGTGAGCTTTCAACGATTTTTGTCCATTTGTCATAGAAAGGTGGTGTTTTGGCATGAAAATAATCTAGGAAGCTTATTCTCGTAAAATTTGACAAAGAAGAACAATAAAAAGCGTACACCGAGCAATTTTCATGGTCCGAAGTTGCTCAACTCTATCTATGGAGGAGCTTTTAACGGTTTTTGTCCATTTGGCATAGAAATGTGGTGTTTAGGCATCGAAGTAATCTAGGATGCTTATACACGTAAAATTTGACATAGAAGAACAATAAAAAGTGTTCACCGAGCAACTTTGTTGGTCCGAAGTTGCTCAACTCTTTCTATGACGGAGCTTTTAACGGTTTTTGTCCATTTGGCATAGATATGTGTTCTTTTGGCATCGAAATAATCTACGAAGCTTATACTCGAAAAATTTGACATAGAAGAACAAAAACAAGTGTACACCGAGCAACTTTGATTGTCCGAAGTTGCTCAACTCTATCTATGAAGGAGCTTTTATCGGTTTTTGTACATTTGTCATATAAAGGTGGTGTTTTGGCATCGAAATAATCTAGGAAGCTTATACTCGTAAAATTTGACAAAGAAGAACAATAAAAAGCGTACACCGAGCAACTTTCATGGTCCGAAGTTGCTCAACTCTATCTATGGAGGAGCTTTTAACGGTTTTTGTCCAATTGGCATAGAAATGTGGTGATTTGGCATCGAAATATTCTAGGGAGCTTATAATCGTAAAATTTGACATAGAACAACAATAAAAAGTGTACACCGAGCAACTTTGATGGTCCGAAGTTGCTCAACTCTATCTATAAAGGAGATTTTAACGGTTTTTGTCCATATGGCATAGATACGTGGTGTTTTGGAATTGAAATAATCTAGGAGGGTTATACTCATAAAATTAGACATAGAAGAACAATAAAAAGTGTACACCGAGCAACTTTCCTAGTCCGAAGTTGCTCAACTCTATCTATGGAAGAGCTTCTAACGGTTTTTGTCCATTTGTCATAGAAAGGTGGTGTTTTGGCATCGAAATAATCTAGGAAGATTATACTCGAAAAATTTGACATAGAAGAACAATAAAAAGGGTACACCGAGCAACTTTCATGGTCCGAAGTTGTCAACTCTATCTATGAAGAAGCTTTTAACGGTTTTTGTCCATATGTCATAGAATGTGGTGTTTTGGAATTGAAATAATCTAGGAGGCTTATACTCATAAAATTTGACATGGAACAACAATAAAAAGTGTACACCGAGTAACTTTGATGGTCCGAAGTTGCTCAACTCTATCTATGGAGGATCTTTCAACTGTTATTGTCCATTTGTCATAGAAAGGTGGTGTTTTTGCATCGAAATAATCTAGGATGCTTATGCTCGAAAAATTTGACATAGAAGAACAATAAAAAGTGTACACCGAGCAACTTTCATGGTCCGAAGTTGTCAACTCTATCTATGAAGGAGCTTTTAACGGTTTTTGTCCATATGTCATAGAAATGTGGTGTTTTGGAATTGAAATAATCTAGGATGCTTATACTCATGAAATTTGACATGGAACAACAATAAAAAGTGAACACCGAGCAACTTTGATGTTCCGAAGTTGCTCAACTCTATCTATGGAGGATCTTTTAACTGTTATTGTCCATTTGTCATAGAAAGGTGGTGTTTTGGCATCGAAATAATCTAGGAAGCTTATGCTCGAAAAATTTGACAAAGAAGAACAATAAAAAGTGTACACCGAGCAACTTTCATGGTCCGAAGTTGCTCAACTCTATCTATGGAAGAGCTTTTAACGGTTTTTGTCCATATGTCATAGAATGTGGTGTTTTGGAATTGAAATAATCTAGGAGGCTTATACTCATGAAATTTGACATGGAACAACAATAAAAAGTGTACACCGAGCAACTTTGATGTTCCGAAGTTGCTCAACTCTATCTATGGAGGATCTTTTAACTGTTATTATCCATTTGTCATAGAATGGTGGTGTTTTGGCATCAAAATAATCTAGGAAGCTTATGCTCAAAAAATTTGACATAGAAGAACAATAAAAAGTGTACACCGAGCAACTTTCATGGTCCGAAGTTGTCAACTCTATCTATGAAGGAGCTTTTAACGGTTTTTGTCCATATGTCATAGATACGTGGTATTTTGGAATTGAAATAATCTAGGAGGGTTATACTCATAAAATTAGACATAGAAGAACAATAAAAAGTGTACACAGAGCAACTTTCCTAGTCCGAAGTTTCTCAACTCTATCTATGGAGGAGCTTTTAACGGTTTTTGTCCATTTGTCATAGAAAGGTGGTGTTTTGGCATCGAAATAATCTAGGAATATTATACTCGAAAAATTTGACATAGAAGAACAATAAAAAGGGTACACCGAGCAACTTTCATGGTCCGAAGTTGTCAACTCTATCTATGAAGAAGCTTTTAACGATTTTTGTCCATATGTCATAGAATGTGGTGTTTTGGAATTGAAATAATCTAGGAGGCTTATACTCATAAAATTTGACATGGAACAACAATAAAAAGTGTACACCGAGTAACTTTGATGGTCCGAAGTTGCTCAACTCTATCTATGGAGGATCTTTCAACTGTTATTGTCCATTTGTCATAGAAAGGTGGTGTTTTGGCATCGAAATAATCTAGGAAGCTTATGCTCGATAAATTTGACATAGAAGAACAATAAAAAGTGTACACCGAGCAACTTTCATGGTCCGAAGTTGTCAACTCTATCTATGAAGAAGCTTTTAACGATTTTTGTCCATATGTCATAGAATGTGGTGTTTTGGAATTGAAATAATCTAGGAGGCTTATACTCATAAAATTTGACATGGAACAACAATAAAAAGTGTACACCGAGTAACTTTGATGGTCCGAAGTTGCTCAACTCTATCTATGGAGGATCTTTCAACTGTTATTGTCCATTTGTCATAGAAAGGTGGTGTTTTGGCATCGAAATAATCTAGGAAGCTTATGCTCGAAAAATTTGACATAGAAGAACAATAAAAAGTGTACACCGAGCAACTTTCATGGTCCGAAGTTGTCAACTCTATCTATGAAGGAGCTTTTAACGGTTTTTGTCCATATGTCATAGAAATGTGGTGTTTTGGAATCGAAATAATCTAGGAGGCTTATACTCACGAAATTTGACATGGAACAACAATAAAAAGTGTACACCGAGCAACTTTGATGTTCCGAAGTTGCTCAACTCTATCTATGGAGGATCTTTTAACTGTTATTGTCCATTTGTCATAGAAAGGTGGTGTTTTGGCATCGAAATAATATAGGAAGCTTATGCTCGAAAAATTTGACAAAGAAGAACAATAAAAAGTGTACACCGAGCAACTTTCATGGTCCGAAGTTGCTCAACTCTATCTATGGAAGAGCTTTTAACGGTTTTTGTCCATTTGGCATAGAAATGTGGTGTTTTGGCATCGAAATAATCTAGGAAGCTTATACTCGTAAAATTTGACAAAGAAGAACAATAAAAAATGTACATCGAGCAACTTTCATGGTCCGAAGTTTCTCAACTCTATCTATGGAGGAGCTTTTAATGGTTTTTGTCCATTTGGCATAGAAATTTGGTGATTTGGCATCGAAATATTTTAGGGAGCTTATAATCGTAAAATTTGACATAGAACAACAGTAAAAAGTGTACACCGAGCAACTTTCATGCTCCGAAGTTGCTCAACTCTATCTATGGAGGAGCTTTTAACGGTTTTGTGCATTTGCATAAAAATGTGGTGATTTGGCATCGAAATAATCTAGGGAGCTTTTAATCGTAAAATTTTGACATAGAACAACAATAAAAAGTGTAAACCGAGCAACTTTGATGGTTCGAAGTTGCTCAACTCTATCTATGACGTAGATTTTAACGGTTTTTGTCTATTTGGCATAGATACGTGGTGTTTTGGAATTGAAATAATCTAGGAGGCTTATACTCATAAAATTTGACACAGAAGAACAATAAAAAGTGTACACCGAGCAATTTTCATGGTCCGAAGTTGCTCAACTCTATCTATGGAGGAGCTTTTAATGGTTTTTGTCCATATGTCGTAGAAATGTGGTGTTTTGGAATTGAAATAATCAAGGAGGCTTATACTCATAAAATTTGACGTAGAAGAACCATAAAAAGTGTACAACGAGCAACTTTCAAGGTTCGAAGTTGCTCAACTCTATCTATGGGGGAGCTTTCAACGGTTTTTGTCCATTTGTCATAGAAAGGTGGTGTTTTGGCATGGAAATAATCTAGGAAGCTTATACTCGAAAAATTTGACAAAGAAGAACAATAAAAAGCGTACACAGAGCAATTTTCATGGTCCGAAGTTGCTCAACTCTCTCTATGGAGGAGCTTTTAACGGTTTTTGTCCATTTGGCATAGAAATGTGGTGTTTAGGCATCGAAGTAATCTAGGATGCTTATACACGTAAAATTTGACATAGAAGAACAGAAAAACGTGTACACCGAGCAACTTTGATTGTCCGAAGTTGCTCAACTCTATCTATGAAGGAGCTTTTAACGATTTTTGTCCTTTTGTCATATAAAGCTGGTGTTTTGGCATCGAATAAATCTAGGAAGCTTATACTCGTAAAATTTGACAAAGAAGAACAATAAAAAGCGTACACCAAGCAACTTTCATGGTCCGAAGTTGCTCAACTCTATCTATGGAGAAGCTTTTAACGGTTTTTGTCAATTTGGCATAGAAATGTGGTGTTTAGGCATCGAAATAATCTAGGAAGCTTATACTCGTAAATTTTGACATAGAAGAACAATAAAAAGTGTACACCGAGCAACTTTCATGGTCCGAAGTTGCTCAACTCTATCTATGGAGGAGCTTTTAACGCTTTTTGTCCATTTGGAATAGAAATGTTGTGATTTGGCATCGAAATATTCTAGGGAGCTTATAATCGTAAAATTTCACATAGAACAACAATAAAAAATGTACACCGAGCAACTTTGATGGTCCGAAGTTGCTCAACTCTATCTATGAAGGAGATTTTAACGGTTTTTGTCCATATGGCATAGATACGTGGTGTTTTGGAATTGAAATAATCTAGGAGGGTTATACTCATAAAATTAGACATAGAAGAACAATAAAAAGTGTACACCGAGCAACTTTCATAGTCCGAAGTTGCTCAACTCTATCTATGGAGGAGCTTTTAACGGTTTTTGTCCATTTGTCATAGAAAGGTGGTGTTTTGGCATCGAAATAATCGAGGATGATTATACTCGAAAAATTTGACATAGAAGAACAATAAAAAGGGTACACCGAGCAACTTTCATGGTCCGAAGTTGTCAACTCTATCTATGAAGAAGCTTTTAACGGTTTTTGTCCATATGTCATAGAAATGTCGTGTTTTGGAATTGAAATAATCTAGGAGGCTTATACTCATAAAATTTGACATGGAACAACAATAAAAAGTGTACACCGAGTAACTTTGATGGTCCGAAGTTGCTCAACTCTATCTATGGAGGATCTTTCAACTGTTATTGTCCATTTGTCATAGAAAGGTGGTGTTTTGGCATCGAAATAATCTAGGAAGCTTATGCTCGAAAAATTTGACATAGAAGAACAATAAAAGTGTACACCGAGCAACTTTCATGGTCCGAAGTTGTTAACTCTATCTATGAAGGAGCTTTTAACGGTTTTTGTCCATATGTTATAGAAATGTGGTGTTTTGGAATTGAAATAATCTAGGAGGCTTATACTCATAAAATTTGACACAGAAGAACAATAAAAAGTGTACACCGAGTAACTTTCATTATACGAAGTTGCTCAACTCTATCTATGGAGGAGCTTTTAACGGTTTTTGTCCATATGTCATAGAAATGTGGTGTTTTGGAATTGAAATAATCTAGGAGGTTTATACTCATAAAATTTGACATAGAAGAACAATAAAAAGTGTACACCGAGCAACTTTCATGGTCCGAAGTTGCTCAACTCTATCTATGGAGGAGCTTTTAACGGTTTTTGTCCATTTGTCATATAAAAGTGGTGTTTTGGCATCGAAATACTCTAGGAAGCTTATACTCATAAAATTTGACATAGAAGAACAATAAAAAGTGTACACCGAGCAACTTTCATAGTTCGAAGTTGCTCAACTCTATCTATGGAGGAGCTTTTAACGGTTTTTGTCCATTTGTCATAGAAAGGTGGTGTTTTGGCATCGAAATAATCTAGAAAGCTTATACTCGTAAAATTTGACATAGAAGAACAATAAAAAGTGTACACCGAGCAACTTTGATGGTTCGAAGTTGCTCAACTCTATCTATGGAGGAGCTTTTAACTGTTATTATCCATTTGTCATAGAAAGGTGGTGTTTTGGCATCGAAATAATCTAGGAAGCTTATGCTCGAAAAATTTGACATAGAAGAACATTAAAAAGTGTATATCGTGCAACTTTGATAGTTCGAAATTGCTCAACTCTCTCGATGGAGTTGTTTTCAATAGTTTTGCCGAATTTAGACCGATATTGTTCTCTTGACAACAAAACAATTTGCGAAGCGAATACTAGTAATTTTGGACATAAAGAAACAATAAAAAGGGCATACCGAGCAACTTTCGTGGTTCGGAATTGCTCAACTCTATCTATGGAGTAGCTTTTATGGATTTTTATCCATTTGTCATAGAAAGTTGGTGTTTCGGCATGGAAATAATCTAGGAAGCTTATACTCGTAACATTTGACATAGAAGAACAATAAAACGTGTACACCGAGCAACTTTCAAGGTCCGAAGTTGCTCAACTCTAGCTATGGAGGAGCTTTTAACGGTTTTTGTGCATTTGTCATAGAAAGGTGGTGTTTTGGCATTGAAATAATCTAGGAAGCTTATACTCGTAAATTTTGACATAGAAGAACAATAAAAAGTGTACACCGAGCAACTTTCAAGGTCCGAAGTTGCTCAACTCTATCTATGGAGGTGCTTTTAACGGTTTTTGTCCATTTGACATAGAAATGTGGTGATTTGGTTTCGAAATATTCTAGGGAGCTTATAATCGAAAAATTTGACATAGAACAACAATAAAAAGTGTACACCGAGCAACTTTGATGGTCCGAAGTTGCTCAACTCTATCTATGAAGGAGATTTTAACGGTTTTTGTCCATATGGCATAGATACGTGGTGTTTTGGAATTGAAATAATCTAGGAGGCTTATACTCATAAAATTAGACATAGAAGAACATTAAAAATTGTACACAGAGCAACTTTCAAGGTCCAAAGTTGCTCAACTCTATCTATAGAGGAGCTTTCAACGGTTTTTGTCCATTTGTCATTGAAATGTGGTGTTTTGGCATGGAAATAATCTAGGAAGCTTATACTCGTAAAATTTAACATAGAAGAACAAGAAAAAGTGTACACCGAGCAACTTTCAAGGTTCGAAGTTGCCCAACTCTATCTGTGGGGGAGCTTTCAACGGTTTTTGTCTATTTGTCAGTGAAAGGTGGTGTTTTGGCATGGAAATAATCTAGGAAGCTTATACTCGTAAAATTTGACATAGAAGAACAATAAAAAGCGTACACCGAGCAACTTTCATGGTCCGAAGTTGCTCAACTCTATCTATGGAGGAGCTTTTAACGGTTTTTGTCCATTTGGCATAGAAATGTGGTGTTTTGGCATCGAAATAATCTTGGAAGCTTATACTCGTAAAATTTGACAAAGAAGAACAATAAAAAATGTATACCGAGCAACTTTCATGGTCCGAAGTTGCTCAATTCTATCTATGGAGGAGCTTTTAACGGTTTTTGTCTTTTTGGCATAGAAATGTGGTGTTTTGGCATGGAAATAATATAGGAAGCTTAGACTCGTAAAATTTAACATAGAAGAACAATAAAAAGTGTACACCGAGCAACTTTCGTGATCCGAAGTTGCTCAACTCTATCTATGGAGGAGCTTTTAACGGTTTTTGTCCATTTATCATATAAAGGTGGTGTTTTGGCATCGAAATAATCTAGGAACTTATACTCAAAAAATTTGACATAGAACAACAATAAAAAGTGTACACCGAGCAACTTTGATGGTCCGAAGTTGCTCAACTCTATCTATGAAGGAGATTTTAAAGGTTTTTGTCCATTTGGCATAGATACGTGGTGTTTTGGAATTGAAATAATCTAGGAGGCTTATACTCATAAAATTTGACATAGAAGAACCATAAAAAGTCTACACCGAGCAACTTTCAAGGTCCGAAGTTGCTCAACTCTATCTATGGGGGAGCTTTCAACGGTTTTTGTCCATTTGCCATAGAAAGGTGCTGTTTTGGCATGGAAATAATCTAGGAAGCTTATACTCGTAAAATTTGACAAAGAAGAACAATAAAAAGTGTACACCGAGCAACTTTCATGGTCCGAAGTTGCTCAACTCTATCTATGGAAGAGCTTTTAACGGTTTTTGTCCATTTGGCATAGAAATGTGGTGTTTTGGCATCGAAATAATCTAGGAAGCTTATACTCGTAAAATTTGACAAAGAAGAACAATAAAAATGTACACCGAGCAACTTTCATGGTCCGAAGTTTCTCAACTCTATCTATGGAGGAGCTTTTAACGGTTTTTAACCATTTGGCATAGAAATGTGGTGGTTTGGCATCGAAATATTTTAGGGAGCTTATAATAGTAAAATTTGACATAGAACAACAGTAAAAAGTGTACACCGAGCAACTTTCATGCTCCGAAGTTGCCCAACTCTATCTATGGAGGAGCTTTTAACGGTTTTGTGCATTTGCCATAAAAATGTGGTGATTTGGCATCGAAATAATCTAGGGAGCTTTTAATCGTAAAATTTTGACATAGAACAACAATAAAAAGTGTACACCGAGCAACTTTGATGGTTCGAAGTTGCTCAACTCTATCTATGGAGGAGCTTTTAACGGTTTTTGTCCATATGTCATAGAAATGTGGTGTTTTGGAATTGAAATAATCTAGGAGGCTTATACTCAGAAAATTTGACATAGAAGAACCATAAAAAGTGTACAACGAGCAACTTTCAAGGTTCGAAGTTGCTCAACTCTATCTATGGAGGAGCTTTCAACGGTTTTTGTCCATTTGTCATAGAAAGGTGGTGTTTTGGCATGGAAATAATCTAGGAAGCTTATACTCGTAAAATTTGACAAAGAAGAACAATAAAAAGCGTACACCGAGCAATTTTCATGGTCCGAAGTTGCTCAACTCTATCTATGGAGGAGCTTTTAACGATTTTTGTCCATTTGGCATAGAAATGTGGTGTTTAGGCATCGAAGTAATCCAGGATGCCTATACACGTAAAATTTGACATAGAAGAACGGAAAAACGTGTACACCGAGCAACTTTGATTGTCCGAAGTTGCTCAACTCTATCTATGAAGGAGCTTTTAACGGTTTTTGTCCATTTGTCATATAAAGGTGGTGTTTTGGCATCGAAATAATCTAGGAAGCTTATACTCGTAAAATTTGACAAAGAAGAACAATAAAAAGCGTACACCGAGCAACTTTCATGGTCCGAAGTTGCTCAACTCTATCTATGGAGGAGCTTTTAACGGTTTTTGTCCATTTGGCATAGAAATGTGGTGTTTAGGCATCGAAATAATCTAGGAAGCTTATACTCGTAAATTTTGACATAGAAGAACAATAAAAAGTGTACACCGAGCAACTTTCATGGTCCGAAGTTGCTCAACTCTATCTATGGAGGAGCTTTTAACGGTTTTTGTCTATTTGGCATAGAAATGTGGTGATTTGGCATCGAAATATTCTAGGGAGCTTATAATCGTAAAATTTGACATAGAACAACATTAAAAAGTGTACACCGAGCAACTTTGATGGTCCGAAGTTTCTCAACTCTATCTATAAAGGAGATTTTAACGGTTTTTGTACATATGTCATAGAAAGGTGGTGTTTTGGAATTGAAATAATCTAGGAGGGTTATACTCATAAAATTAGACATAGAAAAACAATAAAAAGTGTACACCGAGCAACTTTCAAGGTCCGAAATTGCTCAACTCTATCTATGGATGAGCTTTTAACGGTTTTTGTCCATTTGTCATAGAAATGTGGTGATTTGGCATCGAAATATTCTAGGGAGCTTATAATTGTAAAATTTGACATAGAAGAACAATAAAAAGTGTACACCGAGCAACTTTCATGGTCCGAAGTTGCTCAACTCTATCTATGAAGAAGCTTTTAACGGTTTTTGTCCATATGGCATAGATACGTGGTGTTTTGGAATTGAAATAATCTAGGAGGCTTATACTCATAAAATTAGACATAGAAGAACAATAAAAATTGTACACAGAGCAACTTTCAAGGTCCGAAGTTGCTCAACTCTAGTTATGGGGGAACTATCAACGGTTTTTGTCCATTTGTCATTGAAATGTGGCGTTTTGGCATGGAAATAATCTAGGAAGCTTATACTCGTAAAATTTAACATAGAAGAACAAGAAAAAGTGTACACCGAGCAACTTTCAAGGTTCGAAGTTGCTCAACTCTATCTGTGGGGGAGCTTTCAACGGTTTTTGTCTATTTGTCAATGAAAGGTGGTGTTTTGGCATGGAAAAAATCTAGGAAGCTTATACTCGTAAAATTTGACATAGAAGAACAATAAAAAGCGTACACCGAGCAACTTTCATGGTCCGAAGTTGCTCAACTCTATCTATGGACGAGCTTTTAACGGTTTTTGTCCATTTGGCATAGAAATGTGGTGTTTTGGCATCGAAATAATCTTGGAAGCCTATACTCGTAAAATTTGACAAAGAAGAACAATAAAAAATGTATATCGAGCAACTTTCATGGTCCGAAGTTGCTCAACTCTATCTATGGAGGAGCTTTTAACGGTTTTTGTCTTTTAGGCATAGAAATGTGGTGTTTTGGCATAGAAATAATCTAGGAAGCTTAGACTCGTAAAATTTAACATAGAAGAACAATAAAAAGTGTACACCGAGCAACTTTCATGATCCGAAGTTGCTCAACTCTATCTATGGAGGAGCTTTTAACGGTTTTTGTCCATTCGTCATATAAAGGTGGTGTTTTGGCATCGAAATAATCTAGGAAGCTTATACTCAAAAAATTTGACATAGAACAACAATAAAAAGTGTACACCGAGCAACTTTGATGGTCCGAAGTTGCTCAACTCTATCTGTGAAGGAGATTTTAACGGTTTTTGTCCATTTGGCATAGATACGTGGTGTTTTGGAATTGAAATAATCTAGGAGGCTTATACTCATAAAATTTGACATAGAAGAACCATAAAAAGTGTACACCGAGCAACTTTCAAGGTCCGAAGTTGCTCAACTCTATCTATGGGGGAGCTTTCAACGGTTTTTGTCCATTTTTCATAGAAAGGTGATGTTTTGGCATGAAAATAATCTAGGAAGCTTATACTCGTAAAATTTGACAAAGACGAACAATAAAAAGTGTACACCGAGCAACTTTCATGGTCCGAAGTTGCTCAACTCTATCTATGGAGGAGCATTTAACGGTTTTTGTCCATTTGGCATAGAAATGTGGTGATTTGGCATTGAAATATTTTAGGGAGCTTATAATCGTAAAATTTGACATAGAACAACATTAAAAAGTGTACACCGAGCAACTTTCATGCTCCGAAGTTGCTCAACTCAATCTATGGAGGAGCTTTTAACGGTTTTGTGCATTTGGCATAAAAATGTGGTGATTTGGCATCGAAATATTCTAGGGAGCTTATAATCGTAAAATTTGACATAGAACAACAATAAAAAGTGTACACCGAGAAACTTTGATGGTCCGAAGTTGCTCAACTCTATCTATGAAGGAGATTTTAACGGTTTTTGTCCATATGGCATAGATACGTGGTGTTTTGGAATTGAAATAATCTAGGAGGCTTATACTCATAAAATTAGACATAGAAGAAGAATAAAAATTGTACACAGAGCAACTTTCAAGGTCCAAAGTTGCTCAACTCTATCTATGGGGGAGCTTTCAACGGTTTTTGTCCATTTGTCATTGAAATGTGGTGTTTTGGCATGGAAATAATCTAGGAAGCTTATACTCGAAAAATTTAACATAGAAGAACAAGAAAAAGTTTACACCGAGCAACTTTCAAGGTTCGAAGTTGCTCAACTCTATCTGTGGGGGAGCTTTCAACGGTTTTTGTCTATTTGTCAATGAAAGGTGGTGTTTTGGCATGGAAAAAATCTAGGAAGCTTATACTCGTAAAATTTGACATAGAAGAACAATAAAAAGCGTACACCGAGCAACTTTCATGGTCCGAAGTTGCTCAACTCTATCTATGGAGGAGCTTTTAACGGTTTTTGTCCATTTGGCATAGAAATGTGGTGTTTAGGCATCGAAGTAATCTAGGATGCTTATACACGTAAAATTTGACATAGAAGAACAATAAAAAGTATTCACCGAGCAACTTTGTTGGTCCGAAGTTGCTCAACTGTTTCTATGACGGAGCTTTTAATGGTTTTTGTCCATTTGGCATAGATATGTGTTCTTTTGGCATCAAAATAATCTACGAAGCTTATACTCGAAAAATTTGACATAGAAGAACAAAAAAAAGTGTACACCGAGCAACTTTGATTGTCTGAAGTTGCTCAACTTTATCTATGAAGGAGCTTTTAACGGTTTTTTTCCATTTGTCATATAAAGGTGGTATTTTGGCATCAAAATAATCTAGGAAGCTTATACTCGTAAAATTTGACAAAGAAGAACAATAAAAAGCGTACACCGAGCAACTTTCATGGTCCGAAGTTGCTCAACTCTATCTATGGAGGAGCTTTTAACGGTTTTTGTCCATTTGGCATAGAAATATTGTGTTTAGGCATCGAAATAATCTAGGAAGCTTATACTCGTAAATTTTGACATAGAAGAACAATAAAAAGTGTACACCGAGCAACTTTCATGGTCCGAAGTTGCTCAACTCTATCTATGGAGGAGCTTTTAACGGTTTTTGTCCATTTCGCATAGAAATGTGGTGATTTGGCATCGAAATATTCTAGGGAGCTTATAATCGTAAAATTTGACATAGAACAACAATAAAAAGTGTACACCGAGCAACTTTGATGGTCCGAAGTTGCTTAACTCTATCTATGAAGGAGATTTTAACGGTTTTTGTCCATATGGCATAGATACGTGGTGTTTTGGAATTGAAATAATCTAGGAGGGTTATACTCATAAAATTAGACATAGAAGAACAATAAAAAGTGTACACCAAGCAACTTTCATAGTCCGAAGTTGCTCAACTCTATCTATGGAGGAGCTTTTAACGGTTTTTGTCCATTTGTCATAGAAAGGTAGTGTTTTGGCATCGAAATAATCTAGGAAGATTATACTCGAAAAATTTGACATAGAAGAACAATAAAAAGGGTACACCGAGCAACTTTCATGGTCCGAAGTTGTCAACTCTATCTATGAAGAAGTTTTTAACGGTTTTTGTCCATATGTCATAGAAATGTGGTGTTTTGGAATTGAAATAATCTAGGAGGCTTATACTCATAAAATTTGACATGGAAGAACAATAAAAAGTGTACACCGAGTAACTTTGATGGTCCGAAGTTGCTCAACTCTATCTATGGAGGATCTTTCAACTGTTATTGTCCATTTGTCATAGAAAGGTGGTGTTTTGGCATCGAAATAATCTAGGAAGCTTATGCTCGAAAAATTTGACATAGAAGAACAATAAAAAGTGTACACCGAGCAACTTTCATGGTCCGAAGTTGTCAACTCTATCTATGAAGGAGCTTTTAACGGTTTTTGTCCATATGTCATAGAAATGTGGTGTTTTGGAATTGAAATAATCTAGGAGGCTTATACTCATAAAATTTGACACAGAAGAACAATAAAATGTGTACACCGAGTAACTTTCATGGTCTGAAGTTGCTCAACTCTATCTATGGAGGAGCTTTTAACGGTTTTTGTCCATATGTCATAGAAATGTGGTGTTTTGGAATTGAGATAATCTAGGAGGCTTATACTCATAAAATTTGACATAGAAGAACAATAGAAAGTGTACACCGAGCAACTTTCATGGTCCGAAGTTGCTCAACTCTATCTATGGAGGAGCTTTTAACGGTTTTTGTCCATTTGTCATATAAAAGTGGTGTTTTGGCATCGAAATACTCTAGGAAGCTTATACTCATAAAATTTGACATAGAAGAACAATAAAAAATGTATATCGAGCAACTTTCATGGTCCGAAGTTGCTCAACTCTATCTATGGAGGAGCTTTTAACGGTTTTTGTCTTTTTGGCATAGAAATGTGGTGTTTTGGCATAGAAATAATCTAGGAAGCTTAGACTCGTAAAATTTAACATAGAACAACAATAAAAAGTGTACACCGAGCAACTTTCATGATCCGAAGTTGCTCAACTCTATCTATGGAGGAGCTTTTAACGGTTTTTGTCCATTCGTCATATAAAGGTGGTGTTTTGGCATCGAAATAATCTAGGAAGCTTATACTCAAAAAATTTGACATAGAACAACAATAAAAAGTGTACACCGAGCAACTTTGATGGTCCGAAGTTGCTCAACTCTATCTATGAAGGAGATTTTAACGGTTTTTGTCCATTTGGCATAGATACGTGGTGTTTTGGAATTGAAATAATCTAGGAGGCTTATACTCATAAAATTTGACATAGAAGAACCATAAAAAGTGTACACCGAGCAACTTTCAAGGTCCGAAGTTGCTCAACTCTAACTATGGGGGAGCTTTCAACGGTTTTTGTCCATTTGTCATAGAAAGGTGATGTTTTGGCATGAAAATAATCTAGGAAGCTTATACTCGTAAAATTTGACAAAGAAGAACAATAAAAAGTGTACACCGAGCAACTTTCATGGTTCGAAGTTGCTCAACTCTATCTATGGAAGAGCTTTTAACGGTTTTTGTCCATTTGGCATAGAAATGTGGTGTTTTGGCATCGAAATAATCTAGGAAGCTTATACTCGTAAAATTTGACAAAGAAGAACAATAAAAAATGTACACCGAGCAACTTTCATGGTCCGAAGTTTCTCAATTCTATCTATGGAGGAGCTTTTAACGGTTTTTGTCCATTTGGCATAGAAATGTGGTGATTTGGCATCAAAATATTTTAGGGAGCTTATAATCGTAAAATTTGACATAGAACAACAGTAAAAAGTGTACACCGAGCAACTTTCATGCTCCGAAGTTGCTCAACTCTATCTATGGAGGAGCTTTTAACGGTTTTGTGCATTTGGCATAAAAATGTGGTGATTTGGCATCGAAATATTCTAGGGAGCTTATAATCGTAAAATTTGACATAGAACAACAATAAAAAGTGTACACCGAACAATTTTGATGGTCCGAAGTTGCTCAACTCTATCTATGAAGGAGATTTTAACGATTTTTGTCCATATGGCATAGATACGTGGTGTTTTGGAATTGAAATAATCTAGGAGGCTTATACTCATAAAATTAGACATAGAAGAAGAATAAAAATTGTACACAGAGCAACTTTCAAGGTCCAAAGTTGCTCACCTCTATCTATGGGGGAGCTTTCAACGGTTTTTGTCCATTTGTCATTGAAATGTGGTGTTTTGGCATGAAAATAATCTAGGAAGCTTATACTCGTAAAATTTAACATAGAAGAACAAGAAAAAGTTTACACCGAGCAACTTTCAAGGTTCGAAGTTGCTCAACTCTATCTGTGGGGGAGCTTTCAACGGTTTTTGTCTATTTATCAATGAAAGGTGGTGTTTTGGCATGGAAAAAATCTAGGAAGCTTATACTCGTAAAATTTGACATAGAAGAAAAATAAAAAGCGTACACCGAGCAACTTTCATGGTCCGAAGTTGCTCAACTCTATCTATGGAGGAGCTTTTAACGGTTTTTGTCCATTTGGCATAGAAATGTGGTGTTTAGCAATCGAAGTAATCTAGGATGCTTATACACGTAAAATTTGACATAGAAGAACAATAAAAAGTGTTCACCGAGCAACTTTGTTGGTCCGAAGTTGCTCAACTCTTTCTATGACGGAGCTTTTAACGGTTTTTGTCCATTTGGCATAGATATGTGTTCTTTTGGCATCAAAATAATCTACGAAGCTTATACTCGAAAAATTTGACATAGAAGAACAAAAAAAAGTGTACACCGAGCAACTTTGATTGTCTGAAGTTGCTCAACTTTATCTTTGAAGGAGCTTTTAACGGTTTTTGTCCATTTGTCATATAAAGGTGGTGTTTTGGCATCGAAATAATCTAGGAAGCTTATACTCGTAAAATTTGACAAAGAAGAACAATAAAAAGCGTACACCGAGCAACTTTCATGGTCCGAAGTTGCTCAACTCTATCTATGGAGGAGCTTTTAACGGTTTTTGTCCATTTGGCATAGAAATATTGTGTTTAGGCATCGAAATAATCTAGGAAGCTTATACTCGTAAATTTTGACATAGAAGAACAATAAAAAATGTACACCGAGCAACTTTCATGGTCCGAAGTTGCTCAACTCTATCTATGGAGGAGCTTTTAACGGTTTTTGTCCATTTGGCATAGAAATGTGGTGATTTAGCATCGAAATATTCTAGGGAGCTTATAATCGTAAAATTTGACATAGAACAACAATAAAAAGTGTACACCGAGCAACTTTGATGGTCCGAAGTTGCTTAACTCTATCTATGAAGGAGATCTTAACGGTTTTTGTCCATATGGCATAGATACGTGGTGTTTTGGAATTGAAATAATCTAGGAGGGTTATACTCATAAAATTAGACATAGAAGAACAATAAAAAGTGTACACCGAACAACTTTCATAGTCCAAAGTTGCTCAACTCTATCTATGGAGGAGCTATTAACGGTTTTTGTCCATTTGTCATAGAAAGGTGGTGTTTTGGCATCGACATAATCTAGGAAGATTATACTCGAAAAATTTGACATAGAAGAACAATAAAAAGGGTACACCGAGCAACTTTCATGGTCCGAAGTTGTCAACTCTATCAATGAAGAAGCTTTTAACGGTTTTTGTCCATATGTCATAGAAATGTGGTGTTTTGGAATTGAAATAATCTGGGAGGCTTATACTCATAAAATTTGACATGGAAGAACAATAAAAAGTGTACACCGAGCAACTTTCAAGGTCCGAAGTTGCTCAACTCTATCTATGGAGAAGCTTTTAACGGTTTTTGTCCATTTGACATAGAAATGTGGTGATTTGGCATCGAAATATTCTAGGGAGCTTATAATCGTAAAATTTGACATAGAACAACAATAAAAAGTGTACACCGAGCAACTTTGATGGTCCGAAGTTGCTCAACTCTATCTATGAAGGAGATTTTAACGGTTTTTGTCCATATGGCATAGATACGTGGTGTTTTGGAATTGAAATAATCTAGGAGGCTTATACTCATAAAATTAGACATAGAAGAACAATAAAAATTGTACACAGAGCAACTTTCAAGGTCCAAAGTTGCTCAACTCTATCTATGGGGGAGCTTTCAACGGTTTTTGTCCATTTGTCATTGAAATGTGGTGTTTTGGCATGGAAATAATCTAGGAAGCTTATAATCGTAAAATTTAACATAGAAGAACAAGAAAAAGTGTACACCGAGCAACTTTCAAGGTTCGAAGTTGCTCAACTCTATCTGTGGTGGAGCTTTCAACGGTTTTTGTCTATTTGTCAATGAAAGGTGGTGTTTTGGCATGGAAATAATCTAGGAAGCTTATACTAGTAAAATTTGAAATAGAAGAACAATAAAAAGCGTACACCGAGAAACTTTCATGGTCCGAAGTTGCTCAACTCTATCTATGGAGGAGCTTTTAACGGTTTTTGTCCATTTGGCATAGAAATGTGGTGTTTTGGCATCGAAATAATCTTGGAAGCTTATACTCGTAAAATTTAACATAGAAGAACAATAAAAAGTGTACACCGAGCAACTTTCATGATCCGAAGTTGCTCAACTCTATCTTTGGAGGAGCTTTTAACGGTTTTTGTCCATTTGTCATATAAAGGTTGTGTTTTGGCATCGAAATAATCTAGGAAGCTTATACTCAAAAAATTTGACATAGAACAACAATAAAAAGTGTACACCGAGCAACTTTGATGGTCCGAAGTTGCTCAACTCTATCTATGAAGGAGATTTCAACGGTTTTTGTCCATTTGGCATAGATACGTGGTGTTTTGGAATTGAAATAATCTAGGAGGCTTATACTCATAAAATTTGACATAGAAGAACCATAAAAAGTGTACACCGAGCAATTTTCAAGGTCAGAAGTTGCTCAACTCTATCTATGGGGGAGCTTTCAACGGTTTTTGTCCATTTGTCATAGAAAGGTGATGTTTTAGCATGGAAATAATCTAGGAAGCTTATACTCGTAAAATTTGACAAAGAAGAACAATAAAAAGTGTACACCGAGCAACTTTCATGGTCCGAAGTTGCTCAACTCTATCTATGGAAGAGCTTTTAACGGTTTTTCTCCATTTGGCATAGAAATGTGGTGTTTTGGCATCGAAATAATCTAGGAAGCTTATACTCGTAAAATTTGACAAAGAAGAACAATAAAAAATGTACACCGAGCAACTTTCATGGTCCGAAGTTTCTCAACTCTATCTATGGAGGAGCTTTTAACGGTTTTTGTCCATTTGGCATAGAAATGTGGTGATTTGGCATTGAAATATTTTAGGGAGCTTATAATCGTAAAATTTGACATAGAACAATAGTAAAAAGTGTACACCGAGCAACTTTCATGCTCCGATGTTGCTCAACTCTATCTATGGAGGAGCTTTTAACGGTTTTGTGCATTTGGCATAAAAATGTGGTGATTTGGCATCGAAATAATCTAGGGAGCTTTTAATCGTAAAATTTTGACATAGAACAACAATAAAAAGTGTACACCGAGCAACTTTGATGGTTCGAAGTTGCTCAACTCTATCTATGACGGAGATTTTAACGGTTTTTGTCTATTTGGCATAGATACGTGGTGTTTTGGAATTGAAATAATCTAGGAGGCTTATACTCATGAAATTTGACATAGAAGAACGATAAAAAGTGTACACCGAGAAACTTTCAAGGTCCGAAGTTGCTCAACTCTATCTATTGGGGAGCTTTCAACGGTTTTTGTCCATTTCTCATAGAAAGGTGGTGTTTTGGCACGGAAATAATCTAGGAAGCTTATACTCGTAAAATTTGACAAAGAAGAACAATAAAAAGCGTACACTGAGCAACTTTCATGGTTCGAAGTTGCTCAACTCTATCTAAGGAGGAGCTTTTAACGATTTTTGTCCATTTGGCATAGAAATGTGCTGTTTTGGCATGGAAATAATCTAGGAAGCTTATACTCGTAAAATTTGACAAAGAAGAACAATAAAAAATTTACACAGAGCAACTTTGATGGTCCGAAGTTGCTCAACTCTATCTATGGAGTAGCTTTTAACAGTTTTTGTCCATTTGGCATAGAAATGTGGTGTTTTGGCATGGAAATAATCTAGAAAGCTTATACTCGTAAAATTTAACATAGAAGAACAATAAAAAGTGTACATCGAGTAACTTTCGTGGTCCTAAGATTCTCAACTCTATCTATGGAGGAGCTTTTAACGGTTTTGTCGATTTGTCATAGAAAGGTGGTGTTTTGTCATCGAAATAATCTAGGAAGCTAAAACATTTGACATAAAACAACAATAAAAATTGTACACCGAGCAACTTCGATGGTCCGAAGTTGCTCAACTCTATCTATGAAGGAGATTTCAACGGTTTTTGTCCATTTGGCATAGATACGTGGTGTTTTGGAATTGAAATAATCTAGGAGGCTTATACTCAAAAAATTTGACATAGAAGAACCATAAAAAGTGTACACCGAGCAACTTTCAAGATCCGAAGTTGCTCAACTCCTTCTATAGAGGAGCTTTTACTGGTTTTTGTCCATTTGGCATAGAAATGTGGTGATTTGGCATCGAAATAATCTAGGGAGCTTATAATCGTAAAATTTGACATAGAACAACAATAAAAAGTGTACACCGAGCAACTTTGATTGTCCGACGTTCCTCAACTCTACCTATGAAGGAGATTTTAACGGTTTTTGTCCATTTGGCATAGATACGTGGTGTTTTGGAATTGAAATAATCTAGGAGGCTTATACTTATGAAATTTGACATAGAAGAACGATAAAAAGTGTACACTGAGCAACTTTCAAGGTCCGAAGTTGCTCAACTCTATCTATGATGGAGCTTTTATCGGTTTTTGTCCATTTGGCATAGAAAGTTTGTGTTTTGGAATCGAAATAATCTAGGAAGTTATACACACAAAATTTGATATAGAAGAACAATAAAAAGTGTACACCGAGCAACTTTCATGGTCCGAAGTTGCTCAACACTATCTATGGATGAGCTTTTAACGGTTTTTGTCCATTTTTCATAGAAAGTTGGTGTTTTGGCATCTAAATGATCTAGGAATATTATACTCGTAAATTTGACATAGAAGAAAAATAAAAAGTGCACACCGAGTAACTTTGAGGTCCGAAGTTGTCAACTCTATCTATGGAGAAGCTTTTAACGGTTTTTGTCCATTTGTCATAGAAATGTGGTGTTTTTGCATCGAAATAATCTAGGAAGCTTATACTCAAAAAATTTGACATAGAACAACAATAAAAAGTGTACACCGAGCAAGTTTGATGGTCCGAAGTTGCTCAACTCTATCTATGAAGGAGATTTTAACGGTTTTTGTTCATTTGGCATAGATACGTGGTGTTTTGGAATTGAAATAATCTAGGAGGCTTATACTCATAAAATTTGACATAGAAGAACCATAAAAATTGTACACCGAGCAACTTTCAAGGTCCAAAGTTGCTCAACTCTATCTATGGGGGAGCTTTCAACGATTTTTGTCCATTTGTCATAGAAAGGTGGTGTTTTGGCATGGAAATAATCTAAGAAGCTTATACTCGTAAAATTTGACAAAGAAGAACAATAAAAAGCGTACAACGAGCAACTTTCATGGTTCGAAGTTGCTCAACTCTATCTATGGAGGAGCTTTTAACGGTTTTGCCGAATTTAGACCGATATTGTTCTCTTGACAACAAAACAATTTGCGAAGCGAATACTAGTAATTTTGGACATAAAGAAACAATAAAAAGGGCATACCGAGCAACTTTCGTTGTTCGGAGTTGCTCAACTCTATCTATGGAGTAGCTTTTAAGGATTTTTATCCATTTGTCATAGAAAGTTGGTGTTTCGGCATCGAAATAATCTAGGAAGCTTATACTCGTAAAATTTGACATAGAAAAACAATAAAAAGTGTACACCGAGCAACTTTCAAGGGTGAAGTTGCTCAACTCTATCTATGGAGGAGCTTTTAACGGTTTTTGTGCATTTGTCATAGAAAGGTGGTGTTTTGGCATCGAAATAATCTAGGAAGCCTATACTCGTAAATTTTGACATAGAAGAACAATAAAAAGTGTACACCGAGCAACTTTCATGGACCGAAGTTGCTCAACTCTATCTATGGAGGAGCTTTTAACAATTTTTGTCCATTTGGCATAGAAATGTGGTGATTTGGCATCGAAATAATCTAGGGAGCTTATAATCGTAAAATTTGACATAGAACAGCAATAAAATGTGTACACCGAGGAACTTTGATGGTCTGAAGTTGCTCAACTCTATCTATGAAGGAGATTTTAACAATTTTTGTCCATTTGTCATAGATACGTGGTGTTTTGGAATTGAAATAATCTAGGAGGCTTATACTCATGAAATTTGGCATAGAAGAACGATAAAAAGTTTACACCGAGAAACTTTCAAGGTCCGAAGTTTCTCAACTCTATCTATGGGGGAGCTTTCAACGGTTTTTGTCCATTTGTCATAGAAAGGTGGTGTTTTGGCATGGAAATAATCTAGGAAGATTATACTCGTAAAATTTGACAAAGAAGAACAATAAAAAGCGTACACCGAGCAACTTTCATGGTCCGAAGTTGCTCAACTCTATCTATGGAGGAGCTTTTAACGATTTTTGTCCATTTGGCATAGAAATGTGGTGTTTTGGCATCGAAATAATCTAGGAAGCTTATACTCGTAAAATTTGAAAAAGAAGAACAATAAAAAATTTACACAGAGCAACTTTCACGGTCCGAAGTTGCTCAACTCTATCTATGGAAGAGCTTTTAACGGTTTTTGTCCATTTGGCATAGAAATGTGGTGTTTTGGCATGGAAATAATCTAGAAAGCTTTTACTCGTAAAATTTAACATAGAAGAACAATAAAAAGTGTACACCGAGTAACTTTCATGGTCCGAAGTTGCTCAGCTCTATCTATGGAGGAGCTTTTAACGGTTTTTGTCCATTTGTCATAGAAAGGTGGTGTTTTGGCATCGAAATAATCTAGGAAGCTTATACTCGAAAAATTTGACATAGAAGAACAATAAAAAGTGTATATCGTGTAACTTTGATTGTTCGAAATTGCTCAACTCTCTCGATGGAGTTGTTTTTAATATTTTTGTCGAATTTAGACCGATATTGTTCTCTTGACAACAAAACAATTTACGAAGCGAATACTAGTAATTTTGGACATAAAGAAACAGTAAAATGTGCATACCGAGCAACTTTCGTGGTTCGGAATTGCTCAACTTTCCTTATGGAGGAGCTTTTATTGGTTTTCATTATTTGTCGTAGAAAGTTGGTGTTTTGACATCGAAATAATCTGGGAAGTTATACTCGTAAAATTTGACATAGAAGAACAATAAAATGTGTACACCGAGCAACTTTCAAGGTCCGAAGTTGTGACGCTCTGACCCAGAATTCGCGCACTGAGCCAGGAGCGCCACTTTAGGCGTGTGCCCCATCACTGAGAACCTCACCACACGCCAACCTAACCCCGGATTCTAACAGAAATCCGACAGCACCTCCTCGTATATCGGTGGGTGCTAACCTGGAGTCACATCTCATTTAACACGAAAAAAATAATCAATAATAATAAGAGAAGTTCTGCAGCCTAACAGGGCCTCTGGCCATCTATCCACATTCACACACTAGGCAGGGCCTCAGGCCTCCTAATCACATGCAATCAATAAACAAAACATATTCATATCAATAATATCATCAGAGACTATCAAAGTTTATCAATCCGGACCCAAGGTCCTATATCCAGGTACGAGAGTCCCGATCACACGGCATACGTCCCGACCATCCTTCAAACATACCGAAAAGATATTTAAGCAACATAATAGTCAACCAATAAAAGTACTACATGTACTTAATTCATAACCAAGGTTCTCAAACAACCAAATACATATCCTAGTGCTCCTAGGGTGGCCTTCCATGTCACGCCGCCTCCTACTGATCCGCAGCCTGGTTCTCAGCACCAGTCTCACCTGAAGGATACAGAAAAGTAATAGGGTGAGCAGGAGGCTCAGTAGGGAAAACAAAATGAATCATAAGAACGTAAAGGCTGAATATTGAAACAAGCTCAATGCAGCAACATGACATCCTAAAATGTCACAACAATGTATAACTTCGGGCTACACCCTACAGCGCCTGGCACTAGTCAACGAATATTCCGGAAAATCATCGGAACCCTTGCACTTTGCCCCGAAACGACTATAGGTGCACCTACACCATGGAAATCCCGACTTCCGGCAACAATGTGCCCATTCGGTATCCAACATCATCACAAAAGTATAACCTAAGGATACTACGAGTCCATACTCGTAGACCCAATGCATCTATAATTCATGTCCAATAATGTCATGCAAAAGAAGCTCGTATATATAACAATCCTATATATATACATAACTACATGATGCATGAACGAGGTTTATCATGCCCAATAGATGATTAAGCATTCAAAGGGTATGCAAATTCATCAATAACCAACAACAAGGTTCGTTCTTCCTAAGGAACAATTTAGGTAAGAACACAAATAATAAAGACCAATGAAGAATTTCAACCGCTCTTTAGAGAAGAACAATACGATAGAAAATGGGTTAAGAATCCCTACCCCAATTCCAAGCTATCACAAGCTACAAGTTTTTCCCAAATATTAGGGTTTGAGTTTCCAAACCTACCATATAGCAAATTCATCACCCAATCCCACAAATTAATCCCCCATAATCATAATCAACATATATCAAACCAACAATTCAAGAGAAAATTACCTTTCTCTCTCTAGAACCCAAATAGGTTAAGTTCAAGCCTTTAATCCACCAAATCTTCACACAACCTAGTATAAATCAACATATATAGACTTAAATCAACCTCTATATTCATTCTAAAACACCCATTCAAAGTTCCATTCGAAATTACAAAAACCCTAGGTTTTATGGAAAACTAGAAACTTACCTCAAATTCCTCCAACTTTGTCAAACTCTTCTTTAATCTTCTTCTATCCTTCCATCCAAGCTTCAATCCTTGAAATCTCTAAAGAATCACTCTTTATCTCTCTATTTCTCTCTCTCTATCTCTCTAAAAGTCGGAAATTCCACAAAAATGAAGTTTTGGTCGCGTAACACCCTCTTTAAGCCTCGGGTTGCGCCTAGGCGCCCAAGTCAGGAATTCTTCCTCAAGCCTGCTGCTCTGGGCGCTATCCTGGGCGTGCACAGAAAGTGCGCCTAGGCGCCCATGCACCCTTTCCATCCTTGTTGCCACTGCACTGGGCAGTTTTGTACACGCCTAGGCGCACCGCCTACACGTGTGACCTTATTTTTCAGTTCCGTCTCAGTCTTAGCTTCGATTTGATATATTATGGACCCCAAACGGACATCTGTGCTAAAAGTTATGACCGATTTACCAAACCTAGTTCAAAAACTCTCCTTTAGGATCTTATACACTTCCAATGGTCCATTATCTCTTCGAACCTATTTTCCAATAACTTATTACTTAAAATTTAACCAAACATAATATTTTTGGGTCGGGATCTCACAGAAGTTGCTCAACTCTATCTATGGAGGAGCTTTTAACGATTTTTGTCCATTTTTCATAGAAAGTTGGTATTTTGGCATTGAAATAATCTAGGAAGCTTATACTCATAAACTTTGACATAGAAGAACAATAAAAAGTGTACACCGAGCAACTTTCATGGTCCGAAGTTGTCAACTCTATCTATGAAGGAGCTTATAACGGTTTTTGTCCATATGTCATAGAAATGTGGTGTTTTGGCATTGAAGTACTCTAGGATGCTTATGCACGTAAAATTTGACATAGAAGAACAATAAAAAGTGTACACCGAGCAACTTTCATGGTCCGAAGTTGCTCAACTCTATCTATGAAGGAACTTTTATCGGTTTTTGTCCATTTGGCATAGAAAGTTCGTGTTTTGGAATCGAAATAATCTAGGAAGTTATACTCGTAAAATTTGACATAGAAGAACAATAAAAAGTGTACACCGAGCAACTTTCACGGTCCAAAGTTGCTCAACACTATCTATGGATGAGCTTTTAACGGTTTTTGTCCATTTTTTATAGAAAGTTGGTATTTTGGCATAGAATTAATCTAGGAATATTATACTCGTAAATTTGACATAGAAGAACAATAAAAAGTGTACACCGAGCAACTTTCATGGTCAGAAGTTGTCAACTCTATCTAGAGTGGAGCGTTTAGCGGTTTTTGTCCATTTGTCACAGAAAGGTGTTTTTTTAGCATCGAAATAATCTAAGAAGCTTATACTCGAAAATTTTGACATAGAAGAACAATAAAAAGTGTACACCGAGCAACTTTCATTCTCCGAATTTGCTCAACTCTATCTATGGAGGAGCTTTTAACGGTTTTTGTCCATTTGTCATAAAAAGGTTGTTTTTTGGCATCGAAATAATCTAGGAAGCTTATACTCGTAAAATTTGACAGAGAAGAACAATAAAAAGTGTACACCGAGCAACTTTCAAGGTCCGAAGTTGCTCAACTCTATCTATGGAGGAGCTTTTAACGGTTTTTGTGCATTTGTCATAGAAAGGTTGTGTTTTGGCATCGAAATAATCTAGGAAGCTTATACTCGTAAATTTTGACATAGAAGAACAATAAAAAGTGTACACCGAGCAACTTTCATGGTCCGAAGTTGCTCAACTCTATCTATGGAGGAGATTTTAACGGTTTCTGTCCATTTGGCAAAGAAATGTGGTGATTTGGCATTGAAATAATCTAGGAAGCTTATAATCGTAAAATTTCACATAGAAGAACAATAAAAAGTGTACACCGAGCAACTTTCATTGTCCGAATTTGCTCAACTCTATCTATGGAGGAGCTTTCAACGGTTTTTGTCCATTTGTCATAGAAAGGTGGTGTTTTGGCATGGAAATAATCTAGAAATATTATACTCGTAAAATTTGACATAGAAGAACAATAAAATGTGTACACCAAGCAACTTTGATGGTCCGAAGTTGCTCAACTCTATCTATGGAGGAGCTTTTAACGTTTTTTGTCCATTTGTCATAGAAAGGTGGTGTTTTGGCATCAAAATAATCTAGGAAGCTTATACTCGAAAAATTTGACATAAAAGAACAATAAAAAGTGTATATCGTGCAACTTTGACGGTTCGAAATTGCTCAACTCTATCTATGGAGAAGCTTTTAACTGTTATTTTCTATTTGTCATAGAAAGGTGGTGTTTTGGCATCGAAGTACTCTAGGATGCTTATACACGTAAAATTTGACATAGAAGAACAATAAAAAGTGTACACTGAGCAACTTTCATGGTCCGAAGTTGCTCAACTCTATCTATGAAGGAACTTTTATCGGTTTTTGTCCATTTGACTTAGAAAGTTCGTGTTTTGGAATCGAAATAATCTAGGAAGTTATACTCGTAAAATTTGACATAGAAGAACAATAAAAAGTGTACACCGAGCAACTTTCACGGTCCGAAGTTGCTCAACACTATCTATGGATGAGCTTTTAACGGTTTTTGTCCATTTTTTATAAAAAGTTGGTATTTTGTCATCGAAATAAACTAGGAATATTATACTCGTAAATTTGACATAGAAGAACAATAAAAAGTGTACACCGAGCAACTTTCATGGTCCGAAGTTGTCAACTCTATCTAGAGTGGAGCGTTTAGCGGTTTTTGTCCATTTGTCACAGAAAGGTGTTTTTTAGCATCGAAATAATCTAGGAAGCTTATACTCGAAAAATTTGACATAGAAGAACAATAAAAAGTGTACACCGAGCAACTTTCATTGTCCGAATTTGCTCAACTCTATCTATGGAGGAGCTTTTAACGGTTTTTGTCCATTTGTCATAAAAAGGTTGTTTTTTGGCATCGAAATAATCTAGGAAGCTTATACTCGTAAAATTTGACAGAGAAGAACAATAAAAAGTGTACACCGAGCAACTTTCAAGGTCCGAAGTTGCTCAACTCTATCTATGGAGGAGCTTTTAACGGTTTTTGTGCATTTGTCATAGAAAGGTTGTGTTTTGGCATCGAAATAATCTAGGAAGCTTATACTTGTAAATTTTGACATAGAAGAACAATAAAAAGTGTACACCGAGCAACTTTCATGGTCCGAAGTTGCTCAACTCTATCTATGGAGGAGATTTTAACGGTTTCTGTCCATTTGGCATAGAAATGTGGTGATTTGGCATCGAAATAATCTAGGAAGCTTATAATCGTAAAATTTCACATAGAAGAACAATAAAAAGTCTACACCGAGCAACTTTCATTGTCCGAATTTGCTCAACTCTATCTATGGAGGAGCTTTCAACGGTTTTTGTCCATTTGTCATAGAAAGGTGTTGTTTTGGCATGGAAATAATCTAGAAATATTATACTCGTAAAATTTGACATAGAAGAACAATAAAATGTGTACACCAAGCAACTTTGATGGTCCGAAGTTGCTCAACTCTATCTATGGAGGAGCTTTGAACGTTTTTTGTCCATTTGTCATAGAAAGGTGGTGTTTTGCATCAAAATAATCTAGGAAGCTTATACTCGAAAAATTTGACATAAAAGAACAATAAAAAGTGTATATCGTGCAACTTTGACGGTTCGAAATTGCTCAACTCTATCTATGGAGAAGCTTTTAACTGTTATTTTCTATTTGTCATAGAGAGGTGGTGTTTTGGCATCGAAGTACTCTAGGATGCTTATACACGTAAAATTTGACATAGAAGAACAATAAAAAGTGTACACCGAGCAACTTTCATGGTCCGAAGTTGCTCAACTCTATCTATGAAGGAACTTTTATCGGTTTTTGTCCATTTGGAATAGAAAGTTCGTGTTTTGGAATCGAAATAATCTAGGAAGTTATACTCGTAAAATTTGACATAGAAGAACAATAAAAAGTGTACACCGAGCAACTTTCACGGTCCGAAGTTGCTCAACACTATCTATGGATGAGCTTTTAACGGTTTTTGTCCATTTTTTATAGAAAGTTGGTATTTTGGCATCGAAATAATCTAGGAATATTATACTCGTAAATTTGACATAGAAGAACAATAAAAAGTGTACACCGAGCAACTTTCATGGTCCGAAGTTGTCAACTCTATCTAGAGTGGAGCGTTTAGTGGTTTTTGTCCATTTGTCACAGAAAGGTGTTTTTTTAGCATCGAAATAATCTAGGAAGCTTATACTCGAAAAATTTGACATAGAAGAACAATAAAAAGTGTACACCGAGCAACTTTCATTGTCCGAATTTGCTCAACTCTATCTATGGAGGAGCTTTTAACGATTTTTGTCCATTTGTCATAAAAAGGTTGTTTTTTGGCATCGAAATAATCTAGGAAGCTTATACTCGTAAAATTTGACAGAGAAGAACAATAAAAAGTGTACACCGAGCAACTTTCAAGGTCCGAAGTTGCTCAACTCTATCTAGAGTGGAGCGTTTAGTGGTTTTTGTCCATTTGTCACAGAAAGGTGTTTTTTTAGCATCGAAATAATCTAGGAAGCTTATACTCGAAAAATTTGACATAGAAGAACAATAAAAAGTGTACACCGAGCAACTTTCATTGTCCGAATTTGCTCAACTCTATCTATGGAGGAGCTTTTAACGATTTTTGTCCATTTGTCATAAAAAGGTTGTTTTTTGGCATCGAAATAATCTAGGAAGCTTATACTCGTAAAATTTGACAGAGAAGAACAATAAAAAGTGTACACCGAGCAACTTTCAAGGTCCGAAGTTGCTCAACTCTATCTAGAGTGGAGCGTTTAGTGGTTTTTGTCCATTTGTCACAGAAAGGTGTTTTTTTAGCATCGAAATAATCTAGGAAGCTTATACTCGAAAAATTTGACATAGAAGAACAATAAAAAGTGTACACCGAGCAACTTTCATTGTCCGAATTTGCTCAACTCTATCTATGGAGGAGCTTTTAACGATTTTTGTCCATTTGTCATAAAAAGGTTGTTTTTTGGCATCGAAATAATCTAGGAAGCTTATACTCGTAAAATTTGACAGAGAAGAACAATAAAAAGTGTACACCGAGCAACTTTCAAGGTCCGAAGTTGCTCAACTCTATCTATGGAGGAGCTTTTAACGGTTTTTGTGCATTTGTTATAGAAAGGTTGTGTTTTGGCATCGAAATAATCTAGGAAGCTTATACTCGTAAATTTTGACATAGAAGAACAATAAAAAGTGTACACCGAGCAACTTTCATGGTCCGAAGTTGCTCAACTCTATCTATGGAGGAGATTTTAACGGTTTCTGTCCATTTGGCATAGAAATGTGGTGATTTGGCATCGAAATAATCTAGGAAGCTTATAATCGTAAAATTTCACATAGAAGAACAATAAAAAGTCTACACCGAGCAACTTTCATTGTCCGAAGTTGCTCAACTCTATCTATGGAGGAGCTTTTAACGTTTTTTGTCCATTTTTCATAGAAAGGTGGTGTTTTGGCATCAAAATAATCTAGGAAGCTTATACTCGAAAAATTTGACATAAAAGAACAATAAAAAGTCTATATCGTGCAACTTTGACGGTTCGAAATTGCTCAACTCTATCTATGGAGAAGCTTTTAACTGTTATTTTCTATTTGTCATAGAAAGGTGGTGTTTTGTCATCCAAATAATCTAGGAAGCTTATACTCGTAAAATTTGACAAAGAACAACAATAAAAAATGTACGCCGAGGAACTTTCATGGTCCGAAGTTGCTCAACTCTATCTGTGGAGGAGCTTTTAACGGTTTTTGTCCATTTGGCATAGAAATGTGGCGATTTGGCATCGAAATAATCTAGGAAGCTTATAATCGTAAAATTTGACATAGAACAACAATAAAAAGTGTACACCGAGCAATTTTGATAGTCCGAAGTTGCTCAACTCTATCTATGAAGGAGATTTTAACAGTTTTTGTCCATTTGGCATAGATACATGGTGTTTTGGAATTGAAATAATCTATGCGGCTTATACTCATAAAATTTGACATAGAAGAACCCTAAAAAGTGTACACCGAGCAACTTTCAAAGTTCGAAGATGCTCAACTCTATCTATGGGGGAGCATTCAACGGTTTTTGTCCATTTGTCATAGAAAGGTGGTGTTTTGGCATGGAAATAATCTAGGAAGCTTATACTCATAAATTTTGACATAGAAGAACAATAAAAAACGTACACCGAGCAACTTTCATTGTCCGAAGTTGCTCAACTCTATCTATGGAGGAGCTTTTAACGGTTTTTGTCCATTTGGCATAGAAATGTGGTGTTTTGGCATCGAAATAATCTAGGAAGCTTATACTCCTAAAATTTGACAAAGAAGAATAATAAAAAATGTACACCGAGCAACTTTCATGGTCCGAAGTTGCTCAACTCTATCTATGGAGGAGCTTTTAATGATTTTTGTCCATTTGGCATAGAAATGTGGTGTTTTGGCATGGAAATAATCTAGAAAGCTTATACTCGTAAAATTTCACATAGAAGAACAATAAAAAGTGTACACCGAGCAACTTTCATGGTCCGAAGTTGCTCAACTCTATCTATGGAGGAGCTTTTAACGGTTTTTGTGCATTTGTCATAGAAAGGTTGTGTTTTGGCATCGAAATAATCTAGGAAGCTTATACTTGTAAATTTTGACATAGAAGAACAATAAAAAGTGTACACCGAGCAACTTTCATGGTCCGAAGTTGCTCAACTCTATCTATGGAGGAGATTTTAACGGTTTCTGTCCATTTGGCATAGAAATGTGGTGATTTGGCATCGAAATAATCTAGGAAGCTTATAATCGTAAAATTTCACATAGAAGAACAATAAAAAGTGTACACCGAGCAACTTTCATTGTCCGAATTTGCTCAACTCTATCTATGGAGGAGCTTTCAACGGTTTTTGTCCATTTGTCATAGAAAGGTGGTGTTTTGGCATGGAAATAATCTAGAAATATTATACTCGTAAAATTTGACATAGAAGAACAATAAAATGTGTACACCAAGCAACTTTGATGGTCCGAAGTTGCTCAACTCTATCTATGGAGGAGCTTTGAACGTTTTTTGTCCATTTGTCATAGAAAGGTGGTGTTTTGCATCAAAATAATCTAGGAAGCTTATACTCGAAAAATTTGACATAAAAGAATAATAAAAAGTGTATATCGTGCAACTTTGACGGTTCGAAATTGCTCAACTCTATCTATGGAGAAGCTTTTAACTGTTATTTTCTATTTGTCATAGAGAGGTGGTGTTTTGGCATCGAAGTACTCTAGGATGCTTATACACGTAAAATTTGACATAGAAGAACAATAAAAAGTGTACACCGAGCAACTTTCATGGTCCGAAGTTGCTCAACTCTATCTATGAAGGAACTTTTATCGGTTTTTGTCCATTTGGAATAGAAAGTTCGTGTTTTGGAATCGAAATAATCTAGGAAGTTATACTCGTAAAATTTGACATAGAAGAACAATAAAAAGTGTACACCGAGCAACTTTCACGGTCCGAAGTTGCTCAACACTATCTATGGATGAGCTTTTAACGGTTTTTGTCCATTTTTTATAGAAAGTTGGTATTTTGGCATCGAAATAATCTAGGAATATTATACTCGTAAATTTGACATAGAAGAACAATAAAAAGTGTACACCGAGCAACTTTCATGGTCCGAAGTTGTCAACTCTATCTAGAGTGGAGCGTTTAGTGGTTTTTGTCCATTTGTCACAGAAAGGTGTTTTTTTAGCATCAAAATAATCTAGGAAGCTTATACTCGAAAAATTTGACATAGAAGAACAATAAAAAGTGTACACCGAGCAACTTTCATTGTCCGAATTTGCTCAACTCTATCTATGGAGGAGCTTTTAACGATTTTTGTCCATTTGTCATAAAAAGGTTGTTTTTTGGCATCGAAATAATCTAGGAAGCTTATACTCGTAAAATTTGACAGAGAAGAACAATAAAAAGTGTACACCGAGCAACTTTCAAGGTCCGAAGTTGCTCAACTCTATCTATGGAGGAGCTTTTAACGGTTTTTGTGCATTTGTTATAGAAAGGTTGTGTTTTGGCATCGAAATAATCTAGGAAGCTTATACTCGTAAATTTTGACATAGAAGAACAATAAAAAGTGTACACCGAGCAACTTTCATGGTCCGAAGTTGCTCAACTCTATCTATGGAGGAGATTTTAACGGTTTCTGTCCATTTGGCATAGAAATGTGGTGATTTGGCATCGAAATAATCTAGGAAGCTTATAATCGTAAAATTTCACATAGAAGAACAATAAAAAGTCTACACCGAGCAACTTTCATTGTCCGAAGTTGCTCAACTCTATCTATGGAGGAGCTTTTAACGTTTTTTGTCCATTTGTCATAGAAAGGTGGTGTTTTGGCATCAAAATAATCTAGGAAGCTTATACTCGAAAAATTTGACAAAAAAGAACAATAAAAAGTCTATATCGTGCAACTTTGACGGTTCGAAATTGCTCAACTCTATCTATGGAGAAGCTTTTAACTGTTATTTTCTATTTGTCATAGAAAGGTGGTGTTTTGTCATCCAAATAATCTAGGAAGCTTATACTCGTAAAATTTGACAAAGAACAACAATAAAAAATGTACGCCGAGGAACTTTCATGGTCCGAAGTTGCTCAACTCTATCTGTGGAGGAGCTTTTAACGGTTTTTGTCCATTTGGCATAGAAATGTGGCGATTTGGCATCGAAATAATCTAGGAAGGTTATAATCATAAAATTTGACATAGAACAGCAATAAAAAGTGTACACCGAGCAATTTTGATAGTCCGAAGTTGCTCAACTCTATCTATGAAGGAGATTTTAACAGTTTTTGTCCATTTGGCATAGATACATGGTGTTTTGGAATTGAAATAATCTATGCGGCTTATACTCATAAAATTTGACATAGAAGAACCCTAAAAAGTGTACACCGAGCAACTTTCAAAGTTCGAAGATGCTCAACTCTATCTATGGGGGAGCATTCAACGGTTTTTGTCCATTTGTCATAGAAATGTGGTGTTTTGGCATGGAAATAATCTAGGAAGCTTATACTCATAAATTTTGACATAGAAGAACAATAAAAAACGTACACCGAGCAACTTTCATGGTCCGAAGTTGCTCAACTCTATCTATGGGGGAGCTTTTAACGGTTTTTGTCCATTTGGCATAGAAATGTGGTGTTTTGGCATCGAAATAATCTAGGAAGCTTATACTCCTAAAATTTGACAAAGAAGAATAATAAAAAATGTACACCGAGCAACTTTCATGGTCCGAAGTTGCTCAACTCTATCTATGGAGGAGCTTTTAATGATTTTTGTCCATTTGGCATAGAAATGTGGTGTTTTGGCATGGAAATAATCTAGAAAGCTTATACTCGTAAAATTTCACATAGAAGAACAATAAAAAGTGTACACCGAGCAACTTTCATGGTCCGAAGTTGCTCAACTCTATCTATGGAGGAGCTTTTAACGGTTTTTGTCCATTTGTCATTGAAAGGTGGTGTTTTGGCATCGAAATAATCTAGGAAGCTTATACTCGAAAAATTTGACATAAAAGAACAATAAAAAGTGTATATCGTGCAACTTTGATAGTTCGAAATTGCTCAACTCTCTCGATGGAGTTGTTTTTAATAGTTTTGCCGAATTTAGACTTATATTGTTCTCTTGACAACAAAACAATTTACGAAGCGAATACTAGTAATTTTGGACATAAAGAAACAATAAAAAGTGCATACCGAGCAACTTTCGTGGTTCGGAATTGCTCAACTCTCCTTATGGAGGAACTTTTATTAGTTTTCATTATTTGTCATAGAAAAGTGGTGTTTTGGCATGGAAATAATCTAGGAAGCTTATACTCGTAAAATTTGACATAGAAGAACAATAAAAAGTATATATCGTGCAACTTTGATAGTTCGAAATTGCTCAACTCTCTTGATGGAGTTGTTTTTAATAGTTTTTCCGAATTTTGACCGATATTGTTCTCTTGACAACAAAACAATTAACGAAGCGAATACTAGTAATTTTGGACATAAAGAAACAATAAAAAGTGCATACCGAACAACTTTCGTGGTTCGGAATTGCTAAACTTTCCTTATGGAGGAACTTTTATTAGTTTTCATTATTTGTCATAGAAAGGTGGTGTTTTGGCATCGAAATAATCTAGGAAGCTTATACTCGTAAAATTTGACAAAGAACAACAATAAAAAATGTACACCGAGCAACTTTCATGGTCCGAAGTTGCTCAACTCTATCTATGGGGGAGCTTTCAACGGTTTTTGTCCATTTGTCCTAGAAAAGTGGTGTTTTGGCATGGAAATAATTTAGGAAGCTTATACTCGTAAATTTTGACATAGAAGAACAATAAAAAGTGTACATCAGGCAACTTTCATGGTCCGAAGTTGCTCAACTCTATCTACGGAGAAGCTTTTAACGGTTTTTGTCCATTTGGCATAGAAATGTGGTGATTTGGCGTCGAAATAATCTAGGAAGCTTATAATCGTAAAATTGGACATAGAACAACAATAAAAAGTGTACACCGAGCAAATTTGATAGTCTGAAGTTGCTCAACTCTATCTATGAAGGAGATTTTAACGGTTTTTGTCCATTTGGCATAGATACATGTTGTTTTGGAATTGAAATAATTTAGGAGACTTATACTCATAAAATTTGACATAGAAGAACCATAAAAAGTGTACACCGAGCAACTTTCAAGGTCCGAAGTTGCTCAACTCTATCTATGGGGGAGCTTTCAACGGTTTTTGTCCATTTGTCATAGAAATGTGGTGTTTTGGCATGGAAATAATTTAGGAAGCTTATACTCGTAAAATTTGACAACAAAACAATTTACGAAGCGAATACTTGTAATTTTGGACATAAAGAAACAATAAAAATTGCATACCGAGCAACTTTCGTGGTTCGAAATTGCTCAACTCTCCTTATGGAGGAGCTTTTATTAGTTTTCATTATTTTTCGTAGAAAGTTGGTGTTTTGGTATCGAAATAATCTAGGAAGTTATACTCGTAAAATTTGACATAGAAGAACAATAAAATGTGTACACCGAGCAACTTTGATGGTCCGAAGTTGCTCAACTCTATCTATGGAGGAGCTTTTAACGGTTTTTGTCCATTTTTCATAGAAAATTTGTGTTTTGGCATCGAAATAATCTAGGAAGCTTATACTCATAAAATTATACATAGAAGAACAATAAAAAGTGTACACCGAGCAACTTTCATGGTCCGAAGTCATCAACTCTATCTATGAAGGAGCTTTTAACGGTTTCTGTCCATTTGGCATAGATATGTGGTGTTTTGGCATCGAAATAATCTACGAAGCTTAGACTCGAAAAATTTGACATAGAAGAACAATAAAAAGTGTACACCGAGAAACTTTCATGGTCCGAAGTTGCTCAACTCTCTCGATGGAGTTGTTTTTAATAGTTTTGCCGAATTTAGACCGATATTGTTCTCTTGACAACAAAACAATTTGCAAAGCGAATACTAGTAATTTTGGACATAAAGAAACAATAAAAAGTGCATACCGAGCAACTTTCGTGGTTCGGAATTGCTCAACTCTATCTATGGAGGAGCTTTTAACGGTTTTCATCCATTTTTCATAGAAAGTTGGTGTTTTGGCATCGAAATAATCTAGGAAGCTTATACTCATAAAATTTGACATAGAAGAACCATAAAAAGTGTACACCGAGCAACATTCAAGGTCTGAAGTTGCTCAACTCTATCAATGAGGAAATTTTCAACGGTTTTTGTCCATTTGTCATAGAAAGGTGGTGTTTTGGCATGGAAATAATCTAGGAAGCTTATACTCATAAAATTTGACATAGAAGAACAATAAAATGTGTACACCAAGCAACTTTGATGGTCCGAAGTTGCTCAACTCTATCTATGGAGGAGCTTTTAACGGTTTTTGTCCATTTGTCATAGAAAGGTGGTGTTTTGGCATCAAAATAATCTAGGAAGCTTATACTCAAAAAATTTTACATAAAAGAACAATAAAAAGTGTATATCGTGCAAGTTTGACGGTTCGAAATTGCTCAACTCTATCTATGGAGGAGCTTTTCACTATTATTGTCCATTTGTCAGAGAGAGGTGCTGTTTTGGCATCGAAATAATCTAGGAAGCTTATACTCGTAAAATTTGACAAAGAACAACAATAAAAAATGTACACCGAGCAACTTTGATGGTCCGAAGTTGCTCAACTCTATCTATGGGCGAGCGTTCAACGATTTTTGTCCATTTGTCATAGAAAGGTGGTGTTTTGGCATGGAAATAATCTAAGAAGCTTATACTCGTAAATTTTGACATAGAAGAACAATAAAAAGTGAACACCGAGCAACTTTCATGGTCCGAAGTTGTCAACTCTATCTATGAAGGAACTTTTAACGATTTTTGTCCATATGTCATGGAAATGTGGTGTTTTAGCATCGAAGTAATCTAGGATGCTTATACACATAAAATTTGACATAGAAGAACAATAAAAAGTGTACATCGAGCAACTTTCATGGTCCGAAGTTGCTCAACTCAATCTATGAAGGAACTTTTATCGATTTTTGTACATTTGGCATAGAAAGTTCGTGTTTTGGAATCGAAATAATCTAGGAAGTTATACTCGTAAAATTTGACAAAGAACAACAATAAAAAATGTTCACCGAGCAACTTTGATGGTCCGAAGTTGCTCAACTCTATCTATGAAGGAGATTTTAACGATTTTTGTCCATTTGGCATAGATACGTGGTGTTTTGGAATTGAAATAATCTAGGAGGCTTATACTCATAAAATTTGACATAGAAGAACCATAAAAAGTGTACACCGAGCAACTTTCAAGGTCCGAAGTTGCTCAACTCTATCTATGGGGGAGCTTTCAACGGTTTTTGTCCATTTGTCATAGAAAGGTGGTGTTTTGGCATGGAAATAATTTAGGAAGCTTATACTCGTAAAATTTGACAAAGAAGAACAATAAAAAGCGTACACCGAGCAACTTTCATGGTCCGAAGTTGCTCAACTCTATCTATGGAGGAGCTTTTAACGGTTTTTGTCCATTTGGCATAGAAATGTGGTGTTTTGGCATCGAAATAATCTAGAAAGCTTATACTCGTAAAATTTGACAAAGAAGAACAATAAAAAATATACACCGAGCAACTTTCAAGGTCCAAAGTTGCTCAACTCTATCTATGGAGAAGCTTTTAATGGTTTTTGTCCATTTGGCATAGAAATGTGGTGTTTTGGCGTGGAAATAATCTAGAAAGCTTATACTCATAAAATTTCACATAGAAGAACAATAAAAAGTGTACACCGAGCAACTTTCACGGTCCGAAGTTGCTCAACTCTATCTATGGAGGAGCTTTTAATGGTTTTTGTCCATTTGGCATAGAAAGGTGGTGTTTTGGCATGGAAATAATTTAGGAACCTTATACTCGTAAAATTTGACAAAGAAGAACAATAAAAAGCGTACACCGAGCAACTTTCATGGTCCGAAGTTGCTCAACTCTATCTATGGAGGAGATTTTAACGGTTTTTGTCCATTTGGCATAGAAATGTGGTGTTTTGGCATCGAAATAATCTAGGAATCTTATACTCGTAAAATTTGACAAAGAATAATAATAAAAAATGTACACCGAGCAACTTTCATGATCCGAAGTTGCTCAACTCTATCTATGGAGGAGCTTTTAATGGTTTTTGTCCATTTGGCATAGAAATGTGGTGTTTTGGCATGGAAATAATCTAGAAAGCTTATACTCATAAAATTTCACATAGAAGAACAATAAAAAGTGTACACAGAGCAACTTTCATGGTCCGAAGTTGCTCAACTCTATCTATGGAGGAGCTTTTAACGGTTTTTGTCCATTTGTCATAGAAAGGTGGTATTTTGGCATCGAAATATTCTATGAAGCTTATACTCGAAAAATTTGACATAGAAGAACAATAAAAAGTGTTTATCGTGCAACTTTCATAGTTCAAAATTGCTCAACTCTCTCGATGGAGTTGTTTTTAATAGTTTTTTCGAATTTAGACCGATATTGTTCTCTTGACAACAAAACAATTTACGAAGCGAATACTAGTAATTTTGGACATAAAGAAACAATAAAAAGTGCATACCGAGCAACTTTCAAAGTTCGGAATTGCTCAACTCTCCTTATGGAGGAGCTTTTATTAGTTTTCATTATTTGTCATAGAAAGTTGGTGTTTTAGCATCGAAATAATCGAGGAAGTTATACTCGTAAAATTTGACATAGAAGAACAGTAAAATGTGTACACCGAGCAATTTTGATGGTCCGAAGTTGCTCAACTCTATCTATGGAGGAGCTTTTAACGGTTTTTGTCCATTTTTCATAGAAAGTTGGTATTTTGGCATCGAAATAATCTAGGAAGCTTATACTCGTAAAATTTGACATAGAAGAACAATAAAAAGTGTACACTGAGCAACTTTCATTGTTCGAAGTTGTCAACTCTATCTATGAAGGAGCTTTTAACGGTTTTTCTCCATGTCATAGAAATATGCTGTTTTTGCATCGAAGTAATCTAGGATGCTTATACACGTAAAATTTGAGATAGAAGAACAATAAAAAGTGTACACCGAGCAACTTTCATGGTCCGAAGTTGCTCAACTCTATCTATGAAGGAGATTTTAACGGTTTTTGTCCATTTGGCATAAATATGTGGTGTTTTGGCATCGAAATAATCTACGAAGCTTATACTCGGAAAATTTGACATAGAAGAACAATAAAAAGTGTACAACGAGCAACTTTGATGGTCCGAAGTTGCTCAACTCTATCTATGGAGGAGCTTTTAACTGTTATTGTCCATTTGTCATAGAAAGGTAGTGTTTTGGCATCGAAATAATCTAGGAAGCTTATACTCAAAAAATATGACATAGAAGAACAATAAAAAGTGTATATCGTGCAACTTTGATATTTCGAAATTGCTTAACTCTCTCGATGGAGTTGTTTTTAATAGTTTTGCCGAATTTAGACCAATATTTTGTCTCTTGACAACAAAACAATTTGCGAAGCGAATACTAGTAATTTTGAACATAAAGAAACAATAAAAAGTGCATACCGAGCAACTTTCGTGGTTCGGATTTGCTCAACTCTATCTATGGAGAAGCTTTTAACGGTTTTTGTCCATTTGGCATAGAAAGTTCGTGTTTTGGAATCGAAATAATCTAGGAAGTTATACTCGTAAAATTTGACATAGAAGAACAATAAAAAGTGTACGTCGAGCAACTTTCACGGTCCGAAGTTGCTCAACTCTATCTATGGATGAGCTTTTAACGGTTTTTGTCCATTTTTCATAGAAAGTTGGTGTTTTGGCATCAAAATAGTCTAGGAATATTATACTCGTAAATTTGACATAGGAGAACAATAAAAAGTGTACACCGAGCAACTTTCATGGTCCGAAGTTGTCAACTCTATCTTTGGTGGAGCGCTTAGCGGTTTTTGTCCATTTGTCACAGAAAGGTGTTTTTTTGGCATCGAAATAATCTAGGAAGCTTATACTCGAAAAATTTGATATAGAAGAACAATAAAAAGTGTACACCGAGCAACTTTCATGGTCCGAAATTGCTCAACTCTATCAATGGAGGACCTTTTAACGGTTTTTGTCCATTAGTCATAGAAATGTGGTGTTTTGGCATCGAAATAATCTATGAAGTTTATACTCGAAAAATTTGACATAGAAGAACAATAAAAAGTGTTTATCGTGCAACTTTCATAGTTCGAAATTGCTCAACTCTCTCGATGGAGTTGTTTTTAATAGTTTTTTCGAATTTAGACCGCTTTTGTTCTCTTGACAACAAAACAATTTACGAAGCGAATACTAGTAATTTTGGACATAAAGAAACAATAAAAAGTGCATACCGAGCAACTTTCGTGGTTCGGAATTGCTCAACTCTCCTTATGTAGGAGCTTTTATTAGTTTTCATTATTTGTCATAGAAAGTTGGTGTTTTAGCATCGAAATAATCTAGGAAGTTATACTCGTAAAATTTGACATAGAATAACAATAAAATGTGTACATCGAGCAACTTTGATTGTCCGAAGTTGCTCAACTCTATCTATAGAGGAGCTTTTAACGGTTATTGTCCATTTTTCCTAGAAAGTTGGTATTTTGGCATCGAAATAATATAGGAAGCTTATACTCGTAAAATTTGACATAGAAGAACAATAAAAAGTGTACACCGAGCAACTTTCAAGGTCCGAAGTTGTCAACTCTATCTATGGTAGAGCGTTAAGCAGTTTTTGTCCATTTGTCATAGAAAGGTGTTTTTTTGGCATCGAAATAATCTAGGAAGCTTATATTCGAAAAATTTGACGTAGAAGAACAATAAAAAGTGTAAACCGAGCAACTTTCATGGTCCGAATTTGCTCAACTCTATCTATGGAGGAGCTTTTAACGGTTTTTGTCCATTTGTCGTAAAAAGGTGGTTTTTTGGCATCGAAATAATCTAGGAAGCTTATACTCATAAAATTTGACATAGAAGAACAATAAAAAGTGTACACCGAGCAACTTTCAAGAACCGAACTTGCCCAACTCTATCTATGGTGGAGCTTTTAATGGTTTTTGTGCATTTGTCATTGAAAGGTGGTGTTTTGGCATCGAAATAATCTAGGAAGCTAATACTCGTAAATTTTGACATAGAAGAACAATAAAAAGTGTAGACCGAGCAACTTTCATGGTCCGAAGTTTCTCAACTCTATCTATGGAGGTGCTTTTAACGTTTTTTGTCCATTTGGCATAGAAATGTGGTGATTTGGCATCGAAATAATCTAGGAAGCTTATAATCGTAAAATTTGACATAGAAGAACAATAAAAAGTGTACACTGAGCAACTTTGATGGTCCGAAGTTGCTCAACTCAATCTATGGAGGAGCTTTTAACTATTATTGTCCATTTGTCATAGAATGGTGGTGTTTTGGAATCGAAATAATCTAGGAAGTTATACTCGTAAAATTTGACATAGAAGAACAATAAAAAGTGTACACCGAGCAACTTTCATGGTCCGAAGTTGCTCAACTCTATCTATAGATGAGCTTTTAGCGGTTTTTATCCATTTTTCATAGAAAGTTGGTGTTTTAGCATCGAAATAATCTAAGAATATTATACTCGTAAATTTGACAAAGGAGAACAATAAAAAGTGTACACCGAGCAACTTTCATGGTCCGAAGTTGTCAACTCTATCTATGGTGGAGCGTTTTGCGGTTTTTGTCCATTTGTCACAGAAAGGTGTTTTTTTGGCATCGAAATAATCTAGGAAGCTTATACTCGAAAAATTTGACATAGAAGAACAATAAAAAGTGTACACCGAGCAACTTTCAAGGTCCGAAGTTGCTCAACTCTATCTAAGGAGGAGCTTTTAACTATTATTGTCCATTTGTCATAGAAAGGTGGTGTTTTGGAATTGAAATAATCTAGGAAGCTTATAATCGTAAAATTTGACATAGAAGAACAATAAAAAGTGTACACTGAGCAACTTTGATGGTCCGAAGTTGCTCAACTCAATCTATGGAGGAGCTTTTAACTATTATTGTCCATTTGTCATAGAAAGGTGGTGTTTTGGAATCGAAATAATCTAGGATACTTGTAAAATTTGAGATAGAAGAACAATAAAAAGTGTACACCGAGCAACTTTCATGGTCCAAAGTTGTCAACTCTATCTTTGGTGGAGCGTTTACCGGTTTTTGTCCATTTGTCACAGAAAGGTGTTTTTTTGGAATCGAAATAATCTAGGAAGCTTATACTCAAAAAATTTGACATAGAAGAACAATAAAAAGTGTACACCGAGCAACTTTCATGGTCCGAAGTTGTCAACTCTATCTATGGTGGAGCGTTTTGCGGTTTTTGTCCATTTGTCACAGAAAGGTGGTGTTTTGGCATGGAAATAATCTAGGAAGCTTATACTCATAAATTTTGACATAGAAGAACAATAAAAAGTGTACACCGAGCTACTTTCATGGTCCAAAGTTGCCCAACTCTACCAATGGAGGAGCTTTTAACGGTTTTTTTCCATTTGGCATAGAAATGTGGTGATTTGGCATCGATATAATATGGGAAGCTTATAATAGTAAAATTTTACATAGAACAACAATAAAAAGTGTACACCGAGCAACTTTGATGGTCCGAAGTTGCTCAACTCTATCTATGAAGGAGATTTTAACGGTTTTTGTCCATTTGTCATAGATATGTGGTGTTTTGCAATTGAAGTAATCTAGGAGGCTTATACTCATAAAATTTGACAAAGAAGAACCATAAAAAGTGTACACCGAGCAACGTTCAAGGTCCGAAGTTGCTCAACTCTATCTATGAGGGAGCTTTCAACGGTTTTTGTCCATTTGTCATAGAAAGGTGGTGTTTTGGCATGGAAATAATTTAAGAAGCTTATACTCGTAAAATTTGACAAAGAAGAACAATAAAAGGCGTACACCGAGCAACTTTCATTGTCCGAAGTTGCTCAACTCTATCTATGGAGGAGCTTTGAACGGTTTTTGTCCATTTGTCATAGAAAGGTGGTGTTTTGGCATGGAAATAATTTAAGAAGCTTATACTCGTAAAATTTGACAAAGAAGAACAATAAAAGGCGTACACCGAGCAACTTTCATTGTCCGAAGTTGCTCAACTCTATCTATCGAGGAGCTTTGAACGGTTTTTGTCCATTTGTCATAGAAAGGTGGTGTTTTGGCATGGAAATAATTTAAGAAGCTTATACTCGTAAAATTTGACAAAGAAGAACAATAAAAGCCGTACACCGAGCAACTTTCATTGTCCGAAGTTGCTCAACTCTATCTATGGAGGAGCTTTGAACGGTTTTTGTCCATTTGGCATGGAAATGTGGTGTTTTGGCATCGAAATAATCTAGGAAGCTTATACTCGTAAAATTTGACAAAGAAGAACAATAAAAAATGTACAACGAGCAACTTTCATGGTCTGAAGTTGCCAACTTTACCTATGGAGGAGCTTTTAACTGTTTTTGTCCATTTGGCATAGAAATGTGGTGTTTTGGCATGGAAATAATCTAGAAAGCTTATACTCATAAAATTTCACATAGAAGAAGAATAAAAAGTGTACACCGAGCAACTTTCATGGTCCGAAGTTGCTCAACTCTATCTAGGAAGCTGATACTAGAAAAATTTGACATAGAAGAACAATAAAAAGTGTATATCGTGCAACTTTGATCGTTCGAAATTGCTCAACTTTCTCGATGAAGTTGTTTTTAATAGTTTTGCCGAATTTAGACCGATATTGTTCTCTTGACAACAAAACAATTTACGAAGCGAATACCAGTAATTTTGGAGATGAAGAAACAATAAAAAGTGCATGCCGAGCAACTTTCGTCGTTCGGAATTGCTCAACTCTCCTTACGGAGGAGCTTTTATTAGTTTTCATTATTTGTCGTAGAAAGTTGGTGTTTTGGCATTGAAATAATCTAGGAAGTTATACTCGTAAAATTTGACATAGAAGAACAATAAAATGTGTACACCGAGCAACTTTGATGGTCCGAAGTTGCTCAACTCTATCTATGGAGGAGCTTTTAACGGTTTTTGTCCATTTTTCATAGAAAGTTTGTGTTTTCGCATCGAAAAAATCTAGGAAGTTTATACTCATAAAATTTACATAGAAGAACAATAAAAGGTGTACACCGAGCAACTTTCATGGTCCGAAGTTGTTCAACTCTATCTACGAAGGAGCTTTTAACGGTTTTTGTCCATATGTCATAGAAATGTGGTGTTTTGGCATCGAAGTAATCTAGGATGCTTATACACGTAAAATTTCACATAGAAAAACAATAAAAAGTGTACACCGAGCAACTTTCATGGTCCGAAGTTGTCAACTCTATCTATGGTGGAGCTTTTAGCGGTTTTTGTCCATTTGTCACAGAAAGGTGTTTTTTTTGCATCGAAATAATCTAGGAAGCTTATACTCGAAAAATTTGACATAAAATACAATAAAAAGTGTACACCGAGCAACTTTCATGGTCCGAATTTGTATAACTCTATCTATGGAGGAGGTTTTAACGGTTTTTGTCCATTTGTCGTAAAAATGTGGTTTTTTGGTATCGAAATAATCTAGGAGCTTATACTCGTAAAATTTGACAAAGAAGAAGAATAAAAAGCGTACACCGAGCAACTTTAATGGTCCGAAGTTGCTCAACTCTATCTATGGAGGAGCTTTTAACGGTTTTTGTCCATTTGGCATAGAAATGTGTTGTTTTGGCATCGAAATAATCTAGGAAGCTTATACTCGTAAATTTTGACATAGAAGAACAATAAAAAGTGTATACCGAGCAACTTTCATGGTCCGAAGTTGCTCAACTCTATCTATGGAGGAGCTTTTAATGGTTTTTGTCCATTTGGCATAGAAATGTGGTGTTTTGGCATGGAAATAATCTAGAAAGCTTATACTCGTAAAATTTCACATAGAAGAACAATAAAAAGTGTACACCGAGCAACTTTCATGGTCCGAAGTTGCTCAACTCTATCTATGGAGGAGCTTTTAACGGTTTTTGTCCATTTGTCATAGAAAGGTGGTGTTTTGGCATCGAAATAATCTAGGAAGCTTTTACTCGAAAAATTTGACATAAAAGAACAATAAAAAGTGTACACCGAGCAACTTTCATGGTCCGAATTTGTATAACTCTATCTATGGAGGAGCTTTTAACGGTTTTTGTCCATTTGTCGTAAAATGGTGGTTTTTTGGTATCGAAATATTTTAGGAAGCTTATACTCGTAAAAGTTGACAAAGAAGAAGAATAAAAAGCGTACACCGAGCAACTTTCATGGTCCGAAGTTGCTCAACTCTATCTATGGAGGAGCTTTTAACGGTTTTTGTCCATTTGTTGTAAAAAGGTGGTTTTTTGGTATCGAAATAATCTAGGAGCTTATACTCGTAAAATTTGACAAAGAAGAAGAATAAAAAGCGTACACCGAGCAACTTTCATGGTCCAAAGTTGCTCAACTCTATCTATGGAGGAGCTTTTAATGGTTTTTGTCCATTTGTCATAGAAATGTGGTGTTTTGGCATCGAAGTATTCTAGGAAGCTTATACTCGTAAAATTTGACAAAGAAGAACAATAAAAAGTGTACACCGAGCAACTTTCATGGTCCGAAGTTGCTCAACTCTATCTATGGATGAGCTTTTAACGGTTTTTGTCCATTTGGCATAGAAAGTTCGTGTTTTGGAATCGAAATAATCTAGGAAGTTATACTCGTAAAATTAGACATACAAGAACAATAAAAAGTATACACCGAGCAACTTTCATGGTCCGAAGTTGGTCAACTCTATCTATGGATGACCTTTTAACGGTTTTTGTCCATTTTTCATAGAAAGTTGGTGTTTTGGGATCGAAATAATTTAGGAATATTATACTCGTAAATTTGACATAGGAGAACAATAAAAAAGTGTACACCGAGTAACTTTCATGGTCCGAAGTTGTCAACTTTATCTATAGTGGAGCGTTTAGCGGTTTTTGTCCATTTGTCACAGAAAGGTGTTTTTTTGGCATCGAAATAATCTAGGAAGCTTATACTCGAAAAATTTGACATAGAAGAACAATAAAAAGTGTACACCGAGCAACTTTCATGGTCCGAATTTGCTCAACTCTATCTATGGAGGAGCTTTTAATGGTTTTTGTGCATTTGTCATTGAAAGGTGGTGTTTTGGCATCGAAATAATCTAGGAAGCTAATACTTGTAAATTTTGACATAGTAGAACAATAAAAAATGTACACCGAGCAACTTTTATGGTCCGAAGTTGCTCAACTCTATCTATGGAGGAGCTTTTAACAGTTTTTGTCCATTTGGCATAAAAATGTGGTGATTTGGCATCGAAATAATCTAGGAAGCTTATAATCGTAAAATTTGACATTGAAGAACAATAAAAAGTGTACACCGGGCAACTTTGATGGTCCGAAGTTGCTCAACTTTATCTATGGAGGAGCTTTTAAATGTTATTGTCCATTTGTCATAGAAAGGTGGTGTTTTGGCATCGAAATAATCTATGAAGCTTATTCTCGAAAAATTTTGACATAGAAGAACAATAAAAAGTGTACACTGAGCAACTTTCATGGTCCGAATTTGCTCAACTCTATCTATGGAGGAGCTTTTAATGGTTTTTGTGCATTTGTCATTGAAAGGTAGTGTTTTTGCATCGAAATAATCTAGGAAGCTAATACTCGTAAAATTTGACATAGAAGAACAATAAAATGTGTACACCGTGCAACTTTGATGGTCCGAAGTTGCTCAACTCTATCTATGGAGGAGCTTTTAACGGTTTTTGTCCATTTTTCATAGAAAGTTGGTATTTTCGCATCGAAAAAATCTAGGAAGTTTATACTCATAAAATTTACATAGAAGAACAATAAAAAGTGTACACCGAGCAACTTTCATGGTCCGAAGTTGTTCAACTCTATCTATGAAGGAGCTTTTAACGGTTTTTGTCCATATGTCATAGAAATGTGGTGTTTTGGCATCGAAGTAATCTAGGATGCTTATACACGTAAAATTTCACATAGAAGAACAATAAAAAGTGTACACCGAGCAGCTTTCATGGTCCGAAGTTGTCAACTCTATCTATGGTGGAGCTTTTAGCGGTTTTTGTCCATTTGTCACAGAAAGGTGTTTTTTTTGCATCGAAATAATCTAGGAAGCTTATACTCGAAAAATTTGACATAAAAAAACAATAAAAAGTGTACACCGAGCAACTTTCATGGTCCGAATTTGTATAACTCTATCTATGGAAGAGCTTTTAACGGTTTTTGTCCATTTGTCGTAAAAATGTGGTTTTTTGGTATCGAAATAATCTAGGAGCTTATACTCGTAAAATTTGACAAAGAAGAAGAATAAAAAGCGTACACCGAGCAACTTTCATGGTCCGAAGTTGCTCAACTCTATCTATGGAGGAGCTTTTAACGGTTTTTGTCCATTTGGCATAGAAATGTGTTGTTTTGGCATCGAAATAATCTAGGAAGCTTATACTCGTAAATTTTGACATAGAAGAACAATAAAAAGTGTACACCGTGCAACTTTCATGGTCCGAAGTTGCTCAACTCTATCTATGGAGGAGCTTTTAATGGTTTTTGTTCATTTGGCATAGAAATGTGGTGTTTTGGCATGGAAATAATCTAGAAAGCTTATACTCGTAAAATTTCACATAGAAGAACAATAAAAAGTGTACACCGAGCAACTTTCATGGTCCGAAGTTGCTCAACTCTATCTATGCAGGAGCTTTTAACGGTTTTTGTGCATTTGTCATAGAAAGGTGGTTTTTTGGTATCGAAATATTCTAGGAAGCTTATACTCGTAAAAGTTGACAAAGAAGAAGAATAAAAAGCGTACACCGAGCAACTTTCATGGTCCGAAGTTGCACAACTCTATCTATGGAGGAGCTTTTAACGGTTTTTGTCCATTTGTCGTAAAAAGGTGGTTTTTTGGTATCGAAATAATCTAGGAGCTTATACTCGTAAAATTTGACAAAGAAGAAGAATAAAAAGCGTACACCGAGCAACTTTCATGGTCCGAAGTTGCTCAACTCTATCTATGGAGGAGCTTTTAACGGTTTTTGTCCATTTGGCATAGAAAGTTCGTGTTTTGGAATCGAAATAATCTAGGAAGTTATACTCGTAAAATTAGACATACAAGAACAATAAAAAGTATACACTGAGCAACTTTCATGGTCCGAAGTTGGTCAACTCTATCTATGGATGACCTTTTAACGGTTTTTGTCCATTTTTCATAGAAAGTTGGTGTTTTGGCATCGAAATAATCTAGGAATATTATACTCGTAAATTTGACATAGGAGAACAATAAAAAAGTGTACACCGAGTAACTTTCATGGTCCGAAGTTGTCAACTCTATCTATGGTGGAGCGTTTAGCGGTTTTTGTCCATTTGTCACAGAAAGGTGTTTTTTTGGCATCGAAATAATCTAGGAAGCTTATACTCGAAAAATTTGACATAGAAGAACAATAAAAAGTGTACACCGAGCAACTTTCATGGTCCGAATTTGCTCAACTCTATCTATGGAGGAGCTTTTAATGGTTTTTGTGCATTTGTCATTGAAAGGTGGCGTTTTGGCATCGAAATAATCTAGGAATCTAATACTTGTAAATTTTGACATAGTAGAACAATAAAAAATGTACACCGAGCAACTTTTATGGTCCGAAGTTGCTCAACTCTATCTATGGAGGAGCTTTTAACAGTTTTTGTCCATTTGGCATAGAAATGTGGTGATTTGGCATCGAAATAATCTAGGAAGCTTATAATCGTAAAATTTGACATTGAAGAACAATAAAAAGTGTACACCGGGCAACTTTGATGGTCCGAAGTTGCTCAACTTTATCTATGGAGGAGCTTTTAAATGTTATTGTCCATTTGTCATAGAAAGGTGGTGTTTTGGCATCGAAATAATCTATGAAGCTTATTCTCGAAAAATTTGACATAGAAGAACAATAAAAAGTGTACACCGAGCAACTTTCATGGTCCGAATTTGCTCAACTCTATCTATGGAGGAGCTTTTAATGGTTTTTGTGCATTTGTCATTGAAAGGTAGTGTTTTTGCATCGAAATAATCTAGGAAGCTAATACTCGTAAATTTTGACATAGAAGAACAATGAAAAGTGTACACCGATCAACTTTCATGGTCCGAAGTTGCTCAACTCTATCTATGGAGGTGCTTTTAACGGTTTTTGTCCATTTGCCATAGAAATGTGGTGATTTGGCATCGAAATAATCTAGGAAGTTTATAATCGTAAAATTTGACATAGAAGAACAATAAAAAGTGTACACTGAGCAACTTTGATGGTCCGAAGTTGCTCAACTCTATCTATGGAGGTGCTTTTAACGGTTTTTGTCCATTTGCCATAGAAATGTGGTGATTTGGCATCGAAATAATCTAGGAAGCTTATAATCGTAAAATTTGACATAGAAGAACAATAAAAAGTGTACCTTGAGCAACTTTGATGGTCCGAAGTTGCTCAACTCTATCTATGGATGAGCTTTTAACGGTTTTTATCCATTTTTCATAGAAAGTTGGTGTTTTGGCATCGAAATAATCTAGGAATATTATACTCGTAATTTTGACATAGGAGAACAATAAAAAGTGTACACCGAGCAACTTTCATGGTCCGAAGTTGTCAACTCTATCTATGGTGGAGCGTTTAGCAGTTTTTGTCCATTTGTCACAGAAGGTGTTTTTTTGGCATCGAAATAATCTAGGAAGCTTATACTCGTGAAATTTGACATAGAAGAACAATAAAAAGTGTACACCGAGCAACTTTCAAGGTCCGAAGCTGCTCAACTCTATCTATGGAGGAGTGTTTTGCGGTTTTTGTCCATTTGTCACAGAAAGGTGGTGTTTTGGCATCGAAATAATATAGGAAGCTAATACTCGTAAATTTTGACATAGAAGAACAATAAAAAATATACACCGAGCAACTTTCATGGTCCGAAGTAGCTCAACTCTATCTATGGAGGAGCTTTTAATGGTTTTTGTGCATTTGTCATTGAAAGGTGGTTTTTTGGAATCGAAATAATCTAGCAAGCTAATACTTGTAAATTTTGACATAGTAGAACAATAAAAAATGTACACCGAGCAACTATGATGGTCCGAAGTTGCTCAACTCTATCTATGGAGGAGCTTTTAACAGTTTTTGTCCATTTGGCATAGAAATGTGGTGATTTGGCATCGAAATAATCTAGGAAGCTTATAATCGTAAAATTTGACATTGAAGAACAATAAAAAGTGTACACCGGGCAACTTTGATGGTCCGAAGTTGCTCAACTTTATCTATGGAGGAGCTTTTAACTGTTATTGTCCATTTGTCATAGAAAGGTGGTGTTTTGGCATCGAAATAATCTAGGAAGCTTATTCTCGAAAAATTTGACATAGAAGAACAATAAAAAGTGTATATCGTGCAACTTTGATAGTTCGAAATTGCTCAACTCTCTCGATGGAGTTGTTTTTAATAGTTTTGCCGAATTTAGACCGATATTTTGTCTCTTGACAACAAAACAATTTCCGAAGCGAATACTAGTAATTTTGAACATAAAGAAACAATAAAAAGTGCATACCGAGCAACTTTCGTGGTTCGGAATTGCTCAACTCTATCTATGGAGGAGCTTTTAACGGTTTTTGTCCATTTGGCATAGAAAGTTCGTGTTTTGGAATCGAAATAATCTAGGAAGTTATACTCGTAAAATTTGACATAGAAGAACAATAAATAGTGTACACCGAGCAACTTTCATGGTCCAAAGTTGTCAACTCTATCTATGGTGGAGCGTTTAGCGGTTTTTTCCCATTTGTCACAGAAAGGTGTTTTTTTGGAATCGAAATAATCTAGGAAGCTTATACTCGAAAAATTTGACATAGAAGAACAATAAAAAGTGTACACCGAGCAACTTTCATGGTCCGAAGTTGTCAACTCTATCTATGGTGGAGCGTTTTGCGGTTTTTGTCCATTTGTCACAGAAAGGTGGTGTTTTGGCATGGAAATAATCTAGGAAGCTTATACTCATAAATTTTGACATAGAAGAACAATAAAAAGTGTACACCGAGCAACTTTCATGGTCCGAAGTTGCTCAACTCTACCTATGGAGGAACTTTTAACGGTTTTTTTCCATTTGGCATAGAAATGTGGTGATTTGGCATCGAAATAATGTAGGAAGCTTATAATAGTAAAATTTTACATAGAACAACAATAAAAAGTGTACACCGAGCAACTTTGATGGTCCGAAGTTGCTCAACTCTATCTATGAAGGAGATTTTAACGGTTTTTGTCCATTTGGCATAGATATGTGGTGTTTTGCAATTGAAGTAATCTAGGAGGCTTATACTCATAAAATTTGACATAGAAGAACCATAAAAAGTGTACACCGGACAACTTTCAAGGTCCGAAGTTGCTCAACTCTATCTATGAGGGAGCTTTCAACGGTTTTTGTCCATTTGTCGCAGAAAGGTGGTGTTTTGGCATGGAAATAATTTAAGAAGCTTATACTCGTAAAATTTGACAAAGAAGAACAATAAAAAGCGTACACCGAGCAACTTTCATTGTCCGAAGTTGCTCAAATCTATCTATGGAGGAGCTTTTAACGATTTTTATTCATTTGGCATAGAAATGTGGTGTTTTGGCATCGAAATAATCTAGAAAGCTTATACTCGTAAAATTTGACAAAGAAGAACAATAAAAAATGTACACCGAGCAGCTTTCATGGTCTGAAGTTGCCAACTCTATCTATGGAGGAGCGTTTAACTGTTTTTGTCCATTTGGCATAGAAATGTGGTGTTTTGGCATGGAAATAATCTAGAAAGCTTATACTCATAAAATTTCACATAGAAGAACAATAAAAAGTGTACACCGAGCAACATTCATGGTCCGAAGTTGCTCAACTCTATCTATTGAAGAGCTTTTAACGGTTTTTGTCCATTTGTCATAGAAAGGTGGTGTTTTGGCATCGAAATAATCTAGGAAGCTTATACTCGTAAAATTTGACAAAGAAGAACAATAAAAAGCGTACACCGAGCAACTTTCATTGTCCGAAGTTGCTCAACTCTATCTATGGAGGAGCTTTGTACGGTTTTTGTCCATTCGGCATAGAAATGTGGTGTTTTGGCATCGAAATAATCTAGGAAGCTTATACTCGTAAAATTTGACAAAGAAGAACAATAAAATGTGTACATCGAGCAACTTTGATGGTCCGAAGTTGCCAACTCTATCTATGGATGAGCTTTTAACGGTTTTTGTCCATTTGGCATAGAAAGTTGGTGTTTTGGCAAGGAAATAATCTAGAAAGCTTATACTCATAAAATTTCACATAGAAGAACAATAAAAAGTGTACACCGAGCAGCTTTCATGGTCCGAAGTTGCTAAACTCTATCTATTGAGGAGCTTTTAACGGTTTTTGTCCATTTGTCATAGAAAGGTGGTGTTTAGGCATCGAAATAATCTAGGAAGCTTATACTCGTAAAATTTTACAAAGAAGAACAATAAAAAGTGTACACCGAGCAACTTTCATGGTCCAAAGTTGCTCAACTCTATCTATGGAGGAGCTTTTAACGGTTTTTGTCCATTTGGCATAGAATTGTGGTGTTTTGGCATCGAAATAATCTAGGAAGCCTATACTCGTAAAATTTGACAAAGAAGAACAATAAAAAGTGTACACCGAGCAACTTTCATGGTCCGAAGTTGCTCAACTCCATCTATGGAGGAGCTTTTAATGGTTTTTGTCCATTTGGCATAGAAATGTGGTGTTTTGGCATGGAAATAATCTAGAAAGCTTATACTCGTAAAATTTCACATAGAAGAACAATAAAAAGTGTACACTGAGCAACTTTCATGGTCCGAAGTTGCTCAATTCTATCTATGGAGAAGCTTTTGACGGTTTTTGTCCATTTGTAATAGAAAGGTGGTGTTTTGGCATCGAAATAATCTAGGAAGCTTATACTCGAAAACTTTGACATAGAAGAACAATAAAAAGTGCATACCGAGCAACTTTCGTCGTTCGGAATTGTTCAAATCTCCTTATTGAGGAGCTTTTTTTAGTTTTCATTATTTGTCTTAGAAAGTTGGTGTTTTGGCATCGAAATAATCTAGGAAGTTATCTCGTAAAATTTGACAAAGAAGAACAATAAAATGTGTACACCGAGCAACTTTGATGGTCCGAAGTTGCTCAACTCTATCTATGGATGAGCTTTTAACGGTTTTTGTCCATTTTTCATAGAAAGTTGGTGTTTTGGTATCGAAATAATCTAGGAAGCTTATACTCGTAAACTTTGACATAGAAGAACATTAAAATGTGTACACCGAGCAACTTTCATGGTTCGAAATTGTCAACTCTATCTAGGAAGGAGCATTTAACGGTTTTTGTCCATATGTCATAGAAATGTGGTGTTTTGGCATCGAAGTAATCTAGGATGCTTATACACGTAAAATTTGACATAGAAAAACAATAAAAAGTGTACACCGAGCAACTTTCAAGGTCCGAAGTTGCTCAACTCTATCTATGGAGAAGCTTTTAATGGTTTTTGTGCATTTGTCATTGAATGGTGGTGTTTTGGCATCGAAATAATCTAGGAAGCTAATACTCGTAAACTTTGACATAGAAGAACAATAAAAAGTGTACACCGAGCAACTTTCATGGTCCAAAGTTGCTCAACTCTATCTATTTAGGTGCTTTTAACGGTTTTTGTCCATTTGGCATAGAAATGTGGTGATTTGGCATCGAAATAATCTAGGAAGCTTATAATCGTAAAATTTGACATAGAAGAACAATGAAAAGTGTACACTGAGCAACTTTGATGGTCCGAAGTTGCTCAACTCTATCTATGGAGGAGCTTTTAACTGTTATTGTCCATTTGTCATAGAAAGGTGGTGTTTTGGCATCGAAATAATCTAGGAAGCTTATACTCAAAAAATTTGAAATAGAAGAACAAAAAAAACTATACACTAAGCAACTTTGATGGTCCGAAGTTGCTCAACTCAATCTATGGAGGAGCTTTTAACTGTTATTGTCCATTTGTCATAGAAAGGTGATGTTTTGGCATTGAAATAATCTAGGAAGCTTATACTCGAAAAATTTGACATAGAAGAACAATAAAAAGTGTATATCGTGCAACTTTGATAGTTCGAAATTGCTCAACTCTCTCGATGGAGTTGTTTTTAATAGTTTTGCCGAATTTAGACCGATATTTTGTCTCTTGACAACAAAACAATTTGCGAAGCGAATACTAGTAATTTTGAACATAAAGAAACAATAAAAAGTGCATACCGAGCAACTATCGTCGTTCGGAATTGCTCAACTCTATCTATGGAGGAGCTTTTAACAGTTTTTGTCCATTTGGCATAGAAAGTTCGTGTTTTGGAATCGAAACAATCTAGGAAGTTATACTATAAAAATTTGACATAGAAGAACAATAAAAAGTGTACACCGAGCAACTTTCATGGTCCGAAGTTGTCAACTCTATCTATGGTGGAGCGTTTAGCGGTTTTTGTCCATTTGTCACAGAAAGGTGTTTTTTTGGAATCGAAATAATATAGGAAGCTTATACTCGAAAAATTTGACATAGAAGAACAATAAAAAGTGTACACCGAGCAACTTTCATGGTCCGAATTTGCTCAACTCTATCTATGGAGGAGCTTTTAACTGTTATTGTCCATTTGTCATAGAAAGGTGGTGTTTTGGCATCGAAATAATCTTGGAAGCTTATACTCGTAAAATTTGACAAAGAACAACAATAAAAAATGTACACCGAGCAACTTTCAAGGTCCGAAGTTGCTCAACTCTATCTATGGGGGAGCTTTCAACGGTTTTTGTCCATTTGTCACAGAAAGGTGGTGTTTTGGCATCGAAATAATCTAGGAAGCTTGTACACGAAAAATTTGACATAGAAGAACAATGAAAAGCTTATATCGTGCAACTTTGATAGTTCGAAATTGCTCAACTCTCTCGATGGAGTTGTTTTTAATAGTTTTGCCGAATTTAGACCGATATTGTTCTCTTGACAACAAAACAATTTACGAAGCGAATACTAGTAATTTTGGACGTAATGAAACAATAAAAAGTGCATACCGAGCAACTTTCGTCTTTCGGAATTGCTCAACTCTCCTTATGGAGGAGCTTTTTTTAGTTTTCATTATTTGTCGAAGAAAGTTGGTGTTTTGGCATCGAAATAATCTAGGAAGTTATACTCGTAAAATTTGACAAAGAAGAACAATAAAATGTGTACACCGAGCAACTTTCATTGTCCGAATTTGTTCAACTCTATCTATGGAGGAGCTTTTAGCGGTTTTTGTCCATTTGTCGTAAAAAGGTGGTTTTTTGGTATCGAAATAATCTAGGAACCTTATACTCGTAAAATTTGACAAAGAAGAACAATAAAAAGCGTACACCGAGCAACTTTCATGGACCAAAGTTGCTTAACTCTATATATGGAGGAGCTTTCAACGGTTTTTGTCCATTTGTCACAGAGAGGTGGTGTTTTGGCATCGAAATAATCTAGGAAGCTTGAACATGAAAAATTTGACATAGAAGAACAATAAAAAGTTTATATCGTGCAACTTTGATAGTTCAAAATTGCTTAACTCTCTCGATGGAGTTGTTTTTAATAGTTTTGCCGAATTTAGACCGATATTGTTCTGTTGACAACAAAACAATTTACGAAGCGAATACTAGTAATTTTGGACATAAAGAAACAATAAAAAGTGCATACCGAGCAACTTTCGTCGTTCGGAATTGCTCAACTCTCCTTATGGAGAAGCTTTTATTAGTTTTCATTATTTGTCGTAGAAAGTTGGTGTTTTGGCATCGAAATAATCCAGGAAGTTATACTCGTAAAATTTGACAAAGAAGAACAATAAAATGTGTACACCGAGCAACTTTGTTGGTCCGAAGTTGCTCAACTCTATCTATGGGGGAGCTTTTAACGGTTTTTGTCCATTTTTCATAGAAAGTTGTTGTTTTGGCATCGAAATAATCTAGGAAGCTTATAATCGTAAAATTTGACATAGAAGAACAATAAAAAGTGTACACCGAGAACTTTTAAGGTCTGAAGTTGTCAACTCTATCTATGAAGGAGCTTTTAACGGTTTTTGTCCATATGTATTAGAAATGTGGTGTTTTGGCATCGAAGTAATCTAGGATGCTTATAGACGTAAAATTTGACATAGAAGAACGATAAAAAGTGTACACCGAGCAACTTTGATGGTACGAAGTTGCTCAACTCTATCTATGGAGGAGCTTTTAACTGTTATTGTCCATTTGTCATAGAAAGGTAGTATTTTGGCATCGAAATAATCTGGGAAGCTTATACTCGAAAATTTGACATAGAAGAACAATAAAAAGTGTATATCGTGCAACTTTGATAGTTCGAAATTGCTCAACTCTCTCGATGGAGTTGTTTTTAATAGTTTTGCCGAATTTAGACCGATATTGTTCTCTTGACAACAAAACAATTTGCCAAGCGAATACTCGTAATTTTGGACATAAAGAAACAATAAAAAGTGTACACCGAGCAACTTTTATGGTTCAAAGTTGCTCAACTCTATCTATGGAGAAGCTTTTTACGGTTTTTGTGCATTTGTCATAGAAAGGTGGTGTTTTGGCATCAAAATAATCTAGGAAGCTTATACTCTTAAATTTTGACATAAAAGAACAATAAAAAGTGTACACCGAGCAATTTTCATAGTCCAAAGTTGCTCAACTCTATCTATGGAGGAGCTTTCAACGGTTTTTGTCTATTTGGCATAGAAATGTGGTGATTTGGCATCGAAATAATCTAGGGAGCTTATAATCGTAAAATTTTACGTAGAACAATAAAAAATGTACACCGAGCAACTTTGATGGTCAGAAGTTGCTCAACTCTATCTATGAAGGAGATTTTAACAGTTTTTGTCCATTTGGCATAGATACGTGGTGTTTTGGAATTGAAATAATCTAGAAGGCTTATACTCATAAAATTTGACATAGAAGAACCATAAAAAGTGTACACCGAGCAACTTTCAAGGTCCGAAGTTGCTCAACTCTATCTATGGGGGAGCTTTCAACGGTTTTTGTCCATTTGTCATAGAAAGGCGGTGTTTTGGCATGGAAATAATCTAGGAAGCTTATACTCTTAAAATTTGACAAAGAAGAACAATAAAAAGCGTACAACGAGCAACTTTCATGCTACGAAGTTGCTCAACTCTATCTATGAAGGAGCTTTTAACGGTTTTTGTCCATATGTCATAGAAATGTGGTGTTTTGGCATCGAAGTAATCTAGAATGCTTATACTCGTAAACTTTGACATAGAAGAACAATAAAAAGTGTACACCGAGCAACTTTCATGGTCCGAAGTTGCTCAACTCTATCTATGGAGGAGCTTTTAATGGTTTTTGTTCATTTGGCATAGAAATGTGGTGTTTTGGCATCGAAATAATCTAGGAAGCTTATACTCTTAAAATTTGACAAAGAAGAAGAATAAAAAATGTACACCGAGCAACTTTCATGGTCCGAAGTTGCTCAACTCTATCTATGGAGGAGCTTTTAACGGTTTTTCTCCATTTGGTATAGAAATGTGGTGTTTTGGCATGGAAATAATCTAAAAAGCTTATACTCGTAAAATTTAACATAGAAGAACAATAAAAAGTGTACACCGAGCAACTTTCATGGTCCGAAGTTGCTCAACTCTATCTATGGAGGAGCTTTTAACGGTTTTTGTCCATTTGGCATAGAAATGTTGTGTTTTGGCATGGAAATAATCTAGAAAGCTTATACTCGTAAAATTTCACATAGAAGAACAATAAAAAGTGTACACCGAGCAACTTTCATGGTCCAAAGTTGCTCAACTCTATCTATGGAGGATCTTTTAACGGTTTTTGTACATTTGTCATAGAAAGGTGGTGTTTTGGCATCGAAATAATCTAGGAAGCTTATACAAGAAAAATTTGACATAGAAGAACAATAAAAAGTGTATATCGTGCAACTTTGATAATTCAAAATTGCTCAACTCTCTCGATGGAGTTGTTTTTAATAGTTTTGCCGAATTTAGACCGATATTGTTCTCTTGACAACAAAACAATTTACGAAGCGAATACTAGTAATTTTGGACATAAAGAAACAATAAAAAGTGCCTACCGAGCAACTTTCGTTGTTCGGAATTGCTCAACTCTCTTTATGGAGGAGCTTTTATTGGTTTTCATTATTTTTCGTAGAAAGTTGGTGTTTTGGCATCGAAATAATCTAGGAAGTTATACTCGTAAAATTTGACATAGAGGAACAATAAAATGTGTACACCGAGCAACTTTCAAGGTCCGAAGTTGCTCAACTCTATCTATGGAGGAGCTTTTAACGATTTTTGTCCATTTTTCACAGAAAGTTGGTGTTTTGGCATCGAAATAATCTAGGAAGCTTATACTCATAAACTTTGACGTAGAAGAACAATAAAAAGTGTACACCGAGCAACTTTGATGGTCCGAAGTTGTCAACTCTATCTATGAAGGAGCTTTTAACGGTTTTTGTCTATATGTCATAGAAATGTGGTGTTTTGGCATCGAAATAATCTGGGAAGATTATACTCGAAAAATTTGACATAGAAGAACAATAAAAAGTGTATATCGTGCAACTTTGATAGTTCGAAATTGCTCAACTCTCTCGATGGAGTTGTTTTTAATAGTTTTGCCGAATTTAGACCGATATTGTTCTCTTGACAACAAAACAATTTGCGAAGCGAATACTCGTAATTTTGGACATAAAGAAACAATAAAAAGTGTACACATAGCAACTTTCATGGTTCAAAGTTGCTCAATTCTATCTATGGAGAAGCTTTTTACGGTTTTTGTGCATTTGTCATAGAAAGGTGGTGTTTTGGCATCGAAATAATCTAGGAAGCTTATACTCGTAAATTTTTACATAAAAGAACAATAAAAAGTGTACAACGAGCAACTTTCATAGTCCAAAGTTGCTCAATTCTATCTATGGAGGAGCTTTTAACGGTTTTTGTCTATTTGGCATAGAATTGTGGTGATTTGGCATCGAAATAATCTAGGGAGCCTATAATCGTAAAATTTTACGTAGAACAATAAAAAATGTACACCGAGCAACTTTGATGGTCAGAAGTTGCTCAACTCTATCTATGAAGGAGATTTTAACAGTTTTTGTCCATTTGGCATAGATACGTGGTGTTTTGGAATTTAAATAATCTAGAAGGCTTATACTCATAAAATTTGACATAGAAGAACCATAAAAGGTGTACACCGAGCAACTTTCGAGGTCCGAAGTTGCTCAACTCTATCTATAGGGGAGCTTTCAACGGTTTTTGTCCATTTGTCATAGAAAGGCGGTGTTTTGGCATGGAAATAATCTAGGAAGCTTATACTCGTAAAATTTGACAAAGAAGAACAATAAAAAACGTACAACGAGCAACTTTCATGGTACGAAGTTGCTCAACTCTATCTATGAAAGAGCTTTTAACGGTTTTTGTCCATATGTCATAGAAATGTGGTGTTTTGGCATTGAAGTAATCTAGGATGCTTATACTCGTAAACTTTGACATAGAAGAACAATAAAAAGTGTACACCGAGCAACTTTCATGGTCCGAAGTTGCTCAACTCTATCTATGGAGGAGCTTTTAATGGTTTTTGTTCATTTGGCATAGAAATGTGGTGTTTTGGCATCGAAATAATCTGGGAAGCTTATACTCGTAAAATTTGACAAAGAAGAAGAATAAAAAGTGTACACCGAGCAACTTTGATGGTCCGAAGTTGCTCAACTCTATCTATGAAGGAGCTTTTAACGGTTTTTGTCCATTTGGCATATAAATGTTGTGTTTTGGCATGGAAATAATCTAGAAAGCTTATACTCGTAAAATTTCACATAGAAGAACGATAAAAAGTGTACACCGAGTAACTTTCATGGTCCAAAGTTGCTCAACTCTATCTATGGAGGATCTTTTAACGGTTTTTGTCCATTTGTCATAGAAAGGTGGTGTTTTGGCATCAAAATAATCTAGGAAGCTTATACTCGAAAAATTTGACATAGAAGAACAATAAAAAGTGTATATCGTGCAACTTTGATAATTCGAAATTGCTCAACTCTCTCGATGGAGTTGTTTTTAATAGTTTTGCCGAATTTAGACCGATATTGTTCTCTTGACAACAAAACAATTTACGAAGCGAATACTAGTAATTTTGGACATAAAGAAACAATAAAAAGTGCCTACCGAGTAACTTTCGCAGTTCGGAATTGCTCAACTCTCTTTATGGAGGAGCTTTTATTAGTTTTCATTATTTGTCGTAGAAAGTTGGTGTTTTGGCATCGAAATAATCTAGGAAGTTATACTCGTAAAATTTGACATAGAGGAACAATAAAATGTGTACACCGAGCAACTTTCAAGGTCCGAAGTTGCTCAACTCTATCTATGGAGGAGCTTTTAACGATTTTTGTCCATTTTTTATAGAAAGTTGGTGTTTTGGCATCGAAATAATCTAGGAAGCTTATACTCGTAAACTTTGACGTAGAAGAACAATAAAAAGTGTACAACGAGCAACTTTGATGGTCCGAAGTTGTCAACTCTATCTATGAACGAGCTTTTAACGATTTTTGTCCATATGTCATAGAAATGTGGTGTTTTGGCATCGAAGTAATCTAGGATGCTTATACTTGTAAACTTTGACATAGAAGAACAATAAAAAATGTACACCGAGCAACTTTGATGGTCAGAAGTTGCTCAACTCTATCTATGAAGGAGATTTTAACAGTTTTTGTCCATTTGGCATAGATACGTGGTGTTTTGGAATTGAAATAATCTAGAAGGCTTATACTCATAAAATTTGACATAGAAGAACCATAAAAAGTGTACACCGAGCAACTTTCAAGGTCCGAAGTTGCTCAACTCTATCTATAGGGGAGCTTTCAACGGTTTTTGTCCATTTGTCATAGAAAGACGGTGTTTTGGCATGGAAATAATCTAGGAAGCTTATACTCGTAAAATTTGACAAAGAAGAACAATAAAAAACGTACAACGAGCAACTTTCATGGTACGAAGTTGCTCAACTCTATCTATGAAAGAGCTTTTAACGGTTTTTGTCCATATGTCACAGAAATGTGGTGTTTTGTCATCGAAGTAATCTAGGATGCTTATACTCGTAAACTTTGACATAGAAGAACAATAAAAAGTGTACACCGAGCAACTTTCATGGTCCGAAGTTGCTCAACTCTATCTATGGAGGAGCTTTTAATGGTTTTTGTTCATTTGGCATAGAAATGTGGTGTTTTGGCATCGAAATAATCTAGGAAGCTTATACTCGTAAAATTTGACAAAGAAGAAGAATAAAAAATGTACACCGAGCAACTTTCATGGTCCGAAGTTGCTCAACTCTATCTATGGAGGAGCTTTTAACGGTTTTTCTCCATTTGGCATAGAAATGTGGTGTTTTGGCATGGAAATAATCTAAAAAGCTTATACTCGTAAAATTTAACATAGAAGAACAATAAAAAGTGTACAACGAGCAACTTTCATGGTTCGAAGTTACTCAACTCTATCTATGGAGGAGCTTTTAACGGTTTTTGTCCATTTGGCATAGAAATGTTGTGTTTTGGCATGGAAATAATCTAGAAAGCTTATACTCGTAAAATTTCACATAGAAGAACGATAAAAAGTGTACACCGAGTAACTTTCATGGTCCAAAGTTGCTCAACTCTATCTATGGAGGATCTTTTAACGGTTTTTGTCCATTTGTCATAGAAAGGTGGTGTTTTGGCATCGAAATAATCTAGGAAGCTTATACTCGAAAAATTTGACATAGAAGAACAATAAAAAGTTCATATCGTGCAACTTTGATAATTCGAAATTGCTCAACTCTCTCGATGGAGTTGTTTTTAATAGTTTTGCCGAATTTAGACCGATATTGTTCTCTTGACAACAAAACAATTTACGAAGCGAATACTAGTAATTTTGGACATAAAGAAACAATAAAAAGTGCCTACCGAGCAACTTTCGCGGTTCGGAATTGCTCAACTCTCTTTATGGAGGAGCTTTTATTGGTTTTCATTATTTGTCGTAGAAAGTTGGTGTTTTGGCATCGAAATAATCTAGGAAGTTATACTCGTAAAATTTGACATAGAGGAACAATAAAATGTGTACACCGAGCAACTTTCAAGGTCCGAAGTTGCTCAACTCTATCTATGGAGGAGCTTTTAACGATTTTTGTCCATTTTTTATAGAAAGTTGGTGTTTTGGCATCGAAATAATCTAGGAAGCTTATACTCGTAAACTTTGACGTAGAAGAACAATAAAAAGTGTACAACGAGCAACTTTGATGGTTCGAAGTTGTCAACTCTATCTATGAACGAGCTTTTAACGGTTTTTGTCCATATGTCATAGAAATGTGGTGTTTTGGCATCGAAGTAATCTAGGATGCTTATACTTGTAAACTTTGACATAGAAGAACAATAAAAAATGTACACCGAGCAACTTTCATGGTCCGAAGTTGCTCAACTCTATCTATGAAGGAACTTTTATCAGTTTTTGTCCATTAGGCATAGAAAGTTCGTGTTTTGGAATCGAAATAATCTAGGAAGTTATACTCAAAAAATTTGACATAGAAGAACAATAAAAAGTGTACACCGAGAAACTTTAATGGTCCGAAAATGCTCAACTCTATCTATGGAAGAGCTTTTAACGGTTTTTGTCGATTTTTCATAGAAAGTTGGTGTTTCGGCATCGAAATAATCTAGGAAGCTTATACTCGTAAAATTTGACATAGAAGAACAATAAAAAGTGTACACCGAGCACCTTTGATGGTCCGAAGTTGCTCAACACTATCTATGAAGGAGCTTTTAACGGTTTTTTTCCATTTGGCATAGAAATGTGGTGTTTTGGCATGGAAATAATCTAGAAAGCTTATACTCGTAAAATTTAACATAGAAGAACAATAAAAAGTGTACACCGAGCAACTTTCATGGTCCGAAGTTGCTCAACTTTATCTATGGAGGAGCTTTTAACGATTTTTATCCATTTGTCATAGAAAGGTGGTGTTTTGGCATCGAAATATTCTAGGAAGCTTATACTCGTAAAATTTGACATAGAAGAACAATAAAAAGTATACACCGAGCAACTTTCAAGGTCCGAAGTTGCTCAACTCTATCTATGGGGAAGCTTTCAACGGTTTTTCTCCATTTGGCATAGAAATGTGGTGTTTTGGCATGGAAATAATCTAAAAAGCTTATACTCGTAAAATTTAACATAGAAGAACAATAAAAAGTGTACACCGAGCAACTTTCATGGTCCGAAGTTGCTCAACTCTATCTATGAAGGAGCTTTTAACGGTTTTAGTCCATTTGGCATAGAAATGTGGTGTTTTGGCATGGAAATAATCTAGAAAGCTTATACTCATAAAATTTAACATAGAAGAACAATTAAAAGTGCACACCGAGCAACTTTCATGGTCCGAAGTTGCTCAACTCTATCTATGGAGAAGCTTTTAACGGTTTTTGTGCATTTGTCATAAAAAGGTGGTGTTTTGGCATGGAAATAATCTAGGAAGCTTATACTCATAAAATTTGACATAGAAGAACAATAAAAACATACACCGAGCAACTTTCATGGTCCGAAGATACTCAACTCTATCTGTGGAGAAGCTTTTAACGGTTTTTATCCATTTGTCATAGAAAGGTGGTGTTTTGGCATCGAAATATTCTAGGAAGCTTATACTCGTAAAATTTGACATAGAAGAACAATAAAAAGGGTACACCGAGCAACTTTCAAGGTCCGAAGTTGCTCAACTCTATCTATGAGGAAGCTTTCAACGGTTTTTTTCCATTTGTCATAGAAAGGTGCTATTTTGGCATGGAAATAATGTAGGAATCTTATACTCATAAAATTTGACATAGAAGAACAATAAAAAGCGTACACCGAGCAACTTTCATGGTCCGAAGTTGCTCAACTCTATCTATGGAGGAGCTTTTAACGGTTTTAGTCCATTTGGCATAGAAATGTGGTGTTTTGGCATGGAAATAATCTAGAAAGCTTATACTCATAAAATTTAACATAGAAGAACAATTAAAAGTGCACACCGAGCAACTTTCATGGTCCGAAGTTGCTCAACTCTATCTATGGAGGAGCTTTTAGCGGTTTTTGTGCATTTGTCATAAAAAGGTGGTGTTTTGGCATGGAAATAATCTAGGAAGCTTATACTCATAAAATTTGACATAGAAGAACAATAAAAAGCATACACCGAGCAACTTTCATGGTCCGAAGTTGTTCAACTCTATCTATAGAGGGGCTTTTAACGGGTTTTTTCCATTTGGCATAGAAATGTGGTGTTTTGGCATCGAAATAATCTAGGAAGCTTATACTTGTAAAATTTGACAAAGAAGAACAATAAAAAATGTACACCGAGCAACTTTCATGGTCCGAAGTTGCTGAACTCTATCTATGGAGGAGCTTTTAACGGTTTTTGTCCATTTGTCATAGAAAGGTGGTGTTTTGGCATCGAAATAATCTAGGAAGCTTATACTCGAAAAATTTGACATAGAAGAACTATAAAAAGTGTACACCGAGCAAATTTCATGGTCCGAAGTTGTCAACTCTATCTATGCAGGAGCTTTTAACGGTTTTTGTCCATATGTCATAGAAATGTGGTGTTTTGGAATTGAAATAATCTAGGAGGCTTATACTCATAAAATTTGACATGGAACAACAATAAAAAGTGTACACCGAGCAACTTTGATGGTCCGAAGTTGCTCAACTCTATCCATGGAGGAGCTTTTAACTGTTATTGTCCTTTTGTCATAGAAAGGTGGTGTTTTGGCATCGAAATAATCTAGGAAGCTTATACTCGAAAAATTTCACATAGAAGAACAATAAAAAGTGTATATCGTGCAACTTTGATAGTTCGAAATTGCTCAACTCTCTCGATGGAGTTGTTTTTAATAGTTTTACCGAATTTAGACCGATATTGTTCTCTTGACAACAAAACAATTTACGAAGCGAATACTAGTAATTTTGGACATAAAGAAAAAGTAAAAAGAGCATACCAAGCAACTTTCTTGGTTTGGAATTGCTCAACTCTATCTAAGGAGTAGCTTTTAATGATTTTATCCATTTGTCATAGAAAGTTGGTGTTTCGGCATCGAAATAATCTAGGAAGCTTATACTCGTAAAATCTGACATAGAAGAACAATAAAAAGTGTACACCGAGCAACATTCAGGGTCCGAAGTTGCTCAACTCTATCTATGGAGGAGCTTTTAACGGTTTTTGTGCATTTGTCATAGAAAAGTGGTGTTTTCGCATCGAAATAATCTAGGAAGCTTATACTCGTAAATTTTGACATAGAAGAACAATAAAAAATATACACCGAGCAACTTTCATGGTCCAAAGTTGCTCAACTCTATCTATGGAGGAGCTTTTAACGGTTTTTGTCCATTTGGCGTAGAAATGTGGTGATTTGGCATCGAAATAATCTAGGGAGCTTATAATCGTAAAATTTTACATAGAACAACAATAAAAAGTGTACACCGAGCAACTTTGTTGGTCAGAAGTTGCTCAACTCTATCTATGAAGGAGATTTTAACAGTTTTTGTCCATTTGGCATAGATACGTGGTGTTTTGGAATTGAAATAATCTAGGAGGCTTATACTCATAAAATTTGACATAGAAGAACCGTAAAAAGTGTACACCGAGCAACTTTGATGGTCCGAAGTTGCTCAACTCTATCTATGGGGGAGCTTTCAACGGTTTTTTTCCGTTTGTCATAGAAAGGTGGTGTTTTGGCGTGAAAATAACCTAGGAAGCTTATACACGTAAAATTTGACAAAGAAGAACAATAAAAAGCGTACAACAAGCAACTTTCATGGTACGAAGTTGCTCAACTCTATCTATGGAGCAGCTTTTAACGGTTTTTGTCCATTTGGCATAGAAATGTGGTGTTTAGGCATCGAAGTAATCTAGGATGCTTATACTCATAAAATTTGACATAGAAAAACCATAAAAAGTGTACACCGAGCAACTTTCAAGGTCTGAAGTTGCTCAGCTCTATCTATGGGGGAGCTTTCAACGGTTTTTGTCCATTTGTCGTAGAAAGGAGGTGTTTTGGCCTGGAAATAATCTAGGAAGCTTATACTCGTAAATTTTGACAAAGAAGAACAATAAAAAGCGTACACCGAGCAACTTTCATGGTCCGAAGTTGCTCAACTCTATCTATGGAGGAGCTTTTAATGGTTTTTGTCCATTTGGCATAGAAATGTGATGTTTAGGCATCGAAGTAATCTAGAATGCTTATACATGTAAAATTTGACATAGAAGAACAATAAAAAGTGTTCACCGAGCAGTTTTGTTGGTCCGAAGTTGCTCAACTCTATCTATGAAGGAGCTTTTAACGGTTTTTATCCATTTGGCATAGATATGTGGTGTTTTGGCATCGAAATAATCTACGAAGCTTATATTTAAAAAATTTGACATAGAAGAACAGTAAAAAGTGTACACCGAGCAACTTTGATGGTCCGAAGTTGCTCAACTCTATCTATGAAGGAGCTTTTAACGGTTTTTGTCCATTTGGCATAGAAATGTGGTGTTTTGGCATGGAAATAATCTAAAAAGCTTATACTCGTAAGATTTAACATAGAAGAACAATAAAAAGTGTACACCGAGCAACTTTCATGGTCCGAAACTGCTCAACTCTATCTATGGAAGAGTTTTTAACGGTTTTTGTCCATTTGTCATAGAAAGGTGGTGTTTTGGCATCGAAATAATCTAGGAAGATTATAATCGTAAAATTTGACATAGAAGAACAATAAAAAGTGTACACCGAGCAACTTTCATGGTCCGAAGTTGCTCAACTCTATCTATTGAGGAGCTTTTAACTGTTATTGTCCATTTGTCATAGAAAGGTGGTGTTTTGGCATCGAAATAATCTTGGAAGCTTATACTCGAAAAATTTGACATAGAAGAACAATAAAAAGTGTATATCCTGCAACTTTGATAGTTCGAAATTGCTCAACTCTCTCGATGGAGTTGTTTTTAATAGTTTTGTCGAATTTAGACCGATATTGTTCTCTTGACAACAAAACAATTTGCGAAGCAAATACTAGTAATTTTGGACATAGAAGAACAATAAAAAGTGTACACCGAGCAACTTTCATGGTCCGAAGTTGCTCAACTCTATCTATGGAGGAGGTTTTATAGGTTTTTGTCCATTTGTCATAGAAAATTGGTGTTTTGACATCGAAATAATCTTGGAAGATTATAATCGTAAAATTTGACATAGAAGAACAATAAAAAGTGTACACCGAGCAACTTTCATGGTCCGAAGTTGCTCAACTCTATCTATGGAGGAGCTTTTAACTGTTAATGTCCATTTGTCATAGAAAGGTCGTGTTTCGGCATCGAAATAATCTTGGAAGCTTATACTCGTAAAATTTGACATAGAAGAACAATAAAAAGTGTACACCGAGCCACTTTCAAGGTCCGAAGTTGCTCAACTCTATCTGTGGGGAAGCTTTCAACGGTTTTTGTCCATTTTTCATAGAAAGGTGGTGTTTTGGAATGGAAATAATATAGGAAGCTTATACTCGTAAAATTTGACATAGAAGAACAATAAAAAGCGTACACCGAGCAACTTCCATGGTCCGAAGTTGCTCAACTCTATCTATGGCGGAGCTTTTAACGGTTTTTGTCCATTTGGCATAGAAATGTGTTGTTTTGGCATGGAAATAATCTAGAAAGCTTATACTCGTAAAATTTAAAATAGAAGAACAATAAAAAGTGTACACCGAGCAACTTTCATGGTCCGAAGTTGCTCAACTCTATCTATGGAGGATCTTTTAACTGTTATTGTCCATTTGTCATAGAAAGGTGGTGTTTTGGCATCGAAATAATCTAGGAAGCTTATACTCGAAAAATTTGACATAGAAGAACAATAAAAAGTGTATATCGTGCAACTTTGATAGTTCGAAATTGCTCAACTCTCTCGATGGAGTTGTTTTTAATAGTTTTGCCGAATTTAGACCGATATTGTTCTCCTGATAACAAAACAATTTGCGAAGCGAATACTAGTAATTTTGGACATAAAGAAACAATAAAAAGTGCATACCGAGCAACTTTCGTGGTTCGGAATTGCTCAACTCTATCTATGAAGAAGATTTAAAAGGTTTTTATCCATTTGTCATAGAAAGTTGGTGTTTCGGCATCGAAATAATCTAGGAAGCTTATACTCGTAAAATTTGACATAGAAGAACAATAAATAGCGTACACCGAGCAACTTTCATGGTCCGAAGTTGCTCAACTCTATTTGTGGAGGAGCTTTTAACGGTTTTTGTCGATTTGTCATAGAAAGGTGGTGTTTTGGCATCAAAATAATCTAGGAAGCTTATACTCGAAAAATTTGACATAAAAGAACAATAAAAAGTGTATATCGTGCAACTTTGACGGTTCGAAATTGCTCAACTCTATCTATGGAGGAGCTTTTAACTGTTATTGTCCATTTGTCATAGAAAGGTGGTGTTTTGGCATCGAAATAATCTAGGAAGCTTATACTCCAAAAATTTGACATAGAAGAACAATAAAAAGTGTATATCGTGCAACTTTGATAGTTCGAAATTGCTCAACTCTCTCGATGGAGTTGTTTTTAATAGTTTTGCCGAATTCAGACCGATATTGTTCTCCTGATAACAAAACAATTTGCGAAGCGAATACTAGTAATTTTGGACATAAAGAAACAATAAAAAGTGCATACCGAGCAACTTTCGTGGATCGGAATTTCTCAAATCTATCTATGAATAAGCTTTCAACGGTTTTTATCCATTTGTCATAGAAAGTTAGTGTTTCGGCATCGAAATAATCTAGGAAGCTTATACTCGTAAAATTTGACATAGAAGAACAATAAAAAGTGTACACCGAGAAACTTTCTTGGTCTGAAGTTCCTCATCAATATCTATGGAGGAGCTTTTAACGGTTTTTGTCCATTTGGCATAGAAATGTGGTGATTTGGCATCGAAATAATCTAGGAAGCTTATAATCGAAAATTTTGACATAGAGGAACAATAAAAAGTGTACACCCAGCAACTTTGATGGTCCGAAGTTGCTCAACTCTCTCGATGGAGTTGTTTTTAATAGTTTTGCCGAATTTAGACTGATATTGTTCTCTTGACAACAAAACAATTTGCGAAGCGAATACTAATAATTTTGGACATAAAGAAACAATAAAAAGTGCATATCGAGCAACTTTCGTGTTTCGGAATTGCTCAACTCTATCTATGGAGGAGCTTTTAACGGTTTTTTGTCCATTTGTCATAGAAAGTTGGTGTTTCGGCATCGAAATAATCTAGGAAGCTTATACTCGTAAAATTTGACATAGAAGAACAATAAAATGTGTACACCGAGCAACTTTCAAGGTCCGAAGTTGATCAACTCTATCTATGGAGGAGCTTTTAACGGTTTTTGTCGATTTGTCGTAGAAAGGTGGTGTTTTGGCATCGAAATAATCTAGGAAGCTTATACTCGTAAAATTTGACATAGAAGAACAATAAATAGCGTACACCGAGCAACTTTCATGGTCCGAAGTTGCTCAACTCTATCTGTGGAGGAGCTTTTAACGGTTTTTGTCGATTTGTCATAGTAAGGTGGTGTTTTGGCATTAAAATAATCTACGAAGCTTATAATCGTAAAATTTGACATAGAAGAACAATAAAAAGTGTACACCGAGCAACTTTGATGGTCCGAAGTTTCTCAACTCTATCTATGGAGGAGCTTTTAACTGTTATTGTCCATTTGTCATAGAAAGGTGGTGTTTTGGCATCGAAATAATCTAGGAAGCTTATACTCGAAAATTTTCACATAGAAGAACAATAAAAAGTGTATATCGTGCAACATTGATAGTTCGAAATTGCTCAACTCTCTCGATGGAGTTGTTTTTAATAGTTTTGCCGAATTTAGACCGATATTGTTCTCCTGATAACAAAACAATTTGCGAAGCGAATAATAGTAATTTTGGACATAAAGAAACAATAAAAAGTGCATACCGAGCAACTTTTGTGGTTCGGAATTGCTCAACTCTATCTATGGAGAAGCTTTTAACGGTTTTTCTCAATTTGTCATAGGAAGTTGGTGTTTCGGCATCGAAATAATCTAGGAAGCTTATACTCGTAAAATTTGACATAGAAAAATAATAAAAAGTGTACACCGAGCAACTTTGATGGTCCGAAGTTGCTCAACTCTATCTATGGTGGAGCTTTTAACTGTTATTGTCCATTTGTAATAGAAAGATGGTGTTTTGGCATCGAAATAATCTAGGAAGCTTATACACGAAAAATTTGACATAGAAGAACAATAAAAAGGTGTATATCGTGCAACTTTGAGAGTTCGAAATTGCTCAACTCTCTCGATGGAGTTGTTTTTAATAGTTTTGCCGAATTTAGACCGATGTTGTTCTCTTGACAACAAAACAATTTGCGAAGCGAATACTAGTAATTTTGGACATAAAGAAACAATAAAAGTGCATACCGAGCAACTTTCGTGTTTCGGAATTGCTCAACTCTATCTATGGAGGAGCTTTTAATGGTTTTTATACATTTGTCATAGAAAGTTGGTGTTTCGGCATCGAAATAATCTAGGAAGATTAGACTCATAAAATTTGACATAGAAGAACCTAAAAAAGTGTACACCGAGCAACTTTCAAGGTTCGAAGTTGCTCAACTCTTTCTATGGGGAAGCTTTCAATGGTTTTTGTCCATTTGTCATAGAAAGGTGGTGTTTTGGCATGGAAATAATGTAGGAAGCTTATACTCGTAAAATTTGACATAGAAGAACAATAAAAAATGTACACCGAGCAACTTTCATTGTCCGAAGTTGCTCAACTCTATCTGTGGAGGAGCTTTTAACTGTTATTGTCCATTTGTCATAGAAAGGTGGTGTTTTGGCATCGAAATAATCTAGGAAGCTTATACTCAAAAAATTTGAAATAGAAGAACAATAAAAAGTGTATATCAGGCAACTTTGATAGTTGGAAATTGCTCAACTCTATCTATGGAGGAGCTTTTAACGGTTTTTGTCCATTTGGCATAGAAATGTGGTGATTTGGCATCGAAATAATCTAGGAAGCTTATAATCGTAAAATTTGACATAGAAGAACAATAAAAAGTGTACACCGAGCAACTTTGATGGTCCAAAGTTGCTCAACTCTATCTATGGAGGAGCTTTTAATGGTTTTTATCAATTTGTCATAGGAAGTTGGTGTTTCGGCTTCGAAATAATCTAGGAAGCTTATACTCGTAAAATTTGACATAGAAGAACAATAAAAAGTGTACACCGAGCAACTTTCAAGGTCCGAAGGTTCTCAACTCTATCTATGGAGGAGCTTTTAACGGTTTTTGTGCATTTGTCATAGAAAGGTGGTGTTTTGGCATCGAAATAATCTTGGAAGCTTATACTCGTAAATTTTGACATAGAAGAACAATAAAAAGTTTACACCGAGCAACTTTCATGGTCCGAAGTTGCTCAACTCTATCTATGGAGGAGCTTTTAACGGTTTTTGTCCATTTGGCATAGAAATGTGGTGATTTGGCATCGAAATAATCTAGGAAGCTTATAATCGTAAAATTTGACATAGAAGAACAATAAAAAGTGTACACCGAGCAACTTTGATGGTCCAAAGTTGCTCAACTCTATCTATGGAGGAGCTTTTAACTGTTATTGTCCATTTGTAATAGAAAGGTGGTGTTTTGGCATCGAAATAATCAAGGAAGCTTACAGACGAAAAATTTGACATAGAAGAACAGTAAAAAGTGTATATCGTGCAACTTTGACAGTTCGAAATTGCTCAACTCTCTCGATGGAGTTGTTTTTAATAGTTTTGCCGAATTTAGACCGATATTGTTCTCTTGACAACAAAACAATTTGCGAAGCGAATACTAGTAATTTTGGACATAAAGAAACAATAAAAAGTTTACACCGAGCAACTTTCGTGTTTCGGAATTGCTCAACTCTATCTATGAAGGAGCTTTTAACGGTTTTTATCCATTTGTCATAGAAAGTTGCTGTTTCGGCATCGAAATAATCTAGGAAAATTATACTCATAAAATTTGACATAGAAGAACCTAAAAAAGTGTACACCGAGCAACTTTCAAGGTCTGAAGTTGCTCAACTCTTTCTATGGGAAAGCTTTCAATGGTTTTTGTCCATTTGGCATAGAAATGTGGTGATTTGGCATCGAAATAATTTAGGAAGCTTATAATCGTAAAATTTGACATAGAAGAACAATAAAAAGTGTACACCGAGCAACTTTCATGGTCCGAAGTTGCTCAACTCTATCTGTGGAGGAGCTTTTAACTGTTACTGTCCATTTGTCATAGAAAGGTGGTGTTTTGGCATCGAAATATTCTAGGAAGCTTATACTCGAAAAATTTGACATAGAAGAACAATAAAAAGTGTATATCGTGCAACTTTGATAGTTCGAAATTGCTCAACTCTCTCGATGGAGTTGTTTTTAATAGTTTTGCCGAATTTAGAACGAAAATTGATCTCTTGACAACAAAACAATTTGCGAAGCGAATACTAGTAATTTTGGACATAAAGAAACAATAAAAAGTGCATACCGAGCAACTTTCGTGTTTCGGAATTGCTCAACTCTATCTATGGAGGAGCTTTTAACGGTTTTTATCAATTTGTCATAGGAAGTTGGTGTTTCGGCTTCGAAATAATCTAGGAAGCTTATACTCATAAAATTTGACATAGAAGAACCTAAAAAAGTGTACACCGAGCAACTTTCATGGTCCGAAGTTGCTCAACTCTATCTATGGGGAGCTTTTAACGGTTTTTGTGCATTTGTGATAGAACGGTGGTGTTTTGGCATGGAAATAATTTAGGAAGCTTATACTCGTAAAATTTGACATAAAAGAACAATAAAAAGCGTACACCGAGCAACTTTCATGGTCCGAAGTTGCTCAACTCTATCTGTGGAGGAGCTTTTAACTGTTATTGTCCATTTGTCATAGAAAGGTGGTGTTTTGGCATCGAAATATTCTAGGAAGCTTATACTCGAAAAATTTGACATAGAAGAATAATAAAAAGTGTATATCGTGCAACTTTGATAGTTCGAAATTGCTCAACTCTCTCGATGGAGTTGTTTTTAATAGTTTTGCCGAATTTAGACCGAAAATTGTTCTCCTGATAACAAAACAGTTTGCGAAGCGAATACTAGTAATTTTGGACATAAAGAAACAATAAAAAGTGCATACCGAGCAACATTCGTGGTTCGAAATTGCTCTACTCTATCTATGGAGGAGCTTTTAATGGTTTTTATCAATTTGTCATAGGAAGTTGGTGTTTCGGCTTCGAAATAATCTAGGAAGCTTATACTCGTAAAATTTGACATAGAAGAACAATAAAAAGTGTACACCGAGCAACTTTCATGGTCCGAAGTTGCTCAACTCTATCTATGGGGAGCTTTTAACGGTTTTTGTGCATTTGTGATAGAAAGGTGGTGTTTTGGCATCTAAATAATCTAGGAAGCTTATACTCGTAAATTTTTACATAGAAGAACAGTAAAAAGTGTATATCGTGCAACTTTGATAGTTCTAAATTGCTCAACTCTCTCGATGGAGTTGTTTTTAATAGTTTTGTCGAATTTAGACCGATATTGTTCTCTTGACAACAAAACAATTCGCGAAGCGAATACTAATAATTTTGGAAATAAAGAAACAATAAAAAAGTGCATAACGAGCAACTTTCGTGGGTCGGAATTGATCAACTCTATCTATGGAGGAGCTTTTAAGGGTTTTTATCCATTTGTCATAGAAAGTTGGTGTTTCGGCATCGAAATAATCTAGGAAGCTTATACTCGTAAAATTTGACATAGAAGAAAAATAAAAAGTGTACACCGAGCAACTTTCAAGGTCCGAAGTTGCTCAATTCTATCTATGGAGGAGCTTTTAACGGTTTTTGTGCATTTGTGATAGAAAGGTGGTGTTTTGGCATCGAAATAATCTAGGAAGCTTATACTCGTAAATTTTCACATAGAAGAACAATAAAAAGTGTACACCGAGCAACTTTCATGGTCCGAAGTTGCTCAACTATACCTATGGAGGAGCTTTTAACGGTTTTTGTCCATTTGGCATAGAAATGTGGTGATTTGTCATCGAAATAATCTAGGAAGCTTATAATCGTAAAATTTGACATAGAAGAACAATAAAAAGTGTACACCGAGCAACTTTGATGGTCCGAAGTTGCTCAACTCTATCTATGGAGGAGCTTTTAACTGTTATTTTCCATTTGTAATAGAGAGGTGGTGTTTTGGCATCGAAATAATCTAGGAAGCTTATACACGAAAAATTTGACATAGAAGAACAATAAAAAGTGTATATCGTGCAACTTTGATAGTTCGAAATTGCTCAACTCTCTCGATGGAGTTGTTTTTAATAGTTTTGCCGAATTTAGAACGATATTTTTCTCTTGACAACAAAATAATTTGCGAAGCGAATACTAGTAATTTTGGACATAAAGAAACAATAAAAGTGCATACCGAGCAACTTTCGTGTTTCGGAATTGCTCAACTCTATCTATGGAGGAGCTTTTAACGGTTTTTATCCATTTGTCATAGAAAGTTGTTGTTTCGGCATCGAAATAATCTAGGAAGATTATACTCATAGAATTTGACATAGAAGAACCTAAAAAAGTGTACACCGAGCAACTTTCAAGGTCTGAAGTTGCTCAACTCTTTCTATGGGAAAGCTTTCAATGGTTTTTGTCCATTTGTCATAGAAATGTGGTGATTTGGCATCGAAATAATTTAGGAAGCTTATAATCGTAAAATTTGACATAGAAGAACAATAAAAAGTGTACACCGAGCAACTTTCATGGTCCGAAGTTGCTCAAATCTATCTGTGGAGGAGCTTTTAACTGTTATTGTCCATTTGTCATAGAAAGGTGGTGTTTTGGCATCGAAATATTCTAGGAAGCTTATACTCGAAAAATTTGACATAGAAGAACAATAAAAAGTGTATATCGTGCAACTTTGATAGTTCGAAATTGCTCAACTCTCTCGATGGAGTTGTTTTTAATAGTTTTGCCGAATTTAGACCGAAAATTGATCTCTTGACAACAAAACAATTTGCGAAGCGAATACTAGTAATTTTGGACATAAATAAACAATAAAAAGTGCATACCGAGCAACTTTCGTGTTTCGGAATTGCTCAACTCTATCTATGGAGGAGCTTTTAACGGTTTTTATCAATTTGTCATAGGAAGTTGGTGTTTCGGCTTCGAAATAATCTAGGAAGCTTATACTCATAAAATTTGACATAGAAGAACCTAAAAAAGTGTACACCGAGCAACTTTCATGGTCCGAAGTTGCTCAACTCTATCTATGGGGAGCTTTTAACGGTTTTTGTGCATTTGTGATAGAACGGTGGTGTTTTGGCATGGAAATAATTTAGGAAGCTTATACTCGTAAAATTTGACATAGAAGAACAATAAAAAGCGTACACCGAGCAACTTTCATGGTCCGAAGTTGCTCAACTCTATCTGTGGAGGAGCTTTTAACTGTTATTGTCCATTTGTCATAGAAAGGTGGTGTTTTGGCATCGAAATATTCTAGGAAGCTTATACTCGAAAAATTTGACATAGAAGAACAATAAAAAGTGTATATCGTGCAACTTTGATAGTTCGAAATTGCTCAACTCTCTCGATGGAGTTGTTTTTAATAGTTTTGCCGAATTTAGACCGAAAATTGTTCTCCTGATAACAAAACAGTTTGCGAAGCGAATACTAGTAATTTTGGACATAAAGAAACAATAAAAAGTGCATACCGAGCAACTTTCGTGGTTCGAAATTGCTCAACTCTATCTATAGAGGAGCTTTTAATAGTTTTTATCAATTTGTCATAGGAAGTTGGTGTTTCGGCTTCGAAATAATCTAGGAAGCTTATACTCGTAAAATTTGACATAGAAGAACAATAAAAAATGTACACCGAGCAACTTTCATGGTCCGAAGTTGCTCAACTCTATCTATGGAGGAGCTTTTAACGGTTTTTGTGCATTTGTGATAGAAATGTGGTGTTTTGGCATCTAAATAATCTAGGAAGCTTATACTCGTAAATTTTTACATAGAAGAACAGTAAAAAGTGTATATCGTGCAACTTTGATAGTTCGAAATTGCTCAACTCTCTCGATGGAGTTGTTTTTAATAGTTTTGCCGAATTTAGACCGAAAATTGATCTCTTGACAACAAAACAATTTGCGAAGCGAATACTAGTAATTTTGGACATAAAGAAACAATAAAAAGTGCTTACCGAGCAACTTTCGTGTTTCGGAATTGCTCAACTCTATCTGTGGAGGAGCTTTTAACGGTTTTTATCAATTTGTCATAGGAAGTTGGTGTTTCGGCTTAGAAATAATCTGGGAAGCATATACTCATAAAATTTGACATAGAAGAACCTAAAAAAGTGTACACCGAGCAACTTTCATGGTCCGAAGTTGCTCAACTCTATCTATGGGGAGCTTTTAACGGTTTTTGTGCATTTGTGATAGAACGGTGGTGTTTTGGCATGGAAATAATTTAGGAAGCTTATACTCGTAAAATTTGACATAGAAGAACAATAAAAAGCGTACACCGAGCAACTTTCATGGTCCGAAGTTGCTCAACTCTATCTGTGGAGGAGCTTTTAACTGTTATTGTCCATTTGTCATAGAAAGGTGGTGTTTTGGCATCGAAATATTCTAGGAAGCTTATACTCGAAAAATTTGACATAGAAGAACAATAAAAAGTGTATATCGTGCAACTTTGATAGTTCGAAATTGCTCAACTCTCTCGATGGAGTTGTTTTTAATAGTTTTGCCGAATTTAGACCGAAAATTGTTCTCCTGATAACAAAACAGTTTGCGAAGCGAATACTAGTAATTTTGGACATAAAGAAACAATAAAAAGTGCATACCGAGCAACATTCGTGGTTCGAAATTGCTCTACTCTATCTATGGAGGAGCTTTTAATGGTTTTTATCAATTTGTCATAGGAAGTTGGTGTTTCGGCTTCGAAATAATCTAGGAAGCTTATACTCGTAAAATTTGACATAGAAGAACAATAAAAAGTGTACACCGAGCAACTTTCATGGTCCGAAGTTGCTCAACTCTATCTATGGGGAGCTTTTAACGGTTTTTGTGCATTTGTGATAGAAAGGTGGTGTTTTGGCATCTAAATAATCTAGGAAGCTTATACTCGTAAATTTTTACATAGAAGAACAGTAAAAAGTGTATGTCGTGCAACTTTGATAGTTCTAAATTGCTCAACTCTCTCGATGGAGTTGTTTTTAATAGTTTTGTCGAATTTAGACCGATATTGTTCTCTTGACAACAAAACAATTCGCGAAGCGAATACTAATAATTTTGGAAATAAAGAAACAATAAAAAAGTGCATACCGAGCAACTTTCGTGGGTCGGAATTGATCAACTCTATCTATGGAAGAGCTTTTAAGGGTTTTTATCCATTTGTCATAGAAAGTTGGTATTTCGGCATCGAAATAATCTAGGAAGCTTATACTCGTAAAATTTGACATAGAAGAAAAATAAAAAGTGTACACCGAGCAACTTTCAAGGTCCGAAGTTGCTCAATTCTATCTATGGAGGAGCTTTTAACGGTTTTTGTGCATTTGTGATAGAAAGGTGGTGTTTTGGCATCGAAATAGTCTAGGAAGCTTATACTCGTAAATTTTCACATAGAAGAACAATAAAAAGTGTACACCGAGCAACTTTCATGGTCCGAAGTTGCTCAACTATACCTATGGAGGAGCTTTTAACGGTTTTTGTCCATTTGGCATAGAAATGTGGTGATTTGTCATCGAAATAATCTAGGAAGCTTATAATCGTAAAATTTGACATAGAAGAACAATTAAAAGTGTACACCGAGCAACTTTGATGGTCCGAAGTTGCTCAACTCTATCTATGGAGGAGCTTTTAACTGTTATTTTCCATTTGTAATAGAGAGGTGGTGTTTTGGCATCGAAATAATCTAGGAAGCTTATACACGAAAAATTTGACATAGAAGAACAATAAAAAGTGTATATCGTGCAACTTTGATAGTTCGAAATTGCTCAACTCTCTCGATGGAGTTGTTTTTAATAGTTTTGCCGAATTTAGAACGATATTTTTCTCTTGACAACAAAATAATTTGCGAAGCGAATACTAGTAATTTTGGACATAAAGAAACAATAAAAGTGCATACCGAGCAACTTTCGTGTTTCGGAATTGCTCAACTCTATCTATGGAGGAGCTTTTAACGGTTTTTATCCATTTGTCATAGAAAGTTGGTGTTTCGGCATCGAAATAATCTAGGAAGATTATACTCATAGAATTTGACATAGAAGAACCTAAAAAAGTGTACACCGAGCAACTTTCAAGGTCTGAAGTTGCTCAACTCTTTCTATGGGAAAGCTTTCAATGGTTTTTGTCCATTTGGCATAGAAATGTGGTGATTTGGCATCGAAATAATTTAGGAAGCTTATAATCGTAAAATTTGACATAGAAGAACAATAAAAAGTGTACACCGAGCAACTTTCATGGTCCGAAGTTGCTCAACTCTATCTGTGGAGGAGCTTTTAACTGTTATTGTCCATTTGTCATAGAAAGGTGGTGTTTTGGCATCGAAATATTCTAGGAAGCTTATACTCGAAAAATTTGACATAGAAGAACAATAAAAAGTGTATATCGTGCAACTTTGATAGTTCGAAATTGCTCAACTCTCTCGATGAAGTTGTTTTTAATAGTTTTGCCGAATTTAGACCGAAAATTGATCTCTTGACAACAAAACAATTTGCGAAGCGAATACTAGTAATTTTGGACATAAAGAAACAATAAAAAGTGCATACCGAGCAACTTTCGTGTTTCGGAATTGCTCAACTCTATCTATGGAGGAGCTTTTAACGGTTTTTATCAATTTGTCATAGGAAGTTGGTGTTTCGGCTTCGAAATAATCTAGGAAGCTTATACTCATAAAATTTGACATAGAAGAACCTAAAAAAGTGTACACCGAGCAACTTTCATGGTCCGAAGTTGCTCAACTCTATCTATAGCGAGCTTTTAACGGTTTTTGTGCATTTGTGATAGAACGGTGGTGTTTTGGCATGGAAATAATTTAGGAAGCTTATACTCGTCAAATTTGACATAGAAGAACAATAAAAAGCGTACACCGAGCAACTTTCATGGTCCGAAGTTGCTCAACTCTATCTGTGGAGGAGCTTTTAACTGTTATTGTCCATTTGTCATAGAAAGGTGGTGTTTTGGCATCGAAATATTCTAGGAAGCTTATACTCGAAAAATTTGACATAGAAGAACAATAAAAAGTGTATATCGTGCAACTTTGATAGTTCGAAATTGCTCAACTCTCTCGATGGAGTTGTTTTTAATAGTTTTGCCGAATTTAGACCGAAAATTGTTCTCCTGAAAACAAAACAGTTTGCGAAGCGAATACTAGTAATTTTGGACATAAAGAAACAATAAAAAGTGCATACCGAGCAACTTTCGTGGTTCGAAATTGCTCAACTCTATCTATAGAGGAGCTTTTAATAGTTTTTATCAATTTGTCATAGGAAGTTGGTGTTTCGGCTTCGAAATAATCTAGGAAGCTTATACTCGTAAAATTTGACATAGAAGAACAATAAAAAATGTACACCGAGCAACTTTCATGGTCCGAAGTTGCTCAACTCTATCTATGGAGGAGCTTTTAACGGTTTTTGTGCATTTGTGATAGAAAGGTGGTGTTTTGGCATCTAAATAATCTAGGAAGCTTATACTCGTAAATTTTTACATAGAAGAACAGTAAAAAGTGTATATCGTGCAACTTTGATAGTTCGAAATTGCTCAACTCTCTCGATGGAGTTGTTTTTAATAGTTTTGCCGAATTTAGAACGATATTTTTCTCTTGACAACAAAATAATTTGCGAAGCGAATACTAGTAATTTTGGACATAAAGAAACAATAAAAGTGCATACCGAGCAACTTTCGTGTTTCGGAATTGCTCAACTCTATCTATGGAGGAGCTTTTAACGGTTTTTATCCATTTGTCATAGAAAGTTGGTGTTTCGGCATCGAAATAATCTAGGAAGATTATACTCATAGAATTTGACATAGAAGAACCTAAAAAAGTGTACACCGAGCAACTTTCAAGGTCTGAAGTTGCTCAACTCTTTCTATGGGAAAGCTTTCAATGGTTTTTGTCCATTTGGCATAGAAATGTGGTGATTTGGCATCGAAATAATTTAGGAAGCTTATAATCGTAAAATTTGACATAGAAGAACAATAAAAAGTGTACACCGAGCAACTTTCATGGTCCGAAGTTGCTCAACTCTATCTGTGGAGGAGCTTTTAACTGTTATTGTCCATTTGTCATAGAAAGGTGGTGTTTTGGCATCGAAATATTCTAGGAAGCTTATACTCGAAAAATTTGACATAGAAGAACAATAAAAAGTGTATATCTTGCAACTTTGATAGTTCGAAATTGCTCAACTCTCTCGATGAAGTTGTTTTTAATAGTTTTGCCGAATTTAGACCGAAAATTGATCTCTTGACAACAAAACAATTTGCGAAGCGAATACTAGTAATTTTGGACATAAAGAAACAATAAAAAGTGCATACCGAGCAACTTTCGTGTTTCGGAATTGCTCAACTCTATCTATGGAGGAGCTTTTAACGGTTTTTATCAATTTGTCATAGGAAGTTGGTGTTTCGGCTTCGAAATAATCTAGGAAGCTTATACTCATAAAATTTGACATAGAAGAACCTAAAAAAGTGTACACCGAGCAACTTTCATGGTCCGAAGTTGCTCAACTCTATCTATGGCGAGCTTTTAACGGTTTTTGTGCATTTGTGATAGAACGGTGGTGTTTTGGCATGGAAATAATTTAGGAAGCTTATACTCGTAAAATTTGACATAGAAGAACAATAAAAAGCGTACACCGAGCAACTTTCATGGTCCGAAGTTGCTCAACTCTATCTGTGGAGGAGCTTTTAACTGTTATTGTCCATTTGTCATAGAAAGGTGGTGTTTTGGCATCGAAATATTCTAGGAAGCTTATACTCGAAAAATTTGACATAGAAGAACAATAAAAAGTGTATATCGTGCAACTTTGATAGTTCGAAATTGCTCAACTCTCTCGATGGAGTTGTTTTTAATAGTTTTGCCAAATTTAGACCGAAAATTGTTCTCCTGAAAACAAAACAGTTTGCGAAGCGAATACTAGTAATTTTGGACATAAAGAAACAATAAAAAGTGCATACCGAGCAACTTTCGTGGTTCGAAATTGCTCAACTCTATCTATAGAGGAGCTTTTAATAGTTTTTATCAATTTGTCATAGGAAGTTGGTGTTTCGGCTTCGAAATAATCTAGGAAGCTTATACTCGTAAAATTTGACATAGAAGAACAATAAAAAATGTACACCGAGCAACTTTCATGGTCCGAAGTTGCTCAACTCTATCTATGGAGGAGCTTTTAACGGTTTTTGTGCATTTGTGATAGAAAGGTGGTGTTTTGGCATCTAAATAATCTAGGAAGCTTATACTCGTAAATTTTTACATAGAAGAACAGTAAAAAGTGTATATCGTGCAACTTTGATAGTTCGAAATTGCTCAACTCTCTCGATCGAGTTGTTTTTAATAGTTTTGCCGAATTTAGACCGAAAATTGATCTCTTGACAACAAAACAATTTGCGAAGCGAATACTAGTAATTTTGGACATAAAGAAACAATAAAAAGTGCATACCGAGCAACTTTCGTGTTTCGGAATTGCTCAACTCTATCTGTGGAGGAGCTTTTAACGGTTTTTATCAATTTGTCATAGGAAGTTGGTGTTTCGGCTTCGAAATAATCTGGGAAGCTTATACTCATAAAATTTGACATAGAAGAACCTAAAAAAGTGTACACCGAGCAACTTTCATGGTCCGAAGTTGCTCAACTCTATCTATGGCGAGCCTTTAACGGTTTTTGTGCATTTGTGATAGAACGGTGGTGTTTTGGCATGGAAATAATTTAGGAAGCTTATACTCGTAAAATTTGACATAGAAGAACAATAAAAAGCGTACACCGAGCAACTTTCTTGGTCCGAAGTTGCTCAACTCTATCTGTGGAGGAGCTTTTAACTGTTATTGTCCATTTGTCATAGAAAGGTGGTGTTTTGGCATCGAAATATTCTAGGAAGCTTATACTCGAAAAATTTGACATAGAAGAACAATAAAAAGTGTATATCGTGCAACTTTGATAGTTCGAAATTGCTCAACTCTCTCGATGGAGTTGTTTTTAATAGTTTTGCCGAATTTAGACCGAAAATTGTTCTCCTGATAACAAAACAGTTTGCGAAGCGAATACTAGTAATTTTGGACATAAAGAAACAATAAAAAGTGCATACCGAGCAACTTTCGTGGTTCGAAATTGCTCAACTCTATCTATGGAGGAGCTTTTAATGGTTTTTATCAATTTGTCATAGGAAGTTGGTGTTTCGGCTTCGAAATAATCTAGGAAGCTTATACTCGTAAAATTTGACATAGAAGAACAATAAAAAGTGTACACCGAGCAACTTTCATGGTCCGAAGTTGCTCAACTCTATCTATGGGGAGCTTTTAACGGTTTTTGTGCATTTGTGATAGAAAGGTGGTGTTTTGGCATCTAAATAATCTAGGAAGCTTATACTCGTAAATTTTTACATAGAAGAACAGTAAAAAGTGTATATCGTGCAACTTTGATAGTTCTAAATTGCTCAACTCTCTCGATGGAGTTGTTTTTAATAGTTTTGCCGAATTTAGACCGATGTTGTTCTCTTGACAACAAAACAATTTGCGAAGCGAATACTAATAATTTTGGAAATAAAGAAACAATAAAAAAGTGCATACCGAGCAACTTTCGTGGGTCGGAATTGATCAACTCTATCTATGGAGGAGCTTTTAACGGTTTTTATCTATTTGTCATAGAAAGTTGGTGTTTCGGCATCGAAATAATCTAGGAAGCTTATACTCGTAAAATTTGACATAGAAGAAAAATAAAAAGTGTACACCGAACAACTTTCAAGGTCCGAAGTTGCTCAATTCTATCTATGAAGGAGCTTTTAACGGTTTTTGTGCATTTGTGATAGAAAGGTGGTGTTTTGGCATCGAAATAATCTAGGAAGCTTATACTCGTAAATTTTCACATAGAAGAACAATAAAAAGTGTACACCGAGCAACTTTCATGGTCCGAAGTTGCTCAACTATACCTATGGAGGAGCTTTTAACGGTTTTTGTCCATTTGGCATAGAAATGTGGTGATTTGTCATCGAAATAATCTAGGAAGCTTATAATCGTAAAATTTGACATAGAAGAACAATAAAAAGTGTACACCGAGCAACTTTGATGGTCCGAAGTTGCTCAACTCTATCTATGGAGGAGCTTTTAACTGTTATTGTCCATTTGTAATAGAGAGGTGGTGTTTTGGCATCGAAATAATCTAGGAAGCTTATACACGAAAAATTTGACATAGAAGAACAATAAAAAGTGTATATCGTGCAACTTTGATAGTTCGAAATTGCTCAACTCTCTCGATGGAGTTGTTTTTAATAGTTTTGCCGAATTTAGACCGATATTTTTCTCTTGACAACAAAATAATTTGCGAAGCGAATACTAGTAATTTTGGACATAAAGAAACAATAAAAGTGCATACCGAGCAACTTTCGTGTTTCGGAATAGCTCAACTCTATCTATGGAGGAGCTTTTAACGGTTTTTATCCATTTGTCATAGAAAGTTGGTGTTTCGGCATCGAAATAATCTAGGAAGATTATACTCATAGAATTTGACATAGAAGAACCTAAAAAAGTGTACACCGAGCAACTTTCAAGGTCCGATGTTGCTCAACTCTTTTTATGGGGAAGCTTTCAATGGTTTTTGTCCATTTGTCATAGAAAGGTGGTATTTTGGCATGGAAATAATCTAGGAAGCTTATACTCGTAAGATTTGACATAGAAGAACAAAAAAAAGCGTACACCGAGCAACTTTCATGGTCCGAAGTTGTTCAACTCTATCTGTGGAGGAGCTTTTAACGGTTTTTATCGATTTGTCATAGAAATGTGGTGTTTTGGCATCGAAATAATCTAGGAAGCTTATACTCGAAAATTTTTACATAAAAGAACAATAAAAAGTGTATATCGTGCAACTTTGATAGTTCGAAATTGCTCAACTCTCTCGATGGAGTTGTTTTTAATAGTTTTGCCGAATTTAGACCGAAAATTGATCTCTTGACAACAAAACAATTTGCGAAGCGAATACTAGTAATTTTGGACATAAAGAAACAATAAAAAGTGCATACCGAGCAACTTTCGTGTTTCGGAATTGCTCAACTCTATCTGTGGAGGAGCTTTTAACGGTTTTTATCAATTTGTCATAGGAAGTTGGTGTTTCGGCTTCGAAATAATCTAGGAAGCTTATACTCATAAAATTTGACATAGAAGAACCTAAAAAAGTGTACACCGAGCAACTTTCATGGTCCGAAGTTGCTCAACTCTATCTATGGGGAGCTTTTAACGGTTTTAGTGCATTTGTGATAGAACGGTGGTGTTTTGGCATGGAAATAATTTAGGAAGCTTATACTCGTAAAATTTGACATAGAAGAACAATAAAAAGCGTACACCGAGCAACTTTCATGGTCCGAAGTTGCTCAACTCTATCTGTGGAGGAGCTTTTAACTGTTATTGTCCATTTGTCATAGAAAGGTGGTGTTTTGGCATCGAAATATTCTAGGAAGCTTATACTCGAAAAATTTGACATAGAAGAACAATAAAAAGTGTATATCGTGCAACTTTGATAGTTCGAAATTGCTCAACTCTCTCGATGGAGTTGTTTTTAATAGTTTTGCCGAATTTAGACCGAAAATTATTCTCCTGATAACAAAACAGTTTGCGAATCGAATACTAGTAATTTTGGACATAAAGAAACAATAAAAAGTGCATACCGAGCGACTTTCGTGGTTCGAAATTGCTCAACTCTATCTATGGAGGAGCTTTTAATGGTTTTTATCAATTTGTCATAGGAAGTTGGTGTTTCGGCTTCGAAATAATCTTGGAAGCTTATACTCGTAAAATTTGACATAGAAGAACAATAAAAAGTGTACACCGAGCAACTTTCATGGTCCGAAGTTGCTCAACTCTATCTATGGGGAGCTTTTAACGGTTTTTGTGCATTTGTGATAGAAAGGTGGTGTTTTGGCATCTAAATAATCTAGGAAGCTTATACTCGTAAATTTTTACATAGAAGAACAGTAAAAAGTGTATATCGTGCAACTTTGATAGTTCTAAATTGCTCAACTCTCTCGATGGAGTTGTTTTTAATAGTTTTGCCGAATTTAGACCGATATTGTTCTCTTGACAACAAAACAATTTGCGAAGCGAATACTAATAATTTTGGAAATAAAGAAACAATAAAAAAGTGCATACCGAGCAACTTTCGTGGGTCGGAATTGATCAACTCTATCTATGGAGGAGCTTTTAACGGTTTTTATCCATTTGTCATAGAAAGTTGGTGTTTCGGCATCGAAATAATCTAGGAAGCTTATACTCGTAAAATTTGACATGGAAGAAAAATAAAAAGTGTACACCGAGCAACTTTCAAGGTCCGAAGTTGCTCAATTCTATCTATGGAGGAGCTTTTAACGGTTTTTGTGCATTTGTGATAGAAAGGTGGTGTTTTGGCATCGAAATAATCTAGGAAGCTTATACTCGTAAATTTTCACATAGAAGAACAATAAAAAGTGTACACCGAGCAACTTTCATGGTCCGAAGTTGCTCAACTATACCTATGGAGGAGCTTTTAACGGTTTTTGTCCATTTGGCATAGAAATGTGGTGATTTGTCATCGAAATAATCTAGGAAGCTTATAATCGTAAAATTTGACATAGAAGAACAATAAAAAGTGTACACCGAGCAACTTTGATGGTCCGAAGTTGCTCAACTCTATCTATGGAGGAGCTTTTAACTGTTATTGTCCATTTGTAATAGAGAGGTGGTGTTTTGGCATCGAAATAATCTAGGAAGCTTATACACGAAAAATTTGACATAGAAGAACAATAAAAAGTGTATATCGTGCAACTTTGATAGTTCGAAATTGCTCAACTCTCTCGATGGAGTTGTTTTTAATAGTTTTGCCGAATTTAGACCGATATTTTTCTCTTGACAACAAAATAATTTGCGAAGCGAATACTAGTAATTTTGGACATAAAGAAACAATAAAAGTGCATACCGAGCAACTTTCGTGTTTCGGAATTGCTCAACTCTATCTATGGAGGAGCTTTTAACGGTTTTTATCCATTTGTCATAGAAAGTTGGTGTTTCGGCATCGAAATAATCTAGGAAGATTATACTCATAGAATTTGACATAGAAGAACTTAAAAAAGTGTACACCGAGCAACTTTCAAGGTCCGATGTTGCTCAACTCTTTTTTTTGGGAAGCTTTCAATGGTTTTTGTCCATTTGTCATAGAAAGGTGGTATTTTGGCATGGAAATAATCTAGGAAGCTTATACTCGTAAGATTTGACATAGAAGAACAAAAAAAAGCGTACACCGAGCAACTTTCATGGTCCGAAGTTGCTCAACTCTATCTGTGGAGGAGCTTTTAACGGTTTTTATCGATTTGTCATAGAAAGGTGGTGTTTTGGCATCGAAATAATCTAGGAAGCTTATACTCGAAAATTTTTACATAAAAGAACAATAAAAAGTGTATATCGTGCAACTTTGACGACTTAAAATTGCTCAACTCTATCTATGGAGGAGCTTTTAACTGTTATTGTCCATTTGTCATAGAAAGGTGGTGTTTTGGCATCTAAATAATCTAGGAAGCTTATACTCGAAAAATTGGAAATAGAAGAACAATAAAAAGTGTATATCGTGCAACTTTGATAGTTCGAAATTGCTCAACTCTCTCGATGGAGTTGTTTTTAATAGTTTTGCCAAATTTAGACCGATATTGTTCTCGTGATAACAAAACAATTTGCGAAGCGAATACTAGTAATTTTGGACATAAAGAATTAATAAAAAGTGCATACCTAGCAACTTTCGTGGTTCGGAATTGGTCAACTCTATCTATGGAGGAGCTTTTAACGGTTTTTGTGCATTTGTCATAGAAAGGTGGTGTTTCGGCATCGAAATAATCTAGGAAGCTTATACTCGTAAAATTTCACATAGAAGAACAATAAAAAATGTACACCGAGCAACTTTCATGGTCCGAAGTTGCTCAACTATACCTATGGAGGAGCTTTTAACGGTTTTTGTCCATTTGGCATAGAAATGTGGTGATTTGTCATCGAAATAATCTAAGAAGCTTATAATCGTAAAATTTGACATAGAAGAACAATAAAAAGTGTACACCGAGCAACTTTGATGGTCCGAAGTTGCTCAACTCTATCTATGGAGGAGCATTTAACTGTTATTTTCCATTTCTAATAGAGAGGTGGTGTTTTGGCATCGAAATAATCTAGGAAGCTTATACACGAAAAATTTGACATAGAAGAACAATAAAAAGTGTATATCGTGCAACTTTGATAGTTCGAAATTGCTCAACTCTCTCGATGGAGTTGTTTTTAATAGTTTTGCCGAATTTAGACCGATATTTTTCTCTTGACAACAAAATAATTTGCGAAGCGAATACTAGTAATTTTGGACATAAAGAAACAATAAAAGTGCATACCGAGCAACTTTCGTGTTTCGGAATTGCTCAACTCTATCTATGGAGGAGCTTTTAACGGTTTTTATCCATTTGTCATAGAAAGTTGGTGTTTCGGCATCGAAATAATCTAGGAAGATTATACTCATAGAATTTGACATAGAAGAACCTAAAAAAGTGTACACCGAGCAACTTTCAAGGTCCGATGTTGCTCAACTCTTTTTATGGGGAAGCTTTCAATGATTTTTGTCCATTTGTCATAGAAAGGTGGTATTTTGGCATGGAAATAATCTAGGAAGCTTATACTCGTAAGATTTGACATAGAAGAACAAAAAAAAAGCGTACACCGAGCAACTTTCATGGTCCGAAGTTGCTCAACTCTATCTGTGGAGGAGCTTTTAACGGTTTTTGTCGATTTGTCATAGAAATGTGGTGTTTTGGCATCGAAATAATCTAGGAAGCTTATACTCGAAAATTTTTACATAAAAGAACAATAAAAAGTGTATATCGTGCAACTTTGTTAGTTCAAAATTGCTCAACTCTCTCGATGGAGTTGTTTTTAATAGTTTTGCCGAATTTAGACCGAACATTGATCTCTTGACAACAATACAATTTGCGAAGCGAATACTAGTAATTTCGGACATAAAGAAACAATAAAAAGTGCATACCGAGCAACTTTCGTGTTTCGGAATTGCTCAACTCTATCTGTGGAGGAGCTTTTAACGGTTTTTATCAATTTGTCATAGGAAGTTGGTGTTTCGGCTTCGAAATAATCTCGGAAGCTTATACTCATAAAATTTGACATAGAAGAACCTAAAAAAGTGTACACCGAGCAACTTTCATGGTCCGAAGTTGCTCAACTCTATCTATGGGGAGCTTTTAACGGTTTTTGTGCATTTGTGATAGAACGGTGGTGTTTTGGCATGGAAATAATTTAGGAAGCTTATACTCGTAAAATTTGACATAGAAGAACAATAAAAAGCGTACACAGAGCAACTTTCATGGTCCGAAGTTGCTCAACTCTATCTGTGGAGGAGCTTTTAACTGTTATTGTCCATTTGTCATAGAAATGTGATGTTTTGGCATCGAAATATTCTAGGAAGCTTATACTCGAAAAATTTGACATAGAAGAACAATAAAAAGTGTATATCGTGCAACTTTGATAGTTCGAAATTGCTCAACTCTCTCGATGGAGTTGTTTTTAATAGTTTTGCCGAATTTAGACCGAAAATTGTTCTCCTGATAACAAAACGGTTTGCGAAGCGAATACTAGTAATTTTGGACATAAAGAAACAATAAAAAGTGCATACGGAGCAACTTTCGTGGTTTGAAATTGCTCAACTCTATCTATGGAGGAGCTTTTAATGGTTTTTATCAATTTGTCATAGGAAGTTGGTGTTTCGGCTTCGAAATAATCTAGGAAGCTTATACTCGTAAAATTTGACATAGAAGAACAATAAAAAGTGTACACCGAGCAACTTTCATGGTCCGAAGTTGCTCAACTCTATCTATGGGGAGCTTTTAACGGTTTTTGTGCATTTGTGATAGAAAGGTGGTGTTTTGGCATCTAAATAATCTAGGAAGCTTATACTCGTAAATTTTTACATAGAAGAACAGTAAAAAGTGTATATCGTGCAACTTTGATAGTTCTAAATTGCTCAACTCTCTCGATGGAGTTGTTTTTAATAGTTTTGCCGAATTTAGACCGATATTGTTCTCTTGACAACAAAACAATTTGCGAAGCGAATACTAATAATTTTGGAAATAAAGAAACAATAAAAAAGTGCATACCGAGCAACTTTCGTGGGTCGGAATTGATCAACTCTATCTATGGAGGAGCTTTTAACGGTTTTTATCCATTTTTCATAGAAAGTTGGTGTTTCGGCATCGAAATAATCTAGGAAGCTTATACTCGTAAAATTTGACATAGAAGAAAAATAAAAAGTGTACACCGAGCAACTTTCAAGGTCCGAAGTTGCTCAATTATATCTATGGAGGAGCTTTTAACGGTTTTTGTGCATTTGTGATAGAAAGGTGGTGTTTTGGCATCGAAATAATCTAGGAAGCTTATACTCGTAAATTTTAACATAGAAGAACAATAAAAAGTGTACACCGAGCAACTTTCATGGTCCGAAGTTGCTCAACTATACCTATGGAGGAGCTTTTAACGGTTTTTGTCCATTTGGCTTAGAAATGTGGTGATTTGTCATCGAAATAATCTAGGAAGCTTATAATCGTAAAATTTGACATAGAAGAACAATAAAAAGTGTACACCGAGCAACTTTGATGGTCCGAAGTTGCTCAACTCTATCTATGGAGGAGCTTTTAACTGTTATTGTCCATTTGTAATAGAGAGGTGGTGTTTTGGCATCGAAATAATCTAGGAAGCTTATACACGAAAAATTTGACATAGAAGAACAATAAAAAGTGTATATCGTGCAACTTTGATAGTTCGAAATTGCTCAACTCTCTCGATGGAGTTGTTTTTAATAGTTTTGCCGAATTTAGACCGATATTTTTCTCTTGACAACAAAATAATTTGCGAAGCGAATACTAGTAATTTTGGACATAAAGAAACAATAAAAGTGCATACCGAGCAACTTTCGTGTTTCGGAATAGCTCAACTCTATCTATGGAGGAGCTTTTAACGGTTTTTATCCATTTGTCATAGAAAGTTGGTGTTTCGGCATCGAAATAATCTAGGAAGATTATACTCATAGAATTTGACATAGAAGAACCTAAAAAAGTGTACACCGAGCAACTTTCAAGGTCCGATGTTGCTCAACTCTTTTTATGGGGAAGCTTTCAATGGTTTTTGTCCATTTGTCATAGAAAGGTGGTATTTTGGCATGGAAATAATCTAGGAAGCTTATACTCGTAAGATTTGACATAGAAGAACAAAAAAAAGCGTACACCGAGCAACTTTCATGGTCCGAAGTTGTTCAACTCTATCTGTGGAGGAGCTTTTAACGGTTTTTATCGATTTGTCATAGAAATGTGGTGTTTTGGCATCGAAATAATCTAGGAAGCTTATACTCGAAAATTTTTACATAAAAGAACAATAAAAAGTGTATATCGTGCAACTTTGACGACTTAAAATTGCTCAACTCTATCTTTGGAGCAGCTTTTAACTGTTATTGTCCATTTGTCATAGAAAGGTGGTGTTTTGGCATCGAAATAATCTAGGAAGCTTATACTCGAAAAATTGGAAATAGAAGAACAATAAAAAGTGTATATCGTGCAACTTTGATAGTTCGAAATTGCTCAACTCTCTCGATAGAGTTGTTTTTAATAGTTTTGCCAAATTTAGACCGATATTGTTCTCCTGATAACAAAACAATTTGCGAAGCGAATACTAGTAATTTTGGACATAAAGAATTAATAAAAAGTGCATACCTAGCAACTTTCGTGGTTCGGAATTGGTCAACTCTATCTATGGAGGAGCTTTTATCGGTTTTTATCCATTTGTGATAGAAAGTTGGTGTTTCGGCATCGAAATAATCTTGGAAGCTTATACTCGTAAAATTTGACATAGAAGAACAATAAAAAATGTACACCGAGCAACTTTCATGGTCCGAAGTTGCTCAACTCTATCTATATAGGTGCTTTTAACGGTTTTTGTCCATTTGGCATAGAAATGTTGTGATTTGGCATCGATATAATCTAGGAAGCTTATAATCGTAAAATTTGACAAAGAAGAACAATAAAAAGTGTACACCGAGCAACTTTGATAGTCCGATGTTGCTCAACTCTATTTATGGAGGAGCATTTAAGTGTTATTGTCCATTTGTCATAGAAAGGTGGTGTTTTGGCATCGAAATAATCTAGGAAGCTTATACACGAAAAATTTGACATTGAAGAACAATAAAAAGTGTATATCGTGCAACTTTGATAGTTCGAAATTGCTCAACTCTCTCGATGGGGTTGTTTTTAATAGTTTTGCCGAATTTAGACCGATATTGTTCTCTTGACAACAAAACAATTTGCGAAGCCAATACTAGTAATTTTGGACATAAAGAAACAATAAAAAGTGCATACCGAGCAACTTTCGTGTTTCGGAATTGCTCAACTCTATCTATGGAGGAGCTTTTAACGGTTTTTATCCATTTGTCATAGAAAGTTGGTGTTTCGGCATTGAAATAATCTAGGAAGCTTATACTCATACAATTTGACATAGAAGAACCATAAAAAGTGTACACCGAGCAACTTTCAAAGTCCGAAGTTGCTCAAGTCTATCTATGGGGAAGCTTTCAATGGTTTTTGTCCATTTGTCATAGAAAGGTGGTGTTTTGGCATCGAAATAATCTAGGAAGCTTATACTCGAAAAATTGGAAATAGAAGAACAATAAAAAGTGTATATCGTGCAACTTTGATAGTTCGAAATTGCTCAACTCTCTCGATGGAGTTGTTTTTAATAGTTTTGCCGAATTTAGACCGAAAATTGTTCTCCTGATAACAAAACAGTTTGCGAAGCGAATACTAGTAATTTTGGACATAAAGAAACAATAAAAAGTGCATACGGAGCAACTTTCGTGGTTCGAAATTGCTCAACTCTATCTATGGAGGAGCTTTTAATGGTTTTTATCAATTTGTCATAGGAAGTTGGTGTTTCGGCTTCGAAATAATCTAGGAAGCTTATACTCGTAAAATTTGACATAGAAGAACAATAAAAAGTGTACACCGAGCAACTTTCATGGTCCGAAGTTGCTCAACTCTATCTATGGGGAGCTTTTAACGGTTTTTGTGCATTTGTGATAGAAAGGTGGTGTTTTGGCATCTAAATAATCTAGGAAGCTTATACTCGTAAATTTTTACATAGAAGAACAGTAAAAAGTGTATATCGTGCAACTTTGATAGTTCTAAATTGCTCAACTCTCTCGATGGAGTTGTTTTTAATAGTTTTGCCGAATTTAGACCGATATTGTTCTCTTGACAACAAAACAATTTGCGAAGCGAATACTAATAATTTTGGAAATAAAGAAACAATAAAAAAGTGCATACCGAGCAACTTTCGTGGGTCGGAATTGATCAACTCTATCTATGGAGGAGCTTTTAACGGTTTTTATCCATTTTTCATAGAAAGTTGGTGTTTCGGCATCGAAATAATCTAGGAAGCTTATACTCGTAAAATTTGACATAGAAGAAAAATAAAAAGTGTACACCGAGCAACTTTCAAGGTCCGAAGTTGCTCAATTATATCTATGGAGGAGCTTTTAACGGTTTTTGTGCATTTGTGATAGAAAGGTGGTGTTTTGGCATCGAAATAATCTAGGAAGCTTATACTCGTAAATTTTAACATAGAAGAACAATAAAAATTGTACACCGAGCAACTTTCATGGTCCGAAGTTGCTCAACTATACCTATGGAGGAGCTTTTAACGGTTTTTGTCCATTTGGCTTAGAAATGTGGTGATTTGTCATCGAAATAATCTAGGAAGCTTATAATCGTAAAATTTGACATAGAAGAACAATAAAAAGTGTATACCGAGCAACTTTGATGGTCCGAAGTTGCTCAACTCTATCTATGGAGGAGCTTTTAACTGTTATTGTCCATTTGTAATAGAGAGGTGGTGTTTTGGCATCGAAATAATCTAGGAAGCTTATACACGAAAAATTTGACATAGAAGAACAATAAAAAGTGTATATCGTGCAACTTTGATAGTTCGAAATTGCTCAACTCTCTCGATGGAGTTGTTTTTAATAGTTTTGCCGAATTTAGACCGATATTTTTCTCTTGACAACAAAATAATTTGCGAAGCGAATACTAGTAATTTTGGACATAAAGAAACAATAAAAGTGCATACCGAGCAACTTTCGTGTTTCGGAATAGCTCAACTCTATCTATGGAGGAGCTTTTAACGGTTTTTATCCATTTGTCATAGAAAGTTGGTGTTTCGGCATCGAAATAATCTAGGAAGATTATACTCATAGAATTTGACATAGAAGAACCTAAAAAAGTGTACACCGAGCAACTTTCAAGGTCCGATGTTGCTCAACTCTTTTTATGGGGAAGCTTTCAATGGTTTTTGTCCATTTGTCATAGAAAGGTGGTATTTTGGCATGGAAATAATCTAGGAAGCTTATACTCGTAAGATTTGACATAGAAGAACAAAAAAAAGCGTACACCGAGCAACTTTCATGGTCCGAAGTTGTTCAACTCTATCTGTGGAGGAGCTTTTAACGGTTTTTATCGATTTGTCATAGAAATGTGGTGTTTTGGCATCGAAATAATCTAGGAAGCTTATACTCGAAAATTTTTACATAAAAGAACAATAAAAAGTGTATATCGTGCAACTTTGACGACTTAAAATTGCTCAACTCTATCTTTGGAGCAGCTTTTAACTGTTATTGTCCATTTGTCATAGAAAGGTGGTGTTTTGGCATCGAAATAATCTAGGAAGCTTATACTCGAAAAATTGGAAATAGAAGAACAATAAAAAGTGTATATCGTGCAACTTTGATAGTTCGAAATTGCTCAACTCTCTCGATAGAGTTGTTTTTAATAGTTTTGCCAAATTTAGACCGATATTGTTCTCCTGATAACAAAACAATTTGCGAAGCGAATACTAGTAATTTTGGACATAAAGAATTAATAAAAAGTGCATACCTAGCAACTTTCGTGGTTCGGAATTGCTGAACTCTATCTATGGAGGAGCTTTTATCGGTTTTTATCCATTTGTGATAGAAAGTTGGTGTTTCGGCATCGAAATAATCTAGGAAGCTTATACTCGTAAAATTTGACATAGAAGAACAATAAAAAATGTACACCGAGCAACTTTCATGGTCCGAAGTTGCTCAACTCTATCTATATAGGTGCTTTTAACGGTTTTTGTCCATTTGGCATAGAAATGTTGTGATTTGGCATCGATATAATCTAGGAAGCTTATAATCGTAAAATTTGACAAAGAAGAACAATAAAAAGTGTACACCGAGCAACTTTGATAGTCCGATGTTGCTCAACTCTATTTATGGAGGAGCATTTAACTGTTATTGTCCATTTGTCATAGAAAGGTGGTGTTTTGGCATCGAAATAATCTAGGAAGCTTATACACGAAAAATTTGACATTGAAGAACAATAAAAAGTGTATATCGTGCAACTTTGATAGTTCGAAATTGCTCAACTCTCTCGATGGGGTTGTTTTTAATAGTTTTGCCGAATTTAGACCGATATTGTTCTCTTGACAACAAAACAATTTGCGAAGCCAATACTAGTAATTTTGGACATAAAGAAACAATAAAAAGTGCATACCGAGCAACTTTCGTGTTTCGGAATTGCTCAACTCTATCTATGGAGGAGCTTTTAACGGTTTTTATCCATTTGTCATAGAAAGTTGGTGTTTCGGCATTGAAATAATCTAGGAAGCTTATACTCATACAATTTGACATAGAAGAACCATAAAAAGTGTACACCGAGCAACTTTCAAAGTCCGAAGTTGCTCAAGTCTATCTATGGGGAAGCTTTCAATGGTTTTTGTCCATTTGTCATAGAAAGGTGGTGTTTTGGCATCGAAATAATCTAGGAAGCTTATACTCGAAAAATTGGAAATAGAAGAACAATAAAAAGTGTATATCGTGCAACTTTGATAGTTCGAAATTGCTCAACTCTCTCGATGGAGTTGTTTTTAATAGTTTTGCCGAATTTAGACCGTTATTGTTCTCTTGACAACAAAACACTTTGCGAAGCGAATACTAGTAATTTTGGACATAAAGAAACAATAAAAAGTGCATACCGAGCAACTTTCGTGTTTCGGAATTGCTCAACTCTATCTATGGAGGAGCTTTTAACGGTTTTATCCATTTGTCATAGAATTGTAGTTTTTTGGTATGGAAATAATCTAGGAACCTTGTACTCGTAAGATTTGACATAGAAGAACAATAAAAAGCGTACACCGAGCAACTTTCATGGTCCGAAGTTGCTCAACTCTATCTGTGGAAGAGCTTTTAACGGTTTTTGTCGATTTGTCGTAGAAAGGTGGTGTTTTGGCATCGAAATAATCTAGGAAGCTTATACTCGAAAAATTTGACATAAAAGAACAATAAAAAGTGTATATCGTGCAACTTTGACGACTCGAAATTGCTCAACTCTATCTATGGAGGAGCTTTTAACTGTTATTGTCCATTTGTCGTAGAATGGTGGTTTTTTGGCATGGAAATAATCTAGGAACCTTGTACTCGTAAGATTTGACATAGAAGAACAATAAAAAGCGTACACCGAGCAACTTTTATGGGGAAGCTTTCAATGGTTTTTGTCAATTTGACATAGAAAGGTGGTATTTTGGCATGGAAATAATCTAGGAAGCTTATACTCGTAAGATTTGACATAGAAGAACAAAAAAAAGCGTACACCGAGCAACTTTCATTGTCCGAAGTTGCTCAACTCTATCTGTGGAGGAGCTTTTAACGGTTTTTGTCGATTTGTCATAGAAAGGTGGTGTTTTGGCATCGAAATAATCTAGGAAGCTTATACTCGAAAAATTTTACATAAAAGAACAATAAAAAGTGTATATCGTGCAACTTTGACGACTCAAAATTGCTCAACTCTATCTTTGGAGGAGCTTTTAACTGTTATTGTCCATTTGTCACAGAAAGGTGGTGTTTTGGCATCGAAATAATATAGGAAGCTTATACTCGAAAAATTGGAAATAGAAGAACAATAAAAAGTGTATATCGTGCAACTTTGATAGTTCGAAATTGCTCAACTCTCTCGATGGAGTTGTTTTTAATAGTTTTGCCGAATTTAGACCGATATTGTTCTCTTGACAACAAAACAATTTGCGAAGCGAATACTAGTAATTTTTGACATAAAGAAACAATAAAAAGTGCATACCGAGCAACTTTCGTATTTCGGAATTGCTCAACTCTATCTATGGAGGAGCTTTTAACGGTTTTTATCCATTTGTCATAGAATGGTGGTTTTTTGGCATGGAAATAATCTAGGAACCTTGTACTCGTAAGATTTGACATAGAAGAACAAAAAAAAGCGTACACCGAGCAACTTTCATGGTCCGAAGTTGCTCAACTCTATCTGTGGAGGAGCTTTTAACGGTTTTTGTCGATTTGTCATAGAAAGGTGGTGTTTTGGCATCGAAATAATCTTGGAAGCTTAGACTCGAAAAATTTGACATAAAAGAACAATAAAAAGTGTATATAGTGCAACTTTGACGACTCGAAATTGCTCAACTCTATCTATGGAGGAGCTTTTAACTGTTATTGTCCATTTGTCATAGAAAGGTGGTGTTTTGGCATGGAAATAATCTAGGAACCTTGTACTCGTAAGATTTGACATAGAAGAACAATAAAAAGCGTACACCGAGCAACTTTTATGGGGAAGCTTTCAATGGTTTTTGTCGATTTGTCATAGAAAGGTGGTGTTTTGGCATCGAAATAATCTAGGAAGCTTATACTCGAAAAATTTTAAATAAAAGAACAATAAAAAGTGTATATCGTGCAACTTTGACGACTCAAAATTGCTCAACTCTATCTATGGAGGAGCTTTTAACTGTTATTGTCCATTTGTCATAGAAAGGTGGTGTTTTGGCATCGAAATAATATAGGAAGCTTATAATCGTAAAATTTGACATAGAAGAACAATAAAAAGTGTACACCGAGCAACTTTGATGGTCCGAAGTTTCTCAACTCTTTCTATGGAGGAGCATTTAACTGTTATTATCCATTTGTCATAGAAAGGTTGTGTTTTGGCATCGAAATAATCTAGGAAGCTTATACTCGAAAAATTTGACATAGAAGAACAATAAAACGTGTATATCGTGCAACTTTGATAGTTCGAAATTGCTCAACTCTCTCGATGGAGTTGTTTTTAATTGTTTTGCCGAATTTAGACCGATATTGTTCTCTTGACAACAAAACAATTTGCGAAGCGAATACTAGTAATTTTGGACATAAAGAAACAATAAAAAGTGCATACCGAGCAACTTTCGTGTTTCGGAATTGCTCAACTCTATCTATGGAGGAGCTTTTAACGGTTTTTATCCATTTGTCATAGAAAGTTGGTGTTTCGGCATCGAAATAATCTAGGAAGATTATACTCATAAAATTTGACATAGAAGAACCTAAAAAAGTGTACACCGAGCAACTTTCAAGGTCCGAAGTTGCTCAACTCTTTTTATGGGGAAGCTTTCAATGGTTTTTGTCCATTTGTCATAGAAAGGTGGTGTTTTGGCATCGAAATAATCTAGGAAGCTTATACTCAAAAAATTGGAAATAGAAGAACAATAAAAAGTGTATATCGTGCAACTTTGATAGTTCAAAATTGCTCAACTCTCTCGATGGAGTTGTTTTTAATAGTTTTGCCGAATTTAGACCGATATTGTTCTCCTGATAACAAAACAATTTGCGAAGCGAATACTAGTAATTTTGGACATAAAGAATTAATAAAAAGTGCATACGAAGCAACTTTCGTGGTTCGGAATTGCTGAACTCTATCTATGGAGGAGCTTTTAACGGTTTTTATCCATTTGTCATAGAAAGTTGGTGTTTCGGCATCGAAATAATCTAGGAAGCTTATACTCATAAAATTTGACATTGAAGAACAATAAAAAATGTACACCGACCAACTTTCATGGTCCGAACTTGCTCAACTCTATCTATATAGGAGCTTTTAACGGTTTTTGTCCATTTGGCATAGAAATGTGGTGATTTGGCATCGAAATAATCTAGGAAACTTATAATCGTAAAATTTGACATAGAAGAACAATAAAAAGTGTACACCGAGCAACTTTGATGGTCCGAAGTTGCTCAACTCTTTCTATGGAGGAGCATTTAACTGTTATTATCCATTTGTCATAGAAAGGTTGTGTTTTGGCATCGAAATAATCTAGGAAGCTTATACTCGAAAAATTTGACATAGAAGAACAATAAAAAGTGTATATCGTGCAACTTTGATAGTTCGAAATTGCTCAACTCTCTCGATGGAGTTGTTTTTAATAGTTTTGCCGAATTTAGACCGATATTGTTCTCTTGACAACAAAACAATTTGCGAAGCGAATACTAGTAATTTTGGACATAAAGAAACAATAAAATTGCATACCGAGCAACTTTTGTGTTTCTGAATTGCTCAACTCTATCTATGGAGGAGCTTTTAATGGTTTTTATCCATTTGTCATAGAAAGTTGGTGTTTCGGCATGGAAATAATCTAGGAAGATTATACTCATAGAATTTGACATAGAAGAACCTAAAAAAGTGTACACCGAGCAACTTTCAAGGTCCGAAGTTGCTCAAGTCTTTTTATGGGGAAGCTTTCAATAGTTTTTGTCCATTTGTCATAGAAAGGTGGTGTTTTGGCATCGAAATAATCTAGGAAGCTTGTACTCAAAAAATTGGAAATAGAAGAACAATAAAAAGTGTATATCGTGCAACTTTGATAGTTCAAAATTGCTCAACTCTCTCGATGGAGTTGTTTTTAATAGTTTTGCCGAATTTAGACCGATATTGTTCTCCTGATAACAAAACAATTTGCGAAGCGAATACTAGTAATTTTGGACATAAAGAATTAATAAAAAGTGCATACCTAGCAACTTTCGTGGTTCGGAATTGCTGAACTCTATCTATGGAGGAGCTTTTAACGGTTTTTATCCATTTGTCATAGAAAGTTGGTGTTTCGGCATCGAAATAATCTAGGAAGCTTATACTCATAAAATTTGACATTGAAGAACAATAAAAAATGTACACCGACCAACTTTCATGGTCCGAACTTGCTCAACTCTATCTATATAGGAGCTTTTAACGGTTTTTGTCCACTTGGCATAGAAATGTGGTGATTTGGCATCGAAATAATCTAGGAAGCTTATAATCGTAAAATTTGACATAGAAGAACAATAAAAAGTGTACACCGAGCAACTTTGATGGTCCGAAGTTGCTCAATTCTTTCTATGGAGGAGCATTTAACTGTTATTATCCATTTGTCATAGAAAGGTTGTGTTTGGCATCGAAATAATCTAGGAAGCTTATACTCGAAAAATTTGACATAGAAGAACAATAAAACGTGTATATCGTGCAACTTCGATAGTTCGAAATTGCTCAACTCTCTCGATGGAGTTGTTTTTAATAGTTTTGCAGAATTTAGACCGATATTGTTCTCTTGACAAGAAAACAATTTGCGAAGCGAATACTAGTAATTTTGGACATAAAGAAACAATAAAAAGTGCATACCGAGCAACTTTCGTGTTTCGGAATTGCTCAACTCTATCTATGGAGGAGCTTTTAACGGTTTTTATCCATTTGTCATAGAATGGTGGTTTTTTGGCATGGAAATAATCTAGGAACCTTGTACTCGTAAGATTTGACATAGAAGAACAAAAAAAATCGTACACCGAGCAACTTTCATGGTCCGAAGTTGCTCAACTCTATCTGTGGAGGAGCTTTTAACGGTTTTTGTCGATTTGTCATAGAAAGGTGGTGTTTTGGCATCTATCTATGGAGGAGCTTTTAACTGTTATTGTCTATTTGTCATAGAAAGGTGGTGTTTTGGCATCGAAATAATCTAGGAAGCTTATACTCGTAAAATTTGACAAAGAAGAACTATAAAAAATGTACACCGAGTAACTTTCATGGTCCGAAGTTGCTCAATTCTATCTATGGGGAGCTTTTAACGGTTTTTGTCCATTTGGCATAGAAATGTGGTGTTTTGGCATGGAAATAATCTAGGAAGTTTATACTCGTAAAATTTAACATAGAAGAACAATAAAAAGTGTACACCGAGCAACTTTCATGGTCCGAAGTTGCGCAACTCTATCTATGGAGGAGCTTTTAACGGTTTTTTTCCATTTGTCATAGAAAGGTGGTGTTTTGGCATCGAAATAATCTAGGAATCTTATACTCAAAAAATTTGACATAAAAGAACAATAAAAAGTGTATATCGTGCGACTTTGACGGTTCAAAATTCCTCAACTCTATCTATGAAGGAGCTTTTAACTGTTATTCTCCATTTGTCAAAGAAAGGTGGTGTTTTGGCGTCGAAATAATCTAGGAAGCTTATACTCAGAAAATTTGACATAGAAGAACAATAAAAAGTGTATATCGTGCAACTTTGATTTTTTGAAATTGCTCAACTCTCTCGATGGAGTTGTTTTTAATAGTTTTGCCGAATTTAGACCGATATTGTTCTCCTGATAACAAAACAATTTGCGAAGCGAATACTAGTAATTTTGGATATAAAGAACTAATAAAAAGTGCGTACCTAGCAACTTTCGTGGTTCCGAATTGCTTAACTCTATCTATGGAGGAGCTTCTAACGATTTTTATCTATTTGTCATAGAAAGTTAGTGTTTCGGCATCGAAATAATCTAGGAAGCTTATACTCGTAAAATTTGACATAGAAGAACAATAAAATATGTACACCAAGCAACTTTAATAGTCCGAAGTTGCTCAACTCTATCTATATAGGAGCTTTTAACGGTTTTTGTCCATTTGACATAGAAATGTGGTGATTTGGCATCGAAATAATCTAGGAAGCTTATAATCGTAAAATTTGACATAGAAGAACAATAAAAAGTGTACACCGAGCAACTTTGATGGTCCGATGTTGCTCAACTCTATCTATGGAGGAGCTTTTAACTGTTATTGTCCATTTGTCATAGAAAGGTTGTGTTTTGGCATCGAAATAATCTAGGAAGCTTATACACGAAAAATTTGACATTGAAGTACAATAAAAAGTGTATATCGTGCAACTTTGATAGTTCGAAATTGCTCAACTCTCTCGATAGAGTTGTTTTTAATAGTTTTGCCGAATTTAGACCGATATTGTTCTCTTGACAACAAAACAATTTGCGAAGCGAATACTAGTAATTTTGGACATAAAGAAACAATAAAAAGTGCATACCGAGCAACTTTCGTGTTTCGGAATTGCTCAACTCTATTTATGGAGGAGCTTTTAACGGTTTTTATCCATTTGTCATAGGAAGTTGGTGTTTCGGCATCGAAATAATCTAGGAAGCTTATACTCGTAAAATTTGACATAGAAGAACAATAAAAAATATACACCAAGCAACTTTAATGGTCCGAAGTTGCTCAACTCTATCTATTTAGGAGCTTTTAACGGTTTTTGTCCATTTGGCATTGAAATGTGGTGATTTGGCATCGAAATAGTCTAGGAAGCTTATAATCGTAAAATTTGACATAGAAGAACAATAAAAATTGTACACCGAGCAACTTTGATGGTCCGATGTTGCTCAACTCTATCTATGGAGGAGCATTTAACTGTTATTGTCCATTTGTCATAGAAAGGTGGTGTTTTGGCATTGAAATAATCTAGGAAGCTTATACACGAAAAATTTGACATTGAAGAACAATAAAAAGTGTATATCGTGCAACTTTGATAGTTCAAAATTGCTCAACTCTCTCGATGGAGTTGTTTTTAATAGTTTTGCCGAATTTAGACCGATATTGTTCTCTTGACAACAAAAGAATTTGCGAAGCGAATACTAGTAATTTTGGACATAAAGAAACAATAAAAAGTGCATACCGAGCAACTTTCGTGTTTCGGAATTGCTCAACTCTATCTATGGAGGAGCTTTTAACGGTTTTTATCTATTTGTCATAGAAAGTTGGTGTTTCGGCATCGAAATAATCTAGGAAGCTTATACTTATAAAATTTGACATAGAAGAACCATAAAAAGTGTACACCAAGCAACTTTCAAGGTCCGAAGTTGCTCAAGTCTATCTGTGGGGAAGCTTTCAATGGTTTTTGTCCATTTGTCATAGAAAGGTGGTGTTTTGGCATGGAAATAATCTAGGAAGCTTATACTCAGAAAATTTTACATAGAAGAACAATAAAAAGCGTACACCGAGCAAATTTCATGGTCCGAAGTTGATCAACTCTATCTACGGAGGAGCTTTTAACGGTTTTTGTCCATTTGTCATAGAAAGGTGGTGTTTTGGCATCGAAATAATCTAGGAAGCCTATACTCGAAAAATTTGACGTAAAAGAAAAATAAAAATTGTATATTGTGCAACTTTGACGGTTCGAAATTGCTCAACTCTATCTATGGAGGAGCTTTTAACTGTTATTGTCCATTTGTCATAGAAAGGTGGTGTTTCGGCGTCGAAATAATCTAGGAAGCTTATAATCGTAAAATTTGACATAGAACAACTATAAAAAAGTGTACACCGAGCAACTTTCAAGGTCCGAAGTTGCTCAACTCTATCTATGGAGGAGCTTTTAACGGTTTTTGTGCATTTGTGATAGAAAGGTCGTGTTTTTGCATCGAAATAATCTAGGAAGCTTATACTCGTAAATTTTGACATAGAAGAACAATAAAAACTGTACACCGAGCAACTTTCATGGTCCGAAGTTGCTCAACTGTATCTATGGAAGAGCTTTTAACGGTTTTTGTTCATTTGGCATAGAAATGTGGTGATTTGGCATCGAAATAATCTAGGAAGCTTATAATCGTAAAATTTGACATAGAACAACTATAAAAAAGTGTACACCGAGCAACTTTAATGGTCCGAAGTTGCTCAACTCTATCTATGAAGGAGATTTTAACGGTTTTTGTCCATTTGGCATAGATACGTGGTGTTTTGGAATTGAAATAATCTAGGAGGCTTACACTCATAAAATTTGACGTAGAAGAACCATAAAAAGTGTACACCGAGCAACTTTCAAGGTCCGAATTTGCTCAACTCTATCTATGGAGGAGCTTTTAATGGTTTTTGTCCATTTTTCATAGAAAGTTGGTGTTTTGGAATCGAAATAATCTAGGAAGCTTATACTCGAAAAATTTGACATAAAAGAACAATAAAAAGTTTATATCGTGCAACTTTGACGGTTCAAAATTGCTCAACTCTATCTATGGAGGAGCTTTTAACTCTTATTGTCCATTTGTCATAGAAAGGTGGTGTTTTGGCATCGAAATAATCTAGGAATCTCATACTCGAAAAATTTGACTTAGAAGAACAATAAAAAGTGTATATCGTGCAACTTTGATAGTTCGAAATTGCTCAACTCTCTCGATGGAGTTGTTTTTAATAGTTTTGCCGAATTTAGACCGATATTGTTCTCCTGATAACAAAACAATTTGCGTAGCGAATACTAGTAATTTTGGACATAAAGAAACAATAAAAAGTGCATACCGAGCAACTTTCGTGGTTCGAAATTGCTCAACTCTCTCTATGGTGGAGCTTTTAACGATTTTTATATATTTGTCATAGAAAGTTGGTGTTTCGGCATTAAAATAATCTAGGAAGCTTATACTCGTAAAATTTGACATAGAAAAACAATAAAAAGTGTACACCGAGCAACTTTCAAGGTCCAAAGTTGCTCAACTCTATCTATGGAGGAGCTTTTAATAGTTATTGTGCATTTGTGATAGAAAGGTGGTGTTTTGGCATCGAAATAATCTAGGAAGCTTATACTCATAAATTTTGACATAGAAGAACAATAAAAAGTGTACACCGAGCAACTTTCACGTTCCGAAGTTGCTCAACTCTATCTGTGAAGGAGCTTTTAACGGTTTTTGTCCATTTGGCATAGAAATGTGGTGATTTGGCATCGAAATAATCTAGGAAGCTTATAATCGTAAAATTTGACGTAGAACAACTATAAAAAGTGTACACCGAGCAACTTTAATGGTCCGAAGTTGGTCAACTCTATCTATGGAGGAGATTTTAACGGTTTTTGTCCATTTGGCATAGATACGTGGTGTTTTGGAATTGAAATAATCTAGGAGGTTTATACTCATAAAATTTGACATAGAAGAACCATAAAAAGTGTACACCGAGGAACTTTGAAGGTCCGAAGTTGCTCAACTCTATCTATGGAGGAGCTTTTAACGGTTTTTGTCCATTTTTCATAGAAAGTTGTTGTTTTGGCATCAAAATAATCTAGGAAGCTTAAACTCGTAATCTTTGACATAGAAGAACAATAAAAAGTGTACACCGAGCAACTTTCATGGTTCGAAGTTGTCAACTCTATCTATGAGGGAGCTTTTAACGGTTTTTGTCCATATGTCATTGAAATGTGCTGTTTTGGCATCAAAGTAATCTAGGATGCTTATACATGTAAAATTTGACATACAAGAAAAATAAAAAGTGTACACCGAGCAACTTTCATAGTCCGAAGTTGCTCAACTCTATCTGTGAAGGAGCTTTTAACGGTTTTTGTCCATTTGTCATAAAAAGGTGGTTTTTTGGCATCGAAATAATCTTGGAAGCTTATACTCGTAAAATTTGACATAGAAGAACAATAAAAAGTGTACACCGAGCAACTTTAAAAGTCCGAAGTTGCTCAACTCTATCTATGGAGGAGCTTTTAACGGTTTTTGTGCATTTGCGATAGAAAGATGGTGTTTTTGCATCGAAATAATCTAGGAAGCTTAAACTCGTCAACTTTAACATAGAAGAACAATAAAAATTGTACACCGAGCAACTTTCATGGTCCGAAGTTGTCAACTCTATCTATGAAGGAGCTTTTAACGGTTTTTGTACATATGTCATTCAAATGTGCTCTTTTGGCATCGAAGTAATCTAGGATGCTTATACATGTAAAATTTGACATACAAGAACAATAAAAAGTGTACACCGAGCAACTTTCATGGTCTAAAGTTGCTCAACTCTATCTGTGAAGGAGCTTTTAACGGTTTTTGTCCATTTGTCGTAAAAAGGTGGTTTTTTGGCATGGAAATAATCTTGGAAGCTTATACTCGTAAAATTTGACATAGAAGAACAATAAAAAGTGTACACCGATCAACTTTCAGGGTCCGAAGTTGCTCAACTCTATCTATGGAGGAGCTTTTAACGGTTTTTGTATATTTGTCATAGAAAGGTGGTGTTTCGGCATCGAAATAATCTAGGAAGCCTATACTCGTAAATTTTGACATAGAAGAACAATAAAAAATGTACACCGTGCAACTTTCATGATTCGAAGTTGCTCAACTCTATCTATGGAGGAGCTTTTAACTGTTATTTTCCATTTGTCATATAAAGGTGGTGTTTTCGCATCGAAATAATCTAGGAAGCTTATACTCGAAAAATTTGACATAGAAGAACAATAAAAAGTGTATATCGTGCAACTTTGATAGTTCGAAATTGCTTAACTCTCTCGATGGAGTTGTTTTTAATAGTTTTGCCGAATTTAGACCGATATTGTTCTCTTGACAACAAAACAATTTGCGAAGCGAATACTAGTAATTTTGGACATAAAGAAACAATAAAAAGTGCATACCGAGCAACTTTCTTGGTTCGGAATTGCTCAATTCTATCTATGGAGGAGCTTTTAACGGTTATTATCCATTTGTCATAGAAAGTTGGTGTTTCGGCATCAAAATAATCTAGGAAGCTTATACTCGAAAAATTTGACAAAGAAGAACAATAAAAAGTGTATATCGTGCAACTTTGATAGTTCGAAATTGCTTAACTCTCTCGATGGAGTTGTTTTCAATAGTCTTGCCGAATTTAGACCGATATTGTTCTCCTGATAACAAAACAATTTGCGAAGCGAATACTAGTAATTTTGGACATAAAGAAACAATAAAAAGTGCATACCGAGCAACTTTCTTGGTTCGGAATTGCTCAATTCTATCTATGGAGGAGCTTGTAATGGTTTTTGTGCATTTGTCATAGAAAGGTGATGTTTTGGCATCGAAATAATCTAGGAAGCTTATACTCATAAATTTTGACATAGACGAACAATAAAAAGTGTACACCGACCAACTTTCATGTTCCGAAGTTGCTCAACTCTATCTGTGTAGGAGCTTTTAACGATTTTTGTCCATTTGGCATAGAAATGTAGTGATTTGGCATCGAAATAATCTAGGAAGCTTATAATCGTAAAATTTGAAATAGAACAACTATAAAAAGTGTACACCGAGCAACTTTAATGGTCCGAAGTTGCTCAACTTTATCTATGAAAGAGATTTTAACGGTTTTTGTCCATTTGGCATAGATACGTGGTGTTTTGGAATTGAAATAATCTAGGAGGTTTATACTCATAAAATTTGACATAGAAGAACCATAAAAAGTGTACACCGAGCAACTTTCAAGGTCCGAAGTTGCTCAACTCTATCTATGGAGGAGCTTTTAACGGTTTTTGTCCATTTTTCATTGAAATTTGCTGTTTTGGCATCGAAGTAATCTAGGATGCTTATACATGTAAAATTTGACATACAAGAACAATAAAATGTGTACACCGAGCAACTTTCATGGTCCGAAGTTGCTCAACTCTATCAATGAAGGAACTTTTATCGGTTTTTGTCCACTTGGCATAGAAAGTTCGTGTTTTGGAATCGAAATAATCTAGGAAGTTATACTCATAAAATTTGACATAGAAGAACAATAAAATGTGTACACCGAGCAACTTTCATGGTCCGAAGTTGCTCAACTCTATCTATGGAGGAGCTTTTAACGGTTTTTGTCCATTTTTCATAGAAAGTTGGTGTTTTGGCATCGAAATAATCTAGGAATATTATACTCGTAAATTTGACATAGAAGAACAATAAAAAGTGTACACCGAGCAACTTTCATTGTCCGAAGTTGTCAACTCTATCTATGGAGGAGCTTTTAACGGTTTTTATCCATTTTTCATAGAAAGTTGGTGTTTTGGCATCGAAATAATCTTGAATTATTATATTCGTAAATTTGACATAGAAGAACAATAAAAAGTGTACACCGAGCAACTTTCATGGTCCGAAGTTGTCAACTCTATCTATGGTGGAGCGTTTGGCGGTTTTTGTCCATTTGTCATAGAAAGGTGTTTTTTTGGCATCGAAATAATCTAGGAAGCTTATACTCGAAAAATTTGACATAGAAGAACAATAAAAAGGGTACACCGAGCAACTTTCATGGTCCGAATTTGCTCAACTCTATCTGTGGAGGAGCTTTTAACGGTTTTTGTCCATTTGTCGTAAAAAGGTGGTTTTTTGGCATCGAAATAATCTAGGAAGCTTATACTCGTAAAATTTGACATAGAAGAATAATAAAAAATGTAGACCGAGCAACTTTCAAGGTCCGAAGTTGCTCAACTCTATCTACGGAGGAGCTTTTAACGGTTATTGTGCATTTGTGATAGAAAGGTGGTGTTTTGGCATCGAAATAATCTAGGAAGCTTATACTCATAAATTTTGACATAGAAGAACAATAAAAAGTGTACAGAGAGCAACTTTCATGGTCCGAATTTGCACAACTCTATCTGTGGAGGAGCTTTTAACGGTTTTTGTCCATTTGTCGTAAAAAGTTGATTTTTTGGCATCGAAATAATCTTGGAAGCTTACACTCGTAAAATTTGACATAGAAGAACAATAAAAAGTGTACACCGATCAACTTTCAGGGTCCGAAGTTGCTCAACTCTATCTATGGAGGAGCTTTTAACGGTTTTTGTATATTTGTCATAGAAAGGTGGTGTTTCGGCATCGAAATAATCTAGGAAGCCTATACTCGTAAATTTTGACATAGAAGAACAATAAAAAGTGTACACCGTGCAACTTTCATGATTCGAAGTTGCTCAACTCTATCTATGGAGGAGCTTTTAACTGTTATTTTCCATTTTTCATATAAAGGTGGTGTTTTCGCATCGAAATAATCTAGGAAGCTTATACTCGAAAAATTTGACATAGAAGAACAATAAAAAGTGTATATCGCGCAACTTTGATAGTTCGAAATTGCTTAACTCTCTCGATGGAGTTGTTTTTAATAGTCTTGCCGAATTTAGACCAATATTGTTCTCTTGACAACAAAACAATTTGCGAAGCGAATACTAGTAATTTTGGACATAAAGAAACAATAAAAAGTGCATACCGAGCAACTTTCTTGGTTCGGAATTGCTCAATTCTATCTATGGAGGAGCTTTTAACGGTTATTATCCATTTGTCATAGAAAGTTGGTGTTTCGGCATCAAAATAATCTAGGAAGCTTATACTCGAAAAATTTGACAAAGAAGAACAATAAAAAGTGTATATCGTGCAACTTTGATAGTTCGAAATTGCTTAACTCTCTCGATGGAGTTGTTTTCAATAGTCTTGCCGAATTTAGACCGATATTGTTCTCCTGATAACAAAACAATTTGCGAAGCGAATACTAGTAATTTTGGACATAAAGAAACAATAAAAAGTGCATACCGAGCAACTTTCTTGGTTCGGAATAGCTCAATTCTATCTATGGAGGAGCTTGTAATGGTTTTTGTGCATTTTTCATAGAAAGGTGATGTTTTGGCATCGAAATAATCTAGGAAGCTTATACTCATAAATTTTGACATAGACGAACAATAAAAAGTGTACACCGAGCAACTTTCATGTTCCGAAGTTGCTCAACTCTATCTGTGCAGGAGCTTTTAACGATTTTTGTCCATTTGGCATAGAAATGTAGTGATTTGGCATCGAAATAATCTAGGAAGCTTATAATCGTAAAATTTGAAATAGAACAACTATAAAAAGTGTACACCGAGCAACTTTAATGGTCCGAAGTTGCTCAACTTTATCTATGAAAGAGATTTTAACGGTTTTTGTCCATTTGGCATAGATACGTGGTGTTTTGGAATTGAAATAATCTAGGAGGTTTATACTCATAAAATTTGACATAGAAGAACCATAAACAGTGTACACCGAGCAACTTTCAAGGTCCGAAGTTGCTCAACTCTATCTATGGAGGAGCTTTTAACGGTTTTTGTCCATTTTTCATTGAAATTTGCTGTTTTGGCATCGAAGTAATCTAGGATGCTTATACATGTAAAATTTGACATACAAGAACAATAAAATGTGTACACCGAGCAACTTTCATGGTCCGAAGTTGCTCAACTCTATCTATGAAGGAACTTTTATCGGTTTTTGTCCACTTGGCATAGAAAGTTCGTGTTTTGGAATCGAAATAATCTAGGAAGTTATACTCATAAAATTTGACATAGAAGAACAATAAAATGTGTACACCGAGCAACTTTCATGGTCCGAAGTTGCTCAACTCTATCTATGGAGGAGCTTTTAATGGTTTTTGTCCATTTTTCATAGAAAGTTGGTGTTTTGGCATCGAAATAATCTAGGAATATTATACTCGTAAATTTGACATAGAAGAACAATAAAAAGTGTACACCGAGCAACTTTCATTGTCCGAAGTTGTCAACTCTATCTATGGAGGAGCTTTTAACGGTTTTTATCCATTTTTCATAGAAAGTTGGTGTTTTGGCATCGAAATAATCTTGAATTATTATATTCGTAAATTTGACATAGAAGAACAATAAAAGGTGTACACCGAGCAACTTTCATGGTCCGAAGTTGTCAACTCTATCTATGGTGGAGCGTTTGGCGGTTTTTGTCCATTTGTCATAGAAAGGTGTTTTTTTGGCATCGAAATAATCTTGGAAGCTTATACTCGAAAAATTTGACATAGAAGAACAATAAAAAGGGTACACCGAGCAACTTTCATGGTCCGAATTTGCTCAACTCTATCTGTGGAGGAGCTTTTAACGGTTTTTGTCCATTTGTCGTAAAAAGGTGGTTTTTTGGCATCGAAATAATCTAGGAAGCTTATACTCGTAAAATTTGACATAGAAGAATAATAAAAAATGTAGACCGAGCAACTTTCAAGGTCCGAAGTTGCTCAACTCTATCTACGGAGGAGCTTTTAACGGTTATTGTGCATTTGTGATAGAAAGGTGGTGTTTTGGCATCGAAATAATCTAGGAAGCTTATACTCATAAATTTTGACATAGAAGAACAATAAAAAGTGTACAGAGAGCAACTTTCATGGTCCGAATTTGCACAACTCTATCTGTGGAGGAGCTTTTAACGGTTTTTGTCCATTTGTCGTAAAAAGGTGATTTTTTGGCATCGAAATAATCTTGGAAGCTTACACTCGTAAAATTTGACATAGAAGAACAATAAAAAGTGTACACCGATCAACTTTCAAGGTCCGAAGTTGCTCAACTCTATCTATGGAGGAGCTTTTAACGGTTTTTGTATATTTGTCATTGAAAGGTGGTGTTTCGGCATCGAAATAATCTACGAAGCCTATACTCATAAATTTTGACATAGAAGAACAATAAAAAGTGTACACCGAGCAACTTTCATGGTCCAAAGTTGCTCAACTCTATCTATGGAGGAGCTTTTAACTATTATTGTCCATTTGTCATATGAAGGTGGTGTTTTCGCATCGAAATAATCTAGGAAGCTTATACTCGAAAAATTTGAGATAGAAGAACAATAAAACGTGTATATCGTGCAACTTTGATAGTTCGAAATTGCTTAACTCTCTCGATGGAGTTGTTTTTAATAGTGTTGCCGAATTTAGACCGATATAGTTCTCTTGACAACAAAACAATTTGCGAAGCGAATACTAGTAATTTTGGACATAAAGAAACAATAGAAAGTGCATACCGAGCAACTTTCTTGGTTCAGAATTGCTCAATTCTATCTATCGATGAGCTTTTAACGGTTATTATCCATTTGTCATAGAAAGTTGGTGTTTCGGCATCGAAATAATCTAGGAAGCTTATACTCGTAAAATTTGACAGAAGAACAATAAAAAGTGTACACCGAGCAACTTTCAAGGTCCGAAGTTGCTCAACTCTATCTATGGAGGAGCTTTTAACGGTTTTTGTGCATTTGTCATAGAAAGGTGATGTTTTGGCATCGAAATAATCTAGGAAGCTTATACTCATAAAATTTGACAAAGAAGAACAATAAAAAGCGTACAACGAGCAACTTTCATGGTCCGAAGTTGCTCAACTCTATCTATGAAGGAACTTTTATCGGTTTTTATCCACTTGGCATAGAAAGTTCGTGTTTTGGAATCGAAATAATCTAGAAATTTATACTCGTAAAATTTGACATAGAAGAACAATAAAAGGGGTACACCGAGCAACTTTCATGGTCCGAAGTTGCTCAACTCTATCTATGGAGGAGCTTTTAACGGTTTTTGTCCATTTTTCATAGAAAGTTGCAGTTTTGGCATCGAAATAATCTAGGAATATTATACTCGTAAATTTGACATAGAAGAACAATAAAAAGTGTACACCGAGCAACTATCATGGTCCGAAGTTGTCAACTCTATCTATGGAGGAGCTTTTAACGGTTTTTGTCTATTTTTCATAAAAAGTTGGTGTTTTGGCATCGAAATAATCTTGAATTATTATATTCGTAAATTTGACATAGAAAACAATAAAACGTGTACACCGAGCAACTTTCATGGTCCGAAGTTGTCAACTCTATCTATGGTGGAGCGTTTGGCGGTTTTTGTCCATTTGTCATAGAAAGATGTTTTTTTGGCATCGAAGTAATCTAGGAAGCTTATACTCGAAAAATTTGACATAGAAGAACAATAAAAAGGGTACACCGAGCAACTTTCATGGTCCGAATTTGCTCAACTCTATCTGTGGAGGAGCTTTTAACGGTTTTTGTCCATTTTTCGTAAAAAGGTGGTTTTTTGGCATCGAAATAATCTAGGAAGCTTATACTCGTAAAATTTGACATAGAAGAACAATAAAAAATGTAGACCGAGCAACTTTCAAGGTCCGAAGTTGCTCAACTCTATCTATGGAGGAGCTTTTAACAGTTTTTGTCCATTTGGCATAGAAATGTAGTGTTTTGGCATCGAAATAATCTAGGAAGCTTATACTCGTAAAATTTGACAAAGAAGAACAATAAAAAATGTACACCGAGCAACTTTCATGGTCCGAAGTTGCTCAACTCTATCTATGAAGGAACTTTTATCGGTTTTTATCCACTTGGCATAGAAAGTTCGTGTTTTGGAATCGAAATAATCTAGGAATTTATACTCGTAAAATTTGACATAGAAGAACAATAAAAGGGGTACACCGAGCAACTTTCATGGTCCGAAGTTGCTCAACTCTTATCTATGGAGGAGCTTTTAACGGTTTTTGTCCATTTTTCCTAGAAAGTTGGTGTTTTGTCATCGAAATAATCTAGAAATATTATACTCGTAAATTTGACATAGAAGAACAATAAAAAGTGTACACCGAGCAACTTTCATGGTCCGAAGTTGTCAACTCTATCTATGGAGGAGCTTTTAACGGTTTTTGTCCATTTTACATAGAAAGTTGGTGTTTTGGCATCGAAATAATCTTGAATTATTATATTCGTAAATTTGACATAGAAAACAATAAAACGTGTACACCAAGCAACATTCATGGTCCGAAGTTGTCAACTCTATCTATGGTGGAGCGTTTGGCGGTTTTTGTCCATTTGTCATAGAAAAGTGTTTTTTTGGCATCGAAATAATCTCGGAAGCTTATACTCGAAAAATTTGACATAGAAGAACAATAAAAAGGGTACACCGAGCAACTTTCATGGTCTGAATTTGCTCAACTCTATCTGTGGAGGAGCTTTTAACGGTTTTTTTCCATTTGTCGTAAAAAGGTGGTTTTTTCGCATCGAAATAATCTAGGAAGCTTATACTCGTAAAATTTGACATAGAAGAACAATAAAAAATGTAGACCGAGCAACTTTCAAGGTCCGAAGTTGCTCAACTCTATCTATGGAGGAGCTTTTAACGGTTATTGTGCATTTGTGATAGAAAGGTGCTGTTTTGGCATCAAAATAATCTAGGAAGCTTATACTCATAAATTTTGACATAGAAGAACAATAAAAAGTGTACACAGAGCAACTTTCATGGTCCGAATTTGCTCAACTCTATCTGTGGAGGAGCTTTTAACGGTTTTTGTCCATTTGTCGTAAAAAGGTGGTTTTTTGGCATCGAAATAATCTAGGAAGCTTATACTCGAAAAATTTGACATAGAAGAACAATAAAAAGGGTACACCGAGCAACTTTCATGGTCCGAATTTGCTCAACTCTATCTGTGGAGGAGCTTTTAACGGTTTTTGTCCATTTGTCGTAAAAAGGTGGTTTTTTGGCATCGAAATAATCTAGGAAGCTTATACTCGTAAAATTTTACATAGAAGAATAAAAAAAAGTGTACACCGAGCAACTTTCAAGGTCCGAAGTTGCTCAACTCTATCTATGGAGGAGCTTTTAACGGTTTTTGTGCATTTGTGATAGAAAGGTCGTGTTTTTGCATCGAAATAATCTAGGAAGCTTATACTCGTAAATTTTGACATAGAAGAACAATAAAAAGTGTACACCGAGCAACTTTCATGGTCCGAAGTTGCTCAACTGTATCTATGGAGGAGCTTTTAACGGTTTTTGTTCATTTGGCATAGAAATGTGGTGATTTGGCATCGAAATAATCTAGGAAGCTTATAATCGTAAAATTTGACATAGAACAACTATAAAAAAGTGTACACCGAGCAACTTTAATGGTCCGAAGTTGCTCAACTCTGTCTATGAAGGAGATTTTAACGGTTTTTGTCCATTTGGCATAGATACGTGGTGTTTTGGAATTGAAATAATCTAGGAGGCTTACACTCATAAAATTTGACGTAGAAGAACCATAAAAAGTGTACACCGAGCAACTTTCAAGGTCCGAATTTGCTCAACTCTATCTATGGAGGAGCTTTTAATGGTTTTTGTCCATTTTTCATAGAAAGTTGGTGTTTTGGAATCGAAATAATCTAGGAAGCTTATACTCGAAAAATTTGACATAAAAGAACAATAAAAAGTTTATATCGTGCAACTTTGACGGTTCAAAATTGCTCAACTCTATCTATGGAGGAGCTTTTAATGGTTACTGTCCATTTGTCATAGAAAGGTGGTGTTTTGGCATCGAAATAATCTAGGAATCTCATACTCGAAAAATTTGACTTAGAAGAACAATAAAAAGTGTATATCGTGCTACTTTGATAGTTCGAAATTGCTCAACTCTCTTGATGGAGTTGTTTTTAATAGTTTTGCCGAATTTAGACCGATATTGTTCTCCTGATAACAAAACAATTTGCGAAGCGAATACTAGTAATTTTGGACATAAAGAAACAATAAAAAGTGCATACCGAGCAACTTTCGTGGTTCGAAATTGCTCAACTCTCTCTATGTTGGAGCTTTTAACGGTTTTTATATATTTGTCATAGAAAGTTGGTGTTTCGGCATTAAAATAATCTAGGAAGCTTATACTCGTAAAATTTGACATAGAAAAACAATAAAAAGTGTACACCGAGCAACTTTCAAGGTCCAAAGTTGCTCAACTCTATCTATGGAGGAGCTTTTAATAGTTATTGTGCATTTGTGATAGAAAGGTGATGTTTTGGCATCGAAATAATCTAGGAAGCTTATACTCATAAATTTTGACATAGAAGAACAATAAAAAGTGTACACCGAGCAACTTTCACGTTCCGAAGTTGCTCAACTCTATCTGTGAAGGAGCTTTTAACGGTTTTTGTCCATTTGGCATAGAAATGTGGTGATTTGGCATCGAAATAATCTAGGAAGCTTATAATCGTAAAATTTGACGTAGAACAACTATAAAAAGTGTACACCGAGCAACTTTAATGGTCCGAAGTTGGTCAACTCTATCTATGAAGGAGATTTTAACGGTTTTTGTCCATTTGGCATAGATACGTGGTGTTTTGGAATTGAAATAATCTAGGAGGTTTATACTCATAAAATTTGACATAGAAGAACCATAAAAAGTGTACACCAAGCAACTTTCAAGGTCCGAAGTTGCTCAACTCTATCTATGGAGGAGCTTTTAACGGTTTTTGTCCATTTTTCATAGAAAGTTGGTGTTTTGGCATCAAAATAATCTAGGAAGCTTAAACTCGTAATCTTTGACATAGAAGAACAATAAAAAGTGTACACCGAGCAACTTTCATGGTTCGAAGTTGTCAACTCTATCTATGAGGGAGCTTTTAACGGTTTTTGTCCATATGTCATTGAAATGTGCTGTTTTGGCATCGAAGTAATCTAGGATGCTTATACATGTAAAATTTGACATACAAGAACAATAAAAAGTGTACACCGAGCAACTTTCATGGTCCGAAGTTGCTCAACTCTATCTGTGAAGGAGCTTTTAACGGTTTTTGTCCATTTGTCGTAAAAAGGTGGTTTTTTGGCATGGAAATAATCTTGGAAGCTTATACTCGTAAAATTTGACAAAGAAGAACAATAAAAAGTGTACACCGATCAACTTTCAGGGTCCGAAGTTGCTCAATTCTATCTATGGAGGAGATTTTAACGGTTTTTGTATATTTGTCATAGAAAGGTGGTGTTTCGGCATCGAAATAATCTAGGAAGCCTATACTCGTAAATTTTGACATAGAAGAACAATAAAAAGTGTACACCGTGCAACTTTCATGATTCGAAGTTGCTCAACTCTATCTATGGAGGAGCTTTTAACTGTTATTTTCCATTTGTCATATAAAGGTGGTGTTTTCGCATCGAAATAATCTAGGAAGCTTATACTCGAAAAATTTGACATAGAAGAACAATAAAAAGTGTATATCGTGCAACTTTGATAGTTCGAAATTGCTTAACTCTCTCGATGGAGTTGTTTTTAATAGTCTTGCCGAATTTAGACCGATATTGTTCTCTTGACAACAAAACAATTTGCGAAGCGAATACTAGTAATTTTGGACATAAAGAAACAATAAAAAGTGCATACCGAGCAACTTTCTTGGTTCGGAATTGCTCAATTCTATCTATGGAGGAGCTTTTAACGGTTATTATCCATTTGTCATAGAAAGTTGGTGTTTCGGCATCAAAATAATCTAGGAAGCTTATACTCGAAAAATTTGACAAAGAAGAACAATAAAAAGTGTATATCGTGCAACTTTGATAGTTCGAAATTGCTTAACTCTCTCGATGGAGTTGTTTTCAATAGTCTTGCCGAATTTAGACCGATATTGTTCTCCTGATAACAAAACAATTTGCGAAGCGAATACTAGTAATTTTGGACATAAAGAAACAATAAAAAGTGCATACCGAGCAACTTTCTTGGTTCGGAATTGCTCAATTCTATCTATGGAGGAGCTTGTAATGGTTTTTGTGCATTTGTCATAGAAAAGTGATGTTTTGGCATCCAAATAATTTAGGAAGCTTATACTCATAAATTTTGACATAGACGAACAATAAAAAGTGTACACCGAGCAACTTTCATGTTCCGAAGTTGCTCAACTCTATCTGTGCAGGAGCTTTTAACGGTTTTTGTCCATTTGGCATAGAAATGTAGTGATTTGGCATCGAAATAATCTAGGAAGCTTATAATCGTAAAATTTGAAATAGAACAACTAAAAAAAGTGTACACCGAGCAACTTTAATGGTCCGAAGTTGCTCAACTATATCTATGAAAGAGATTTTAACGGTTTTTGTCCATTTGGCATAGATACGTGGTGTTTTGGAATTGAAATAATCTAGGAGGTTTATACTCATAAAATTTGACATAGAAGAACCATAAAAAGTGTACACCGAGCAACTTTCAAGGTCCGAAGTTGCTCAACTCTATCTATGGAGGAGCTTTTAACGGTTTTTGTCCATTTTTCATTGAAATTTGCTGTTTTGGCATCGAAGTAATCTAGGATGCTTATACATGTAAAATTTGACATACAAGAACAATAAAAAGTGTACACCGAGCAACTTTCATGGTCCGAAGTTGCTCAACTCTATCTATGAAGGAACTTTTATCGGTTTTTGTCCACTTGGCATAGAAAGTTCGTGTTTTGGAATCGAAATAATCTAGGAAGTTATACTCATAAAATTTGACATAGAAGAACAATAAAATGTGTACACCGAGCAACTTTCATGGTCCGAAGTTGCTCAACTCTATCTATGGAGGAGCTTTTAACGGTTTTTGTCCATTTTTCATAGAAAGTTGGTGTTTTGGCATCGAAATAATCTAGGAATATTATACTCGTAAATTTGACATAGAAGAACAATAAAAAGTGTACACCGAGCAACTTTCATTGTCCGAAGTTGTCAACTCTATCTATGGAGGAGCTTTTAACGGTTTTTATCCATTTTTCATAGAAAGTTGGTGTTTTGGCATCGAAATAATCTTGAATTATTATATTCGTAAATTTGACATAGAAGAACAATAAAAAGTGTACACCGAGCAACTTTCATGGTCCGAAGTTGTCAACTCTATCTATGGTGGAGCGTTTGGCGGTTTTTGTCCATTTGTCATAGAAAGGTGTTTTTTTGGCATCGAAATAATCTAGGAAGCTTATACTCGAAAAATTTGACATAGAAGAACAATAAAAAGGGTACACCGAGCAACTTTCATGGTCCGAATTTGCTCAACTCTATATGTGGAGGAGCTTTTAACGGTTTTTGTCCATTTGTCGTAAAAAGGTGGTTTTTTGGCATCGAAATAATCTAGGAAGCTTATACTCGTAAAATTTGACATAGAAGAATAATAAAAAATGTAGACCGAGCAACTTTCAAGGTCCGAAGTTGCTCAACTCTATCTACGGAGGAGCTTTTAACGGTTATTGTGCATTTGTGATAGAAAGGTGGTGTTTTGGCATCGAAATAATCTAGGAAGCTTATACTCATAAATTTTGACATAGAATAACAATAAAAAGTGTACAGAGGGCAACTTTCATGGTCCGAATTTGCACAACTCTATCTGTGGAGGAGCTTTTAACGGTTTTTGTCCATTTGTCGTAAAAAGGTGATTTTTTGGCATCGAAATAATCTTGGAAGCTTACACTCATAAAATTTGACATAGAAAACAATAAAAAGTGTACACCGATCAACTTTCAAGGTCCGAAGTTGCTCAACTCTATCTATGGAGGAGCTTTTAACGGTTTTTGTATATTTGTCATAGAAAGGTGGTGTTTCGGCATCGAAATAATCTAGGAAGCCTATACTCATAAATTTTGACATAGAAGAACAATAAAAAGTGTACACCGAGCAACTTTCATGGTCCAAAGTTGCTCAACTCTATCTATGGAGGAGCTTTTAACTATTATTGTCCATTTGTCATATGAAGGTGGTGTTTTCGCATCGAAATAATCTAGGAAGCTTATACTCGAAAAATTTGACATAGAAGAACAATAAAAAGTGTATATCGTGCAACTTTGATAGTTCGAAATTGCTTAACTCTCTCGATGGAGTTATTTTTAATAGTGTTGCCGAATTTAGACCGATATTGTTCTCTTGACAACAAAACAATTTGCGAAGCGAATACTAGTAATTTTGGACATAAAGAAACAATAAAAAGTGCATACCGAGCAACTTTCTTGGTTCGGAATTGCTCAATTCTATCTATCGATGAGCTTTTAACGGTTATTATCCATTTGTCGTAAAAAGGTGGTTTTTTGGCATCGAAATAATCTAGGAAGCTTATACTCGTAAAATTTGACATAGAAGAATAATAAAAAATGTAGACCGAGCAACTTTCAAGGTCCGAAGTTGCTCAACTCTATCTACGGAGGAGCTTTTAACGGTTATTGTGCATTTGTGATAGAAAGGTGGTGTTTTGGCATCGAAATAATCTAGGAAGCTTATACTCATAAATTTTGACATAGAAGAACAATAAAAAGTGTACAGAGAGCAACTTTCATGGTCCGAATTTGCACAACTCTATCTGTGGAGGAGCTTTTAACGGTTTTTGTCCATTTGTCGTAAAAAGGTGATTTTTTGGCATCGAAATAATCTTGGAAGCTTACACTCGTAAAATTTGACATAGAAGAACAATAAAAAGTGTACACCGATCAACTTTCAAGGTCCGAAGTTGCTCAACTCTATCTATGGAGGAGCTTTTAACGGTTTTTGTATATTTGTCATAGAAAGGTGGTGTTTCGGCATCGAAATAATCTAGGAAGCCTATACTCATAAATTTTGACATAGAAGAACAATAAAAAGTGTACACCGAGCAACTTTCATGGTCCAAAGTTGCTCAACTCTATCTATGGAGGAGCTTTTAACTATTATTGTCCATTTGTCATATGAAGGTGGTGTTTTCGCATCGAAATAATCTAGGAAGCTTATACTCGATAAATTTGACATAGAAGAACAATAAAAAGTGTATATCGTGCAACTTTGATAGTTCGAAATTGCTTAACTCTCTCGATGGAGTTATTTTTAATAGTGTTGCCGAATTTAGACCGATATTGTTCTCTTGACAACAAAACAATTTGCGAAGCGAATACTAGTAATTTTGGACATAAAGAAACAATAAAAAGTGCATACCGAGCAACTTTCTTGGTTCGGAATTGCTCAATTCTATCTATCGATGAGCTTTTAACGGTTATTGTCCATTTGTCATAGAAAGTTGGTGTTTCGGCATCGAAATAATCTAGGAAGCTTATACTCGTAAAATTTGACAGAAGAACAATAAAAAGTGTACACCGAGCAACTTTCAAGGTCCGAAGTTGCTCAACTCTATCTATGGAGGAGCTTTTAACGGTTTTTGTGCATTTGTCATAGAAAGGTGATGTTTTGGCATCGAAATAATCTAGGAAGCTTATACTCATAAAATTTGACAAAGAAGAACAATAAAAAGCGTACAACGTGCAACTTTCATGGTCCGAAGTTGCTCAACTCTATCTATGAAGGAACTTTTATGGGTTTTTATCCACTTGGCATAGAAAGTTGTGTTTTGCAATCGAAATAATCTAGGAATTTATACTCGTAAAATTTCACATAGAAGAACAATAAAAGGGGTACACCGAGCAACTTTCATGGTCCGAAGTTGCTCAACTCTATCTATGGAGGAGCTTTTAACGGTTTTTGTCCATTTTTCATAGAAAGTTGCAGTTTTGGCATCGAAATAATCTAGGAATATTATACTCGTAAATTTGACATAGAAGAACAATAAAAAGTGTACACCGAGCAACTTTCATGGTCCGAAGTTGTCAACTCTATCTATGGAGGAGCTTTTAACGGTTTTTGTCCATTTTTCATAGAAAGTTGGTGTTTTGGCATCGAAATAATCTTGAATTATTATATTCGTAAATTTGACATAGAAGAACAATAAAAAGTGTACACCGAGCAACTTTCAAGGTCCGAAGTTGCTCAACTCTATCTATGGAGGAGCTTTTAACGGTTTTTGTCCATTTTTCATTGAAATTTGCTGTTTTGGCATCGAAGTAATCTAGGATGCTTATACATGTAAAATTTGACATACAAGAACAATAAAAAGTGTACACCGAGCAACTTTCATGGTCCGAAGTTGCTCAACTCTATCTATGAAGGAACTTTTATCGGTTTTTGTCCACTTGGCATAGAAAGTTCGTGTTTTGGAATCGAAATAATCTAGGAAGTTATACTCATAGAATTTGACATAGAAGAACAATAAAATGTGTACACCGAGCAACTTTCATGGTCCGAAGTTGCTCAACTCTATCTATGGAGGAGCTTTTAACGGTTTTTGTCCATTTTTCATAGAAAGTTGGTGTTTTGGCATCGAAATAATCTAGGAATATTATACTCGTAAATTTGACATAGAAGAACAATAAAAAGTGTACACCGAGCAACTTTCATTGTCCGAAGTTGTCAACTCTATCTATGGAGGAGCTTTTAACGGTTTTTATCCATTTTTAATAGAAAGTTGGTGTTTTGGCATCGAAATAATCTTGAATTATTATATTCGTAAATTTGACATAGAAGAACAATAAAAAGTGTACACCGAGCAACTTTCATGGTCCGAAATTGTCAACTCTATCTATGGTGGAGCGTTTGGCGGTTTTTGTCCATTTGTCATAGAAAGGTGTTTTTTTGGCATCGAAATTATCTAGGAAGCTTATACTCGAAAAATTTGACATAGAAGAACAATAAAAAGGGTACACCGAGCAACTTTCATGGTCCGAATTTGCTCAACTCTATATGTGGAGGAGCTTTTAACGGTTTTTGTCCATTTGTCGTAAAAAGGTGGTTTTTTGGCATCGAAATAATCTAGGAAGCTTATACTCGTAAAATTTGACATAGAAGAATAATAAAAAATGTAGACCGAGCAACTTTCAAGGTCCGAAGTTGCTCAACTCTATCTACGGAGGAGCTTTTAACGGTTATTGTGCATTTGTGATAGAAAGGTGGTGTTTTGGCATCGAAATAATCTAGGAAGCTTATACTCATAAATTTTGACATAGAATAACAATAAAAAGTGTACAGAGAGCAACTTTCATGGTCCGAATTTGCACAACTCTATCTGTGGAGGAGCTTTTAACGGTTTTTGTCCATTTGTCGTAAAAAGGTGATTTTTTGGCATCGAAATAATCTTGGAAGCTTACACTCGTAAAATTTGACATAGAAGAACAATAAAAAGTGTACACCGATCAACTTTCAAGGTCCGAAGTTGCTCAACTCTATCTATGGAGGAGCTTTTAACGGTTTTTGTATATTTGTCATAGAAAGGTGGTGTTTCGGCATCGAAATAATCTAGGAAGCCTATACTCATAAATTTTGACATAGAAGAACAATAAAAAGTGTACACCGAGCAACTTTCATGGTCCAAAGTTGCTCAACTCTATCTATGGAGGAGCTTTTAACTATTATTGTCCATTTGTCATATGAAGGTGGTGTTTTCGCTTCGAAATAATCTAGGAAGCTTATACTCGAAAAATTTGACATAGAAGAACAATAAAAAGTGTATATCGTGCAACTTTGATAGTTCGAAATTGCTTAACTCTCTCGATGGAGTTATTTTTAATAGTGTTGCCGAATTTAGACCGATATTGTTCTCTTGACAACAAAACAATTTGCGAAGCGAATACTAGTAATTTTGGACATAAAGAAACAATAAAAAGTGCATACCGAGCAACTTTCTTGGTTCGGAATTGCTCAATTCTATCTATCGATGAGCTTTTAACGGTTATTATCCATTTGTCGTAAAAAGGTGGTTTTTTGGCATCGAAATAATCTAGGAAGCTTATACTCGTAAAATTTGACATAGAAGAATAATAAAAAATGTAGACCGAGCAACTTTCAAGGTCCGAAGTTGCTCAACTCTATCTACGGAGGAGCTTTTAACGGTTATTGTGCATTTGTGACAGAAAGGTGGTGTTTTGGCATCGAAATAATCTAGGAAGCTTATACTCATAAATTTTGACATAGAAGAACAATAAAAAGTGTACAGAGAGCAACTTTCATGGTCCGAATTTGCACAACTCTATATGTGGAGGAGCTTTTAACGGTTTTTGTCCATTTGTCGTAAAAAGGTGATTTTTTGGCATCGAAATAATCTTGAATTATTATATTCGTAAAATTTGACATAGAAGAACAATAAAAAGTGTACACCGATCAACTTTCAAGGTCCGAAGTTGCTCAACTCTATCTATGGAGGAGCTTTTAACGGTTTTTGTATATTTGTCATAGAAAGGTGGTGTTTCGGCATCGAAATAATCTAGGAAGCCTATACTCATAAATTTTGACATAGAAGAACAATAAAAAGTGTACACCGAGCAACTTTCATGGTCCAAAGTTGCTCAACTCTATCTATGGAGGAGCTTTTAACTATTATTGTCCATTTGTCATATGAAGGTGGTGTTTTCGCATCGAAATAATCTAGGAAGCTTATACTCGAAAAATTTGACATAGAAGAACAATAAAAAGTGTATATCGTGCAACTTTGATAGTTCGAAATTGCTTAACTCTCTCGATGGAGTTATTTTTAATAGTGTTGCCGAATTTAGACCGATATTGTTCTCTTGACAACAAAACAATTTGCGAAGCGAATACTAGTAATTTTGGACATAAAGAAACAATAAAAAGTGCATACCGAGCAACTTTCTTGGTTCGGAATTGCTCAATTCTATCTATCGATGAGCTTTTAACGGTTATTATCCATTTGTCATAGAAAGTTGGTGTTTCGGCATCGAAATAATCTAGGAAGCTTATACTCGTAAAATTTGACAGAAGAACAATAAAAAGTGTACACCGAGCAACTTTCAAGGTCCGAAGTTGCTCAACTCTATCTATGGAGGAGCTTTTAACGGTTTTTGTGCATTTGTCATAGAAAGGTGATGTTTTGGCATCGAAATAATCTAGGAAGCTTATACTCATAAAATTTGACAAAGAAGAACAATAAAAAGCGTACAACGAGCAACTTTCATGGTCCGAAGTTGCTCAACTCTATCTATGAAGGAACTTTTATGGGTTTTTATCCACTTGGCATAGAAAGTTGTGTTTTGGAATCGAAACAATCTAGGAATTTATACTCGTAAAATTTGACATAGAAGAACAATAAAAGGGGTACACCGAGCAACTTTCATGGTCCGAAGTTGCTCAACTCTATCTATGGAGGAGCTTTTAACGGTTCTTGTCCATTTTTCATAGAAAGTTGTAGTTTTGGCATCGAAATAATCTAGGAATATTATACTCGTAAATTTGACATAGAAGAACAATAAAAAGTGTACACCGAGCAACTTTCATGGTCCGAAATTGTCAACTCTATCTATGGAGGAGCTTTTAACGGTTTTTGTCCATTTTTCATAGAAAGTTGGTGTTTTGGCATCGAAATAATCTTGAATTATTATATTCGTAAATTTGACATAGAAAACAATAAAACGTGTACACCGAGCAACTTTCATGGTCCGAAGTTGTCAACTCTATCTATGGTGGAGCGTTTGGCGGTTTTTGTCCATTTGTCATAGAAAGATGTTTTTTTGGCATCGAAATAATCTAGGAAGCTTATACTCGAAAAATTTGACATAGAAGAACAATAAAAAGGGTACACCGAGCAACTTTCATGGTCCGAATTTGCTCAACTCTATCTGTGGAGGAGCTTTTAACGGTTTTTGTCCATTTTTCGTAAAAAGGTGGTTTTTTGGCATCGAAATAATCTAGGAAGCTTATACTCGTAAAATTTGACATAGAAGAACAATAAAAAATGTAGACCGAGCAACTTTCAAGGTCCGAAGTTGCTCAACTCTATCTATAGAGGAGCTTTTAACAGTTTTTGTCCATTAGGCATAGAAATGTAGTGTTTTGGCATCGAAATAATCTAGGAAGCTTATACTCGTAAAATTTGACAAAGAAGAACAATAAAAAATGTACACCGAGCAACTTTCATGGTCCGAAGTTGGTCAACTCTATCTATGAAGGAACTTTTATCGGTTTTTATCCACTTGGCATAGAAAGTTCGTGTTTTGGAATCGAAATAATCTAGGAATTTATACTCGTAAAATTTGACATAGAAGAACAATAAAAGGGGTACACCGAGCAACTTTCATGGTCCGAAGTTGCTCAACTCTTATCTATGGAGGAGCTTTTAACGGTTTTTGTCCATTTTTCCTAGAAAGTTGGTGTTTTGTCATCGAAATAATCTAGGAATATTATACTCGTAAATTTGACATAGAAGAACAATAAAAAGTGTACACCGAGCAACTTTCATGGTCCGAAGTTGTCAACTCTATCTATGGAGGAGCTTTTAACGGTTTTTGTCCATTTTTCATAGAAAGTTGGTGTTTTGGCATCGAAATAATCTTGAATTATTATATTCGTAAATTTGACATAGAAAACAATAAAACGTGTACACCGAGCAACTTTCATGGTCCGAAGTTGTCAACTCTATCTATGGTGGAGCGTTTGGCGGTTTTTGTCCATTTGTCATAGAAAGATGTTTTTTTGGCATCGAAATAATCTAGGAAGCTTATACTCGAAAAATTTGACATAGAAGAACAATAAAAAGGGTACACCGAGCAACTTTCATGGTCCGAATTTGCTCAACTCTATCTGTGGAGGAGCTTTTAACGGTTTTTCTCCATTTTTCGTAAAAAGGTGGTTTTTTGGCATCGAAATAATCTAGGAAGCTTATACTCGTAAAATTTGACATAGAAGAACAATAAAAAATGTAGACCGAGCAACTTTCAAGGTCCGAAGTTGCTCAACTCTATCTATGGAGGAGCTTTTAACAGTTTTTGTCCATTAGGCATATAAATGTAGTGTTTTGGCATCGACATAATCTAGGAAGCTTATACTCGTAAAATTTGACAAAGAAGAACAATAAAAAATGTACACCGAGCAACTTTCATGGTCCGAAGTTGGTCAACTCTATCTATGAAGGAACTTTTATCGGTTTTTATCCACTTGGCATAGAAAGTTCGTGTTTTGGAATCGAAATAATCTAGGAATTTATACTCGTAAAATTTGACATAGAAGAACAATAAAAGGGGTACACCGAGCAACTTTCATGGTCCGAAGTTGCTCAACTCTTATCTATGGAGGAGCTTTTAACGGTTTTTGTCCATTTTTCCTAGAAAGTTGGTGTTTTGTCATCGAAATAATCTAGGAATATTATACTCGTAAATTTGACATAGAAGAAAAATAAAAAGTGTACACCGAGCAACTTTCATGGTCCGAAGTTGTCAACTCTATCTATGGAGGAGCTTTTAACGGTTTTTGTCCATTTTTCATAGAAAGTTGGTGTTTTGGCATCGAAATAATCTTGAATTATTATATTCGTAAATTTGACATAGAAAACAATAAAACGTGTACACCGAGCAACTTTCATGGTCCGAAGTTGTCAACTCTATCTATGGTGGAGCGTTTGGCGGTTTTTGTCCATTTGTCATAGAAAGATGTTTTTTTGGCATCGAAATAATCTAGGAAGCTTATACTCGAAAAATTTGACATAGAAGAACAATAAAAAGGGTACACCGAGCAACTTTCATGGTCCGAATTTGCTCAACTCTATCTGTGGAGGAGCTTTTAACGGTTTTTGTCCATTTTTCGTAAAAAGGTGGTTTTTTGGCATCGAAATAATCTAGGAAGCTTATACTCGTAAAATTTGACATAGAAGAACAATAAAAAATGTAGACCGAGCAACTTTCAAGGTCCGAAGTTGCTCAACTCTATCTATGGAGGAGCTTTTAACAGTTTTTGTCCATTTGGCATAGAAATGTAGTGTTTTGGCATCGAAATAATCTAGGAAGCTTATACTCGTAAAATTTGACAAAGAAGAACAATAAAAAATGTACACCGAGCAACTTTCATGGTCCGAAGTTGCTCAACTCTATCTATGAAGGAACTTTTATCGGTTTTTATCCACTTGGCATAGAAAGTTCGTGTTTTGGAATCGAAATAATCTAGGAATTTATACTCGTAAAATTTGACATAGAAGAACAATAAAAGGGGTACACCGAGCAACTTTCATGGTCCGAAGTTGCTCAACTCTTATCTATGGAGGAGCTTTTAACGGTTTTTGTCCATTTTTCCTAGAAAGTTGGTGTTTTGTCATCGAAATAATCTAGGAATATTATACTCATAAATTTGACATAGAAGAAAAATAAAAAGTGTACACCGAGCAACTTTCATGGTCAGAAGTTGTCAACTCTATCTATGGAGGAGCTTTTAACGGTTTTTGTCCATTTTACATAGAAAGTTGGTGTTTTGGCATCGAAATAATCTTGAATTATTATATTCGTAAATTTGACATAGAAAACAATAAAACGTGTACACCAAGCAACATTCATGGTCCGAAGTTGTCAACTCTATCTATGGTGGAGCGTTTGGCGGTTTTTGTCCATTTGTCATAGAAAAGTGTTTTTTTGGCATCGAAATAATCTAGGAAGCTTATACTCGAAAAATTTGACATAGAAGAACAATAAAAAGGGTACACCGAGCAACTTTCATGGTCTGAATTTGCTCAACTCTATCTGTGGAGGAGCTTTTAACGGTTTTTTTTCCATTTGTCGTAAAAAGGTGGTTTTTTCGCATCGAAATAATCTAGGAAGCTTATACTCGTAAAATTTGACATAGAAGAACAATAAAAAATGTAGACCGAGCAACTTTCAATTTCCGAAGTTGCTCAACTCTATCTATGGAGGAGCTTTTAACGGTTATTGTGCATTTGTGATAGAAAGGTGGTGTTTTGGCATCGAAATAATCTAGGAAGCTTATACTCATAAATTTTGACATAGAAGAACAATAAAAAGTGTACACAGAGCAACTTTCATGGTCCGAATTTGCTCAACTCTATCTGTGGAGGAGCTTTTAACGGTTTTTGTCCATTTGTCGTAAAAAGGTGGTTTTTTGGCATCAAAATAATCTAGGAAGCTTATACTCGAAAATTTTGACATAGAAGAACAATAAAAAGGGTACACCGAGCAACTTTCATGGTCCGAATTTGCTCAACTCTATCTGTGGAGGAGCTTTTAACGGTTTTTGTCCATTTGTCGTAAAAAGGTGGTTTTTTGTCATCGAAATAATCTAGGAAGCTTATACTCGTAAAATTTGACATAGAAGAATAATAAAAAGTGTACACCGAGCAACTTTCAAGGTCCGAAGTTGCTCAACTCTATCTATGGAGGAGCTTTTAACGGTTTTTGTGCATTTGTGATAGAAAGGTCGTGTTTTTGCATCGAAATAATCTAGGAAGCTTATACTCGTAAATTTTGACATAGAAGAACAATAAAAAGTGTACACCGAGCAACTTTCATGGTCCGAAGTTGCTCAACTGTATCTATGGAGGAGCTTTTAACGGTTTTTGTTCATTTGGCATAGAAATGTGGTGATTTGACATCGAAATAATCTAGGAAGCTTATAATCGTAAAATTTGACATAGAACAACTATAAAAAAGTGTACACCGAGCAACTTTAATGGTCCGAAGTTGCTCAACTCTATCTATGAAGGAGATTTTAACGGTTTTTGTCCATTTGGCATAGATACGTGGTGTTTTGGAATTGAAATAATCTAGGAGGGTTACACTCATAAAATTTGACGTAGAAGAACCATAAAAAGTGTACACCGAGCAACTTTCAAGGTCCGAATTTGCTCAACTCTATCTATGGAGGAGCTTTTAATGGTTTTTGTCCATTTTTCATAGAAAGTTGGTGTTTTGGAATCGAAATAATCTAGGAAGCTTATACTCGAAAAATTTGACATAAAAGAACAATAAAAAGTTTATATCGTGCAACTTTGACGGTTCAAAATTGCTTAACTCTATCTATGGAGCAGCTTTTAACTGTTATTGTCCATTTGTCAAAGAAAGGTGGTGTTTTGGCATCGAAATAATCTAGGAATCTCATACTCGAAAAATTTGACTTAGAAGAACAATAAAAAGTGTATATCGTGCAACTTTGATAGTTCGAAATTGCTCAACTCTCTCGATGGAGTTGTTTTTAATAGTTTTGCCGAATTTAGACCGATATTGTTCTCCTGATAACAAAACAATTTGCGAAGCGAATACTAGTAATTTTGGACATAAAGAAACAATAAAAAGTGCATACCGAGCAACTTTCGTGGTTTGAAATTGCTCAACTCTCTCTATGGTGGAGCTTTTAACGGTTTTTATATATTTGTCATAGAAAGTTGGTGTTTCGGCATTAAAATAATCTAGGAAGCTTATACTCGTAAAATTTGACATAGAAAAACAATAAAAAGTGTACACCGAGCAACTTTCAAGGTCCAAAGTTGCTCAACTCTATCTATGGAGGAGCTTTTAATAGTTATTGTGCATTTGTGATAGAAAGGTGGTGTTTTGGCATCGAAATAATCTAGGAAGCTTATACTCATAAATTTTGACATAGAAGAACAATAAAAAGTGTACACCGAGCAATTTTCACGTTCCGAAGTTGCTCAACTCTATCTGTGAAGGAGCTTTTAACGGTTTTTGTCCATTTGGCATAGAAATGTGGTGATTTGGCATCGAAATAATCTAGGAAGCTTATAATCGTAAAATTTGACGTAGAACAACTATAAAAAGTGTACACCGAGCAACTTTAATGTTCCGAAGTTGGTCAACTCTATCTATGAAGGAGATTTTAACGGTTTTTGTCCATTTGGCATAGATACGTGGTGTTTTGGAATTGAAATAATCTAGGAGGTTTATACTCATAAAATTTGACATAGAAGAACCATAAAAAGTGTACACCGAGCAACTTTCAAGGTCCGAAGTTGCTCAACTCTATCTATGGAGGAGCTTTTAACGGTTTTTGTCCATTTTTCATAGAAAGTTGGTGTTTTGGCATCAAAATAATCTAGGAAGCTTAAACTCGTAATCTTTGACATAGAAGAACAATAAAAAGTGTACACCGAGCAACTTTCATGGTTCGAAGTTGTCAACTCTATCTATGAGGGAGCTTTTAACGGTTTTTGTCCATATGTCATTGAAATGTGCTGTTTTGGCGTCGAAGTAATCTAGGATGCTTATACATGTAAAATTTGACATACAAGAACAATAAAAAGTGTACACCGAGCAACTTTCATGGTCCGAAGTTGCTCAACTCTATCTGTGAAGGAGCTTTTAACGGTTTTTGTCCATTTGTCATAAAAAGGTGGTTTTTTGGCATCGAAATAATCTTGGAAGCTTATACTCGTAAAATTTGACATAGAAGAACAATAAAAAGTGTACACCGAGCAACTTTAAAGGTCCGAAGTTGCTCAACTCTATCTATGGAGGAGCTTTTAACGGTTTTTGTGCATTTGCGATAGAAAGATGGTGTTTTTGCATCGAAATAATCTAGGAAGCTTAAACTCGTCAACTTTGACATAGAAGAACAATAAAAATTGTACACCGAGCAACTTTTATGGTCCGAAGTTGTCAACTCTATCTATGAAGGAGCTTTTAACGGTTTTTGTACATATGTCATTCAAATGTGCTGTTTTGGCATCGAAGTAATCTAGGATGCTTATACATGTAAAATTTGACATACAAGAACAATAAAAAGTGTACACCGAGCAACTTTCATGGTCTGAAGTTGCTCAACTCTATCTGTGAAGGAGCTTTTAACGGTTTCTGTCCATTTGTCGTAAAAAGGTGGTTTTTTGGCATGGAAATAATCTTGGAAGCTTATACTCGTAAAATTTGACATAGAAGAACAATAAAAAGTGTACACCGACCAACTTTCAGGGTCCGAAGTTGCTCAACTCTATCTATGGAGGAGCTTTTAACGGTTTTTGTATATTTGTCATAGAAAGGTGGTGTTTCGGCATCGAAATAATCTAGGAAGCCTATACTCGTAAATTTTGACATAGAAGAACAATAAAAAGTGTACACCGTGCCACTTTCATGATTCGAAGTTGCTCAACTCTATCTATGGAGGAGCTTTTAACTGTTATTTTCCATTTGTCATATAAAGGTGGTGTTTTCGCATCGAAATAATCTAGGAAGCTTATACTCGAAAAATTTGACATAGAAGAACAATAAAAAGTGTATATCGTGCAACTTTGATAGTTCGAAATTGCTTAACTCTATCGATGGAGTTGTTTTTAATAGTCTTGCCGAATTTAGACCGATATTGTTCTCTTGACAACAAAACAATTTGCGAAGCGAATACTAGTAATTTTGGACATAAAGAAACAATAAAAAGTGCATACCGAGCAACTTTCGTGGTTCGGAATTGCTCAACTCTATCTAATGGAGGAGCTTTTAACGGTTTTTATCCATTTGTCATAGAAAGTTGGTGTTTCGGCATCGAAATAATATAGGAAGCTTATACTCGTAAAATTTGACATAGAAGAACAATAAAAAGCGTACACCGAGCAACTTTCATGGTCCGAAGTTGCTCAACTCTATCTAAGGAGGAGCTTTTAACGGTTTTTATCCATTTGTCATAGAAAGATGGTGTTTCGTCATCGAAATAATCTAGGAAGCTTATACTCGTAAAATTTTACATAGAAGAACAATAAAAAGTGTACAACGAGCAACTTTCATGGTCCGAAGTTGCTCAACTCTATCTATGGGGAAGCTTTCAACGGTTTTTGTCCATTTGTCATAGAAAGGTGGTGTTTTGGCATGGAAATAATATAGGAAGCTTATACTCGTAAAATTTGACATAGAAGAACAATAAAAAGCATGCACCAAGCAACTTTCATGGTTCGAAGTTGCTCAACTCTATCTATGGAGGAGCTTTTAACGGTTTTTTTCCATTTGTCATAGAAAGGTGGTGTTTTGGCATCGAAATAATCTAGGAAGCTTATACTCAAAAAATTTGACATAAAAGAACAATAAAAAGTGTATATCGCGCAACTTTGACGTTTCAAAATTGCTGAACTCTATCTGTGGAGGAGCTTTTAACTGTTACTGTCCATTTTCATAGAAAGGTGTTGTTTTGGCATCGAAATAATCTAGGAAGTTTATACTCGAAAAATTTGACATAGAAGAACAATAAAAAGTGTATATCGTGCAACTTTGATAGTTTGAAATTGCTCAACTCTCTCGATGGAGTTGTTTTTAATAGTTTTGCCGAATTTAGACCGATATTGTTCTCTTGACAACAAAACAATTTGCGAAGCGAATACTAGTATTTTTGGACATAAAGAAACAATAAAAAGTGCATACCGAGCAACTTTCGTGGTTCCGAATTGCTCAACTCTATCTATCGAGGAGCTTTTAACGGTTTTTATCCATTTGTCATAGAAAGATGGTGTTTCGTCATCGAAATAATCTAGGAAGCTTATACTCGTAAAATTTTACATAGAAGAACAATAAAAAGTGTACAACGAGCAACTTTCATGGTCCGAAGTTGCTCAACTCTATCTATGGGGAAGCTTTCAACGGTTTTTGTCCATTTGTCATAGAAAGGTGGTGTTTTGGCATGGAAATAATATAGGAAGCTTATACTCGTAAAATTTGACATAGAAGAACAATAAAAAGCATGCACCAAGCAACTTTCATGGTTCGAAGTTGCTCAACTCTATCTATGGAGGAGCTTTTAACGGTTTTTTTCCATTTGTCATAGAAAGGTGGTGTTTTGGCATCGAAATAATCTAGGAAGCTTATACTCAAAAAATTTGACATAAAAGAACAATAAAAAGTGTATATCGCGCAACTTTGACGTTTCAAAATTGCTGAACTCTATCTGTGGAGGAGCTTTTAACTGTTACTGTCCATTTTCATAGAAAGGTGTTGTTTTGGCATCGAAATAATCTAGGAAGTTTATACTCGAAAAATTTGACATAGAAGAACAATAAAAAGTGTATATCGTGCAACTTTGATAGTTTGAAATTGCTCAACTCTCTCGATGGAGTTGTTTTTAATAGTTTTGCCGAATTTAGACCGATATTGTTCTCTTGACAACAAAACAATTTGCGAAGCGAATACTAGTATTTTTGGACATAAAGAAACAATAAAAAGTGCATACCGAGCAACTTTCGTGGTTCCGAATTGCTCAACTCTATCTATCGAGGAGCTTTTAACGGTTTTTATCCATTTGTCATAGAAAGTTGGTGTTTCGGCATCGAAATAATCTAGAAAGCTTATACTCGTAAAATTTGACATAGAAGAACAATAAAAAGTGTACACCGAGCAACTTTCAAGGTCCGAAGTTGCTCAACTCTATCTATGGAGGAGCTTTTAACGGTTTTTGTGCATTTATCATAGAAAGGTGATGTTTTGGCATCGAAATAATCTAGGAGGCTTATACTCGTAAATTTTGACATAGAAGAAAAATAAAAAGTGTACACCGAGCAACTTTCAAGGTCCGAAGTTGGTCAACTCTATCTATGGAGGAGCTTTTAACGGTTTTTGTCAATTTGGCATAGAAATGTGGTGATTTTGCATCGAAATAATCTAGGAATCTTATAATCGTAAAATTTGACATAGAACAACAATAAAAAGTGTACACCGAGCAACTTTGATGGTACGAAGTTGCTCAGCTCTATCTATGGAGGAGCTTTTAACTGTTATTGTCCATTTGGCATAGATATGTGGTGTTTTGGCATCGAAATAATCTAGGAAGCTTATACTCGAAAAATTTGACATAGAAGAACAATAAAAAGTGTATATCGTGCAACTTTGATAGTTTGAAATTGCTCAACTCTCTCGATGGAGTTGTTTTTAATAGTTTTGCCGAATTTAGACCGATATTGTTCTCTTGACAACAAAACAATTTGCGAAGCGAATACTAGTATTTTTGGACATAAAGAAACAATAAAAAGTGCATACCGAGCAACTTTCGTGGTTCCGAATTGCTCAACTCTATCTATCGAGGAGCTTTTAACGGTTTTTATCCATTTATCATAGAAAGTTGGTGTTTCGGCATCGAAATAATCTAGGAAGCTTATACTCATAAAATTTGACATAGAAGAACCATAAAAAGTGTACACCGAGCAACTTTCAAGGTCCGAAGTTGCTCAACTCTATCTAAGGGGAAGCTTTCAACGGTTTTTGTCCATTTGTCATAGAAAGGTGGTGTTTTGGCATGGAAATAATCTAGGACGCTTATACTCGTAAAATTTGACATAGAAGAACAATAAAAAGCGTACACTGAGCAACTTTCATGGTCCGAAGTTGCTCAACTCTATCTATTGAGGAGCTTTTAACGGTTTTTGTCCATTTGTCATAGAAAGATGGTGTTTTGGCATCGAAATAATCTAGGAAGCTTATACTCGAGAAATTTGACATAAAAGAACAATAAAAAGTGTATATCGTGCAACTTTGACGGTGCGAAATTGCTCAACTCTATCTATGGAGGAGCTTTTAATTGTTATTGTCCATTTGTCATAGAAAGGAGTTGTTTTGGCATCGAAATAATCTAGGAAGCTTATACTCGAAAAATTTGACATAGAAGAAAAATAAAAAGTGTATATCGTGCAACTTTGATAGTTCGAAATTGCTCAACTCTCTCGATGGAGTTGTTTTTAATAGTTTTGCCGAATTTAGACCGATATTGTTCTCTTGACAACAAAACAATTTGCGAAGCGAATACTAGTATTTTTGGACATAAAGAAACAATAAAAAGTGCATACCGAGCAACTTTCGTGGTTCCGAATTGCTCAACTCTATCTATAGAGGAGCTTTTAACGGTTTTTATCCATTTATCATAGAAAGTTGGTGTTTCGGCATCGAAATAATTTAGGAAGCTTATACTCATAAAATTTGACATAGAAGAACCATAAAAAGTGTACACCGAGCAACTTTCAAGGTCCGAAGTTGCTCAACCCTATCTATGGGGAAGCTTTCAATGGTTTTTGTCCATTTTTCATAGAAAGGTGGTGTTTTAGCATGGAAATAATATAGGAAGCTTATACTCGTAAAATTTGACATAGAAGAAAAATAAAAAGCGTACACCGAGCAACTTTCATGGTCCAAAGTTGCTCAACTCAATCTATGGAGGAGCTTTTAACGGTTTTTATCTATTTGTCATAGAAAGTTGGTGTTTCGGCATCGAAATAATCAAGGAAGCTTATACTCGTAAAATTTGACATAGAAGAACAATAAAAAGTGTACACCGAGCAACTTTCGTTGTCCGAAGTTGCTCAACACTATCTATGGAGGAGCTTTTAACTGTTATTGTCCATTTGTCCTAGAAAGGTGGTGTTTTGGCATCGAAATAATCTAGGAAGCTTACATACGAAAAATTTGACATAGAAGAACAATTAAAAGTTTATAACGTTCAACTTTGATAGTTCAAAATTGCACAACTCTCTCGATGGAGTTATTTTTAATAGTTTTGCCGAATTTAGACCGATATTGTTCTATTGACAACAAAACAATTTGCGAAGCGAATACTAGTAATTTTGGACATAAAGAAACAATAAAAAGTGCAGACCGAGCAACTTTCGTGGTTTGGAATTGCTCAACTCTATCTATGGAGGAGCTTTTAACTGTTATTTTCCATTTGTCATATAAAGCTGGTGTTTTCGCATCGAAATAATCTAGGAAGCTTATACTCGAAAAATTTGACATAGAAGAACAATAAAAAGTGTATATCGTGCAACTTTGATAGTTCGAAATTGCTTAACTCTCTTGATGGGGTTGTTTTTAATAGTCCTGCCGAATTTAGACCGATATTGTTCTCTTGACAACAAAACAATTAGCGAAGCGAATACTAGTAATTTTGGACATAAAGAAACAATAAAAAGTGCATAACGAAGCAACTTTCGTAGTTCGGAATTGCTCAACTCTATCTATGGAGGAGCTTTTAACGGTTTTTATCCATTTGTCATAGAAAGTTGGTGTTTCGGCATCGAAATAATCTAGAAAGCTTATACTCGTAAAATTTGACATAGAAGAACAATAAAAAGTGTACACCGAGCAACTTTCAAGGTCCGAAGTTGCTCAACTCTATCTATGGAGGAGCTTTTAACGGTTTTTGTGCATTTATCATAGAAAGGTGATGTTTTGGCATCAAAATAATCTAGGAGGCTTATACTCGTAAATTTTGACATAGAAGAAAAATAAAAAGTGTACACCGAGCAATTTTCATGGTCCGAAGTTGGTCAACTCTATCTATGGAGGAGCTTTTAACGGTTTTTGTCAATTTGGCATAGAAATGTGGTGATTTTGCATCGAAATAATCTAGGAATCTTATAATCGTAAAATTTGACATAGAACAACAATAAAAAGTGTACACCGAGCAACTTTGATGGTACGAAGTTGCTCAGCTCTATCTATGGAGGAGCTTTTAACTGTTATTGTCCATTTGGCATAGATATGTGGTGTTTTGGCATCGAAATAATCTAGGAAGCTTATACTCGAAAAATTTGACATAGAAGAAAAATAAAAAGTGTATATCGTGCAACTTTGATAGTTCGAAATTGCTCAACTCTCTCGATGGAGTTGTTTTTAATAGTTTTGCCGAATTTAGACCGATATTGTTCTCTTGACAAAAAAACAATTTGCGAAGCGAATACTAGTATTTTTGGACATAAAGAAACAATAAAAAGTGCATACCGAGCAACTTTCGTGGTTCCGAATTGCTCAACTCTATCTATAGAGGAGCTTTTAACGGTTTTTATCCATTTATCATAGAAAGTTGGTGTTTCGGCATCGAAATAATTTAGGAAGCTTATACTCATAAAATTTGACATAGAAGAACCATAAAAAGTGTACACCGAGCAACTTTCAAGGTCCGAAGTTGCTCAACTCTATCTAAGGGGAAGCTTTCAAAGGTTTTTGTCCATTTGTCATAGAAAGGTGGTGTTTTGGCATGGAAATAATCTAGGAAGCTTATACTCGTAAAATTTGACATAGAAGAACAATAAAAAGCGTACACTGAGCAACTTTCATGGTCCGAAGTTGCTCAACTCTATCTATTGAGGAGCTTTTAACGGTTTTTGTCCATTTGTCATAGAAAGATGGTGTTTTGGCATCGAAATAATCTAGGAAGCTTATACTCGAGAAATTTGACATAAAAGAACAATAAAAAGTGTATATCGTGCAACTTTGACGGTGCGAAATTGCTCAACTCTATCTATGGAGGAGCTTTTAATTGTTATTGTCCATTTGTCATAGAAAGGTGTTGTTTTGGCATCGAAATAATCTAGGAAGCTTATACTCGAAAAATTTGACATAGAAGAAAAATAAAAAGTGTATATCGTGCAACTTTGATAGTTCGAAATTGCTCAACTCTCTCGATGGAGTTGTTTTTAATAGTTTTGCCGAATTTAGACCGATATTGTTCTCTTGACAAAAAAACAATTTGCGAAGCGAATACTAGTATTTTTGGACATAAAGAAACAATAAAAAGTGCATACCGAGCAACTTTCGTGGTTCCGAATTGCTCAACTCTATCTATAGAGGAGCTTTTAACGGTTTTTATCCATTTATCATAGAAAGTTGGTGTTTCGGCATCGAAATAATTTAGGAAGCTTATACTCATAAAATTTGACATAGAAGAACCATAAAAAGTGTACACCGAGCAACTTTCAAGGTCCGAAGTTGCTCAACTCTATCTATGGGGAAGCTTTCAATGGTTTTTGTCCATTTTTCATAGAAAGGTGGTGTTTTAGCATGGAAATAATATAGGAAGCTTATACTCGTAAAATTTGACATAGAAGAAAAATAAAAAGCGTACACCGAGCAACTTTCATGGTCCAAAGTTGCTCAACTCAATCTATGGAGGAGCTTTTAACGGTTTTTATCCATTTGTCATAGAAAGTTGGTGTTTCGGCATCGAAATAATCAAGGAAGCTTATACTCGTAAAATTTGACATAGAAGAATATTAAAATGTGTACACCGAGCAACTTTGATGGTCCGAAGTTGCTCAACTCTATCTATGAAGGAGCTTTTAACGGTTTTTGTCCATTTGGCATAGATATGTGGTGTTTTGGCATCGAAATAATCTAGGAAGCTTATACTCGAAAAATTTGACATAGAAAAACAATAAAAAGTGTATATCGTGCAACTTTGATAGTTCGAATTTGCTCGACTCTCTCGATGGAGTTGTTTTTATAGTCTTGCCGAATTTGGATCGATATTCTTCTCTTGACAACAAAACAATTTACGAAGCGAATACTAGTAATTTTGGACATAAAGAAACAATAAAAAGAGCATACCGAGCAACTTTCGTGGTTCGGAATTGCTCAACTCTATCTATGGGGGAGCTTTTAACGGTTTTTATCAATTTGTCATAGAAAGTTGGAGTTTCGGCATCGAAATAATCTAGGAAGCTTATACTCGAAAAATTTGACATAGAAGAACAATAAAAAGTGTACACCGAGCAACTTTCAAGGTCCGAAGTTGCTCAACTCTATCTATGGGGGAGCTTTCAACGGTTTTTATCCATTTGTCATAGAAGTTGGTGTTTTGGCATCGAAATAATCTAGGAAGCTTATACTCGTAAAATTTGACATAGAAGAACAATAAAAAGTGTACACCGAGCAACTTTCAAGGTCCGAAGTTGCTCAACTCTATCTATGGGGGTGCTTTCAACGGTTTTTATCCATTTGTCATAGAAGTTGGTGTTTTCGCATCGAAATAATCTAGGAAGCTTATACTCGTAAAATTTGACATAGAAGAACAATAAAAAGTGTACACCGAGCAACTTTTATGGTCTGAAGTTGTCAACTCTATCCATGAAGGAGCTTTTAACGGTTTTTGTCCATATGTCATAGAAATGTGGTGTTTTGGCATCGAAGTAATCTAGGATGCTTATACACGTAAAATTTGACATAGAAGAAGAACAAAAAGTGTACACCGAGCAACTTTGATGGTCCGAAGTTGCTCAACTCTATCTATGGAGGTGCTTTTAACGGTTTTTGTCAATTTGGCATAGTAATGTTGTGATTTGGCATCGAAATAATCTAGGAAGATCATAATCGTAAAATTTGCAATAGAACAACAATAAAAAGTGTACACCGAGCAACTTTGATGGTCCGAAGTTGCTCAACTCTATCTATGAAGGAGCTTTTAACTGTTATTGTCCATTTGTCATAGAAAGGTGTTGTTTTGGCATCGAAATAATCTAGGAAGCTTATACTCGAAAAATTTGACATAGAAGAAAAATAAAAAGTGTATATCGTGAAACTTTGATAGTTCGAAATTGCTCAACTCTCTCGATGGAGTTGTTTTGAATAGTTTTGCTGAATTTAGACCGATATTGTTCTCTTGACAACAAAAGAATTTGCGAAGCGACTACTAGTAATTTTTGACATGAAGAAACAATAAAATGTGCATACCGAGCAACTTTCGTGGTTCAGAATTGCTCAACTCTATCTATGAAGTAATTTTTAACGATTTTTATCCATTTGTCATAGAAAGTTGGTGTTTCGGCATCGAAATAATCTAGGAAGCCTATACTCGTAAAATTTGACATAGAAGAACAATAAAAAGTGTACACCGAGCAACTTTCAAGGTCCGAAGTTGCTCAACTCTATCTATGGGGGAGCTTTCAACGGTTTTTATCCATTTGTCATAGAAGTTGGTGTTTTGGCATCGAAATAATCTAGGAAGCTTATACTCGTAAAATTTGACATAGAAGAACAATAAAAAGTGTACACCGAGCAACTTTTATGGTCCGAAGTTGTCAACTCTATCCATGAAGGAGCTTTTAACGGTTTTTGTCCATATGTCATAGAAATGTGGTGTTTTGGCATCGAAGTAATCTAGGATGCTTATACACGTAAAATTTGACATAGAAGAAGAACAAAAAGTGTACACCGAGCAACTTTGATGGTCCGAAGTTGCTCAACTCTATCTATGGAGGTGCTTTTAACGGTTTTTGTCAATTTGGCATAGTAATGTTGTGATTTGGCATCGAAATAATCTAGGAAGATTATAATCGTAAAATTTGCAATAGAACAACAATAAAAAGTGTACACGGAGCAACTTTGATGGACCAAAGTTGCTCAACTCTATCTATGGAGGAGCTTTTAACTGTTATTGTCCATTTGTCATAGAAAGGGTGGTGTTTTGGCATCGAAATAATCTAGGAAGCTTATACTCGAAAAATTTGACATAGAAGAACAATAAAAAGTGTATATCGCGCAACTTTGATAGTTCGAAATTTCTCAACTCTGTCCATGGAGTTGTTTTTAATAGTTTTGCCAAATTTAGACCGATATTGTTCTGTTGAGAACAAAACAATTTGCGAAGCGAATACTAGTAATTTTGGACATAAAGAAACAATAAAAAGGGCATACCGAGCAACTTTCGTGGTTCGGAATTGCTCAACTCTATCTATGGAGTAGCTTTTAACGATTTTTATCCATTTGTCATAAAAAGTTGGTGTTTCGGCATCGAAATAATCTAGGAAGCTTATACTCGTAAACTTTGACATAGAAGAACAATAAAAAGTGTACACCGAGCAACTTTCAAGGTCCGAAGTTGCTCAACTCTATCTATGGGGGAGCTTTCAACGGTTTTTGTCCATTTGTCATAGAAAGGTGGTGTTTTGGCATGAAAATAATCTAGGAAGCTTATATTCGTAAAATTTGACAAAGAAGAACAATAAAAAGCGTACACCGAGAAACTTTCATGGTCCGAAGTTGCTCAATTCTATCTATGGAGGAGCTTTTAACGGTTTTTGTCCATTTGGCATAGAAATGTGGTGTTTTGGCATCGACATAATCTAGGAAGCTTATACTCGTAAAATTTGACAAAGAAGAACAATAAAAAATGTACACCGAGCAACTTTCATGGTCCGAAGTTGCTCAATTCTATCTATGGAGGAGCTTTTAATGGTTTTTGACCATTTGGCATAAAAATGTGGTGTTTTGGCATGGAAATAATCTAGAAAGCTTATACTCGTAAAATTTAAAATAGAAGAACAATAAAAAGTGTACACCGATCAACTTTCGTGGTCCGAAGTTGCTCAACTCTATCTATGAAGGAGCTTTTAACGGTTTTTCTCCATTTGTCATAGAAAGGTGATGTTTTCACATCGAAATAATCTAGGAAGCTTATACTCGAAAAATTTGACATAGAAGAACAATACAAAGTGTATATCGTGCAACTTTGATAGTTCGAAATTGCTCACCTCTCTCGATGGAGTTGTTTTTAATAGTTTTGCCGAATTTAGACCGATATTGTTTTCTTGACAACAAAACAATTTGCGAAGCGAATACTAGTAGTTTTGGACATAAAGAAACAATAAAAAGGGCATACCGAGCAACTTTCGTGGTTTGGAATTGCTCAACTCTATCTATGGAGTAGCTTTTAACGATTTTTATCCATTTGTCATAGAAAGTTGGTGTTTCGGCATCGAAATAATCTAGGAAGCTTATACTCATAAAATTTGACATAGAAGAACAATAAAAAGTGTACACCGAGCAACTTTCAAGGTCCGAATTTGCTCAACTCTATCTAAGAAGGAGCTTTTAACGGTTTTTTTGCATTTGTCATTGAAAGGTGGTGTTTTGGCATCGAAGTAATCTAGGATGCTTATACACGTAAAATTTGACATAGAAGAAGAACAAAAAGTGTACACCGAGCAACTTTGATGGTCCGAAGTTGCTCAACTCTATCTATGGAGGTGCTTTTAACGGTTTTTGTCAATTTGGCATAGTAATGTTGTGATTTGGCATCGAAATAATCTAGGAAGATTATAATCGTAAAATTTGCAATAGAACAACAATAAAAAGTGTACACGGAGCAACTTTGATGGACCAAAGTTGCTCAACTCTATCTATGGAGGAGCTTTTAACTGTTATTGTCCATTTGTCATAGAAAGGGTGGTGTTTTGGCATCGAAATAATCTAGGAAGCTTATACTCGAAAAATTTGACATAGAAGAACAATAAAAAGTGTATATCGCGCAACTTTGATAGTTCGAAATTTCTCAACTCTCTCCATGGAGTTGTTTTTAATAGTTTTGCCAAATTTAGACCGATATTGTTCTGTTGAGAACAAAACAATTTGCGAAGCGAATACTAGTAATTTTGGACATAAAGAAACAATAAAAAGGGCATACCGAGCAACTTTTGTGGTTCGGAATTGCTCAACTCTATCTATGGAGTAGCTTTTAACGATTTTTATCCATTTGTCATAAAAAGTTGGTGTTTCGGCATCGAAATAATCTAGGAAGCTTATACTCGTAAACTTTGACATAGAAGAACAATAAAAAGTGTACACCGAGCAACTTTCAAGGTCCGAAGTTGCTCAACTCTATCTATGGGGGAGCTTTCAACGGTTTTTGTCCATTTGTCATAGAAAGGTGGTGTTTTGGCATGAAAATAATCTAGGAAGCTTATATTCGTAAAATTTGACAAAGAAGAACAATAAAAAGCGTACACCGAGAAACTTTCATGGTCCGAAGTTGCTCAATTCTATCTATGGAGGAGCTTTTAACGGTTTTTGTCCATTTGGCATAGAAATGTGGTGTTTTGGCATCGACATAATCTAGGAAGCTTATACTCGTAAAATTTGACAAAGAAGAACAATAAAAAATGTACACCGAGCAACTTTCATGGTCCGAAGTTGCTCAATTCTATCTATGGAGGAGCTTTTAATGGTTTTTGACCATTTGGCATAAAAATGTGGTGTTTTGGCATGGAAATAATCTAGAAAGCTTATACTCGTAAAATTTAAAATAGAAGAACAATAAAAAGTGTACACCGATCAACTTTCGTGGTCCGAAGTTGCTCAACTCTATCTATGAAGGAGTTTTTAACGGTTTTTCTCCATTTGTCATAGAAAGGTGATGTTTTCACATCGAAATAATCTAGGAAGCTTATACTCGAAAAATTTGACATAGAAGAACAATACAAAGTGTATATCGTGCAACTTTGATAGTTCGAAATTGCTCACCTCTCTCGATGGAGTTGTTTTTAATAGTTTTGCCGAATTTAGACCGATATTGTTTTCTTGACAACAAAACAATTTGCGAAGCGAATACTAGTAGTTTTGGACATAAAGAAACAATAAAAAGGGCATACCGAGCAACTTTCGTGGTTTGGAATTGCTCAACTCTATCTTTGGAGTAGCTTTTGACGATTTTTATCCATTTGTCATAGAAAGTTGGTGTTTCGGCATCGAAATAATCTAGGAAGCTTATACTCATAAAATTTGACATAGAAGAACAATAAAAAGTGTACACCGAGCAACTTTCAAGGTCCGAATTTGCTCAACTCTATCTAAGAAGGAGCTTTTAACGGTTTTTTTGCATTTGTCATTGAAAGGTGGTGTTTTGGCATCGAAGTAATCTAGGATGCTTATACACGTAAAATTTGACATAGAAGAAGAACAAAAAGTGTACACCGAGCAACTTTGATGGTCCGAAGTTGCTCAACTCTATCTATGGAGGAGCTTTTAACGGTTTTTGTCTATTTGGCATAGAAATGTTGTGATTTGGCATCGAAATAATCTAGGAAGATTATAATCGTAAAATTTGCAATAGAACAACAATAAAAAGTGTACACGGAGCAACTTTGATGGACCAAAGTTGCTCAACTCTATCTATGGAGGAGCTTTTAACTGTTATTGTCCATTTGTCATAGAAAGGGTGGTGTTTTGGCATCAAAATAATCTAGGAACCTTATACTCGAAAAATTTGACATAGAAGAACAATAAAAAGTGTATATCGCGCAACTTTGATAGTTCGAAATTTCTCAACTCTCTCCATGGAGTTGTTTTTAATAGTTTTGCCAAATTTAGACCGATATTGTTCTGTTGAGAACAAAACAATTTGCGAAGCGAATACTAGTAATTTTGGACATAAAGAAACAATAAAAAGGGCATACCGAGCAACTTTCGTGGTTCGGAATTGCTCAACTCTATCTATGGAGTAGCTTTTAACGATTTTTATCCATTTGTCATAAAAAGTTGGTGTTTCGGCATCGAAATAATCTAGGAAGCTTATACTCGTAAACTTTGACATAGAAGAACAATAAAAAGTGTACACCGAGCAACTTTCAAGGTCCGAAGTTGCTCAACTCTATCTATGGGGGAGCTTTCAACGGTTTTTGTCCATTTGTCATAGAAAGGTGGTGTTTTGGCATGAAAATAATCTAGGAAGCTTATATTCGTAAAATTTGACAAAGAAGAACAATAAAAAGCGTACACCGAGAAACTTTCATGGTCCGAAGTTGCTCAATTCTATCTATGGAGGAGCTTTTAACGGTTTTTGTCCATTTGGCATAGAAATGTGGTGTTTTGGCATCGACATAATCTAGGAAGCTTATACTCGTAAAATTTGACAAAGAAGAACAATAAAAAATGTACACCGAGCAACTTTCATGGTCCGAAGTTGCTCAATTCTATCTATGGAGGAGCTTTTAATGGTTTTTGACCATTTGGCATAAAAATGTGGTGTTTTGGCATGGAAATAATCTAGAAAGCTTATACTCGTAAAATTTAAAATAGAAGAACAATAAAAAGTGTACACCGATCAACTTTCGCGGTCCGAAGTTGCTCAACTCTATCTATGAAGGAGCTTTTAACGGTTTTTCTCCATTTGTCATAGAAAGGTGATGTTTTCACATCGAAATAATCTAGGAAGCTTATACTCGAAAAATTTGACATAGAAGAACAATACAAAGTGTATATCGTGCAACTTTGATAGTTCGAAATTGCTCACCTCTCTCGATGGAGTTGTTTTTAATAGTTTTGCCGAATTTAGACCGATATTGTTTTCTTGACAACAAAACAATTTGCGAAGCGAATACTAGTAGTTTTGGACATAAAAAAACAATAAAAAGGGCATACCGAGCAACTTTCGTGGTTTGGAATTGCTCAACTCTATCTATGGAGTAGCTTTTAACGATTTTTATCCATTTGTCATAGAAAGTTGGTGTTTCGGCATCGAAATAATCTAGGAAGCTTATACTCATAAAATTTGACATAGAAGAACAATAAAAAGTGTACACCGAGCAACTTTCAAGGTCCGAATTTGCTCAACTCTATCTAAGAAGGAGCTTTTAACGGTTTTTTTGCATTTGTCATTGAAAGGTGGTGTTTTGGCATCGAAGTAATCTAGGATGCTTATACACGTAAAATTTGACATAGAAGAAGAACAAAAAGTGTACACCGAGCAACTTTGATGGTCCGAAGTTGCTCAACTCTATCTATGGAGGAGCTTTTAACGGTTTTTGTCTATTTGGCATAGAAATGTTGTGATTTGGCATCGAAATAATCTAGGAAGCTTATAATCATAAAATTTGCAATAGAACAACAATAAAAAGTGTACACCGAGCAACTTTGATGGTCCGAAGTTGCTCAACTCTATCTATGGAAGAGCTTTTAACTGTTATTGTCCATTTGTCATAGAAAGGTGGTGTTTTGGCATCGAAATAATCTAGGAAGCTTATACTCGAAAAATTTGACATAGAAGAACAATAAAAAGTTTATATCGTGCAACTTAGATTGTTCGAAATTGCTCAACTCTCTCTAGGGAGTTGTTTTTAATAGTTTTGCCGAATTTAGATCGATATTGTTCCTTTGACAACAAAACAATTTGCGAAGCGAATACTAGTAATTTTGGACATAAAGAAACAATAAAAAGGGCATACCGAGCAACTTTCGTGGTTCGGAATTGCTCAACTCTATCTATGAAGTAGCTTTTAAAGATTTTTATCCATTTGTCATAGAAAGTTGGTGTTTCGGCATCGAAATAATCTAGGAAGCTTATACTCGTAAAATTTGACATAGAAGAACAATAAAAAGTGTACACCGAGCAACTTTTAAGGTCCGAAGTTGCTCAACTCTATCTATGGGGGAGCTTTCAACGGTTTTTATCCATTTGTCATAGAAAGTTGGTGTTTTGGCATCGAAATAATCTAGGAAGCTTATACTCGTAAAATTTGACATAGAAGAACAATAAAAAATGTGTACACCGAGCAACTTTAAAGGTCCGAAGTTGCTCAACTCTATCTATGGGGGAGCTTTCAACGGTTTATGTCCATTTGTCATAGAAAGGTGGTGTTTTGGCATGGAAATAATCTAGGAAGCTTATACTCGTAAAATTTGACAGAGAAGAACAATAAAAAATGTACACCGAGCAACTTTCATGGTCCGAAGTTGCTCAATTCTATCTATGGAGGAGCTTTTAATGGTTTTTGACCATTTGGCATAGAAATGTGGTGTTTTGGCATGGAAATAATCTAGAAAGCTTATACTCGTAAAATTTAAAATAGAAGAACAATAAAAAGTGTACACCGATCAACTTTCATGGTCCGAAGTTGCTCAACACTATCTATGAAGGAGCTTTTAACGGTTTTTGTCCATTTGTCATAGAAAGGTGGTGTTTTGACATCGAAATAATCTAGGAAGCTTATACTCGAAAAATTTGACATTGAAGAACAATAAAAAGTGTATATCGTGGAACTTTGATAGTTCGAAATTGCTCACCTCTCTCGATGGAGTTGTTTTTAATAGTTTTGCCGAATTTAGACGGATATTGTTTTCTTGACAACAAAACAATTTGCGAAGCGAATACTAGTAGTTTTGGACATAAAAAAACAATAAAAAGGGCATACCGAGCAACTTTCGTGGTTTGGAATTGCTCAACACTATCTATGGAGTAGCTTTTAACGATTTTTAACCATTTGTCATAGAAAGTTGTTGTTTCGGCATCGAAATAATCTAGGAAGTTTATACTCGTAAAATTTGACATAGAAGAACAATAAAAAGTGTACACCGAGCAACTTTCAAGGTCCGAAGTTGCTCAACTCTATCTATGAAGGAGCTTTTAAAGGTTTTTGTGCATTTGTCATTGAAAGGTGGTGTTTTGGAATCGAAATAATCTAGGAAGCGTATACTCATAAATTTTGACATAGAAAAACAATAAAAAGTGTACAACGAGCAACTTTCATGGTCCGAAGTTGCTCAACTCTATCTATGGAGGAGCTTTTAACGGTTTTTGTCCATTTGGCATAGAAATGTGGTGATCTGGCATCGAAATAATCTAGGAAGCTTATAATTGTAAAATTAGACATAGAAGAACAATAAAAAGTGTACACCGAGCAACTTCCATGGTCCGAAGTTGCACAACTCTATCTATGGATGAGCTTTCAACGGTTTTTATCCATTTTTCATAGAAAGTTGGTGTTTTGACATCGAAATAATCGAGGAATATTATACTCGTAAATTTGACATAGAAGAACAATAAAAAGTGTACACCGAGCAACTTTCATGGTCCGAAGTTGTCAACTCTATCTATGGTGGAGAGTTTAGCGGTTTTTGTCCATTTGTCACAGAAAGGTGTTTTTTTGGCATCGAAATAATCTAAGAAGCTTATACTCGTAAAATTTGACATAGAAGAACAATAAAAAGTGTACACCGAGCAACTTTGATGGTCCGAAGTTGCTCAACTCTATCTATGGAGGGTCTTCTAACGATTTTTTTCCATTTGGCATAGATATGTGGTGTTTTGGTATCGAAATAATATAGGAAGCATATACTCGAAAAATTTGACATAGAAGAACAATAAAAAGTGTACACCGAGCAACTATCATAGTTCGAATTTGCTAAACTCTATCTATGGAGGAGCTTTTAACAGTTTTTGTCTATTTGTCGTACAAATGTGGTTTTTTGGCATCGAAATAATCTAGGAAGCTTATACTCGAAAAATTTTGACATAGAAGAACAATAAAAAGTGTACACCGAGCAACTTTGTTGGTCCGAAGTTGCTCAACTCTATCTCTGGAGGAGCTTTTAACGGTTTTTGTCTATTTGGCCTAGATATGTGGTGTCTTGGCATCGAAATAATCTACGAAGCTTATACTCATAAAATTTGACATAGAAGAACAATAAAAAGTGTACACCGACCAACTTTCATGGTCCGAATTTGCTCAACTCTATCTATGGAGGAGATTTTAATGGTTTCTCTCCATTTGTCGTAAAAAGGTTGTTTTTTGGCAACTAAATAATCTGGGAAGCTTATACTCGAAAAATTTGACATAGAAGAACAATAAAAAGTGTACACCGAGCAACTTTGATGGTCCGAAGTTGCTCAACTCTGTCTTCGAAGGAGTTTTTAACGGTTTTTGTCCATTTGGCATAGATATGTGGTGTTTTGGCATCGAAATAATCTACGAAGCTTATACTCGTAAAATTTGACATAGAAGAACAATAAAAAGTGTACACCGAGCAACTTTCATGGTCCGAGTTGCTCAACTATATCTATGGAGGAGCTTTTAACTGTTATTGTCCATTTGTCATAGAAAGGTGGTGTTTTCGCATCGAAATAATCTAGGAAGCTTATACTCGAAAAATTTGACATAGAAGAACAATAAAAAATTTATATCGTGCAACTTTGATAGTTCGAAATTGCTCAACTCTCTCGATGGAGTTGTTTTTAATAGTTTTGCCGAATTTAGACCGATATTGTTCTCTTGACAACAAAACAATTTGCGAAGCGAATACTAGTAATTTTTGACATAAAGAAACAATAAAAATTGCATACCGAGCAACTTTCGTGGTTCGGAATTGCTCAACTCTATCTATGGAGGAGCTTTTAACGGTTTTTATCCATTTGTCATAGAAAGTTGGTGTTTCGGCATTGAAATAATCTAGGAAGCTTATACTCATAAAATTTGACATAGAAGAACAATAAAAAGTCTACACCGAGCAACTTTCAAGGTCCGAAGTTGCTCAACTCTATCTATGGAGGAGCTTTTAACGGTTTTTGTGCATTTGTCATAGAAAGGTGGTGTTTTGGCATCGAAATAATCTAGGAAGCTTATACTCGTAAATTGTGACATAGAAGAACAATAAAAAGTGTACATCGAGCAACTTTGATGGTCCGAAGTTGCTCAACTCTATCTATGGAGGAGTTTTTAACTGTTATTGTCCATTTTTCATAGAAAGGTGGTGTTTTGGCATCGAAATAATCTAGGAAGCTTATACTCAAAAAATTTGACATAGAAGAACAATAAAAAGTGTATATTGTGCAACTTTGATAGTTCGAAATTGCTCAACTATTTCGATGGATTTGTTTTTAATAGTTTTGCCGAATTTAGACCGATATTGTTCTCTTGACAGCAAAACAATTTGCGATGCGAATACTAGTAATTTTGGACGTAAAGAAACAATAAAAAGGGCATACCGAGCCACTTTCGTGGTTCGAAATTGCTCAACTCTATCTATGGAGTAGCTTTTACCGATTTTTATCTATTTGTCATAGAAAGTTGGTGTTTCGGCATCGAAATAATCTAGGAAGCTTATACTCGTAAAATTTGACATAGAAGAATAATAAAAAGTGTACACCAAGCAACTTTCAAGGTCTGAAGTTGCTCAACTCTATCTATGGAGGAGCTTTTAACGATTTTTGTGCATTTGTCTTTGAAAGGTGGTGTTTTGGCATCGAAATAAACTAGGAAGCTTATGCTCGTAAATTTTGACATAGAAGAAAAATAAAAAGTGTACACCGAGCAACTTTGATGGTCCGAAGTTGCTCAACTCTATCTATGGAGGAGCTTTTAACGGTTTTTGTCCATTTGGCATAGAAATGTGGTGATTTGTCATCGAAATAATCTAGGAAGCTTATAATCGTAAAATTTGACATAGAACAACAATAAAAAGTGTACACCGAGAAACTTTGATGGTCCGAAGTTGCTCAACTCTATCTATGAAGGAGATTTTAACGGTTTTTGTCCATTTGGCATAGATAAATGGTGTTTTGGAATTGAAATAATCTAGGAGGCTTATACTCATAAAATTTGACATAGAAGAACCATAAAAAGTGTACACCGAGCATCTTTCAAAGTCCGATGTTGCTCAACTCTATCTATGGGAGAGCTTTCAACGGTTTTTGTCCATTTGCCATAGAAAGGTGGTATTTTGGCATGAAAATAATCTAGGAAGCTTATACTCATAAAATTTGACAAAGAAGAACAATAAAAAGCATACACCGAGCAACTTTCATGGTCTGAAGTTGCTCAACTCTATCTATGGAGGAGCTTTTAACAGTTTTTGTCCATTTGGCATAGAAATGTAGTGTTTTGGCATCGAAATAATCTAGGAAGCTTATACTCGTAAAATTTGACAAAGAAGAACAATAAAAAATGTACACCGAGCAACTTTCGTGGTTCGGAATTGCTCAACTCTATCTATGGAGGAGCTTTTAATGGTTTTTGTCCATTTTTCGTAGAAAGTTGGTGTTTTGGCATGGAAAAAATCTAGAAAGCTTATACTCGTAAAATTTGACATAGAAGAACAATAAAATGTTTACACCGAGCAACTTTGGTGGTCCGAAGTTGCTCAACTCTATCTATGGAGGAGCTTTTAACGGTTTTTGTCCATTTGTCATAGAAAGGTGTTTTGGCATCGAAATAATCTAGGAAGCTTATACTGGAAAAAATTGACATAGAAGAACAATAAAAAGTGTATATCGTACAACTTTGATAGTTCGAAATTGCTCAACTCTTTCGATGGAGTTGTTTTTAATAGTTTTACCGAATTTAGACCGATATTATTCTCTTGACAACAAAACAATTTACGAAGCGAATACTAGTAATTTTGGACATAAAGAAACAATAAGAAGTGCATACCGAGCAACTTTCGTGGTTTGGAATTGCTCAACTCTCGTTACGGAGGAGCTTTTATTGGTTTTCATTATTTGTCGTAGAAATTTGGTGTTTTGTCATCGAAATAATCTAGGAAGTTCTACTCGTAAAATTTGACATAGAAGAACAATAAAATGTATACACCGAGCAACTTTGATGGTCCGAAGTTGATCAACTCTATCTATGGAGGAGCTTTTAACGGTTTTTGTCCATTTTTCATAGCAAGTTGGTGTTTTGGCATCGAAATAATCTAGGAAGCTTATACTCGTAAAATTTGACAGAGAAGAACAATAAAAAGTATACACCGAGCAACTTTTATGGTCCGAAGTTGTCAACTCTGTCTATGAAGGAGCTTTTAACGGTTTTTGTCCATATGTCATAGAAATGTGGTGTTTTGGCATCGAAGTAATCTAGGATGCTTATACACGTAAAATTTGATATAGAAGAACAATAAAAAGTGTACACCGAGCAACTTTGATGGTCCGAAGTTGCTCAACTCTATCTATGAAGGAGCTTTTAACGGTTTTTGTCCATTTGGCATAGATATGTGGTGTTTTGCCATCGAAATAATCTACGAAACTTATACTCTTAAAATTTGACATAGAAGAACAATAAAAAGTGTACACTGAGCAACTTTGATGGTCCGAAGTTGCTCAACTTTGATGGTCCGAAATAATCTAGGGAGCTTATACTCAAAAAAATTGACATAGAAGAACAATAAAAAGTGTATATCGTGCAACTTTGATAGTTCAAAATTGCTCAACTCTCTCGATGGAGTTGTTTTTAACAGTTTTGCCGAATTTAGACCGATTTTGTTCTCTTGACAACAAAACAATTTGCGAAGCGAATACTAGTAATTTTGGACATAAAGAAACAATAAAAAGTGCATACCGAGCAACTTTCGTGGTTCGGAATTGCTCAACTCTATCTATGAAGGAGGTTTTAACGGTTTTTATCCATTTGTCATAAAAAGTTAGTGTTTCGGCATCGAAATAATCTATGAAGCTTATACTCGTAAAATTTGACATAGAAGAACAATAAAAAGTGTACACCGAGCAACTTTCAAGGTCCGAAGTTGCTCAACTCTATCTATGGAGGAGCTTTTAACGGTTTTTGTGCATTTGTCATAGAAAGGTGGTGTTTTGGCATCGAAATAATCCAGGAAGCTTATACTCGTAAATTTTGACATAGAAGAACAATAAAAAGTGTACACCGAGCAACTTTCATGGTCCGAAGTTGCTCAACTCTATCTATGGAGGAGTTTTTAACGGTTTTTGTCCATTTGGCATGGAAATAATCTAGGAAGCTTATAATCGTAAAATTTGACATAGAACAACACTAAAAATGTACACCGAGCAACTTTGATGGTCTGAAGTTGCTCAACTCTTTTTATGAAGGAGATTTTAACGGTTTTTGTCCATTTGGCATATATACGTGGTGTTTTGGAATTGAAATAATCTAGGAGGCTTATACTCATAAAATTTTAAAAGAAGAACCATAAAACGTGTATACCGAACAACTTTCAAGGTCCGAAGTTGCTCAACTCTATCTATGGGGGATCTTTTAACGGTTTTTGTCCGTTTGGCATAGAAATGTGGTGTTTTTGCATGAAAATAATCTAGAAAGCTTATACTCGTAAAATTTAACATAGAAGAACAATAAAACGTGTACACCGAGCAATCTTCATGGTCCGAAGTTGCTCAACTCTATCTATGAAGGAGTTTTTAATGGTTTTTGTCCATTTGGCATAGAAATGTGGTGTTTTGGCATGAAAATAATCTAGAAAGCTTGTGAAACCCCGACTCCAAAACGTTTGGAATTTTTGAGTTTTTCACAAAGGGGAAAAACTGGACAAGGCGCATCAGGGGGCGCCTAGGCGCTGCGCCTAGTCTAGTGGGAGGCTAGAAATGAAGAACACCAGAAGAAGCTGGGGCGCCTAGGCGGCCGAGCAGCACGCCTAGGCGGTGTGCGCCTAGGTGTGTGCAATGGTGCTCCCAGGGGCGCCTAATCCAGCAGAAGTGCATTCAAGAAGAGAGTCCAGGAAATGAGGTACTGGACTGGGCGCACCACGCCTAGGCGTGAAAGCCCTGCACGCCCAGGATGGCGCTCAGGGCAGCGCCTGAAGGACGTTAAGTAGAGGCCAGGGCGCCTAGGCGCAACCCGATTTCTTCAAAAGGCTTCCGCGAGCCAGTTATGAGATTTCTGAATTTTGTTTCAGTTCTAGAGAGAGAGTGAGAGACGATTCTAGAGAGAGAAGATCATTTGAGGTGATTCTGGAGATTTGAGCTTAGTTTTGGAGATTTGGAAAGGATTCAAGGAAGATTCAAGCCTTGGAGGTAAGTTTCTTCACTTTTCTATTTCTAGGGTTTTGAGTAGATCTTGTTAGTTTCATTTAGAGTTGATTCCTAAGGTTTATATATGTTAATCCTAGGGTGATTTTGGATGTTTATGTAGATTGGTTTGTGTGTTGGAGTTGAGTTGAACTTGGAGTGAGTTTGGAGGATATTGGAAGGAATTTCTAGAGAGAGAAGTAAGTGATTTCGACTTTATTGATTTACTTGATGTTCATATGAGTTGTGGTTGATATATTGATGCGTGTAAGGGTTCGATTTCATCACATTGTAGGTTTGGGCAAACCGAAACCCTAGGGACGAAATTTGGGAATTTGTGGTAAATTGCTCGACACGAGGTAGGGGATTTCCAACCATTCTTTCTATCGTTTGTTTTCGATATTTAAGAGCGTTTTGATTCTTCATTGGTCGTTTTATTTGTGTTTCCGCCTTAATTGCTCCTAAGGGGAAACGAACCCTAATTGTGATTCTTGTTGATTCTTGATGTTGCATGACCCGAGTGTGTGTGTTCCATCTCCTATGGACACGATGTGATTTCCGTTCATGCATCATGGTAGTTATGTATATATATGTAGGTTGTTCATATATATATCTATTCAGCATGTCATGACATAATGCATTAGAGTTGCATGGCGGACCGGGTATGGACTCGGGGCTCCTTAGGTTTCTTGAAAGCTACTTGGAGGGATGACAAGGTGATGAGAGTTACCACTGAGTCATGTGAACTCCAAGTAGGATAACGCACTAGAGGTATGGTTCATGAGGGACTTGCCTGGAGTGGTGCGGGCGTGGTAGAGTCACGCAACCGGGTAATCCAAGAGCGTTTGATGTTGGGGAGCTTGCTCCTGTTCAATAGCCATGGTTAGCGACCATGATATTGATGAGTTGATTTAGTGAGCTTGCTCATGTTCGATATTACATGGAACGAGCCATGGTATCGATGAGGTTGCTCATTGAGGGGATTGCCCGGGTTGATGTTCTTTGTGATTGTTGAGTTTATGTGCATGTGGTAGGTTTCATATTGTTGCATAGCCTATTGTTTCCGATTCGGCCTTATACTTATGTTACTCATACCCTAGTGAGCTTTTTGCTCACCCTTTACTTTCATTCCTTCCCACAGGTGATACTGGTACAGGTACAGGTACTAGTGGAGTGGATCAGTGAGAGCGGGATGTGACATGGATGGCCCTGGGTAGGATGTGGGTGCTAGAGAGATACTCTAAGCACGTATTTTGTATATGATGTGTTGATGTTTATTCATGATATTCTTATAACCATTTGGCACCAGAGGGTGTATGCATGATGTATGCTGATTTGATTGTGTGGTTATATGATATTATGAATCTGATGATTTGATTATTACTATCAGTTTGTGCATGCTGGTAGTGGATGGCCTGAGGCCCCTAGGATCAGGATTGCATGTGATTGAGGCCTGAGGCCTGGCTAGGTTGCTACTGTGATGGATTGTATGTTTGCGGCGCATTTTTTGATGCAGGCGGGGACTCTCCGACATACATGGAGATGCCGCCGGATTTCCGGTCTGCCGGATGATCGCACTAGTGGCCTAGGACGGTGCCGGAGGGCACCAGTGGCGTGCCCGGATGGGGGCGTCACAAAGCTTATACTCGTAAAATTTAACATAGAAGAACAATAAAAAGTGTACACCGAGCAACTTTCATGGTCCGAAGTTGCTCAACTTTATCTATGGAGGAGCTTTTAACGGTTTTTGTCCATTTGTCATAGAAAAGTGGTGTTTTCGCATCGAAATAATCTAGAAAGCTTATACTCGAAAAATTTGACATAGAAGAACAATAAAAAGTGTATATAGTGCAACTTTGATAGTTCGAAATTCCTCAACTCTCTCAATGGAGTTGTTTTTAATAGTTTTGCGAATTTACACCAATATTGTTCTCTTGACAACAAAACAAATTACGAAGCGAATACTAGTAATTTTGGACATAAAGAAACAATAAAAAGTGCATACCGAGAAACTTTCGTGGTTCGGAATTGCTCAACTCTCCTTATGGAGGAGCTTTTATTGGTTTTCATTATTTGTCGTACAAAGTTGGTGTTTTGGCATCGAAATAATCTAGGAAGTTATACTCGTAAAATTTGACATTGAAGAACAATAAAATGTGTACACCGAGCAACTTTCAAGGTCAGAAGTTGCTCAACTCTATCTATGGAGGAGCCTTTAACGGTTTTTGTCCATTTTTCATAGAAAGTTGGTGTTTTGGCATCGAATTAATCTAGGAAGCTTATACTTATAAACATTGACATAGAAGAACAATAAAAATTGTACACTGAGCAACTTTCATGCTCTGAAGTTGTCAATTCTATCTATGAAGCAGCTTTTAACGGTTTTTGTCCATATGTCATAGAAATGTGGTGTTTTGGCATCGAAGTAATCTAGAATGCTTATACACGTAAAATTTGACATAGAAGAACGATAAAAAGTGTACACCGAGCAACTTTCATGGTCCGAAGTTGCTCAACTCTATCTATGAAGGAAATTTTATCGGTTTTTGTCCATTTAGCATAGAAAGTTCGTGTTTTGGAATCGAAATAATCTAGGAAGTTATACTCGTAAAATTTGACATAGAAGAACAATAAAAAGTGTACACCGAGCAACTTTCATGGTCCGAAGTTGTCAACTCTATCTATGGTGGAGCGTTTAGCGGTTTTTGTCCATTTGTCACAGAAAGGTGTTTTTTTGGCATCGAAATAATCTAGGAAGCTTATACTCGTAAAATTTGACATAGAAGAACAATAAAAAGTGTACACCGAGCAACTTTGATGGTCCGAAGTTACTCAACTCTATCTATGGGGGAGCTTTTAACGGTTTTTATCCATTTGGCATAGATATGTGGTGTTTTGGCATCGAAATAATCTACGTAGCTTATACTCGTAAAATTTAACATAGAAGAACAATAAAAAGTGTACACCGAGCAACTTTTATGGCCCGAATTTGCTCAACTCTATCTATGAAGGAGCTTTTAACGGTTTTTGTCCATTTGTCGTACAAAGGTGGTTTTTTAGCATCGAAATAATCTAGGAAGCTTATACTCGAAAAATTTGACATATAAGAACAATAAAAAGTGTACACCGAGCAACTTTCATGGTCCGAATTTGCTCAACTCAATCTATGAAGGAGCTTTTAACGGTTTTTGTCCATTTGGCATAGATATGTTGTGTTTTGGCATCAAAATAATCTACGAAGCTTATACTCGTAAAATTTGACATAGAAGAACAATAAAAAGTGTGCACCGAGCAACTTTCGTGGTCCGAAGTTGCTCAACTCTATCTATGGAGGAGCTTTAAACTGTTATTGTCCATTTGTCCTAGAAAGGTGGTGTTTTGGCATCGAAATAATCTAGGAAGATGATACTCGAAAAATTTAACATAGAAGAACAATAAAAAGTATATATCGTGCAACTTTGATAGTTCGAAATTGCTCAACTCTCTCGATGGAGTTGTTTTTAATAGTTTTGCCGAATTTAGAACGATATTGTTCTCTTGACAACAGAACAATTTGCGAAGCGAATACTAGTAATTTTGGACATAAAGAAACAATAAAAAGTGCACACCGAGCAACTTTCGTGGTTCGGAATTGTTCAACTCTATCTATGGAGGAGCATTTAACGGTTTTTGTCCATTTGTCATAGAAAGTTGGTGTTTCGGCATCGAAATAATCTAGGAATCTTATACTCGTAAAATTTGACATAAAAGAACAATAAAAATTGTACACCGAGCAACTTTCATGGTCCGAAGTTGCTCAACTTTATCTATGAAGGAGCTTTTAACGGTTTTTGTCCATTTGGCATAGAAATGTGGTGTTTTGGCATTGAAATAATCTAGAAAGCTTATACTCATAAAATTTGACATAGAAGAACAATAAAAAGTGTACACCGAGCAACTTTGATGGTCCAAAGTTGCACAACTCTATCTATGAAGGAACTTTTAACGGTTTTTGTCCATTTGGCATAGAAAATTGGTGTTTTGGAATCGAAATAATCTAGGAAGCTTATACTAGTAAAATTTGACATAGAAGAAGAATAAAAAGTGTACACCGAGCAACTTTCATGGTCCGAAGTTGCTCAACTCTATCTATGGATGAGCTTTTAACGGTTTTTGTCCATTTTTCATAGAAAGTTGGTGTTCGGCATCGAAATAATCTAGAAATATTATACTCGTAAATTTGACATAGAAGAACAATAAAAAGTGTACACCGAGCAACTTTGATGTTCGAAGTTGCTCAACTCTATCTATGGAGGAGCTTTTAACGGTTTTTGTATATTTGGCATCGAAATAATCTATAAAGCTTATAATCGTAAAATTTGCAATAGAACAACAATAAAAAGTGTACACCGAGCAACATTGATGGTCCGAAGTTGCTCAACTCTATCTATGGACGAGCTTTTAACTGTTATTGTCCATTTGTCCTAGAAAGATGGTGTTTTGGCATCGAAATAATCTAGGAAGCATATACTCGAAAAATTTGACATAGAAAAACAATAAAAAGTATATATCGTGCAAATTTGATAGTTCGAAATTGCTCAACTCTCTCGATGGAGTTGTTTTTAATAGTTTTGCCGAATTTAGACCGATATTGTTCTCTTGACAACAAAACAATTTGCGAAGCGAATACTAGTAATTTTGCACATAAAGAAACAATAAAAAGTGCATACCGAGCAACTTTCGTGGTTCGGAATTCCTCAACTCTATCTATGGAGGAGCTTTTAACGGTTTTTGTCCATTTGTCATAGAAAGTTGGTGTTTCGGAATCGAAATAATCTAGGAAGATTATACTCGTAAAATTTGACATAAAAGAACAATAAAAAATGTACACCGAGCAACTTTCATGGTCCGAAGTTGCTCAACTCTATCTATGTAGAAGCTTTTAACGGTTTTTGTCCATTTGGCATAGAAATGTGGTGTTTTGGCATGGAAATAATCTAGAAAGCTTATACTCGTAAAATTTAACATAGAAGAACAATAAAAAGTGTACACCGAGCAACTTTGATGGTCCGAAGTTGCACAACTCTATCTATGAAGGAACTTTTAACGGTTTTTGTCCATTTGGCATAGAAAATTGGTGTTTTGGAATCGAAATAATCTAGGAAGTTATACTAGTAAAATTTGACATAGAAGAAGAATAAAAAGTGTACACCGAGCAACTTTCATGGTCCGAAGTTGCTCAACTCTATCTATGGATGAACGTTTAACGGTTTTTGTCCATTTTTCATAGAAAGTTGGTGTTCGGCATCGAAATAATCAAGGAATATTATACTCGTAAATTTGACATAGAAGAACAATAAAAAGTGTACACCGAGAAACTTTGATGGTCCGAAGTTGTCAACTCTATCTATGGTGGAGCGTTTAGCGATTTTTGTCCATTTGTCACAAAAAGGTGTTTTTTTTGCATCGAAATAATCTAGGAGGCTTATACTCGTAAAATTTGACATAGAAGAACAATAAAAAGTGTATACCGAGCAACTTTCATGGTTCGAAGTTGCTCAACTCTATCTATGGAGGAGCTTTTAACGATTTTTGTCATTTTTTCGTACAACGGTGGTTTTTTGGCATTGAAATAATCTACGAAGCTTATACTCGTAAAATTTGACATAGAAGAACACTAAAAAGTGTACACCGAGCAACTTTGATGGTCCGAAGTTGTCAACTCTATCTATGGTGGAGCGTTTAGCGGTTTTTGGCCATTTGTCACAGAAAGTCGTTTTTTTTGCAACGAAATAATCTAGGAAGCTTATACTCGAAACATTTGACATAGAAGAACAATAAAAAGTGTATACCGAGCAACTTTGATGGTCCGAAGTTATCAACTCTATCTATGGTGGAGCGTTTAGCGGTTTTTGTCCATTTGTCACAGAAAGGTGTTTTTTTTGCATCGAAATAATCTAGGAAGCTTATACTCGTAAAATTTGACATAGAAGACAATAAAAAGTGTACACCGAGCAACTTTCATGGTCCGAAGTTGCTCAACTCTATCTATGGAGGAGCTTTTAACGGTTTTTGTCAATTTTTCGTACAAAGGTGGTTTTTTGGCATCGAAATAATCTAGGAAGCTTATACTCGTAAAATTTGACATAGAAGAACAATAAAAAGTGTACACCGAGCAACTTTCATGGTCCGAATTTGCTCAACTCTATCTATGGTGGAGCTTTGAACGGTTTTTGTCCATCTGTCGTAAAAATGTGGTTTTTTGGCAACGAAATAATCTAGGAAGCTTATACTCGAAAAATTTGACATAGAAGAACAATAAAAAGTGTACACCGAGCAATTTTGATGGTCCCAAGTTGCTCAACTCTATCTATGGAGGAGATTTTAACGGTTTTTGTCCATTTGGCATAGATATGTGGTGTTTTGGCATCGAAATAATCTACGAAGCTTATACTCGTAAAATTTGACATAGAAGAACAATAAAAAGTGTACACCGAGCAACTTTCATGGTCCGAATTTGCTCAACTCTATCTATGAAGGAGCTTTTAACAGTTTTTGTCCATTTGTCGTACAAAGGTGGTTTTTTAGCATCGAAATAATCTAGGAAGCTTATACTCGAAAAAGTTGACATATAAGAACAAAAAAAAGTGTACACCGAGCAACTTTCATGGTCCGAATTTGCTCAACTCAATCTATGAAGGAGCTTTTAACGGTTTTTGTCCATTTGGCATAAATATGTGGTGTTTTGGCATCAAAATAATCTACGAAGCTTATACTCGTAAAATTTGACATAGAAGAACAATAAAAAGTGTACACCGAGCAACTTTCATGGTCCGAAGTTGCTCAACTCTATCTATGGAGGAGCTTTTAACTGTTATTGTCCATTTTTCCTAGGAAGGTGGTGTTTTGGCATCGAAATAATCTTGGAAGCTTATACTCGAAAAATTTAACATAGAAGAACAATAAAAAGTATATATCGTGCAATTTTGATAGTTCGAAATTGCTCAACTCTCTCGATGGAGTTGCTTTTAATAGTTTTGCCGAATTTAGACCGATATTGTTCTGTTGACAACAAAACAATTTGCGAAGCGAATACTAGTAATTTTAGACATAAAGAAACAATAAAAAGTGCACACCGAGCAACTTTCGTGGTTCGGAATTGCTCAACTCTATCTATGGAGGAGCTTTTAACAGTTTTTGTCCATTTGTCATAGAAAGTTGGTGTTTCGGCATCGAAATAATCTAGGAAGCTTATACTCGTAAAATTTGACATAAAAGAACAATAAATATGTACACCGAGCAATTTTCATGGTCCGAAGTTGCTCAACTCTATCTATGGAGGAGTTTTTAACGGTTTTTGTCCGTTTGGCGTAGAAATGTGGTGTTTTGGCATTGAAATGATCTAGAAAGCTTATACTCATAAAATTTGACATAGAAGAACAATAAAAAGTGTACACCGAGCAACTTTGATGGTCCGAAGTTGCACAACTCTATCTATGAAGGAACTTTTAACGGTTTTTGTCCATTTGGCATAGAAAATTGGTGTTTTGGAATCGAAATAATCTAGGAAGTTATACTAGTAAAATTTGTCATAGAAGAAGATTAAAAAGTGTACACCGAGCAACTTTCATGGTCCGAAGTTGCTCAACTCTATCTATGGATGAGCTTTTAATGGTTTTTGTCCATTTTTCATAGAAAGTTGGTGTTCGACATCGAAATAATCTAGGAATATTATACTCGTAAATTTGACATAGAAGAACAATAAAAAGTGTACACCGAGCAACTTTGATGGTCCGAAGTTGCTCAACTCTATCTATGGAGGAGCTTTTAACGGTTTTTGTCTATTTGGCATAGAAATGTTGTGATTTGGCATCGAAATAATCTATAAAGCTTATAATCATAAAATTTGCAATAGAACAACAATAAAAAGTGTACACCGAGCAACATTGATGCTCCGAAGTTGCTCAACTCTATCTATGGAGGAGCTTTTAACTGTTATTGTCCATTAGTCCTAGAAAGTTGGTGTTTTGGCATCAAAATAATCTAGGAAGCTTATACTCGAACATTTGACATAGAAGAAGAATAAAAAGTATATATCGTGCAACTTTGATAGTTGGAAATTGCTCAACTCTCCCGATGGAGTTGTTTTTAATAGTTTAGCCGAATTTAGACAGATATTGTTCTCCTGACAACAAAACAATTTGCGAAGCAAATACTAGTAATTTTGGACATAAAGAAACAATAAAAAGTGCATACCGAGGAACTTTCGTGGTTCGAAATTGCTCAACTCTATCTATGGAGGAGCTTTTAACGGTTTTTGTCCATTTGTCATAGAAAGTTGGTGTTTCGGCATCGAAATAATCTAGGAAGCTTATACTCGTAAAATTTGACATAAAAGAACAATAAAAAATGTACACCGAGCAACTTTCATGGTCCGAAGTTGCTCAACTCTATCTATGGAGGAGCTTTTAACGGTTTTTGTCCATTTGGCATAGAAATGTGGTGTTTTGGCATGGAAATAATCTAGAAAGCTTATACTCGTAAAATTTGACATAGAAGAATAATAAAAAGTGAACACCGAGCAACTTTGATGGTCCGAAGTTGCACAACTCTATCTATGAAGGAACTTTTAACGGTTTTTGTCCATTTGGCATAGAAAATTGGTGTTTTGGAATCGAAATAATCTAGGAAGTTATACTAGTAAAATTTGACATAGAAGAAGAATAAAAAGTGTACACCGAGCAACTTTCATGGTCCGAAGTTGCTCAACTCTATCAATGGATGAGCTTTTAACGGTTTTTGTCCATTTTTCATAGAAAGTTGGTGTTCGGCATCGAAATAATCTAGGAATATTATACTCGTAAATTTGACATAGAAGAACAATAAAAAGTGTACATCGAGCAACTTTGATGGTCCGAAGTTGTCAACTCTATCTATGGTGGAGCGTTTAGCGGTTTTTGTCCATTTGTCACAAAAAGGTGTTTTTTTTGCATCGAAATAATGTAGGAAGCTTATACTCGTAAAATTTGACATAGAAGAACACTAAAAAGTGTACACCGAGCAACTTTCATGGTCCGAAGTTGCTCAACTCTATCTATGGAGGAGCTTTTAACGGTTTTTGTCAATTTTTCGTACAAAGGTGGTTTTTTGGCATCGAAATAATCGAGGAAGCTTATACTAGTAAAATTTGACATAGAAGAAGAATAAAAAGTGTACATCGAGCAACTTTCATGGTCCGAAGTTGCTCAACTCTATCAATGGATGAGCTTTTAACGGTTTTTGTCCATTTTTCATAGAAAGTTGGTGTTCGGCATCGAAATAATCTAGGAATATTATACTCGTAAATTTGACATAGAAGAACAATAAAAAGTGTACACCGAGCAACTTTGATGGTCTGAAGTTGTCAACTCTATCTATGGTGGAGCGTTTAGCGGTTTTTGTCCATTTGTCACAAAAAGGTGTTTTTTTGCATCGAAATAATGTAGGAAGCTTATACTCGTAAAATTTGACATAGAAGAACAATAAAAAGTGTACACCGAGCAACTTTCATGGTCCGAAGTTGCTCAACTCTATCTATGGAGGAGCTTTTAACGGTTTTTGTCAATTTTTCGTACAAAGGTGGTTTTTTGGCATTGAAATAATCTAGGAAGCTTATACTCGTAAACTTTGACATAGAAGAACAATAAAAAGTGTACACCGAGCAACTTTCATTGTCCGAAGTTGCTCAACTCTATCTATGGAGGAACTTTTAACGGTTTTTGTCAATGTTTCGTACAAAGGTGGTTTTTTGGCATCGAAATAATCTACGAAGCTTATACTCGTAAAATTTGACATAGAAGAACACTAAAAAGTGTACACCGAGCAACTTTAATGGTCCGAAGTTGCTCAACTCTATCTATGGAGGAGGTTTTAACGGTTTTTGTCAATTTTTCGTACAAAGGTGGTTTTTTGGCATCGAAATAATCTACGAAGCTTATACTCGTAAAATTTGACATAGCAGAACAATAAAAAGTGTACACCGAGCAACTTTCATAGTCCGAAGTTGCTCAACTCTATCCATGGAGGAGCTTTTAACGGTTTTTGTCAATTTTTTGTACAAAGGTGGTTTTTTGGCATCGAAATAATCTAGGAAGCTTATACTCGTAAAATTTGACATAGAAGAACAATAAAAAGTGTACACCGAGCAACTTTCATCGTCCGAATTTGCTCAACTATCTCGATGGAGTTGTTTTTAATAGTTTTGCCGAATTTAGACCGAGATTGTTCTCTTGACAACAAAACAAGTTGCGAAGCGAATACTAGTAATTTTAGACATAAAGAAACAATAAAAAGTGCACACCGAGCAACTTTCGTGGTTCGGAATTGCTCAACTCTATCTATGGAGGAGCTTTTAACGGTTTTTGTCCATTTGTCATAGAAAGTTGGTGTTTCGGCATCGAAATAATCTAGGAAGCTTATACTCGTAAAATTTGACATAAAAGAACAATAAAAAATGTACACCGAGCAATTTTCATGGTCCGAAGTTGCACAACTCTATCTATGAAGGAACTTTTAACGGTTTTTGTCCATTTGGCATAGAAAATTGGTGTTTTGGAATCGAAATAATCTGGGAAGTTATACTAGTAAAATTTGACATAAAAAAACACTAAAAAGTGTACACCGAGCAACTTTGATGGTCCGAAGTTGTCAACTCTATCTATGGTGGAGCGTTTAGCGGTTTTTGTCCATTTTTCACAGAAAGGTGTTTTTTTTGCATCGAAATAATCTAGGAAGCGTATACTCGTAAAATTTTACATAGAAGAACAATAAAAAGTATACACCGAGCAACTTTCATGGTCCGAAGTTGCTCAACTCTATCTATGGAGGAGCTTTTAACGGTTTTTGTCAATTTTTCGTACAAAGGTGTTATTTTGGCATCGAAATAATCTAGGAAGCTTATACTCGTAAAATTTGACATAGAAGAACAATAAAAAGTGTACACCGAGCAACTTTCATGGTCCGAATTTGCTCAACTCTATCTATGGTGGAGCTTTTAACGGTTTTTGTCCATTTGTCGTAAAAATGTGGTTTTTTGGCAACGAAATAATCTAGGAAGCTTATACTCGAAAAATTTGACATAGAAGAACAATAAAAAGTGTACACCGAGCAACTTTGATGGTCCCAAGTTGCTCAACTCTATCTATGGAGGAGATTTTAACGATTTTTGTCCATTTGGCATAGATATGTGGTGTTTTGGCATCGAAATAATCTAGGAAGCTTATACTCGTAAAATTTGACATAGAAGAACAATAAAAAGTGTACACCGAGCAACTTTCATGGTCCGAATTTGCTCAACTCTATCTATGAAGGAGCTTTTAACGGTTTTTGTCCATTTGTCGTACAAAGGTGGTTTTTTAGCATCAAAATAATCTAGGAAGCTTATACTCGAAAAATTTGACATAGAAGAACAATAAAAAGTGTACACCGAGCAACTTTCATGGTCCGAATTTGCTCAACTCAATCTATGAAGGAGCTTTTAACGGTTTTTGTCCATTTGGCATAGATATGTGGTGTTTTGGCATCAAAATAATCTACGAAGCTTATACTCGTAAAATTTGACATAGAAGAACAATAAAAAGTGTACACCGAGCAACTTTCGTTGCCCGAAGTTGCTCAACTCTATCTATGGAGGAGCTTTTAACTGTTATTGTCCATTTGTCCTAGAAAGGTGGTGTTTTGGCATCGAAATAATTTAGGAAGCTTATACTCGAAAAATTTAACATAGAAGAACAATAAAAAGTATATATCGTGCAACTTTGATAGTTCGAAATTGCTCAACTCTCTCGATGGAGTTGTTTTTAATAGTTTTGCCGAATTTAGACCGATATTGTTCTCTTGACAACAAAACAATTTGCGAAGTAAATACTAGTAATTTTGGACATAAAGGAACAATAAAAAGTGCACACCGAGCAACTTTCGTGGTTCGGAATTGCTCAACTCTATCTATGGAGGAGCTTTTAACGGTTTTTGTCCATTTTTCATAGAAAGTTGGTGTTTCGGCATCGAAATAATGTAGGAAGCTTATACTCGTAAAATTTGACATAAAAGAACAATAAAAAATGTACACCGAGCAACTTTCATGGTCCGAAGTTGCTCAACTCTATCTATGGAGAAGCTTTTAACGGTTTTTGTCCATTTGGCATAGAAATATGGTGTTTTGGCATGGAAATAATCTAGAAAGCTTATACTCATAAAATTTGAAATAGAAGAACAATAAAAAGTGTACACCGAGCAACTTTGATGGTCCGAAGTTGCACAACTCTATCTATGAAGGAACCTTTAACGGTTTTTGTCCATTTGGCATAGAAAAATGGTGTTTTGGAATCGAAATAATCTAGGAAGTTATACTAGTAAAATTTGACATAGAAGAAGAATAAAAAGTGTACACCGAGCAACTTTCATGGTCCGAAGTTGCTCAACTCTATCTATGGATGAGCTTTTAATGGTTTTTGTCTATTTTTCATAGAAAGTTGGTGTTCGGCATCGAAATAATCTAGGAATATTATACTCGTAAATTTGACATAGAAGAATAAAAAGTGTACACCGAGCAACTTTGATGGTCCGAAGTTGCTCAACTCTATCTATGGAGGAGATTTTAACGGTTTTTGTCTATTTGGCATAGAAATGTTATGATTTGGCATCGAAATAATCTATAAAGCTTATAATCGTAAAATTTGCAATAGAACAACAATAAAAAGTGTACACCGAGCAACATTGATGGTCCGAAGTTGCTCAACTCTATCTATGGAGGAGCTTTTAACTGTTATTGTCCATTTGTCCTAGAAAGGTGGTGTTTTGGCATCGAAATAATCTAGGAAGCTTATACTCGAACATTTGACATAGAAGAACAATAAAAAGTATATATCGTGCAACTTTAATAGTTCGAAATTGCTCAACTCTCCCGATGGAGTTGTTTTTAATAGTTTTGCCGAATTTAGACTGATATTGTTCTCTTGACAACAAAAAATTTTGCGAAGCAAATACTTGTAATTGTGGACATAAAGAAACAATAAAAAGTGCATACCGAGCAACTTTCGTGGTTCGGAATTCCTCAACTCTATCTATAGAGGAGCTTTTAACGGTTTTTGTCCATTTTTCATAGAAAGTTGGTGTTTCGGCATCGAAATAATCTAGGAAGCTTATACTCGTAAAATTTGACCTAAAAGAACAATAAAAAATGTACACCGAGCAACTTTCATGGTCCGAAGTTGCTCAACTCTATCTATAGAGGAGCTTTTAACGGTTTTTGTCCATTTGGCATAGAAATGTGGTGTTTTGGCATGGAAATAATCTAGAAAGCTTATACTCGTAAAATTTGACATAGAAGAATAATAAAAAGTGTACACCGAGCAACTTTGATGGTCCGAAGTTGCACAACTCTATCTATGAAGGAACTTTTAACGGTTTTTCTCCAGTTGGCATAGAAAATTGGTGTTTTGGAATCGAAATAATCTAGGAAGTTATACTAGTAAAATTTGACATAGAAGAACAATAAAAAGTGTACACCGAGCAACTTTGATGGTCCGAAGTTGTCAACTCTATCTATGGTGGAGCGTTTAGCGGTTTTTGTCCATTTGTCACAAAAAGGTCTTTTTTTGCATCGAAATAATGTAGGAAGCTTATACTCGTAAAATTTGACATAGAAGAACACTAAAAAGTGTACACCGAGCAACTTTGATGGTCCGAAGTTGCTCAACTCTATCTATGGAGGAGCTTTTAACGGTTTTTATCAATTTTTCGTACAAAGGTAGTTTTTTGGCATCGAAATAATCTAGGAAGCTTATACTGGTAAAATTTGACATAGAAGAACAATAAAAAGTGAACACCGAGCAACTTCCATTGTCCGAAGTTGCTCAACTCTATCTATGAAGGAGCTTTTAACGGTTTTTGTCAATTTTTCATACAAAGGTGGTTTTTTGGCATCGAAATAATCTACGAAGCTTATACTCGTAAAATTTGACATAGAAGAACACTAAAAAGTGTACACCGTGCAACTTTGATGGTCCGAAGTTGTCAACTCTATCTATGGTAGAGCGTCTGGCGGTTTTTGTCCATTTGTCACAGAAAGGTTTTTTTTTGCATCGAAATAATCTAGGAAGCTTATACTCGTAAAATTTCACATAGAAGAACAATAAAAAGTGTACACCGAGCAACTTTGATGGCTCGAAGTTGCTCAACTCTATCTATGGAGGAGCTTTTAACGGTTTTTGTCCATTTATCATAGATATGTGGTGTTTTGGCATCGAAATAATCTACGAAGCTTATACTCGTAAAATTTGACATTGAAGAACAATAAAAAGTGTACACCGAGCAACTTTCATGGTCCGAAGTTGCTCAACTCTATCTATGGAGGAGCTTTCAACTGTTATTGCCCATTTGTCATAGAAATGTGGTGTTTTGGCATGGAAATAATCTAGAAAGCTTATACTCGTAAAATTTGACATAGAAGAACAATAAAAAGTGTACACCGAGCAATTTTGATGGTCCGAAGTTGCACAACTCTATCTATGAAGGAACTTTTAACGGTTTTTGTCCATTTGGCATAGAAAATTGGTTTTTTGGAATCGAAATAATCTAGGAAGTTATACTAGTAAAATTTGACATAGAAGAAGAATAAAAAGTGTACACCGAGCAACTTTCATGGTCCGAAGTTGCTCAACTCTATCTATGGATGAGCTTTTAACGGTTTTTGTCCATTTTTCATAGAAAGTTGGTGTTCGGCATCAAAATAATCTAGGAATATTATACTCGTAAATTTGACATAGAAGAACAATAAAAAGTGTACACCGAGCAACTTTGATGGTCCGAAGTTACTCCACTCTATCTATGGAGGAGCTTTTAACGGTTTTTGTCCATTTTTCATAGAAAGTTGGTGTTCGGCATCGAAATAATCTACGAAGCTTATACTCGTAAAATTTGACATAGAAGAACAATAAAAAGTGTACACCGAGCAACTTTCATGGTCCGAATTTGCTCAACTCTATCTATGAAGGAGCTTTTAACGGTTTTTGTCCATTTGTCGTACAAAGGTGGTTTTTTAGCATCAAAATAATCTAGGAAGCTTATACTCGAAAAATTTGACATAGAAGAACAATAAAAAGTGTACACCGAGCAACTTTCATGGTCCGAATTTGCTCAACTCAATCTATGAAGGAGCTTTTAACGGTTTTTGTCCATTTGGCATAGATATGTGGTGTTTTGGCATCAAAATAATCTACGAAGCTTATAATCGTAAAATTTGACATAGAAGAACAATAAAAAGTGTACACCGAGCAACTTTCATGGTCCGAAGTTGCTCAACTCTATCTATGGAGGAGCTTTCAACTGTTATTGCCCATTTGTCATAGAAATGTGGTGTTTTGGCATGGAAATAATCTAGAAAGCTTATACTCGTAAAATTTGACATAGAAGAACAATAAAAAGTGTACACCGAGCAATTTTGATGTTCCGAAGTTGCACAACTCTATCTATGAAGGAACTTTTAACGGTTTTTGTCCATTTGGCATAGAAAATTGGTTTTTTGGAATCGAAATAATCTAGGAAGTTATACTAGTAAAATTTGACATAGAAGAAGGATAAAAAGTGTACACCGAGCAACTTTCATGGTCCGAAGTTGCTCAACTCTATCTATGGATGAGCTTTTAACGGTTTTTGTCCATTTTTCATAGAAAGTTGGTGTTCGGCATCGAAATAATCTAGGAATATTATACTCGTAAATTTGACATAGAAGAACAATAAAAAGTGTACACCGAGCAACTTTGATGGTCCGAAGTTACTCCACTCTATCTATGGAGGAGCTTTTAACGGTTTTTGTCCATTTTTCATAGAAAGTTGGTGTTCGGCATCGAAATAATCTACGAAGCTTATACTCGTAAAATTTGACATAGAAGAACAATAAAAAGTGTACACCGAGCAACTTTCATGGTCCGAATTTGCTCAACTCTATCTATGAAGGAGCTTTTAACGGTTTTTGTCCATTTGTCGTACAAAGGTGGTTTTTTAGCATCAAAATAATCTAGGAAGCTTATACTCGAAAAATTTGACATAGAAGAACAATAAAAAGTGTACACCGAGCAACTTTCATGGTCCGAATTTGCTCAACTCAATCTATGAAGGAGCTTTTAACGGTTTTTGTCCATTTGGCATAGATATGTGGTGTTTTGGCATCAAAATAATCTACGAAGCTTATACTCGTAAAATTTGACATAGAAGAACAATAAAAAGTGTACACCGAGCAACTTTCGTTGCCCGAAGTTGCTCAACTCTATCTATGGAGGAGCTTTTAACTGTTATTGTCCATTTGTCCTAGAAAGGTGGTGTTTTGGCATCGAAATAATTTAGGAAGCTTATACTCGAAAAATTTAACATAGAAGAACAATAAAAAGTATATATCGTGCAACTTTGATAGTTCGAAATTGCTCAATTCTCTCGATGGAGTTGTTTTATTAGTTTTGCCGAATTTAGACCGATATTGTTCTCTTGACAACAAAACAATTTGCGAAGTAAATACTAGTAATTTTGGACATAAAGGAACAATAAAAAGTGCACACCGAGCAACTTTCGTGGTTCGGAATTGCTCAACTCTATCTATGGAGGAGCTTTTAACGGTTTTTGTCCATTTTTCATAGAAAGTTGGTGTTTCGGCATCGAAATAATCTAGGAAGCTTATACTCGTAAAATTTGACATAGAAGAACAATAAAAAGTGTACACCGAGCAACTTTCAAGGTCCGAAGTTGCTCAACTCTATCTATGGAGGAGCTTTTAACGGTTTTTGTCAATTTTTCGTACAAAGGTGGTTTTTTGGCAACAAAATAATCTAGGAAGCTTATACTCGTAAAATTTGACATAGAAGAACAATAAAAAGTTTACACCGAGCAACTTTCATGGTCCGAAGTTGCTCAACTCTATCTATGGAGGAGCTTTTAACGGTTTTTGTCAATTTTTCGTACAAAGGTGTTTTTTTGGCATCGAAATAATCTACGAAGCTTATACTCGTAAAATTTGACATTGAAGAACACTAAAAAGTGTACACCGGGCAACTTTGATGGTCCGAAGTTGTCAACTCTATCTATGGTGGAGCGTTTAGCGGTTTTTGTCCATTTGTCACAGAAAGGTGTTTTTTTTGCATCGAAATAATCTAGGAAGCTTATACTCGTAAAATTTGACATAGAAGAACAATAAAAAGTGTACACCGAGCAACTTTGATGGTTCGAAGTTGCTCAACTCTATCTATGGAGGTGCTTTTAATCGTTTTTGTCCATTTGGCATAGATATGTGGTGTTTTGGCATCGAAAAAATCTACGAAGCTTATACTCGTAAAATTTGACAGTGAAGAACAATAAAAATTGTACACCGAGCAACTTTCATGTTCCGAAGTTGCTCAACTCTATCTATGGAGGAGCTTTTAACTGTTATTGCCCATTTGTCATAGAAATGTGGTGTTTTGACATGGAAATAATCTAGAAAGCTTAGACTCGTAAAATTTGACATAGAAGAACAATAAAAAGTGTACACCGAGCAACTTTGACGATCCGAAGTTGCACAACTCTATCTATGAAGGAACTTTTAACGGTTTTTGTCCGTTTGGCATAGAAAATTGGTGTTTTGGAATCTAAATAATCTAAGAAGTTATACTAGTAAAATTTGACATAGAAGAAGAATAAAAAGTGTACACCGAGCAACTTTCATGGTCCGAAGTTGCTCAACTCTATCTATGGATGAGCTTTTAACGGTTTTTGTCCATTTTTCATAGAAAGTTGGTGTTCGGCATCGAAATAATCTAGGAATATTATACTCGTAAATTTGACATAGAAGAACAATAAAAAGTGTACACCGAGCAACTTTGATGGTCCGAAGTTGCTCAACTCTATCTATGGAGGAGCTTTTAACGGTTTTTGTCCATTTTTCATAGAAAGTTGGTGTTCGGCATCGAAATAATCTAGGAATATTATACTCGTAAATTTGACATAGAAGAACAATAAAAAGTGTACAGCAAGCAACTTTGATGGTCCGAAGTTTTCAACTCTATCTATGGTGGAGCGTTTAGCGGTTTTTGTCCATTTGTCACAAAAAGGTGTTTTTTTTGCATCGAAATAATCTGGGAAGCTTATAGTTGTAAAATTTGACATAGAAGAACAATAAAAAGTGTACACCGAGCAACTTTCAAGGTCCGAAGTTGCTCAACTCTATCTATGGAGGAGCTCTTAACGGTTTTTGTCAATTTTTCGTACAAAGGTGGTTTTTTGGCATCGAAATAATCTAGGAAGCTTATACTCGTAAACTTTGACATAGAAGAACAATAAAAAGTTTACACCGAGCAACTTTCATGGTCCGAAGTTGCTGAACTCTATCTATGGAGGAGCTTTTAACGGTTTTTGTCAATTTTTCGTACAAAGGTGGTTTTTTGGCATCGAAATAATCTACGAAGCTTATAATCGTAAAATTTGACATTGAAGAACACTAAAAAGTGTACACCGAGCAACTTTGATGGTCCGAAGTTGTCAACTCTATCTATGGTGGAGCGTTTAGCGGTTTTTGTCCATTTGTCACAGAAAGGTGTTTTTTTTGCATTGAAATAATCTAGGAAGCTTATACTCGTAAAATTTGACATAGAAGAACAATAAAAAGTGTACACCGAGCAACTTTGATGGTTCGAAGTTGCTCAACTCTATCTATGTAGGAGCTTTTAACGGTTTTTGTCCATTTGGCATAGATATGTGGTGTTTTGGCATCGAAAAAATCTACGAAGCTTATACTCGTAAAATTTGACAGTGAAGAACAATAAAAGGTGTACACCGAGCAACTTTCAAGGTCCGAAGTTGCTCAACTCTATCTATGGAGGAGCTTTTAACTGTTTTTGTCAATTTTTCGTACAAATGTGGTTTTTTGGCATCGAAATAATCTAGGAAGCTTATACTCGTAAAAGTTGACATAGAAGAACAATAAAAAGTGTACACCGAGCAACTTTCATGGTCCGAAGTTGCTCAACTCTATCCATGGAGGAGCTTTTAGTGGTTTTTGTCAATTTTTCGTACAAAGGTGGTTTTTTGGCACCGAAATAATCTACGAAGCTTATACTCGTAAAATTTGACATAGAAGAACACTAAAAAGTGTACACCGAGCAACTTTGATGGTCCGAAGTTGTCAACACTATCTACGGTAGAGCGTTTAGCGGTTTTTGTCCATTTGTCACAGAAAGGTGTTTTTTTTGCATCGAAATAATCTTGGAAGCTTATACTCGTAAAATTTGACATAAAAGAACAATAAAAAGTGTACACCGAGCAACTTTGATGGTTCGAAGTTGCTCAACTCTATCTATGGAGGAGCTTTTAACGGTTTTTGTCCATTTGGCATAGATATGTGGTGTTTTGGCATCGAAAAAATCTACGAAGCTTATACTCGTAAAATTTGACAGTGAAGAACAATAAAAAGTGTACACCGAGCAACTTTCATGGTCCGAAGTTGCTCAACTCTATCTATGGAGAAGCTTTTAACTGTTATTGCCCATTTGTCATAGAAATGTGGTGTTTTGGCATGGAAATAATCTAGAAAGCTTATACTCGTAAAATTTGACATAGAAGAACAATAAAAAGTGTACACCGAGCAACTTTGATGGTCCGAAGTTGCACAACTCTATCTATGAAGGAACTTTTAACGGTTTTTGTCCATTTGGCATAGAAAATTGGTGTTTTGGAATCGAAATAATCTAGGAAGTTATACTAGTAAAATTTGACATAGAAGAAGAATAAAAAGTGTACACCGAGCAACTTTCATGGTCCGAAGTTGCTCAACTCTATCTATGGATGAGCTTTTAACGGTTTTTGTCCATTTTTCATAGAAAGTTGGTGTTCGGCATCGAAATAATCTAGGAATATTATACTCGTAAATTTGACATAGAAGAACAATAAAAAGTGTACACCAAGCAACTTTGATGGTCCGAAGTTTTCAACTCTATCTATGGTGGAGCGTTTAGCGGTTTTTTTCCATTTGCCACAAAAAGGTGTTTTTTTGTATCGAAATAATCTAGGAAGCTTATACTCGTAAAATTTGACATAGAAGAACAATAAAAAGTGTACACCGAGCAACTTTCAAGGTCCGAAGTTGCTCAACTCTATCTATGGAGGAGCTTTTAACTGTTTTTGTCAATTTTTCGTACAAAGGTGGTTTTTTGGCATCGAAATAATCTAGGAAGCTTATACTCGTAAAAGTTGACATAGAAGAACAATAAAAAGTGTACACCGAGCAACTTTCAAGGTCCGAAGTTGCTCAACTCTATCCATGGAGGAGCTTTTAGTGGTTTTTGTCAATTTTTCGTACAAAGGTGGTTTTTTGGAACCGAAATAATCTACGAAGCTTATACTCGTAAAATTTGACATAGAAGAACACTAAAAAGTGTACACCGAGCAAATTTGATGGTCCGAAGTTGTCAACTCTATCTATGGTGGAGCGTTTAGCGGTTTTTGTCCATTTGTCACAGAAAGGTGTTTTTTTTGCATCGAAATAATCTAGGAAGCTTATACTCGTAAAATTTGACATAGAAGAACAATAAAAAGTGTACACCGAGCAACTTTGATGGTTCGAAGTTGCTCAACTCCATCTATGGAGGAGCTTTTAATGGTTTTTGTCCATTTGGCATAGATATGTGGTATTTTGGCATCGAAAAAATCTACGAAGCTTATACTCGTAAAATTTGACAGTGAAGAACAATAAAAAGTGTACACCAAGCAACTTTCATGGTCCGAAGTTGCTCAACTCTATCTATGGAGGAGCTTTTAACTGTTATTGCCCATTTGTCATAGAAATGTGGTGTTTTGGCATGGAAATAATTTAGAAAGCTTAGACTCGTAAAATTTGACATAGAAGAAAAATAAAAAGTGTACACCGAGCAACTTTGACGGTCCGAAGTTGCACAACTCTATCTATGAAGGAACTTTTAACGGTTTTTGTCCATTTGGCATAGAAAATTGGTGTTTCGGAATCGAAATAATCTAGGAAGTTATACTAGTAAAATTTGACATAGAAGAAGAATAAAAAGTGTACACCGAGCAACTTTCATGGTCCGAAGTTGCTCAACTCTATCTATGGATGAGCTTTTAACGGTTTTTGTCCATTTTTCATAGAAAGTTGGTGTTCGGCATCGAAATAATCTAGGAATATTATACTCGTAAATTTGACATAGAAGAACAATAAAAAGTGTACACCGAGCAACTTTGATGGTCCGAAGTTGCTCAACTTTATCTATAGAGGAGCTTTTAACGGTTTTTGTCCATTTTTCATAGAAAGTTGGTGTTCGGCATCGAAATAATCTAGGAATATTATACTCGTAAATTTGACATAGAAGAACAATAAAAAGTGTACAGCAAGCAACTTTGATGGTCCGAAGTTTTCAACTCTATCTATGGTGGAGCGTTTAGCGGTTTTTGTCAATTTGTCACAAAAAGGTGTTTTTTTTTGCATCGAAATAATCTAGGAAGCTTATACTTGTAAAATTTGACATACAAGAACAATAAAAAGTGTACACCGAGCAACTTTCAAGGTCCGAAGTTGCTCAACTCTATCTATGGAGGAGCTTTTAACGGTTTTTGTCAATTTTTCGTACAAAGGTGGTTTTTTGGCATCGAAATAATCTAGGAAGCTTATACTCATAAAATTTGACATGGAAGAACAATAAAAAGTTTACACCGAGCAACTTTCATGGTCCGAAGTTGCTCAACTCCATCTATGGAGGAGCTTTTAACGGTTTTTGTCAATTTTTCGTACAAAGGTGGTTTTTTGGCATCGAAATAATCTACGAATCTTATACTCGTAAAATTTGACATTGAAGAACACTAAAAAGTGTACACCGAGCAACTTTGATGGTCCGAAGTTGTCAACTCTATCTATGGTGGAGCGTTTAGCGGTTTTTGTCCATTTGTCACAGAAAGGTGTTTTTTTTGCATTGAAATAATCTAGGAAGCTTATACTCGTAAAATTTGACATAGAAGAACAATAACAAGTGTACGCCGAGCAACTTTGATGGTTCGAAGTTGCTCAACTCTATCTATGTAGGAGCTTTTAACGGTTTTTGTCCATTTGGCATAGATATGTGGTGTTTTGGCATCGAAATAATCTACGAAGCTTATACTCGTAAAATTTGACATTGAAGAACAATAAAAAGTGTACACCGAACAACTTTCATGGTCCGAAGTTGCTCAACTCTATCTATGGAGGAGCTTTTAACTGTTATTGCCCATTTGTCATAGAAAGGTGGTGTTTTGGCATCAAAATAATCTAGGAAGCTTATACTCGAAAAAATTGACATAGAAGAACAATAAAAGGTGTACACCGAGCAACTTTGATGGTTCAAAGTTGCTCAACTCTATCTATGAAGGGACTTTTAACGGGTTTTGTCCATTTGGCATAGATATGCGGTGTTTTGGCATCGAAATAATCTACGAAGCTTATACTCATAAAATTTGACATAGAAGAACAATAAAAAGTATACACCAAGCAACTTTCAGGGTCCGAAGTTGCTCAACTCTATATATGGGGGAGGTTTCAACAGTTTTTGTCCATTTGGCATAGATACGTGGTGTTTTGAAATTGAAATAATCTTGGAGGCTTATACTCATAAAATTTGACATAGAACAACAATAAAAAGTGTATATCGTGCAACTTTGACGGTTCGAAATTGCTCAACTCTCTCGATGGAGTTGTTTTTAATAGTTTTGCCGAATTTAGACCGACATGGTTCTCTTGATAACAAAATAATTTGCGAAGCGAATACTAGTAATTTTGGACATAAAGAAACAATAAAATGTGAATACCGAGCAACTTTCGTGGTTCGGAATTGCTCAACTCTATCTATGTAGGAGCTTTTAACAGTTTTTATCCATTTGTCATAGAAAGTTGTTGTTTCGGCATCGAAATAATCTAGGAAGCTTATACTCGTAAAATTTGACATAGAAGAACAATAAAATTGTACACCGAGCAACTTTCATTGTCCGAAGTTGCTCAACTCTATCTATGGAAGAGCTTTTAACGGTTTTTGTCCATTTGGCATAGAAATGTGGTGATTTGGCATCGAAATAATCTAGGAAGCTTATAATCGTAAAATTTGACATAGAACAACAATAAAAAGTATACACCGAGCAACTTTGATGGTCCGAAGTTGCTCAACTCTATCTATGAAGGAGATTTTAACGGTTTTTGTCCATTTCGCATAGATACGTGGTGTTTTGGAATTGAAATAATCTTGTAGACTTATACTCATAAAATTTGACATAGAAGAACCATAAAAAGTGTACACCGAGCAACTTTCAAGGTCCGAAGTTGCTCAACTCTATCTATGGGGGAGCTTTCAACGGTTTTTTTTCCATTTGTCATAGAAAGGTAGTGTTTTGGCATGGAAATAATCTAGGAAGCTTATACTCGTAAAATTTGACAAAGAAGAACAATAAAAAGCGTACACCGAGCAACTTTCATCGTCCGAAGGTGCTCAACTCTGTCTATGGAGGAGCTTTTAACGGTTTTTGTCCATTTGGCATAGAATAGTAGTGTTTTGGCATCGAAATAATCTAGAAAGCTTATACTCGTAAAATTTGAGAGAGAAGAACAATAAAAAATGTACACCGAACAACATTCATGGTCCGAAGTTGCTCAACTCTATCTATGGAGGAGCTTTTAACGATTTTTGTCTATTTGGCATAGATACGTGGTGTTTTGGAATTGAAATAATTTTGGAGACTTATACTCATAAAATTTGACATAGAAGAACCATAAAAAGTGTACACCGAGCAACATTCAATGTCCGAAGTTGCTCAACTCTATCTATGGGGGAGCTTTCAACGGTTTTTTTCCATTTGTCATAGAAAGGTGGTGTTTTGGCATGGAAATAATCTAGGAAGCTTATACTCGTAAAATTTGACGAAGAAGAACAATAAAAAGCGTACACCGAGCAACTTTCATGGTCCGAAGGTGCTCAACTCTGTCTATGGAGGAGCTTTTAACAGTTTTTATCCATTTGGCATAGAATAGTGGTGTTTTGGCATCGAAATAATGTAGGAAGCTTATAATCATAAAATTTGACATAGAACAACAATAAAAAGTGTATACCGAGCAAATTTGGTGGTCCGAAGTTGCTCAACTCTATGTATGGAGAAGATTTTAACGGTTTTTGTCCATTTGGCATAGATACGTGGTGTTTTGGAATTGAAATAATCTTGGAGGCTTATACTCATAAAAGTTGACATAGAAGAACCATAAAAAGTGTACACCGAGCAACATTCAAGGTCCGAAGTTGCTCAACTCTATCTATGGGGGAGCTTTCAACGGTTTTTGACCATTTGTCATAGAAAGGTGGTGTTTTGGCATGGAAATAATCTAGGAAGCTTATACTCGTAAAATTTGACAAAAAAGAACAAATTAAAATCGTACATCGAGCAACTTTCATGGTACGAAGTTGCTCAACTCTGTCTATGGAGGAGCTTTTAACGGTTTTTGTCCATTTGGCATAGAAATGTGGTGATTTGGCATCGAAATAATATAGGAAGCTTATAATCATAAAATTTGACATAGAACGACAATAAAAACTGTACACCGAGCAAATTTGATGGTCCGAAGTTGCTCAACTCTATCTATGGAGAAGATTTTAACGGTTTTTGTCCATTTGGCATAGATACGTGGTGTTTTGGAATTGAAATAATCTTGGAGGCTTATACTCATAAAATTTGACATAGAAGCGTAAAAAGTGTACACCGAGCAACATTCAAAGTCCGAAGTTGCTCAACTCTATCTATGGGGTAGCTTTCAACGGTTTTTGTCCATTTGTCATAGAAAGGTGGTGTTTTGGCATGGAAATAATCTAGGAAGCTTATACTCGTAAAATTTGACAAAGAAGAACAAATTAAAAGCGTACATCGAGCAACTTTCGTGGTACGAAGTTGCTCAACTCTGTCTATGGAGGAGCTTTTAACGGTTTTTGTCCATTTGGCATAGAAATGTGGTGTTTTGGCATCGAAATAATCTAAGAAGCTTATACTCGTAAAATTTGACAAAGAAGAATAATAAAAAATGTACACCGAGCAACTTTCATGGTCCGAAGTTTGTCAACTCTATCTATGGAGGAGCTTTTAACGGTTTTTGTCCATTTGGCATAGAAATGTGGTGTTCTGGCATGGAAATAATCTAGAAAGCTTATACTCATAAAATTTAACATAGAAGAACAATAAAAAGTGTTCATCGATCAACTTTGATGGTCCGAAGTTGCACAACTCTATCTATGAAGGAACTTTTAACGGTTTTTGTCTATTTGGCATAGAAAGTTGGTGTTTTGGAATCGAAATAATCTAGGAAGTTATACTAGTAAAATTTGACATAGAAGAACAATAAAAAGTGTACACCGAGCAACTTTCATGGTCCGAAGTTGCTCAACTCTATCTATGGATGAGCTTTTAACGGTTTTTGTCTATTTTTAATAGAAAGTTGGTGCTCGGCATCGAAATAATCTAGGAATATTATACTCGTAAATTTGACATAGAAGAACTATAAAAAGTGTACACCGAGCAACTTTGATGGTCCGAAGTTATCAACTCTATCTATGGTGGAGCGTTTAGCAGTTTTTTTATCATTTGTCACAAAAAGGTGTTTTTTTTGCATCGAAATAATCTAGGAAGCTTATACTCGTAAAATTTGACATAGAAGAACAATAAAAAGTGTACACCGACCAACTTTGATGGTCCGAAGTTGCTCAACTCTATCTATGGAGGAGCTTTTAACGGTTTTTGTCCATTTAACATAGATATGTGGTGTTTTGGCATCGAAATAATCTACGAAGCTTATACTTGTAAAATTTGACATAGAAGAACAGTAAAAAGTGTACACCGTGCAACTTTCATGTTCCGAAGTTGCTCAACTCTATCTATGGAGAAGCTTTTAACTGTTTTTGTCCATTTGGCGTAGATATGTGGTGTTTTGGCATCGAAATAATCTACGAAGCTTATACTCGTAAAATTTGACATAGAAGAACAATAAAAAGTGTACACCGACCAACTTTGATGGTCCGAAGTTGCTCAACTCTATCTATGGAGGAGATTTTAACGGTTTTTGTCCATTTAACATAGATATGTGGTGTTTTGGCATCGAAATAATCTACGAAGCTTATACTTGTAAAATTTGACATAGAAGAACAGTAAAAAGTGTACACCGTGCAACTTTCATGTTCCGAAGTTGCTCAACTCTATCTATGGAGAAGCTTTTAACTGTTTTTGTCCATTTGGCGTAGATATGTGGTGTTTTGGCATCGAAATAATCTACGAAGCTTATACTTGTAAAATTTGACATAGAAGAACAATAAAAAGTGTACACCGAGCAACTTTCATTGTCCGAAGTTGCTCAACTCTATCTATGGAGGAGCTTTTAACGGTTTTTGTCAATTTTTTGTACAAAGGTGGTTTTTTGGCATCGAAATAATCTAGGAAGCTTATACTCACAAACTTGACATAGAAGAACAATAAAAAGTGTACACCGAGCAACTTTGATGGTCCGAAGTTGCTCAACTCTATCTATGAAGGAGTTTTTAAAGGTTTTTCTCCATTTGGCATAGATATGTGGTGTTTTGGCATCGAAATAATCTACGAAGCTTATACTCGTAAAATTTGACATAGAAGAACAATAAAAAGTGTACACCGAGCAACTTTCATGGTCCGAAGTTGCTCAACTCTATCCATGGAGGAGCTTTTAGTGGTTTTTGTCAATTTTTCGTACAAAGGTGGTTTTTTGGCACCGAAATAATCTACGAAGCTTATACCCGTAAAATTTGACATAGAAGAACACTAAAAAGTGTACACCGAGCAACTTTGATGGTCCGAAGTTGTCAACTCTATCTACGGTGGATGGTTTAGCAGTTTTTGTCCATTTGTCACAGAAAGGTGTTTTTTTTGCATCGAAATAATCTAGGAAGCTTATACTCGTAAAATTTGACATAAAAGAACAATAAAAAGTGTACACCGAGCAACTTTGATGGTTCGAAGTTGCTCAACTCTATCTATGGAGGAGCTTTTAACGGTTTTTGTCCATTTGGCATAGATATGTGGTGTTTTGGCATCGAAAAAATCTACGAAGCTTATACTCGTAAAATTTGACAGTGAAGAACAATAAAAAGTGTACATCGAGCAACTTTCATGGTCCGAAGTTGCTCAACTCTATCTATGGAGGAGCTTTTAACTGTTATTGCCCATTTGTCATAGAAATGTGGTGTTTTGGCATGGAAATAATCTAGAAAGCTTATACTCGTAAAATTTGACATAGAAGAACAATAAAAAGTGTACACCGAGCAACTTTCATGGTCCGAAGTTGCTCAACTCTATCTATGAAGGAACTTTTAACGGTTTTTGTCCATTTGGCATAGAAAATTAGTGTTTTGGAATCGAAATAATCTAGGAAGTTATACTAGCAAAATTTGACATAGAAGACGAATAAAAATTGTACACCGAGCAACTTTCATGGTCCGAAGTTGCTCAACTCTATCTATGGATGAGCTTTTAACGGTTTTTGTCCATTTTTCATAGAAAGTTGGTGTTCGGCATCGAAATAATCTAGGAATATTATACTCGTAAATTTGACATAGAAGAACAATAAAAAGTGTACACCAAGCAACTTTGATGGTCCGAAGTTTTCAACTCTATCTATGGTGGAGCGTTTATCGGTTTTTTTCCATTTGCTACAAAAAGGTGTTTTTTTGCATCGAAATAATCTAGGAAGCTTATACTCGTAAAATTTGACATAGAAGAACAATAAAAAGTGTACACCGAGCAACTTTCAAGGTCCGAAGTTGCTCAACTCTATCTATGGAGGAGCTTTTAACTGTTTTTGTCAATTTTTCGTACAAAGGTGGTTTTTTGGCATCGAAATAATCTAGGAAGCTTATACTCGTAAAAGTTGACATAGAAGAACAATAAAAAGTGTACACCGAGCAACTTTCAAGGTCCGAAGTTGCTCAACTCTATCCATGGAGGAGCTTTTAGTGGTTTTTGTCAATTTTTCGTACAAAGGTGGTTTTTTGGAACCGAAATAATCTACGAAGCTTATACTCGTAAAATTTGACATAGAAGAACACTAAAAAGTGTACACCGAGCAAATTTGATGGTCCGAAGTTGTCAACTCTATCTATGGTGGAGCGTTTAGCGGTTTTTGTCCATTTGTCACAGAAAGGTGTTTTTTTTGCATCGAAATAATCTAGGAAGATTATACTCGTAAAATTTGACATAGAAGAACAATAAAAAGTGTACACCGAGCAACTTTGATGGTTCGAAGTTGCTCAACTCCATCTATGGAGGAGCTTTTAATGGTTTTTGTCCATTTGGCATAGATATGTGGTGTTTTGGCATCGAAAAAATCTACGAAGCTTATACTCGTAAAATTTGACAGTGAAGAACAATAAAAAGTGTACACCAAGCAACTTTCATGGTCCGAAGTTGCTCAACTCTATCTATGGAGGAGCTTTTAACTGTTATTGCCCATTTGTCATAGAAATGTGGTGTTTTGGCATGGAAATAATCTAGAAAGCTTATACTCGTAAAATTTGACATAGAAGAACAATAAAAAGTGTACACCGAGCAACTTTAACGGTCCGAAGTTGCACAACTCTATCTATGAAGGAACTTTTAACGGTTTTTGTCCATTTGGCATAGAAAATTGGTGTTTTGGAATCGAAATAATCTAGGAAGTTATACTAGTAAAATTTGACATAGAAGAAGAATAAAAAGTGTACACCGAGCAACTTTCATGGTCCGAAGTTGCTCAACTCTATCTATGGATGAGCTGCTAACGGTTTTTGTCCATTTTTCATAGAAAGTTGGTGTTCGGCATCGAAATAATCTAGGAATATTATACTCGTAAATTTGACATAGAAGAACAATAAAAAGTGTACACCGAGCAACTTTGATGGTCCGAAGTTGCTCAACTCTATCTATGGAGGAGCTTTTAACGGTTTTTGTTCATTTTTCATAGAAAGTTGGTGTTCGGCATCGAAATAATCTAAGAATATTATACTCGTAAATTTGACATAGAAGAACAATAAAAAGTGTACAGCAAGCAACTTTGATGGTCCGAAGTTTTCAACTCTATCTATGGTGGAGCGTTTAGCGGTTTTTGTCCATTTGTCACAAAAAGGTGTTTTTTTTTGCATCGAAATAATCTAGGAAGCTTATACTTGTAAAATTTGACATAGAAGAACAATAAAAAGTGTACACCGAGCAACTTTCAAGGTCCGAAGTTGCTCAACTCTATCTATGGAGGAGCTTTTAACGGTTTTTGTCAATTTTTCGTACAAAGGTGGTTTTTTGGCATCGAAATAATCTAGGAAGCTTATACTCGTAAAATTTGACATGGAAGAACAATAAAAAGTTTACACCAAGCAACTTTCATGGTCCGAAGTTGCTCAACTCTATCTATGGAGGAGCTTTTAACGGTTTTTGTCAATTTTTCGTACAAAGGTGGTTTTTTGGCATCGAAATAATCTACGAAGCTTATACTCGTAAAATTTGACATTGAAGAACACTAAAAAGTGTACACCGAGCAACTTTGATGGTCCGAAGTTGTCAACTCTATCTATGGTGGAGCGTTTAGCGGTTTTTGTCCATTTGTCACAGAAAGGTGTTTTTTTTGCATTGAAATAATCAAGGAAGCTTATACTCGTAAAATTTGACATAGAAGAACAATAAAAAGTGTACACCGAGCAACTTTGATGGTTCAAAGTTGCTCAACTCTATCTATGTAGGAGCTTTTAACGGTTTTTGTCCATTTGGCATAGATATGTGGTGTTTTGGCATCGAAATAATCTACGAAGCTTATACTCGTAAAATTTGACATTGAAGAACAATAAAAAGTGTACACCGAACAACTTTCATGGTCCGAAGTTGCTCAACTCTATCTATGGAGGAGCTTTTAACTGTTATTGCCCATTTGTCATAGAAAGGTGGTGTTTTGGCATCAAAATAATCTAGGAAGCTTATACTCGAAAAAATTGACATAGAAGAACAATAAAAGGTGTACACCGAGCAACTTTGATGGTTCGAAGTTGCTCAACTCTATCTATGAAGGGACTTTTAACGGGTTTTGTCCATTTGGCATAGATATGTAGTGTTTTGGCATCGAAATAATCTACGAAGCTTATACTCATAAAATTTGACATAGAAGAACAATAAAAAGTATACACCAAGCAACTTTCAGGGTCCGAAGTTGCTCAACTCTATATATGGGGGAGCTTTCAACAGTTTTTGTCCATTTGGCATAGATACGTGGTGTTTTGAAATTGAAATAATCTTGGAGGCTTATACTCATAAAATTTGACATAGAACAACAATAAAAAGTGTATATCGTGCAACTTTGACGGTTCGAAATTGCTCAACTCTCTCGATGGAGTTGTTTTTAATAGTTTTGCCGAATTTAGACCGACATGGTTCTCTTGATAACAAAATAATTTGCGAAGCGAATACTAGTAATTTTGGACATAAAGAAACAATAAAATGTGAATACCGAGCAACTTTCGTGGTTCGGAATTGCTCAACTCTATCTATGTAGGAGCTTTTAACAGTTTTTATCCATTTGTCATAGAAAGTTGTTGTTTCGGCATCGAAATAATCTAGGAAGCTTATACTCGTAAAATTTGACATAGAAGAACAATAAAAGTGTACACCGAGCAACTTTCATTGTCCGAAGTTGCTCAACTCTATCTATGGAGGAGCTTTTAACGGTTTTTGTCCATTTGGCATAGAAATGTGGTGATTTGGCATCGAAATAATCTAGGAAGCTTATAATCGTAAAATTTGACATAGAACAACAATAAAAAGTATACACCGAGCAACTTTGATGGTCCGAAGTTGCTCAACTCTATCTATGAAGGAGATTTTAACGGTTTTTGTCCATTTGGCATAGATACGTGGTGTTTCGGAATTGAAATAATCTTGTAGACTTATACTCATAAAATTTGACATAGAAGAACCATAAAAAGTGTACACCGAGCAACTTTCAAGCTCCGAAGTTGCTCAACTCTATCTATGGGGGAGCTTTCAACGGTTTTTTTCCATTTGTCATAGAAAGGTAGTGTTTTGGCATGGAAATAATCTAGGAAGCTTATACTCGTAAAATTTGACAAAGAAGAACAATAAAAAGCGTACACCGAGCAACTTTCATCGTCCGAAGGTGCTCAACTCTGTCTATGGAGGAGCTTTTAACGGTTTTTGTCCATTTGGCATAGAATAGTGGTGTTTTGGCATCGAAATAATCTAGAAAGCTTATACTCGTAAAATTTGAGAAAGAAGAACAATAAAAAATGTACACCGAACAACATTAATGGTCCGAAGTTGCTCAACTCTATCTATGGAGGAGCTTTTAACGATTTTTGTCTATTTGGCATAGATACGTGGTGTTTTGGAATTGAAATAATTTTGGAGACTTATACTCATAAAATTTGACATAGAAGAACCATAAAAAGTGTACACCGAGCAACATTCAATGTCCGAAGTTGCTCAACTCTATCTATGGGGGAGCTTTCAACGGTTTTTGTCCATTTGTCATAGAAAGGTGGTGTTTTGGCATGGAAATAATCTAGGAAGCTTATACTCGTAAAATTTGACGAAGAAGAACAATAAAAAGCGTACACCGAGCAACTTTCATGGTCCGAAGGTGCTCAACTCTGTCTATGGAGGAGCTTTTAACAGTTTTTATCCATTTGGCATAGAATAGTGGTGTTTTGGCATCGAAATAATCTAGGAAGCTTATAATCATAAAATTTGACATAGAACAACAATAAAAAGTGTACACCGAGCAAATTTGGTGGTCCGAAGTTGCTCAACTCTATGTATGGAGAAGATTTTAACGGTTTTTGTCCATTTGGCATAGATACGTGGTGTTTTGGAATTGAAATAATCTTGGAGGCTTATACTCATAAAATTTGACATAGAAGAACAATAAAAAGTGTACACCGAGCAACTTTGATGGTTCGAAGTTGCTCAACTCTATCTATGTAGGAGCTTTTAACGGTTTTTGTCCATTTGGCATAGATATGTGGTGTTTTGGCATCGAAATAATCTACGAAGCTTATACTCGTAAAATTTGACATTGAAGAACAATAAAAAGTGTACACCGAACAACTTTCATGGTCCGAAGTTGCTCAACTCTATCTATGGAGGAGCTTTTAACTGTTATTGCCCATTTGTCATAGAAAGGTGGTGTTTTGGCATCAAAATAATCTAGGAAGCTTATACTCGAAAAAATTGACATAGAAGAACAATAAAAGGTGTACACCGAGCAACTTTGATGGTTCGAAGTTGCTCAACTCTATCTATGAAGGGACTTTTAACGGGTTTTGTCCATTTGGCATAGATATGTGGTGTTTTGGCATCGAAATAATCTACGAAGCTTATACTCATAAAATTTGACATAGAAGAACAATAAAAAGTATACACCAAGCAACTTTCAGGGTCCGAAGTTGCTCAACTCTATATATGGGGGAGCTTTCAACAGTTTTTGTCCATTTGGCATAGATACGTGGTGGTTTGAAATTGAAATAATCTTGGAGGCTTATACTCATAAAATTTGACATAGAACAACAATAAAAAGTGTATATCGTGCAACTTTGACGGTTCGAAATTGCTCAACTCTCTCGATGGAGTTGTTTTTAATAGTTTTGCCGAATTTAGACCGACATGGTTCTCTTGATAACAAAATAATTTGCGAAGCGAATACTAGTAATTTTGGACATAAAGAAACAATAAAATGTGAATACCGAGCAACTTTCGTGGTTCGGAATTGCTCAACTCTATCTATGTAGGAGCTTTTAACAGTTTTTATCCATTTGTCATAGAAAGTTGTTGTTTCGGCATCGAAATAATCTAGGAAGCTTATACTCGTAAAATTTGACATAGAAGAACAATAAAAGTGTACACCGAGCAACTTTCATTGTCCGAAGTTGCTCAACTCTATCTATGGAGGAGCTTTTAACGGTTTTTGTCCATTTGGCATAGAAATGTGGTGATTTGGCATCGAAATAATCTAGGAAGCTTATAATCGTAAAATTTGACATAGAACAACAATAAAAAGTATACACCGAGCAACTTTGATGGTCCGAAGTTGCTCAACTCTATCTATGAAGGAGATTTTAACGGTTTTTGTCCATTTGGCATAGATACGTGGTGTTTTGGAATTGAAATAATCTTGTAGACTTATACTCATAAAATTTGACATAGAAGAACCATAAAAAGTGTACACCGAGCAACTTTCAAGGTCCGAAGTTGCTCAACTCTATCTATGGGGGAGCTTTCAACGGTTTTTTTCCATTTGTCATAGAAAGGTAGTGTTTTGGCATGGAAATAATCTAGGAAGCTTATACTCGTAAAATTTGACAAAGAAGAACAATAAAAAGCGTACACCGAGCAACTTTCATCGTCCGAAGGTGCTCAACTCTGTCTATGGTGGAGCTTTTAACGGTTTTTGTCCATTTGGCATAGAATGGTGGTGTTTTGGCATCGAAATAATCTAGAAAGCTTATACTCGTAAAATTTGAGAAAGAAGAACAATAAAAAATGTACACCGAACAACATTAATGGTCCGAAGTTGCTCAACTCTATCTATGGAGGAGCTTTTAACGATTTTTGTCTATTTGGCATAGATACGTGGTGTTTTGGAATTGAAATAATTTTGGAGACTTATACTCATAAAATTTGACATAGAAGAACCATAAAAAGTGTACACCGAGCAACATTCAATGTCCGAAGTTGCTCAACTCTATCTATGGGGGAGCTTTCAACGGTTTTTGTCCATTTGTCATAGAAAGGTGGTGTTTTGGCATGGAAATAATCTAGGAAGCTTATACTCGTAAAATTTGACGAAGAAGAACAATAAAAAGCGTACACCGAGAAACTTTCATGGTCCGAAGGTGCTCAACTCTGTCTATGGAGGAGCTTTTAACAGTTTTTATCCATTTGGCATAGAATAGTGGTGTTTTGGCATCGAAATAATCTAGGAAGCTTATAATCATAAAATTTGACATAGAACAACAATAAAAAGTGTACACCGAGCAAATTTGGTGGTCCGAAGTTGCTCAACTCTATGTATGGAGAAGATTTTAACGGTTTTTGTCCATTTGGCATAGATACGTGGTGTTTTGGAATTGAAATAATCTTGGAGGCTTATACTCATAAAATTTGACATAGAAGAACCATAAAAAGTGTACACCGAGCAACATTCAAGGTCCGAAGTTGCTCAACTCTATCTATGGGGGAGCTTTCAACGGTTTTTGTCCATTTGTCATAGAAAGGTGGTGTTTTGGCATGGAAATAATCTAGGAAGCTTATACTCGTAAAATTTGACAAAGAAGAACAAATTAAAATCGTACATCGAGCAACTTTCATGGTACGAAGTTGCTCAACTCTGTCTATGGAGCAGCTTTTAACGGTTTTTGTCCATTTGGCATAGAAATGTGGTGATTTGGCATCGAAATAATCTAGGAAGCTTATAATCATAAAATTTGACATAGAACGACAATAAAAAGTGTACACCGAGAAAATTTGATGGTCCGAAGTTGCTCAACTCTATCTATGGAGAAGATTTTAACGGTTTTTGTCCATTTGGCATAGATACGTGGTGTTTTGGAATTGAAATAATCTTGGAGGCTTATACTCATAAAATTTGACATAGAAGAACCGTAAAAAGTGTACACCGAGCAACATTGAAAGTCCGAAGTTGCTCAACTCTATCTATGGGGTAGCTTTCAACGGTTTTTGTCCATTTGTCATAGAAAGGTGGTGTTTTGGCATGGAAATAATCTAGGAAGCTTAAACTCGTAAAATTTGACAAAGAAGAACAAATTAAAAGCGTACATCGAGCAACTTTCATGGTACGAAGTTGCTCAACTCTGTCTATGGAGGAGCTTTTAACGGTTTTTCTCCATTTGGCATAGAAATGTGGTGTTTTGGCATCGAAATAATCTAAGAAGCTTATACTCGTAAAATTTGACAAAGAAGAATAATAAAAAATGTACACCGAGCAACTTTCATGGTCCGAAGTTGCTCAACCCTATCTATGGAGGAGCTTTTAACGGTTTTTGTCCATTTGGCATAGAAATGTGGTGATTTGGCATCGAAATAATCTAGGAAGCTTATAATCGTAAAATTTGACATAGAACAACAATAAAAAGTATACACCGAGCAACTTTGATGGTCCGAAGTTGCTCAACTCTATCTATGAAGGAGATTTTAACGGTTTTTGTCCATTTGGCATAGATACGTGGTGTTTAAGAATTGAAATAATCTTGTAGACTTATACTCATAAAATTTGACATAGAAGAACCATAAAAAGTGTACACCGAGCAACTTTCAAGGTCCGAAGTTGCTCAACTCTATCTATGGGGGAGCTTTCAACGGTTTTTTTCCATTTGTCATAGAAAGGTAGTGTTTTGGCATGGAAATAATCTAGGAAGCTTATACTCGTAAAATTTGACAAAGAAGAACAATAAAAAGCGTACACCGAGCAACTTTCATGGTCCGAAGGTGATCAACTCTGTCTATGGAGGAGCGTTTTACGGTTTTTGTTCATTTCTCATAGAATACTGGTGTTTTGGCATCGAAATAATCTAGAAAGCTTATACTCTTAGAATTTGACAAAGAAGAACAATAAAAAATGTACCCCGAGCAACTTTCATGGTCCGAAGTTGCTCAACTCTATCTATGGAGGAGCTTTTAACGGTTTTTATCCATTTGGCATAGAAATATGGTGTTTTGGCATGGAAATAATCTAGAAAGCTTATACTCGTAAAATTTAACATAGAAGAACAATAAAAAGTGTACACCGAGCAACTTTCATGGTCCGAAGTTGCTCAACTCTATCTATGGAGGAGCTTTTAACGGTTTTTGTCCATTTGTCATAGAAAGGTGGTGTTTTGGCATCGAAATAATCTAGGAAGCTTATAATCGTAAAATTTGACATAGAACAACAATAAAAAGTATACACCGAGCAACTTTGATGGTCCGAAGTTGCTCAACTCTATCTATGAAGGAGATTTTAACGGTTTTTGTCCATTTGTCATAGATACGTGGTGTTTTGGAATTGAAATAATCTTGTAGACTTATACTCATAAAATTTGACATAGAAGAACCATAAAAAGTGTACCCCGAGCAACTTTCAAGGTCCGAAGTTGCTCAACTCAATCTATGGGGGAGCTTCCAACGGTTTTTGTCCATTTGTCATAGAAAGGTAGTGTTTTGGCATGGAAATAATCTAGGAAGCTTATACTCGTAAAATTTGACAAAGAAGAACAATAAAAAGCGTACACCGAGCAACTTTCATCGTCCGAAGGTGCTCAACTCTGTCTATGGAGGAGCTTTTAACGGTTTTTGTCCATTTGGCATAGAATAGTGGTGTTTTGGCATCGAAATAATCTAGAAAGCTTATACTCGTAAAATTTGACAAAGAAGAACAATAAAAAATGTACACCGAGCAACTTTCATGGTCCGAAGTTGCTCAACTCTATCTATGGAGGAGCTTTTAACGGTTTTTATCCATTTGGCATAGAAATATGGTGTTTTGGCATTGAAATAATCTAGAAAGCTTATACTCGTAAAATTTAACATAGAAGAACAATAAAAAGTGTACACCGAGCAACTTTCATGGTCCGAAGTTGCTCAACTCTATCTATGGAGGAGCTTTTAACGGTTTTTGTCCATTTGTCATAGAAAGGTGGTGTTTTGGCATCGAAATAATCTAGGAAGCTTATACTCGAAAAATTTGACATAGAGGAACAATAAAAAGTGTATATCGTTGAACTTTGATAGTTCGAAATTGCTCAACTCTCTCGATGGAGTTGTTTTTAATAGGTTTGCCGAATTTAGACCGATATTGTTCTCTTGACAACAAAACAATTTACGAAGAGAATACTACTAATTTTGAACATAAAGAAACAATAAAAAGTGCATACCGAGCAACTATCGTGGTTCGGAATTGCTCAACTCTATCTATGGAGGAGCTTTTAACGATTTTCATTATTTGTCGTAGAAAGTTGGTGTTTCGGCATCGAAATAATCTTGGAAGCTTATACTCGTAAAATTTGACATAGAAGAACAATAAAAAGTGTACACCGAGCAACTTTCATGGTCCGAAGTTGCTCAACTCTATCTATGGAGGAGCTTTTAACGGTTTTTGTCCATTTGGCATAGAAATGTGGTGATTTGGCATCGAAATAATCTAGCAAGCTTATAATCATAAATTTTGACATAGAACAACAATAAAAAGTGTACACCGAGCAACTTTGATGGTCCGAAGTTGCTCAACTCTATCTATGAAGGAGATTTTAACGGTTTTTGTCCATTTGGCATAGAAATGTGGTGTTTTGGCATGGAAATAATCTAGAAAGCTTATACTCATAAAATTTAACATAGAAGAACAATAAAAAGTGTACACTGAGCAACTTTAATGGTCCGAAGTTGCACAACTCTATCTATGGAGGAGCTTTTAACGGTTTTTGTCAATTTTTTGTACAAAGGTGGTTTTTTGGCATCGAAATAATCTAGGAAGCTTATACTCACAAATTTGACATAGAAGAACAATAAAAAGTGTACACCGAGCAACTTTGATGGTCCGAAGTTGCTCAACTCTATCTGTGAAGGAACTTTTAACGGTTTTTGTCCATTTGGCACAGAAATTTGGTGTTTTGGAATCGAAATAATATAGGAAGTTATACTCGTAAAATTTGACATAGAAGAACAATAAAAAGTGTACACCGAGCAACTTTCAAGGTCCGAAGTTGCTCAACTCTATCTATGGAGGAGCTTTTAACGGTTTTTGTTCATTTGGCAAAGATATGTGGTGTTTTGGCATCGAAATAATCTACGAAGCTTATACTCGTAAAATTTGACAAAGAAGAACAATAAAAAGTGTACACCGAGCAACTTTCATTGTCCGAAGTTGCTCAACTCTATCTATGGAGGAGCTTTTAACGGTTTTTGTCAATTTTTTGTACAAAGGTGGTTTTTTGGCATCGAAATAATCTAGGAAGCTTATACTCACAAATTTGACATAGAAGAAGAATAAAAAGTGTACACCGAGCAACTTTGATGGTCCGAAGTTGCTCAACTCTATCTATGAAGCAGTTTTTAACGGTTTTTGTCCATTTGGCATAGATATGTGGTGTTTTGGCATCGAAATAATCTACGAAGCTTATACTCGTAAAATTTGACATAGAAGAACAATAAAAAGTGTACACCGAGCAACTTTCAAGGTCCGAAGTTGCTCAACTCTATCTGAGGAGGAGCTTTTAACTGTTATTTTCCATTGGTCAAAGAAAGGTGGTGTTTTGGCATCGAAATAATCTAGAAAGTTATACTAGTAAAATTTGACATAGAAGAACAATAAAAAGTGTACACCGAGCAACTTTCATGGTCCGAAGTTGCTCAACTCTATCTATGGAGGAGCTTTTAACGGTTTTTATCCATTTGGCATAGAAATATGGTGTTTTGGCATTGAAATAATCTAGAAAGCTTATACTCGTAAAATTTAACATAGAAGAACAATAAAAAGTGTACACCGAGCAACTTTCATGGTCCGAAGTTGCTCAACTCTATCTATGGAGGAGCTTTTAACGGTTTTTGTCCATTTGTCATAGAAAGGTGGTGTTTTGGCATCGAAATAATCTAGGAAGCTTATACTCGAAAAATTTGACATCGAGGAACAATAAAAAGTGTATATCGTTGAACTTTGATAGTTCGAAATTGCTCAACTCTCTCGATGGAGTTGTTTTTAATAGGTTTGCCGAATTTAGACCGATATTGTTCTCTTGACAACAAAACAATTTACGAAGAGAATACTACTAATTTTGAACATAAAGAAACAATAAAAAGTGCATACCGAGCAACTATCGTGGTTCGGAATTGCTCAACTCTATCTATGGAGGAGCTTTTAACGATTTTCATTATTTGTCGTAGAAAGTTGGTGTTTCGGCATCGAAATAATCTTGGAAGCTTATACTCGTAAAATTTGACATAGAAGAACAATAAAAGTGTACACCGAGCAACTTTCATGGTCCGAAGTTGCTCAACTCTATCTATGGAGGAGCTTTTAACGGTTTTTGTCCATTTGGCATAGAAATGTGGTGATTTGGCATCGAAATAATCTAGCAAGCTTATAATCATAAATTTTGACATAGAACAACAATAAAAAGTGTACACCGAGCAACTTTGATGGTCCGAAGTTGCTCAACTCTATCTATGAAGGAGATTTTAACGGTTTTTGTCCATTTGGCATAGAAATGTGGTGTTTTGGCATGGAAATAATCTAGAAAGCTTATACTCATAAAATTTAACATAGAAGAACAATAAAAAGTGTACACTGAGCAACTTTAATGGTCCGAAGTTGCACAACTCTATCTGTGGAGGAGCTTTTAACGGTTTTTGTCAATTTTTTGTACAAAGGTGGTTTTTTGGCATCGAAATAATCTAGGAAGCTTATACTCACAAATTTGACATAGAAGAACAATAAAAAGTGTACACCGAGCAACTTTGATGGTCCGAAGTTGCTCAACTCTATCTGTGAAGGAACTTTTAACGGTTTTTGTCCATTTGGCACAGAAATTTGGTGTTTTGGAATCGAAATAATATAGGAAGTTATACTCGTAAAATTTGACATAGAAGAACAATAAAAAGTGTACACCGAGCAACTTTCAAGGTCCGAAGTTGCTCAACTCTATCTATGGAGGAGCTTTTAACGGTTTTTGTTCATTTGGCAAAGATATGTGGTGTTTTGGCATCGAAATAATCTACGAAGCTTATACTCGTAAAATTTGACATAGAAGAACAATAAAAAGTGTACACCGAGCAACTTTCAAGGTCCGAAGTTGCTCAACTCTATCTGAGGAGGAGCTTTTAACTGTTATTTTCCATTGGTCAAAGAAAGGTGGTGTTTTGGCATCGAAATAATCTAGAAAGTTATACTAGTAAAATTTGACATAGAAGAACAATAAAAAGTGTACACCGAGCAACTTTCATGGTCCGAAGTTGCTCAACTCTATCTATGGAGGAGCTTTTAACGGTTTTTATCCATTTGGCATAGAAATATGGTGTTTTGGCATTGAAATAATCTAGAAAGCTTATACTCGTAAAATTTAACATAGAAGAACAATAAAAAGTGTACACCGAGCAACTTTCATGGTCCGAAGTTGCTCAACTCTATCTATGGAGGAGCTTTTAACGGTTTTTGTCCATTTGTCATAGAAAGGTGGTGTTTTGGCATCGAAATAATCTAGGAAGCTTATACTCGAAAAATTTGACATCGAGGAACAATAAAAAGTGTATATCGTTGAACTTTGATAGTTCGAAATTGCTCAACTCTCTCGATGGAGTTGTTTTTAATAGGTTTGCCGAATTTAGACCGATATTGTTCTCTTGACAACAAAACAATTTACGAAGAGAATACTACTAATTTTGAACATAAAGAAACAATAAAAAGTGCATACCGAGCAACTATCGTGGTTCGGAATTGCTCAACTCTATCTATGGAGGAGCTTTTAACGATTTTCATTATTTGTCGTAGAAAGTTGGTGTTTCGGCATCGAAATAATCTTGGAAGCTTATACTCGTAAAATTTGACATAGAAGAACAATAAAAAGTGTACACCGAGCAACTTTCATGGTCCGAAGTTGCTCAACTCTATCTATGGAGGAGCTTTTAACGGTTTTTGTCCATTTGGCATAGAAATGTGGTGATTTGGCATCGAAATAATCTAGCAAGCTTATAATCATAAATTTTGACATAGAACAACAATAAAAAGTGTACACCGAGCAACTTTGATGGTCCGAAGTTGCTCAACTCTATCTATGAAGGAGATTTTAACGGTTTTTGTCCATTTGGCATAGAAATGTGGTGTTTTGGCATGGAAATAATCTAGAAAGCTTATACTCATAAAATTTAACATAGAAGAACAATAAAAAGTGTACACTGAGCAACTTTAATGGTCCGAAGTTGCACAACTCTATCTATGGAGGAGCTTTTAACGGTTTTTGTCAATTTTTTGTACAAAGGTGGTTTTTTGGCATCGAAATAATCTAGGAAGCTTATACTCACAAATTTGACATAGAAGAACAATAAAAAGTGTACACCGAGCAACTTTGATGGTCCGAAGTTGCTCAACTCTATCTGTGAAGGAACTTTTAACGGTTTTTGTCCATTTGGCACAGAAATTTGGTGTTTTGGAATCGAAATAATATAGGAAGTTATACTCGTAAAATTTGACATAGAAGAACAATAAAAAGTGTACACCGAGCAACTTTCAAGGTCCGAAGTTGCTCAACTCTATCTATGGAGGAGCTTTTAACGGTTTTTGTTCATTTGGCAAAGATATGTGGTGTTTTGGCATCGAAATAATCTACGAAGCTTATACTCGTAAAATTTGACAAAGAAGAACAATAAAAAGTGTACACCGAGCAACTTTCATTGTCCGAAGTTGCTCAACTCTATCTATGGAGGAGCTTTTAACGGTTTTTGTCAATTTTTTGTACAAAGGTGGTTTTTTGGCATCGAAATAATCTAGGAAGCTTATACTCACAAATTTGACATAGAAGAAGAATAAAAAGTGTACACCGAGCAACTTTGATGGTCCGAAGTTGCTCAACTCTATCTATGAAGCAGTTTTTAACGGTTTTTGTCCATTTGGCATAGATATGTGGTGTTTTGGCATCGAAATAATCTACGAAGCTTATACTCGTAAAATTTGACATAGAAGAACAATAAAAAGTGTACACCGAGCAACTTTCAAGGTCCGAAGTTGCTCAACTCTATCTGAGGAGGAGCTTTTAACTGTTATTTTCCATTGGTCAAAGAAAGGTGGTGTTTTGGCATCGAAATAATCTAGAAAGTTATACTAGTAAAATTTGACATAGAAGAACAATAAAAAGTGTACACCGAGCAACTTTCATGGTCCTAAGTTGCTCAACTCTATCTATGGATGAGCTTTTAACGGTTTTTATCCATTTGGCATAGAAATATGGTGTTTTGGCATGGAAATAATCTAGAAAGCTTATACTCGTAAAATTTAACATAGAAGAACAATAAAAAGTGTACACCGAGCAACTTTCATGGTCCGAAGTTGCTCAACTCTATCTATGGAGGAGCTTTTAACGGTTTTTGTCCATTTGTCATAGAAAGGTGGTGTTTTGGCATCGAAATAATCTAGGAAGCTTATAATCGTAAAATTTGACATAGAACAACAATAAAAAGTATACACCGAGCAACTTTGATGGTCCGAAGTTGCTCAACTCTATCTATGAAGGAGATTTTAACGGTTTTTGTCCATTTGTCATAGATACGTGGTGTTTTGGAATTGAAATAATCTTGTAGACTTATACTCATAAAATTTGACATAGAAGAACCATAAAAAGTGTACCCCGAGCAACTTTCAAGGTCCGAAGTTGCTCAACTCAATCTATGGGGGAGCTTTCAACGGTTTTTGTCCATTTGTCATAGAAAGGTAGTGTTTTGGCATGGAAATAATCTAGGAAGCTTATACTCGTAAAATTTGACAAAGAAGAACAATAAAAAGCGTACACCGAGCAACTTTCATCGTCCGAAGGTGCTCAACTCTGTCTATGGAGGAGCTTTTAACGGTTTTTGTCCATTTGGCATAGAATAGTGGTGTTTTGGCATCGAAATAATCTAGAAAGCTTATACTCGTAAAATTTGACAAAGAAGAACAATAAAAAATGTACACCGAGCAACTTTCATGGTCCGAAGTTGCTCAACTCTATCTATGGAGGAGCTTTTAACGGTTTTTATCCATTTGGCATAGAAATATGGTGTTTTGGCATTGAAATAATCTAGAAAGCTTATACTCGTAAAATTTAACATAGAAGAACAATAAAAAGTGTACACCGAGCAACTTTCATGGTCCGAAGTTGCTCAACTCTATCTATGGAGGAGCTTTTAACGGTTTTTGTCCATTTGTCATAGAAAGGTGGTGTTTTGGCATCGAAATAATCTAGGAAGCTTATACTCGAAAAATTTGACATCGAGGAACAATAAAAAGTGTATATCGTTGAACTTTGATAGTTCGAAATTGCTCAACTCTCTCGATGGAGTTGTTTTTAATAGGTTTGCCGAATTTAGACCGATATTGTTCTCTTGACAACAAAACAATTTACGAAGAGAATACTACTAATTTTGAACATAAAGAAACAATAAAAAGTGCATACCGAGCAACTATCGTGGTTCGGAATTGCTCAACTCTATCTATGGAGGAGCTTTTAACGATTTTCATTATTTGTCGTAGAAAGTTGGTGTTTCGGCATCGAAATAATCTTGGAAGCTTATACTCGTAAAATTTGACATAGAAGAACAATAAAAAGTGTACACCGAGCAACTTTCATGGTCCGAAGTTGCTCAACTCTATCTATGGAGGAGCTTTTAACGGTTTTTGTCCATTTGGCATAGAAATGTGGTGATTTGGCATCGAAATAATCTAGCAAGCTTATAATCATAAATTTTGACATAGAACAACAATAAAAAGTGTACACCGAGCAACTTTGATGGTCCGAAGTTGCTCAACTCTATCTATGAAGGAGATTTTAACGGTTTTTGTCCATTTGGCATAGAAATGTGGTGTTTTGGCATGGAAATAATCTAGAAAGCTTATACTCATAAAATTTAACATAGAAGAACAATAAAAAGTGTACACTGAGCAACTTTAATGGTCCGAAGTTGCACAACTCTATCTATGGAGGAGCTTTTAACGGTTTTTGTCAATTTTTTGTACAAAGGTGGTTTTTTGGCATCGAAATAATCTAGGAAGCTTATACTCACAAATTTGACATAGAAGAACAATAAAAAGTGTACACCGAGCAACTTTGATGGTCCGAAGTTGCTCAACTCTATCTATGAAGGAACTTTTAACGGTTTTTGTCCATTTGGCACAGAAATTTGGTGTTTTGGAATCGAAATAATATAGGAAGTTATACTCGTAAAATTTGACATAGAAGAACAATAAAAAGTGTACACCGAGCAACTTTCAAGGTCCGAAGTTGCTCAACTCTATCTATGGAGGAGCTTTTAACGGTTTTTGTTCATTTGGCAAAGATATGTGGTGTTTTGGCATCGAAATAATCTACGAAGCTTATACTCGTAAAATTTGACAAAGAAGAACAATAAAAAGTGTACACCGAGCAACTTTCATTGTCCGAAGTTGCTCAACTCTATCTATGGAGGAGCTTTTAACGGTTTTTGTCAATTTTTTGTACAAAGGTGGTTTTTTGGCATCGAAATAATCTAGGAAGCTTATACTCACAAATTTGACATAGAAGAAGAATAAAAAGTGTACACCGAGCAACTTTGATGGTCCGAAGTTGCTCAACTCTATCTATGAAGCAGTTTTTAACGGTTTTTGTCCATTTGGCATAGATATGTGGTGTTTTGGCATCGAAATAATCTACGAAGCTTATACTCGTAAAATTTGACATAGAAGAACAATAAAAAGTGTACACCGAGCAACTTTCAAGGTCCGAAGTTGCTCAACTCTATCTGAGGAGGAGCTTTTAACTGTTATTTTCCATTGGTCAAAGAAAGGTGGTGTTTTGGCATCGAAATAATCTAGAAAGTTATACTAGTAAAATTTGACATAGAAGAACAATAAAAAGTGTACACCGAGCAACTTTCATGGTCCTAAGTTGCTCAACTCTATCTATGGATGAGCTTTTAACGGTTTTTATCCATTTGGCATAGAAATATGGTGTTTTGGCATGGAAATAATCTAGAAAGCTTATACTCGTAAAATTTAACATAGAAGAACAATAAAAAGTGTACACCGAGCAACTTTCATGGTCCGAAGTTGCTCAACTCTATCTATGGAGGAGCTTTTAACGGTTTTTGTCCATTTGTCATAGAAAGGTGGTGTTTTGGCATCGAAATAATCTAGGAAGCTTATAATCGTAAAATTTGACATAGAACAACAATAAAAAGTATACACCGAGCAACTTTGATGGTCCGAAGTTGCTCAACTCTATCTATGAAGGAGATTTTAACGGTTTTTGTCCATTTGTCATAGATACGTGGTGTTTTGGAATTGAAATAATCTTGTAGACTTATACTCATAAAATTTGACATAGAAGAACCATAAAAAGTGTACCCCGAGCAACTTTCAAGGTCCGAAGTTGCTCAACTCAATCTATGGGGGAGCTTTCAACGGTTTTTGTCCATTTGTCATAGAAAGGTAGTGTTTTGGCATGGAAATAATCTAGGAAGCTTATACTCGTAAAATTTGACAAAGAAGAACAATAAAAAGCGTACACCGAGCAACTTTCATCGTCCGAAGGTGCTCAACTCTGTCTATGGAGGAGCTTTTAACGGTTTTTGTCCATTTGGCATAGAATAGTGGTGTTTTGGCATCGAAATAATCTAGAAAGCTTATACTCGTAAAATTTGACAAAGAAGAACAATAAAAAATGTACACCGAGCAACTTTCATGGTCCGAAGTTGCTCAACTCTATCTATGGAGGAGCTTTTAACGGTTTTTATCCATTTGGCATAGAAATATGGTGTTTTGGCATTGAAATAATCTAGAAAGCTTATACTCGTAAAATTTAACATAGAAGAACAATAAAAAGTGTACACCGAGCAACTTTCATGGTCCGAAGTTGCTCAACTCTATCTATGGAGGAGCTTTTAACGGTTTTTGTCCATTTGTCATAGAAAGGTGGTGTTTTGGCATCGAAATAATCTAGGAAGCTTATACTCGAAAAATTTGACATCGAGGAACAATAAAAAGTGTATATCGTTGAACTTTGATAGTTCGAAATTGCTCAACTCTCTCGATGGAGTTGTTTTTAATAGGTTTGCCGAATTTAGACCGATATTGTTCTCTTGACAACAAAACAATTTACGAAGAGAATACTACTAATTTTGAACATAAAGAAACAATAAAAAGTGCATACCGAGCAACTATCGTGGTTCGGAATTGCTCAACTCTATCTATGGAGGAGCTTTTAACGATTTTCATTATTTGTCGTAGAAAGTTGGTGTTTCGGCATCGAAATAATCTTGGAAGCTTATACTCGTAAAATTTGACATAGAAGAACAATAAAAAGTGTACACCGAGCAACTTTCATGGTCCGAAGTTGCTCAACTCTATCTATGGAGGAGCTTTTAACGGTTTTTGTCCATTTGGCATAGAAATGTGGTGATTTGGCATCGAAATAATCTAGCAAGCTTATAATCATAAATTTTGACATAGAACAACAATAAAAAGTGTACACCGAGCAACTTTGATGGTCCGAAGTTGCTCAACTCTATCTATGAAGGAGATTTTAACGGTTTTTGTCCATTTGGCATAGAAATGTGGTGTTTTGGCATGGAAATAATCTAGAAAGCTTATACTCATAAAATTTAACATAGAAGAACAATAAAAAGTGTACACTGAGCAACTTTAATGGTCCGAAGTTGCACAACTCTATCTATGGAGGAGCTTTTAACGGTTTTTGTCAATTTTTTGTACAAAGGTGGTTTTTTGGCATCGAAATAATCTAGGAAGCTTATACTCACAAATTTGACATAGAAGAACAATAAAAAGTGTACACCGAGCAACTTTGATGGTCCGAAGTTGCTCAACTCTATCTATGAAGGAACTTTTAACGGTTTTTGTCCATTTGGCACAGAAATTTGGTGTTTTGGAATCGAAATAATATAGGAAGTTATACTCGTAAAATTTGACATAGAAGAACAATAAAAAGTGTACACCGAGCAACTTTCAAGGTCCGAAGTTGCTCAACTCTATCTATGGAGGAGCTTTTAACGGTTTTTGTTCATTTGGCAAAGATATGTGGTGTTTTGGCATCGAAATAATCTACGAAGCTTATACTCGTAAAATTTGACAAAGAAGAACAATAAAAAGTGTACACCGAGCAACTTTCATTGTCCGAAGTTGCTCAACTCTATCTATGGAGGAGCTTTTAACGGTTTTTGTCAATTTTTTGTACAAAGGTGGTTTTTTGGCATCGAAATAATCTAGGAAGCTTATACTCACAAATTTGACATAGAAGAAGAATAAAAAGTGTACACCGAGCAACTTTGATGGTCCGAAGTTGCTCAACTCTATCTATGAAGCAGTTTTTAACGGTTTTTGTCCATTTGGCATAGATATGTGGTGTTTTGGCATCGAAATAATCTACGAAGCTTATACTCGTAAAATTTGACATAGAAGAACAATAAAAAGTGTACACCGAGCAACTTTCAAGGTCCGAAGTTGCTCAACTCTATCTGAGGAGGAGCTTTTAACTGTTATTTTCCATTGGTCAAAGAAAGGTGGTGTTTTGGCATCGAAATAATCTAGAAAGTTATACTAGTAAAATTTGACATAGAAGAACAATAAAAAGTGTACACCGAGCAACTTTCATGGTCCTAAGTTGCTCAACTCTATCTATGGATGAGCTTTTAACGGTTTTTATCCATTTGGCATAGAAATATGGTGTTTTGGCATGGAAATAATCTAGAAAGCTTATACTCGTAAAATTTAACATAGAAGAACAATAAAAAGTGTACACCGAGCAACTTTCATGGTCCGAAGTTGCTCAACTCTATCTATGGAGGAGCTTTTAACGGTTTTTGTCCATTTGTCATAGAAAGGTGGTGTTTTGGCATCGAAATAATCTAGGAAGCTTATAATCGTAAAATTTGACATAGAACAACAATAAAAAGTATACACCGAGCAACTTTGATGGTCCGAAGTTGCTCAACTCTATCTATGAAGGAGATTTTAACGGTTTTTGTCCATTTGTCATAGATACGTGGTGTTTTGGAATTGAAATAATCTTGTAGACTTATACTCATAAAATTTGACATAGAAGAACCATAAAAAGTGTACCCCGAGCAACTTTCAAGGTCCGAAGTTGCTCAACTCAATCTATGGGGGAGCTTTCAACGGTTTTTGTCCATTTGTCATAGAAAGGTAGTGTTTTGGCATGGAAATAATCTATGAAGCTTATACTCGTAAAATTTGACAAAGAAGAACAATAAAAAGCGTACACCGAGCAACTTTCATCGTCCGAAGGTGCTCAACTCTGTCTATGGAGGAGCTTTTAACGGTTTTTGTCCATTTGGCATAGAATAGTGGTGTTTTGGCATCGAAATAATCTAGAAAGCTTATACTCGTAAAATTTGACAAAGAAGAACAATAAAAAATGTACACCGAGCAACTTTCATGGTCCGAAGTTGCTCAACTCTATCTATGGAGGAGCTTTTAACGGTTTTTATCCATTTGGCATAGAAATATGGTGTTTTGGCATTGAAATAATCTAGAAAGCTTATACTCGTAAAATTTAACATAGAAGAACAATAAAAAGTGTACACCGAGCAACTTTCATGGTCCGAAGTTGCTCAACTCTATCTATGGAGGAGCTTTTAACGGTTTTTGTCCATTTGTCATAGAAAGGTGGTGTTTTGGCATCGAAATAATCTAGGAAGCTTATACTCGAAAAATTTGACATCGAGGAACAATAAAAAGTGTATATCGTTGAACTTTGATAGTTCGAAATTGCTCAACTCTCTCGATGGAGTTGTTTTTAATAGGTTTGCCGAATTTAGACCGATATTGTTCTCTTGACAACAAAACAATTTACGAAGAGAATACTACTAATTTTGAACATAAAGAAACAATAAAAAGTGCATACCGAGCAACTATCGTGGTTCGGAATTGCTCAACTCTATCTATGGAGGAGCTTTTAACGATTTTCATTATTTGTCGTAGAAAGTTGGTGTTTCGGCATCGAAATAATCTTGGAAGCTTATACTCGTAAAATTTGACATAGAAGAACAATAAAAAGTGTACACCGAGCAACTTTCATGGTCCGAAGTTGCTCAACTCTATCTATGGAGGAGCTTTTAACGGTTTTTGTCCATTTGGCATAGAAATGTGGTGATTTGGCATCGAAATAATCTAGCAAGCTTATAATCATAAATTTTGACATAGAACAACAATAAAAAGTGTACACCGAGCAACTTTGATGGTCCGAAGTTGCTCAACTCTATCTATGAAGGAGATTTTAACGGTTTTTGTCCATTTGGCATAGAAATGTGGTGTTTTGGCATGGAAATAATCTAGAAAGCTTATACTCATAAAATTTAACATAGAAGAACAATAAAAAGTGTACACTGAGCAACTTTAATGGTCCGAAGTTGCACAACTCTATCTATGGAGGAGCTTTTAACGGTTTTTGTCAATTTTTTGTACAAAGGTGGTTTTTTGGCATCGAAATAATCTAGGAAGCTTATACTCACAAATTTGACATAGAAGAACAATAAAAAGTGTACACCGAGCAACTTTGATGGTCCGAAGTTGCTCAACTCTATCTATGAAGGAACTTTTAACGGTTTTTGTCCATTTGGCACAGAAATTTGGTGTTTTGGAATCGAAATAATATAGGAAGTTATACTCGTAAAATTTGACATAGAAGAACAATAAAAAGTGTACACCGAGCAACTTTCAAGGTCCGAAGTTGCTCAACTCTATCTATGGAGGAGCTTTTAACGGTTTTTGTTCATTTGGCAAAGATATGTGGTGTTTTGGCATCGAAATAATCTACGAAGCTTATACTCGTAAAATTTGACAAAGAAGAACAATAAAAAGTGTACACCGAGCAACTTTCATTGTCCGAAGTTGCTCAACTCTATCTATGGAGGAGCTTTTAACGGTTTTTGTCAATTTTTTGTACAAAGGTGGTTTTTTGGCATCGAAATAATCTAGGAAGCTTATACTCACAAATTTGACATAGAAGAAGAATAAAAAGTGTACACCGAGCAACTTTGATGGTCCGAAGTTGCTCAACTCTATCTATGAAGCAGTTTTTAACGGTTTTTGTCCATTTGGCATAGATATGTGGTGTTTTGGCATCGAAATAATCTACGAAGCTTATACTCGTAAAATTTGACATAGAAGAACAATAAAAAGTGTACACCGAGCAACTTTCAAGGTCCGAAGTTGCTCAACTCTATCTGAGGAGGAGCTTTTAACTGTTATTTTCCATTGGTCAAAGAAAGGTGGTGTTTTGGCATCGAAATAATCTAGAAAGTTATACTAGTAAAATTTGACATAGAAGAACAATAAAAAGTGTACACCGAGCAACTTTCATGGTCCTAAGTTGCTCAACTCTATCTATGGATGAGCTTTTAACGGTTTTTGTCCATTTTTCATAGAAAGTTGGTGCTCGGCATCGAAATAATCTAGGAATATTATACTCGTAAATTTGACATAAAAGAACAATAAAAAGTGTACACCGGGCAACTTTGATGGTCCGAAGTTGTCAACTCAATCTATGGTGGAGCGTTTAGCGGTTTTTGTCCATTTGTCACAGAAAGGTGTTTTTGTTGCATCGAAATAATCTAGGAAGCTTGTACTCGTAAAATTTGACATAGAAGAACAATAAAAAGTGTACACCGAGCAACTTTGATGGTCCGAAGTTGCTCAACTCTATCTATGGAGGAGCTTTTAACGGTTTTTGTCAATTTTTCTTACAAAGGTGGTGTTTTGGCATGGAAATAATCTAGGAAGCTTATACTCGTAAAATTTGACAAAGAAGAACAATAAAAAGCGTACACCGAGCAACTTTCATGGTCCGAAGGTGATCAACTCTGTCTATGGAGGAGCTTTTTACGGTTTTTGTTCATTTGTCATAGAATACTGGTGTTTTGGCATCGAAATAATCTAGAAAGCTTATACTCTTAGAATTTGACAAAGAAGAACAATAAAAAATGTACCCCGAGCAACTTTCGTGGTCCGAAGTTGCTCAACTCTATCTATGGAGGAGCTTTTAACGGTTTTTATCCATTTGGCATAGAAATATGGTGTTTTGGCATGGAAATAATCTAGAAAGCTTATACTCGTAAAATTTAACATAGAAGAACAATAAAAAGTGTACACCGAGCAACTTTCATGGTCTGAAGTTGCTCAACTCTATCTATGGAGGAGCTTTTAACGGTTTTTGTCCATTTGTCATAGAAAGTTGGTGTTTTGGCATCGAAATAATCTAGGAAGCTTATAATCGTAAAATTTGACATAGAACAACAATAAAAAGTATACACCGAGCAACTTTGATGGTCCGAAGTTGCTCAACTCTATCTATGAAGGAGATTTTAACGGTTTTTGTCCATTTGGCATAGATACGTGGTGTTTTGGCGTGGAAATAATCTAGGAAGCTTATACTCGTAAAATTTGACAAAGAAGAACAATAAAAAGCGTACACCGAGCAACTTTTATCGTCCGAAGGTGCTCAACTCTGTCTATGGAGGAGCTTTTAACGGTTTTTGTCCATTTGGCATAGAATAGTGGTGTTTTGGCATCGAAATAATCTAGAAAGCTTATACTCGTAAAATTTGACAAAGAAGAACAATAAAAAATGTACACCGAGCAACTTTCATGGTCCGAAGTTGCTCAACTCTATCTATGGAGGAGCTTTTAACGGTTTTTATCCATTTGGCATAGAAATATGGTGTTTTGGCATTGAAATAATCTAGAAAGCTTATACTCGTAAAATTTAACATAGAAGAACAATAAAAAGTGTACACCGAGCAACTTTCATGGTCCGAAGTTGCTCAACTCTATCTATGGAGGAGCTTTTAACGGTTTTTGTCCATTTGTCATAGAAAGGTGGTGTTTTGGCATCGAAATAATCTAGGAAGCTTATACTCGAAAAATTTGACATCGAGGAACAATAAAAAGTGTATATCGTTGAACTTTGATAGTTCGAAATTGCTCAACTCTCTCGATGGAGTTGTTTTTAATAGGTTTGCCGAATTTAGACCGATATTGTTCTCTTGACAACAAAACAATTTACGAAGAGAATACTACTAATTTTGAACATAAAGAAACAATAAAAAGTGCATACCGAGCAACTATCGTGGTTCGGAATTGCTCAACTCTATCTATGGAGGAGCTTTTAACGATTTTCATTATTTGTCGTAGAAAGTTGGTGTTTCGGCATCGAAATAATCTTGGAAGCTTATACTCGTAAAATTTGACATAGAAGAACAATAAAAAGTGTACACCGAGCAACTTTCATGGTCCGAAGTTGCTCAACTCTATCTATGGAGGAGCTTTTAACGGTTTTTGTCCATTTGGCATAGAAATGTGGTGATTTGGCATCGAAATAATCTAGCAAGCTTATAATCATAAATTTTGACATAGAACAACAATAAAAAGTGTACACCGAGCAACTTTGATGGTCCGAAGTTGCTCAACTCTATCTATGAAGGAGATTTTAACGGTTTTTGTCCATTTGGCATAGAAATGTGGTGTTTTGGCATGGAAATAATCTAGAAAGCTTATACTCATAAAATTTAACATAGAAGAACAATAAAAAGTGTACACTGAGCAACTTTAATGGTCCGAAGTTGCACAACTCTATCTATGGAGGAGCTTTTAACGGTTTTTGTCAATTTTTTGTACAAAGGTGGTTTTTTGGCATCGAAATAATCTAGGAAGCTTATACTCACAAATTTGACATAGAAGAACAATAAAAAGTGTACACCGAGCAACTTTGATGGTCCGAAGTTGCTCAACTCTATCTATGAAGGAACTTTTAACGGTTTTTGTCCATTTGGCACAGAAATTTGGTGTTTTGGAATCGAAATAATATAGGAAGTTATACTCGTAAAATTTGACATAGAAGAACAATAAAAAGTGTACACCGAGCAACTTTCAAGGTCCGAAGTTGCTCAACTCTATCTATGGAGGAGCTTTTAACGGTTTTTGTTCATTTGGCAAAGATATGTGGTGTTTTGGCATCGAAATAATCTACGAAGCTTATACTCGTAAAATTTGACAAAGAAGAACAATAAAAAGTGTACACCGAGCAACTTTCATTGTCCGAAGTTGCTCAACTCTATCTATGGAGGAGCTTTTAACGGTTTTTGTCAATTTTTTGTACAAAGGTGGTTTTTTGGCATCGAAATAATCTAGGAAGCTTATACTCACAAATTTGACATAGAAGAAGAATAAAAAGTGTACACCGAGCAACTTTGATGGTCCGAAGTTGCTCAACTCTATCTATGAAGCAGTTTTTAACGGTTTTTGTCCATTTGGCATAGATATGTGGTGTTTTGGCATCGAAATAATCTACGAAGCTTATACTCGTAAAATTTGACATAGAAGAACAATAAAAAGTGTACACCGAGCAACTTTCAAGGTCCGAAGTTGCTCAACTCTATCTGAGGAGGAGCTTTTAACTGTTATTTTCCATTGGTCAAAGAAAGGTGGTGTTTTGGCATCGAAATAATCTAGAAAGTTATACTAGTAAAATTTGACATAGAAGAACAATAAAAAGTGTACACCGAGCAACTTTCATGGTCCTAAGTTGCTCAACTCTATCTATGGATGAGCTTTTAACGGTTTTTGTCCATTTTTCATAGAAAGTTGGTGCTCGGCATCGAAATAATCTAGGAATATTATACTCGTAAATTTGACATAAAAGAACAATAAAAAGTGTACACCGGGCAACTTTGATGGTCCGAAGTTGTCAACTCAATCTATGGTGGAGCGTTTAGCGGTTTTTGTCCATTTGTCACAGAAAGGTGTTTTTGTTGCATCGAAATAATCTAGGAAGCTTGTACTCGTAAAATTTGACATAGAAGAACAATAAAAAGTGTACACCGAGCAACTTTGATGGTCCGAAGTTGCTCAACTCTATCTATGGAGGAGCTTTTAACGGTTTTTGTCAATTTTTCTTACAAAGGTGGTGTTTTGGCATGGAAATAATCTAGGAAGCTTATACTCGTAAAATTTGACAAAGAAGAACAATAAAAAGCGTACACCGAGCAACTTTCATGGTCCGAAGGTGATCAACTCTGTCTATGGAGGAGCTTTTTACGGTTTTTGTTCATTTGTCATAGAATACTGGTGTTTTGGCATCGAAATAATCTAGAAAGCTTATACTCTTAGAATTTGACAAAGAAGAACAATAAAAAATGTACCCCGAGCAACTTTCGTGGTCCGAAGTTGCTCAACTCTATCTATGGAGGAGCTTTTAACGGTTTTTATCCATTTGGCATAGAAATATGGTGTTTTGGCATGGAAATAATCTAGAAAGCTTATACTCGTAAAATTTAACATAGAAGAACAATAAAAAGTGTACACCGAGCAACTTTCATGGTCTGAAGTTGCTCAACTCTATCTATGGAGGAGCTTTTAACGGTTTTTGTCCATTTGTCATAGAAAGTTGGTGTTTTGGCATCGAAATAATCTAGGAAGCTTATAATCGTAAAATTTGACATAGAACAACAATAAAAAGTATACACCGAGCAACTTTGATGGTCCGAAGTTGCTCAACTCTATCTATGAAGGAGATTTTAACGGTTTTTGTCCATTTGGCATAGATACGTGGTGTTTTGGCGTGGAAATAATCTAGGAAGCTTATACTCGTAAAATTTGACAAAGAAGAACAATAAAAAGCGTACACCGAGCAACTTTTATCGTCCGAAGGTGCTCAACTCTGTCTATGGAGGAGCTTTTAACGGTTTTTGTCCATTTGGCATAGAATAGTGGTGTTTTGGCATCGAAATAATCTAGAAAGCTTATACTCGTAAAATTTGACAAAGAAGAACAATAAAAAATGTACACCGAGCAACTTTCATGGTCCGAAGTTGCTCAACTCTATCTATGGAGGAGCTTTTAACGGTTTTTATCCATTTGGCATAGAAATATGGTGTTTTGGCATTGAAATAATCTAGAAAGCTTATACTCGTAAAATTTAACATAGAAGAACAATAAAAAGTGTACACCGAGCAACTTTCATGGTCCGAAGTTGCTCAACTCTATCTATGGAGGAGCTTTTAACGGTTTTTGTCCATTTGTCATAGAAAGGTGGTGTTTTGGCATCGAAATAATCTAGGAAGCTTATACTCGAAAAATTTGACATCGAGGAACAATAAAAAGTGTATATCGTTGAACTTTGATAGTTCGAAATTGCTCAACTCTCTCGATGGAGTTGTTTTTAATAGGTTTGCCGAATTTAGACCGATATTGTTCTCTTGACAACAAAACAATTTACGAAGAGAATACTACTAATTTTGAACATAAAGAAACAATAAAAAGTGCATACCGAGCAACTATCGTGGTTCGGAGTTGCTCAACTCTATCTATGGAGGAGCTTTTAATGATTTTCATTATTTGTCGTAGAAAGTTGGTGTTTCGGCATCGAAATAATCTTGGAAGCTTATACTCGTAAAATTTGACATAGAAGAACAATAAAAAGTGTACACCGAGCAACTTTCATGGTCCGAAGTTGCTCAACTCTATCTATGGAGGAGCTTTTAACGGTTTTTGTCCATTTGGCATAGAAATGTGGTGATTTGGCATCGAAATAATCCAGCAAGCTTATAATCGTAAATTTTGACATAGAACAACAATAAAAAGTGTACACCGAGCAACTTTGATGGTCCGAAGTTGCTTAACTCTATCTATGAAGGAGATTTTAACGGTTTTTGTCCATTTGGCATAGAAATGTGGTGTTTTGGCATGGAAATAATCTAGAAAGCTTATACTCATAAAATTTAACATAGAAGAACAATAAAAAGTGTACACTGAGCAACTTTAATGGTCCGAAGTTGCACAACTCTATCCATGAAGGAACTTTTAACGGATTTTGTCCATTTGGCATAGAAAGTTGATGTTTTGGAATCGAAATAATCTAGGAAGTTATACACGTAAAATTTGACATAGAAGAACAATAAAAAGTGCACACCGAGCAACTTTCATGGTCCAAAGTTGCTCAACTCTATCTATGGAGGAGCTTTTAACGGTTTTTGTCCATTTGGCATAGAAATGTGGTGATTTGGCATCGAAATAATCTAGGAAGCTTATACTCATAAAATTTGACATAGAAGAACAATAAAAAGTGTGCACCAAGCAACTTTCATGGTCCGAAGTTGCTCAACTCTATCTATGGGGGAGCTTTCAACGGTTTTTATCCATTTGGCATTGATACGTGGTGTTTTGGAATTGAAATAATCTTGGAGGCTTATACTCATAAAATTTGACATAGAACAACAATAAAAAGTGCATATCGTGCAACTTTGATGGTTCGAAATTGCTCAACTCTCTCGATAGAGTTGTTTTTAATAGTTTTGCCGAATTTAGACCGATATTGTTCTCTTGACAACAACATAATATGCGAAGCGAATACTAGTAATTTTGGACATAAAAAAAACAATAAAAAGTGCATACCGAGCAACTTTCGTGGTTCGGAATTGCTCAACTCTATCTATGGAGGAGCTTTAAACAGTTTTTATCCATTTGTCATAGAAAGTTGGTGTTTCGGCATCGAAATAATCTAGGAAGCTTATACTCATAAAATTTGACATAGAAGAACAATAAAAATTGTACACCGAGCAACTTTCATGGTCTGAAGTTGCTCAACTATATCTATGGAGGAGCTTTTAACGGTTTTTGTCCATTTGTCATAGAAAGGTGGTGTTTTGGCATCGAAATAATCTAGGAAGCTTATACTCGAAAAATTTGACATAGAGGAACAATAAAAAGTGTATATCGTTGAACTTTGATAGTTCGAAATTGCTCAACTCTCTCGATGGAGTTGTTTTTAATAGTTTTGCCGAATTTAGACCGATATTGTTCTCTTGACAACAAAACAATTTACGAAGCGAATACTAGTAATTTTGGACATAAAGAAACAATATAAAGTGCATACCGAGCAACTTTCGTGGTTCGGAATTGCTCAACTCTATCTATGGAGGAGCTTTTAACGGTTTTCATTATTTGTCATAGAAAGTTGGTGTTTCGGCATCGAAATAATCTAGGAAGCTTATACTCGTAAAATTTGACATAGAAGAACAATAAGAAGTGTACACCGAGCAACTTTCATGGTCCGAAGTTGCTCAACTCTATCTATGGAGGAGCTTTTAACGGTTTTTGTCCATTTGGCATAGAAATGTGGTGATTTGGCATCGAAATAATCTAGGAACCTTATAATCGTAAAATTTGACATAGAACAACAATAAAAAGTGTACACCGTGCAACTTTGATGGTCCGAAGTTGCTCAACTCTATCTATGCAGGAGATTTTAACGGTTTTTGTCCATTTGGCATAGATACGTGGCGTTTTGGAATTGAAATAATCTTGTAGGCTTATACTCATAAAACTTGACATAGAAGAACAATAAGAAGTGTACACCGAGCAACATTCAAGGTCCGAAGTTGCTCAACTCTATCTATGGGGGAGCTTTCAACGATTTTTGTCCGTTTGTCATAGAAAGGTCGTGTTTTGGCATGGAAATAATCTAGGAAACTTATACTCGTAAAATTTGACAAAGAAGAACGAATTAAAAGCGTACATCGAGCAACTTTCATGGTCCGAAGTTGCTCAACTCTGTCTATGGAGGAGCTTTTAACGGTTTTTGTCGATTTGGCATAGAAATGTGCTGTTTTGGCATGGAAATAATCTAGAAAGCTTATACTCATGAAATTTAACATAGAAGAACAATAAAAAGTGTACACCGAGCAACTTTGACGATCCGAAGTTGCACGACTCTATCTATGAAGGAACTTTTAACGGTTTTTGTCTATTTGGCATAGAAAGTTGGTGTTTTCGAATCGAAATAATCTAGGAAGTTATACTCGTAAATTTGACATAGAAGAACAATAAAAAGTGTACACCGAGCAACTTTGATGGTCCGAAGTTGTCAACTCTATCTATGGTGGAGCGTTTAGCGGTTTTTGTCCATTTGTCACAAAAAGTTGTTTTTTTTATCGATATAATCTAGGAAGCTTATGCTCGTAAAATTTGACATAGAAAAACAATAAAAAGTGTACACCGAGCAACTTTGATGGTCCGAAGTTGCTCAACTCTATCTATGGAGGAGCTTTTAACGGTTTTTGTCCATTTAACATAGATATTTGGTATTTTGGCATCGAAATAATCTACGAAGCTTATACTTGTAAAATTTGACATAGAAGAACAATAAAAAGTGTACACCGAGCAACTTTCATAGTATGAAGTTGCTCAACTCTATCTATGGAGGAGCCTTTAACAGTTTTTGTCTATTTGGCGTAGATATGTGGTGTTTTGGCATCGAAATAATCTACGAAGCTTATACTTGTAAAATTCGATATAGAAGAACAATAAAAAGTGTACACCGAGCAACTTTCATGGTCCGAAGTTGCTCAACTCTATCTATGGAGGAGCTTTTAACGGTTTTTGTCAATTTGGCATAGATATGTGGTGTTTTGGCATCGAAATAATCTTCGAAGCTTATACTCGGAAAATTTGACATAGAAGAACAATAAAAAGTGTACACCGAGCAACTTTCATGGTCCGAAGTTGCTCAACTCTATCTAAGGAGGAGCTTTTAACTGTTATTGTCCATTTGTCATAGAAAGGTGGTGTTTTGGCATCGAAATAATCTAGAAAGTTATACTAGTAAAATTTGACATAGAAGAACAATAAAAAGTGTACACCGAGCAACTTTCATGGTCCTAAGTTGTTCAACTCTATCTATGGATGAGCTTTTAACGGTTTTTGTCCATTTTTCATAGAAAGTTGGTTCTCGGCATCCAAATAATCTAGGAATATTATACTCATAAATTTGACATAGAAGAACAATAAAAAGTGTACACCGAGCAACTTTGATGGTCCGAAGTTGTCAACTCTATCTATGGTGGAGCGTTTAGCGGTTTTTGTCCGTTTGTCACAGAAAGGTGTTTTTTTTTCATCGAAATAATCTAGGAAGCTTATACTCGTAAAATTTGACATAGAAGAACAATAAAAAGTGTACACCGAGCAACTTTGATGGTCCGAAGTTGCTCAACTCTAGTTATGGAGGAGCTTTTAACGGTTTTTGTCAATTTTTCTTACAAAGGTGGTGTTTTGGCAAGGAAATAATCTAGGAAGCTTATACTCGTAAAATTTGACAAAGAAGAACAATAAAAAGCGTACACCGAGCAACTTTCATGGTCCGAAGGTGCTCAACTCTGTCTATGGAGGAGCTTTTAAAGGTTTTTGTTCATTTGTCATAGAATAGTGGTTTTTTGGCATCGAAATATTCTAGAAAGCTTATACTCGTAAAATTTGACAAAGAAGAACAATAAAAAATGTACACCGAGCAACTTTCATGGTCCGAAGTTGCTCAACTCTATCTATGGAGGGGCTTTTAACGGTTTTAGTCCATTTGTCATAGAAAGGTGGTATTTTGGCATCGAAATAATCTAGGAAGCTTATACTCGAAAATTTTTTACATAGAGGAACAATAAAAAGTGTATATCGTGCAACTTTGATAGTTCAAAATTGCTCAACTCTCTCGATGGAGTTGTTTTTAATAGTTTTGCCGAATTTAGACCGATATTGTTCTCTTGACAACAAAACAATTTACGAAGCGAATACTAGTAAATTTGGACATAAAGAAACAATAAAAAGTGCATACCGAGCAACATTCGTGGTTCGGAATTGCCCAACTCTATCCATGAAGGAGCTTTTAACGGTTTTCATTATTTGTCGTAGAAAGTTGGTGTTTCGGCATCGAAATAATCTAGGAAGCTTATACTCGTAAAATTTGACATAGAACAACAATAAAAAGTGTACACCGAGCAACTTTGATGGTCCGAAGTTGCTCAACTCTATCTATGAAGGAGCTTTTAACGGTTTTTGTCCATTTGGCATAGATATGTGGTGTTTTGGCATCGAAATAATCTACGAAGCATATACTCGTAAAATTTGACATATAAAAACAATAAAAAGTGTACACCGAGCAACTTTCATGGTCCGAAGTTGCTCAACTCTATCTATGGAGGAGCTTTTAACTGTTATTGTCCATTTGTCATAGAAAGTGGTGTTTTGGCATCGAAATAATCTAGAAAGTTATACTATTAAAATTTGACATAGAAGAACAATAAAAAGTGTACACCGAGCAACTTTCATGGTCCGAAGTTGCTCAACTCTATCTATGGATGAGCTTTTAACGGTTTTTGTCGATTTTTCATAGAAAGTTAGTGTTCGGCATCGAAATAATCTAGGAATATTATACTCGTAAATTTGACATAGAAGAACAATAAAAAGTGTTCACCGATAAACTTTGATGGTCCGAAGTTGCACAACTCTATCTATGAAGGAACTTTTAACGGTTTTTGTCTATTTCGCATAGAAAGTTGGTGTTTTGGAATCGAAATAATCTAGGAAGTTATACTAGTAAAATTTGACATAGAAGAACAATAAAAAGTGTACACCGAGCAACTTTGATGGTCCGAAGTTGCTCAACTCTATCTATGGAGTAGCTTTTAACGGTTTTTGTCTATTTGTCTATTTAGATATGTGGTGTTTTGGCATCGAAATAATCTTCGAAGCTTATACAAAACATCGAAATAATCTAATAAGCTTATACTTGTAAAATTTGACATAGAAGAACAATAAAAAGTGTACACCGATCAACTTTCATGTTCCGAAGTTGCTCAACTCTATCTATGGAGGAGCTTTTAACGGTTTTTGTCAATTTCTCGTCAAAAGGTGGTTTTTTGGCATCGAAATAATCTAGGAAGCTTATACTCGAAAAATTTGACATAGAAGAACAATAAAAAGTGTACATCGTGCAACTTTGATGGTCTGAAGTTGCTCAACTCTATCTATGAAGAAGCTTTTAACGGTTTTTGTATATTTGGCGTAGATATGTAGTGTTTTGGCATGGAAATAATCTACGAAGCTTATACTCGTAAAATTTGACATATAAGAACAATAAAAAGTGTACACCGAGCAACTTTGATGGTCCGAAGTTGTCAACTCTATCTATGGTGGAGCGTTTGGCGGTTTTTGTCCATTTGTCACAGAATAGTGTTTTTTTGCATCGAAATAATCTAGGAAGCTTATGCTCGTAAAATTTGACATAGAAGAAAAATAAAAAGTGTACACCGAGCAACTTTGATGGTCCGAAGTTGCTGAACTCTATCTATGGAGGAGATGTTAACGGTTTTTGTCCATTTGGCATAGATATGTGGTTTTTGGCATCGAAATAATCTACGAAGCTTATACTCGTAAAATTTGACATAAAAGAACAATAAAAAGTGTACACCGAGCAACTTTCATGGTCCGAAGATGCTCAACTCTATCTATGGAGGAGCTTTTAACGGTTTTGGTCAATTTTTCATACAAAGGTGGCGTTTTGGCATCGAAATAATCTACGAAGCTTATACTCATAAAATTTGACATAGAAGAACAATAAAAAGTGTACACCGAGCAACTTTGATGGTCCGAAGTTGTCAACTCTATCTATGGTGGAGCGTTTAGTGGTTTTGGTCCATTTGTCACAGAAAGGCGTTTTTTTTGCATCGAAATAATCTAGGAAGCTTATACTCGTAAAATTTGACATAGAAGAACAATAAAAAGTGTACACCGAGCAACTTTGATTGTGCGAAGTTGCTCAACTCTATCTATGGAGGAGCTTTTAACGGTTTTTGTCCATTTGGCATAGATATGTGGTGTTTTATCATCGAAATAATCTATGAAGCTTATACTCGTAAAATTTGACATAGAAGAACAATAAAAAGTGTACACCGAGCAACTTTCATGGTCCGAGGTTGCTCAACTCTATCTATGGAGGAGCTTTTAACTGTTACTGCCCATTTGTCATAGAAAGGTGGTTTTTTGGCATCGAAATAATCTAGGAAGCTTATACTCGAAAAAGTTGACATATAAGAACAACAAAAAGTGTACACCGAGCAACTTTGATGGTCCGAAGTTGCTCAACTCTATCTATGAAGGAGCTTTAAACGGTTTTTGTCTATTTGGCATAGATATGTGGTGTTTTGGCATGGAAATAATCTACGAAGCATATACTCGTAAAATTTGACATATAAGAACAATAAAAAGTGTACACCGAGCAACTTTGATGGTCCGAATTTGTCAACTCTGTCTATGGTGGAGCGTTTAGCGGTTTTTGTCCATTTGTCACAGAATAGTGTTTTTTCTGCATCGAAATAATCTAGGAAGCTTATACTCGTAAAATTTGACATAGAAGAACATTAAAAAGTGTACACCGAGCAACTATGATGGTCTGAAGTTGTCAACTCTATCTATGGTGGAGCGTTTAGCGGTTTTTGTCCATTTGTCACAGAATAGTGTTTTTTTGCATCGAAATAATCTAGGAGGCTTATACTCGTAAAATTTGACATACAAGAACAATAAAAAGTGCACACCGAGCAACTTTGATGGTCCGAAGTTGCTCAACTCTATCTATGGAGGAGCTTTTAACGGTTTTTGTCCATTTGGCATAGATATGTGGTTTTCGGCATCGAAATAATCTACGAAGCTTATACTCGTAAAATTTGACATATAAGAACAATAAAAAGTGTTCACTGAGCAACTTTGATGGTCCGAAGTTGCTCAACTCTATCTATGAAGGAGCTTTTAACGGTTTTGGTCCATTTGGCATAGATATCTGGTGTTTTGGCATCAAAATAATCTACGAAGCTTATACTCGTAAATTTGACGTAGAAGAACAATAAAAAGTTTATACCGAACAACTTCGATGGTCCGAAGTTGTCAACTCTATCTATGGTGGAGCGTTTAGCGGTTTTTGTCCATTTGTCACAGAATAGTGTTTTTTTTGCATCGAAATAATCTAGGAAGCTTATACTCGTAAAATTTGACATAGAAGAACATTAAAAAGTGAACACCGAGCAACTATGATGGTCCGAAGTTGCTCAACTCTATCTATGGAGGAGCTTTTAACGGTTTTTGTAAATTTGGCATAGATATGTGGTTTTTGGCATCGAAATAATCTACGAAGCTTATACTCGTAAAATTTGACATATAAGAACAATAAAAAGTGTACACCGAGCAACTTTGATGGTCCGAAGTTGCTCAACTCTATCTATGAAGGAGCTTTTAAAGGTTTTGGTCCATTTGGCATAGATATCTGGTGTTTTGGCATCAAAATAATCTACGAAGCTTATACTCGTAAATTTGACATAGAAGAACAATAAAAAGTTTACACCGAACAACTTCGATGGTCCGAATTTGTCAACTCTATCTATGGTGGAGCGTTTAGCGGTTTTTGTCCATTTGTCACAGAAAGGTGTTTTTTTTTGCATCGAAATAATCTAGGAAGCTTATACTCCTAAAATTTGACATAGAAGAATAATAAAAAGTGTACACCAATCAACTTTCATGGTCCGAAGTTGCTCAACTCTATCTATGGAGGAGCTTTTAACGGTTTTTGTCAATTTTTGGTCTAAAGGTGGTTTTTTTGCATCGAAATAATCTAGGAGGCTTATACTCGTAAAATTTGACATACAAGAACAATAAAAAGTGTACACCGAGCAACTTTGATGGTCCGAAGTTGCTCAACTCTATCTATGAAGGAGCTTTTAACAGTTTTTGTCCATTTGGCATAGATATGTGGTGTTTTAGCATGGAAATAATCTAAGAACCTTATACTCGTAAAATTTGAAATATAAGAACAATAAAAAGTGTACACGGAGCAACTTTGATGGTCCAAAGTTGTCAACTCTATCTATGGTGGAGCGTTTAGCGGTTTTTGTCCATTTGTCATAGAAAGGTGTTTTTTTTGCATCGAAATAATCTAGAAAGCTTATACTCGTAAAATTTGACATAGAAGAACAATAAAAAGTGTACACCGAGCAACTTTGATGGTCCGAAGTTGCTCAACTCTATCTATGGAGGAGCTTTTAACGGTTTTTGTCCATTTGGCATAGATATGTAGTTTTTGGCATCGAAATAATCTACGAAGCTTATACTCGTAAAATTTGACATAGAAGAACAATAAAAAGTGTACACCGAGCAACTTTCATGGTCCGAAGTTGCTCAACTCTATCTATGAAGGAGCTTTTAACGGTTTTGGTCCATTTGGCATAGATATCTGGTGTTTTGGCATCAAAATAATCTACGAAGCTTATACTCGTAAATTTGACAAAGAAGAACAATAAAAAGTTTACACCGAACAACTTCGATGGTCCGAAGTTGTCAACTCTATCTATGGTGGAGCGTTTAGCGGTTTTTGTCCATTTGTCACAGAATAGTGTTTTTTTTGCATCGAAATAATCTAGGAAGCTTATACTCGTAAAATTTGACATAGAAGAACATTAAAAAGTGTGCACCGAGCAACTATGATGGTCTGAAGTTGTCAACTCTATCTATGGTGGAGCGTTTAGCGGTTTTTGTCCATTTGTCACAGAATAGTGTTTTTTTTGAATCGAAATAATCTAGGAAGCTTATACTCGTAAAATTTGACATAGAAGAACATTAAAAAGTGTACACCGAGCAACTATGATGGTCTGAAGTTGTCAACTCTATCTATGGTGGAGCGTTTAGCGGTTTTTGTCCATTTGTCACAGAATAGTGTTTTTTTGCATCGAAATAATCTAGGAGGATTATACTCGTAAAATTTGACATACAAGAACAATAAAAATTGCACACCGAGCAACTTTGATGGTCCGAAGTTGCTCAACTCTATCTATGGAGGAGCTTTTAACGGTTTTTGTCCATTTGGCATAGATATGTGGTTTTTGGCATCGAAATAATCTACGAAGCTTATACTCGTAAAATTTGACATATAAGAACAATAAAAAGTGTTCACCGAGCAACTTTGATGGTCCGAAGTTGCTCAACTCTATCTATGAAGGAGCTTTTAACGGTTTTGGTCCATTTGGCATAGATATCTGGTGTTTTGGCATCAAAATAATCTACGAAGCTTATACTCGTAAATTTGACATAGAAGAACAATAAAAAGTTTATACCGAACAACTTCGATGGTCCGAAGTTGTCAACTCTATCTACGGTGGAGCGTTTAGCGGTTTTTGTCCATTTGTCACAGAATAGTGTTTTTTTTGCATCGAAATAATCTAGGAAGCTTATACTCGTAAAATTTGACATAGAAGAACATTAAAAAGTGAACACTGAGCAACTATGATGGTCCGAAGTTGCTCAACTCTATCTATGGAGGAGCTTTTAACGGTTTTTGTAAATTTGGCATAGATATGTGGTTTTTGGCATCGAAATAATCTACGAAGCTTATACTCGTAAAATTTGACATATAAGAACAATAAAAAGTGTACACCGAGCAACTTTGATGGTCCGAAGTTGCTCAACTCTATCTATGAAGGAGCTTTTAAAGGTTTTGGTCCATTTGGCATAGATATCTGGTGTTTTGGCATCAAAATAATCTACGAAGCTTATACTCGTAAATTTGACATAGAAGAACAATAAAAAGTTTACACCGAACAACTTCGATGGTCCGAATTTGTCAACTCTATCTATGGTGGAGCGTTTAGCGGTTTTTGTCCATTTGTCACAGAAAGGTATTTTTTTTGCATCGAAATAATCTAGGAAGCTTATACTCCTAAAATTTGACATAGAAGAATAATAAAAAGTGTACACCAATCAACTTTCATGGTCCGAAGTTGCTCAACTCTATCTATGGAGGAGCTTTTAACGGTTTTTGTCAATTTTTCGTCTAAAGGTGGTTTTTTTGCATCGAAATAATCTAGGAGGCTTATACTCGTAAAATTTGACATACAAGAACAATAAAAAGTGTACACCGAGCAACTTTGATGGTCCGAAGTTGCTCAACTCTATCTATGAAGGAGCTTTTAACAGTTTTTGTCCATTTGGCATAGATATGTGGTGTTTTAGCATGGAAATAATCTAAGAACCTTATACTCGTAAAATTTGAAATATAAGAACAATAAAAAGTGTACACGGAGCAACTTTGATGGTCCAAAGTTGTCAACTCTATCTATGGTGGAGCGTTTAGCGGTTTTTGTCCATTTGTCATAGAAAGGTGTTTTTTTTGCATCGAAATAATCTAGGAAGCTTATACTCGTAAAATTTGACATAGAAGAACAATAAAAAGTGTACACCGAGCAACTTTGATGGTCCGAAGTTGCTCAACTCTATCTATGGAGGAGCTTTTAACGGTTTTTGTCCATTTGGCATAGATATGTGGTTTTTGGCATCGAAATAATCTACGAAGCTTATACTCGTAAAATTTGACATAGAAGAACAATAAAAAGTGTACACCGAGCAACTTTCATGGTCCGAAGTTGCTCAACTCTATCTATGGAGGAGCTTTTAACGGTTTTTGTCAATTTTTCATACAAAGGTGGCTTTTTGGCATCGAAATAATCTACGAAGCTCATACTCATAAAATTTGACATAGAAGAACAATAAAAAGTGTACACCGAGCAACTTTGATGGTCCGAAGTTGTCAACTCTATCTATGGTGGAGCGTTTAGCGGTTTTGGTCCATTTGTCACAGAAAGGCGTTTTTTTTGCATCGAAATAATCTAGGAAGCTTATACTCGTAAAATTTGACATAGAAGATCAATAAAAAGTGTACACCGAGCAACTTCGATTGTGCGAAGTTGCTCAACTCTATCTATGGAGGAGCTTTTAACGGTTTTTGTCCATTTGGCATAGATATGTGGTGTTTTATCATCGAAATAATATATGAAGCTTATACTCGTAAAATTTGACATAGAAGAACAATAAAAAGTGTACACCGAGCAACTTTCATGGTCCGAAGTTGCTCAACTCTATCTATGGAGGAGCTTTTAACTGTTACTGCCCATTTGTCATAGAAAGGTGGTTTTTTGGCATCGAAATAATCTAGGAAGCTTATACTCGAAAAAGTTGACATATAAGAACAACAAAAAGTGTACACCGAGCAACTTTGATGGTCCGAAGTTGCTCAACTCTATCTATGAAGCAGCTTTTAACGGTTTTTGTCCATTTGGCATAGATATGTGGTGTTTTGGAATCAAAATAATCTACGAAGCTTATACTCGTAAAATTTGACATAGAAGAACAATAAAAAGTGTACACCGAGCAACTTTCATGGTCCGAAGTTGCTCAACTCTATCTATGAATGAGCTTTTAACTGTTATTGTCCATTTGTCACAGAATAGTGTTTTTTTGCATCGAAATAATCTAGGAGGCTTATACTCGTAAAATTTGACATACAAGAACAATAAAAAGTGCACACCGAGCAACTTTGATGGTCCGAAGTTGCTCAACTCTATCTATGGAGGAGCTTTTAACGGTTTTTGTCCATTTGGCATAGATATGTGGTTTTTGGCATCGAAATAATCTACGAAGCTTATACTCGTAAAATTTGACATATAAGAACAATAAAAAGTGTACACCGAGCAACTTTGATGGTCCGAAGTTGCTCAACTCTATCTATGAAGGAGCTTTTAACGGTTTTGGTCCATTTGGCATAGATATCTGGTGTTTTGGCATCAAAATAATCTACGAAGCTTATACCCGTAAATTTGACATAGAAGAACAATAAAAAGTTTACACCGAACAACTTCGATGGTCCGAAGTTGTCAACTCTATCTATGGTGGAGCGTTTAGCGGTTTTTGTCCATTTGTCACAGAATAGTGTTTTTTTTGCATCGAAATAATCTAGGAAGCTTATACTCGTAAAATTTGACATAGAAGAACATTAAAAAGTGTGCACCGAGCAACTATGATGGTCTGAAGTTGTCAACTCTATCTATGGTGGAGCGTTTAGCGGTTTTTGTCCATTTGTCACAGAATAGTGTTTTTTTTGCATCGAAATAATCTAGGAAGCTTATACTCGTAAAATTTGACATAGAAGAATATTAAAAAGTGTACACCGAGCAACTATGATGGTCTGAAGTTGTCAACTCTATCTATGGTGGAGCGTTTAGCGGTTTTTGTCCATTTGTCACAGAATAGTGTTTTTTTGCATCGAAATAATCTAGGAGGCTTATACTCGTAAAATTTGACATACAAGAACAATAAAAAGTGCACACCGAGCAACTTTGATGGTCCGAAGTTGCTCAACTCTATCTATGGAGGAGCTTTTAACGGTTTTTGTCCATTTGGCATAGATATGTGGTTTTTGGCATCGAAATAATCTACGAAGCTTATACTCGTAAAATTTGAAATATAAGAACAATAAAAAGTGTACACCGAGCAACTTTGATGGTCCGAAGTTGCTCAACTCTATCTATGAAGGAGCTTTTAACGGTTTTGGTCCATTTGGCATAGATATCTGGTGTTTTGGCATCAAAATAATCTACGAAGCTTATACTCGTAAATTTGACATAGAAGAACAATAAAAAGTTTATACCGAACAACTTCGATGGTCCGAAGTTGTCAACTCTATCTATGGTGGAGCGTTTAGCGGTTTTTGTCCATTTGTCACAGAATAGTGTTTTTTTTGCATCGAAATAATCTAGGAAGCTTATACTCGTAAAATTTGACATAGAAGAACATTAAAAAGTGTACATCGAGCAACTATGATGGTCTGAAGTTGTCAACTCTATCTATGGTGGAGCGTTTAGCGGTTTTTGTCCATTTGTCACAGAATAGTGTTTTTTTGCATCGAAATAATCTAGGAGGCTTATACTCGTAAAATGTGACATACAAGAACAATAAAAAGTGCACACCGAGCAACTTTGATGGTCCGAAGTTGCTCAACTCTATCTATGGAGGAGCTTTAAACGGTTTTTGTCCATTTGGCATAGATATGTGGTTTTTGGCATCGAAATAATCTACGAAGCTTATACTCGTAAAATTTGACATATAAGAACAATAAAAAGTGTACACCGAGCAACTTTGATGGTCCGAAGTTGCTCAACTCTATCTATGAAGGAGCTTTTAACGGTTTTGGTCCATTTGGCATAGATATCTGGTGTTTTGGCATCAAAATAATCTACGAAGCTTATACTCGTAAATTTGACATAGAAGAACAATAAAAAGTTTACACCGAACAACTTCGATGGTCCGAAGTTGTCAACTCTATCTATGGTGGAGCGTTTAGCGGTTTTTGTCCATTTGTCACGGAAAGGTGTTTTTTTTGCATCGAAATAATCTAGGAAGCTTATACTCGTAAAATTTGACATAGAAGAATAATAAAAAGTGTACACCGATCAACTTTCATGGTCCGAAGTTGCTCAACTCTATCTATGGAGGAGCTTTTAACGGTTTTTGTCAATTTTTCGTCTAAAGGTGGTTTTTTTACATCGAAATAATCTAGGAGGCTTATACTCGTAAAATTTGACATACAAGAACAATAAAAAGTGTACACCGAGCAACTTTGATGGTCCGAAGTTGCTCAACTCTATCTATGAAGGAGCTTTTAACAGTTTTTGTCCATTTGGCATAGATATGTGGTGTTTTAGCATGGAAATAATCTACGAACCTTATACTCGTAAAATTTGAAATATTAGAACAATAAAAAGTGTACACGGAGCAACTTTGATGGTCCGAAGTTGTCAACTCTATCTATGGTGGAGCGTTTAGCGGTTTTTGTCCATTTGTCATAGAAAGGTGTTTTTTTTGCATCGAAATAATCTAGGAAGCTTATACTCGTAAAATTTGACATAGAAGAACAATAAAAAGTGTACACCGAGCAACTTTGATGGTCCGAAGTTGCTCAACTCTATCTATGGAGGAGCTTTTAACGTTTTTTGTCCATTTGGCATAGATATGTGGTGTTTTAGCATGGAAATAATATACGAACCTTATACTTGTAAAATTTGAAATATAAGAACAATAAAAAGTGTACACGGAGCAACTTTGATGGTCCGAAGTTGTCAACTCTATCTATGGTGGAGCGTTTAGCGGTTTTTGTCCATTTTTCATAGAAAGGTGTTTTTTTTGCATCGAAATAATCTAGGAAGCTTATACTCGTAAAATTTGACATAGAAGAACAATAAAAAGTGTACACCGAGCAACTTTGATGGTCCGAAGTTGCTCAACTCTATCTATGGAGGAGCTTTTAACGTTTTTTGTCCATTTGCCATCGAAATAATCTACGAAGCTTATACAAAAACATCGAAATAATCTACTAAGCTTATACTTGTAAAATTTGACATAGAAGAACAATAAAACGTGTACACCGAGCAACTTTCATGGTCCGAAGTTGCTCAACTCTATCTATGGAGGAGCTTTTAACGGTTTCTGTCAATTTTTCGTACAAAGGTGGTTTTTTGGCATCGAAATAATCTACGAAGCATATACTCATAAAATTTGACATAGAAGAACAATAAAAAGTGTACACCGAGCAACTTTGATTGTCCAAAGTTGTCAACTCTATCTATGATGGAGCGTTTAGCGGTTTTGGTCCATTTGTCACAGAAAGGTGTTTTTTTTGCATCGAAATAATCTAGGAAGCTTATACTCGAATAATTTGACATAGAAGAACAATAAAAAGTGTATATCGTCCAACTTTGACGGTTCGAAATTGCTCAACTCTATCGATGGAGTTGTTTTTAATAGTTTTGCCGAATTTAGACCGATATTGTTCTCTTGACAACAAAACAATTTGCGAAGCGAATACTAGTAATTTTAGACATAAAGAAACAATAAAAAGTGCATACCGAGCAACTTTCGTGGTTCGGAATTGCTCAACTCTATCTATGGAGGAGCTTTTAACGGTTTTTATCCATTTGTCATAGAAACTTGGTGTTTCGGCATCGAAATAATCTAGGAAGCTTATACTCATAAAATTTGACATAGAAGAACAATAAAAAGTGTACACCGAGCAACTTTCAAGGTCCGAAGTTGCTCAACTCTATCTATGGAGGAGCTTTTAACGGTTTTTGTGCATTTGTCATAGAAAGATGGTGTTTTATCATCAAAATAATCTAGGAAGCTTATACCCGTAAATTTTGACATAGAAGAACAATAAAAAGTGTACACCGAGCAACTTTAATGGTCCGAAGTTGTTCACTCTATCTATGGAGGAGATTTTAATGGTTTTTGTCCATTTGGCATAGAAATGTAGTGATTTGGCATCGAAATAATCTAGGAAGCTTATAATCGTAAAATTTGACAAAGAACAACAATAAAAAGTGTACACCGAGCAACATTGATAGTCCGAAGTTGCTCAACTCTATCTATGGAGGAGCTTTTAACGGTTTTTGTCTATTTCGCATAGATATGTGGTGTTTTGGCATCGAAATAATCTACGAAGCTTATACTTGTAAAATTTAACATAGAAGAACAATAAAAAGTGTACACCGATCAATTTTCATGTTCCGAAGTTGCTCAACTCTATCTATGGAGGAGCTTTTAACGGTTTTTATCAATTTTTTGTCAAAAGGTGTTTTTTTGGTATTGAAATAATCTAGGAAGCTTATACTCAAAAAATTTGACATAGAAGAACAATAAAAAGTGTACATCGAGCAACTTTGATGGTCCGAAGTTGCTCAACTCTATCAATGGAGGAGCTTTTAACGGTTTTTGTCCATTTGGCATAGATATGTGGTGTTTTGGCATCGAAATAATCTACAAAGCTTATACTCGTAAAATTTGACATTGAAGAACAATAAAAATTGTACCCCGAGCAACTTCGTTGGTCCGAAGTTGTCAACTCTATCTATGGTGGAGCGTTTAGCGGTTTTTGTACATTTGTCACAGAATAGTGTTTTTTTTGCATCGAAATAATATAGGTAGCTTATACTCGTAAAATTTGACATAGAAGAACATTAAAAAGTGTACACCGAGCAACTATGATGGTCTGAAGTTGTCAACTCTATCTATGGTGGAGCGTTTAGCGGTTTTTGTCCATTTGTCACAGAATAGTGTTTTTTTGCATCGAAATAATCTAGGAGGCTTATACTTGTAAAATTTGACATACAAGAACAATAAAAAGTGCACACCGAGCAACTTTGATGGTCCGAAGTTGCTCAACTCTATCTATGGAGGAGCTTTTAATGGTTTTTGTCCATTTGGCATAGATATGTGGTTTTTGGCATCGAAATAATCTACGAAGCTTATACTCATAAAATTTGACATATAAGAACAATAAAAAGTGTACACCGAGCAACTTTGATGGTCCGAAGTTGCTCAACTCTATCTATGAAGGAGCTTTTAACGGTTTTGGTCCATTTGGCATAGATATCTGGTGTTTTGGCATCAAAATAATCTACGAAGCTTATACTCGTAAATTTGACATAGAAGAACAATAAAAAGTTTACACCGAACAACTTCGATGGTCCGAAGTTGTCAACTCTATCTATGGTGGAGCGTTTAGCGATTTTTGTCCATTTGTCACAGAATAGTGTTTTTTTTGCATCGAAATAATCTAGGAAGCTTATACTCGTAAAGTTTGACATAGAAGAACATTAAAAAGTGTACACCGAGCAACTATGATGTTCTGAAGTTGTCAACTCTATCTATGGTGGAGCGTTTAGCGGTTTTTGTGCATTTGTAATAGAAAGATGGTGTTTTATCATCGAAATAATCTAGGAAGCTTATACCCGTAAATTTTGACATAGAAGAACAATAAAAAGTGTACACCGAGCAACTTTAATGGTCCGAAGTTGTTCACTCTATCTATGGAGGAGATTTTAATGGTTTTTGTCCATTTGGCATAGAAATGTAGTGATTTGGCATCGAAATAATCTAGGAAGCTTATAATCGTAAAATTTGACAAAGAACAACAATAAAAAGTGTACACCGAGCAACATTGATGGTCCGAAGTTGCTCAACTCTATCTATGGAGGAGCTTTTAACGGTTTTTGTCTATTTGGCATAGATATGTGGTGTTTTGGCATCGAAATAATCTACGAAGCTTATACTTGTAAAATTTAACATAGAAGAACAATAAAAAGTGTACACCGATCAATTTTCATGTTCCGAAGTTGCTCAACTCTTTCTATGGAGGAGCTTTTAACGGTTTTTATCAATTTTTCGTCAAAAGGTGTTTTTTTGGTATGGAAATATTCTTGGAAGCTTATACTCAAAAAATTTGACATAGAAGAATAATAAAAAGTGTACATCGAGCAACTTTGATGGTCCGAAGTTGCTCAACTCTATCTATGGTGGAGCTTTTAACGGTTTTTGTCCATTTGGAATAGATATGTGGTGTTTTGGCATCGAAATAATCTACGAAGCTTATACTCGTAAAATTTGACACGTAAGAACAATAAAAAGTGTACACCGAGCAACTTTGATGGTCCGAAGTTGTCAACTCTATCTATGGTGGAGCGTTTAGCGGTTTTTGTCCATATGTCACAGAAAGTTGTTTTTTTTGCATCGAAATAATCTAGGAAGCTTTTACTCGTAAAATTTGACATAGAAGAACAATAAAAAGTGTACACCGAGCAACTTCGATGGTCCGAAGTTGCTCAACTCTATCTATGGAGGAGCTTTTAACGGTTTTTGTCCATTTGCCATAGATATGTGGTTTTTTGGCATCGAAATAATCTACGAAGCTTATACTCGTAAAATTTGACATAGAAGAACAATAAAAAGTGTACACCAAGCAACTTTCATGGTCCGAAGTTGCTCAACTCTATCTATGGAGTAGCTTTTAACGGTTTTTGTCAATTTTTCGTACAAAGGTGGTTTTTTGGCATCGAAAAAATCTACGAAGCTTATACTCATAAAATTTGACATAGAAGAACAATAAAAAGTGTACATCGAGCAACTTTGATGGTCCGAAGTTGTCAACTCTATCTATGATGGAGCGTTTAGCGGTTTTTGTCCATTTGTCACAGAAAGGTGTTTTTTTTGCATCGAAATAATCTAGGAAGCTTATACTCGTAAAATTTGACATAGAAGAAAAATAAAAAGTGTACACCGAGCAACTTTGATTGTTCCAAGTTGCTCAACTCTATCTATGGAGGAGCTTTTAACGGTTTTTGTCCATTTGGCATAGATATGTGGTGTTTTGGCATCGAAATAATCTACAAAGCTTATACTCGTAAAATTTAACATTGAAGAACAATAAAAATTGTACACCGAGCAACTTTCATGGTCTGAAGTTTCTCAACTCTATCTATTGAGGAGATTTAACTGTTATTGCCCATTTGTCATAGAAAGGTGGTGTTTTGGCATCGAAATAATCTAGAAAGCTTATACTCGAAAAAATTGACATAGAAGAACAATAAAAAGTGTACACCGAGCAACTTTGATGGTTCGAAGTTGCTCAACTCTATCTATGAAGGGGCTTTTAACGGTTTTTGTCCATTTGGCATAGATATGTGGTGTTTTGGCATCGAAATAATCTACGAAGCTTATACTCATAAAATTTGACATAGAAGAACAATAAAAAGTGTACACCGAGCAACATTCATGGTCCGAAGTTGCTCAACTCTATCTATGGGGAGCTTTCAACGGTTTTTGTCCATTTGGCATAGATACGTGGTGTTTTGGAATTGAAATAATCTTGGAGGCTTATACTCATAAAATTTGACATAGAACAACAATAAAAAGTGTATATCGTGCAACTTTGACGGTTCGAAATTGCTCAACTCTCTCGATGGAGTTGTTTTTAATAGTTTTGCCGAATTTAGACCGATATTGTTCTTTTGACAACAAAACAATTTGCGAAGCGAATACTAGTAATTTTGGACATAAAGAAACAATAAAAAGTGCATAGCGAGCAACTTTCGTGGTTCGGAATTGCTCAACTCTATCTATGGAGGAGCTTTTAACGGTTATTATCCATTTGTCATCGAAAGTTGGTGTTTCGGCATCGAAATAATATAGGGAGTTTATACTCGTAAAATTTGACATAGAAGAACAATAAAAATTCTACACCGAGCAACTTTCATCGTCCGAAGTTGCTCAACTCTATATATGGAGGAGCTTTTAACGGTTTTTGTCCATTTGGCATAGAAATATGGTGATTTGTCATCGAAATAATCTAGGAAGCTTATGATCATAAAATTTGACATAGAACAACAATAAAAAGTGTACACCGAGCAACTTTGATGGTCCAAAGTTGCTCAACTCTATCTATGAAGGAGATTTTAACGGTTTTTGTCCATTTGGCATAGATACGTGGTGTTTTGGAATTGAAATAATCTTGGAGGCTTATACTCATAAAATTTGACATAGAAGAACCATAAAAAGTGTACACCGAGCAACTTTCAAGGTCCGAAGTTGCTCAACTCTATCTATTGGGGAGCTTTCAACGGTTTTTGTCCATTTGTCATAGAAAGGTGGTGTTTTGGCATGGAAATAATCTAGCAAGCTTATACTCGTAAAATTTGACAAAGAAGAACAATAAAAAGCATACACCGAGCAACTTTTAAGGTCCGAAGGTGCTCAACTCTGTCTATGGAGGAGCTTTTAACGGTTTTTGTCCGTTTGGCATAGAATAGTGTTGTTTTGGCATCGAAATAATCTAGAAAGCTTATACTCGTAAAATTTGACGAAGAAAAATAATAAAAAATGTACACCGAGCAACTTTCATGGTCCGAAGTTGCTCAACTCTATCTATGGAGGAGCTTTTAACGGTTTTTATCCATTTGGCATAGAAATGTGGTGTTTTGGCATGGAAATAATCTAGAAAACTTATACTCGTAAAATTTAACATAGAAGAACAATAAAAAGTGTACACCGAGCAACTTTCATGGTCTGAAGTTGCTCAACTCTATCTATGGAGGAGCTTTTAACGGTTTTTGTGCATTTGTCATAGAAAGGTGGTGTTTTGGCATCGAAATAATCTAGGAAGCTTATACTCAAAAAATTTGACATAGAGGAACAATAAAAAGTGTATATCGTGCAACTTTGATAGTTCGAAATTGCTCAACTCTCTCGATGGAGTTGTTTTTAATAGTTTTGCCGAATTTAGACCGATATTGTTCTCCTGACAACAAAACAATTTACGAAGCGAACACTAGTAATTTTGGACATAAAGAAACAATAAAAAGTGCATACCGAGCAACTTTCTTGGTTCGGAATTGCTCAGCTCTATCTATGGAGGAGCTTTTAACGGTTTTTATCCATTTGTCATAGAAACTTGTTGTTTCGGCATCGAAATAATCTAGGAAGCTTTTACTCATAAAATTTGACATAGAAGAACAATAAAAAGTGTACACCGAGCAACTTTCAAGGTCTGAAGTTGCTCAACTCTATCTATGGAGGAGATTTTAACGGTTTTTGTGCATTTGTCATAGAAAGATGGTGTTTTATCATCGAAATAATCTTGGAAGCTTATACCCGTAAATTTTGACATAAAAGAACAATAAAAAGTGTACACCGAGCAATATTAATGGTCCGAAGTTGCTCAACTCTATCTATGGAGGAGCTTTTAATGGTTTTTGTCCATTTGGCATAGAAATGTAGTGATTTGGCATCGAAATAATCTAGGAAGCTTATAATCGTAAAATTTGACATAGAACAACAATAAAAAATGTACACCGAGCAACTTTCATGGTCCGAAGTTGCTCAACTCTATCTATGGAGGAGCTTTTAACGGTTTTTATCCATTTGGCATAGAAATGTGGTGTTTTGGCATGGAAATAATCTAGAAAACTTATACTCGTAAAATTTATTATAGAAGAACAATAAAAAGTGTACACCGAGCAACTTTCATGGTCCGAAGTTGCTCAACTCTATCTATGGAGGAGCTTTTAACGGTTTTTGTGCATTTGTCATAGAAAGGTGATGTTTTGGCATCAAAATAATCTAGGAAGCTTATACTCAAAAAATTTGACATAGAGGAACAATAAAAAGTGTATATCGTGCAACTTTGATAGTTCGAAATTGCTCAACTCTCTCGATGGAGTTGTTTTTAATAGTTTTGCTGAATTTAGACCGATATTGTTCTCCTGACCACAAAACAATTTACGAAGCGAACACTAGTAATTTTGGACATAAAGAAACAATAAAAAGTGCATACCGAGCAACTTTCGTGGTTCGGAATTGCTCAACTCTATCTATGGAGGAGCTTTTAACGGTTTTTATCCATTTGTCATAGAAACTTGTTGTTTCGGCATCGAAATAATCTAGGAAGCTTGTACTCGTAAAATTTGACATAGAAGAACAATAAAAAGTGTACACCGAGCAACTTTCAAGGTCCGAAGTTGCTCAACTCTATCTATGGAGGAGCTTTTAACGGTTTTTGTGCATTTGTCATAGAAAGATGGTGTTTTATCATCGAAATAATCTTGGAAGCTTATACCCATAAATTTTGATATAGAAGAACAATAAAAAGTGTACACCGAGCAACTTTAATGGTCCGAAGTTGCTCAACTCTATCTATGGAGGAGCTTTTAATGGTTTTTGTCCATTTGGCATAGAAATGTAGTGATTTGGCATCGAAATAATCTAGGAAGCTTATAATCGTAAAATTTGACATACAACAACAATAAAAACTTTACACCGAGCAACATTGATGGTCCGGAGTTGCTCAACTCTATCTATGGAGGAGCTTTTAACGGTTTTTGTCTATTTGGCATAGATATGTGGTGTTTTGGCATCAAAATAATCTACGAAGCTTATACTTGTAAAATTTGACAAAGAAGAACCATAAAAAGTGTACACCGAGCAACTTTCAAGGTCCGAAGTTGCTCAACTCTATCTATGGGAGAGCTTTCAACGGTTTTTGTCCATTTGTCATAGAAAGGTGGTTTTTTGGCATGAAAATAATCTAGGAAGCTTATACTCGTAAAATTTGACAAAGAAGAACAATAAAATGCGTACACTGAGTAACTTTCATGGTCCGAAGTTGCTTAACTCTGTCTATGGAGGAGCTTTTAACGGTTTTTATCCATTTGGCATAGAAATGTGGTGTTTTGGCATCGAAATAATCTAGGAAGCTTATACTTGTAAAATTTGATAAAGAAGAACAATAAAAAATATACACCGAGAACCTTTCATGGTCCGAAGTTGCTCAACTCTATCCATGGAAGAGCTTTTAACGGTTTTCGTCCATTTGGCATAGAAATGTGGTGTTTTGGCATGGAAATAATATAGAAAGCTTATACTCGTAAAATTTGACAAAGAAGAACAATAAAAAGTGTATACCGAGCAACTTTCATGGTCTGAAGTTGCTCAACTCTATCTATGGAGGAGCTTTTAACGGGTTTTGTCCATTTGTCATAGAAAGTTGGTGTTTTGGCATCGAAATAATCTTGGAAGCTTATACTCGAAAAATTTGACATAGAAGAACAATAAAAAGTGTATATCGTGCAACTTAGATAGTTCGAAATTGCTCAACTCTCTCGATGGAGTTGTTTTTAATAGTTTTGCCGAATTTAGACTGATATTGTTCTCTTGACAACAAAACAATTTATGAAGCGAATACTAATAATTTTGGACATAAAGAAACAATAAAAAGTGCATACCGAGCAACTTTCGTGGTTCGGAATTGCTCAACTCTCCTTATGGAGGAGCTTTTTCCATTTTTCATTATTTGTCGTAGAAAGTTGGTGTTTTGGCATCGAAATAATCTAGGAAGCTTATACTCGTAAAATTTGACATAGAAGAACAATAAAAAGTGTACACAGAGCAACTTTCATGGTCCGAAGTTGTCAACTCTATCTATAAAGGAGCTTTTAATGGTTTTTATCCATATGTCATAGAAATCTGGTGTTTTGGCATCGAAGTAATCTAGGATGCTTAAACATGTAAAATTTGACATAGAAGAATAATAAAAAGTGTACCCTGTGCAACTTTGATGATCCGAAGTTGCTCAACTCTATCTATGAGGGAACTTTTAACGGTTTTCGTCCATTTGGCGTAGAAAGTTGATGTTTTGGAATCGAAATAATCTAGGAAGTTATACTAGTAAAATTTGACATAGAAAAACAATAAAAAGTGTACACCGAGCAACTTTCATGGTCCGAAGTTGCTCAACTCTATCTATGGATGAGCTTTTAACGGTTTTTCTCCATTTTTCATAGAAAGTTGGTGTTCGGCATTGAAATAATCTAGGAATATTATACTCGTAAATTTGACATAGAAGAACAATAAAAAGTGTACACCGAGCACTTTTCATGGTCCGAAGTTGCTCAACTCTATCTATGGTGAAGCGTTTAGCGGTTTTTGTCAATTTGTCAGAGAAAGGTGTTTTTTTTGCATCGAAATAATCTAGAAAGCTTATACTCGTAAAATTTGACATAGAATAACAATAAAAAGTGTACACCGAGCAACTTTGATGGTCCGAAGTTGCTCAACTATATCTATGGAGGAGCTTTTAATGGTTTTTGTCCATTTGGCATAGATATGTGGTGTTTTGGCATCGAACTAATCTACGAAGCTTATACTCGAAAAATTTGACATAGAAGAACAATAAAAAGTGTACACCGAGCAACTTTCATGGTCCGAATTTGCTCAACTCTATCTATGGAGGAGCTTTTAACGGTTTTTGTCCATTTGTCGTACAAAGGTGGTTTTTTGGCATCGAAATAATCTAGGAAGCATATACTCGAAAAATTTGACATAGAAGAACAATAAAAAGTGTACACCGAGCAACTTTGATGGTCCGAAGTTGCTCAACTCTATTTATGAAGGAGCTTTTAACGGTTTTTGTCCATTTGGCATAGATATGTCGTGTTTTGGCATCGAAATAATCTACGAAGCTATACTCGTAAAATTTGACATAGAAGAACAATAAAAAGTGTACACCAAGCAACTTTCATGGTCCGAAGTTGCTCAACTCTATATATGGGAGAGCTTTTAACTGTTATAGTCCATTTGTCATAGAAAGGTGGTGTTTTGGCATCGAAATAATCTAGGAAGCCTATACTCGAAAAATTTGACATAGAAGAACAATAAAAAGTGTATATCGTGCAACTTTGACGGTTCAAAATTGCTCAACTCTCTCGATGGAGTTGTTTTAAATTGTTTTGCCGAATTTAGACCGATATTGTTCTCTTGACAACAAAACAATTTGCGAAGCGAATACTAGTAATTTTGGAAATAAAGAAACATTAAAAAAGTGCATACGGAACAACTTTCATGGTTCGGAATTGCTCAACTCTATCTATGGAGGAGCTTTTAACGGTTTTTATCCTTTTTTCATAGAAAGTTTGTGTTTCGGCATCGAAATAATCTAGGATGCTTATACTCGTAAAATTTGACATAGAAGAACAATAAAAAGTGTACACCGAGCAACTTTCAAGGTCCGAAGTTGCTCAACTCTATCTATGAAGGAGCTTTTAACGGTTTTTGTGCATTTTCAAAGAAAGGTAGTGCTTTGGCATTGAAATAATCTCGGAAGCTTATACTCGTAAATTTTGACATAGAAGAACAATAAAAAGTGTACACCGAGCAACTTTCATGGTCCGAAGTTGCTCTACTCTATCTATGGAGGAGCTTTTAATGGTTTTTGTCCATTTGGCATAGAAATGTAGTAATTTGGCATCGAAATAATCTACAAAACTTATAATCGTAAAATTTGACATAGAACAACAATAAAAACTGTACACTGAGCAACATTGATGGTCCGGAGTTGCTCAACTCTATCTATGGAGGAGCTTTTAACGGTTTTTGTCTATTTGGCATAGATATGTGGTGTTTTGCCATCGAAATAATCTACGAAGCTTATACTTGTAAAATTTGACATAGAAGAACCATAAAAAGTCTACACCGAGCAACTTTCAAGGTCCGAAATTGCTCAACTCTATCTATGGGAGAGCTTTCAACGGTTTTTGTCCATTTGTCATAGAAAGGTGGTGTTTTGGCATGAAAATAATCTAGGAAGCTTATACTCGTAAAATTTGACAAAGAAGAACAATAAAAAGCGTACACCGAGCAACTTTCATGGTCCGAAGTTGCTTAACTCTGTCTATGGAGGAGCTTTTAACGGTTTTTATCCATTTCGCATAGAAATGTGGTGTTTTGGCATCGAAATAATCTAGGAAGCTTATACCTGTAAAATTTGATAAAGAAGAACAATAAAAAATATACACCGAGAACCTTTCATGGTCCGAAGTTGCTCAACTCTATCTATGGAGGAGCTTTTAACGATTTTCGTCCATTTGGCATAGAAATGTGGTGTTTTGGCATGGAAATAATCTAGAAAGCTTATACTTGTAAATTTTAACATAGAAGAACAATAAAAAGTGTATACCGAGCAACTTTCATGGTCTGAAGTTGCTCAACTCTATCTATGGAGGAGCTTTTAACGGTTTTTGTCCATTTTTCATAGAAAGTTGGTGTTTTGGCATCGAAATAATCTTGGAAGCTTATACTCGAAAAATTTGACATAGAAGAACAATAAAAAGTGTATATCGTGCAACTTAGATAGTTCGAAATTGCTCAACTCTCTCGATGGAGTTGTTTCTAATAGTTTTGCCGAATTTAGACCGATATTATTCTCTTGACAACAAAACAATTTATGAAGTGAATACTAGTAATTTTGGACATAAAGAAACAATAAAAAGTGCATACCGAGCAACTTTCGTGGTTCGGAATTGCTCAACTCTCCTTATGGAGGAGCTTTTTTTGGTTTTCATTATTTGTCGTAGAAAGTTGGTGTTTTGGCATCGAAATAATGTAGGAAGTTATACTCGTAAAATTTGACATAGAAGAACAATAAAATGTATACACCGAGCAACTTTGATGGTCCGAAGTTGCTCAACTCTATCTATGGAGGAGCTTTTAACGGTTTTTGTCCATTTTTCATAGAGAGTTGGTGTTTTGGCAACGAAATAATCTAGGAAGCTTATACTCGTAAAATTTGACATAGAAGAACAATAAAAAGTGTACACAGAGCAACTTTCATGGTCCGAAGTTGTCAACTCTATCTATAAAGGAGCTTTTAATGGTTTTTATCCATATGTCATAGAAATGTGGTGTTTTGGCATCGAAGTAATCTAGGATGCTTAAACATGTAAAATTTGACATAGAAGAATAATAAAAAGTGTACCCTGTGCAACTTTGATGATCCGAAGTTGCTCAACTCTATCTATGAGGGAACTTTTAACGGTTTTCGTCCATTTGGCGTAGAAAGTTGGTGTTTTGGAATCGAAATAATCTAGGAAGTTATACTAGTAAAATTTGACATAGAAGAACAATAAAAAGTGTACACCGAGCAACTTTCATGGTCCGAAGTTGCTCAACTCTATCTATGGATGAGCTTTTAACGGTTTTTCTCCATTTTTCATAGAAAGTTGGTGTTCGGCATCGAAATAATCTAGGATTATTATACTCGTAAATTTGACATAGAAGAACAATAAAAAGTGTACACCGAGCACTTTTCATGGTCCGAAGTTGCTCAACTCTATCTATGGTGGAGCGTTTAGCGGTTTTTGTCAATTTGTCAGAGAAAGGTGTTTTTTTTGCATCGAAATAATCTAGAAAGCTTATACTCGTAAAATTTGACATAGAATAACAATAAAAAGTGTACACCGAGCAACTTTGATGGTCCGAAGTTGCTCAACTATATCTATGGAGGAGCTTTTAATGGTTTTTGTCCATTTGGCATAGATATGTGGTGTTTTGGCATCGAACTAATCTATGAAGCTTATACTCGAAAAATTTGACATACAAGAACAATAAAAAGTGTACACCGAGCAACTTTCATGGTCCGAATTTGCTCAACTCTATCTATGGAGGAGCTTTTAACGGTTTTTGTCCATTTGTCGTACAAAGGTGGTTTTTTGGCATCGAAATAATCTAGGAAGCATATACTCGAAAAATTTGCATAGAAGAACAATAAAAAGTGTACACCGAGCAACTTTGATGGTCCGAAGTTGCTCAACTCTATTTATGAAGGAGCTTTTAACGGTTTTTGTCCATTTGGCATAGATATGTCGTGTTTTGGCATCGAAATAATCTACGAAGCTATACTCGTAAAATTTGACATAGAAGAACAATAAAAAGTGTACACCTAGCAACTTTCATGGTCCGAAGTTGCTCAACTCTATATATGGGAGAGCTTTTAACTGTTATAGTCCATTTGTCATAGAAAGGTGGTGTTTTGGCATCGAAATAATCTAGGAAGCCTATACTCGAAAAATTTGACATAGAAGAACAATAAAAAGTGTATATCGTGCAACTTTGACGGTTCAAAATTGCTCAACTCTCTCGATGGAGTTGTTTTAAATTGTTTTGCCGAATTTAGACCGATATTGTTCTCTTGACAACAAAACAATTTGCGAAGCGAATACTAGTAATTTTGGAAATAAAGAAACAATAAAAAAGTGCATACGGAGCAACTTTCGTGGTTCGGAATTGCTCAACTCTATCTATGGAGGAGCTTTTAATGGTTTTTATCCTTTTTTCATAGAAAGTTTGTGTTTCGGCATCGAAATAATCTAGGATGCTTATACTCGTAAAATTTGACATAGAAGAACAATAAAAAGTGTACACCGAGCAACTTTCAAGGTCCGAAGTTGCTCAACTCTATCTATGAAGGAGCTTTTAACGGTTTTTGTGCATTTTCATAGAAAGGTAGTGTTTTGGCATTGAAATAATCTCGGAAGCTTATACTCGTAAATTTTGACATAGAAGAACAATAAAAAGTGTACACCGAGCAACTTTCATGGTCCGAAGTTGCTCTACTCTATCTATGGAGGAGCTTTTAATGGTTTTTGTCCATTTGGCATAGAAATGTAGTGTTTTGGCATTGAAATAATCTAAGAGGCTTATACTCATACAATTTGACATAGAAGAACCAAAAAAAGTGTACACCGAGCAACTTTCAAGCTTCGAAGTTGCTCAACTCCATCTATGGGGGAGCTTTCAACGGTTTTTGTCTATTTCTCATAGAAAGGTGGTGTTTTGGCATGGAAATAATCTAGGAAGCTTATACTCGTAAAATTTGACAAAGAAGACTAATAAAAAGCATACACCGAGCTACTTTAATGGTCCGAAGTTGCTCAACTTTGTCTATGGCGGAGCTTTTAACGGTTTTTGTCCATTTGGCATAGAAATGTGGTGTTTTGGCATCAAAATAATCTAGGAAGCTTATACTCGTAAAATTTGACAAAGAAGAAAAATAAAAAATGTACACCGAGCAACTTTCATGGTCCGAAGTTGCTCAACTCTATCTATGGAGGAGCTTTTAACGGTTTTTATCCATTTGGCATAGAAATGTGGTGTTTTGGCATGGAAATAATCTAAAAAGCTAATACTCGTAAAATTTAACATAGAAGAACAATAAAAAGTGTACACAGAGCAACATTCATGGTCCGAAGTTGCTCAACTTAATCTATCGAGGAGCTTTTAACGGTTTTTGTCCATTTGTCATAGAAAGGTGGTGTTTTGGCATCGAAATAATCTAGGAAGCTTATTCTCCAAAAATTTGACATAGAAGAACAATAAAAAGTGTATATCGTGCAACTTTGATAGTTTGAAATTCCTCAACTCTCTCGATGGAGTTGTTTTTAATAGTTTTGCCGAATTTAGACCGATATTGTTCTCTTGACAATAAAACAATTTACGAAGCGAATACTAGTAATTTTGTACATAAAGAAACAATAAAACGTGCATACCGAGCAACTTTCGTGGGTCGGAATTGCTCAACTCTCCTTATGGAGGAGCTTTTATTGGTTTTCATTATTTATCCTAGAAAGTTGGTGTTTTGGCATCGAAATAATCTAGGAAGTTATACTCGTAAAATTTGACAAAGAAGAACAGTAAAATGTGTACACCGAGCAACTTTGATGGTCCGAAGTTGCTCAACTCTATCTATGGAGGAGCTTTTAACGTTTTTGTCCATTTTTCATAGAAAGCTGGTGTTTTGGCATCAAAATAATCTAGGAAACTTATACTCGTAAAATTTGACATAGAAGAACAATAAAAAGTGTACACCCAGCAAATTTCATGGTCCGAAGTTGTCAACTCTATCTATGAAAGAGCTTTTAACGGTTTTTGTCCATATATCATAGAAATGTGGTGTTTGGCATCGAAATAATCTAGGAAGTTATACTCGTAAAATTTGACATAGAAGAATAGTAAAATGTTTACACCGAGCAACTTTGATGGTCCGAAGTTGCTCAACTTTATCTATGGAGGAGCTTTTAACGGTTTTTGTCCATTTTTCATAGAAAGTTGGTGTTTTGGCATCGAAATAATCTATGAAGCTTATACTCGTAAAATTAGACATAGAAGAACAATAAAAACTGTACACCGAGCAACTTTCATGGTCCGAAGTTGTCAACTCTATCTATGAAGGAGCTTTTAATGATTTTTGTCCATATGTCATAGAAATGTGGTTTTTTGCATCGAATTAATCTAGGATGCTTATACACGTAAAATTTGACATAGAAGAATAATAAAAAGTGTACACCGAGCAACTTTGATGGTCCGAAGTTCCTCAACTCTATCTATGAAGGAACTTTTAACGGTTTTTATCCATTTGGCATAGAAAGTTGGTGTTTCGGAATCAAAATAATCTAGGAAGTTATAATAGTAAAATTTGACATAGAAGAACAATAAAAAGTGTATATCGTGCAACTTTGACGGTTCAAAATTGCTCAACTCTCTCGATGGAGTTGTTTTTAATAGTTTTGCCGAATTTAGACCGATTTTGTTCTCTTGACAACAAAACAATTTGCGAAGCGAATACTAGTAATTTTGGACATAAAGAACAATAAAAAGTGCATACCGAGCAACTTTTGTGGTTCAGAATTGCTCAACTCTATCTATGGATGAGCTTTTAACGGTTTTTATCCATTTGTCATAGAAAGTTGCAGTTTCGGCATCGAAATAATCTAGGAAGCTTGTACTCGTAAAATTTGACATAGAAGAACAATAAAAAGTGTACACCGAGCAATTTTCAAGGTCCGAAGTTGCTCAACTCTATCTTTGGCGGAGCTTTTAACGGTTTTTGTCCATTTGGCATAGATATGTGCTTTTTTGGAATCGAAATAATCTACGAAGCTTATACTCGTAAAATTTGACATAGAAGAACAATAAAAAGCGTACACCGAGCAACTTTCATGGTCCGAAGTTGCTCAACTCTGTCTATGGAGGAGCTTTTAACGGTTTTTGTCCATTTGGCATAGAAATATGGTGTTTTGGCATCGAAATAATCTAGGAAGCTTATACTCGTAAAGTTTGACAAAGAAGAACAATAAAAAATGTACACCAAGCAATTTTCATGGTCCGAAGTTGCTCAACTCTATCTATGGAGGAGCTTTTAACGGTTTTTGTCCATTTGGCATAGAAATTTGGTGTTTTGGCTTGGAAATAATATAGAAAGCTTATACTCATAAAATTTAACATAAAAGAACAATAAAAAGTGTACACTGAGCAACTTTCATGGTCCGAAGTTGCTCAACTCTATCTATGGAGGAGCTTTTAACGGTTTTTGTCCATTTGTCATAGAAAGGTGGTGTTTTGGCATTGCAATAATCTAGGAAGCTTATACTCGTAAAATTTGACATAGAAAAACAATAAAAAGTGTACACCGAGCAACTTTCATGGTCCGAAGTTGCTCAACTCTATCTATGAAGGAGCTTTTAATGGTTTTTATCCATATGTCATAGAAATGTGGTGTTTTGGCATCGAAGTAATCTAGGATGCTTAAACATGTAAAATTTGACATAGAAGAATAATAAAAAGTGTACCCTGTGCAACTTTGATGATCCGAAGTTGCTCAACTCTATCTATGAGGGAACTTTTAACGGTTTTCGTCCATTTGGCGTAGAAAGTAGGTGTTTTGGAATCGAAATAATCTAGGAAGTTATACTAGTAAAATTTGACATAGAAGAACAATAAAAAGTGTACACCGAGCAACTTTCATGGTCCGAAGTTGCTCAACTCTATCTATGGAGGAGCTTTTAACGGTTTTTGTCCATTTTTCATAGAAAGTTGGTGTTTTGGCATCGAAATAATCTAGGAAGCTTATACTCGTAAAATTTGACATAGAAGAACAATAAAAAGTATACACCGAGCAACTTTGATGGTCCGAAGTTGCTCAACTCTATCTATGGAGGAGCTTTTAACGGTTTTTGTCCATTTTTCATAGAAAGTTGGTGTTTTGGCATCGAAATAATCTAGGAAGCTTATACTCGTAAAATTTGACATAGAAGAACAATAAAAAGTGTACACAGAGCAACTTTCATGGTCCGAAGTTGTCAACTCTATCTATAAAGGAGCTTTTAATGGTTTTTATCCATATGTCATAGAAATGTGGTGTTTTGGCATCGAAGTAATCTAGGATGCTTAAACATGTAAAATTTGACATAGAAGAATAATAAAAAGTGTACCCTGTGCAACTTTGATGATCCGAAGTTGCTCAACTCTATCTATGAGGGAACTTTTAACGGTTTTCGTCCATTTGGCGTAGAAAGTTGGTGTTTTGGAATCGAAATAATCTAGGAAGTTATACTAGTAAAATTTGACATAGAAGAACAATAAAAAGTGTACACCGAGCAACTTTCATGGTCCGAAGTTGCTCAACTCTATCTATGGAGGAGCTTTTAACGGTTTTTGTCCATTTTTCATAGAAAGTTGGTGTTTTGGCATCGAAATAATCTAGGAAGCTTATACTCGTAAAATTTGACATAGAAGAACAATAAAAAGTATACACCGAGCAACTTTGATGGTCCGAAGTTGCTCAACTCTATCTATGGAGGAGCTTTTAACGGTTTTTGTCCATTTTTCATAGAAAGTTGGTGTTTTGGCATCGAAATAATCTAGGAAGCTTATACTCGTAAAATTTGACATAGAAGAACAATAAAAAGTGTACACAGAGCAACTTTCATGGTCCGAAGTTGTCAACTCTATCTATAAAGGAGCTTTTAATGGTTTTTATCCATATGTCATAGAAATGTGGTGTTTTGGCATCGAAGTAATCTAGGATGCTTAAACATGTAAAATTTGACATAGAAGAATAATAAAAAGTGTACCCTGTGCAACTTTGATGATCCGAAGTTGCTCAACTCTATCTATGAGGGAACTTTTAACGGTTTTCGTCCATTTGGCGTAGAAAGTTGGTGTTTTGGAATCGAAATAATCTAGGAAGTTATACTAGTAAAATTTGACATAGAAGAACAATAAAAAGTGTACACCGAGCAACTTTCATGGTCCGAAGTTGCTCAACTCTATCTATGGATGAGCTTTTAACGGTTTTTCTCCATTTTTCATAGAAAGTTGGTGTTCGGCATCGAAATAATCTAGGATTATTATACTCGTAAATTTGACATAGAAGAACAATAAAAAGTGTACACCGAGCACTTTTCATGGTCCGAAGTTGCTCAACTCTATCTATGGTGGAGCGTTTAGCGGTTTTTGTCAATTTGTCAGAGAAAGGTGTTTTTTTTGCATCGAAATAATCTAGAAAGCTTATACTCGTAAAATTGACATAGAATAACAATAAAAAGTGTACACCGAGCAACTTTGATGGTCCGAAGTTGCTCAACTATATCTATGGAGGAGCTTTTAATGGTTTTTGTCCATTTGGCATAGATATGTGGTGTTTTGGCATCGAACTAATCTATGAAGCTTATACTCGAAAAATTTGACATACAAGAACAATAAAAAGTGTACACCGAGCAACTTTCATGGTCCGAATTTGCTCAACTCTATCTATGGAGGAGCTTTTAACGGTTTTTGTCCATTTGTCGTACAAAGGTGGTTTTTTGGCATCGAAATAATCTAGGAAGCATATACTCGAAAAATTTGCATAGAAGAACAATAAAAAGTGTACACCGAGCAACTTTGATGGTCCGAAGTTGCTCAACTCTATTTATGAAGGAGCTTTTAACGGTTTTTGTCCATTTGGCATAGATATGTCGTGTTTTGGCATCGAAATAATCTACGAAGCTATACTCGTAAAATTTGACATAGAAGAACAATAAAAAGTGTACACCTAGCAACTTTCATGGTCCGAAGTTGCTCAACTCTATATATGGGAGAGCTTTTAACTGTTATAGTCCATTTGTCATAGAAAGGTGGTGTTTTGGCATCGAAATAATCTAGGAAGCCTATACTCGAAAAATTTGACATAGAAGAACAATAAAAAGTGTATATCGTGCAACTTTGACGGTTCAAAATTGCTCAACTCTCTCGATGGAGTTGTTTTAAATTGTTTTGCCGAATTTAGACCGATATTGTTCTCTTGACAACAAAACAATTTGCGAAGCGAATACTAGTAATTTTGGAAATAAAGAAACAATAAAAAAGTGCATACGGAGCAACTTTCGTGGTTCGGAATTGCTCAACTCTATCTATGGAGGAGCTTTTAATGGTTTTTATCCTTTTTTCATAGAAAGTTTGTGTTTCGGCATCGAAATAATCTAGGATGCTTATACTCGTAAAATTTGACATAGAAGAACAATAAAAAGTGTACACCGAGCAACTTTCAAGGTCCGAAGTTGCTCAACTCTATCTATGAAGGAGCTTTTAACGGTTTTTGTGCATTTTCATAGAAAGGTAGTGTTTTGGCATTGAAATAATCTCGGAAGCTTATACTCGTAAATTTTGACATAGAAGAACAATAAAAAGTGTACACCGAGCAACTTTCATGGTCCGAAGTTGCTCTACTCTATCTATGGAGGAGCTTTTAATGGTTTTTGTCCATTTGGCATAGAAATGTAGTGTTTTGGCATTGAAATAATCTAAGAGGCTTATACTCATACAATTTGACATAGAAGAACCAAAAAAAGTGTACACCGAGCAACTTTCAAGCTTCGAAGTTGCTCAACTCCATCTATGGGGGAGCTTTCAACGGTTTTTGTCTATTTCTCATAGAAAGGTGGTGTTTTGGCATGGAAATAATCTAGGAAGCTTATACTCGTAAAATTTGACAAAGAAGACTAATAAAAAGCATACACCGAGCTACTTTAATGGTCCGAAGTTGCTCAACTTTGTCTATGGCGGAGCTTTTAACGGTTTTTGTCCATTTGGCATAGAAATGTGGTGTTTTGGCATCAAAATAATCTAGGAAGCTTATACTCGTAAAATTTGACAAAGAAGAAAAATAAAAAATGTACACCGAGCAACTTTCATGGTCCGAAGTTGCTCAACTCTATCTATGGAGGAGCTTTTAACGGTTTTTATCCATTTGGCATAGAAATGTGGTGTTTTGGCATGGAAATAATCTAAAAAGCTAATACTCGTAAAATTTAACATAGAAGAACAATAAAAAGTGTACACAGAGCAACATTCATGGTCCGAAGTTGCTCAACTTAATCTATCGAGGAGCTTTTAACGGTTTTTGTCCATTTGTCATAGAAAGGTGGTGTTTTGGCATCGAAATAATCTAGGAAGCTTATTCTCCAAAAATTTGACATAGAAGAACAATAAAAAGTGTATATCGTGCAACTTTGATAGTTTGAAATTCCTCAACTCTCTCGATGGAGTTGTTTTTAATAGTTTTGCCGAATTTAGACCGATATTGTTCTCTTGACAATAAAACAATTTACGAAGCGAATACTAGTAATTTTGTACATAAAGAAACAATAAAACGTGCATACCGAGCAACTTTCGTGGGTCGGAATTGCTCAACTCTCCTTATGGAGGAGCTTTTATTGGTTTTCATTATTTATCCTAGAAAGTTGGTGTTTTGGCATCGAAATAATCTAGGAAGTTATACTCGTAAAATTTGACAAAGAAGAACAGTAAAATGTGTACACCGAGCAACTTTGATTGTCCGAAGTTGCTCAACTCTATCTATGGAGGAGCTTTTAACGTTTTTGTCCATTTTTCATAGAAAGCTGGTGTTTTGGCATCAAAATAATCTAGGAAACTTATACTCGTAAAATTTGACATAGAAGAACAATAAAAAGTGTACACCCAGCAAATTTCATGGTCCGAAGTTGTCAACTCTATCTATGAAAGAGCTTTTAACGGTTTTTGTCCATATATCATAGAAATGTGGTGTTTGGCATCGAAATAATCTAGGAAGTTATACTCGTAAAATTTGACATAGAAGAATAGTAAAATGTTTACACCGAGCAACTTTGATGGTCCGAAGTTGCTCAACTTTATCTATGGAGGAGCTTTTAACGGTTTTTGTCCATTTTTCATAGAAAGTTGGTGTTTTGGCATCGAAATAATCTATGAAGCTTATACTCGTAAAATTTGACATAGAAGAACAATAAAAACTGTACACCGAGCAACTTTCATGGTCCGAAGTTGTCAACTCTATCTATGAAGGAGCTTTTAATGATTTTTGTCCATATGTCATAGAAATGTGGTTTTTTGCATCGAATTAATCTAGGATGCTTATACACGTAAAATTTGACATAGAAGAATAATAAAAAGTGTACACCGAGCAACTTTGATGGTCCGAAGTTCCTCAACTCTATCTATGAAGGAACTTTTAACGGTTTTTATCCATTTGGCATAGAAAGTTGGTGTTTCGGAATCAAAATAATCTAGGAAGTTATAATAGTAAAATTTGACATAGAAGAACAATAAAAAGTGTATATCGTGCAACTTTGACGGTTCAAAATTGCTCAACTCTCTCGATGGAGTTGTTTTTAATAGTTTTGCCGAATTTAGACCGATTTTGTTCTCTTGACAACAAAACAATTTGCGAAGCGAATACTAGTAATTTTGGACATAAAGAACAATAAAAAGTGCATACCGAGCAACTTTTGTGGTTCAGAATTGCTCAACTCTATCTATGGATGAGCTTTTAACGGTTTTTATCCATTTGTCATAGAAAGTTGCAGTTTCGGCATCGAAATAATCTAGGAAGCCTGTACTCGTAAAATTTGACATAGAAGAACAATAAAAAGTGTACACCGAGCAATTTTCAAGGTCCGAAGTTGCTCAACTCTATCTTTGGCGGAGCTTTTAACGGTTTTTGTCCATTTGGCATAGATATGTGCTTTTTTGGAATCGAAATAATCTACGAAGCTTATACTCGTAAAATTTGACATAGAAGAACAATAAAAAGCGTACACCGAGCAACTTTCATGGTCCGAAGTTGCTCAACTCTGTCTATGGAGGAGCTTTTAACGGTTTTTGTCCATTTGGCATAGAAATATGGTGTTTTGGCATCGAAATAATCTAGGAAGCTTATACTCGTAAAGTTTGACAAAGAAGAACAATAAAAAATGTACACCAAGCAATTTTCATGGTCCGAAGTTGCTCAACTCTATCTATGGAGGAGCTTTTAACGGTTTTTGTCCATTTGGCATAGAAATTTGGTGTTTTGGCTTGGAAATAATATAGAAAGCTTATACTCATAAAATTTAACATAAAAGAACAATAAAAAGTGTACACTGAGCAACTTTCATGGTCCGAAGTTGCTCAACTCTATCTATGGAGGAGCTTTTAACGGTTTTTGTCCATTTGTCATAGAAAGGTGGTGTTTTGGCATTGCAATAATCTAGGAAGCTTATACTCGTAAAATTTGACATAGAAAAACAATAAAAAGTGTACACCGAGCAACTTTCATGGTCCGAAGTTGCTCAACTCTATCTATGAAGGAGCTTTTAACTGTTATTGTCCATTTGTCATAGAAAAGTGGTGTTTTGGCATCGAAATAATCTAGGAAGCTTATAATCATAAAATTTGACATAGAACAACAATAAAAAGTGTACACCGAGCAACTTTGATGGTCCGAAGTTGCTCAACTCTATCTATGAAGGAGATTTTAACGGTTTTTGTCCATTTGCCATAGATACGTGGTGTTTTGGCATTGAAATAATCTAGGAGGCTTATACTTATAAAATTTGACATACAAGAACCATAAAAAGTGTACACCGAGAAACTTTCAAGGTCCAAAGTTGCTCAACTCTATCTATGGGGGAGCTTTCAACGGTTTTTGTCCATTTGTCATAGAAAAGTGGTGTTTTGGCATGGAAATAATCTAGGAAGCTTATACTCGTAAAATTTGACAAAGAAGAACAATAAAAAGCGTACACCGAGCAACTTTCATGGTCTGAAGTTGCTCAACTCTATCTATGGAGGAGATTTTAACGGTTTTTGTCCATTTGGCATAGAAATGTGATGTTTTGGCATCGAAATAATCTAGGAAGCTTACACTCGTAAAATTTGACAAAGAAGAACAATAAAAAATGTACACCGAGCAATTTTCATGGTCCGAAGTTGCTCAACTCTATCTATGGCGGAGCTTTTAACGGTTGTTGTCCATTTGGCATAGAAAGTTGGTGTTTTGGCATTGAAATAATCTAGGAAGCTTATACTCGTAAAATTTGACATAGAAAAACAATAAAAAGTGTACACCAAGCAACTTTCAAGGTCCGAAGATGCTCAACTCTATCTATGGGGGAGCTTTCAACGGTTTTTGTCCATTTGTCATAGAAAAGTGGTGTTTTGGCATGGAAATAATCTAGGAAGCTTATACTCGTAAAATTTGACAAAGAAGAACAATAAAAAGCGTACACCGAGCAACTTTCATGGTCTGAAGTTGCTCAACTCTATCTATGGAGGAGCTTTTAACGGTTTTTGTCCATTTGGCATAGAAATGTGATGTTTTGGCATCGAAATAATCTAGGAAGCTTATACTCGTAAAATTTGACAAAGAAGAACAATAAAAAATGTACACCGAGCAATTTTCATGGTCCGAAGTTGCTCAACTCTATCTATGGAGGAGCTTTTAACGGTTGTTGTCCATTTGGCATAGAAAGTTGGTGTTTTGGCATTGAAATAATCTAGGAAGCTTATACTCGTAAAATTTGACATAGAAAAACAATAAAAAGTGTACACCGAGCAACTTTCAAGGTCCGAAGTTGCTCAACTCTATCTATGGAGGAGCTTTTAACAGTTTTTGTGCATTTGTCATAGAAAGGTGGTGTTTTGGCATCAAAATAATCTAAAAAGCTTATACTCGTAAATTTTGACATAGAAGAACAATAAAAAGCGTACACCGAGCATCTTTCGTGGTTCGAAGTTGCTCAACTCTATCTATGGAGGAGCTTTTAACGGTTTTTGTCCATTTGGCATAGAAATGTGGTGTTTTGTCATCGAAATAATCTAGGAAGCTTATACTCGTAAAATTTGACAAAGAAGAACAATAAAAAATGTACACCGAGCAATTTTCATGGTCCGAAGTAGCTCAACTCTATGTATGGAGGAGCTTTTAACGGTTTTTGTCCATTTGGCATAGAAATATGTTGTTTTTGCGTGGAAATAATCTAGGAAGCTTATACTCGTAAAATTTAACATAGAAGAACAATAAAAAGTGTACACCGAGCAAGTTTCATGGTCCGAAGTTGCTCAACTCTATCTATGGAGGTGCTTTTAACGGTTTTTGTCCATTTGTCATAGAAAGGTGGTGTTTTGGCATGGAAATAATCTAGGAAGCTTATACTCGAAAAATTTGACATAGAAGAACAATAAAAAGTGTACACCGAGCAACTTTCAAGGTCCGAAGTCGCTGAACTCTATCTATGGAGGAGCTTTTAACAGTTTTTGTGCATTTGTCATAGAAAGGTGGTGTTTCGGCATCGAAATAATCTTGGAAGCTTATACTCATAAATTTTGACATAGAAGAACAATAAACAGTGTACACCGAGCAACTTTCATGGTCCGAAGTTGCTCAACTCTATCTATGGAGGAGCTTTTAACTGTTATTGTCCATTTGTCATAGAAAAGTGGTGTTTTGGCATCGAAATAATCTAGGAAGCTTATAATCGTAAAATTTGACATAGAACAACAATAAAAAGTGTACACCGAGCAACTTTGATGGTCCGAAGTTGCTCAACTCTATCTATGGAGGAGATTTTAACGGTTTTTGTCCATTTGGCATAGATACGTGGTGTTTTGGCATTGAAATAATCTAGGAGGCTTATAGTTATAAAATTTGACATACAAGAACCATAAAAAGTGTACACTGAGCAACTTTCAAGGTTCAAAGTTGCTCAACTCTATTTATGGGGGAGCTTTCAACGGTTTTTGTCCATTTGTCATAGAAAGGTGGTGTTTTGGCATGGAAATAATCTAGGAAGCTTATACTCGTAAAATTTGACAAAGAAGAATAATAAAAAGCGTACACCGAGCAACTTTTATAGTCCGAAGTTGCTCAACTCTATCTATGGTGGAGCTTTTAACGGTTTTTGTCCATTTGGCATAGAAATGTGGTGTTTTGGCATCGAAATAATCTAGGAAGCTTATACTCGTAAAATTTGACAAAGAAGAACAATAAAAAATGTACACCGAGCAATTTTCATGGTCCGAAGTTGCTCAACTCTATCTATGGAGGAGCTTTTAACGGTTGTTGTCCATTTGGCATAGAAAGTTGGTGTTTTGGCATTGAAATAATCTAGGAAGCTCATACTCGTAAAATTTGACATAGAAGAACAATAAAAAATGTACACCGAGCAACTTTCAAGGTCCGAAGTTGCTCAACTCTATCTATGGAGGAGCTTTGAATAGTTTTTGTGCATTTGTCATAGAAAGGTGGTGTTTTGGCATCGAAATAATCTAGGAAGCTTATACTCGTAAATTTTGACATAGAAGAACAATAAAAAGTGTACACCGAGCATCTTTCGTGGTCCGAAGTTGCTCAACTCTGTCTATGGAGGAGCTTTTAACGGTTTTTGTCCATTTGGCATAGAAATGTGGTGGTTTGGCATCGAAATAATCTAGGAAGCTTATACTCGTAAAATTTGACAAAGAAGAACAATAAAAAATGTACACCGAGCAATTTTCATGGTCCGAAGTAACTCAACTCTATTTATGGAGGAGCTTTTAACGGTTTTTGTCCATTTGCATAGAAATATGGTGTTTTTGCGTGGAACTAATCTAGGAAGCTTATACTCGTAAAATTTAACATAGAAGAACAATAAAAAGACTACACCGAGCAATTTTCATGGTCCGAAGTTGCTCAACTCTATCTATGGAGGAGCTTTTAACGGTTTTTGTGCATTTGTCATAGAAAGGTGGTGTTTTGACATCGAAATAATCTTGGAAGCTTATACTCATAAATTTTGACTTAGAAGAACAATAAACGGTGTACACCGAGCAACTTTCATGGTCCGAAGTTGCTCAACTCTATCTATGGAGAAGCTTTTAACGGTTATTGTCCATTTGTCATAGAAAAGTGGTGTTTTGGCATCGAAATAATCTAGGAAGTTATAATCAAAAATTTGACATAGAACAACAATAAAAAGTGTACACCGAGCAACTTTGATGGTCCGAAGTTGCTCAACTCTATCTATGAAGGAGATTTTAACGGATTTTGTCCATTTGGCATAGATACGTGGTGTTTTGGCATTGAAATAATCTAGGAGGCTTATAGTTATAAAATTTGACATACAAGAACCATAAAAAGTGTACACCGAGAAACTTTCAAGGTCCAAAGTTGCTCAACTCTATCTATGGGGGAGCTTTCAACGGTTTTTGTCCATTTGTCATAGAAAGGTGGTGTTTTGGCATGGAAATAATCTAGGAAGCTTATACTCGTAAAATTTGACAAAGAAGAACAATAAAAAGGGTACACCGAGCAACTTTCATGGTCCGAAGTTGCTCAACTCTATCTATGGAGGAGCTTTTAACGGTTTTTGTCCATTTGGCGTAGAAATGTGGTGTTTTGGAATTGAAATAATCTAGGAAGCTTATACTCGTAAAATTTGACAAAGAAGAACAAGAAAAAATGTACACCGAGCAATTTTCATGGTCCGAAGTTGCTCAACTCTATCTATGGAGGAGCTTTTAACGGTTGTTGTCCATTTGGCATAGAAAGTTGGTGTTTTGGCATTGAAATAATCTAGGAAGCTTATACTCGTAAAATTTGACATAGAAGAACAATAAAAAGTGTACACCGAGCAACTTTCAAGGTCCGAAGTTGCCCAACTCTATCTATGGAGGAGCTTTTAACAGTTTTTGTGCATTTGTCATAGAAAGGTGGTGTTTTGGCATCGAAATAATCTAGGAAGCTTATACTCGTAAATTTTGACATAGAAGAACAATAAAAAGCGTACACCGAGCAACTTTCGTGGTCCGAAGTTCCTCAACTCTGTCTATGGAGGAGCTTTTAACTGTTTTTGTCTATTTGGCATTGAAATGTGGTGTTTTGGCATCAAAATAATCTAGGAAGCTTATACTCGTAAAATTTGACAAAGAAGAACAATAAAAAATGTACACCGAGCAATTTTCATGGTCCGAAGTAGCTCAACTCTATTTATGGAGGAGCTTTTAATGGTTTTTGTCCATTTGGGATAGAAATATGGTGTTTTGGCATGGAAATAATCTAGGAAGCTTATACTTGTAAAATTTAACATAGAAGAACAATAAAAAGTGTACACTGCGCAACTTTCATGGTACGAAGTTGCTCAACTCTATCTATAGAGGAGCTTTTAACGGTTTTTGTCCATTTGTCATAGAAAGGTGGTGTTTTGGCATGGAAATAATCTGGGAAGCTTATACTCGAAAAATTTGACATAGAAGAACAATAAAAAGTGTACACCGAGCAACTTTCAAGGTCAGAAGTTGTCAACTCTATCTATGAAGGAGCTTTTAACGGTTTTTGTCCATTTGGCATAGATATGTGGTGTTTTGGCATCGAAATAATCTACGAAGCTTATACTCGTAAAATTTGACATAGAAGAACAATAAAAAGTGTACACCGAGCAACTTTCATGATGAGAAGTTGCTCAACTCTATCTATGGAGGAGTTTTTAACTATTGTTGTCCGTTTGTCATAGAAAGGTGATGTTTTGGCATCGAAATAATCTACGAAGCTTATACTCATAAAATTTTACATAGAAGAACAATAGAAAGTGTACACCGAGTAACTTTCATGGTCCGAATTTGCTCAACTCTATCTATGGAGGAGCTTTTAACGGTTTTTGTCCATTTGTCGTACAAAGGTGGTTTTTTGGCATCGAAATAATCTAGGAAGCTTATACTCGAAAAATTTGACATAGAAGAACAATAAAAAGTGTACACCGAGCAACTTTCAAGGTCCGAAGTTGCTCAACTCTATCTATGGAGAAGCTGTTGGGATGATGTCCTAAAAAACATACCATGTAAAGACAATTCTGAAATTCAAGAATAAACATTTTATGATTGCATTTGTGTTTTAAATGTTTTATTTTAAATATTTCATTTATATGTGAATGTTCTAACAAGGTCTAAGGATGTTAGATATGTGAATCTTGGATACTCAGATACATTTATAGTGTGAGTATAGATTGACACAAGATTCATTATTACATTCTAAATCATTAGTCACAACCAGATTAACAAAGTTAGGCACTTTGTTGATATAGGTTGTAGTGCATGGACATTTCCAATTAGGGGAATGGTTTGTCTTGACCGTTTGAGAGGATTCTCGGATTGGTGCACTAGTGTGTATGTGGACATATACATTGACGGACTTACATAGGAATGAACAACTAGAAACGTGCTATCAAAGAGTTGTTCATCCTATAGCTATGGGAGTACGGTATATCTCAAGCTTGAGTAGGTCAATACGTTTATACTTATAGCGTGTGCATTTTGATTCATCAATAAGTGAGACACGCACTATTGTCAAAATCTTGATGATTTGGATGTATGCCACTAGGGTATAAGCGCATACCTACAAAATAGTCATTCATGTACTTTCAGTTATGAAAGTGTAAGCACCCATCTGAGAGGTTCAAATTAATCTATCTAAAAAACTATGCATAGTGATTCTAACGAATCAAGCGTTGTGAATTAAATTGATCGACGGGTCAATTTAATACGCTTAGAGGATAGATATAAAGGAATCTGGAGCTCGGAGAAAATATGGATTTTGGAGTGTTTGATAGTATGAATAAATTCACTCCATCTTACCGGGTGTTGCATGGAGGATATGCAAGTACACTTCCCATAGGTCAGGGATAGGTTTCTAATTATGGAAAAGCCTCGATGTAAGAATCGTACATATTGGGGAGTGCATCCAAAGTTCAGGTAGTGTCAGACGAACATTGGATTGTTATATTATTCCTAGTCATAGAGTTTGACGGTAAAGAATAATATTTTGGGAGCCACAATATGTATGTCCTGCGGAGTCCCCTTGGTAGCTCTATATATTCTCTTGTCCTATTTAAGGAAGATCGGCAAAATTCACCATATCACAACGGTTGTTGGAGTAGTTACAAGAATAGAATTTTTATTACAAATAGATATAATTTTATTGGGTTTTGGTGTTCCAAAGATAACCCTAAGATAAAATTATTTTTGTTAAGATATACAAAATTCTTGTAAGTGTATTTATAGAAAAATAATAAGTCTCGAAATTTCGATTTAGATTGTGAAATAAATATTTTGCATAATCGAAATTAAAGTCAAGAATGGGCTTAGGATCAAAATAATATTTGAGCCTTGAATTCTTGAAGTATTGGGCGAAAAGAAAACCTAGAGGTCTAATTAGATTGGACTTAATCAAAAAGGTTTTTACTTTGGGCCATGATTAGGTCCAAATCATGCTTGAATGCATGGCCCAATAAATGTACATGCAATAGGCGCCAATTACAATATGTGTTTTAGGTGACCTTGGGTTTTGACTTTTCCTATTTCATGTAGGACTAGTAAAACAAAACTTAAAAGGAGACTTGTTGACTTTAGATATAAATACATCATGTATCTCTCTCATATGGGTAACTTTTATAACACAAAAAAAAAGGTGATGCCGTGTGATTCAATTCACAAAGAAAGCCAAGTTGTGTTTTTTATAAAAGTTGCCGAGTGTTCTTTTGAGAAAAAAAGAAGAAAGTGCAGCCGTGTGTGATTATTTTCGGTTCACTACGGATCGGTGTTTTTGCTTTGCTCGTTCACAAGGAGATTAAAGGGAATACCTAGGAAACGACGCAGGCCGTTCTTGGTGATCCGTTCGTTACTCTATCAATCGGTGGTTCGTGATCAAGTGTTGAGTTCGTGATCAAGACGGATAGCACGTTGGACCTCGATAGTAAAGAGGTTGGTATTCTTCTTCTAACCTTCTTCATGCCATGATTGTATGTTTAGATCTAGGGTTGTTTGGCATCCAATTAAAATTTTGATTTGTACCTATGCTAAGAACGATCCGTAAATTTTGATTTGTACCTAGGAAGCTTATACTCGTAAAATTTGACATAGAAGAAAAATAAAAAGTGTACACCGAGCAACTTTCATTGTCCAAAGTTGCTCAACTCTATCTATGGAGGAGCTTTTAACGGTTTTTGTCCATTTGGCATAGATATGTGGTGTTTTGGCATCGAAATAATCTACGAAGCTTATACTCGTAAAATTTGACATAGAAGAACAATAAAAAGTGTACACTGAGCAACTTTCATGGTCCGAATTTGCTCAACTCTATCTATGGAGCAGCTTTTAACGGTTTTTTTCCATTTGTCGTACAAAGGTGGTTTTTTGGCATCGAAATAATCTAGGAAGCTTATACTCGAAAAATTTGACATAGAAGAACAATAAAAAGTGTACACCGAGCAACTTTCATGGTCCGAAGTTGCTCAACTCTATCTATGAGGGAGCTTTTAACGGTTTTTCTCCATTTGGCATAGATATGTGGTGTTTTGGCATCGAAATAATCTACGAAGCTTATAATCGTAAAATTTGACATAGAACAATAATAAAAAGCAGACACCGAGCAACTTTGATGGTCCGAAGTCGCTCAACTCTATCTATGAAGGAGATTTTAACGGTTTTTGTCCATTTGGCATAGATACGTGGTGTTTTGGCATTGAAATAATCTAGGAGGCTTATAATCATAAAATTTGACATACAAGAACCATAAAAAGTGTACACCGAGTACCTTTAAAGGTCCGAAGTTGCTCAACTCTATCTATGGGGGAGATTTCAACGGTTTTTGTCCATTTGTCGTAGAAAGGTGGTGCTTTGGCATGGAAATAATCTAGGAAGCTTATACTCGTAAAATTTGACAAAGAAGAACAATAAAAAATGTACACCGAGCAATTTTCATGGTCCGAAGTTGCTCAACTCTATCTATGGAGGAGCTTTTAACGGTTTTTGTCCATTTGGCATAGAAATATGGTGTTTGGCATGGAAATAATCTAGGAAGCTTATACTCGTAAAATTTAACATAGAAGAACAATAAAAAGTGTACACTGCGCAACTTTCATGGTACGAAGTTGCTCAACTCTATCTATAGAGGAGCTTTTAACGGTTTTTGTCCATTTGTCATAGAAAGGTGGTGTTTTGGCATGGAAATAATCTAGGAAGCTTATACTGGAAAAATTTGACATAGAAGAACAATAAAAAGTGTACACCGAGCAACTTTCAAGGTCCGAAGTTGTCAACTCTATCTATGAAGGAGCTTTTAACGGTTTTTGTCCATTTGGCATAGATATGTGGTGTTTTGGCATCGAAATAATCTACGAAGCTTATACTCGTAAAATTTTACATAGAACAATAATAAAAAGCAGACACCGAGCAACTTTGATGGTCCGAAGTCGCTCAACTCTATCTATGAAGGAGATTTTAACGGTTTTTGTCCATTTGGCATAGATACGTGGTGTTTTGGCATTGAAATAATCTAGGAGGCTTATAATCATAAAATTTGACAAAGAAGAACAATAAAAAGCGTACACCGAGCAACTTTCATGGTCCGAAGTTGCTCAACTCTGTCTATGGAGGAGCTTTTAACGGTTTTTGTCCATTTGGCATAGAAATGTGGTGTTTTGGCATCAAAATAATCTGGGAAGCTTATACTCGTAAAATTTGACAAAGAAGAACAATAAAAAATGTACACCGAGCAATTTTCATGGTCCGAAGTTGCTCAACTCTATCTATGGAGGAGCTTTTAACGGTTTTTGTCCATTCGGCATAGAAATATGGTGTTTGGCATGGAAATAATCTAGGAAGCTTATACTCGTAAAATTTAACATAGAAGAACAATAAAAAGTGTACACTGCGCAACTTTCATGGTACGAAGTTGCTCAACTCTATCTATAGAGGAGCTTTTAACGGTTTTTGTCCATTTGTCATAGAAAGGTGGTGTTTTGGCATGGAAATAATCTAGGAAGCTTATACTCGAAAAATTTGACATAGAAGAACAATAAAAAGTGTACACCGAGCAACTTTCAAGGTCCGAAGTTGTCAACTCTATCTATGAAGGAGCTTTTAACGGTTTTTGTCCATTTGGCATAGATATGTGGTGTTTTGGCATCGAAATAATCTACGAAGCTTATACTCGTAAAATTTGACATAGAAGAACAATAAAAAGTGTACACCGAGCAACTTTCATGGTGCGAAGTTGCTCAACTCTATCTATGGAGGAGTTTTTAACTATTATTGTCCATTTGTCATAGAAAGGTGATGTTTTGGCATCGAAATAATCTACGAAGCTTATACTCGTAAAATTTTACATAGAAGAACAATAGAAAGTGTACACCGAGCAACTTTCATGGTCCGAATTTGCTCAACTCTGTCTATGGAGGAGCTTTTAACTGTTATTGTCCGTTTGTCATAGAAAGGTGGTGTTTTGGCATCGAAAAAATCTAGGAAGTTATACTAGAAAAATTTGACGTAGAAGAAAAATAAAAAGGGTACACCGAGCAACTTTCATGGTCCGAAGTTGCTCAACTCTATCTAAGGAGGAGCTTTTAACGGTTTTTGTCCATTTTTCATAGAAAGTTGGTGTTTTGGCATCGAAATAATCTATGAAGCTTATACTCGTAAAATTTTACAAAGAAGAACAATAAAAAGCGTACACCGAGCAACTTTCATGGTCCGAAGTTGCTCAACTCTGTCTATGGAGGAGCTTTTAACGGTTTTTGTCCATTTGGCATAGAAATGTGGTGTTTTGGAATCGAAATAATCTAGGAAGCTTATACTCGTAAAATTTGACATAGAAGAACAATAAAAAGCGTACACCAAGCAACTTTCATGGTCCGAAGTTGCTCAACTCTATCAATGGAGGAGCTTTTAACGGTTTTTGTCCATTTGGCATAGAAATGTGGTGTTTTGGCAGCCAAATAATCAAGGAAGCTTATACTAATAAAATTTGACATAGAAGAACAATAAAAAATGTACACCGAGCAACTTTCATGGTCCGAAGTTGCTCAACTCTATCTATGGAGGAGCTTTTAACGGTTTTTGTCCATTTGGCATAGAAATGTGCACGTGGACCATTTGAAAGTTGCTCGGTGTACACATTTTATTGTTCTTCTATGTTAAATTTTATGAGTATAAGCTTTCTAGATTATTTCCATGCCAAAACGCCTCCGTGAGGTACTAGCCATCTCTGTTTTACTTCCTACTCAAATTGTACTTCCGTCTCCTGTTGTTTGTTATGTAAATTGGTTGCCGTTCTTTCGTCTACCTTATTTTTATCGTTTATGTGCTACTACTCGCCTATGTCTCGCTTCTGTGTTCCCGGGAGGGATTGTAGATATAATAATGTTAAAATATTTTTATAATCTTAATGTTTATATTAACTCTGATGAATTTGCCTATGTTCTTATGAGATCTGGGTCTGTTTACACTAGAGCTGCTTATTTTAATATTCGTGCTCTTAGATTTTGATATGCCTGCTTATTCCAGGATAGTTGAATTGCAACTTGAATTAAGTGCTTTAGAAGTACAAATAGATTTCTGTAACAACTTAATAACTCAAGTTGATCATTTGCGTACTGGTTGTTCTAGAGGATCGGTTAGAGACGAATTTCTGTGGTCTCTTTATAATTTGATAGACAATCACCTAGATAATCTTAATAAAAAATGGCAAGATATTTTTGAAGAAATTCAACGTCTTCGTAATGCCTAATCCTTTGCTAATTAGCTTAAGACAGCGAAAACATGAATTAGATCGACATATTGCAGACTTTGAAGACTTATTAGTCCGTGTTGATAATCTAGGTCAGAGAACTCCTCCTGGTCATCCTACTTTCTGGATACTCTTAGGCTTATTTGAGCAACTCACTAATCTGGTTACGTCACTTAAAAGTGCTCGAACAGATCTCATGCGACAGATAGAACTCTTATCTAGAGTATAAGTTATGGTGTGTCCTTTTACTAGTAATCTTAAGAATCAAATTAATATAATTTTTCGTCGTATTTGTGAAATAGAACATCGTATAGAAGTCTTAGATGTTGTGTTTATCCCAAGAGGTACATGGGAAACTGTTGGTAGATATATCATAGAGCGTCGTGATTTGCAAAGTTCTTTAGATAGTCTTTATTTATAGTGGAATCATCTAGAGTCTCAATTAGCTTTATTGTCTCGTTGTTAAATTAAAAAAAAATGAGTTACAAGTCTTTCTTCTCTAGAGTCTCTTTCTAGGTAAGTTTTGCTATAGGGAAGCTTCGTCGCGCATCGCTATGGGTATCGTCGCCGGGTAGGCCTTTTAGACCCCTCTTCTCGAGCAAGTCGTTGACTGCCAACCTATATTAGAATGAATCTAGTTAGGTACTTTGGTAGAAAAGAGTCAGGTACTCACAAAAATAAGGAAATCATTGTTAATGAAAATTTTAATAAACGTTTGCAGAACTGGAAGTTACCTAAGTATTCTACTAGTCAAGTGTATAAGTCTAGTGGTAGTTTTTCCCTTGAGTCAAATTATGTAATTAAGACAGTCGAACAAGCTATCCCGCTTGCTTCAGGATATGAAGCTTATCAGTTACTCTCTGAGTCCTTAATTAAGGAACATCAAACGAAATATAAATTTCTGCATCTTGGTCTTGTCCAAGTAGGTTTAAAACCAGCCACTCGATTGGGATTAAATACATCCATTATTATGTGTCTTAGGGATAAAAGACATAATAAGTTTCATGATTCTTTATTAGGAATTATTGAATCAACCTTATGTGATGGACCAGTACATTTCACCTGTTTTCCTAATTTCACTTTGGCCTTAGATGATCCAACTCTTATGCACTCTTTGTCTTTAGATATTAAGACTGCTGGATTTGACATGATGGATACCTCTAAGAATGTGATATTGGTGTATAGGGTCTTCTATAAGGTTATGAACACTATTATCCCTAATATGAGGGATATCCCTGAAAATCGCTTATCTGATTCTCAATCAACTACTTTGTTCATCACTGATTTGGCTAAGTCAAATATAGTAGTGCCTAAAACTATTAAGCGGGATCAGGTTAAGCTACCTGAAGATTGGGTGTTAGAAAAGGCTATTCCTCCTAAGTCACAGCCAGTTAGACAACTCCAGAATGTTATTGAACAACCCAATGGAGAAGTTGTTATTCGGTTCTCTAAAGATAGGTCTGTGAGAATAGGACCGTCTCAGTCTTATGTTTCTGCAAGACACTCTACATCTTCTCTGCCTCCACAGGATAGTTTTATTCACAAGGTGTCTAGAACTCCTGAACAAGTTAGTCATCCAGAATATAATGTTGATTATCCTGAATCATCTCATGCTCATAATTCTCCTACTCCATCTGAAATGGGATATGATGAGGATAAAAGTGTTATGACTATCACTTCAACAGCTACAGATATCTTCTACTCGAAGTATTTCTGGTTCGACCTTATCTTTAATGACCACCAAAAGAAATCCCTTATTAATGGGTTTTGCTTTAATCAAAGATTAGGTGGAACAGAGACATTCTTTGAGTATGCTTTTGACATAGGTAAAAAGCTGGGTTATTATATTCCAGACTTTACATCTCCTCAAGTACTCTTAACTCTAGAGTCAAATCGTCGAACATTTCTCCTTAAATCAGGAAAAACTGTTCAGAGTATTCATCCTCCTGAAAGCAATCTTATTCATAGAATAGATATTGAGGAAGTTGCTGCTGCTCCTTATAAAAAGGAAGGAATAATTGAAAATGTTGTTCAACAGGTTAACTATACCAATTTATATCTACAAACAATTGGTGAACAGCTGACTGACATCTCCACTCATCTTAGTGGAAGAACATCGCAGTCACAGCCTCAATCTTCTCTTCCTTCTAGTGCGCCTTTAGTTGACAAACCACTTCAACTTTCAACTTTTGTTAAAGGCCAACCATCTGTTAAAAGGACCTTACCAGATATTCCTAGATTCCAGCCCTTTTTAGAAAAGGACTTTTCTCTTAAAATATCTGGTTCTCCTTCTGCTGAGTTTATGGCTGAACTCTTTCAAAAACTTTCTGATGTTAAAGGAAAGAAGTCAGTATCAGTTTTAATGCAAGCTGAAGCTGACGATAGTTCTAGTGAACCTAGTTCCTCTTCTGAAGATAGTTCAGACTCTTTAGATCGAACTCATCAAATGTTCTTATCAGAACAACAGCCTTTGCAGGTTAATAAAATTAAATATTCCAAGTTACCTACTAGGTATGGTTATCCTAGACCAACACCTATAGATCTTCAAATGGAAGAAGATAACTTGTTTGACCACGTCACTTATTCAGGCGATTCCATTGTTGAGTGGAATATTGACGCTATGACTGAACGCCAAGTTGAAAAGATACTGCAGCATATGATGATGTATGCTACAGCTGCTAAGCAAAAGGGTAATACAGATCAAAATATTGCCAAGGCCATAACAGCTGGCTTCTCCGGTATGCTTAAAATGTGGTGGGATAATTATCTTACCATGGAAGCAAAATCTCAAATTTGGACTTCAGTGAAAACTGAAAATAATACTCAGACTTCTAACTGTACCAATACTTTGATTTATACTATTGTTCATAACTTCTTAGGTCACAGTCAATCCTTTATGGATAAGTCTCAGGAACAGCTTATGAATATACGTTGTCCTAAACTCTCTCACTATAGATGGTACAAAGACATCTTCTTTGCTAGAGTCTTTGAAAGACCTGACTGTAATAATGCTTTCTGGAAAGAAAAGTTTATTGCAGGTCTTCCCCTTTCTTTGCTGAAAAGGTTCGTACTAGATTAAAAAATCTTACGGACGGTATTCTTGATTTTAACCATTATACTTATGGTGAACTTTCTGCGGAAACAGTCGCAGAAAGTGTTTCTCTTTGTACTGATCTTAAAATGCAAGACCAGATCGCTAAAGAGCGACGATTAGGAAAATTCATTCTTGGTGACTTTTGTCAACAGATGGGTTTACCTAATAAATCCCTTAAGTCTCATAAGGCTTATAAATCTTCTAGAAAGAAGTTTCGGAAAAATTATCAACATGATAAATCTTATAAATCTTCTCGACAATCTTATTCTAGATCATCCCCTAGGTTTTATCCTAAGGACATTCCACGTAAGAAAAGGCCTAATTTGACTAAGTTCGCACCATCTGGTAGTAAGTCTCAATCTACTAGACCACGCACTAAGATTGTTTGCTTTAATTGTGGAAAGCAAGGTCATTATGCTAATCGTTGTACACAACGAAAAGCTAACTCTTTGGAAATAGCTGAACTTAAAAGCGCTACTAGTCGCTTAGCTATTAATGATACAGCTAAACAACACTTTCATGATTTATTCTTTGAATCGGATGATTCTGCTAGTGGTTATTCTACTGCTAATGACAAAACTGATTGTGAATGTGATAACTATAAATCTTTGTTGAAAAATAATGGTTTATTAGTTATTTCATCTGCTGAAAGTTCAATTCTTGAATTTATTGATTCTATAACTGATCCTGCTGCACGTGTTGATGCTATTTTACATTACATGCAAGGACAGTTAGAAATTCCTGTTTCTTCTACTACTCCTTTACAACAGACTTTATCTAAACAGTCTCACGTTTATGATTTAAAAAATGTTTACGATCGGTTTAAATCTAAACCAGTTCCTTCTTTTACTCCAACTTCAATTTCTGATTTAAAATCTGAAGTTAATCAACTTAAAGTTGAGCTTAAAGCTCTTGGTACTCGTGTTACTTTCCTTGAAAATCAATCTTCTTTTCCCCGGAGAGAAAGTAGTGGACAAGATAAAGGTAAAGACAAGATTGATGATGATCAAAGTTCTGAAAAGAAAGCAATTGAATCGTTGATTGCTCAATTTGAAGGACAAGCAGAGCCTGCTTTAAATCTAATAGATAAAGTGACAACTCATCGATGGTACACTCGAATCTCACTTGTCATTAATAATGAATATATTGTATCATCTGTCACTGCTTTAATTGACTCAGGAGCAGATCAAAATTGCATAAATGAAGGATTGATTCCTTCTAAGTACTGGACAAAGACTACTGAACAGCTTAGCGCAGCTGATGGAGCCCAATTAAATATTCGATATAAGATATCGGATGCAAGTATTTGCCATAAAGGTAAGTGCTTAAAATGCCTTTTATTTTGGTTAAAGGCTTATCCAATCAGGTCATTCTAGCGAATCCTTTTTTGCATATGCTTTACACCGAGCAACTTTCATGATCCGAAGTTGCTGAACTCTATCTATGGATGAGCTTTTAACGGTTTTTGTCCATTTTTCATAGAATGTTGGTGTTCGGCATCGAAATAATCTAGGAATATTATACTCGTAAATTTGACATAGAAGAACAATAAAAAGTGTACACCGAGCAACTTTCATGGTCCGAAGTTCTCAACTCTATCTATGGTGGAGCGTTTAGCGGTTTTTGTCCATTTGTCACAGAAAGATGGTGTTTTGGCATCGAAATAATCTAGGAAGCTTATACTCGAAAAATTTGACATAGAAAAATAATAAAAAGTGTATATCGTGCAACTTTGACGGTTCGAAATTGCTCAACTCTCTCGATGGAGTTGTTTTTAATAGTTTTGCCGAATTTAGACCGATATTGTTCTCTTAACAACAAAACAATTTGCGAAGCGAATACTAGTAATTTTGAACATAAAAAAACAATAAAAAGTGCATACCGAGCAACTTTCATGGTTCTGAATTGCTCAACTCTATCCATGGAGGAGCTTTTAATGGTTTTTGTCCATTTTTCATAAAAAGTTGGTGTTCGGCATCGAAATAATCTAGGAATACTATACTCGTAAATTTGACATAGAAGAACAATGAAAAGTGTACACCGAGCAACTTTCATGGTCCGAAGTTCTCAACTCTATCTATGGTGGAGCGTTTAGCGGTTTTTGTCCATTTGTCACAGAAAGAAGTTTTTTTTGCATCGAAATAATCTAGGAAGCTTATACTCGTAAATTTTGACATAGAAGAACAATAAAAGGTGTACACCGAGCAACTTTGATGGTCCGAAGTTGCTCAACTTAATCTATGGAGGAGCTTTTAACGGTTTTTGTCCATTTTTCATAGAAAGTTGGTGTTCGGCATCAAAATAATCTAGGAATATTATACTCGTAAATTTGACATAGAAGAAGAATAAAAAGTGTACACCGAGCAACTTTCAGGGTCCGAAGTTCTCAACTCTATCTATGGTGGAGCTTTTAGCGGTTTTTGTCCATTTGTCACAGAAAGAAGTTTTTTTTGCATCGAAATAATCTAGGAAGCTTATACTCGTAAAATTTGACATAGAAGAACAATAAAAAGTGTACACCAAGCAACTTTGATGGTCCGAAGTTGCTCAACTCTATCTATGAAGGAGCTTTTAACGGTTTTTGTCCATTTGGCATAGATATGTGGTGTTTTGGCATCGAAATAATCTACGAAGCTTATACTCGTAAAATTTGACATAGAAGAACATTAAAAAGTGTACACCGAGCAACTTTCATGGTCTGAAGTTGGTCAACTCTATCTATGGAGGAGCTTTTAACTGTTATTGTCCATTTGTCATAGAAAGGTGGTGTTTTGTCATCGAAATAATCTAGGAAGCTTATACTCGAAAAATTTGACATAGAAGAACAATAAAAAGTTTATATCGTGCAACTTTGACGGTTCGAAATTGCTCAACTCTCTCGATGGAGTTATTTTTAATAGTTTTGCGAATTTAGACCGATATTGTTCTCTTGACAACAAAACAATTTGCGAAGCAAATACTAGTAAAATTGGACATAAAGAAACAATAAAAAGTGTAGACCAAGCAACTTTGATGTTCCGAAGTTGTTCAACTCTATCTATGAAGGAGCTTTTAACGGTTTTTCTCTATTTGTCATAGAAAGTTGGTGTTTCGGCATCGAAATAATCTAGGAAGCTTATACTCGTAAAATTTGACATAGAAGAACAATAAAAAGTGTACACCGAGCAACTTTCAAGGTCCGAAGTTGCTCAACTCTATCTATGGAGGAGCTTTTAACGGTTTTTGTGCATTTGTCATAGAAAGGTGGTGTTTTGGCATCAAAATAATCTAGGAAGCTTATACTCGTAAATTTTGACATAGAAGAACAATAAAAAGTGTACACCGAGCAACTTTGATGGTCCGAATTTGATCAACTCTATCTATGGAGGAGCTTTTAACGGTTTTTGTCCATTTGGCATAGAAATATTGTGTTTTGGCATGGAAATAATCTAGAAAGCTTATACTCGAAAAATTTGACATAGAAAAACAATAAAAAGTGTATATCGTGCAAGATTGACGGTTCAAAATTGCTCAACTCTCTCGATGGAGTTGTTTTTAATAGTTTTTCCGAATTTAGACCGATATTGTTCTCTTGACAACGAAACAATTTGCGAAGCGAATACTAGTAATTTTGGACATAAAGAAACAATAAAAAGTCCATACCGAGCAACTTTAGTGGTTCGGAATTGCTCAACTCTATCTATGGAGGAGCTTTTAACGTTTTTTGTCCATTTTTCATAGAAAGTTGGTGTTCGGCATCGAAATAATCTAGGAATATTATACTCGTAAATTTGACATAGAAGAACAATAAAAAGTGTACACCGAGCAACTTTCATGGTCCGAAGTTCTCAACTCTATCTATGGTGGTGCGTTTAGCAGTTTTTGTCCATTTGTCACAGAAAGATGGTGTTTTGACATCGAAATAATCTAGGAAGCTTATACTCGAAAAATTTGACATAGAAGAATAATAAAAAGTGTATATCGTGCAACTTTGACGGTTCGAAATTGCTCAACTCTCTCGATGGAGTTGTTTTTAATAGTTTTGCCGCATTTAGACCGATATTGTTCTCTTGACAACAAAACAATTTGCGAAGCGAATACTAGTAATTTTGAACATAAAAAAAACAATAAAAAGTGCATACCGAGCAACTTTCATGGTTCGGAATTGCTCAACTCTATCTATGGAGGAGCTTTTAATGGTTTTTGTCCATTTTTCATAGAAAGTTGGTGTTCGGCATCGAAATAATCTAGGAATACTATACTCGTAAATTTGACATAGAAGAACAATAAAAAGTGTACACTGAGCAACTTTCATGGTCCAAAGTTCTCAACTCTATGTATGGTGGAGCGTTTATCGGTTTTTGTCCATTTGTCAAAGAAAGAAGTTTTTTTTCCATCGAAATAATCTAGGAAGCTTATACTCATAAAATTTGACATAGAAGAACAATAAAAAGTGTACACCGAGCAACTTTGATGGTCCGAAGTTGCTCAACTCTATCTATGAAGGAGCTTTTAACGGTTTTTGTGCATTTGGCATAGATATGTGGTGTTTTGGCATCGAAATAATCTACGAAGCTTATACTCGTAAAATTTCACATAGAAGAACAATAAAAAGTGTACACCGAGCAACTTTCATGGTCCGAAGTTGCTTTACTCTATCTATAAAGGAGCTTTTAACTGTTATTGTCCATTTGTCATAGAAAGGTGGTATTTTGGCATCGAAATAAACTAGGAAGCTTATACTCGAAAAATTTGACATAGAAGAATAATAAAAAGTGTATATCGTGCAACTTTGACGGTTCGAAATTGCTCAACTCTCTCGATGGAGCTGTTTTTAATAGTTTTGCCGAATTTAGACCGATATTGTTCTCTTGACAACAAAATAATTTGCGAAGCGAATACTAGTAATTTTGGACATAAAGAAACAATAAAAAGTGCATATCGAGAAACTTTCGTGGTTCGGAATTGCTCAACTCTATCTATGGAGGAGCTTTTAACGGTTTTTGTGCATTTGTTATAGAAAGGTGGTGTTTATGCATCGAAATAATCTTGGAAGCTTATACTCGTAAATTTTGACATAGAAGAACAATAAAAAGTGTACACCGAGCAACTTTCATGGTCCGAAGTTGCTCAACTCTATCTATGGAGGAGCTTTTAACGGTGTTTGTCCATTTGGCATAGAAATGTGGTGATTTGGCATCGAAATAATCTAGGAAGCTTATAATCGTAAAATTTGACATAGAACAACAATAAAAAGTGTACACCGAGCAACTTTGATGATTCGAAGTTGCTCCACTCTATCTATGAAGGAGATTTTAACGGTTTTTGTCCATTTGGCATAGATACGTGGTGTTTTTGCATTGAAATAATCTAGGAGGCTTATACTCATAAAATTTGAAATACAGAAACCATAAAAAGTGTACACCGAGCAACTTTCAAGGTCTGAAGTTTCTCAACTCTATCTATGGGGAAGCTTTCAACGGTTTTTGTCCATTTGTCATAGAAAGTTGGTGTTTTGGCATTGAAATAATCTAGGAAGCTTATACTCATAAAATTTGACAAAGAAGAACAATAAAAAGCGTACACCGAGCAACTTTCATGGTCCGAAGTTGCTCAACTCTGTCTATGGAGGAGCTTTTAACGGTTTTTGTCCATTTGGCATATAAATGTGGTGTTTTGGAATCGAAATAATCTAGGAAGCTTATACTCGTAAAATTTGACAAAGAAGAACAATAAAAGTGTATATCGTGCAACTTTGATAGTTCGAAATTGCTCAACTCTATAGATGGAGTTGTTTTTAATAGTTTCGCCGAATTTAGACCGATATTGTTCTCTTGACAACAAAACAATTTACGAAGCGAATACTAGTAATTTTGGACAAAAAGAAACAATAAAAAGTGCATACCGAGCAACTTTCATGGTTCGGAATTGCTCAACTCTCTTTATGGAGGAGCTTTTATTGGTTTCATTATTTGTCGTAGAAAGTTGGTGTTTTGGCATCGAAATAATCTACGAAGTTATACTCGTAAAATTTGACATAGAAGAACAATAAAATGTTTATACCGAGCAACTTTGATGGTCCGAAGTTGCTCAACTCTATCTATGGAGGAGCTTTTAACGGTTTTTGTCCATTTTTCATAGAAAGTTGGTGTTTTGGCATCGAAATAATCTATGAAGCTTATACAAGTAAAATTTGACATAGAAGAACAATAAAAAGTGTACACCGAGCAACTTTCATGGTCCGAAGTTGCTCAACTCTATCTATGAAGGAACTTTTAACGGTTTTTGTCCATTTGGCATAGAAAGTTGGTGTTTTGGAATCGAAATAATCTAGGAAGTTATATTAGTAAAATTTGACAAAGAAGAACAATAAAAAGTGTACACCGAGCAACTTTCATGGTCCGAAGTTCTCAACTCTATCTATGGATGAGCTTTTAACGGTTTTTGTCCATTTTTCATAGAAAGTTGGTGTTCGGCATCGAAATAATCTAGGAAGTTATACTCGTAAAATTTGACATAGAAGAACAATAAAATGTTTACACCGAGCAACTTTCATGGTCCGAAGTTGTCAACTCTATCTATGAAGGAGCTTTTAACGGTTTTTGTCCATATGTCATAGAAATGTGGTGTTTTGGCATCGAAGTAATCTAGGATGCTTATACACATAAAATTTGACATAGAAGAATAATAAAAAGTGTACACCGAGCAACTTTGATGGTCCGAAGTTGCTCAACTCTATCTATGAAAGAACTTTTAACGGTTTTTGTCTATTTGGCATCGAAAGTTGGTGTTTCAGAATCGAAATAGTCTAGGAAGTTATACTAGTAAAATTTGACATAGAAGAACAATAAAAAGTGTACACCGAGCAACTTTCATGGTCCAAAGTTCTCAACTCTATCTATGGTGGAGCGTTTAGCGGTTTTTTTCCATTTGTCACAGAAAGGTGTTTTTTTTGCATCGAAATAATCTAGGAAGCTGATACTCGTAAAATTTGACAAAGAAGAACAATAAAAAGTGTACACCGAGCAACTTTGATGGTCCGTAGTTGCTCAACTCTATTTATGGAGGAGCTTTTAACGATTTTTGTCCATTTGGCATAGAAATGTGGTGTTTTGGCATCGAAATAATCTAGGAAGCTTATACTCGTAAAATTTGACAAAGAAGAACAATAAAAAATTTACACCGAGCAACTTTCATGGTCCGAAGTTGCTCAACTCCATCTATGGAGGAGCTTTTAACGGTTTTTGTCCATTTGGCATAGAAATGTGGTGTTCGGCATCGAAATAATCTAGGAATATTATATAAATTTGACATAGAAGAACAATAAAAAGTGTACACCGAGCAACTTTCATGGTCCGAAGTTCTCAACTCTATCTATGGAGGAGCTTTTAACGGTTTTTGTCCATTTTTCATAGAAAGTTGGTGTTTTGGCATCGAAATAATCTAGGAAGGTTATACTCGTAAAATTTGACATAGAAGAAATATAAAAAGTGTACACCGAGCAACTTTCATGGTCCGAAGTTGTCAACTCTATCTATGAAGGAGCTTTTAACGGTTTTTGTCCATATGTCATAGAAATGTGGTGTTTTGGCATCGAAGTAATCTAGGATGCTTATACACGTAAAATTTGACATAGAAGAATAATAAAAAGTGTACACCGAGCAACTTTAATGGTCCGAAGTTGCTCAACTCTATCTATGAAGGAACTTTTAACGGTTTTTGTCCATATGGCATAGAAAGTTGGTGTTTTGGAATCGAAATAATCCAGGAAGTTATACTAGTAAAATTTGACATAGAAGAACAATAAAAAGTGTACACCGAGCAACTTTCATGGTCCGAAGTTGCTTAACTCTATTTACGGATGAGCTTTTAACGGTTTTTGTGTATTTTTCATAGAAAATTTGTGTTCGGCATCGAAATAATCTAGGAATATTATACTCGTAAATTTGAAATAGAAGAATAATAAAAAGTGTACACCGAGCAACTTTCATAGTCCGAAGTTTTCAACTCTATCTATGGAGGAGCTTTTAACGGTTTTTATCCATTTGGCATAGAAATATGGTGTTTTGGCATGGAAATAATCTAGAAAGCTTATACTCGTAAAATTTAACATAGAAGAACAATACAAAGTGTACACTGAGCAACTTTCATGGTCCGAAGTTGCTCAACTCTATCTATGGAGGAGCTTTTAACGGTTTTTGTCCATTTGTCATAGAAAGGTGGTGTTTTGGCATCGCAATAATCTAGGAAGCTTATACTCGTAAAATTTGACATAGAAAAACAATAAAAAGTGTACACCGAGCAACTTTCATGGTCCGAAGTTGCTCAACTCTGTCTATGGAGGAGCTTTTAACGGTTTTTGTCCATTTGGCATAGAAATGTGTTGTTTTGGCATCGAAATAATCTAGGAAGCTTATACTCGTAAAATTGGACAAAGAAGAACAATAAAAAATGTACACCGAGAAATTTTCATGGTCCGAAGTTGCTCAACTCTATCTATGGAGGAGCTTTGAACGGTTTTTGTCCATTTGGCATAGAAAGTTGGTGTTTTGGCATCGAAATAATCTAGGAAGCTTATACTCGTAAAATTTGACATAGAAGAACAATAAAAAGTGTACACCGAGCAACTTTCAAGGTCCGAAGTTGCTCAACTCTATCAATGGAGGAGCTTTTAACAGTTTTTGTGCATTTGTCATAGAAAGGTGATGTTTTGGCATCGAAATAATCTAGGAAGCTTATACTCGTAAATTTTGACATAGAAGAACAATAAACAGTGTACACCGAGCAACTTTCATGGTCCGAAGTTGCTCAACTCTATCTATGGAGGAGCTTTTAACTGTTATTGTCCATTTGTCATAGAAAAGTGGTGTTTTGGCATCGAAATAATCTAGGAAGCTTATAGTCGAAAAATTTGACATAGAAGAACAATAAAAAGTGTATATCGTGCAACTTTGATGATTCGAAATTGCTCAACTCTCTCGGTGGAGTTGTTTTTAATAGTTTTGGCGAATTTAGACCGATATTGTTCTCTTGACAACAAAACAATTTGCGAAGAGAATACTAGTAATTTTGGACATAAAGAAACAATAAAAAGTGCATACCGAGCAACTTTTGTGGTTCGGAATTGCTCAACTCTATCTATGGATGAGCTTTTAACGGTTTTTATCCAATTGTGATAGAAAGTTGGTGTTTCGGCATCGAAATAATCTAGGAAGCTTATACTCCTAAAATTTGACATAGAAGCACAATAAAAAGTGTACACCGAGCAACTATCAAGGTCCGAAGTTGCTCAACTCTATCTATGGAGGAGCTTTTAACAGTTGTGTATTTGTCATAGAAAGGTGGTTTTTTGGCATCGAAATTATCTAGGAAGCTTATACTCGTAAATTGACTTAGAAGAACAATAAAAAGTGTACACCGAGCTACTTTCATGGTCCGAAAATACTCAACTCTATCTATGGAGGAGCTTTTAACGGTTTTTGTCCATTTGGCATAGAAATGTGGTGATTTGGCATCGAAATAATCTAGGAAGCTTATAATCGTAAAATTTGACATAGAACAACAATAAAAAGTGTACACCGAGCAACTTTGATGGTCCGAAGTTGCTCAACTCTATCTATGAAGGAGATTTTAACGGTTTTTGTCCATTTGGCACAGAAATGTGGTGTTTTGGCATCGAAATAATCTATGAAGCATATACTCGTAAAATTTGACAAAGAAGAACAATAAAAAGTGTACACCGAGCAACTTTGATCATTCGAAGTTGCTCCACTCTATCTATGGAGGAGCTTTTAACGGTTTTTGTCCATTTGTCATAGATATGTGGTGTTTTGCATCGAAATAACCTAGGAAGCTTATACTCGTAAAATTTGACATAGAAGAACAATAAAAAGTGTACACCGAGCAACTTTCATGGTCCGAAGTTGCTCAACTCTATCTATGGAGGAGCTTTTAACGGTTTTTGTCCATTTGTCATAGAAAGTTGGTTTTTTGGAATCGAAATAATCTAGGAAGTTATACTCGTAAAATTTGACATAAAAGAATAATAAAAAGTGTACACCGAGCAAATTTCATGGTCCGAAGTTTCACAACTCTATCTATGGAGGAGCTTTTAACGGTCTTTCTCCATTTGTCATAGATATGTGGTGTTTTGGCATCGAAATAATCTAGGAAGCTTATACTCGTAAAAGTTGACAAAGAAGAATAATAAAAAGTGTACACCGAGCAACTTTCATGGTCCGAAGTTGCTCAACTCTATCTATGGAGAAGCTTTGAACGGTTTTTATCCATTTGTGATAGAAAGTTGGTGTTTCGGCATCGAAATAATCTAGGAAGCTTATACTCGTAAAATTTGACAAAGAAGAACAATAAAAAATTTACACGGAGCAACTTTCACGGTCGAAGTTGCTCAACTCTATCTATGGAGGAGCTTTTAACGGTTTTTGTCCATTTGTCATAGAAAGTTGGTTTTTTGGAATCGAAATAATCTAGGAAGTTATACTCGTAAAATTTGACATAGAAGTATAATAAAAAGTGTACACCGAGCAACTTTCATGGTCCGAAGTTTCTCAACTCTATCTATGGAGGAGCTTTTAACGGTCTTTGTCTATTTGTCATAGATATGTGGTGTTTTGGCATCGAAATAATCTAGGAAGCTTATACTCGTAAAATTTGACAAAGAAGAACAATAAAAAATGTACACCGAGCAATTTTCATGGTCCGAAGTTGCTCAACTCTATCTATGGAGGAGCTTTTAACGGTTTTTGTCCATTTGGCATAGAAATGTGGTGTTTTGGCATGGAAATAATCAAGAAAGCTTATACTCGTAAAATTTAACGTAGAAGAACAATAAAAAGTGTACACTGCGCAACTTTCATGGTACGAAGTTGCTCAACTCTATCTATGGAGTAGCTTTTAACGGTTTTTGTCCATTTGTCATAAAAAGGTGGTGTTTTGGCATCGAAATAATATAGGAAGCTTATACTCGAAAAATTTGACATAGAAGAACAATAAAAAGTGTATATCTTGCAACTTTAATTGTTTTGTTCTCTCGACAACAAAACAATTTACGAAGCGAATACTAGTAATTTTGGACATAAGTAAACAATAAAAAGTGTACAACGAGCAACTTTCATGGTCCGAATTTGCTCAACTCTATCTATAGAGGAGCTTTTAACGGTTTTTGTCCATTTGTCATAGAAAGGTGGTGTTTTGGCATGGAAATAATCTGGAAAGCTTATACTCGAAAAATTTGACATAGAAGAACAATAAAAAGTGTACACCGAGCAACTTTCAAGGTCAGAAGTTGTCAACTCTATCTATGAAGGAGCTTTTAACGGTTTTTGTCCATTTGTCATAGATATGTGGTGTTTTGGCATCGAAATAATCTACGAAGCTTATACTCGTAAAATTTGACATAGAAGAACAATAAAAAGTGTACACCGAGCAACTTTCATGATGCGAAGTTGCTCAACTCTATCTATGGAGGAGTTTTTAACTATTGTTGTCCTTTTGTCATAGAAAGGTGATGTTTTGGCATCGAAATAATCTACGAAGCTTATACTCATAAAATTTTACATAGAAGAACAATAGAAAGTGTACACCGAGCAACTTTCATGGTCCGAATTTGCTCAACTCTATCTATGGAGGAGCTTTTAACGGTTTTTGTCCATTTGTCGTACAAAGGTGGTTTTTTGGCATCGAAATAATCTAGGAAGCTTATACTCGAAAAATTTGACATAGAAGAAATATAAAAAGTGTACACCGAGCAACTTTCATGGTCCGAAGTTGTCAACTCTATCTATGGAGAAGCTGTTGGGATGATGTCCTAAAAAACATACCATGTAAAGACAATTCTGAAATTCAAGAATAAACATTTTATGATTGCATTTGTGTTTTAAATGTTTTATTTTAAATATTTCATTTATATGTGAATGTTCTAACAAGGTCTAAGGATGTTAGATATGTGAATCTTGGATACTCAGATACATTTATAGTGTGAGTATAGATTGACACAAGATTCATTATTACATTCTAAATCATTAGTCACAACCAGATTAACAAAGTTAGGCACTTTGTTGATATAGGTTGTAGTGCATGGACATTTCCAATTAGGGGAATGGTTTGTCTTGACCGTTTGAGAGGATTCTCGGATTGGTGCACTAGTGTGTATGTGGACATATACATTGACGGACTTACATAGGAATGAACAACTAGAAACGTGCTATCAAAGAGTTGTTCATCCTATAGCTATGGGAGTACGGTATATCTCAAGCTTGAGTAGGTCAATACGTTTATACTTATAGCGTGTGCATTTTGATTCATCAATAAGTGAGACACGCACTATTGTCAAAATCTTGATGATTTGGATGTATGCCACTAGGGTATAAGCGCATACCTACAAAATAGTCATTCATGTACTTTCAGTTATGAAAGTGTAAGCACCCATCTGAGAGGTTCAAATTAATCTATCTAAAAAACTATGCATAGTGATTCTAACGAATCAAGCGTTGTGAATTAAATTGATCGACGGGTCAATTTAATACGCTTAGAGGATAGATATAAAGGAATCTGGAGCTCAGAGAAAATATGGATTTTGGAGTGTTTGATAGTATGAATAAATTCACTCCATCTTACCGGGTGTTGCATGGAGGATATGCAAGTACACTTCCCATAGGTCAGGGATAGGTTTCTAATTATGGAAAAGCCTCGATGTAAGAATCGTACATATTGGGGAGTGCATCCAAAGTTCAGGTAGTGTCAGACGAACATTGGATTGTTATATTATTCCTAGTCATAGAGTTTGACGGTAAAGAATAATATTTTGGGAGCCACAATATGTATGTCCTGCGGAGTCCCCTTGGTAGCTCTATATATTCTCTTGTCCTATTTAAGGAAGATCGGCAAAATTCACCATATCACAACGGTTGTTGGAGTAGTTACAAGAATAGAATTTTTATTACAAATAGATATAATTTTATTGGGTTTTGGTGTTCCAAAGATAACCCTAAGATAAAATTATTTTTGTTAAGATATACAAAATTCTTGTAAGTGTATTTATAGAAAAATAATAAGTCTCGAAATTTCGATTTAGATTGTGAAATAAATATTTTGCATAATCGAAATTAAAGTCAAGAATGGGCTTAGGATCAAAATAATATTTGAGCCTTGAATTCTTGAAGTATTGGGCGAAAAGAAAACCTAGAGGTCTAATTAGATTGGACTTAATCAAAAAGGTTTTTACTTTGGGCCACGATTAGGTCCAAATCATGCTTGAATGCATGGCCCAATAAATGTACATGCAATAGGCGCCAATTACAATATGTGTTTTAGGTGACCTTGGGTTTTGACTTTTCCTATTTCATGTAGGACTAGTAAAACAAAACTTAAAAGGAGACTTGTTGACTTTAGATATAAATACATCATGTATCTCTCTCATATGGGTAACTTTTATAACACAAAAAAAAAGGTGATGCCGTGTGATTCAATTCACAAAGAAAGCCAAGTTGTGTTTTTTATAAAAGTTGCCGAGTGTTCTTTTGAGAAAAAAAAAGAAGAAAGTGCAGCCGTGTGTGATTATTTTCGGTTCACTACGGATCGGTGTTTTTGCTTTGCTCGTTCACAAGGAGATTAAAGGGAATACCTAGGAAACGACGCAGGCCGTTCTTGGTGATCCGTTCGTTACTCTATCAATCGGTGGTTCGTGATCAAGTGTTGAGTTCGTGATCAAGACGGATAGCACGTTGGACCTCGATAGTAAAGAGGTTGGTATTCTTCTTCTAACCTTCTTCATGCCATGATTGTATGTTTAGATCTAAGAATTATTTTGTATGAAATTCATACTAGAATCATGCTAGGATTAATTACAAAATTAATTGGATCTAGGATAACACTTGATAGGCGTGTAGCAATCTAGGGTTGTTTGGCATCCAATTAAAATTTTGATTTGTACCTATGCTAAGAACGATCCGTAAATTTTGATTTGTACCTAGGAAGCTTATACTCGTAAAATTTGACATAGAAGAAAAATAAAAAGTGTACACCGAGCAACTTTCATTGTCCAAAGTTGCTCAACTCTATCTATGGAGGAGCTTTTAACGGTTTTTGTCCATTTGGCATAGATATGTGGTGTTTTGGCATCGAAATAATCTACGAAGCTTATACTCGTAAAATTTGACATAGAAGAACAATAAAAAGTGTACACTGAGCAACTTTCATGGTCCGAATTTGCTCAACTCTATCTATGGAGCAGCTTTTAACGGTTTTTTTCCATTTGTCGTACAAAGGTGGTTTTTTGGCATCGAAATAATCTAGGAAGCTTATACTCGAAAAATTTGACATAGAAGAACAATAAAAAGTGTACACCGAGCAACTTTCATGGTCCGAAGTTGCTCAACTCTATCTATAAGGGAGCTTTTAACGGTTTTTCTCCATTTGGCATAGATATGTGGTGTTTTGGCATCGAAATAATCTACGAAGCTTATAATCGTAAAATTTGACATAGAACAATAATAAAAAGCAGACACCGAGCAACTTTGATGGTCCGAAGTCGCTCAACTCTATCTATGAAGGAGATTTTAACGGTTTTTGTCCATTTGGCATAGATACGTGGTGTTTTGGCATTGAAATAATCTAGGAGGCTTATAATCATAAAATTTGACATACAAGAACCATAAAAAGTGTACACCGAGTAACTTTCAAGGTCCGAAGTTGCTCAACTCTATCTATGGGGGAGATTTCAACGGTTTTTGTCCATTTGTCGTAGAAAGGTGGTGCTTTGGCATGGAAATAATCTAGGAAGCTTATACTCGTAAAATTTGACAAAGAAGAACAATAAAAAATGTACACCGAGCAATTTTCATGGTCCGAAGTTGCTCAACTCTATCTATGGAGGAGCTTTTAACGGTTTTTGTCCATTTGGCATAGAAATATGGTGTTTGGCATGGAAATAATCTAGGAAGCTTATACTCGTAAAATTTAACATAGAAGAACAATAAAAAGTGTACACTGCGCAACTTTCATGGTACGAAGTTGCTCAACTCTATCTATAGAGGAGCTTTTAACGGTTTTTGTCCATTTGTCATAGAAAGGTGGTGTTTTGGCATGGAAATAATCTAGGAAGCTTATACTGGAAAAATTTGACATAGAAGAACAATAAAAAGTGTACACCGAGCAACTTTCAAGGTCCGAAGTTGTCAACTCTATCTATGAAGGAGCTTTTAACGGTTTTTGTCCATTTGGCATAGATATGTGGTGTTTTGGCATCGAAATAATCTACGAAGCTTATACTCGTAAAATTTTACATAGAACAATAATAAAAAGCAGACACCGAGCAACTTTGATGGTCCGAAGTCGCTCAACTCTATCTATGAAGGAGATTTTAACGGTTTTTGTCCATTTGGCATAGATACGTGGTGTTTTGGCATTGAAATAATCTAGGAGGCTTATAATCATAAAATTTGACAGAGAAGAACAATAAAAAGCGTACACCGAGCAACTTTCATGGTCCGAAGTTGCTCAACTCTGTCTATGGAGGAGCTTTTAACGGTTTTTGTCCATTTGGCATAGAAATGTGGTGTTTTGGCATCAAAATAATCTAGGAAGCTTATACTCGTAAAATTTGACAAAGAAGAACAATAAAAAATGTACACCGAGCAATTTTCATGGTCCGAAGTTGCTCAACTCTATCTATGGAGGAGCTTTTAACGGTTTTTGTCCATTTGGCATAGAAATATGGTGTTTGGCATGGAAATAATCTAGGAAGCTTATACTCGTAAAATTTAACATAGAAGAACAATAAAAAGTGTACACTGCGCAACTTTGATGGTACGAAGTTGCTCAACTCTATCTTTAGAGGAGCTTTTAACGGTTTTTGTCCATTTGTCATAGAAAGGTGGTGTTTTGGCATGGAAATAATCTAGGAAGCTTATACTCGAAAAATTTGACATAGAAGAACAATAAAAAGTGTACACCGAGCAACTTTCAAGGTCCGAAGTTGTCAACTCTATCTATGAAGGAGCTTTTAACGGTTTTTGTCCATTTGGCATAGATATGTGGTGTTTTGGCATCGAAATAATCTACGAAGCTTATACTCGTAAAATTTGACATAGAAGAACAATAAAAAGTGTACACCGAGCAACTTTCATGGTGCGAAGTTGCTCAACTCTATCTATGGAGGAGTTTTTAACTATTATTGTCCATTTGTCATAGAAAGGTGATGTTTTGGCATCGAAATAATCTACGATGCTTATACTCGTAAAATTTTACATAGAAGAACAATAGAAAGTGTACACCGAGCAACTTTCATGGTCCGAATTTGCTCAACTCTGTCTATGGAGGAGCTTTTAACTGTTATTGTCCGTTTGTCATAGAAAGGTGGTGTTTTGGCATCGAAAAAATCTAGGAAGTTATACTAGAAAAATTTGACGTAGAAGAAAAATAAAAAGTGTACACCGAGCAACTTTCATGGTCCGAAGTTGCTCAACTCTATCTAAGGAGGAGCTTTTAACGGTTTTTGTCCATTTTTCATAGAAAGTTGGTGTTTTGGCATCGAAATAATCTATGAAGCTTATACTCGTAAAATTTTACAAAGAAGAACAATAAAAAGCGTACACCGAGCAACTTTCATGGTCCGAAGTTGCTCAACTCTGTCTATGGAGGAGCTTTTAACGGTTTTTGTCCATTTGGCATAGAAATGTGGTGTTTTGGAATCGAAATAATCTAGGAAGCTTATACTCGTAAAATTTGACATAGAAGAACAATAAAAAGCGTACACCAAGCAACTTTCATGGTCCGAAGTTGCTCAACTCTATCAATGGAGGAGCTTTTAACGGTTTTTGTCCATTTGGCATAGAAATGTGGTGTTTTGGCAGCCAAATAATCAAGGAAGCTTATACTCATAAAATTTGACATAGAAGAACAATAAAAAATGTACACCGAGCAACTTTCATGGTCCGAAGTTGCTCAACTCTATCTATGGAGGAGCTTTTAACGGTTTTTGTCCATTTGGCATACAAATGTGCACGTGGACCATTTGAAAGTTGCTCGGTGTACACATTTTATTGTTCGTCTATGTTAAATTTTATGAGTATAAGCTTTCTAGATTATTTCCATGCCAAAACGCCTCCGTGAGGTACTAGCCATCTCTGTTTTGCTTCCTACTCAAATTGTACTTCCGTCTCCTGTTGTTTGTTATGTAAATTGGTTGCCGTTCTTTCGTCTACCTTATTTTTATCGTTTATGTGCTACTACTCGCCTATGTCTCGCTTCTGTGTTCCCGGGAGGGATTGTAGATATAATAATGTTAAAATATTTTTATAATCTTAATGTTTATATTAACTCTGATGAATTTGCCTATGTTCTTATGTCTGTTTACACTAGAGCTGCTTATTTTAATATTCGTGCTCTTAGATTTTGATATGCCTGCTTATTCCAGGATAGTTGAATTGCAACTTGAATTAAGTGCTTTAGAAGTACAAATAGATTTCTGTAACAACTTAATAACTCAAGTTGATCATTTGCGTACTGGTTGTTCTAGAGGATCGGTTAGAGACGAATTTCTGTGGTCTCTTTATAATTTGATAGACAATCACCTAGATAATCTTAATAAAAAATGGCAAGATATTTTTGAAGAAATTCAACGTCTTCGTAATGCCTAATCCTTTGCTAATTAGCTTAAGACAGCGAAAACGTGAATTAGATCGACATATTGCAGACTTTGAAGACTTATTAGTCCGTGTTGATAATCTAGGTCAGAGAACTCCTCCTGGTCATCCTACTTTCTGGATACTCTTAGGCTTATTTGAGCAACTCACTAATCTGGTTACGTCACTTAAAAGTGCTCGAACAGATCTCATGCGACAGATAGAACTCTTATCTAGAGTATAAGTTATGGTGTGTCCTTTTACTAGTAATCTTAAGAATCAAATTAATATAATTTTTCGTCGTATTTGTGAAATAGAACATCGTATAGAAGTCTTAGATGTTGTGTTTATCCCAAGAGGTACATGGGAAACTGTTGGTAGATATATCATAGAGCGTCGTGATTTGCAAAGTTCTTTAGATAGTCTTTATTTATAGTGGAATCATCTAGAGTCTCAATTAGCTTTATTGTCTCGTTGTTAAATTAAAAAAAAATGAGTTACAAGTCTTTCTTCTCTAGAGTCTCTTTCTAGGTAAGTTTTGCTATAGGGAAGCTTCGTCGCGCATCGCTATGGGTATCGTCGCCGGGTAGGCCTTTTAGACCCCTCTTCTCGAGCAAGTCGTTGACTGCCAACCTATATTAGAATGAATCTAGTTAGGTACTTTGGTAGAAAAGAGTCAGGTACTCACAAAAATAAGGAAATCATTGTTAATGAAAATTTTAATAAACGTTTGCAGAACTGGAAGTTACCTAAGTATTCTACTAGTCAAGTGTATAAGTCTAGTGGTAGTTTTTCCCTTGAGTCAAATTATGTAATTAAGACAGTCGAACAAGCTATCCCGCTTGCTTCAGGATATGAAGCTTATCAGTTACTCTCTGAGTCCTTAATTAAGGAACATCAAACGAAATATAAATTTCTGCATCTTGGTCTTGTCCAAGTAGGTTTAAAACCAGCCACTCGATTGGGATTAAATACATCCATTATTATGTGTCTTAGGGATAAAAGACATAATAAGTTTCATGATTCTTTATTAGGAATTATTGAATCAACCTTATGTGATGGACCAGTACATTTCACCTGTTTTCCTAATTTCACTTTGGCCTTAGATGATCCAACTCTTATGCACTCTTTGTCTTTAGATATTAAGACTGCTGGATTTGACATGATGGATACCTCTAAGAATGTGATATTGGTGTATAGGGTCTTCTATAAGGTTATGAACACTATTATCCCTAATATGAGGGATATCCCTGAAAATCGCTTATCTGATTCTCAATCAACTACTTTGTTCATCACTGATTTGGCTAAGTCAAATATAGTAGTGCCTAAAACTATTAAGCGGGATCAGGTTAAGCTACCTGAAGATTGGGTGTTAGAAAAGGCTATTCCTCCTAAGTCACAGCCAGTTAGACAACTCCAGAATGTTATTGAACAACCCAATGGAGAAGTTGTTATTCGGTTCTCTAAAGATAGGTCTGTGAGAATAGGACCGTCTCAGTCTTATGTTTCTGCAAGACACTCTACATCTTCTCTGCCTCCACAGGATAGTTTTATTCACAAGGTGTCTAGAACTCCTGAACAAGTTAGTCATCCAGAATATAATGTTGATTATCCTGAATCATCTCATGCTCATAATTCTCCTACTCCATCTGAAATGGGATATGATGAGGATAAAAGTGTTATGACTATCACTTCAACAGCTACAGATATCTTCTACTCGAAGTATTTCTGGTTCGACCTTATCTTTAATGACCACCAAAAGAAATCCCTTATTAATGGGTTTTGCTTTAATCAAAGATTAGGTGGAACAGAGACATTCTTTGAGTATGCTTTTGACATAGGTAAAAAGCTGGGTTATTATATTCCAGACTTTACATCTCCTCAAGTACTCTTAACTCTAGAGTCAAATCGTCGAACATTTCTCCTTAAATCAGGAAAAACTGTTCAGAGTATTCATCCTCCTGAAAGCAATCTTATTCATAGAATAGATATTGAGGAAGTTGCTGCTGCTCCTTATAAAAAGGAAGGAATAATTGAAAATGTTGTTCAACAGGTTAACTATACCAATTTATATCTACAAACAATTGGTGAACAGCTGACTGACATCTCCACTCATCTTAGTGGAAGAACATCGCAGTCACAGCCTCAATCTTCTCTTCCTTCTAGTGCGCCTTTAGTTGACAAACCACTTCAACTTTCAACTTTTGTTAAAGGCCAACCATCTGTTAAAAGGACCTTACCAGATATTCCTAGATTCCAGCCCTTTTTAGAAAAGGACTTTTCTCTTAAAATATCTGGTTCTCCTTCTGCTGAGTTTATGGCTGAACTCTTTCAAAAACTTTCTGATGTTAAAGGAAAGAAGTCAGTATCAGTTTTAATGCAAGCTGAAGCTGACGATAGTTCTAGTGAACCTAGTTCCTCTTCTGAAGATAGTTCAGACTCTTTAGATCGAACTCATCAAATGTTCTTATCAGAACAACAGCCTTTGCAGGTTAATAAAATTAAATATTCCAAGTTACCTACTAGGTATGGTTATCCTAGACCAACACCTATAGATCTTCAAATGGAAGAAGATAACTTGTTTGACCACGTCACTTATTCAGGCGATTCCATTGTTGAGTGGAATATTGACGCTATGACTGAACGCCAAGTTGAAAAGATACTGCAGCATATGATGATGTATGCTACAGCTGCTAAGCAAAAGGGTAATACAGATCAAAATATTGCCAAGGCCATAACAGCTGGCTTCTCCGGTATGCTTAAAATGTGGTGGGATAATTATCTTACCATGGAAGCAAAATCTCAAATTTGGACTTCAGTGAAAACTGAAAATAATACTCAGACTTCTAACTGTACCAATACTTTGATTTATACTATTGTTCATAACTTCTTAGGTCACAGTCAATCCTTTATGGATAAGTCTCAGGAACAGCTTATGAATATACGCTGTCCTAAACTCTCTCACTATAGATGGTACAAAGACATCTTCTTTGCTAGAGTCTTTGAAAGACCTGACTGTAATAATGCTTTCTGGAAAGAAAAGTTTATTGCAGGTCTTCCCCTTTCTTTGCTGAAAAGGTTCGTACTAGATTAAAAAATCTTACGGACGGTATTCTTGATTTTAACCATTATACTTATGGTGAACTTTCTGCGGAAACAGTCGCAGAAAGTGTTTCTCTTTGTACTGATCTTAAAATGCAAGACCAGATCGCTAAAGAGCGACGATTAGGAAAATTCATTCTTGGTGACTTTTGTCAACAGATGGGTTTACCTAATAAATCCCTTAAGTCTCATAAGGCTTATAAATCTTCTAGAAAGAAGTTTCGGAAAAATTATCAACATGATAAATCTTATAAATCTTCTCGACAATCTTATTCTAGATCATCCCCTAGGTTTTATCCTAAGGACATTCCACGTAAGAAAAGGCCTAATTTGACTAAGTTCGCACCATCTGGTAGTAAGTCTCAATCTACTAGACCACGCACTAAGATTGTTTGCTTTAATTGTGGAAAGCAAGGTCATTATGCTAATCGTTGTACACAACGAAAAGCTAACTCTTTGGAAATAGCTGAACTTAAAAGCGCTACTAGTCGCTTAGCTATTAATGATACAGCTAAACAACACTTTCATGATTTATTCTTTGAATCGGATGATTCTGCTAGTGGTTATTCTACTGCTAATGACAAAACTGATTGTGAATGTGATAACTATAAATCTTTGTTGAAAAATAATGGTTTATTAGTTATTTCATCTGCTGAAAGTTCAATTCTTGAATTTATTGATTCTATAACTGATCCTGCTGCACGTGTTGATGCTATTTTACATTACATGCAAGGACAGTTAGAAATTCCTGTTTCTTCTACTACTCCTTTACAACAGACTTTATCTAAACAGTCTCACGTTTATGATTTAAAAAATGTTTACGATCGGTTTAAATCTAAACCAGTTCCTTCTTTTACTCCAACTTCAATTTCTGATTTAAAATCTGAAGTTAATCAACTTAAAGTTGAGCTTAAAGCTCTTGGTACTCGTGTTACTTTCCTTGAAAATCAATCTTCTTTTCCCCGGAGAGAAAGTAGTGGACAAGATAAAGGTAAAGACAAGATTGATGATGATCAAAGTTCTGAAAAGAAAGCAATTGAATCGTTGATTGCTCAATTTGAAGGACAAGCAGAGCCTGCTTTAAATCTAATAGATAAAGTGACAACTCATCGATGGTACACTCGAATCTCACTTGTCATTAATAATGAATATATTGTATCATCTGTCACTGCTTTAATTGACTCAGGAGCAGATCAAAATTGCATAAATGAAGGATTGATTCCTTCTAAGTACTGGACAAAGACTACTGAACAGCTTAGCGCAGCTGATGGAGCCCAATTAAATATTCGATATAAGATATCGGATGCAAGTATTTGCCATAAAGGTAAGTGCTTAAAATGCCTTTTATTTTGGTTAAAGGCTTATCCAATCAGGTCATTCTAGCGAATCCTTTTTTGCATATGCTTTACACCGAGCAACTTTCATGGTCCGAAGTTGCTGAACTCTATCTATGGATGAGCTTTTAACGGTTTTTGTCCATTTTTCATAGAATGTTGGTGTTCGGCATCGAAATAATCTAGGAATATTATACTCGTAAATTTGACATAGAAGAACAATAAAAAGTGTACACCGAGCAACTTTCATGGTCCGAAGTTCTCAACTCTATCTATGGTGGAGCGTTTAGCGGTTTTTGTCCATTTGTCACAGAAAGATGGTGTTTTGGCATCGAAATAATCTAGGAAGCTTATACTCGAAAAATTTGACATAGAAAAATAATAAAAAGTGTATATCGTGCAACTTTGACGGTTCGAAATTGCTCAACTCTCTCGATGGAGTTGTTTTTAATAGTTTTGCCGAATTTAGACCGATATTGTTCTCTTAACAACAAAACAATTTGCGAAGCGAATACTAGTAATTTTGAACATAAAAAAACAATAAAAAGTGCATACCGAGCAACTTTCATGGTTCTGAATTGCTCAACTCTATCTATGGAGGAGCTTTTAATGGTTTTTGTCCATTTTTCATAAAAAGTTGGTGTTCGGCATCGAAATAATCTAGGAATACTATACTCGTAAATTTGACATAGAAGAACAATGAAAAGTGTACACCGAGCAACTTTCATGGTCCGAAGTTCTCAACTCTATCTATGGTGGAGCGTTTAGCGGTTTTTGTCCATTTGTCACAGAAAGAAGTTTTTTTTGCATCGAAATAATCTAGGAAGCTTATACTCGTAAATTTTGACATAGAAGAACAATAAAAGGTGTACACCGAGCAACTTTGATGGTCCGAAGTTGCTCAACTTAATCTATGGAGGAGCTTTTAACGGTTTTTGTCCATTTTTCATAGAAAGTTGGTGTTCGGCATCAAAATAATCTAGGAATATTATACTCGTAAATTTGACATAGAAGAAGAATAAAAAGTGTACACCGAGCAACTTTCAGGGTCCGAAGTTCTCAACTCTATCTATGGTGGAGCTTTTAGCGGTTTTTGTCCATTTGTCACAGAAAGAAGTTTTTTTTGCATCGAAATAATCTAGGAAGCTTATACTCGTAAAATTTGACATAGAAGAACAATAAAAAGTGTACACCGAGCAACTTTGATGGTCCGAAGTTGCTCAACTCTATCTATGAAGGAGCTTTTAACGGTTTTTGTCCATTTGGCATAGATATGTGGTCTTTTGGCATCGAAATAATCTACGAAGCTTATACTCGTAAAATTTGACATAGAAGAACATTAAAAAGTTTACACCGAGCAACTTTCATGGTCTGAAGTTGGTCAACTCTATCTATGGAGGAGCTTTTAACTGTTATTGTCCATTTGTCATAGAAAGGTGGTGTTTTGTCATCGAAATAATCTAGGAAGCTTATACTCGAAAAATTTGACATAGAAGAACAATAAAAAGTTTATATCGTGCAACTTTGACGGTTCGAAATTGCTCAACTCTCTCGATGGAGTTATTTTTAATAGTTTTGCGAATTTAGACCGATATTGTTCTCTTGACAACAAAACAATTTGCGAAGCGAATACTAGTAAAATTGGACATAAAGAAACAATAAAAAGTGTAGACCAAGCAACTTTGATGTTCCGAAGTTGTTCAACTCTATCTATGAAGGAGCTTTTAACGGTTTTTCTCTATTTGTCATAAAAAGTTGGTGTTTCGGCATCGAAATAATCTAGGAAGCTTATACTCGTAAAATTTGACATAGAAGAACAATAAAAAGTGTACACCGAGCAACTTTCAAGGTCCGAAGTTGCTCAACTCTATCTATGGAGGAGCTTTTAACGGTTTTTGTGCATTTGTCATAGAAAGGTGGTGTTTTGGCATCAAAATAATCTAGGAAGCTTATACTCGTAAATTTTGACATAGAAGAACAATAAAAAGTGTACACCGAGCAACTTTGATGGTCCGAATTTGATCAACTCTATCTATGGAGGAGCTTTTAACGGTTTTTGTCCATTTGGCATAGAAATATTGTGTTTTGGCATGGAAATAATCTAGAAAGCTTATACTCGAAAAATTTGACATAGAAAAACAATAAAAAGTGTATATCGTGCAAGATTGACGGTTCGAAATTGCTCAACTCTCTCGATGGAGTTGTTTTTAATAGTTTTTCCGAATTTAGACCGATATTGTTCTCTTGACAACGAAACAATTTGCGAAGCGAATACTAGTAATTTTGGACATAAAGAAACAATAAAAAGTCCATACCGAGCAACTTTAGTGGTTCGGAATTGCTCAACTCTATCTATGGAGGAGCTTTTAACGTTTTTTGTCCATTTTTCATAGAAAGTTGGTGTTCGGCATCGAAATAATCTAGGAATATTATACTCGTAAATTTGACATAGAAGAACAATAAAAAGTGTACACCGAGCAACTTTCATGGTCCGAAGTTCTCAACTCTATCTATGGTGGTGCGTTTAGCAGTTTTTGTCCATTTGTCACAGAAAGATGGTGTTTTGACATCGAAATAATCTAGGAAGCTTATACTCGAAAAATTTGACATAGAAGAATAATAAAAAGTGTATATCGTGCAACTTTGACGGTTCGAAATTGCTCAACTCTCTCGATGGAGTTGTTTTTAATAGTTTTGCCGCATTTAGACCGATATTGTTCTCTTGACAACAAAACAATTTGCGAAGCGAATACTAGTAATTTTGAACATAAAAAAAAACAATAAAAAGTGCATACCGAGCAACTTTCATGGTTCGGAATTGCTCAACTCTATCTATGGAGGAGCTTTTAATGGTTTTTGTCCATTTTTCATAGAAAGTTGGTGTTCGGCATCGAAATAATCTAGGAATACTATACTCGTAAATTTGACATAGAAGAACAATAAAAAGTGTACACTGAGCAACTTTCATGGTCCAAAGTTCTCAACTCTATGTATGGTGGAGCGTTTATCGGTTTTTGTCCATTTGTCAAAGAAAGAAGTTTTTTTTGCATCGAAATAATCTAGGAAGCTTATACTCATAAAATTTGACATAGAAGAACAATAAAAAGTGTACACCGAGCAACATTGATGGTCCGAAGTTGCTCAACTCTATCTATGAAGGAGCTTTTAACGGTTTTTGTGCATTTGGCATAGATATGTGGTGTTTTGGCATCGAAATAATCTACGAAGCTTATACTCGTAAAATTTCACATAGAAGAACAATAAAAAGTGTACACCGAGCAACTTTCATGGTCCGAAGTTGCTTTACTCTATCTATAAAGGAGCTTTTAACTGTTATTGTCTATTTGTCATAGAAAGGTGGTATTTTGGCATCGAAATAAACTAGGAAGCTTATACTCGAAAAATTTGACATAGAAGAATAATAAAAAGTGTATATCGTGCAACTTTGACGGTTCGAAATTGCTCAACTCTCTCGATGGAGTTGTTTTTAATAGTTTTGCCGAATTTAGACCGATATTGTTCTCTTGACAACAAAATAATTTGCGAAGCGAATACTAGTAATTTTGGACATAAAGAAACAATAAAAAGTGCATATCGAGAAACTTTCGTGGTTCGGAATTGCTCAACTCTATCTATGGAGGAGCTTTTAACGGTTTTTGTGCATTTGTTATAGAAAGGTGGTGTTTATGCATCGAAATAATCTTGGAAGCTTATACTCGTAAATTTTGACATAGAAGAACAATAAAAAGTGTACACCGAGCAACTTTCATGGTCCGAAGTTGCTCAACTCTATCTATGGAGGAGCTTTTAACGGTGTTTGTCCATTTGGCATAGAAATGTGGTGATTTGGCATCGAAATAATCTAGGAAGCTTATAATCGTAAAATTTGACATAGAACAACAATAAAAAGTGTACACCGAGCAACTTTGATGATTCGAAGTTGCTCCACTCTATCTATGAAGGAGATTTTAACGGTTTTTGTCCATTTGGCATAGATACGTGGTGTTTTTGCATTGAAATAATCTAGGAGGCTTATACTCATAAAATTTGAAATACAGAAACCATAAAAAGTGTACACCGAGCAACTTTCAAGGTCTGAAGTTTCTCAACTCTATCTATGGGGAAGCTTTCAACGGTTTTTGTCCATTTGTCATAGAAAGTTGGTGTTTTGGCATTGAAATAATCTAGGAAGCTTATACTCATAAAATTTGACAAAGAAGAACAATAAAAAGCGTACACCGAGCAACTTTCATGGTCCGAAGTTGCTCAACTCTGTCTATGGAGGAGCTTTTAACGGTTTTTGTCCATTTGGCATAGAAATGTGGTGTTTTGGAATCGAAATAATCTAGGAAGCTTATACTCGTAAAATTTGACAAAGAAGAACAATAAAAGTGTATATCGTGCAACTTTGATAGTTCGAAATTGCTCAACTCTATAGATGGAGTTGTTTTTAATAGTTTCGCCGAATTTAGACCGATATTGTTCTCTTGACAACAAAACAATTTACGAAGCGAATACTAGTAATTTTGGACAAAAAGAAACAATAAAAAGTGCATACCGAGCAACTTTCATGGTTCGGAATTGCTCAACTCTCTTTATGGAGGAGCTTTTATTGGTTTCATTATTTGTCGTAGAAAGTTGGTGTTTTGGCATCGAAATAATCTACGAAGTTATACTCGTAAAATTTGACATAGAAGAACAATAAAATGTTTATACCGAGCAACTTTGATGGTCCGAAGTTGCTCAACTCTATCTATGGAGGAGCTTTTAACGGTTTTTGTCCATTTTTCATAGAAAGTTGGTGTTTTGGCATCGAAATAATCTATGAAGCTTATACAAGTAAAATTTGACATAGAAGAACAATAAAAAGTGTACACCGAGCAACTTTCATGGTCCGAAGTTGCTCAACTCTATCTATGAAGGAACTTTTAACGGTTTTTGTCCATTTGGCATAGAAAGTTGGTGTTTTGGAATCGAAATAATCTAGGAAGTTATATTAGTAAAATTTGACAAAGAAGAACAATAAAAAGTGTACACCGAGCAACTTTCATGGTCCGAAGTTCTCAACTCTATCTATGGATGAGCTTTTAACGGTTTTTGTCCATTTTTCATAGAAAGTCGGTGTTCGGCATCGAAATAATCTAGGAAGTTATACTCGTAAAATTTGACATAGAAGAACAATAAAATGTTTACACCGAGCAACTTTCATGGTCCGAAGTTGTCAACTCTATCTATGAAGGAGCTTTTAACGGTTTTTGTCCATATGTCATAGAAATGTGGTGTTTTGGCATCGAAGTAATCTAGGATGCTTATACACATAAAATTTGACATAGAAGAATAATAAAAAGTGTACACCGAGCAACTTTGATGGTCCGAAGTTGCTCAACTCTATCTATGAAAGAACTTTTAACGGTTTTTGTCTATTTGGCATAGAAAGTTGGTGTTTCAGAATCGAAATAGTCTAGGAAGTTATACTAGTAAAATTTGACATAGAAGAACAATAAAAAGTGTACACCGAGCAACTTTCATGGTCCGAAGTTCTCAACTCTATCTATGGTGGAGCGTTTAGCGGTTTTTTTCCATTTGTCACAGAAAGGTGTTTTTTTTGCATCGAAATAATCTAGGAAGCTGATACTCGTAAAATTTGACAAAGAAGAACAATAAAAAGTGTACACCGAGCAACTTTGATGGTCCGTAGTTGCTCAACTCTATTTATGGAGGAGCTTTTAACGATTTTTGTCCATTTGGCATAGAAATGTGGTGTTTTGGCATCGAAATAATCTAGGAAGCTTATACTCGTAAAATTTGACAAATAAGAACAATAAAAAATTTACACCGAGCAACTTTCATGGTCCGAAGTTGCTCAACTCCATCTATGGAGGAGCTTTTAACGGTTTTTGTCCATTTGGCATAGAAATGTGTTGTTCGGCATCGAAATAATCTAGGAATATTATACTCGTAAATTTGACATAGAAGAACAATAAAAAGTGTGCACCGAGCAACTTTCATGGTCCGAAGTTCTCAACTCTATCTATGGAGGAGCTTTTAACGGTTTTTGTCCATTTTTCATAGAAAGTTGGTGTTTTGGCATCGAAATAATCTAGGAAGGTTATACTCGTAAAATTTGACATAGAAGAAATATAAAAAGTGTACACCGAGCAACTTTCATGGTCCGAAGTTGTCAACTCTATCTATGAAGGAGCTTTTAACGGTTTTTGTCCATATGTCATAGAAATGTGGTGTTTTGGCATCGAAGTAATCTAGGATGCTTATACACGTAAAATTTGACATAGAAGAATAATAAAAAGTGTACACCGAGCAACTTTAATGGTCCGAAGTTGCTCAACTCTATCTATGAAGGAACTTTTAACGGTTTTTGTCCATATGGCATAGAAAGTTGGTGTTTTGGAATCGAAATAATCCAGGAAGTTATACTAGTAAAATTTGACATAGAAGAACAATAAAAAGTGTACACAGAGCAACTTTCATGGTCCGAAGTTGCTTAACTCTATTTACGGATGAGCTTTTAACGGTTTTTGTGTATTTTTCATAGAAAATTTGTGTTCGGCATCGAAATAATCTAGGAATATTATACTCGTAAATTTGACATAGAAGAATAAAAAAAAGTGTACACCGAGCAACTTTCATAGTCCGAAGTTTTCAACTCTATCTATGGAGGAGCTTTTAACGGTTTTTATCCATTTGGCATAGAAATATGGTGTTTTGGCATGGAAATAATCTAGAAAGCTTATACTCGTAAAATTTAACATAGAAGAACAATAAAAAGTGTACACTGAGCAACTTTCATGGTCCGAAGTTGCTCAACTCTATCTATGGAGGAGCTTTTAACGGTTTTTGTCCATTTGTCATAGAACGGTGGTGTTTTGGCATCGCAATAATCTAGGAAGCTTATATTCGTAAAATTTGACATAGAAAAACAATAAAAAGTGTACACCGAGCAACTTTCATGGTCCGAAGTTGCTCAACTCTATCAATGGAGGAGCTTTTAACAGTTTTTGTGCATTTGTCATAGAAAGATGATGTTTTGGCATCGAAATAATCTAGAAAGCTTATACTCGTAAATTTTGACATAGAAGAACAATAAACAGTGTACACCGAGCAACTTTCATGGTCCGAAGTTGCTCAACTCTATCTATGGAGGAGCTTTTAACTGTTATTGTCCATTTGTCATAGAAAAGTGGTGTTTTGGCATCGAAATAATCTAGGAAGCTTATAGTCGAAAAATTTGACATAGAAGAACAATAAAAAGTGTATATCGTGCAACTTTGATGATTCGAAATTGCTCAACTCTCTCGGTGGAGTTGTTTTTAATAGTTTTGGCGAATTTAGACCGATATTGTTCTCTTGACAACAAAACAATTTGCGAAGCGAATACTAGTAATTTTGGACATAAAGAAACAATAAAAAGTGCATACCGAGCAACTTTTGTGGTTCGGAATTGCTCAACTCTATCTATGGATGAGCTTTTAACGGTTTTTATCCAATTGTCATAGAAAGTTGGTGTTTCGGCATCGAAATAATCTAGGAAGCTTATACTCCTAAAATTTGACATAGAAGCACAATAAAAAGTGTACACCGAGCAACTATCAAGGTCCGAAGTTGCTCAACTCTATCTATGGAGGAGCTTTTAACAGTTGTGTATTTGTCATAGAAAGGTGGTTTTTTGGCATCGAAATTATCTAGGAAGCTTATACTCGTAAATTGACTTAGAAGAACAATAAAAAGTGTACACCGAGCTACTTTCATGGTCCGAAAATACTCAACTCTATCTATGGAGGAGCTTTTAACGGTTTTTGTCCATTTGGCATAGAAATGTGGTGATTTGGCATCGAAATAATCTAGGAAGCTTATAATCGTAAAATTTGACATAGAACAACAATAAAAAGTGTACACCGAGCAACTTTGATGGTCCGAAGTTGCTCAACTCTATCTATGAAGGAGATTTTAACGGTTTTTGTCCATTTGGCACAGAAATGTGGTGTTTTGGCATCGAAATAATCTATGAAGCATATACTCGTAAAATTTGACAAAGAAGAACAATAAAAAGTGTACACCGAGCAACTTTGATCATTCGAAGTTGCTCCACTCTATCTATGGAGGAGCTTTTAACGGTTTTTGTCCATTTGTCATAGATATGTGGTGTTTTGCATCGAAATAACCTAGGAAGCTTATACTCGTAAAATTTGACATAGAAGAACAATAAAAAGTGTACACCGAGCAACTTTCATGGTCCGAAGTTGCTCAACTCTATCTATGGAGGAGCTTTTAACGGTTTTTGTCCATTTGTCATAGAAAGTTGGTTTTTTGAAATCGAAATAATCTAGGAAGTTATACTCGTAAAATTTGACATAAAAGAATAATAAAAAGTGTACACCGAGCAACTTTCATGGTCCGAAGTTTCACAACTCTATCTATGGAGGAGCTTTTAACGGTCTTTCTCCATTTGTCATAGATATATGGTGTTTTGGCATCGAAATAATCTAGGAAGCTTATACTCGTAAAAGTTGACAAAGAAGAATAATAAAAAGTGTACACCGAGCAACTTTCATGGTCCGAAGTTGCTCAACTCTATCTATGGAGAAGCTTTGAACGGTTTTTATCCATTTGTGATAGAAAGTTGGTGTTTCGGCATCGAAATAATCTAGGAAGCTTATACTCGTAAAATTTGACAAAGAAGAACAATAAAAAATTTACACCGAGCAACTTTCATGGTCGAAGTTGCTCAACTCTATCTATGGAGGAGCTTTTAACGGTTTTTGTCCATTTATCATAGAAAGTTCGTTTTTTGGAATCGAAATAATCTAGGAAGTTATACTCGTAAAATTTGACATAGAAGTATAATAAAAAGTGTACACCGAGCAACTTTCATGGTCCGAAGTTTCTCAACTCTATCTATGGAGGAGCTTTTAACGGTCTTTGTCTATTTGTCATAGATATGTGGTGTTTTGGCATCGAAATAATCTAGGAAGCTTATACTCGTAAAATTTGACAAAGAAGAACAATAAAAAATGTACACCGAGCAATTTTCATGGTCCGAAGTTGCTCAACTCTATCTATGGAGGAGCTTTTAACGGTTTTTGTCCATTTGGCATAGAAATGTGGTGTTTTGGCATGGAAATAATCAAGAAAGCTTATACTTGTAAAATTTAACGTAGAAGAACAATAAAAAGTGTACACTGCGCAACTTTCATGGTACGAAGTTGCTCAACTCTATCTATGGAGTAGCTTTTAACGGTTTTTGTCCATTTGTCATAAAAAGGTGGTGTTTTGGCATCGAAATAATATAGGAAGCTTATACTCGAAAAATTTGACATAGAAGAACAATAAAAAGTGTATATCTTGCAACTTTAATTGTTTTGTTCTCTCGACAACAAAACAATTTACGAAGCGAATACTAGTAATTTTGGACATAAGTAAACAATAAAAAGTGTACAACGAGCAACTTTCATGGTCCGAATTTGCTCAACTCTATCTATGGAGGAGCTTTTAACGGTTTTTGTCCATTTGTCGTACAAAGGTGGTTTTTTGGCATCGAAATAATCTAGGAGGCTTATACTCGAAAAATTTGACATAGAAGAACAATAAAAAGTGTACACCGATCAACTTTGATGGTCCAAAGTTGCTCAACTCTATCTATGAAAGAGCTTTTAACCGTTTTTGTCCATTTGGCATAGATATATGGAGTTTTGGCATCGAAATAATCTACGAAGCTTATACTCGTAAAATTTGACATAGAAGAACAATAAAAAGTGTACACCGAGCAACTTTCACGGTCCGAAGTTGCTCAACTCTATCTATGGAGGAGCTTTTAACTGTTATTATCCATTTTTCATAGAAAGCTTGTGTTTTGTCATCGAAATGATCTAGGAAGCTTATACTCGAAAAATTTGACATAGAAGAACAATAAATAGTGTATATCGTGCAACTTTGACGGTTCGAAATTGCTCAACTCTCTCGATAGAGTTATTTTTAATAGTTTTTTCGAATTTAGACCGATATTGTTCTCCTGACAACAAAACAATTTGCGAAGCGAATACTAGTAATTTTGGACATAAAGAACCAATAAAAAGTGCATACCGAGCAACTTTTGTGGTTCGGAATTGCTCAACTCTATCTATGGATGAGCTTTTAACGGTTTTTATCCATTTGTCATAGAAAGTTGGTGTTTCGGCATCGAAATAATCTAGGAAGCTTATACTCGTAAAATATTACATAGAAGAACAATAAAAAGTGTACACCGAGCAACTTTCAAGGTCCGAAGTTGCTCAACTCTATCTATGGAGGAGCTTTTAACAGTTTTAGTGCATTTGTCATAGAAAGGTGGTGTTTTGGCATCGAAATAATCTAAGAAGCTTATACACGTAAATTTTGACATAGAAGAACAATAAACAGTGTACACCGAGCAATTTTCACGGTCCGAAGTTGCTCAACTCTATCTATGGAGGAGCTTCTAACGCTTTTTTTCCATTTGGCATAGAAATGTGGTGATTTGGCATCGAAATAATCTAGGAAGCTTATAATCGTAAAATTTGACATAGAACAACAATAAAAAGTGTACACCGAGCAACTTTGATGGTCCGAAGTTGCTCAACTCTATCTATGAAGGAGATTTTAACGGTTTTTGTCCATTTGGCATAGATACGTGGTGTTTTGGCATTGAAATTATCTAGGAGGCTTATACTTATAAAATTTGACATACAAGAACCATAAAAAGTGTACACCGAGCAACTTTCAAGGTCCCAAGTTGCTCAACTCTATCTATGGGGGAGCTTTCAACGGTTTATGTCCATTTGTCATAGAAAGGTGGTGTTTTGGCATGGAAATAATCTAGGAAGCTTATACTTGTAAAATTTGACAAAGAAGAACAATAAAAAGCGTACGCCGAGCAACTTTCATGGTCCGAAGTTGCTCAACTCTATCTATGGAGGAGCTTTTAACGGTTGTTGTCCATTTGGCATAGAAAGTTGGTATTTTGGCATCGAAATAATCAAGGAAGCTTATACTCGTAAAATTTGACATAGAAGAACAATAAAAAGTGTACACCGAGCAACTTTCAAGGTCCGAAGTTGCTCAACTCTATCTATGGAGGAGCTTTTAACAGTTTTTATGCATTTGTCATATAAAGGTGGTATTTTGGCATCGAAATAATCTAGGAAGCTTATACTCGTAAATTTTGAAATTGAAGAACAATAAACAGTGTACACCGAGAAACTTTCATGGTCCGAAGTTGCTCAACTCTATCTATGGAGGAGCTTTTAACGGTTTTTCTCCATTTGGCATAGAAATGTGGTGATTTGGCAACGAAATAATCTAGGAAGCTTATAATCGTAAAATTTGACATAGAACAATAATAAAAAGTTTACACCGAGCAACTTTGATGGTCCGAAGTCGCTGAACTCTATCTATGAAGGAGATTTTAACAGTTTTGTCCATTTGGCATAGATACGTGGTGTTTTGGCATTGAAATAATCTAGGAGGCTTATACTCATAAAAATTGACATACAAGAACCATAAAAAGTTTACACCGAGCAACTTTCAAGGTCCGAAGTTGCTCAACTCTATCTATGGGGGAGCTTCCAACGGTTTTTGTCCATTTGTCAGAGAAAGGTGGTGTTTTGGCATGGAAATAATCTAGGAAGCTTATACTCGTAAAATTTGACAAAGAAGAACAATAAAAATCGTACACCGAGCAACTTTCATGGTCCGAAGTTGCTCAACTCTGTCTATGGAGGAGCTTTTAACGGTTTTTGTCCATTTGGCATAGAAATGTGGTGTTTTGGCATCGAAATAATCTACGAAGCTTATACTCGTAAAATTTTACAAAGAAGAACAATAACAAGCGTACACCGAGCAACTTTCATGGTCCGAAGTTGCTCAACTCTGTCTATGGAGGAGCTTTTAACGGTTTTTGTCCATTTGGCATAGAAATGTGGTGTTTTGGAATCGAAATAATCTAGGAAGCTTATACTCATAAAATTTAACATAGAAGAACAATAAAAAGTGTACACTGCGCAACTTTCAAGGTCCGAAGTTGTCAACTCTATCTATGAAGGAGTTTTTAACGGTTTTTGTCCATTTGGCATAGAAAGGTGATGTTTTGGCATCGAAATAATCTACGAAGCTTATACTCGTAAAATTTGATATAGAAGAACAATAAAAAGTGTACACCGAGCAACATTCATGGTCCGAATTTGCTCAACTCTATCTATGGAGGAGCTTTTAACGGTTTTTGTCCATTTGTCGTACAAAGGTGGTTTTTTGGCATCGAAATAATATAGGAAGCTTATACTCGAAAAATTTGACATAGAAGAACAATAAAAAGTGTACACCGAGCAACTTTCAAGGTTCGAAGTTGCTCAACTCTATCTATGGAGAAGCTGTTGGGATGATGTCCTAAAAAACATACCATGTAAAGACAATTCTGAATTTCAAAAATAAACATTTTATGATTGCATTTGTGTTTTAAATGTTTTATTTTAAATATTTGATTTATATGTGAATGTTCTAACAAGGTCTAAGGATGTTAGATATGTGAATCTTGGATACTCAGATACACTTATAGTGTGAGTATAGATTGACACAAGATTCATTATTACATTCTAAATCATTAGTCACAACCAGATTAACAAAGTTAGGCACTTTGTTGATATAGGTTGTAGTGGATGGACATTTCCAATTAGGGGAATGGTTTGTCTTGACCGTTTGAGAGGATTCTCGGATTGGTGCACTAGTGTGTATGTGGACATATACATTGACGGACTTACATAGGAATGAACAACTAGAAACGTGCTATCAAAGAGTTGTTCATCCTATAGCTATGGGAGTACGGTATATCTCAAGCTTGAGTAGGGAATGAACAACTAGAAACGTGCTATCAAAGAGTTGTTCATCCTATAGCTATGGGAGTACGGTATATCTCAAGCTTGAGTAGGGAATGAACAACTAGAAACGTGCTATCAAAGAGTTGTTCATCCTATAGCTATGGGAGTACGGTATATCTCAAGCTTGAGTAGGTCAATACGTTTATACTTATAGCGTGTGCATTTTGATTCATCAATAAGTGAGACACGAACTATTGTCAAAATCTTGATGATTTGGATGTATGCCACTAGGGTATAAGCGCATACCTACAAAATAGTCATTCATGTACTTTCAGTTATGAAAGTGTAAGCACCCATCTGAGAGGTTCAAATTAATCTATCTAAAAAACTATGCATAGTGATTCTAACGAATCAAGCGTTGTGAATTAAATTGATCGACGGGTCAATTTAATACGCTTAGAGGATAGATATAAAGGAATCTGGAGCTCAGAGAAAATATGGATTTTGGAGTGTTTGATAGTATGAATAAATTCACTCCATCTTACCGGGTGTTGCATGGAGGATATGCAAGTACACTTCCCATAGGTCAGGGATAGGTTTCTAATTATGGAAAAGCCTCGATGTAAGAATCATACATATTGGGGAGTGCATCCAAAGTTCAGGTAGTGTCAGACGAACATTGGATTGTTATATTATTCCTAGTCATAGAGTTTGATGGTAAAGAATAATATTTCAGGAGCCACAATATGTATGTCCTGCGGAGTCCCCTTGGTAGCTCTATATATTCTCTTGTCCTATTTAAGGAAGATCGGCAAAATTCACCATATCACAACGGTTGTTGGAGTAGTTACAAGAATAGAATTTGTATTATAAATAGATATAATTTTATTGGGTTTTGGTCTTCCAAAGATAACCCTAAGATAAAATTATTTTTGTTAAGATATACAAAATTCTTGTAAGTGTATTTATAGAAAAATAATAAGTCTCGAAATTTCGATTTAGATTGTGAAATAAATATTTTGCATAATCGAAATTAAAGTCAAGAATGGGCTTAGGATCAAAATAATATTTGAGCCTTGAATTCTTGAAGTATTGGGCGAAAAGAAAACCTAGAGGTCTAATTAGATTGGACTTAATCAAAAAGATTTTTACTTTGGGCCATGATTAGGTCCAAATCATGCTTGAATGCATGGCCCAATAAATGTACATGCAATAGGCGCCAATTACAATATGTGTTTTAGGTGACCTTGGGTTTTGACTTTTCCTATTTCATGTAGGACTAGTTAAACAAAACCTAAAAGGAGACTTGTTGACTTTAGATATAAATACATCATGTATCTCTCTCATATGGGTGACTTTTATAACACAAAAAAAAGGTGATGCCGTGTGATTCAATTCACAAAGAAAGCCAAGTTGTGTTTTTTATAAAAGTTGCCGAGTGTTCTTTTGAGAAGAAAAAAAAAAGTGCAGCCGTGTATGATTATTTTCGGTTCACTACGGATCGGTGTTTTTGCTTTGCTCGTTCGCAAGGAGATTAAAGGGAATACCTAGGAAACGACGCAGGCCGTTCTTGGTGATCCGTTCGTTACTCTATCAATCGGTGGATCGTGATCAAGTGTTGAGTTCGTGATCAAGACGGATAGCACGTTGGACCTCGATAGTAAAGAGGTTGGTATTCTTCTTCTAACCTTCTTCATGCCATGATTGTATGTTTAGATCTAAGAATTATTTTGTATGAAATTAATACTAGAATCATGCTAGGATTAATTACAAAATTAATTGGATCTAGGATAACACTTGATAGGCGTGTAGCAATTTAGGGTTGTTTGGCTTCCAATTAAAATTTTGATTTGTACCTATGCTAAGAACGATCCGTAAATTTTGATTTGTACCTAGGAAGCTTATACTCGTAAAATTTGACATAGAAGAAAAATAAAAAGTGTACACCGAGCAACTTTCATTGTCCAAAGTTGCTCAACTCTATCTATGGAGGAGCTTTTAACGGTTTTTGTCCATTTGGCATAGATATGTGGTGTTTTGGCATCGAAATAATCTACGAAGCTTATACTCGTAAAATTTGACATAGAAGAACAATAAAAAGTGTACACTGAGCAACTTTCATGGTCCGAATTTGCTCAACTCTATCTATGGAGCAGCTTTTAACGGTTTTTTTCCATTTGTCGTACAAAGGTGGTTTTTTGGCATCGAAATAATCTAGGAAGCTTATACTCGAAAAATTTGACATAGAAGAACAATAAAAAGTGTACACCGAGCAACTTTCATGGTCCGAAGTTGCTCAACTCTATCTATAAGGGAGCTTTTAACGGTTTTTCTCCATTTGGCATAGATATGTGGTGTTTTGGCATCGAAATAATCTACGAAGCTTATAATCGTAAAATTTGACATAGAACAATAATAAAAAGCAGACACCGAGCAACTTTGATGGTCCGAAGTCGCTCAACTCTATCTATGAAGGAGATTTTAACGGTTTTTGTCCATTTGGCATAGATACGTGGTGTTTTGGCATTGAAATAATCTAGGAGGCTTATAATCATAAAATTTGACATACAAGAACCATAAAAAGTGTACACCGAGTACCTTTCAAGGTCCGAAGTTGCTCAACTCTATCTATGGGGGAGATTTCAACGGTTTTTGCCCATTTTTCATATAAAGTTGGTGTTTTGGCATCGAAATAATCGAGGAAGCTTATACTCGTAAAATTTGACATAGAAGAACAATAAAAAGTGTACACCGAGCAACTTTCATGGTCCGAAGTTGCTCAACTCTATCTATGAAGGAGCTTTTAACGGTTTTTGTTCATTTGACATAGATATGTGGTGTTTTGGCATCGAAATAATATACGAAGCTTATACTGATAAAATTTGACATAGAAGAACAATAAAAAGCATACACCGAGCAACTTTCATTGTCCGAAGTTGCTCAACTCTGTCTATGGAGGAGCTTTTAACTGTTATTGTCCATTTGTCATAGAAAGGTGGTGTTTTGGCATCGAAATAATCTAGGAAGTTATACTAGAAAAATTTAACGTAAAAGAAAAATAAAAAGTGTACACCGAGCAACTTTCATGGTCCGAAGTTGCTCAACTCTATCTAAGGAGGAGCTTTTAACGGTTTTTGTCCATTTTTCATAGAAAGTTGGTGTTTTGGCATCGAAATAATCTACGAAGCTTATACTCGTAAAATTTTACAAAGAAGAACAATAACAAGCGTACACCGAGCAACTTTCATGGTCCGAAGTTGCTCAACTCTGTCTATGGAGGAGCTTTTAACGGTTTTTGTCCATTTGGCATAGAAATGTGGTGTTTTGGAATCGAAATAATCTATGAAGCTTATACTCGTAAAATTTGACATAGAAGAACAATAAAAAGTGTACACCGAGCAACTTTCATGGTCCGAAGTTGCTCAACTCTATCTATGGAGGAGCTTTTAACGATTTTTGTCCATTTGGCATAGATATGTGGTGTTTTGGCATCGAAATAATCTACGAAGCTTATACTGATAAAATTTGACATAGAAGAACAATAAAAAGCATACACCGAGCAACTTTCATTGTCCGAAGTTGCTCAACTCTGTCTATGGAGGAGCCTTTAACTGTTATTGTCCATTTGTCATAGAAAGGTGGTGTTTTGGCATCGAAATAATCTAGGAAGTTATACTAGAAAAATTTGACGTAGAAGAAAAATAAAAAGTGTACACCGAGCAACTTTCATGGTCCGAAGTTGCTCAACTCTATCTAAGGAGGAGCTTTTAACGGTTTTTGTCCATTTTTCATAGAAAGTTGGTGTCTTGGCATTGAAATAATCTACGAAGCTTATACTCGTAAAATTTTACAAAGAAGAACAATAAAAAGCGTACACCGAGCAACTTTCATGGTCCGAAGTTGCTCAGCTCTGTCTATGAAGGAGCTTTTAACGGTTTTTGTCCATTTGGCATAGAAATGTGGTGTTTTGGAATCGAAATAATCTAGGAAGCTTATACTCGTAAATTTGACATAGAAGAACAATAAAAAGTGTACACCGAGCAACTTTCATGGTCCGAAGTTTTCAACTCCATCTATGGTGGAGCGTTTAGCGGTTTTTGTCCATTTGTCACAGAATGGTGTTTTTTTTGCATCGAAATAATCTAGGAAGCTTACACTCGTAAAATTTGACATAGAAGAACAATAAAAAGTGTACACCGAGAAACTTTGATGGTCCGCAGTTGCTCAACTCTATCAATGGAGGAGCTTTTAACGGTTTTTGTCCATTTGGCATAGAAATGTGGTGTTTTGGAATCGAAATAATCTAGGAAGCTTATACTCGTAAAATTTGACATAGAAGAACAATAAAAAGTGTACACCGAGCAACTTTCATGGTCCGAAGTTGTCAACTCTATCTATGAAGGAGCTTTTAACGGTTTTTGTCCATATGTCATAGAAATGTGGTGTTTTGGCATCGAAGTAATCTAGAATGCTCGTACATGTAAAATTTGACATAGAAGAATAATAAAAAGTGTACACCGAGCAACTTTCATGGTCCGAAGTTGCTCAACTCTATCTATGAAGGAACTTTTAACGGTTTTTGTCCATTTTTCATAGAAAGTTGGTGTTCGGCATCGAAATATTCTAGGAATATTATACTTTTAAATTTGACATAGAAGAACAATAAAAAGTGTACACCGAGCAACTTTCATGGTCCGAAGTTGTCAACTCTATCTAGGTGGAGCGTTTAGCGGTTTTTGTTCATTTGTCACAGAAAGGTGTTTTTTTTGCATCGAAATAATATAGGAAGCTTATACTCGTAAAATTTGACATAGAAGAAGAATAAAAAGTGTACATCGAGAAACTTTGATGGTCCGAAGTTGCTCAACTCTATCTTTGGAGGAGCTTTTAACGGTTTTTGTCCATTTGTCATAGATATGTGATGTTTTTGAATCGAAATAATCTACGAAGCTTATACTCGTAAAATTTGACATTGAAGAACAATAAAAAGTGTACACCGAGCAACTTTCATCGTCCGAATTTGCTCAACTCTATCTATGGAGGAGCTTTTAACGGTTTTTGTCCATTTGTCGTACAAAGGTGGTTTTTTGGCATCGAAATAATCTAGGAAGCTTATACTCGAAAAATTTGACATAGAAGAACAATAAAAAGTGTACACCGAGCAACTTTCATGGTCCGAAGTTGCTCAACTCTATCTATGAGGGAGCTTTTAACGGTTTTTCTCCATTTGGCATAGATATGTGGTGTTTTGGCAGCGAAATAATCTACGAAGCTTATACTGATAAAATTTGACATAGAAGAACAATAAAAAGCATACACCGAGAAACATTCATTGTCCGAAGTTGCTCAACTCTGTCTATGGAGGAGCTTTTAACTGTTATTGTCCATTTGTCATAGAAAGGTGGTGTTTTGGCATCGAAATAATCTAGGAAGCTTATACTCGTAAAATTTGACATACAAGAACAATAAAATGTGTACACCGAGCAACTTTGATGGTCCGAAGTTGCACAACTCTATCTAAGGAGGAGCTTTTAACGGTTTTTGCCCATTTTTCATAGAAAGTTGGTGTTTTGGCATCGAAATAATCGAGGAAGCTTATACTCGTAAAATTTGACATAGAAGAACAATAAAAAGTGTACACCGAGCAACTTTCATGGTCCGAAGTTGCTCAACTCTATCTATGAAGGAGCTTTTAACGGTTTTTGTTCATTTGACATAGATATGTGGTGTTTTGGCATCGAAATAATATACGAAGCTTATACTGATAAAATTTGACATAGAAGAACAATAAAAAGCATACACCGAGCAACTTTCATTGTCCGAAGTTGCTCAACTCTGTCTATGGAGGAGCTTTTAACTGTTATTGTCCATTTGTCATAGAAAGGTGGTGTTTTGGCATCGAAATAATCTAGGAAGTTATACTAGAAAAATTTAACGTAGAAGAAAAATAAAAAGTGTACACCGAGCAACTTTCATGGTCCGAAGTTGCTCAACTCTATCTAAGGAGGAGCTTTTAACGGTTTTTGTCCATTTTTCATAGAAAGTTGGTGTTTTGGCATCGAAATAATCTACGAAGCTTATACTCGTAAAATTTTACAAAGAAGAACAATAACAAGCGTACACCGAGCAACTTTCATGGTCCGAAGTTGCTCAACTCTGTCTATGGAGGAGCTTTTAACGGTTTTTGTCCATTTGGCATAGAAATGTGGTGTTTTGGAATCGAAATAATTTAGGAAGCTTATACTCGTAAAATTTGACATAGAAGAACAATAAAAAGTGTACACCGAGCAACTTTCATGGTCCGAAGTTGCTCAACTCTATCTATGGAGGAGCTTTTAACGATTTTTGTCCATTTGGCATAGATATGTGGTGTTTTGGCATCGAAATAATCTACGAAGCTTATACTGATAAAATTTGACATAGAAGAACAATAAAAAGCATACACCGAGCAACTTTCATTGTCCGAAGTTGCTCAACTCTGTCTATGGAGGAGCTTTTAACTGTTATTGTCCATTTGTCATAGAAAGTTGGTGTTTTGGCATCGAAATAATCTAGGAAGTTATACTAGAAAAATTTGACGTAGAAGAAAAATAAAAAGTGTACACCGAGCAACTTTCATGGTCCGAAGTTGTTCAACTCTATCTAAGGAGGAGCTTTTAACGGTTTTTGTCCATTTTTCATAGAAAGTTGGTGTCTTGGCATTGAAATAATCTACGAAGCTTATACTCGTAAAATTTTACAAAGAAGAATAATAAAAAGCGTACACCGAGCAACTTTCATGGTCCGAAGTTGCTCAACTCTGTCTATGAAGGAGCTTTTAACGGTTTTTGTCCATTTGGCATAGAAATGTGGTGTTTTGGAATCGAAATAATCTAGGAAGCTTATACTCGTAAAATTTGACATAGAAGAACAATAGAAAGTGTACACCGAGCAACTTTCATGGTCCGAAGTTGCTCAACTCTATCTATGGAGGAGCTTTTAACGATTTTTGTCCATTTGGCATAGATATGTGGTGTTTTGGCATCGAAATAATCTACGAAGCTTATACTGATAAAAATTGACATAGAAGAACAATAAAAAGCATACACCGAGCAACTTTCATTGTCCGAAGTTGCTCAACTCTGTCTATGGAGGAGCTTTTAACTGTTATTGTCCATTTGTCATAGAAAGTTGTTGTTTTGGCTTCGAAATAATCTAGGAAGTTATACTAGAAAAATTTGACGTAGAAGAAAAATAAAAAGTGTACACCGAGCAACTTTCATGGTCCGAAGTTGCTCAACTCTATCTAAGGAGGAGCTTTTAACGGTTTTTGTCCATTTTTCATAAAAAGTTGGTGTTTTGGCATCGAAATATTCTACGAAGCTTATACTCATAAAATTTTACAAAGAAGAACAATAAAAAGCGTACACCGAGCAACTTTCATGGTCCGAAGTTGCTCAAATCTGTCTATGAAGGAGCTTTTAACGGTTTTTTTCCATTTGGCATAGAAATGTGGTGTTTTGGAATCAAAATAATCTAGAAAGCTTATACTCGTAAAATTTGACATAGAAGAACAATAAAAAGTATACACCGAGCAACTTTCATGGTCCGAAGTTGTCAAATCTATCTATGAAGGAGCTTTTAACGGTTTTTGTCCATATGTCATAGAAATGAAGTGTTTTGGCATCAAAGTAATCTAGGATGCTTATACACGTAAAATTTGACATAGAAGAATAATAAAAAGTGTACACCGAGCAACTTTGATGGTCCGAAGTTGCTCAACTCTATCTATGAAGGAACTTTTAATGGTTTTTGTCTATTTTTCATAGAAAGTTGGTGTTCGGCATCGAAATAATCTAGGAATATTATACTCGTAAATTTGACATAGAAGAACAATAAAAAGTGTACACCGAGCAACTTTCATGGTCCGAAGTTTTCAACTCCATCTATGGTGGAGCGTTTAGCGGTTTTTGTCCATTTGTCACAGAATGGTGTTTTTTTTGCACCGAAATAATCTAGGAAGCTTACACTCGTAAAATTTGACATAGAAGAACAATAAAAAGTGTACACCGAGAAACTTTGATGGTCCGCAGTTGCTCAACTCTATCTATGGAGGAGCTTTTAACGGTTTTTGTCCATTTGGCATAGAAATGTGGTGTTTTGGAATCGAAATAATCTAGGAAGCTTATACTCGTAAAATTTGACATAGAAGAACAATAAAAAGTGTACACCGAGCAACTTTCATGGTCCGAAGTTGTCAACTCTATCTATCAAGGAGCTTTTAACGGTTTTTGTCCTTATGTCATAGAAATGTGGTGTTTTGGCATCGAAGTAATCTAGAATGCTCGTACATGTAAAATTTGACATAGAAGAATAATAAAAAGTGTACACCGAGCAACTTTCATGGTCCGAAGTTGCTCAACTCTATCTATGAAGGAACTTTTAACGGTTTTTGTCCATTTTTCATAGAAAGTTGGTGTTCGGCATCGAAATATTCTAGGAATATTATACTTTTAAATTTGACATAGAAGAACAATAAAAAGTGTACACCGAGCAACTTTTATGGTCCGAAGTTGTCAACTCTATCTATGGTGGAGCGTTTAGCGGTTTTTGTTCATTTGTCACAGAAAGGTGTTTTTTTTGCATCGAAATAATATAGGAAGCTTATACTCGTAAAATTTGACATAGAAGAAGAATAAAAAGTGTACATCGAGAAACTTTGATCGTCCGAAGTTGCTCAACTCTATCTTTGGAGGAGCTTTTAACGGTTTTTGTCCATTTGTCATAGATATGTGATGTTTTTGCATCGAAATAATCTACGAAGCTTATACTCGTAAAATTTGACATTGAAGAACAATAAAAAGTGTACACCGAGCAACTTTCATGGTCGAATTTGCTCAACTCTATCTATGGAGGAGCTTTTAACGGTTTTTGTCCATTTGTCGTACAAAGGTGGTTTTTTGGCATCGAAATAATCTAGGAAGCTTATACTCGAAAAATTTGACATAGAAGAACAATAAAAAGTGTACACCGAGCAACTTTGATGCTCTGAAGTTGCTCAACTATATCTATGAAGGAGCTTTTAACGGTTTTTGTCCATTTGGCATAGATATGTGGTGTTTTGGCATCGAAATAATCTAAGAAGCTTATACTCGTAAAATTTGACATAGAAGAACAATAAAAAGTGTACAATGGGCAACTTTCATGGTCCGAATTTGCTCAACTCTATCTATGGAGCAGCTTTTAACGGTTTTTTTCCATTTGTCGTACAAAGGTGGTTTTTTGGCATCGAAATAATCTAGGAAGCTTATACTCGAAAAATTTGACATAGAAGAACAATAAAGAGTGTACACCGAGCAACTTTCATGGTCCGAAGTTGCTCAACTCTATCTATGAGGGAGCTTTTAACGGTTTTTCTCCATTTGGCAAGATATGTGGTGTTTTGGCATCGAAATAATCTACGAAGCTTATACTGATAAAATTTGACATAGAAGAACAATAAAAAGCATACACCGAGCAACTTTCATTGTCCGAAGTTGCTCAACTCTGTCTATGGAGGAGCTTTTAACTGTTATTGTCCACTTGTCATAGAAAGGTGGTGTTTTGGCATCGAAATAATCTAGGAAGCTTATACTCGTAAAATTTGACATACAAGAACAATAAAATGTGTACACCGAGCAACTTTGATGGTCCGAAGTTGCTCAACTCTATCTAAGGAGGAGCTTTTAACGGTTTTTGCCCATTTTTCATAGAAAGTTGGTGTTTTGGCATCGAAATTATCGAGGAAGCTTATACTCGTAAAATTTGACATAGAAGAACAATAAAAAGTGTACATCGAAGAACTTTCATGGTCCGAAGTTGCTCAACTCTATCTATGAAGGAGCTTTTAACGGTTTTTGTCCATTTGGCATAGATATGTGGCGTTTTGGCATCGAAATAATATACGAAGCTTATACTGATAAAATTTGACATAGAAGAACAATAAAAAGCATACACCGAGCAACTTTCATTGTCCGAAGTTCCTCAACTCTGTCTATGGAGGAGCTTTTAACTGTTATTGTCCATTTGTCATAGAAAGGTGGTGTTTTGGCATCGAAATAATCTAGGAAGTTATACTAGAAAAATTTAACGTAGAAGAAAAATAAAAAGTGTACACCGAGCAACTTTCATGGTCCGAAGTTGCTCAACTCTATCTAAGGAGGAGCTTTTAACGGTTTTTGTCCATTTTTCATAGAAAGTTGGTGTTTTGGCATCGAAATAATCTACGAAGCTTATACTCGTAAAATTTTACAAAGAAGAACAATAACAAGCGTACACCGAGCAACTTTCATGGTCCGAAGTTGCTCAACTCTGTCTATGGAGGAGCTTTTAACGGTTTTTGTCCATTTGGCATAGAAATGTGGTGTTTTGGAATCGAAATAATCTAGGAAGCTTATACTCGTAAAATTTGACATAGAAGAACAATAAAAAGTGTACACCGAGCAACTTTCATGGTCCGAAGTTGCTCAACTCTATCTATGGAGGAGCTTTTAGCGATTTTTGTCCATTTGGCATAGATATGTGGTGTTTTGGCATCGAAATAATCTACGAAGCTTATACTGATAAAATTTGACATAGAAGAACAATAAAAAGCATACACCGAGCAACTTTCATTGTCCGAAGTTGCTCAACTCTGTCTATGGAGGAGCTTTTAACTGTTATTGTCCATTTGTCATAGAATGGTGGTGTTTTGGCATCGAAATAATCTAGGAAGTTATACTAGAAAAATTTGACGTAGAAGAAAAATAAAAAGTGTACACCGAGCAACTTTCATGGTCCGAAGTTGCTCAACTCTATCTAAGGAGGAGCTTTTAACGGTTTTTGTCCATTTTTCATAGAAAGTTGGTGTCTTGGCATTGAAATAATCTACGAAGCTTATACTCGTAAAATTTTACAAAGAAGAACAATAAAAAGCGTACACCGAGCAACTTTCATGGTCCGAAGTTGCTCAACTCTGTCTATGAAGGAGCTTTTAACGGTTTTTGTCCATTTGGCATAGAAATGTGGTGTTTTGGAATCGAAATAATCTAGGAAGCTTATACTCGTAAAATTTGACATAGAAGAACAATAAAAAGTGTACACCGAGCAACTTTCATGGTCCGAAGTTGCTCAACTCTATCTATGGAGGAGCTTTTAACGATTTTTGTCCATTTGGCATAGATATGTGGTGTTTTGGCATCGAAATAATCTACGAAGCTTATACTGATAAAATTTGACATAGAAGAACAATAAAAAGCATACACCGAGCAACTTTCATTGTCCGAAGTTGCTCAACTCTGTCTATGGAGGAGCTTTTAACTGTTATTGTCCATTTGTCATAGAAAGTTGTTGTTTTGGCATCGAAATAATCTAGGAAGTTATACTAGAAAAATTTGACGTAGAAGAAAAATAAAAAGTGTATACCGAGCAACTTTCATGGTCCGAAGTTGCTCAACTCTATCTAAGGAGGAGCTTTTAACGGTTTTTGTCCATTTTTCATAAAAAGTTGGTGTTTTGGCATCGAAATATTCTACGAAGCTTATACTCATAAAATTTTACAAAGAAGAACAATAAAAAGCGTACACCGAGCAACTTTCATGGTCCGAAGTTGCTCAAATCTGTCTATGGAGGAGCTTTTAACGGTTTTTGTCCATTTGGCATAGAAATGTGGTGTTTTGGAATCGAAATAATCTAGGAAGCTTATACTCATAAAATTTGACATAGAAGAACAATAAAAAGTGTACACCGAGCAACTTTCATGGTCCGAAGTTGTCAAATCTATCTATGAAGGAGCTTTTAACGGTTTTTGTCCATATGTCATAGAAATGAAGTGTTTTGGCATCAAAGTAATCTAGGATGCTTATACAGTAAAATTTGACATAGAAGAATAATAAAAAGTGTACACCGAGCAACTTTGATGGTCCGAAGTTGCTCAACTCTATCTATGAAGGAACTTTTAATGGTTTTTGTCTATTTTTCATAGAAAGTTGGTGTTCGGCATCGAAATAATCTAGGAATATTATACTCGTAAATTTGACATAGAAGAACAACAAAAAGTGTACACCGAGCAACTTTCATGGTCCGAAGTTTTCAACTCCATCTATGGTGGAGCGTTTAGCGGTTTTTGTCCATTTGTCACAGAATGGTGTTTTTTTGCATCGAAATAATCTAGGAAGCTTACACTCGTAAAATTTGACATAGAAGAACAATAAAAAGTGTACACCGAGAAACTTTGATGGTCCGCAGTTGCTCAACTCTATCTATGGAGGAGCTTTTAACGGTTTTTGTCCATTTGGCATAGAAATGTGGTGTTTTGGAATCGAAATAATCTAGGAAGCTTATACTCGTAAAATTTGACATAGAAGAACAATAAAAAGTGTACACCGAGCAACTTTCATGGTCCGAAGTTGTCAACTCTATCTATGAAGGAGCTTTTAACGGTTTTTGTCCATATGTCATAGAAATGTGGTGTTTTGGCATCGAAGTAATCTAGAATGCTCGTACATGTAAAATTTGACATAGAAGAATAATAAAAAGTGTACACCGAGCAACTTTCATGGTCCGAAGTTGCTCAACTCTATCTATGAAGGAACTTTTAACGGTTTTTGTCCATTTTTCATAGAAAGTTGGTGTTCGGCATCGAAACAATCTAGGAATATTATACTTTTACATTTGACATAGAAGAACAATAAAAAGTGTACACCGAGCAACTTTCATGGTCCGAAGTTGTCAACTCTATCTATGGTGGAGCGTTTAGCGGTTTTTGTTCATTTGTCACAGAAACGTGTTTTTTTTGCATCGAAATAATATAGGAAGCTTATACTCGTAAAATTTGACATAGAAGAAGAATAAAAAGTGTACATCGAGAAACTTTGATGGTCCGAAGTTGCTCAACTCTATCTTTGGAGGAGCTTTTAACGGTTTTTGTCCATTTGTGATAGATATGTGATGTTTTTGCATCGAAATAATCTACGAAGCTTATACTCGTAAAATTTGACATTGAAGAACAATAAAAAGTGTACACCGAGCAACTTTCATGGTCCGAATTTGCTCAACTCTATCTATGGAGGAGCTTTTAACGGTTTTTGTCCATTTGTCGTACAAAGGTGGTTTTTTGGCATCGAAATAATCTAGGAAGCTTATACTCGAAAAATTTGACATAGAAGAACAATAAAAAGTGTACACCGAGCAACTTTGATGCTCTGAAGTTGCTCAACTATATCTATGAAGGAGCTTTTAACGGTTTTTGTCCATTTGGCATAGATATGTGGTGTTTTGGCATCGAAATAATCTACGAAGCTTATACTCGTAAAATTTGACATAGAAGAACAATAAAAAGTGTACAATGAGCAACTTTCATGGTCCGAATTTGCTCAACTCTATCTATGGAGCAGCTTTTAACGGTTTTTTTCTATTTGTCGTACAAAGGTGGTTTTTTGGCATCGAAATAATCTAGGAAGCTTATACTCGAAAAATTTGACATAGAAGAACAATAAAAAGTGTACACCGAGCAACTTTCATGGTCCGAAGTTGCTCAACTCTATCTATGAGGGAGCTTTTAACGGTTTTTCTCCATTTGGCATAGAGATGTGGTGTTTTGGCATCGAAATAATCTACGAAGCTTATACTGATAAAATTTGACATAGAAGAACAATAAAAAGCATACACCGAGCAACTTTCATTGTCCGAAGTTGCTCAACTCTGTCTATGGAGGAGCTTTTAACTGTTATTGTCCATTTGTCATAGAAAGGTGGTGTTTTGGCATCGAAATAATCTAGGAAGCTTATACTCGTAAAATTTGACATACAAGAACAATAAAATGTGTACACCGAGCAACTTTGATGGTCCGAAGTTGCTCAACTCTATCTATGGAGGAGCTTTTAACGGTTTTTGCCCATTTTTCATAGAAAGTTGGTGTTTTGGCATCGAAATAATCGAGGAAGCTTATACTCGTAAAATTTGACATAGAAGAACAATAAAAAGTGTTTATCGAACAACTTTCATGGTCCGAAGTTGCTCAACTCTATCTATGAAGGAGCTTTTAACGGTTTTTGTCCATTTGGCATAGATATGTGGTGTTTTGGCATCGAAATAATATACGAAGCTTATACTGATAAAATTTGACATAGAAGAACAATAAAAAGCATACACCGAGCAACTTTCATTGTCCGAAGTTGCTCAACTCTGTCTATGGAGGAGCTTTTAACTGTTATTGTCCATTTGTCATAGAAAGGTGGTGTTTTGGCATCGAAATAATCTAGGAAGTTATACTAGAAAAATTTAACGTAGAAGAAAAATAAAAAGTGCACACCGAGCAACTTTCATGGTCCGAAGTTGCTCAACTCTATCTAAGGAGGAGCTTTTAATGGTTTTTGTCCATTTTTCATAGAAAGTTGGTGTTTTGGCATCGAAATAATCTACGAAGCTTATACTCGTAAAATTTTACAAAGAAGAACAATAAAAAGCGTACACCGAGCAACTTTCATGGTCCGAAGTTGCTCAACTCTGTCTATGGAGGAGCTTTTAACGATTTTTGTCCATTTGGCATAGAAATGTGGTGTTTTGGAATCGAAATAATCTTGGAAGCTTATACTCGTAAAATTTGACATAGAAGAACAATAAAAAGTGTACACCGAGCAACTTTCATGGTCCGAAGTTGCTCAACTCTATCTATGGAGGAGCTTTTAACGATTTTTGTCCATTTGGCATAGATATGTGGTGTTTTGGCATCGAAATAATCTACGAAGCTTATACTGATAAAATTTGACATAGAAGAACAATAAAAAACATAGACCGAGCAACTTTCATTGTCCGAAGTTGCTCAACTCTGTCTATGGAGGAGCTTTTAACTGTTATTGTCCATTTGTCATAGAAAGGTGGTGTTTTGGCATCGAAATAATCTAGGAAGTTATGCTAGAAAAATTTGACGTAGAAGAAAAATAAAAAGTGTACACCGAGCAACTTTCATGGTCCGAAGTTGCTCTTCTCTATCTAAGGAGGAGCTTTTAACGGTTTTTGTCCATTTTTCATAAAAAGTTGGTGTTTTGGCATCGAAATATTCTACGAAGCTTATACTCATAAAATTTTACAAAGAAGAACAATAAAAAGCGTACACCGAGCAACTTTCATGGTCCGAAGTTGCTCAACTCTATCTATGGAGGAGCTTTTAACGGTTTTTGTCCATTTGGCATAGAAATGTGGTGTTTTGGAATTGAAATAATCTAGGAAGCTTATACTCGTAAAATTTGACATAGAAGAACAGTAAAAAGTGTACACCGAGCAACTTTCATGGTCGAAGTTGTCAACTCTATCTATGAAGGAGCTTTTAACGGTTTTTGTCCATATGTCATAGAAATGTGGTGTTTTGGCATCGAAGTAATCTATGATGCTCGTACATGTAAAATTTGACATAGAAGAATAATAAAAAGTGTACACCGAGCAACTTTCATGGTCCGAAGTTGCTCAACTCTATCTATGAAGGAACTTTTAACGGTTTTTTTCCATTTTTCATAGAAAGTTGGTGTTCGGCATCGAAATAATCTAGGAATATTATACTTTTAAATTTGACATAGAAGAACAATAAAAAGTGTACACCGAGCAACTTTCATGGTCCGAAGTTGTCAACTCTATCTATGGTGGAGCGTTTAGCGGTTTTTGTTCATTTGTCACAGAAAGATGTTTTTTTTGCATCGAAATAATATAGGAAGCTTATACTCGTAAAATTTGACAGAGAAGAAGAATAAAAAGTGTACATCGAGAAATTTTGATGGTCCGAAGTTGCTCAACTCTATCTTTGGAGGAGCTTTTAACGGTTTTTGTCCATTTGTCATAGATATGTGATGTTTTTGCATCAAAATAATCTACGAAGCTTATACTCGTAAAATTTGACATTGAAGAACAATAAAAAGTGTACACCGAGCAACTTTCATGGTCCGAATTTGCTCAACTCTATCTATGGAGGAGCTTTTAACGGTTTTTGTCCATTTGTCGTACAAAGGTGGTTTTTTGGAATCGAAATAATCTAGGAAGCTTATACTCGAAAAATTTGACATAGAAGAACAATAAAAAGTGTACACCGAGCAACTTTGATGGTCCGAAGTTGCTCAACTATATCTATGAAGGAGCTTTTAACGGTTTTTGTCCATTTGGCATAGATATGTGGTGTTTTGGCATCGAAATAATCTACGAAGCTTATACTCGTAAAATTTGACATAGAAGAACAATAAAAAGTGTACAATGACCAACTTTCGTGGTCCGAATTTGCTCAACTCTATCTATGGAGCAGCTTTTAACGGTTTTTTTCCATTTGTCGTACAAAGGTGGTTTTTTGGCATCGAAATAATCTAGGAAGCTTATACTCGAAAAATTTGACATAGAAGAACAATAAAAAGTGTACACCGAGCAACTTTCATGGTCCGAAGTTGCTCAACTCTATCTATGAGGGAGCTTTTAACGGTTTTTCTCCATTTGGCATAGATATGTGGTGTTTTGGCATCGAAATAATCTACGAAGCTTATACTGATAAAATTTGACATAGAAGAACAATAAAAAGCATACACCGAGCAACTTTCATTGTCCGAAGTTGCTCAACTCTGTCTATGGAGGAGCTTTTAACTGTTATTGTCCATTTGTCATAGAAAGGTGGTGTTTTGGCATCGAAATAATCTAGGAAGCTTATACTCGTAAAATTTGACATACAAGAACAATAAAATGTGTACACCGAGCAACTTTGATGGTCCGAAGTTGCTCAACTCTATCTAAGGAGGAGCTTTTAACGGTTTTTGCCCATTTTTCATAGAAAGTTGGTGTTTTGGCATCGAAATAATCGAGGAAGCTTATACTCGTAAAATTTGACATAGAAGAACAATAAAAAGTGTTTATCGAACAACTTTAATGGTCCGAAGTTGCTCAACTCTATCTATGAAGGAGCTTTTAACGGTTTTTGTCCATTTGGCATAGATATGTGGTGTTTTGGCATCGAAATAATATACGAAGCTTATACTGATAAAATTTGACATAGAAGAACAATAAAAAGCATACACCGAGCAACTTTCATTGTCCGAAGTTGCTCAACTCTGTCTATGGAGGAGCTTTTAACTGTTATTGTCCATTTGTCATAGAAAGGTGGTGTTTTGGCATCGAAATAATCTAGGAAGTTATACTAGAAAAATTTAACGTAGAAGAAAAATAAAAAGTGCACACCGAGCAACTTTCATGGTCCGAAGTTGCTCAACTCTATCTAAGGAGGAGCTTTTAACGGTTTTTGTCCATTTTTCATAGAAAGTTGGTGTTTTGGCACCGAAATAATCTATGAAGCTTATACTCGTAAAATTTTACAAAGAAGAACAATAAAAAGCGTACACCGAGCAACTTTCATGGTCCGAAGTTGCTCAACTCTGTCTATGGAGGAGCTTTTAACGATTTTTGTCCATTTGGCATAGAAATGTGGTGTTTTGGAATCGAAATAATCTTGGAAGCTTATACTCGTAAAATTTGACATAGAAGAACAATAAAAAGTGTACACCGAGCAACTTTAATGGTCCGAAGTTGCTCAACTCTATCTATGGAGGAGCTTTTAACGATTTTTGTCCATTTGGCATAGATATGTGGTGTTTTGGCATCGAAATAATCTACGAAGCTTATACTGATAAAATTTGACATAGAAGAACAATAAAAAGCATACACCGAGCAACTTTCATTGTCCGAAGTTGCTCAACTCTGTCTATGGAGGAGCTTTTAACTGTTATTGTCCATTTGTCATAGAAAGGTGGTGTTTTGGCATCGAAATAATCTAGGAAGTTATGCTAGAAAAATTTGACGTAGAAGAAAAATAAAAAGTGTACACCGAGCAACTTTCATGGTCCGAAGTTGCTCAACTCTATCTAAGGAGGAGCTTTTAAAGGTTTTTGTCCATTTTTCATAAAAAGTTGGTGTTTTGGCATCGAAATATTCTACGAAGCTTATACTCATAAAATTTTACAAAGAAGAACAATAAAAAGCGTACACCGAGCAACTTTCATGGTCCGAAGTTGCTCAACTCTATCTATGGAGGAGCTTTTAACGGTTTTTGTCCATTTGGCATAGAAATGTGGTGTTTTGGAATTGAAATAATCTAGGAAGCTTATACTCGTAAAATTTGACATAGAAGAACAGTAAAAAGTGTACACCGAGCAACTTTCATGGTCGAAGTTGTCAACTCTATCTATGACGGAGCTTTTAACGGTTTTTGTCCATATGTCATAGAAATGTGGTGTTTTGGCATCGAAGTAATCTAGGATGCTCGTACATGTAAAATTTGACATAGAAGAATAATAAAAAGTGTACACCGAGCAACTTTCATGGTCCGAAGTAGCTCAACTCTATCTATGAAGGAACTTTTAACGGTTTTTGTCCATTTTTCATAGAAAGTTGGTGTTTGGCATCGAAATAATCTAGGAATATTATATTTTTAAATTTGTCATAGAAGAAAAATAAAAAGTGTACACCGAGCAACTTTCATGGTCCGAAGTTGTCAACTCTATCTATGGTGGAGCGTTTAGCGGTTTTTGTTCATTTGTCACAGAAAGGTGTTTTTTTTGCATCGAAATAATATAGGAAGCTTATACTCGTAAAATTTGACATAGAAGAAGAATAAAAAGTGTACATCGAGAAACTTTGATGGTCCGAAGTTGCTCAACTCTATCTTTGAAGGAGCTTTTAACGGTTTTTGTCCATTTGTCATAGATATGTGATGTTTTTGCATCGAAATAATCTACGAAGCTTATACTCGTAAAATTTGACATTGAAGAACAATAAAAAGTGTACACCGAGCAACTTTCATGGTCCGAATTTGCTCAACTCTATCTATGGAGGAGCTTTTAACGGTTTTTGTCCATTTGTCGTACAAAGGTGGTTTTTTGGCATCGAAATAATCTAGGAAGCTTATACTCGAAAAATTTGACATAGAAGAACAATAAAAAGTGTACGCCGAGCAACTTTGATGGTCCAAAGTTGCTCAACTCTATCTATGAAGGAGATTTTAACGGTTTTTGTCCATTTGGCATAGATATGTGGTGTTTTGGCATCGAAATAATCTACGAAGCTTATACTGGTAAAATTTGACATAGAAGAACAATAAAAAGTTCACACCGAGCAACTTTCATGGTCCGAAGTTGCTCATTTCTATCTATGGAGGAGCTTTTAACTGTTATTGTCCATTTGTCATAGAAAGTTGGTGTTTTGGCATCGAAATAATCTAGGAAGCTTATACTCGAAAAATTTGACATAGAAGAACAATAAAACGTGTATATCATGCAACTTTGACGGTTCAAAATTGCTCAACTCTCTCGATGGAGTTGTTTTTAATAGTTTTGCCGAATTTAGACCGATATTGTTCTCTTGACAACAAAAAAATTTGCGAAGCGAATACTAGTAATTTTGGACATAAAGAAACAATAAAAAGTGCATACCGAGCAACTTTTGTGGTTCGGAATTGCTCAACTCTATCTATGGAGGAGCTTTTAACGGTTTTTATCCATTTGTCATAGAAAGTTGGTGTTTCAGCATCGAAATAATCTAGGAAGCTTATACTCGTAAAATTTGACATAGAAGAACGATAAAAAGTGTACACCGAGCAACTATCAAGGTCCAAAGTTGCTCAACTCTATCTATGGATGAGCTTTTAACGGTTTTTGTGCATTTGTCATAGAAAGGTGGTGTTTTGGCATCGAAATAATCTAGGAAGCTTATACTCATAAATTTTGACATAGAAGAACAATAAAAAGTGTACACCGAGCAACTTTCATGGTCCGAAGTTGCTCAACTCTATCTATGGAGGAGCTTTTAACGGTTTTTGTCCATTTGGCATTGAAATGTTGTGATTTGGCATCGAAATAACATAGGAAGCTTATAATCGTAAAATTTGACATAGGACAACAATAAAAAGTGTACACCGAGCAACTTTGATGGTCCGAAGTTGCTCAACTCTATCTATGAAGGAACTTTTAATGGTTTTTGACTATTTTTCATAGAAAGTTGGTGTTCGGCATCGAAATAATCTAGGAATATTGTACTCGTAAATTTGACATAGAAGAACAATAAAAAGTGTACACCGAGCAACTTTCATGGTCCGAAGTTTTCAACTCCATCTATGGTGGAGCGTTTAGCGGTTTTTGTCCATTTGTCACAGAATGGTGTTTTTTTTGCATTGAAATAATCTAGGAAGCTTACACTCGTAAAATTTGACATAGAAGAACAATAAAAAGTGTACACCGAGAAACTTTGATGGTCCGAAGTTGGTCAACTCTATCTATGGGGGAGCTTTTAACGGTTTTTGTCCATTTGGCATAGAAATGTGGTGTTTTGGAATCGAAATAATCTAGGAAGCTTATACTCGTAAAATTTGACATAGAAGAACAATAAAAAGTGTACACCGAGCAACTTTCATGGTCCGAAGTTGTCAACTCTATCTATGAAGGAGCTTTTAACGGTTTTTGTCCATATGTCATAGAAATGTGGTGTTTTGGCATCGAAGTAATCTAGGATGCTCGTACATGTAAAATTTGACATAGAAGAATAATAAAAAGTGTACACCGAGCAACTTTCATGGTTCGAAGTTGCTCAACTCTATCTATGAAGGAACTTTTAACGGTTTTTGTCCATTTTTCATAGAAAGTTGGTGTTCGGCATCGAAATAATCTAGGAATATTATACTTTTAAATTTGACGTAGAAGAACAATAAAAAGTGTACACCGATCAACTTTCATGGTCCGAAGTTGTCAACCCTATCTATGGTGGAGCGTTTAGCGGTTTTTGTTCATTTGTCACAGAAAGGTGTTTTTTTGCATCGAAATAATATAGGAAGCTTATACTCGTAAAATTTGACATAGAAGAAGAATAAAAAGTGTACATCGAGAAACTTTGATGGTCCGAAGTTGCTCAACTCTATCTTTGGAGGAGCTTTTAACGATTTTTGTCCATTTGTCATAGATATGTGATGTTTTTGCATCGAAATAATCTACGAAGCTTATACTCGTAAAATTTGACATTGAAGAACAATAAAAAGTGTACACCGAGCAACTTTCATGGTCCGAATTTGCTCAACTCTATCTATGGAGGAGCTTTTAACGGTTTTTGTCCATTTGTCGTACAAATGTGGTTTTTTGGCATCGAAATAATCTAGGAAGCTTATACTCGAAAAATTTGACATAGAAGAACAATAAAAAGTGTACACCGAGCAACTTTGATGGTCCGAAGTTGCTCAACTATATCTATGAAGGAGCTTTTAACGGTTTTGTCCATTTGGCATAGATATGTGGTGTTTTGGAATCGAAATAACCTACGAAGCTTATACTCGTAAAATTTGACATAGAAGAACAATAAAAAGTGTACAATGAGCAACTTTCATGGTCCGAATTTGCTCAACTCTATCTATGGAGCAGCTTTTAATGGTTTTTTTCCATTTGTCGTACAAACATGGTTTTTTGGCATCGAAATAATCTAGGAAGCTTATACTCGAAAAATTTGACATAGAAGAACAATAAAAAGTGTACACCGAGCAACTTTCATGGTCCGAAGTTGCTCAACTCTATCTATGAGGGAGCTTTTAACGGTTTTTGTCCATTTGGCATAGATATGTGGTGTTTTGGCATCGAAATAATCTATGAAGCTTATACTGATAAAATTTGACATCGAAGAACAATAAAAAGCATACACCGAGCAACTTTCATTGTCCGAAGTTGCTCAACTCTGTCGATTGAGGAGCTTTTAACTGTTATTGTCTATTTGTCATAGAAAGGTGGTGTTTTGGCATCGAAATAATCTAGGAAGCTTATACTCGTAAAATTTGACATACAAGAACAATAAAATGTGTACACCGAGCAACTTTGATGGTCCGAAGTTGCTCAACTCTATCTAAGGAGGAGCTTTTAACGGTTTTTGCCTATTTTTCAAAGAAAGTTGGTGTTTTGGCATCAAAATAATCGAGGAAGCTTATACTCGTAAAATTTGACATAGAAGAACAATAAAAAGTGTACACCGAGCAACTTTCATGGTCCGAAGTTGCTCAACTCTATCTATGAAGGAGCTTTTAACGGTTTTTCTCCATTTGACATAGATATGTGGTGTTTTGGCATCGAAATAATATACGAAGCTTATACTGATAAAATTTGACATAGAAGAACAATAAAAAGCATACACCGAGCAACTTTCATTGTCCGAAGTTGCTCAACTCTGTCTATGGAGGAGCTTTTAACTGTTATTGTCCATTTCTCATAGAAAGGTGGTGTTTTGGCATCGAAATAATCTAGGAAGTTATACTAGAAAAATTTAACGTAGAAGAAAAATAAAAAGTGTACACCGAGCAACTTTCATGGTCCGAAGTTGCTCAACTCTGTCTGTGGAGGAGCTTTTAACGGTTTTTGTCCATTTGGCATAGAAATGTGGTGTTTTGGAATCGAAATAATCTTGGAAGCTTATACTCGTAAAATTTGACATAGAAGAACAATAAAAAGTGTACACCGAGCAACTTTCATGGTCCGAAGTTGCTCAACTCTATCTATGGAGGAGCTTTTAACGATTTTTGTCCATTTGGCATAGATATGTGGTGTTTTGGCATCGAAATAATCTACGAAGCTTATACTGATAAAATTTGACATAGAAGAACAATAAAAAGCATACACCGAGCAACTTTCATTGTCCGAAGTTGCTCAACTCTGTCTATGGAGGAGCTTTTAACTGTTATTGTCCATTTGTCATAGAAAGGTGGTGTTTTGGCATCGAAATAATCTAGGAAGTTATGCCAGAAAAATTTGACGTAGAAGAAAAATAAAAAGTGTACACCGAGCAACTTTCATGGTCCGAAGTTGCTCAACTCTATCTAAGGAGGAGCTTTTAACGGTTTTTGTCCATTTTTCATAGAAAGTTGGTGTTTTGGCATTGAAATAATCTACGAAGCTTATACTCGTAAAATTTTACAAAGAAGAACAATAAAAAGCGTACACCAAGCAACTTTCATGGTCCGAAGTTGCTCAACTCTGTCTATGAAGGAGCTTTTAACGGTTTTTGTCCATTTGGCATAGAAATGTGGTGTTTTGGAATCGAAATAATCTAGAAAGCTTATACTCGTAAAATTTGACATAGAAGAACAATAAAAAGTGTACACCGAGCAACTTTCATGGTCCGAAGTTGCTCAACTCTATCTATGGAGGAGCTTTTAACGATTTTTGTCCATTTGGCATAGATATGTGGTGTTTTGGCATCGAAATAATCTACGAAGCTTATACTGATAAAATTTGACAAAGAAGAACAATAAAAAGCATACACCGAGCAACTTTCATTGTCCGAAGTTGCTCAACTCTGTCTATGGAGGAGCTTTTAACTGTTATTGTCCATTTGTCATAGAAAGGTGGTGTTTTGGCATCGAAATAATCTAGGAAGTTATACTAGAAAAATTTGACGTAGAAGAAAAATAAAAAGTGTACACCGAGCAACTTTCATGGTCCGAAGTTGCTCAACTCTATCTAAGGAAGAGCTTTTAACGGTTTTTGTCCATTTTTCATAAAAAGTTGGTGTTTTGGCATCGAAATATTCTACGAAGCTTATACTCGTAAAATTTTACAAAGAAGAACAATAAAAGGCGTACACCGAGCAACTTTCATGGTCCAAAGTTGCTCAACTCTATCTATGGAGGAGCTTTTAACGGTTTTTGTCCATTTGGCATAGAAATGTTGTGTTTTGGAATCGAAATAATCTAGGAAGCTTATACTCGTAAAATTTGACATAGAAGAACAATAAAAAGTGTACACCGAGCAACTTTCATGGTCCGAAGTTGTCAACTCTATCTATGAAGGAGCTTTTAACGGTTTTTGTCCATATGTCAAAGAAATATGGTGTTTTGGCATCGAAGTAATCTAGGATGCTCGTACATGTAAAATTTGACATAGAAGAATAATAAAAAGTGTACACCGAGCAACTTTCATGGTCCGAAGTTGCTCAACTCTATCTATGAAGGAACTTTTAACGGTTTTTGTCCATTTTTCATAGAAAGTTGGTGTTCGGCATCGAAATAATCTAGGAATATTATACTTTTAAATTTGTCATAGAAGAACAATAAAAAGTGTACACCGAGCAACTTTCATGGTCCGAAGTTGTCAACTCTATCTATGGTGGAGCGTTTAGCGGTTTTTGTTCATTTGTCACAGAAAGGTGTTTTTTTTGCATCGAAATAATATAGGAAGCTTATACTCGTAAAATTTGACATAGAAGAAGAATAAAAAGTGTACATCGAGAAACTTTGATGGTCCGAAGTTGCTCAACTCTATCTTTGAAGGAGCTTTTAACGGTTTTTGTCATTTGTCATAGATATGTGATGTTTTTGCATCGAAATAATCTATGAAGCTTATACTCGTAAAATTTGACATTGAAGAACAATAAAAAGTGTACACCGAGCAACTTTCATGGTCCGAATTTGCTCAACTCTATCTATGGAGGAGCTTTTAACGGTTTTTGTCCATTTGTCGTACAAAGGTGGTTTTTTGGCATCGAAATAATCTAGGAAGCTTATACTCGAAAAATTTGACATAGAAGAACAATAAAAAGTGTACGCCGAGCAACTTTGATGGTCCAAAGTTGCTCAACTCTATCTATGAAGGAGATTTTAACGGTTTTTGTCCATTTGGCACAGATATGTGGTGTTTTGGCATCGAAATAATCTACGAGGCTTATACTGGTAAAATTTGACATAGAAGAACAATAAAAAGTTCACACCGAGCAACTTTCATGGTCCGAAGTTGCTCAATTCTATCTATGGAGGAGCTTTTAACTGTTATTGTCCATTTGTCATAGAAAGTTGGTGTTTTGGCATCGAAATAATCTAGAAAGCTTATACTCGAAAAATTTGACATAGAAGAACAATAAAACGTGTATATCATGCAACTTTGACGGTTCGAAATTGCTCAACTCTCTCGATGGAGTTGTTTTTAATAGTTTTGCCGAATTTAGACCGATATTGTTCTCTTGACAACAAAAAAATTTGCGAAGCGAATACTAGTAATTTTGGACGTAAAGAAACAATAAAAAGTGCATACACGGTAACTTTTGTGGTTCGGAATTGCTCAACTCTATCTATGGAGGAGCTTTTAATGGTTTTTATCCATTTGTCATAGAAAGTTGGTGTTTCGGCATCGAAATAATCTAGGAAGCTTATACTCGTAAAATTTGACATAGAAGAACGATAAAAAGTGTACACCGAGCAACTATCAAGGTCCGAAGTTGCTCAACTCTATCTATGGATGAGCTTTTAACGGTTTTTGTGCATTTGTTATAGAAAGGTGGTGTTTTGGCATCGAAATAATCTAGGAAGCTTATACTCATAAATTTTGACATAGAAGAACAATAAAAAGTGTACACCGAGCAACTTTCGTGGTCCGAAGTTGCTCAACTCTATCTATGGAGCAGCTTTTAACGGTTTTTGTACATTTGGCATTGAAATGTTGTGATTTGGCATCGAAATAATATAGGAAGCTTATAATCGTAAAATTTGACATAGGACAACAATAAAAAGTGTACACCGAGCAACTTTGATGGTCCGAAGTTGCTCAACTCTATCTATGAAGGAGATTTTAACAGTTTTTGTCCATTTGGCATAGATACGTGGTGTTTTGGCATGCAAATAATCTAGAAAGCTTATACTCCTAAAATTTGACATAGAAGAACCATAAAAAGTGTACACCGAGCAACTTTCAAGGTACGAAGTTGCTCAACTCTATCTATGGGAGAGCTTTCAACGGTTTTTGTCTATTTGTCATAGAAAGGTGGTGTTTTGGCATTGAAATAATCTACGAAGCTTATACTCGTCAAATTTGACAAAGAAGAACAATAAAAAGCGTACACCGAGCAACTTTCATGGTCCGAAGTTGCTCAACTCTGTGTATGGAGGAGCTTTTAACGGTTTTTGTCCATTTGGCATCGAAATAATCTGGGAAGCTTATACTTGAAAATTTGACAATGAAGAACAATAAAAAATTTACACCGAGCAACTTGCATGGTTCGAAGTTGCTCAACTCTATCTACGGAGAAGCTTTTAACGGTTCTTGTTCATTTGGCATAGAAACGTGGTGTTTTGGAATGGAAATAATCTAGAAAGCTTATACTCGTAAAATTTAACATAGAAGAACAATAAAAAGTCTACACCGAGCAACTTTCATGGTCCGAAGTTGCTGAACTCTATCTATGGTGGAGCTTTTAACGGTTTTTGTCCATTTGTCATTGCAAGGTGGTGTTTTGGCATCGAAATAATCAAGGAAGCTTATACTCAAAAAATTTGACCTAGAAGAACAATAAAAAGTGTATATCGTTCAACTTTGATAGTTCGAAATTGCTCAACTCTGTCGATGGAGTTGTTTTTAATAGTTTTGCCGAATTTAGACCGATATTGTTCTCTTGACATCAAAACAAATTACGAAGCGAATAATAATAATTTTGGACTTAAAGAAACAATAAAAAGTGAATACCGAGCAACTTTCGTGGTTCGGAATTGCTCAACTCTCCTTATGGTGGAGCTTTTATTGGTTTTCATTATTTGTCGTAGAAAGTTGGTGTTTTGGCATCGAAATAATCTAGGAAGTTATACTCGTAAAATTTGACATAGAAGAACAATAAAATGTGTACACCGAGCAACTTTGATGGTCCGAAGTTGCTCAACTCTATCTATTGAGGAGCTTTTAAAGTTTTTTTTTCCATTTTTCATAGAAAGTTGGCGTTTTGGCATCGAAATAATATAGGAAGCTTATACTCGTAAAATTTGACATAGAAGAACAATAAAAAGTGTACACTGAGCAACTTTCATGGTCCGAAGTTGTCAACTCTATCTATGAAGGAGCTTTTAACGGTTTTTGTCCATATGTCATAGAAATGTGGTGTTTTGGCATCAAAGTAATCTAGGATGCTTATACACGTAAAATTTGACATAGAAGAATAATAAAAAGTGTACAACGAGCAACTTTGATGGTCCGAAGTTGCTCAACTCTATCTATGAAGGAACTTTTAATGGTTTTTGACTATTTTTCATAGAAAGTTGGTGTTCGGCATCGAAATAATCTAGGAATATTATACTCGTAAATTTGACATAGAAGAAAAATAAAAAGTGTACACCGAGCAACTTTCATGGTCCGAAGTTTTCAACTCCATCTATGGTAGAGCGTTTAGCGGTTTTTGTCCATTTGTCACAGAATGGTGTTTTTTTTGCATCGAAATAATCTAGGAAGCTTACACTCGTAAAATTTGACATAGAAGAACAATAAAAGGTGTACACCGAGAAACTTTGATGGTCCGAAGTTGCTCAACTCTATCTATGAAGGAGCTTTTAACGGTTTTTGTCCATTTGGCATAGATATGTGGTGTTTTGGCATCGAAATAATCTACGAAGCTTATACTCGTAAAATTTGACATAGAAGAACAATAAAAAGTGTACACCGAGCAACTTTCATGGTCCGAATTTGCTCAACTCTATCTATGGAGGAGCTTTTAACGGTTTTTGTCCATTTGTCGTACAAAGGTGATTTTTTGGCATCGAAATAATCTAGAAAGCTTAAAATTGAAAATTTTGACATAGAAGAACAATAAAAAGCGTACACCGAGCAACTTTCATGGTCCGAAGTTGCTCAACCCTATCTTTGGAGGAGCTTTTAACGGTTTTTGTCTATTTGGCATAGAAATGTGGTGTTTTGGTATCGAAATAATCTAGGAAGCTTATACTCGTAAAATTTGACAAAGAAGAACAATAAAAAATGTACACCGAGCAACTTTCATTGTCCGAAGTTGCTCAACTCTATCTACGGAGGAGCTTTTAAAGGTTTTTGTCCATTTGGCATAGAAATGTGGTGTTTTGGCATGCAAATAATCTAGAAAGCTTATACTCATAAAATTTGACATAGAAAAACCATAAAAAGTGTACACCGAGCAACTTTCAAGGTACGAAGTTGCTCAACTCTATCTATGGGAGAGCTTTCAACGGTTTTTGTCCATTTGTCATAGAAAGGTGGTGTTTTGGCATTGAAATAATCAAGGAAGCTTATACTCGTCAAATTTGACAAAGAAGAACAATAAAAAGCTTATACCGAGCAACTTTCGTGGTCCGAAGTTGCTCAACTCTGTCTATGGAGGAGCTTTTAATGGTTTTTGTCTATTTGGCATAGAAATGTGGTGTTTTGGTATCGAAATAATCTAGGAAGCTTACACTCGTAAAATTTGACAAAGAAGAACAATAAAAAATGTACACCGAGTAACTTTCATTGTCCGAAGTTGCTCAACTCCATCTACGGAGGAGCTTTTAAAGGTTTTTGTCCATTTGGCATAGAAATGTGGTGTTTTGGCATGCAAATAATCTAGAAAGCTTATACTCATAGAATTTGACATAGAAGAACCATAAAAAGTGTACACCGAGCAACTTTCAATGTACGAAGTTGCTCAACTCTATCTATGGGAGAGCTTTCAACGGTTTTTGTCCATTTGTCATAGAAAGGTGGTGTTTCGGCATTGAAATAATCTAGGAAGCTTATACTCGTCAAATTTGACAAAGAAGAACAATAAAAAGCGTACACCGAGCAACTTTCATGGTCCGAATTTGCTCAACTCTGTCTATGGAGGAGCTTTTAATGGTTTTTGTCTATTTGGCATAGAAATGTGGTGTTTGGCATCGAAATAATCTACGAAGCTTATACTCGTAAAATTTGACAAAGAAGAACAATAAAAAATGTACACCGAGCAACTTTCATTGTGCGAAGTTGCTCAACTCTATCTACAGAGGAGCTTTTAAAGGTTTTTGTCCATTTGGCATAGAAATGTGGTGTTTTGGCATGCAAATAATCTAGAAAGCTTATACTCATAAAATTTGACATAGAAGAACCATAAAAAGTGTACACCGAGCAACTTTCAAGGTACGAAGTTGCTCAACTCTATCTATGGGAGAGCTTTCAACGGTTTTTGTCCATTTGTCATAGAAATGTGGTGTTTTGGCATTGAAATAATCTAGGAAGCTTATACTTGAAAATTTGACAATGAAGAACAATAAAAATTTACACCGAGCAACTTGCATGGTTCGAAGTTGCTCAACTCTATCTACGGAGAAGCTTTTAACGGTTTTTGTTCATTTGGCATAAAAACGTGGTGTTTTGGCATCGAAATAATCTAGAAAGCTTATACTCGTAAAATTCAACATAGAAGAACAATAAAAAGTGTACACCGAGCAACTTTCATGGTCCGAAGTTGCTGAACTCTATCTATGGTGGAGCTTTTAACGGTTTTTGTCCATTTGTCATAGAAAGGTGGTGTTTTGGCATCAAAATAATCAAGGAAGCTTATACTCAAAAAATTTGACCTAGAAGAACAATAAAAAGTGTATATCGTTCAACTTTGATAGTTCGAAATTGCTCAACTCTTTCGATGGAGTTGTTTTTAATAGGTTTGCCGAATTTTGACTGATATTGTTCTCTTGACAACAAAACAAATTACGAAGCGAATAATAATAATTTTGGACTTAAAGAAACAATAAAAAGTGCATACCGAGCAACTTTCGTGGTTCGGAATTGCTCAACTCTCCTTATGGTGGAGCTTTTATTGGTTTTCATTATTTGTCGTAGAAAGTTGGTGTTTTGGCATCGAAATAATCTAGGAAGTTATACTCGTAAAATTTGACATAGAAGAACAATAAAATGTGTACACCGAGGAACTTTGATGGTCCGAAGTTGCTCAACTCTATCTATTGAGGAGCTTTTAAAGGTTTTTTTCCATTTTTCATAGAAAGTTGGTGTTTTGGCATCGAAATATTCTACGAAGCTTATACTCGTAAAATTTTACAAAGAAGAACAATAAAAGGCGTACACCGAGCAACTTTCATGGTCCAAAGTTGCTCAACTCTATCTATGGAGGAGCTTTTAACGGTTTTTGTCCATTTTTCATAAAAAGTTGGTGTTTTGGCATCGAAAAATTCTACGAAGCTTATACTCGTAAAATTTTACAAAGAAGAACAATAAAAGGCGTACACCGAGCAACTTTCATGGTCCAAAGTTGCTCAACTCTATCTATGGAGGAGCTTTTAACGGTTTTTGTCCATTTGGCATAGAAATGTTGTGTTTTGGAATCGAAATAATCTAGGAAGCTTATACTCGTAAAATTTGACATAGAAGAACAATAAAAAGTGTACACCGAGCAACTTTCATGGTCCGAAGTTGTCAACTCTATCTATGAAGGAGCTTTTAACGGTTTTTGTCCATATGTCAAAGAAATGTGGTGTTTTGGCATCGAAGTAATCTAGGATGCTCGTACATGTAAAATTTGACATAGAAGAATAATAAAAAGTGTACACCGAGCAACTTTCATGGTCCGAAGTTGCTCAACTCTATCTATGAAGGAACTTTTAACGGTTTTTGTCCATTTTTCATAGAAAGTTGGTGTTCGGCATCGAAATAATCTAGGAATATTATACTTTTAAATTTGTCATAGAAGAACAATAAAAAGTGTACACCGAGCAACTTTCATGGTCCGAAGTTGTCAACTCTATCTATGGTGGAGCGTTTAGCGGTTTTTGTTCATTTGTCACAGAAAGGTGTTTTTTTTGCATCGAAATAATATAGGAAGCTTATACTCGTAAAATTTGACATAGAAGAAGAATAAAAAGTGTACATCGAGAAACTTTGATGGTCCGAAGTTGCTCAACTCTATCTTTGAAGGAGCTTTTAACGGTTTTTGCCATTTGTCATAGATATGTGATGTTTTTGCATCGAAATAATCTACGAAGCTTATACTCATAAAATTTGACATTGAAGAACAATAAAAAGTGTACACCGAGCAACTTTCATGGTCCGAATTTGCTCAACTCTATCTATGGAGGAGCTTTTAACGGTTTTTGTCCATTTGTCGTACAAAGGTGGTTTTTTGGCATCGAAATAATCTAGGAAGCTTATACTCGAAAAATTTGACATAGAAGAACAATAAAAAGTGTACGCCGAGCAACTTTGATGGTCCAAAGTTGCTCAACTCTATCTATGAAGGAGATTTTAACGGTTTTTGTCCATTTGGCATAGATATGTGGTGTTTTGGCATCGAAATAATCTACGAGGCTTATACTGGTAAAATTTGACATAGAAGAACAATAAAAAGTTCACACCGAGCAACTTTCATGGTCCGAAGTTGCTCAATTCTATCTATGGAGGAGCTTTTAACTGTTATTGTCCATTTGTCATAGAAAGTTGGTGTTTTGGCATCGAAATAATCTAGAAAGCTTATACTCGAAAAATTTGACATAGAAGAACAATAAAACGTGTATATCATGCAACTTTGACGGTTCGAAATTGCTCAACTCTCTCGATGGAGTTGTTTTTAATAGTTTTGCCGAATTTAGACCGATATTGTTCTCTTGACAACAAAAAAATTTGCGAAGCGAATACTAGTAATTTTGGACGTAAAGAAACAATAAAAAGTGCATACACGGTAACTTTTGTGGTTCGGAATTGCTCAACTCTATCTATGGAGGAGCTTTTAACGGTTTTTATCCATTTGTCATAGAAAGTTGGTGTTTCGTCATCGAAATAATCTAGGAAGCTTATACTCGTAAAATTTGACATAGAAGAACGATAAAAAGTGTACACCGAGCAACTATCAAGGTCCGAAGTTGCTCAACTCTATCTATGGATGAGCTTTTAACGGTTTTTGTGCATTTGTCATAGAAAGGTGGTGTTTTGGCATCGAAATAATCTAGGAAGCTTATACTCATAAATTTTGACATAGAAGAACAATAAAAAGTGTACACCGAGCAACTTTCATGGTCCGAAGTTGCTCAACTCTATCTATGGAGCAGCTTTTAACGGTTTTTGTCCATTTGGCATTGAAATGTTGTGATTTGGCATCGAAATAATATAGGAAGCTTATAATCGTAAAATTTGACATAGGACAACAATAAAAAGTGTACACCGAGCAACTTTGATGGTCCGAAGTTGCTCAACTCTATCTATGAAGGAGATTTTAACAGTTTTTGTCCATTTGGCATAGATACGTGGTGTTTTGGCATGCAAATAATCTAGAAAGCTTATACTCCTAAAATTTGACATAGAAGAACCATAAAAAGTGTACACCGAGCAACTTTCAAGGTACGAAGTTGCTCAACTCTATCTATGGGAGAGCTTTCAACGGTTTTTGTCTATTTGTCATAGAAAGGTGGTGTTTTGGCATTGAAATAATCTACGAAGCTTATACTCGTCAAATTTGACAAAGAAGAACAATAAAAAGCGTACACCGAGCAACTTTCATGGTCCGAAGTTGCTCAACTCTGTGTATGGAGGAGCTTTTAACGGTTTTTGTCCATTTGGCATCGAAATAATCTAGGAAGCTTATACTTGGAAATTTGACAATGAAGAACAATAAAAAATTTACACCGAGCAACTTGCATGGTTCGAAGTTGCTCAACTCTATCTACGGAGAAGCTTTTAACGGTTCTTGTTCATTTGGCATAGAAACGTGGTGTTTTGGAATGGAAATAATCTAGAAAGCTTATACTCGTAAAATTTAACATAGAAGAACAATAAAAAGTCTACACCGAGCAACTTTCATGGTCCGAAGTTGCTGAACTCTATCTATGGTGGAGCTTTTAACGGTTTTTGTCCATTTGTCATTGCAAGGTGGTGTTTTGGCATCGAAATAATCAAGGAAGCTTATACTCAAAAAATTTGACCTAGAAGAACAATAAAAAGTGTATATCGTTCAACTTTGATAGTTCGAAATTGCTCAACTCTGTCGATGGAGTTGTTTTTAATAGTTTTGCCGAATTTAGACCGATATTGTTCTCTTGACATCAAAACAAATTACGAAGCGAATAATAATAATTTTGGACTTAAAGAAACAATAAAAAGTGCATACCGAGCAACTTTCGTGGTTCGGAATTGCTCAACTCTCCTTATGGTGGAGCTTTTATTGGTTTTCATTATTTGTCGTAGAAAGTTGGTGTTTTGGCATCGAAATAATCTAGGAAGTTATACTCGTAAAATTTGACATAGAAGAACAATAAAATGTGTACACCGAGCAACTTTGATGGTCCGAAGTTGCTCAACTCTATCTATTGAGGAGCTTTTAAAGGTTTTTTTTCCATTTTTCATAGAAAGTTGGCGTTTTGGCATCGAAATAATATAGGAAGCTTATACTCGTAAAATTTGACATAGAAGAACAATAAAAAGTGTACACTGAGCAACTTTCATGGTCCGAAGTTGTCAACTCTATCTATGAAGGAGCTTTTAACGGTTTTTGTCCATATGTCATAGAAATGTGGTGTTTTGGCATCAAAGTAATCTAGGATGCTTATACACGTAAAATTTGACATAGAAGAATAATAAAAAGTGTACAACGAGCAACTTTGATGGTCCGAAGTTGCTCAACTCTATCTATGAAGGAACTTTTAATGGTTTTTGACTATTTTTCATAGAAAGTTGGTGTTCGGCATCGAAATAATCTAGGAATATTATACTCGTAAATTTGACATAGAAGAAAAATAAAAAGTGTACACCGAGCAACTTTCATGGTCCGAAGTTTTCAACTCCATCTATGGTGGAGCGTTTAGCGGTTTTTGTCCATTTGTCACAGAATGGTGTTTTTTTTGCATCGAAATAATCTAGGAAGCTTACACTCGTAAAATTTGACATAGAAGAACAATAAAAGGTGTACACCGAGAAACTTTGATGGTCCGAAGTTGCTCAACTCTATCTATGGAGGAGCTTTTAACGGTTTTTGTCCATTTGGCATAGATATGTGGTGTTTTGGCATCGAAATAATCTACGAAGCTTATACTCGTAAAATTTGACATAGAAGAACAATAAAAAGTGTACACCGAGCAACTTTCATGGTCCGAATTTGCTCAACTCTATCTATGGAGGAGCTTTTAACGGTTTTTGTCCATTTGTCATACAAAGGTGATTTTTTGGCATCGAAATAATCTAGAAAGCTTAAACTTGAAAAATTTGACATAGAAGAACAATAAAAAGCGTACACCGAGCAACTTTCATGGTCCGAAGTTGCTCAACCCTATCTTTGGAGGAGCTTTTAACGGTTTTTGTCTATTTGGCATAGAAATGTGGTGTTTTGGTATCGAAATAATCTAGGAAGCTTATACTCGTAAAATTTGACAAAGAAGAACAATAAAAAATGTACACCGAGCAACTTTCATTGTCCGAAGTTGCTCAACTCTATCCACGGAGGAGCTTTTAAAGGTTTTTGTCCATTTGGCATAGAAATGTGGTGTTTTGGCATGCAAATAATCTAGAAAGCTTATACTCATAAAATTTGACATAGAAAAACCATAAAAAGTGTACACCGAGCAACTTTCAAGGTACGAAGTTGCTCAACTCTATCTATGGGAGAGCTTTCAACGGTTTTTGTCCATTTGTCATAGAAAGGTGGTGTTTTGGCATTGAAATAATCAAGGAAGCTTATATTCGTCAAATTTGACAAAGAAGAACAATAAAAAGCTTACACCGAGCAACTTTCGTGGTCCGAAGTTGCTCAACTCTGTCTATGGAGGAGCTTTTAATGGTTTTTGTCTATTTGGCATAGAAATGTGGTGTTTTGGCATCGAAATAATCTAGGAAGCTTACACTCGTAAAATTTGACAAAGAAGAACAATAAAAAATGTACACCGAGCAACTTTCATTGTCCGAAGTTGCTCAACTCCATCTACGGAGGAGCTTTTAAAGGTTTTTTTCCATTTGGCATAGAAATGTGGTGTTTTGGCATGCAAATAATCTAGAAAGCTTATACTCATAGAATTTGACATAGAAGAACCATAAAAAGTGTACACCGAGCAACTTTCAATGTACGAAGTTGCTCAACTCTATCTATGGGAGAGCTTTCAACGGTTTTTGTCCATTTGTCATAGAAAGGTGGTGTTTCGGCATTGAAATAATCTAGGAAGCTTATACTCGTCAAATTTGACAAAGAAGAACAATAAAAAGCGTACACCGAGCAACTTTCATGGTCGGAATTTGCTCAACTCTGTCTATGGAGGAGCTTTTAATGGTTTTTGTCTATTTGGCATAGAAATGTGGTGTTTGGCATCGAAATAATCTACGAAGCTTATACTCGTAAAATTTGACAAAGAAGAACAATAAAAAATGTACACCGAGCAACTTTCATTGTCCGAAGTTGCTCAACTCTATCTACAGAGGAGCTTTTAAAGGTTTTTGTCCATTTGGCATAGAAATGTGGTGTTTTGGCATGCAAATAATCTAGAAAGCTTATACTCATAAAATTTGACATAGAAGAACCATAAAAAGTGTACACCGAGCAACTTTCAAGGTACGAAGTTGCTCAACTCTATCTATGGGAGAGCTTTCAACGGTTTTTGTCCATTTGTCATAGAAATGTGGTGTTTTGGCATTGAAATAATCTAGGAAGCTTATACTTGAAAATTTGACAATGAAGAACAATAAAAATTTACACCGAGCAACTTGCATGGTTCGAAGTTGCTCAACTCTATCTACGGAGAAGCTTTTAACGGTTTTTGTTCATTTGGCAAAAAAACGTGGTGTTTTGGCATCGAAATAATCTAGAAAGCTTATACTCGTAAAATTCAACATAGAAGAACAATAAAAAGTGTACACCGAGCAACTTTCATGGTCCGAAGTTGCTGAACTCTATCTATGGTGGAGCTTTTAACGGTTTTTGTCCATTTGTCATAGAAAGGTGGTGTTTTGGCATCAAAATAATCAAGGAAGCTTATACTCAAAAAATTTGACCTAGAAGAACAATAAAAAGTGTATATCGTTCAACTTTGATAGTTCGAAATTGCTCAACTCTTTCGATGGAGTTGTTTTTAATAGGTTTGCCGAATTTAGACTGATATTGTTCTCTTGACAACAAAACAAATTACGAAGCGAATAATAATAATTTTGGACTTAAAGAAACAATAAAAAGTGCATACCGAGCAACTTTCGTGGTTCGGAATTGCTCAACTCTCCTTATGGTGGAGCTTTTATTGGTTTTCATTATTTGTCGTAGAAAGTTGGTGTTTTGGCATCGAAATAATCTAGGAAGTTATACTCGTAAAATTTGACATAGAAGAACAATAAAATGTGTACACCGAGGAACTTTGATGGTCCGAAGTTGCTCAACTCTATCTATTGAGGAGCTTTTAAAGGTTTTTTTCCATTTTTCATAGAAAGTTAGCGTTTTGGCATCGAAAAAATCTAGGAAGCTTATACTCGTAAAATTTGACATAGAAAAACAATAAAAAGTGTACACCGAGCAACTTTCATGGTCCGAAGTTGTCAACTCTATCCATGGTGGAGCGTTTAGCGGTTCTTGTCCATTTGTCACAGAATGGTGTGTTTTTTGCATCGAAATAATCTAGGAAGCTTATACTCATAAAATTTGACATAGAAGAACAATGAAAAGTGTACACCGAGCAACTTTGATGGTCCGAAGTTGCTCAACTCTATCTATGGAGGAGCTTTTAACGGTTTTTGTCCATTTGGCATAGATATGTGGTGTTTTGGCATCGAAATAATCTACGAAGCTTATACTCGTAAAATTTGACATAGAAGAACAATAAAAAGTGTACACAGAGCAACTTTCATGGTCCGAATTTGCCCAACTCTATCTATGGAGGAGCTTTTAACGGTTTTTGTCCATTTGTCGTACAAAGGTGATTTTTCGGCATCGAAATAATCTCGAAAGCTTAAACTCGAAAAATTTGACATAGAAGAAAAATAAAAAGTGTACACCGAGCAACTTTGATGGTCCGAAGTTGCTCAACTCTATCTTTGAAGGAGCTTTTAACGGTTTTTTCCATTTGGCATAGATATGTGGTGTTTTGGTATCGAAATAATCTACGAAGCTTATACTCGTAAAATTTGACATTGAAGAACAATAAAAAGTTCACACCGAGCAACTTTCATTGTCTGAAGTTACTCAACTCTATCTATGGAGGAGCTTTTAACTGTTATTGTCCATTTATCATAGAAAGGTGGTGTTTTGGCATCGAAATAATCTAGGAAGCTTATATTCGAAAAATTTGACATAGAAGAACAATAAAAACTGTATGTCGTGCAACTTTGACGGTTCGAAATTGCTCAACTCTCTCGATTGAGTTGTTTTTAATAGTTTTGCCGAATTTAGACCGATATTGTTCTCTTGACAACAAAACAATTTACGAAGCAAATACTAGTAATTTTCGACATAAAGAAACAATAAAAAGTGCATACCGAGCAACTTTCGTGGTTCGGAATTGTTCAACTCTATCTATGGAGGAGCTTTTAACGGTTTTAATCTATTTGGCATAGAAATGTAGTGTTTTGGCATGGAAATAATCTAGAAAGCTTATACTCGTAAAACTTAACATAGAAGAACAATAAAAAGTGTACACCGAGCAACTTTCATGGTCCGAAGTTGCTCAACTCTATCTATGGAGGAGCTTTTAACGGTTTTTGTCCATTTGTCATAGAAAGGTGGTGTTTTGGCATCGAAATAATCTAGAAAGCTTATACTCATAAAATTTGACATAGAAAAACCATAAAAACTGTACACCGAGCAACTTTCAAGGTACGAAGTTGCTCAACTCTATCTATGAGAGAGCTTTCAACGGTTTTTGTCCATTTGTCATAGAAAGGTGGTGTTTTGGCATTGAAATAATCAAGGAAGCTTATACTCGTCAAATTTGACAAAGAAGAACAATAAAAAGCATACACCGAGCAACTTTCATGGTCCGAAGTTGCTCAACTCTATCTATGGAGGAGCTTTTAATGGTTTTTGTCTATTTGGCATAGAAATGTGTTGTTTTGGCATCGAAATAATCTAGGAAGCTTACACTCGTAAAATTTGACAAAGAAGAACAATAAAAAATGTAAAAAATGTACACCGAGCAACTTTCATTGTCCTAAGTTGCTCAACTCTATCTACGGAGGAGCTTTTAAAGGTTTTTGTCCATTTGGCATAGAAATGTGGTGTTTTGGCATGCAAATAATCTAGAAAGCTTATACTCATAAAATTTGACATAGAAGAACCATAAAAAGTGTACACCGAGCAACTTTCAAGGTACGAAGTTGCTCAACTCTATCTATGGGAGAGCTTTCAACGGTTTTTGTCCATTTGTCATAGAAAGGTGGTGTTTTGGCATTGAAATAATCTAGGAAGCTTATACTCGTCAAATTTGACAAAGAAGAACAATAAAAAGCATACACCGAGCAACTTTCATGGTCCGAAGTTGCTCAACTCTGTCTATGGAGGAGCTTTTAATGGTTTTTGTCTATTTGACATAGAAATGTGGTGTTTGGCATCGAAATAATCTACGAAGCTTATACTCGTAAAATTTGACAAAGAAGAACAATAAAAAATGTACACCGAGCAACTTTCATTGTCCGAAGTTGCTCAACTCTATCTACGGAGGAGCTTTTAAAGGTTTTTGTCCATTTGGCATAGAAATGTGATGTTTTGGCATGCAAGTAATCTAGAAAGCTTATACTCATAAAATTTGACATAGAAGAACCATAAAAAGTGTACACCGAGCAACTTTCAAGGTACGAAGTTGCTCAACTCTATCTATGGGAGAGCTTTCAACGGTTTTTGTCCATTTGTCATAGAAATGTCGTGTTTTGGCATCGAAATAATCTAGGAAGCTTATACTTGAAAATTTGACAATGAAGAACAATAAAAATTTACACCGAGCAACTTGCATGGTTCGAAGTTGCTCAACTCTATCTACGGAGAAGCTTTTAACGGTTTTTGTTCATTTGGCATAGAAACGTGGTGTTTTGGCATCGAAATAATCTAGAAAGCTTATACTCGTAAAATTCAACATAGAAGAACAATAAAAAGTGTACACCGAGCAACTTTCATGGTCCGAAGTTGCTGAACTCTATCTATGGTGGAGCTTTCAATGGTTTTTGTCCATTTGTCATAGAAAGGTGGTGTTTTGGCATCAAAATAATCAAGGAAGCTTATACTCAAAAAATTTGACCTAGAAGAACAATGAAAAATGTATATCGTTCAACTTTGATAGTTCGAAATTGCTCAACTCTTTCGATGGAGTTGTTTTTAATAGTTTTGCTGAATTTAGACCGATATTGTTCTCTTGACAACAAAACAAATTACGAAGCGAATAATAATAATTTTGGACTTAAAGAAACAATAAAAAGTGCATACCGAGCAACTTTCGTGGTTCGGAATTGCTCAACTCTCCTTATGGTGGAGCTTTTATTGGTTTTCATTATTTGTCGTAGAAAGTTGGTGTTTTGGCATCGAAATAATCTAGGAAGTTATACTCGTAAAATATGACATAGAAGAACAATAAAATGTGTACACCGAGGAACTTTGATGGTCCGAAGTTGCTCAACTCTATCTATTGAGGAGCTTTTAAAGGTTTTTTTTCCATTTTTCATAGAAAGTTGGCGTTTTGGCATCGAAATAATCTAGGAAGCTTATACTCATAAAATTTGACATAGAAGAACCATAAAAAGTGTACACCGAGCAACTTTCAAGGTACGAAGTTGCTCAACTCTATCTATGGGAGAGCTTTCAACGGTTTTTGTCCATTTGTCATAGAAAGGTGGTGTTTTGGCATTGAAATAATCTAGGAAGCTTATACTCGTCAAATTTGACAAAGAAGAACAATAAAAAGCGTACACCGAGCAACTTTCATGGTCCGAAGTTGCTCAACTCTGTCTATGGAGGAGCTTTTAATGGTTTTTGTCTATTTGGCATAGAAATGTGGTGTTTGGCATCGAAATAATCTACGAAGCTTATACTCGTAAAATTTGACAAAGAAGAACAATAAAAAATGTACACCGAGCAACTTTTATTGTCCGAAGTTGCTCAACTCTATCTTCGGAGGAGCTTTTAAAGGTTTTTGTCCATTTGGCATAGAAATGTGGTGTTTTGGCATGCAAATAATCTAGAAAGCTTATACTCATAAAATTTGACATAGAAGAACCATAAAAAGTGTACACCGAGCAACTTTCAAGGTACGAAGTTGCTCAACTCTATCTATGGGAGAGCTTTCAACGGTTTTTGTCCATTTGTCATAGAAATGTGGTGTTTTGGCATCGCAATAATCTAGGAAGCTTATACTTGAAAATTTGACAATGAAGAACAATAAAAATTTACACCGAGCAACTTGCATGGTTCGAAGTTGCTCAACTCTATCTACGGAGAAGCTTTTAACGGTTTTTGTTCATTTGGCATAGAAACGTGTTGTTTTGGCATCGAAATAATCTAGAAAGCTTATACTCGTAAAATTCAACATAGAAGAACAATAAAAAGTGTACACCGAGCAACTTTCATGGTCCGAAGTTGCTGAACTCTATCTATGGTGGAGCTTTTAATGGTTTTTGTCCATTTGTCATAGAAAGGTGGTGTTTTGGCATCAAAATAATCAAGGAAGCTTATACTCAAAAAATTTGACCTAGAAGAACAATAAAAAGTGTATATCGTTCAACTTTGATAGTTCGAAATTGCTCAACTCTTTCGATGGAGTTGTTTTTAATAGTTTTGCTGAATTTAGACCGATATTGTTCTCTTGACAACAAAACAAATTACGAAGCGAATAATAATAATTTTGAACTTAAAGAAACAATAAAAAGTGCATACCGAGCAACTTTCGTGGTTCGGAATTGCTCAACTCTCCTTATGGTGGAGCTTTTATTGGTTTTCATTATTTGTCGTAGAAAGTTGGTGTTTTGGCATCAAAATAATCTAGGAAGTTATACTCGTAAAATTTGACATAGAAGAACAATAAAATGTGTACACCGAGGAACTTTGATGGTCCGAAGTTGCTCAACTCTATCTATTGAGGAGCTTTTAAAGGTTTTTTTCCATTTTTCATAGAAAGTTGGCGTTTTGGCATCGAAATAATCTAGGAAGCTTATACTCGTAAAATTTGACATAGAAGAACAATAAAAAGTGTACACCGAGCAACTTTCATGGTCCGAAGTTGTCAACTCTATCTATGAAGGAGCTTTTAACGGTTTTTGTCCATATGTCATAGAAATGTGGTGTTTTGGCATCAAAGTAATCTAGGATGCTTATACACGTAAAATTTGACATAGGAGAATAATAAAAAGTGTACACCGAGCAACTTTGATGGTCCGAAGTTGCTCAACTCTATCTGTGAAGGAACTTTTAATAGTTTTTGACTATTTTTCATAGAAAGTTGGTGTTCGGCATCGAAATAATCTAGGAATATTATACTCGTAAATTTGACATGGAAGAACAATAAAAAGTGTACACCGAGCAACTTTCATGGTCCGAAGTTTTCAACTCTATCCATGGTGGAGCGTTTAGCGGTTCTTGTCCATTTGTCACAGAATGGTGTTTTTTTTGCATCAAAATAATCTAGAAGCTTATACTCGTAAAATTTGACATAGAAGAACAATAAAAAGTGTACACCGAGCAACTTTGATGGTCCGAAGTTGCTCAACTCTATCTATGGAGGTGCTTTTAACGGTTTTTGTCCATTTGGCATAGATATGTGCTGTTTTGGCAACGAAATAATCTACGAAGCTTATACTCGTAAAATTTGACATAGAAGAACAATAAAAAGTGTACACAGAGCAACTTTCATGGTCCGAATTTGCTCAACTCTATCTATGGAGGAGCTTTTAACGGTTTTTGTCCATTTGTCGTACAAAGGTGATTTTTTGGCATCGAAATAATCTCGAAAGCTTAAACTCGAAAAATTTGACATAGAAGAACAATAAAAAGTGTACACCGAGCAACTTTGATGGTCCGAAGTTGCTCAACTCTATCTATGAAGGAGCTTTTAACGGTTTTTTCCATTTGGCATAGATATGTGGTGTTTTGGCATCGAAATAATCTACGAAGCTTATACTCGTAAAATTTGACATTGAAGAACAATAAAAAGTTCACACCGAGCAACTTTCATGGTCTGAAGTTGCTCAACTCTATCTATGGAGGAGCTTTTAACTTTTATTGTCCATTTGTCATAGAATGGTGGTGTTTTGGCATCGAAATAATCTAGGAAGCTTATATTCGAAAAATGTGACATAGAAGAACAATAAAAACTGTATGTCGTGCAACTTTGACGGTTCGAAATTGCTCAACTCTCTCGATTGAGTTGTTTTTAATAGTTTTGCCGAATTTAGACCGATATTGTTCTCTTGACAACAAAACAATTTACGAAGCGAATACTAGTAATTTTCGACATAAAGAAACAATAAAAAGTGCATACCGAGCAACTTTCGTGGTTCAGAATTGTTCAACTCTATCTATGGAGGAGCTTTTAACGGTTTTAATCAATTTGGCATAGAAATGTAGTGTTTTGGCATGGAAATAATATAGAAAGCTTATACTCGTAAAACATAACATAGAAGAACAATAAAAAGTGTACACCGAGCAACTTTCGTGGTCCGAAGTTGCTCAACTCTATCTATGGAGGAGCTTTTAACGGTTTTTGTCCATTTGTCATAGAAAGGTGGTGTTTTGGCATCGAAATAATCTAGGAAGCTTATACTCGAAAAATTTGACATAGAAGAACAATAAAAAGTGTATATCGTGCAACTTTGATATTTCGAAATTGCTCAACTCTCTTGATGGAGTTGTTTTTAATAGTTTTGCCGAATTTAGACCGATATTGTTCTCTTGACAACAAAACAATTTACGAAGCGAATACTAGTAATTTTGGACATAAAGAAACAATAGAAAGTGCATACCGAGCAACTCTCGTTGTTCGGAATTGCACAACTCTCCTTATGGAGGAGCTTTTATTGGTTTTCATTATTTGTCGTAGAAAGTTGGTTTTTTGGCATCGAAATAATCTAGGAAGTTATACTCGTAAAATTTGACATAGAAGAAAAATAAAAAGTGTATATCGTGCAACTTTGATAGTTCGAAATTGCTCAACTCTCTTGAAGGAGTTGTTTTTAAAAGTTTTGCCGAATTTAGACCGATATTGTTCTCTTGACAACAAAACAATTTACGAACCGAATACTAGTAGTTTTGGACATTAAGAAAGAATAAAAAGTGCATACCGAGCAACTTTCGTGGTTCGGAATTGCTCAACTCTATCTATGGAGGAGCTTTTAACGGTTTTTATCCATTTATCATAGAAAGTTGGTGTTTCGGCATCGAAATAATCTAGGAAGCTTATACTCATAAAATTTCACATAGAAGAACAATAAAATGTGTACACCGAGCAACTTTCATGGTCCGAAGTTGCTCAACTCTATCTATGGAGGACCTTTTAACGGTTTTTGTCCATTTGTCATAGAAAGGTGGTGTTTTGGCATCGAAATAATCCAGGATGCTTATACTCGAAAAATTTGACATAGAAGAACAATAAAAAGTGTATATCGTGCAACTTTGATAGTTCGAAATTGCTCAACTCTCTTGATGGAGTTGTTTTTAATAGTTTTGCCGAATTTAGACCGATATTGTTCTCTTGACAACAAAACAATTTGCGAAACGAATACTAGTAATTTTGGACATAAAGAAACAATAAAAAGTGCATATCGAGCAACTTATGTGGTTCGGAATTGCTCAACTCTATCTATGGAGGAGCTTTTAACGGTTTTTATCCATTTGTCGTAGAAAGTTGGTGTTTCGGAATCGAAATAATCTAGGAAGCTTATACTCGTAAAATTTGACATAGAAGAACGATAAAAAGTGTACACCGAGCAACTTTCAAGGTACGAAGTTGCTCAACTCTATCTATGGAGGAGCTTTTAACGGTTTTTGTGCATTTTTCATAGAAAGGTGGTGTTTTGGCATCGAAATAATCTAGGAAGCTTATACTCGTAAATTTTGACATAGAAGAACAATAAAAAGTGTACACCGAGCAACTTTCATGGTCCGCAGTTGCTCAACTCTATCTATGGAGGAGCTTTTAACGGTTTTTGTCCATTTGCCATACAAATGTCGTGATTTGGCATCGAAATAATATAGGAAGCTTATAATCGTAAAATTTGACATAGAACAACAATAAAAAGTGTACACCGAGCAACTTTGATGGTCCGAAGTTGCACAACTCTATCTATGAAAGAGATTTTAACGGTTTTTGTCTATTTTTCATAGAAAGGTGGTGTTTTGGCATCGAAATAATCTAGGAAGCTTATACTCGAAATATTTGACATAGAAGAACAATAAAAAGTGTACACCGTGCAACTTTCAAGGTCCGAAATTGCTCAACTCTATCTATGGGAGAGCTTTAACCGGTTTTTGTCCATTTTTCATAGAAAGGTGGTGTTTTGGCATGGAAATAATCTAGGAAGCTTATACTCGTAAAATTTGACAAAGAAGAACAATAAAAAGCGTACACCGAGCAACTTTCATGGTCCGAAGTTGCTCAACTCTGTCTATGGAGGAGCTTTTAACGGTTTTTGTCCATTTGGCATATAAATGTGCTGTTTTGGAGTCGAAATAATCTAGGAAGCTTATACTCGTAAAATTTGACAAAGAAGAACAATAAAAAATGTACACCGAGCAACTTTCATTGTCCGAATTTGCTCAACTCTATCTACGGAGGAGCTTTTAACGGTTTTTGTCCATTTGGCATAGAAATGTGGTGTTTTGGCATGAAAATAATCTAGAAAGCTTATACTCATAAAATTTAACATAGAAGAACAATAAAAAGTGTACACCGAGCAACTTTCATGGTCCGAAGTTGCTCAACTCTATCTATGGAGGAGCTTTTAACGGTTTTTGTCCATTTGTCATAGAAAGGTGGTGTTTTGGCATCGAAATAATCTAGGAAGCTTATACTCGAAAAATTTGACATAGAAGAACAATAAAAGGTGTATATCGTGCAACTTTGATAGTTCGAAATTGCTCAACTCTCTTGATGTAGTTGTTTTTAATAGTTTTGCCGAATTTAGACTGACATTGTTCTCTTGACAACAAAACAATTTGCGAAGCGAATACTAGTAATTTTGGACATAAAGAAACAATAAAAAGTGCATACCGAGCAACTTTCGTGGTTCAGAATTGCTCAACTCTCTTTTATGGAGGAGCTTTTATTGGTTTTCATTATTTTTCGTAGAAAGTTGGTGTTTTGGCATCGAAATAATCTAGGAAGTTATACTCGTAAAATTTGACATAGAAGAACAATAAAATGTGTACACCGAGCAACTTTGATGGTCCGAAGTTGCTCAACTCTATCTATGGAGGAGTCTTTAACGGTTTTTGTCCATTTGTCATAGAAAGGTGGTGTTTTGGCATCGAAATAATCTAGGAAGCTTATACTCGAAAAATTTGACATAGAAGAAAAATAAAAACTGTAAATCGTGCAACTTTGATAGTTTAAAATTGCTCAACTATCTCGATGGAGTTGTTTTTAATAGTTTTGCCGAATTTAGACCGATATTGTTCTCTTGACAACAAAACAATTTACGAAGCGAACACTAGTAATTTTAGACATAAAGAAACAATAGAAAGTGCATACCGAGCAACTTTCGTGGTTCAGAATTGCTCAACTCTCCTTATTGAGGAGCTTTTATTTGTTTTCATTATTTGTCGTACAAAGTTGGTTTTTTGGCATCGAAATAATCTAGGAAGCTTATACTCGTAAAATTTGACATAGAAGAACAATAAAAGTGTATATCGTGCAACTTTGATAGTTCGATATTGCTCAACTCTCTCGATGGAGTTGTTTTTAATAGTTTTGCCGAATTTAGACCGATATTGTTCTCTTAACAACAAAACAATTTGGGAAGCGAACACTAGTAATTTTGGACATAAAGAACAATAAAAAGTGTACACCGAGGAACTTTCAAGGTCCGAAGTTGGTCAACTCTATCTATGAGAGAGCTTTCAACGGTTTTTGTCCATTTGTCATAGAAAGGTGGTGTTTTGGCAAGGAAATAATCTAGGAAGCTTATACTCGTAAAATTTGACAAAGAAGAACAATAAAAAGCGTACACCGAGCAACTTTCATGGTCCGAAGTTGCCCAACATTATCTATGGGGGAGCTTTTAACGGTTTTTGTGCATTTGTCATAGAAAGATGGTGTTTTGGCATCGAAATAATCTAGGAAGCTTATACTCGTAAATTTTGACATAGAAGAACAATAAAAAGTGTACACCGAGCAACTTTCATGGTCCGAAGTTACTCAACTCTATCTATGGAGGAGCTTTTAACGGTTTTTGTCCATTTTTCATAGAAAGTTGGTGTTTTGGCATCGAAATAATCTAGGAAGCTTAAACTCGTAAAATTTGACATAGAAGGACAATAAAAAGTGTACACCGAGCAACTTTCATGCTCCGAAGTTGCTCAAATCTATCTATAGAGGAGCTTTTAACGGTTTTTGTCCATTTGTCATAGAAAGGTGGTGTTTTGGCATCGAAATAATCTAAGAAGCTTATACTCGAAAAATTTGACATAGAAGAACAATAAAAAGTTTATATCGTGCAACTTTGATAGTTCGAAATTGCTCAACACTCTCGATGGAGTTGTTTTTAATAGTTTTGCCGAATTTAGACCGATATTGTTCTCTTCACAACAAAACAATTTACGAACCGAATACTAGTAATTTTGGACATAAAGAAACAATAAAAAGTGCATACCGAGCAACTTTCGTGGTTCGGAATTGCTGAACTCGCCTTATGGAGGAGCTTTTATTGGTTTTCATTATTTGTCGTAGAAAGTTGGTGTTTTGGCATCGAAATAATCTAGGAAGTTATACTCGTAATATTTGACATAGAAGAACAATAAAATGTGTACACCCAGCAACTTTGATGGACCGAAGTTGCTCAACTCTATCTATGAAGGATATTTTAACGGTTTCTGTCCATTTGGCATAGCTACGTGGTGTTTTGGCATTGAAATAATCTAGGAGGCTTATACTCAAAAAATTTGACATAGAAGAACCATAAAAAGTGTACACCGAGCAACTTTCAAGGTCCGAAGTTGCTTAACTCTATCTATGGGAGAGCTTTCAACGGTTTTTGTCCATTTGTAATAGAAAGGTGGTGCTTTGGCATGGAAATAATCTAGGAAGCTTATACTCGAAAAATTTGACAAAGAAGAACAATAAAAAGCGTACACCGAGCAACTTTCATGGTCCGAAGTTGCTCAACATTATCTATGGAGGAGCTTTTAACGGTTTTTGTGCATTTGTCATAGAAAGGTGGTGTTTTAGCATCGAAATAATCTGGGAAGCTTATACTCGTAAATTTTGACATAGAAGAACAATAAAAAGTGTACACCGAGCAACTTTCATGGTCCGAAGTTACTCAACTATATCTATGGAGGAGCTTTTAACGGTTTTTGTCCATTTTTCATAGAAAGTTGGTGTTTTGGCATCGAAATAATCTAGGAAGCTTATACTCGTAAAATTTGACATAGAAGGACAATAAAAAGTGTACATCGAGCAACTTGCATGGTCCGAAGTTGTCAACTCTATCTATGAAGGAGCTTTCAGCGGTTTTTGTCCATATGTCATAGAAATGTGGTGTTTTGGCATCGATGTAATCTAGGATGCTTGTACACGTAAAATTTGACATAGAAGAAAAATAAAATGTGCACACCGAGCAACTTTCATGGTCCGAAGTTGCTCAACTCTATCTATGGAGGAGCTTTTAACTGTTATTGTCCATTTGTCATAAAAAGGTGTTGTTTTGGCATCGAAATAATCTAGGAAGCTTATACTCGTAAAATTTGACATAGAAGAACGATAAAAAGTGTACACCGAGCAACTTTTAAGGTCCGAAGTTGCTCAACTCTATCTATGGAGGAGCTTTTAACGGTTTTTGTGCATTTGTCATAGAAATGTGGTGTTTTGGCATCCAAATAATCTAGGAAGCTTATACTCGTAAATTTTGACATAGAAGAACAATAAAAGGTGTACACCGAGCAACTTTCATGGTCCGAAGTTGCTCAACACTATCTATGGAGGAGCTTTTAACGGTTTTTGTCCATTTGGCATAGAAATGTGGTGATTTGGCATCGAAATAATATAGGAAGCTTATAATCGTAAAATTTGACATAGAACAACAATAAAAAGTGTACACCGAGCAACTTTGATGGTCCAAAGTTGCTCAACTCTATCTAAGAAGGAGATTTTAACGGTTTTTTTCCATTTGGCATAGATACGTGGTGTTTTGGCATTGAACTAATCGAGTAGGCTTATACTCATAAAATTTGACATAGGAGAACCATAAAAAATGTACACCGAGCAACTTTCAAGGTCCGAATTGCTCAACTCTATCTATGAGGGAGCTTTCAACGGTTTTTGTCCATTTGTCATAGAAATGTGGTGTTTTGCCATGGAAATAATCTAGGAAGCTTATACTCGTAAAATTTGACAAAGAAGAACAATAAAAAGCGTACACCGAGCAACTTTCATGGTCTGAAGTTGCTCAACTCTGTCTATGGAGGAGCTTTTAACGGTTTTTGTCTATATGTCATAGAAAGGTGGTGTTTTGGCATCAAAATAATCTAGGAGGCTTATACTCGAAAAATTTGACATAGAAGAACAATAAAAAGTGTATATCGTGCAACTTTGACGATTCGAAATTGCTCAACTCTCTCGATGGAGTTGTTTTTAATAGTTTTGCCGAATTTAGACGGATATTGTTCTCTTGACAACAAAACAATTTACGAAGCGAATGCTAGTAATTTTGGACATAAAGAAACAATAGAAAGTGCATACCGGGCAACTTTTGTGGTTCGGAATTGCTCAACTCTATCTATGGAGGAGCTTTTAACGGTTTTTATCCATTTGTCATAGAAAGTTGGTGTTTCGGCATCGAAATAATCTATGAAGCTTATACTCGTAAAATTTGACATAGAAGAACGATAAAAAGTGTACACCGAGAAACTTTCAAGGTTTGAAGTTGCTCAACTCTATCAATGGAGGAGCTTTTAACGGTTTTTGTGCATTTGTCATAGAAAGGTGGTGTTTTGGCATCCAAATAATCTAGGAAGCTTATACTCGTAAATTTTGACATAGAAGAACAATAAAAAGTGTATATGGTGCAACTTTGATAGTTCGAAATTGCTCAAGACTCTCGATGGAGTTGTTTTTAATAGTTTTGCCGAATTTAGACCGATATTGTTCTCTTCACAACAAAACAATTTACGAACCGAATACTAGTAATTTTGGACATAAAGAAACAATAAAAAGTGCATACCGAGCAACTTTCGTGGTTCGGAATTGCTGAACTCGCCTTATGGAGGAGCTTTTATTGGTTTTCATTATTTGTCGTAGAAAGTTGGTGTTTTGGCATCGAAATAATCTAGGAAGTTATAATCGTAAAATTTGACATAGAACAACAATAAAATGTGTACACCCAGCAACTTTGATGGACCGAAGTTGCTCAACTCTATCTATGAAGGATATTTTAACGGTTTCTGTCCATTTGGCATAGATACGTGGTGTTTTGGCATTGAAATAATCTAGGAGGCTTATACTCAAAAAATTTGACATAGGAGAACCATAAAAAGTGTACACCGAGCAACTTTCAAGGTCCGAAGTTGCTTAACTCTATCTATGGGGGAGCTTTCAACGGTTTTTGTCCATTTGTCATAGAAAGGTGGTGTTTTGGCATGGAAATAATCTAGGAAGCTTATACTCGTAAAATTTGACATAGAAGGACAATAAAAAGTGTACATCGAGCAACTTTCATGGTCCGAAGTTGACAACTCTATCTATGAAGGAGCTTTCAACGGTTTTTGTCCATATGTCATAGAAATGTGGTGTTTTGGCATCGATGTAATCTAGGATGCTTGTACACGTAAAATTTGACATAGAAGAAAAATAAAATGTGCACACCGAGCAACTTTCATGGTCCGAAGTTGCTCAACTCTATCTATGGAGGAGCTTTTAACTGTTATTGTCCATTTGTCATAGAAAGGTGGTGTTTCGGCATCGAAATAATCTAGGAAGCTTATACTCGTAAAATTTGACATAGAAGAACGATAAAAAGTGTACACCGAGCAACTTTCAAGGTCCGAAGTTGCTCAACTCTATCTATGGAGGAGCTTTTAACGGTTTTTGTGCATTTGTCATAGAAATGTGGTGTTTTGGCATCCAAATAATCTAGGAAGCTTATACTCGTAAATTTTGACATAGAAGAACAATAAAAAGTGTATATCGTGCAACTTTGATAGTTCGAAATTGCTCAAGACTCTCGATGGAGTTGTTTTTAATAGTTTTGCCGAATTTAGACCGATATTGTTCTCTTCACAACAAAACAATTTACGAACCGAATACTAGTAATTTTGGACATAAAGAAACAATAAAAAGTGCATACCGAGCAACTTTCGTGGTTCGGAATTGCTGAACTCGCCTTATGGAGGAGCTTTTATTGGTTTTCATTATTTGTCGTAGAAAGTTGGTGTTTTGGCATCGAAATAATCTAGGAAGTTATACTCGTAAAATTTGACATAGAAGAACAATAAAATGTGTACACCCAGCAACTTTGATGGACCGAAGTTGCTCAACTCTATCTATGAAGGATATTTTAACGGTTTCTGTCCATTTGGCATAGATACGTGGTGTTTTGGCATTGAAATAATCTGGGAGGCTTATACTCAAAAAATTTGACATAGAAGAACCATAAAAAGTGTACACCGAGCAACTTTCAAGGTCCGAAGTTGCTTAACTCTATCTATGGGAGAGCTTTCAACGGTTTTTGTCCATTTGTCATAGAAAGGTGGTGTTTTGGCATGGAAATAATCTAGGAAGCTTATACTCGAAAAATTTGACAAAGAAGAACAATAAAAAGCGTACACCGAGCAACTTTCATGGTCCGAAGTTGCTCAACATTATCTATGGAGGAGCTTTTAACGGTTTTTGTGCATTTGTCATAGAAAGGTGGTGTTTTGGCATCGAAATAATCTAGGAAGCTTATACTCATAAATTTTAACATAGAAGAACAATAAAAAGTGTACACCGAGCAACTTTCATGGTCCGAAGTTACTCAACTATATCTATGGAGGAGCTTTTAACGGTTTTTGTCCATTTTTCATAGAAAGTTGGTGTTTTGGCATCGAAATAATCTAGGAAGCTTATACTCGTAAAATTTGACATAGAAGGACAATAAAAAGTGTACACCGAGCAACTTTCATGGTCCGAAGTTGTCAACTCTATCTATGAAGGAGCTTTCAACGGTTTTTGTCCATATGTCATAGAAATGTGGTGTTTTGGCATCGATGTAATCTAGGATGCTTGTACACGTAAAATTTGACATAGAAGAAAAATAAAATGTGCACACCGAGCAACTTTCATGGTCCGAAGTTGCTCAACTCTATCTATGGAGGAGCTTTAAACTGTTATTGTCAATTTTTCATAGAAAGGTGGTGTTTTGGCATTGAAATAATCTAGGAAGCTTATACTTGAAAAATTTGAAATAGAAGAACAATGAAAAGTGTATATCGTGCAACTTTGACGGTTCAAATTGCTCAACCCTCTCGATGGAGTTATTTTTAATAGTTTTGCCGAATTTAGACCGATATTGTTCTCTTGACAACAAAACAATTTGCGAAGCGAATACTAGTAATTTTGGACATAAAGAAATAATAAAAAGTGCATACCGAGCAACTTTTGTGGTTCGGAATTGCTCAACTCTATCTATGGAGAAGCATTTAACCGTTTTGATCCATTTGTCATAGAAAGTTGGTGTTTCGGCATCGAAATAATCTAGGAAGCTTATACTCGTAAAATTTGACATAGAAGAACGATAAAAAGTGTACACCGAGCAACTTTTAAGGTCCGAAGTTGCTCAACTCTATCTATGGAGGAGCTTTTAACGGTTTTTGTGCATTTGTCATAGAAATGTGGTGTTTTGGCATCCAAATAATCTAGGAAGCTTATACTCGTAAATTTTGACATAGAAGAACAATAAAAGGTGTACACCGAGCAACTTTCATGGTCCGAAGTTGCTCAACACTATCTATGGAGGAGCTTTTAACGGTTTTTGTCCATTTGGCATAGAAATGTGCTGATTTGGCATCGAAATAATATAGGAAGCTTATAATCGTAAAATTTGACATAGAACAACAATAAAAAGTGTACACCGAGCAACTTTGATGGTCCAAAGTTGCTCAACTCTATCTAAGAAGGAGATTTTAACGGTTTTTTTCCATTTGGCATAGATACGTGGTGTATTGGCATTGAACTAATCGAGTAGGCTTATACTCATAAAATTTGACATAGGAGAACCATAAAAAGTGTACACCGAGCAACTTTCAAGGTCCGAATTGCTCAACTCTATCTATGAGGGAGCTTTCAACGGTTTTTGTCCATTTGTCATAGAAATGTGGTGTTTTGCCATGGAAATAATCTAGGAAGCTTATACTCGTAAAATTTGACAAAGAAGAACAATAAAAAGCGTACACCGAGCAACTTTCATGGTCTGAAGTTGCTCAACTCTGTCTATGGAGGAGCTTTTAACGGTTTTTGTCCATATGTCATAGAAAGGTGGTGTTTTGGCATCGAAATAATCTAGGAGGCTTATACTCGAAAAATTTGACATAGAAGAACAATAAAAAGTGTATATCGTGCAACTTTGACGATTCGAAATTGCTCAACTCTCTCGATGGAGTTGTTTTTAATAGTTTTGCCGAATTTAGACGGATATTGTTCTCTTGACAACAAAACAATTTACGAAGCGAATGCTAGTAATTTTGGACATAAAGAAACAATAGAAAGTGCATACCGAGCAACTTTCGTGGTTCGGAATTGCTCAAATCTCCTTATGGAGGAGCTTTTATTTGTTTTCATTATTTTTCGTAGAAAGTTGGTTTTTTGGCATCGAAATAATCTAGTAAGTTATACTCGTAAAATTTGACATAGAAGAACAATAAAAAGTGTATATCGTGCAACTTTGATAATTCGAAATTGCTCAACTCTCTCGATGGAGTTGTTTTTAATAGTTTTGCCAAATTTAGACCGATATTGTTCTCTTGACAACAAAACAATTTGCGAAACGAATACTAGTAATTTTGGACAAAAAGAAACAATAAAAAGTGCATACCGGGAAACTTTTGTGGTTCGGAATTGCTCAACTCTATCTATGGAGGAGCTTTTAACGGTTTTTATCCATTTGTCATAGAAAGTTGGTGTTTCGGCATCGAAATAATCTATGAAGCTTATACTCGTAAAATTTGACATAGAAGAACGATAAAAAGTGTACACCGAGAAACTTTCAAGGTTTGAAGTTGCTCAACTCTATCTATGGAGGAGCTTTTAACGGTTTTTGTGCATTTGTCATAGAAAGGTGGTGTTTTGGCATCCAAATAATCTAGGAAGCTTATACTCGTAAATTTTGACCTAGAAGAACAATAAAAAGTGTATATCGTGCAACTTTGATAGTTTAAAATTGCTCAACTCTCTCGATGGAGTTGTTTTTAATAGTTTTGCCGAATTTAGACCGATGTTGTTCTCTTGACAACAAAACAATTTACGAAGCGAATACTAGTAATTTTGGACATAAAGAAACAACGGAAAGTGCATACCGAGCAACTTTCGTGGTTCAGAATTGCTCAACTCTCCTTATTGAGGAGCTTTTATTTGTTTTCATTATTTGTCGTAGAAAGTTGGTTTTTTGGCATCGAAATAATCTAGGAAGTTATACTCGTAAAATTTGACATAGAAGAACAATAAAAAGTGTATATCGTGCAATTTTGATAGTTCAAAATTGCTCAACTCTCTCGATGGAGTTGTTTTTAATAGTTTTGCCGAATTTAGACCGATATTGTTCTCTTGACAACAAAACAATTTACGAAGCGAATACTAGTAATTTTGGACATAAAGAACAATAAAAAGTGTACACCGAGGAACTTTCAAGGTCCGAAGTTGCTCGACTCTATCTATGAGAGAGCTTTCAACGGTTTTTGTCCATTTGGCATAAAAATGTGGTGTTTTGGAATCGAAATAATCTAGGAAGCTTATACTCGTAAAATTTGACAAAGAAGAACAATAAAAAATGTACACCGAGCAACTTTCATTCTCCGAAGTTGCTCAACTCTATCTACGGAGGAGCTTTTAACGGTTTTTGTCCATTTGGCATAGAAATGTGGTGTTTTGGCATGGAAATAATCTAGAAAGCTTATACTCGTAAAATTTAACATAGAAGAACAATAAAAAGTGTACACCGAGCAACTTTTACGCTCCGAAGTTGCTCAAATCTATCTATAGAGGAGCTTTTAACGGTTTTTGTCCATTTGTCATAGAAAGTTGGTGTTTTGGCATCGAAATAATCTAGGAAGCTTATACTCGAAAAATTTGACATAGAAGAACAATAAAAAGTGTATATCGTGCAACTTTGATAGTTCGAAATTGCTCAACTCTCTCGATGGAGTTGTTTTTAATAGTTTTGCCGAATTTAGACCGATATTGTTCTCTTCACAACAAAACAATTTACGAACCGAATACTAGTAATTTTGGACATAAAGAAACAATAAAAGTGCATACCGAGCAACTTTCGTGGTTCGAAATTGCTCAACTCGCCTTATGGAGGAGCTTTTTTTGGTTTTCATTATTTGTCGTAGAAAGTTGGTGTTTTGGCATCGAAATAATCTAGGAAGTTATACTCGTAAAATTTGACATAGAAGAACAATAAAATGTGTACACCCAGCAACTTTGATGGTCCAAAGTTGCTCAACTCTATCTAAGAAGGAGATTTTAACAGTTTTTTCCCATTTGGCATAGATACGTGGTGTTTTGGCATTGAAATAATCTAGGAGGCTTATACTCATAAAATTTGACATAGAAGAACCATAAAAAGTGTACACCGAGCAACTTTCAAGGTCCGAAGTTGCTTAACTCTATCTATGGGAGAGCTTTCAACGGTTTTTGTCCATTTGTCATAGAAAGGTGGTGTTTTGGCATGGAAATAATCTAGGAAGCTTATACTCGTAAAATTTGACAAAGAAAAACAATAAAAAGCGTACACCGAGCAACTTTCATGGTCCGAAGTTGCTCAACATTATCTATGGAGGAGCTTTTAACGGTTTTTGTGCATTTGTCATAGAAAGGTGGTGTTTTGGCATCGAAATAATCTAGGAAGCTTATACTCGTAAATTTTGACATAGAAGAACAATAAAAAGTGTACACCGAGCAACTTTCATGGTCCGAAGTTACTCAACTCTATCTATGGAGGAGCTTTTAACGGTTTTTGTCCATTTTTCAAAGAAAGTTGGAGTTTTGGCATCGAAATAATCTAGGAAGCTTATACTCGTAAAATTTGACATAGAAGGACAATAAAAAGTGTACACCGAGCAACTTTCATGGTCCGAAGTTGCTCAACTCTATCTATGGAGGAGCTTTTAACTGTTATTGTCCATTTGTCATAGAAAGGGGGTGTTTTGGCATCGAAATAATCTAGGAAGCTTATACTCGAAAAATTTGACATAGAAGAACAATAAAAAGTGTATATCGTGCAACTTTGACGGTTCAAATTGCTCAACTCTCTCGATGGAGTTGTTTTTAATAGTTTTGCCGAATTTAGACCGATATTGTTCTCTTGACAACAAAACAATTTGCGAAGCGAATACTAGTAATTTTGGACATAAAGAAATAATAAAAAGTGCATACCGAGCAACTTTTGTGGTTCGGAATTGCTCAACTCTATCTATGGAGGAGCTTTTAACGGTTTTTATCCATTTGTCATAGAAAGTTGGTGTTTCGGCATCGAAATAATCAAGGAAGCTTATACTCGTAAAATTTGACATAGAAGAACGATAAAAAGTGTACACCGAGCAACTTTTAAGGTCCGAAGTTGCTCAACTCTATCTATGGAGGAGCTTTTAACGGTTTTTGTGCATTTGTCATAGAAATGTGGTGTTTTGGCATCCAAATAATCTAGGAAGCTTATACTCGTAAATTTTGACATAGAAGAACAAAAAAAAAGTGTACACCGAGCAACTTTCATGGTCCGAAGTTGCTCAACACTATCTATGGAGGAGCTTTTAACGGTTTTTGTCCATTTGGCATAGAAATGTGGTGATTTGGCATCGAAATAATATAGGAAGCTTATAATCGTAAAATTTGACATAGAACAACAATAAAAAGTGTACACCGAGCAACTTTGATGGTCCAAAGTTGCTCAACTCTATCTAAGAATGAGATTTTAACGGTTTTTTTCCATTTGGTATAGATACGTGGTGTTTTGGCATTGAACTAATCTAGGAGGCTTATACTCATAAAATTTGACATAGGAGAACCATAAAAAGTGTACACCGAGCAACTTTCAAGGTCCGAATTGCTCAACTCTATCTATGAGGGAGCTTTCAAGGGTTTTTGTCCATTTGTCATAGAAAGGTGGTGTTTTGGCATGGAAATAATCTAGGAAGCTTATACTCGTAAAATTTGACAAAGAAGAACAATAAAAAGCGTACACCGAGCAACTTTCATGGTCTGAAGTTGCTCAACTCTGTCTATGGAGGAGCTTTTAACGGTTTTTGTCCATATGTCATAGAAAGGTGGTGTTTTGGCATCGAAATAATCTAGGAGGCTTATACTCGAAAAATTTGACATAGAAGAACAATAAAAAGTATATATCGTTCAACTTTGACGATTCGAAATTGCTCAACTCTCTCGATGGAGTTGTTTTTAATAGTTTTGCCGAATTTAGACCGATATTGTTCTCTTGACAACAAAACAATTTACGAAGCGAATACTAGTAATTTTGGACATAAAGAAACAATAGAAAGTGCATACCGAGCAACTTTCGTGGTTCGGAATTGCTCAACTCTCCTTATGGAGGAGCTTTTATTTGTTTTCATTATTTGTCGTAGAAAGTTGGTTTTTTGGCATCGAAATAATCTAGGAAGTTATACTCGTAAAATTTGACATAGAAGAACAATAAAAAGTGTATATCGTGCAACTTTGATAATTCGAAATTGCTCAACTCTCTCGATGGAGTTGCTTTTAATAGTTTTGCCAAATTTAGACCGATATTGTTCTCTTGACAACAAAACAATTTGCGAAGCGAATACTAGTAATTTTAGACATAAAGAAACAATAAAAAGTGCATACCGGGCAACTTTTGTGGTTCGGAATTGCTCAACTCTATCTATGGAGGAGCTTTTAACGGTTTTTATCCATTTGTCATAGAAAGTTGGTGTTTCGGCATCGAAATAATCTATGAAGCTTATACTCGTAAAATTTGACATAGAAGAACGATAAAAAGTGTACACCGAGCAACTTTCAAGGTTTGAAGTTGCTCAACTCTATCTATGGAGGAGCTTTTAACGGTTTTTGTGCATTTGTCATAGAAAGGTGGTGTTTTGGCATCCAAATAATCTAGGAAGCTTATACTCGTAAATTTTGACTTAGAAGAACAATAAAAAGTTTACACCGAGCAACTTTCATAGTCCGAAGTTGCTCAACTCTATTTATGGAGGAGCTTTTAACGGTTTTTGTGCATTTGTCATAGAAAGGTGGTGTTTTGGCATCCAAATAATCTAGGAAGCTTATACTCGTAAATTTTGACTTAGAAGAACAATAAAAAGTTTACACCGAGCAACTTTCATAGTCCGAAGTTGCTCAACTCTATTTATGGAGGAGCTTTTAACGGTTTTTGTCCACTTGGCATACGAATGTGATGATTTGGAATCGAAATAATATAGGAAGCTTATAATCGTAAAATTTGCATAGAACAACAATAAAAAGTGTACACCGACCAACTTTGATGGTCCGAGGTTGCTCAACTCTATCTATGAAGGAGATTTTAACGGTTTTTGTCCATTTGGCATAGATACGTGGTGTTTTGGCATTGAAATAATCTAGGAAGCTTATACTCATAAAATATGACATAGAAGAACCATAAAAAGTGTACACCGAGCAACTTTCAAGGTCCGAAGTTGCTCAACACTATCTATGGGAGAACTTTCAACGGTTTTTGTCCATTTGTCATACAAAGGTGGTGTTTTGGCATGGAAATAATCTAGGAAGCTTATACTCGTAAAATTTGACAATGAAGAACAATAAAAAGCGTACACCGAGCAACTATCATGGTCCGAAGTTGCTCAACTCTGTCTATGGAGGAGCTTTTAACGGTTTTAGTCCATTTGGCACAGAAATGTGGTGTTTTGGCATTGAAATAATCTAGGAAGTTTATACTCGTAAAATTTGACATAATAGAACCATAAAAAGTGTACACCGAGCAACTTTCAAGGTCCGCAGTTGCTCAACTCTGTCTATGGAGGAGCTTTTAACGGTTTTTGTCCATTGGGCATAGAAATGTGGTGTTTTGGAATCGAAATATTCTAGGAAGCTTATACTCGTAAAATTTGACAAAGAAGAACAATAAAAAATGTACACCGAGCAACTCTCATTATCCGAAGTTGCTCAACTCTGTCTATGAAGGAGCTTTTAACGGTATTGTCCATTTGGCATAGAAATGTGGTGTTTTGGAATCGAAATAATATAGGAAGCTTATAATCGTAAAATTTGACAAAGAAGAACAATAAAAAATGGACACCGAGCAACTTTCATTGTCCGAAGTTGCTCAACTCTATCTACGGAGGAGCTTTTAACGGTTTTTGTCCATTTAACATGGAAATGTGGTGTTTTGGAATGAAAATAATCTAGAAAGCTTGTACTCGTAAAATTTAACATAGAAGAAAAATAAAAAGTGTACACCGAGCAACTTTCATGGTCCGAAGTTGCTCAACTCTATCTATGGAGGAGCTTTTAACGGTTTTTGTCCATTTGTCATAGAAAGGTGGTGTTTTGTCATCGAAATAATCTAGGAGGCTTATACTCGAAAAATTTGACATAGAAGAACAATAAAAAGTATATATCGTTCAACTTTGACGATTCGAAATTGCTCAACTCTCTCGATGGAGTTGTTTTTAATAGTTTTGCCGAATTTAGACCGATATTGTTCTCTTGACAACAAAACAATTTACGAAGCGAATACTAGTAATTTTGGACATAAAGAAACAATAGAAAGTGCATACCGAGCAACTTTCGTGGTTCAGAATTGCTCAACTCTCCTTATGGAGGAGCTTTTATTTGTTTTCATTATTTGTCGTAGAAAGTTGGTTTTTTGGCATCGAAATAATCTAGGAAGTTATACTCGTAAAATTTGACATAGAAGAACAATAAAAAGTGTATATCGTGCAACTTTGATAATTCGAAATTGCTCAACTCTCTCGATGGAGTTGCTTTTAATAGTTTTGCCAAATTTAGACCGATATTGTTCTCTTGACAACAAAACAATTTGCGAAGCGAATACTAGTAATTTTGGACATAAAGAAACAATAAAAAGTGCATACCGGGCAACTTTTGTGGTTCGGAATTGCTCAACTCTATCTATGGAGGAGCTTTTAACGGTTTTTATCCATTTGGCATAGAAAGTTGGTGTTTCGGCATCGAAATAATCTATGAAGCTTATACTCATAAAATTTGACATAGAAGAACGATAAAAAGTGTACACCGAGCAACTTTCAAGGTTTGAAGTTGCTCAACTCTATCTATGGAGGAGCTTTTAACGGTTTTTGTGCATTTGTCATAGAAAGGTGGTGTTTTGGCATCCAAATAATCTAGGAAGCTTATACTCGTAAATTTTGACTTAGAAGAACAATAAAAAGTTTACACCGAGCAACTTTCAAGGTCCGAAGTTGCTCAACTCTATCTATGGGAGAACTTTCAACGGTTTTTGTCCATTTGTCATACAAAGGTGGTGTTTTGGCATGGAAATAATCTAGGAAGCTTATACTCGTAAAATTTGACAATGAAGAACAATTAAAAGCGTACACCGAGCAACTATCATGGTCCGAAGTTGCTCAACTCTGTCTATGGAGGAACTTTTAACGGTTTTAGTCCATTTGGCACAGAAATGTGGTGTTTTGGCATTGAAATAATCTAGGAAGCTTATACTCGTAAAATTTGACATAGAAGAACCATAAAAAGTGTACACCGAGCAACTTTCAAGGTCCGCAGTTGCTCAACTCTGTCTATGGAGGAGCTTTTAACGGTTTTTGTCCATTTGGCATACAAATGTGGTGTTTTGGAATCGAAATATTCTAGGAAGCTTATACTCGTAAAATTTAAAAAAGAAGAACAATAAAAAATGTACACCGAGCAACTCTCATTATCCGAAGTTGCTCAACTCTGTCTATGGAGGAGCTTTTAACGGTATTGTCCATTTGGCATAGAAATGTGGTGTTTTGGAATCGAAACAATATAGGAAGCTTATAATCGTAAAATTTGACAAAGAAGAACAATAAAAAATGGACACCGAGTAACTTTCATTGTCCGAAGTTGCTCAACTCTATCTACGGAGGAGCTTTTAGTTTTTGTCCATTTAACATAGAAATGTGGTGTTTTGGAATGAAAATAATCTAGAAAGCTTGTACTCGAAAAATTTAACATAGAAGAAAAATAAAAAGTGTACACCGAGCAACTTTCATGGTCCGAAGTTGCTCAACTCTATCTATGGAGGAGCTTTTAACGGTTTTTGTCCATTTGTCATAGAAAGGTGGTGTTTTGGCATGGAAATAATCTAGGAAGCTTATACTCGTAAAATTTGACAAAGAAGAACAATAAAAAGCATACACCGAGTAACTTTCATGGTCCGAAGTTGCTCAACTCTGTCTATGGAGGAGCTTTTAATGGTATTGTCCATTTGGCATAGAAATGTGGTGTTTTGGAATCGAAATAATCTAGGAAGATTATAATCGTAAAATTTGATAAAGAAGAACAATAAAAAATGTACACCGAGCAACTTTCATTGTCCGAAGTTGCTCAACTCTATCTACGGAGGAGCTTTTAACGGTTTTTGTCCATTTGGCATAGAAATGTGGTGTTCTGGCATAGAAATAATCTAGAAAGCTTATACTCGTAAAATTTAACATAGAAGAACAATAAAAAATATACACTGAGCAACTTTCATGGTCCAAAGTTGCTCAACTCTATCTATGGAGGAGCTTTTAATGGTTTTTGTCCATTTGTCATAGAAAGGTGGTGTTTTGGCATAGAAATAATCTAGGAAGCTTATACTCGAAAAATTTGACATAGAAGTACATTAAAAAGTGTATATCGTGCAACTTTGATAGTTCGAAATTGCTCAACTCTCTCGATGGAGTTGTTTTTAATAGTTTTGCCGAATTTAGACCGATATTGTTCTCTTGACAACAAAACAATTTACGAAGCGAATCCTAGTAATTGTGGACATAAAGAAACAATAAAAAGTGCATACCGAGCAACTTTCGTGGTTCGGAATTGCTCAACTCTCCTTATGGTGGAGCTTTTATTGGTTTTCATTATTTGTCGTAGAAAGTTGGTGTTTTGGCATCGAAATGATCTAGGAAGTTATACTCGTAAAATTTGACATAGAAGAACAATAAAATGTGTACACCGAGCAGCTTTGATTGTCCGAAGTTGCTCAACTCCATTTATGGAGGAGCTTTTAACGGTTTTTGTCCATTTGTCATAGAAAGGTGGTGTTTTGGCATCGAAATAATCTAGGAAGCTTATACTCGAAAAATTTGACATAGAAGAACAATAAAAAGTGTATATCTTGCAACTTTGATAGTTCGAAATTGCTCAACTCTCTCGATGGAGTTGTTTTTAATAGTTTTACTGAATTTAGACCGATATTGTTCTCTAGACAACAAAACAATTTACGAAGCGAATACTAGTAATTTTGGACATAAAGAAACAATAGAAAGTGTAGACCGAGCAACTTTGATGGTCCGAAGTTGCTCAACTCTCTCTATGGAGGAGCTTTTAACGGTTTTTGTCCATTTGTCATAGAAAGGTGGTGTTTTGGCATCGAAATAATTTAGGAAGCTTATACTCGAAAAATTTGACATAGAAGAACAATAAAAAGTGTATATCGTGCAACTTTGATAGTTCGAAATTGCTCAACTCTCTCGATGGAGTTGTTTTTAATAGTTTTGCCGAATTTAGACCGATATTGTTCTCTTGACAACAAAACAATTTGCGAAGCGAATACTAGTAATTTTGAACATAAAGAAAAAATAAAAAAGTGTATACCGAGCAACTTTTGTGGTCCGGAATTGCTCAACTCTATCTATGGAGGAGCTTTTAACGGTTTTTATCCATTTGTCATAGAAAGTTGGTGTTTCGGCATTGAAATAATCTAGGAAGCTTATACTCGTAAAATTTGACATAGAAGAACGATAAAAAGCGTACACCGAGGAACTTTCAAGGTCCGAGGTTGCTCAACTCTGTCTATGGAGGAGCTTTTAACGGTTTTTGTCCATTTGGTATAGAAATGTGGTGTTTTGGAATCGAAATAATCTAGGAAGCTTATACTCGTAAAATTTGAAAAAGAAGAACGATAAAAATCGTACACCGAGCAACTTTCATGGTCCGAAGTTGCTCAACTCTGTCTATGGAGGAGCTTTTAACGGTTTTTGTCCATTTGGCATAGAAATGTGGTGTTTTGGAATCGAAATAATCTAGGAAGCTTATACTCGTAAAATTTGACAAAGAAGAACAATAAAAAATGTACACCGAGCAACTTTCATTGTCCGAAGTTGCTCAACTCTATCTACGGAGGAGCTTTTAACGGTTTTTGTCCATTTGGCATAGAAATGTGGTGTTTTGTTATGCAAATAATCTAGAAAGCTTATACTCGTAAAATTTAACATAGAAGAACAATAAAAATTGTACACTGAGCAACTTTCATGGTCCGAAGTTGCTCAACTCTATCTATAGAGGAGCTTTTAACGGTTTTTGTCTATTTGTCATAGAAAGGTGGTGTTTTGGCATCGAAATAATCTAGGAAGCTTATACTCGAAAAATTTGACATAGAAGAACAATAAAAAGTGTACACCGAGCAACTTTCAAGGTCCGCAATTGCTCAACTCTATCTAAGGGAGTGCTTTCAACGGTTTTTGTCCATTTGTCATAGAAAGGTGGTGTTTTGGCATGGAAATAATCTAGGAAGCTTATACTCGTAAAATTTGACAAAGAAGAACAATAAAACGCAAACACCGAGTAACTTTCATGCTCCGAAGTTGCTCAACTATGTCTATGGAGGAGCTTTTAACGGTATTGTCCATTTGGCATAGAAATGTGGTATTTTGGAATCGAAATAATCTAGGAAGCCTATAATCGTAAAATTTGACAAAGAAGAACAATAAAAAATGTACACCGAGCAACTTTCATTGTCCGAAGTTGCTCAACTCTATCTACGGAGGAGCTTTTAACGGTTTTTGTCCATTTGGCATAGAAATGTGGTGTTCTGGCATAGAAATAATCTAGAAAGCTTATACTCGTAAAATTTAACATAGAAGAACAATACAAAATGTACACTGAGCAACTTTCATGGTCCAAAGTTGCTCAACTCTATCTATGGAGGAGCTTTTAATGGTTTTTGTCCATTTGTCATAGAAAGGTGTTGTTTTGGCATAGAAATAATCTAGAAAGCTTATACTCGAAAAATTTGACATAGAAGAACATTGAAAAGTGTATATCGTGCAATTTTGATAGTTCGAAATTGCTCAACTCTCTCGATGGAGTTGTTTTTAATAGTTTTGCCGAATTTAGACCGATATTGTTCTCTTGACAACAAAACAATTTACGAACCGAATCCTAGTAATTGTGGACATAAAGAAACAATAAAAAGTGCATACCGAACAACTTTCGTGGTTCGGAATTGCTCAACTCTCCTTATGGTGGAGCTTTTATTGGTTTTCATTATTTGTCGTAGAAAGTTGGTGTTTTGGCATCGAAATGATCTAGGAAGTTATACTCGTAAAATTTGACATAGAAGAATAATAAAATGTGTACACCGAGCAGCTTTGATTGTCTGAAGTTGCTCAACTCCATCTATGGAGGAGCTTTTAACGGTTTTTGTCCATTTGTCATAGAAAGGTGGTGTTTTGGCATCGAAATAATCTAGGAAGCTTATACTCAAAAAATTTGACATAGAAGAACAATAAAAAGTGTATATCGTGCAACTTTGATAGTTTTAAATTGCTCAACTCTCTCGATGAAGTTGTTTTTAATAGTTTTGCCGAATTTAGACCGATATTGTTCTCTTGACAACAAAACAATTTACGAAGGGAATACTAGTAGTTTTGGACATAAAGAAACAATAGAAAGTGCATAACGAGCAACTTTCGTGGTTCGGAATTGCTCAAATCTCCTTATGGAGGAGCTTTTATTGGTTTTCATTATTTGTCGTAGAAAGTTGGTTTTTTGGCATCGAAATAATCTAGGAAGTTATACTCGTAAAATTTGACATAGAAGAAAAATAAAAAGTGTATATCGTGAAACTTTGATAGTTCCAAATTGCTCAACTCTCTCGATGGAGTTGTTTTTAATAGTTTTGCCGAATTTAGACCGATATTGTTCTCTTGACAACAAAACAATTTGCGAAGCGAATACTAGTAATTTTGGACATAAAGAAACAATAAAAAGTGTATACTGAGCAACTTTTGTGATTCGGAATTGCTCAACTTTATCTATGGAGGAGCTTTTAACGATTTTTATCCATTTGTCATAGAAAGTTGGTGTTTCGGCATCGAAATAATCTAGGAAGCTTATACTCATAAAATTTGACATAGAATAACGATAAAAAGTGTACACCGAGCAACTTTAAAGGTCCGAGGTTGCTCAACTCTATCTATGGAGGAGCTTTTAACGGTTTTTGTGCATTTGTCATAGAAAGCTGGTGTTTTGGCATCTAAATAATCTAGGAAGCTTATACTCGTAAATTTTGACATAGAAGAACAATAAAAAGTGTACATCGAGCAACTTTCATGGTCCGAAGTTGCTCAACTCTATTTATGGAGGAGCTTTTAACAGTTTTTATCCATTTGGCATACAAATGTGGTGATTTGGCATCGAAATAATATAGGAAGCTTATAATCATAAAATTTGACATAGAACGACAATAAAAAGTGTACACCGAGCAACTTTGATGGTCCGAAGTTGCTCAACTCTATCTATGAAGGAGATTTTAACGGTTTTAGTCCATTTGGCATAGATACGTGGTGTTTTGGCATTGAAATAATCTAGGAGGCTTATACTCATAAAATTTGACATAGAAGAACCATAAAAAGTGTACACCGAGCAACTTTCAAGGTCCGCAGTTGCTGAACTCTATCTATGAGAGAGCTTTCAACGGTTTTTGTCCATTTGTCATAGAAAGGTGGTGTTTTGGCATGGAAATAATCTAGGAAGCTTATACTCGTAAAATTTGACAAAGAAGAACAATAAAAAGCGTACACCGAGCAACTTTCATGGTCCGAAGTTGCTCAACTTTGTCTATGGAGGAGCTTTTAACGGTTTTTGTCCATTTGGCATAGAAATGTGGTGTTTTGGAATCGAAATAATCTAGGAAGCTTGTACTCGTAAAATTTGACAAAGAAGAACAATAAAAAATGTACACCGAGCAACTTTCATTGTCCGAAGTTGCTCAACTCTATCTACGGAGGAGCTTTTAACGGTTTTTGTCCATTTAACATAGAAATGTGGTGTTTTGGAATGAAAATAATCTAGAAAGCTTGTACTCGTAAAATTTAGCATAGAAGAAAAATAAAAAGTGTACACCGAGCAACTTTCATGGTCCGAAGTTGCTCAACTCTCTCTATGGAGGAGCTTTTAACGGTTTTTGTCCATTTGTCATAGAAAGGTGGTGTTTTGGCATCGAAATAATTTAGGAAGCTTATACTCGAAAAATTTGACATAGAAGAACAATAAAAAGTGTATATCGTGCAACTTTGATAGTTCGAAATTGCTCAACTCTCTCGATGGAGTTGTTTTTAATAGTTTTGCCGAATTTAGACCGATATTGTTCTCTTGACAACAAAACAATTTGCGAAGCGAATACTAGTAATTTTGGACATAAAGAAAAAATAAAAAAGTGTATACCGAGCAACTTTTGTGGTCCGGAATTGCTCAACTCTATCTATGGAGGAGCTTTTAACGGTTTTTATCCATTTGTCATAGAAAGTTGGTGTTTCGGCATTGAAATAATCTAGGAAGCTTATACTCGTAAAATTTGACATAGAAGAACGATAAAAAGCGTACACCGAGCAACTTTCAAGGTCCGAGGTTGCTCAACTCTGTCTATGGAGGAGCTTTTAACGGTTTTTGTCCATTTGGCATAGAAATGTGGTGTTTTGGAATCGAAATAATCTAGGAAGCTTATACTCGTAAAATTTGAAAAAGAAGAACGATAAAAATCGTACACCGAGCAACTTTCATGGTCCGAAGTTGCTCAACTCTGTCTATGGAGGAGCTTTTAACGGTTTTTGTCCATTTGGCATAGAAATGTGGTGTTTTGGAATCGAAATAATCTAGGAAGCTTATACTCGTAAAATTTGACAAAGAAGAACAATAAAAAATGTACACCGAGCAACTTTCATTGTCCGAAGTTGCTCAACTCTATCTACGGAGGAGCTTTTAACGGTTTTTGTCCATTTGGCATAGAAATGTGGTGTTTTGTTATGGAAATAATCTAGAAAGCTTATACTCGTAAAATTTAACATAGAAGAACAATAAAAATTGTACACTGAGCAACTTTCATGGTCCGAAGTTGCTCAACTCTATCTATAGAGGAGCTTTTAACGGTTTTTGTCTATTTGTCATAGAAAGGTGGTGTTTTGGCATCGAAATAATCTAGGAAGCTTATACTCGAAAAATTTGACATAGAAGAACAATAAAAAGTGTACACCGAGCAACTTTCAAGGTCCGAAATTGCTCAACTCTATCTAAGGGAGAGCTTTCAACGGTTTTTGTCCATTTGTCATAGAAAGGTGGTGTTTTGGCATGGAAATAATCTAGGAAGCTTATACTCGTAAAATTTGACAAAGAAGAACAATAAAAAGCATACACCGAGTAACTTTCATGGTCCGAAGTTGCTCAACTCTGTCTATGGAGGAGCTTTTAATGGTATTGTCCATTTGGCATAGAAATGTGGTGTTGTGGAATCGAAATAATCTAGGAAGCTTATAATCGTAAAATTTGACAAAGAAGAACAATAAAAAATGTACACCGAGCAACTTTCATTGTCCGAAGTTGCTCAACTCTATCTACGGAGGAGCTTTTAACGGTTTTTGTCCATTTGGCATAGAAATGTGGTGTTCTCGCATAGAAATAATCTAGAAAGCTTATACTCGTAAAATTTAACATAGAAGAACAATAAAAAATGTACACTGAGCAACTTTCATGGTCCAAAGTTGCTCAACTCTATCTATGGAGGAGCTTTTAATGGTTTTTGTCCATTTGTCATAGAAAGGTGGTGTTTTGGCATAGAAATAATCTAGGAAGCTTATACTCGAAAAATTTGACATAGAAGAACATTAAAAAGTGTATATCGTGCAACTTTGATAGTTCGAAATTGCTCAACTCTCTCGATGGAGTTGTTTTTAATAGTTTTGCCGAATTTAGACCGATATTGTTCTCTTGACAACAAAACAATTTACGAAGTGAATCCTAGTAATTGTGGACATAAAGAAACAATAAAAAGTGCATACCGAGCAACTTTCGTGGTTCGGAATTGCTCAACTCTCCTTATGGTGGAGCTTTTATTGGTTTTCATTATTTGTCGTAGAAAGTTGGTGTTTTGGCATCGAAATGATCTACGAAGTTATACTCGTAAAATTTGACATAGAAGAACAATAAAATGTGTACACCGAGCAGCTTTGATTGTCCGAAGTTGCTCAACTCCATCTATGGAGGAGCTTTTAACGGTTTTTGTCCATTTGTCATAGAAAAGTGGTGTTTTGGCATCGAAATAATCTAGGAAGCTTATACTCAAAAAATTTGACATAGAAGAACAATAAAAAGTGTATATCGTGCAACTTTGATAGTTTGAAATTCCTCAACTCTCTCGATGAAGTTGTTTTTAATAGTTTTGCCGAATTTAGACCGATATTGTTCTCTTGACAACAAAACAATTTACGAAGGGAATACTAGTTGTTTTGGACATAAAGAAACAATAGAAAGTGCATAACGAGCAACATTCGTGGTTCGGAATTGCTCAAATCTCCTTATGGAGGAGCTTTTATTGGTTTTCATTATTTGTCGTAGAAAGTTGGTTTTTTGGCATCGAAATAATCTAGGAAGTTATACTCGTAAAATTTGACATAGAAGAACAATAAAAAGCGTACACCGAGCAACTTTCATGGTCCGAAGTTGCTCAACTCTATCTATAAAGGAGCTTTTAACGGTTTTTGTCTAATTGTCATAGAAAGGTGGTGTTTTGGAATCTAAATAATCTAGGAAGCTTATACTCGTAAAATTTGACAAAGAAGAACAATAAAAAATGTACACCGAGCAACTTTTATAGTCCGAAGTTGCTCAACTCTATCTACGGAGGAGCTTTTAACGGTTTTTGTCCATTTGGCATAGAAATGTGGTGTTTTGTTATGGAAATAATCTAGAAAGCTTATACTCGTAAAATTTGACATAGAAGAACAATAAAAATTGTACACTGAGCAACTTTCATGGTCCGAAGTTGCTTAACTCTATCTATAGAGGAGCTTTTAACGGTTTTTGTCTATTTGTCATAGAAAGGTGGTGTTTTGGCATCGAAATAATCTAGGAAGCTTATACTCGAAAAATTTGACATAGAAGAACAATAAAAAGTGTACACCGAGCAACTTTCAAGGTCCGAAATTGCTCAACTCTATCTAAGGGAGAGCTTTCAACGGTTTTTGTCCATTTGTCAAAGAAAGGTGGTGTTTTGGCATGGAAATAATCTATGAAGCTTATACTCGTAAAATTTGACAAAGAAGAACAATAAAAAGCATACACCGAGTAACTTTCAAGGTCCGAAGTTACTCAACTCTGTCTATGGAGGAGCTTTTAACGGTATTGTCCATTTGGCATAGAAATGTGGTGTTTTGGAATCGAAATAATCTAGGAAGCTTATAATCGTAAAATTTGACAGAGAAGAACAATAAAAAATGTACACCGAGCAACTTTCATTGTCCGAAGTTGCTAAACTCTATCTACGGAGGAGCTTTTAACGTTTTTTGTCCATTGGGCATAGAAATGTGGTGTTCTGGCATAGAAAAAATCTAGAAAGCTTATACTCGTAAAATTTAACATAGAAGAACAATAAAAAATGTACACTGAGCAACTTTCATGGTCCAAAGTTGCTCAACTCTATCTATGGAGGAGCTTTTAATGGTTTTTGTCCATTTGTCATAGAAAGGTGGTGTTTTGGCATAGAAATAATCTAGGAAGCTTATACTCGAAAAATTTGACATAGAAGAACGATAAAAAGTGTACACCGAGCAACTTTCAAGGTCCGAGGTTACTCAACTCTATCTATGGAGGAGCTTTTAACGGTTTTGTGCATTTGTCATAGAAAGCTGGTGTTTTGGCATCTAAATAATCTAGGAAGCTTATACTCGTAAAATTTGACATAGAAGAACAATAAAAAGTGTACATCGAGCAACTTTCATGGTCCGAAGTTGCTCAACTCTATTTAGGGAGGAGCTTTTAACAGTTTTTGTCCATTTGGCATACAAATGTGGTGATTTGGCATCGAAATAATATAGGAAGCTTATAATCGTAAAATTTGACATAGAACGACAATAAAAAGTGTACACCGAGCAACTTTGATGGTCCGAAGTTGCTCAACTCTATCTATGAAGGAGATTTTAACGGTTTTAGTCCATTTGGCATAGATACGTGGTGTTTTGGCAATGAAATAATCTAGGAGGCTTATACTCATAAAATTTGACATAGAAGAACCATAAAAAGTGTACACCGAGCAACTTTCAAGGTCCGCAGTTGCTCAACTCTATCTATGAGAGAGCTTTCAACGGTTTTTGTCCATTTGTCATAGAAAGGTGGTGTTTTGGCATGGAAATAATCTAGGAAGCTTATACTCGTAAAATTTGACAAAGAAGAACAATAAAAAGCGTACACCGAGCAACTTTCATGGTCCGAAGTTGCTCAACTTTGTCTATGGAGGAGATTTTAACGGTTTTTGTCCATTTGGCATAGAAATGTGGTGTTTTGAAATCGAAATAATTTAGGAAGCTTATACTCGTAAAATTTGACAAAGAAGAACAATAAAAAATGTACATCGAGCAACTTTCATTGTCCGAAGTTGCTCAACTCTATATACGGAGGAGCTTTTAACGGTTTTTGTCCATTTAACATAGAAATGTGGTGTTTTGGAATGAAAATAATCTAGGAAGCTTGTACTCGTAAAATTTAACATAGAAGAAAAATAAAAAGTGTACACCGAGCAACTTTCATGGTCCGAAGTTGCTCAACTCTATCTATGGAGGAGCTTTTAACGGTTTTTGTCCATTTGTCATAGAAAAGTGTTGTTTTGGCATCGAAATAATTTAGGAAGCTTATACTCGAAAAATTTGACATAGAAGAACATTAAAAAGTGTATATCGTGCAACCTTGATAGTTCGAAATTGCTCAACTCTCTCGATGGAGTTGTTTTTAATAGTTTTGCCGAATTTAGACCGATATTGTTCTCTTGACAACAAAACAATTTACGAACCGAATACTAGTAATTTTGGACATAAAGAAACAATAAAAAGTGCATACCGAGCAACTTTCGTGGTTCGGAATTGCTCAACTCTCCTTATGAAGGAGCTTTTATTGGTTTTCATTATTTGTCGTAGAAAGTTGGTGTTTTGGCATCGAAATAATCTAGGAATTTATACTCGTAAAATTTGACATAGAAGAACAGTAAAATGTGTACACCGAGCAACTTTGATGGTCCGAAGTTGCTCAACTCTATCTATGGAGGAGCTTTTAACAGTTTTTGTCCATTTGTCAAAGAAAGGTGGTGTTTTGGCATCGAAATAATCTAGGAAGCTTATACTCGTAAAATTTGACAAAGAAGAACAATAAAAAATATACACCGAGCAACTTTCATTGTCCGAAGTTGCTCAACTCTATCTACGGAGGAGCTTTTAACGGTTTTTGTCCATTTGGCATAGAAATGTGGTGTTTTGGAATCGAAAAAATCTAGGAAGCTTATACTCGTAAAATTTGACAAAGAAGAACAATAAAAAATGTACACCGAGCAACTTTCATTGTCCGAGTTGCTCAACTCTATCTACGGAGGAGCTTTTAACGGTTTTTGTCCATTTAACATAGAAATGTGGTGTTTTGGCATAGAAATAATCTAGAAAGCTTGTACTCGTAAAATTTAACATAGAAGAACAATAAAAAGTGTACACCGAGCAACTTTCATGGTCCGAAGTTGCTCAACTCTATCTATAGAGGAGCTTTTAACGGTTTTTGTTCCTTTGTCATAGAAAGGTGGTGTTTTGGCATTGAAATAATCTAGGAAGCTTATACTCGAAAAATTTGACAAAGAAGAACATTAAAAAGTGTATATCGTGCAACTTTGATAGTTCGAAATTGCTCAACTCTCTCGATGGAGTTGTTTTTAATAGTTTTGCTGAATTTAGACCGATATTGTTCTCTTGACAACAAAACAATTTACGAAGCGAATACTAGTAATTTTGGACATAAAGAAACAATAGAAAGTGCTTACCGAGCAACAATCCTGGTTCAGAATTGCTCAATTCTCCTTATGGAGGAGCTTTTATTGGTTTTCATTATTTGTCGTAAAAAGTTAGTTTTTTGGCAACGAAATAATCTAGGAATTTATACTCGTAAAATTTGACATAGAAGAACAATAAAAAGTGTATATCGTGCAACTTTGATAGTTCGAAATTGCTCAACTCTCTCGATGGAGTTGTTTTTAATAGTTTGGCCGAATTTGGACCGATATTGTTCTCTTGACAACAAAACAATTTGCGAAGCGAATACTAGTAATTTTGGACATAAAGAAAAAATAAAAAAGTGTATAACGAGCAACTTTTGTGGTTCGGAATTGCTCAACTCTATCTATGGAGGAGCTTTTCACGGTTTTTATCCATTTGTCATAGAAAGTTGGTGTTTCGGCATCGAAATAATCTAGGAAGCTTATACTCGTAAAATTTGACATAGAAGAACGATAAAAAGCGTACACCGAGTAACTTTCATGGTTCGAAGTTGCTCAACTCTATTTATGGAGGAGCTTTTAACGGTTTTTGTCCATTTGGCATAAAAATGTGGTGATTTGGCATCGAAATAATATAGGAAGCTTATAATCGTAAAATTTGACATAGAACAACAATAAAAGTGTACACCCAGCAACTTTGATGGTCCGAAGTTGCTCAACTCTATCTATGAAGGAGATTTTAACGGTTTTTGTCCATTTGGCATAGATACGTGGTGTTTTGGCATTGAAATAATCTAGGAGGCTTATACTCATAAAATTTGACATAGAAGAACCATAAAAAAGGTGCACCGAGCAACTTTCAAGGTCCGAAGTTGCTCAACTCTATCTATGGAAGAGCATTCAACGGTTTTTGTCCATTTGTCATAGAAAGGTGGTGTTTTGGCAAGGAAAAAATCTAGGAAGCTTATACTCGTAAAATTTGACAAAGAAGAACAATAAAAATCGTACACCGAGCAACTTTCATAGTCCGAAGTTGCTCAACTCTGTCTATGGAGGAGCTTTTAACGGTTTTTGTCCATTTGGCATAGAAATTTGGTGTTTTGGCATCGAAATAATCTAGGAAGCTTATACTCGTAAAATTTGACAAAGAAGAACAATAAAAAATGTACACCGAGCAACTTTCATTGTCCGAGTTGCTCAACTCTATATACGGAGGAGCTTTTAACGGTTTTTGTCCATTTAACATAGAAATGTGGTGTTTTGGCATGGAAATAATCTAGAAAGCTTGTACTCGTAAAATTTAACATAGAAGAACAATAAAAAGTGTACACCGAGCAACTTTCATGGTCCGAAGTTGCTCAACTCTATCTATAGAGGAGCTTTTAACGGTTTTTGTTCCTTTGTCATAGAAAGGTGTTGTTTTGGCAATGAAATAATCTAGGAAGCTTATACTCGAAAAATTTGACATAGAAGAACAATAAAAAGTGTATATCGTGCAACTTTGATAGTTCGAAATTGCTCAACTCTCTCGATGGAGTTGTTTTTAATAGTTTTGCCGAATTTAGACCGATATTGTTCTCTTGACAACAAAACAATTTACGAAGTGAATACTAGTAATTTTGGACATAAAGAAACAATAAAAAGTGCATACCGAGCAACTTTCGTGGTTCGGAATTGCTCAACTCTCCTTATGGAGAAGTTTTATTAGTTTTCATTATTTGCGTAGAAAGTTGGTATTTTGGCATCGAAATAATCTAGGAAGTTATACTCGTAAAATTTGACATAGAAGAACAATAAAATATGTACACCGAGCAACTTTGATGGTCCGAAGTTGCTCAATTCTATCTATGAAGGATATTCTAACGGTTTTTGTCCATTTGGCATAGATACGTGGTGTTTTGGCATTGAAATAATCTAGGAGGCTTATACTCATAAAATTTGACATAGAAGAACCATAAAAAGTGTACACCGAGCAAATTTCAAGGTCCGAAGTTGCTCAACTCTATCTATGGGAGAGCTTTCAACGGTTTTTGTCCATTTGTCATAGAAAGGTGGTGTTTTGGCATGGAAATAATCTAGGAAGCTTATACTCGTAAAGTTTGACAAAGAAGAACAATAAAAAGTGTACACCGAGCAACTTTCATGGTCCGAAGTTGCTCAACTCTATCTATGCAGGAGCTTTTAACGGTTTTTGTGCATTTGTCATTGAAAGGTAGTGTTTTGGCATCGAAATAATCTGGGAAGCTTATACTCGTAAATTTTGACATAGAAGAACAATAAAAAGTGTACACCGAGCAACTTTCACGGTCCAAAGTTGCTCAACTCTATCTATGGAGGAGCTTTTAACGGTTTTTATCTATTTGTCATAGAAAGTTTGTGTTTCGGCATCGAAATAATCTAGGAAGCTTATACTCGTAAAATTTGACATAGAAGAACGATAAAAAGTGTACACCGAGCAACTTTCAAGGTCCGAGGTTGCTCAACTCTATCTATGGAGGAGCTTTTAACGCTTTTTATGCATTTGTCATAGAAAGGTGGTGTTTTGGCATCGAAATAATCTAGGAAGCTTATACTCGTAAATTTTGACATAGAAGAACAATAAAAAATGTACACCGAGCAACTTTCACGATTCGAAGCTGCTCAAGTCTATTTATGGAGGAGCTTTTAACGGTTTTTGTCCATTTGGCATAAAAATGTGGTGATTTGGCATCGAAATAATATAGGAAGCTTATAATCGTAAAATTTGACATAGAACAACAATAAAAAGTGTACACCGAGCAACTTTGATGGTCCGAAGTTGCTCAACTCTATCTATGGAGGAGCTTTTAACGGTTTTTGTGCATTTGTCATAGATACGTGGTGTTTTGGCATCCAAATAATCCAGGAAGCTTATACTCATAAATTTTGACATAGAAGAACCATAAAAAGTGTACACCGAGCAACTTTCAAGGTCCGAAGTTGCTCAACTCTATCTATGGGAGAGCTTTCAACGGTTTTTGTCCATTTATCATAGAAAGGTGGTGTTTTGGCATGGAAATAATCTAGGAAGCTTATACTCGTAAAGTTTGACAAAGAAGAACAATAAAAAGCGTACACCGAGCAACTTTCATGGTCCGAAGTTGCTCAACTCTGTCTATGGAGGAGCTTTTAACGGTTTTTGTCCATTTGGCATAGAAATGTGGTGTTTTGGAATCGAAATAATCTAGGAAGCTTATACTCGTAAAATTTGACAAAGAAGAACAATAAAATGTGTACACCGAGCAACTTTGATGGTCCGAAGTTGCTCAACTATATCTATAAAGGATATTCTAACGGTTTTTCTCCATTTGGCATAGATACGTGGTGTTTTGGAATTGAAATAATCTAGGAGGCTTATACTCATAAAATTTGACATAGAAGAAACATAAAAAGTGTACATCTAGCAACTTTCAAGGTCCGAAGTTGCTCAACTCTATCTATGGGAGAGCTTTCAACGGTTTTTGTCCATTTGTCATAGAAAGGTGGTGTTTTGGCATGGAAATAATCTAGGAAGCTCATACTCGTAAATTTTGACAAAGAAGAACAATAAAAAGCGTACACCGAGCAACTTTCATGGTCCGAAGTTGCTCAACAGTATCTATGGAGGAGCTTTTAACGGTTTTTGTGCATTTTTCATAGAAAGGTGGTGTTTTGGCAACGAAATAATCTAGGAAGTATATATTCGAAAAATTTGACATAGAAGAACAATAAAAAGTGTATATCGTGCAACTTTGATAGTTCGAAATTGCTCAACTCTCTCGATGGAGTTGTTTTTAATAGTTTTGCCGAATTTGGACCGATATTGTTCTCCTGACAACAAAACAATTTCCGAAGTGAATACTAGTAATTTTGGACATAAAGAAACAATAAAAAGTGCATACCGAGCAACATTCATGGTTCGGAATTGCTCAACTCTCCTTATGGAGAAGCTTTTATTAGTTTTCATTATTTGCGTAGAAAGTTGGTGTTTTGGCATCGAAATAATCTAGGAAGTTATACTCGTAAAATTTGACATAGAAGAACAATAAAATGTGTACACCGAGCAACTTTGATGGTCCGAAGTTGCTCAACTATATCTATGAAGGATATTCTAACGGTTTTTGTCCATTTGGCATAGATACGTGGTGTTTTGGCATTGAAATAATCTAGGAGGCTTATACTCATAAAATTTGACATAGAAGAACCATAAAAAGTGTACACCGAGCAACTTTCAAGGTCCGAAGTTGCTCAACTCTATCAATGGGAGAGCTTTCAACGGTTTTTGTCCATTTGTCATAGAAAGGTGGTGTTTTGGCATGGAAATAATCTAGGAAGCTTATACTCGTAAATTTTGACAAAGAAGAACAATAAAAAGCGTACACCGAGCAACTTTCATGGTCCGAAGTTGCTCAACAGTATCTATGGAGGAGCTTTTAACGGTTTTTGTGCATTTTTCATAGAAAGGTGGTGTTTTGGCATCGAAAATATCTAGGAAGCTTATACTCGTAAATTTTGACATAAAAGAACAATAAAAAGTGTACACCGAGCAACTTTCATGGTCCGAAGTTGCTCAACTCTATTTATGGAGGAGCTTTTAACGGTTTTTATCCATTTGTCATAGAAAGTTGGTGTTTCGGCATCGAAATAATATAGGAAGCTTATACTCGTAAAATTTGACATAGAAGAACGATAAAAAGTGTACACCGAGCAACTTTCAAGGTCCGAGGTTGCTCAACTCTATATATGGAGGAGCTTTTAACGGTTTTTATGCATTTGTCATAGAAAGGTGGTGTTTTGGCGTCGAAATAATCTAGGAAGCTTATACTCGTAAATTTTGATATAGAAGAACAATAAAAAATGTACACCGAGCAACTTTCACGGTTCGAAGTTGCTCAACTCTATTTATGGAGGAGCTTTTAACGGTTTTTGTCCATTTGGCATAAAAATGTGGTGATTTGGCATTGAAATAATCTAGGAGGCTTATACTCATAAACTTTGACATAGAAGAACCATAAAAAGTGTACACCGAGCAACTTTCAAGGTCCGAAGTTGCTCAACTCTATCTATGGGAGAGTTTTCAACGGTTTTTGTCCATTTGTCATAGAAAGGTGGTGTTTTGGCAAGGAAATAATCTAGGAAGCTTATACTCATCAAATTTGACAAAGAAAAACAATAAAAATCGTACACCGAGCAACTTTCATGGTCTGAAGTTGCTCAACTCTGTCTATGGAGGAGATTTTAACGGTTTTTGTCCATTTGGCATAGAAATGTGGTGTTTTGGAATCGAAATAATCTAGGAAGCTTATACTCGTAAAATTTGACAAAGAAGAACAATAAAAAATGTACACCGAGCAACTTTCATTGTCCGAAGTTGCTCAACTCTATCTATGGAGGAGCTTTTAACGGTTTTTATCCATTTGTCATAGAAAGTTGGTGTTTCGGCTTCGAAATAATCTAGGAAGCTTATACTCGTAAAATTTGACATAGAAGAACGATAAAAAGTGTACACCGAGCAACTTTCAAGGTCCGAGGTTGCTCAACTCTATATATGGAGGAGCTTTTAACGGTTTTTATGCATTTGTCATAGAAAGGTGGTGTTTTGGCGTCGAAATAATATAGGAAGCTTATAATCGTAAAATTTGACATAGAACAACAATAAAAAGTGTACACCGAGCAACTTTGATAGTCCGAAGTTGCTCAACTCTATCTATGAAGGAGATTTTAACGGTTTTTGTCCATTTGGCATAGATACGTGGTGTTTTGGCATTGAAATAATCTAGGAGGCTTATACTCATAAACTTTGACATAGAAGAACCATAAAAAGTGTACACCGAGCAACTTTCAAGGTCCGAAGTTGCTCAACTCTATCTATGGGAGAGTTTTCAACGGTTTTTGTCCATTTGTCATAGAAAGGTGGTGTTTTGGCAAGGAAATAATCTAGGAAGCTTATACTCATCAAATTTGACAAAGAAAAGCAATAAAAATCGTACACCGAGCAACTTTCATGGTCCGAAGTTGCTCAACTCTGTCTATGGAGGAGATTTTAACGGTTTTTGTCCATTTGGCATAGAAATGTGGTGTTTTGGAATCGAAATAATCTAGGAAGTTTATACTCGTAAAATTTGACAAAGAAGAACAATAAAATGTGTACACCGAGCAACTTTGATGGTCCGAAGTTGCTCAACTATATCTATGAAGGATATTCTAACGGTTTTTCTCCATTTGGCATAGATACGTGGTGTTTTGGAATTGAAATAATCTAGGAGGCTTATACTCATAAAATTTGACATAGAAGAACCATAAAAAGTGTACACCAAGCAACTTTCAAGGTCCGAAGTTGCTCAACTCTATCTATGGGAGAGCTTTCAACGGTTTTTGTCCATTTGTCATAGAAAGGTGGTGTTTTGGCATGGAAATAATCTAGGAAGCTCATACTCGTAAATTTTGATAAAGAAGAACAATAAAAAGCGTACACCGAGCAACTTTCATGGTCCGAAGTTGCTCAACTATATCTACGGAGGAGCTTTTAACGGTTTTTGTCCATTTGGCATAGAAATGCGGTGTTTTTGCATGGAAATAATCTAGAAACTTATACTCGTAAAATTTAACACAGAAGAACAATGAAAAATGTACACCGAGCAACTTTCATGGTCCGAAGTTGCTCAACTCTATCTATAGAGGAGCTTTTAACGGTTTTTGTCCATTTGTCATAGAAAGGTGGTGTTTTGGCAACGAAATAATCTAGGAAGTATATACTCGAAAAATTTGACATAGAAGAACAATAAAAAGTGTATATCGTGCAACTTTGATAGTTCGAAATTGCTCAACTCTCTCGATGGAGTTGTTTTTAATAGTTTTGCCGAATTTGGACCGATATTGTTCTCTTGACAACAAAACAATTTCCGAAGTGAATACTAGTAATTTTGGACATAAAGAAACAATAAAAAGTGCATACCGAGCAACATTCATGTTTCGGAATTGCTCAACTCTCCTTATGGAGAAGCTTTTATTAGTTTTCATTATTTGCGTAGAAAGTTGGTGTTTTGGCATCGAAATAATCTAGGAAGTTATACTCGTAAAATTTGACATATAAGAACAATAAAATGTGTACACCGAGCAACTTTGATGGTCCGAAGTTGCTCAACTATATCTATGAAGGATATTCTAACGGTTTTTGTCCATTTGGCATAGATACGTGGTGTTTTGGCATTGAAATAATCTAGCAGGCTTATACTCATAAAATTTGACATAGAAGAACCATAAAAAGTGTACACCGAGCAACTTTCAAGGTCCGAAGTTGCTCAACTCTATCTATGGGAGAGCTTTCAACGGTTTTTGTCCATTTGTCATAGAAAGGTGGTGTTTTTGCATGGAAATAATCTAGGAAGCTTATACTCGTAAATTTTGACAAAGAAGAACAATAAAAAGTGTACACCGAGCAACTTTCAAGGTCCGAGGTTGATCAACTCTATATATGAAGGAGCTTTTAACGGTTTTTATGCATTTGTCATAGAAATGTGGTGTTTTGGCATCGAAATAATCTAGGAAGCTTATACTCGTAAAATTTGACATAGAAGAACGATAAAAAGTGTACACCGAGCAACTTTCAAGGTCCGAGGTTGATCAACTCTATATATGAAGGAGCTTTTAACGGTTTTTATGCATTTGTCATAGAAATGTGGTGTTTTGGCATCGAAATAATCTAGGAAGCTTATACTCGTAAATTTTGACATAGAAGAACAATAAAAAATGTACACCGAGCAACTTTCATGGTTCGAAGTTGCTCAACTCTATTTATGGAGGAGCTTTTAACGATTTTTGTCCATTTGGCATAAAAATGTGGTGATCTGGCATCGAAATAATATAGGAAGCTTATAATCGTAAAATTTGACATAGAACAACAATAAAAAGTGTACACCGAGCAACTTTGATAGTCCGAAGTTGCTCAACTCTATCTATGAAGGAGATTTTAACGGGTTTTGTCCATTTGTCATAGATACGTGGTGTTTTGGCATTGAAATAATCTAGGAGGCTTATACTCATAAACTTTGACATAGAAGAACCATAAAAAGTGTACACCGAGCAACTTTCAAGGTCCGAAGTTGCTCAACTCTATCTATGGGAGAGCTTTCAACGGTTTTTGTCCATTTGTCATAGAAAGGTGGTGTTTTGGCAAGGAAATAATCTAGGAAGCTTATACTCATAAAATTTGACAAAGAAAAACAATAAAAATCGTACACCGAGCAACTTTCATGGTCCGAAGTTGCTCAACTCTGTCTATGGAGGAGATTTTAACGGTTTTTGTCCATTTGGCATAGAAATGTGGTGTTTTGGAATCGAAATAATCTAGGAAGCTTATACTCGTAAAATTTGACAAAGAAGAACAATAAAAAATGTACACCGAGCAACTTTCATTGTCCGAAGTTGCTCAACTCTATCTACGGAGGAGCTTTTAACGGTTTTTGTCCATTTGGCATAGAAATGTGGTGTTTTGGCATGGAAATAATCTAGAAAGCTTATACTCGTAAAATTTAACATAGAAGAACAATAAAAATTGAACACCGAGCAACTTTCATGGTCCGAAGTTGCTCAGCTCTATCTATAGAGGAGCTTTTAACGGTTTTTGTCCATTTGTCATAGAAAGGTGGTGTTTTGGCATCGAATTAATCTAGGAAGCTTATACTCGAAAACTTTGACATAGAAGAACAATAAAAAGTGTACACCGAGCAACTTTCAAGGCCCGAAATTGCTCAACTCTATCTAAGGGAGAGCTTTCAACGGTTTTTGTCTATTTTTCATGGAAAGGTGGTGTTTTGGCATGGAAATAATCTAGGAAGCTTATACTCGTAAAATTTGACAAAGAAGAACAATAAAAAGCATATACCGAGCAACTTTCATGGTCCGAAGTTGCTCAACTCTGTCTATGGAGGAGCTTTTAGCGGTTTTTGTCCAATTGACATAGAAATGTGGTGTTTTGGCATCGAAATAATCTAGGAAGCTTATACTCGTAAAATTTGATATAGAAGAACGATAAAAAGTGTACACCGAGCAACTTTTAAGGTCCGAAGTTGCTCAACTCTATCTATGGAGGAGGTTTTAACGGTTTTTGTGCATTTGTCATAAAAAGGTGGTGTTTTGGCTTCGAAATAATCTAGGAAGCTTATACTCGAAAAATTTGACATAGAAGAACAATAAAAAGTGTATATCGTGCAACTTTGATGGTTCGAAATTGCTCAACTCTCTCGATGGAGTTGTTTTTAATAGTTTTGCCGAATTTAGACCAATATTGTTCTCTTGACAACAAAACAATTTGCGAGGTGAATACTAGTAATTTTGGACATAAAGAAACAATAAAAAGTGCATACCGAGCAACTTTTGTTGTTCGGAATTGCTCAACTCTATCTATGGAGGAGCTTTTAACGGTTTTTATCCATTTGTCATAGAAAGTTGGTGTTTCGGCTTCGAAATAATCTAGGAAGCTTATACTCGTAAAATTTGACATAGAAGAACGATAAAAAGTCCACACCGAGCAACTTTCATGGTCTGAAGTTGCTCAACTCTATCTATGGAGGAGCTTTTAACTGTTATTGTCCATTTGTCATAAAAAGGTGGTGTTTTGGCATCGAAATAATCTAGGAAGCTTATACTCGAAAAATTTGACATACAAGAACAATAAAAAGTGTATATCGTGCAACTTTGACGGTTCGAAATTGCTCAACTCTTTCGATGGAGTTGTTTTTAATAGTTTTGCAGAATTTAGACCGATATTGTTCTCTTGACAACAAAACAATTTGCGAAGTGAATACTAGTAATTTTGGACATAAAGAAACAATAAAAAGTGCATACCGAGCAACTTTTGTTGTTCGGAATTGCTCAACTCTATCTATGGAGGAGCTTTTAACGGTTTTTATCCATTTGTCATAGAAAGTTGGTGTTTCGGCTTCGAAATAATCTAGGAAGCTTATACTCGTAAAATTTGACATAGAAGAACGATAAAAAGTGTACACCGAGCAACTTTTAAGGTCCGAAGTTACTCAACTCTATCTATGGAGGAGCTTTTAACGGTTTTTGTGCATTTTTCATAGAAAGGTAATGTTTTGGCATCGAAATAATCTAGGAAGCTTATACTCGTAAATTTTGACATAGTAGAACAATAAAAAGTGTACACCGAGCAACGTTCATGGTCCGAAGTTGCTCAACTCTATCTATGGAGGAGCTTTTAACGGTTTTTGTCCATTTGGCATAGAAATGTGGTGATTTGGCATCGAAATAATATAGGAAGCTTATAATCGTAAAATTTGACATAGAACAACAATAAAAAGTGTACAACGAGCAACTTTGATGGTCCGAAGTTGCTCAACTCTATCTATGATGGGGATTTTAACGCTTTTTGTCAATTGGGCATAGTTACATGGTGTTTTGGCATTGAAATAATCTAGAAGGCTTATACTCATAAAATTTGACATAGAAGAACCATAAAAAGTGTACACATAGCAACTTTCAAGGTCCAAAGTTGCTCAACTCTATCTATGGGGAAGCTTTCAACGGTTTTTGTCCATTTGTCATAGAAAGGTAGTGTTTTGGCAAAGAAATAATCTGGAAAGCTTATACTCGAAAAATTCGACAAAGAAGAACAATAAAAAGCGTACACCGAGCAACTTTCATGGTCCGAAGTTGCTCAACTCTGTCTTTGGAGGAGCTTTTAATGGTTTTTGTCCATTTGGCATAGAAATGTGGTGTTTTGGCATCGAAATAATCTAGGAAGCTTATACTTGAAAATTTGACAAAGAAGATTAATAAAAAATGTACACCGAGCAACTTGCATGGTCCGAAGTTGCTCAACTCTATCTACGGAGAAGCTTTTAACGGTTTTTGTTCATTTGGCATAGAAATGTGGTGTTTTGGCATGGAAATAATCTAGAAAGCTTATACTCGTAAAATTTAACATAGAAGAACAATAAAAAGTGTACACCGAGCAACTTTCATGGTCCGATGTTACTCAACTCTATCTATGGAGGAGCTTTTAACGGTTTTTGTCCATTTGTCATAGAAAGGAGGTGTTTTGGCATCGAAATAATCTAGGTAGCTTATACTCAAAAAATTTGACACAGAAGAACAATGAAAAGTGTATATCGTGCAACTTTTGTAGTTCGAAATTGCTCAACTCTTTCGATGGAGTTGTTTTTAATAGTTTTGCCGAATTTAGACCGATATTGTTCTCTTGACAACAAAACAAATTACGAAGCGACTACTAGTAATTTTGGACATAAAGAAACAATAAAAAGTGCATACCGAGCAACTTTAGTGGTTCGGAATTGCTCAACTCTCCTTATGGTGGAGCTTTTATTGGTTTTCATTCTTTGTCGTAGAAAGTTGATGTTTTATCATCGAAATAATCTAGGAAGTTATACTCGTAAAATTTGACATAGAAGAACAATAAAATGTGTACACCGAGCAACTTTGATGGTCCGAAGTTGTTCAACTCTATCTATGGAGGAGCTTTTAACGGTTTTTGTCCATTATTCATAGAAAGTTGGTGTTTTGGCATCGAAATAATCTAGGAAGCTTATACTCGTAAAATTTGACATAGAACAACAATAAAAAGTATACACCGAGCAACTTTCATGGTCCGAAGTTGTCAACTCTATCTATGAAGGAGCTTTTAACGATTTTTTTCCATATGTCATAGAAATGTGGTGTTTTGACATCGAAGTAATCTAGGATGCTTGGACACGTAAAATTTGACATAGAAGAACAATAAAAAGAGCACACCGAGCGACTTTCATGGTCCGAAGTTGCTCAACTCTATCTATGGAGGAGCTTTTAACTGTTATTGTCCATTTGTCATAGAAAGGTGGTGTTTTGGCATCGAAATAATCTGGGAAGCTTATACTCGAAAAATTTGACATAGAAGAACATTAAAAAGTGTATATCGTGCAACTTTGACTGTTTCAAATTGCTCAACTCTATCTATGAAGGAACTTTTAACGGTTTTTGTCCATTTTTCATAGAATGTTGGTGTTCGGCATCGAAAAAATCTAGGAATATTATACTCGTACATTTGACATAGAAGAACAATAAAAAGTGTATACCGAGCAACTTTCATGGTCCGAAGTTGTCAACTCTATCTATGGTGGAGCATTTAGCGGTTTTTGTTCATTTGTCACAGAAAGGTGTTTTATTTGCATCGAAATAATCTAGGAAGCTTATACTCGTAAAATTTGACATAGAAGAACAATAAAAAGTGTACACCGAGCAACTTTGATGGTCCGAAGTTGCTCAACTCTATCTATGGAGGAGCTTTTAACGGTTTTTGTCCATTTGGCATAGATATGTGGTGTTTTGGCATCGAAATAATCTACGAAGCTTATACTCATAAAATTTGACATAGAAGAACAATAAAAAGTGTACACCGAGCAACTTTCATGGTCCGAATTTGCTCAACTCTATCTATGGAGGAGCTTTTAACGGTTTTTGTCCATTTGTCGTACAATGGTGATTTTTTGGCATCGAAATAATCTAGGAAGCTTATACTCAAAAAATTTGACATAGAAGAACAATAAAAAGTGTACACCGAGCAACTTTGATGGTCCGAAGTGAAATCACTAGGCTAACACAAGAGGGGGGGTGAATTGTGTTTTAAAAAACTAAATATAAACCCCAAGCACAAAACCACAACCTAAAAACTCACAAATGATTAAGGCAATGTCAAGAATGCAAATCTGCGCACTAATCGTGTAAATGCAATTTGACCTAGCAATTCAACTCGGAATGTAACGAAATTTGATATGCAATATTACAACACGTCAATGAACACTATATCAAAAATTCAGCTCAAAATTCAAAGTCTAGATATATGAACAATTCACGGACAGATTGGTATTCTGGAAAATTAACAATCAAAAGTATACCTAGAATTCAATAATCACAAGTTGTTCAACCACAAGCAATATCCCAACAAGCAATGGCAGCAAGCAACACCCTAATATCAACTTCTAAGGCACACAAATCACCAATAACACCAATAGAATGATAATCACAAATAAGTCACTACAAGGCAGCAAGTCTAACACACAAACAAGCAAGGAAATCAAAATAGTGTGCACAAGGATATATAGTGGTTCGGTGCTCACACCTACATCCACTACCTAAGCCCTCAAGCTTAGGATTTCCCAATCCACTAAAGGATATATGTGGTTTTGCAAGTTCACCACAAACTTAGGGTTTCCAAGAACACCCCAAACTTGTACACCAACAAGGTTTGAAGCTAACCTTAAACTTTCACACACCTCTCAAAGGTAATGCCCTCAAAAGGGACTTTTACAAGTATTTGGATTTTGGTTCTCTCAAGATTAGCTCTAGGCTATATATAGTTGGAGAACACTCAAATTCACAAGATGTTGATCAAATGGGTTTTGATTCAAATGTGTAGCAAACACTCATGTAATCTCACACAAAGCTCACACTGGATCAAGAATAGGTTTAGGTGAAGCTTTGTTGAAGAACTCTCAAGAACACACCAAGAGTACCCAAGGGTAGAAAGATTTTGGGGTGGTTCAAGGAGTTTTTGGATCTCTCTTTCAAATAGGAAGATGATGGCTTGAATGTAATCAAAGTGGTAGCAAGAGATCGCAAGGAAGAAGCTTGAATCAAGAAGATGAAGTTGAGAGCAAGTAAGCTTGAACACTTAGAAAAAAATCTGCAAATGCTTCTTCCACCTAGCAAGAATGGCCGACCCTTCTCTCTTCAAAACAAACAAAACCAACTCAGCCATTGGATCAATACATCTTCAAATCTTGGCCCTTGAAGCTACTTTCAAATCTGGACCTTTCTTTAATTCAAATGAAATTGATCTCAGCCATTGAAGATCAAGCCGTTGGCATCATTTTGTCAAGAGTTGTCCTTTTGAGTTGCACCTTGTTTGGATCAATCAAATGAGTCTTCTTCATGAAGCAACTCTCTCTCAAGGAATGCCAAACAAGTCCATCTTAAATTCTGGAAAATATTATAACTTTATGTCATCTTGTCTCTCCCTTGTCTCTTCCTTGTCTCCATAGTGCAAGTGTTAGGCACACTACCAACCAAGTATTTCAAACTTGTATTCCCTCTACTTTGTTGACTCCAAATCAAATAATAAAGCTTCTAGAAGTTCTTGAGTTAATTCTCCAGCAATAATAACACAAGTCACACGGCTGAAACCATTTCTTGCACACAAAGTGTCAAACTTGAACCAAATAGGGTTGACCATGTCCAAACTTGTCTAAATGAGCTTCAAATCATGATGCACAAATTTTCTCAATAGAATCAGCTTCATGATACTTCAAATAGTCTCATGATGATCAGTTGATTAAGCCTACAAAAAGAATAGATGACAAAACATCCCATTTTTGCTTGTAAGCTCAAAGAGCTTCAATGCTAGCACTTAGGTTAATCAACATGTTATAAGCTTAATAAAATTCAAGTAAGCACATGATAAATCATTTCATATATAACTGAATGTGCATACAAAATTTCACTTATAACTGAGGTCATTTGGTCATTCAATTTGATCATGCAAATCTCAACTAGCCCAGTTTAATGACTGCACAGGTGAATTTATTTCAACAGACAAATTGAACCTGATAAACTTAAAATTGACCTGACACTATTTGACAATGAAAAATTTCAGAGTGTCTTAAATAATTTGCAAAACAAGAATCAAGTCAATCAGAGCTCATATGAATAAGTTATGACTGTTCAACCAACGTGTGCGCAGTGTGATGTTGTGACAGATTTTAGCATCGAAAAATAAGTCAGTCCAGATTCATCCAATTTATATCAAACATGATCAAACATGATTCCAAAGATATATAATGAAGCTTAAATCAGTAGATATAATTTATTTCATGATTTATCCAAATTCATCCAAAGTTAAGCACAATCAAATAGTCCAATATGTATTTTTGCATCAAAACACAAATGTAGGACTTATGGTCCAACAATCTCCCCCTTTTTGATGATTACAAAACTACATGATGTAAAAGAGCTATTTGATATCAATATAATTTGGATACCAAACCTCATGCATAAAGTGAGCAAAATTGTATCTCCATGTTGAAATCAAATGAAATTTTGAGATACATTTTCAGATTTTCAAAATCTTATTATGCTCCCCCTCACTTTAAGCTTCCTACTCTCCCTTAACATGGCAAGCTCACTCCCCCTTAAGTTGTGCAACTAATATGCATTTTTAATCAAATCATATGCACTTTTTCATCAGTTATCTCTCCCCCTTTTTGTAAGAACTCAAAAAGGTGAGGAAATAGGGGTAATGCAACTTCAAAAACAATGAATGGTTTAACTCAATGAAGTGCATCAACTAATGCTTCCTAAGCCATGTAAAAACATTGAATGCATAGCTTGAAAATCATTCAAAATACCAATTAAAAATCAAATATGTTTTCAAGCTCATATATGCTAGCAAGGAATACCAATAACATGGAAGCAATCATGGATCATCATTTAAGCAAGGAATCACATCAAACACATAAGAGTTTATTTGGGAACTCCCCCTACACATGTGCATCTCATTCAAATAAGTATATATAACCAATTGAGATGTGTCACATACAATTAAGTAAAGACCATGAGTTCAAGGTGCATTAATCAATCCTAATGCATCTCTTAATTTTATAAACCTATCCTTAGCTAATGGTTTTGTAAACAAATCGGCAATATTGTGTTCTCCTTCAACATGTTAAAGCACAATGTTTCCTTTAGCTACATGATCTCTTATAAAATGATGTCTAATCTCAATGTGTTTGGCTTTTCCATGATGAACCGGATTCTTAGATAAATGGATTGCACTAATGTTGTCACATTGAATAAGTGTGTTATCAAATGACATATTAAAATCAATCAATTGTTGTTTAATCCATAGAATTTGTGCAACACAACTACCTATGGCCATGTACTCGGCTTCGGTTGTACTTAAGGCAACACAAGTTTGTTTCTTTGAAAACCAAGATATAAGCATGTTCCCTAGGTATTGACATGTACCACTTGTACTTTTCCTATCAATTCTACAACCTCCATAATCGGCATCACTAAAAGCATGCAAGTCAAATGAGGATTTTCTATCATACCATAACCCTAAGGTTGGTGTATCTTTCAAGTATCTCAATATCCTCTTAACGGCCAATAAATGTGATTCTTTAGGATTAGATTGATATCTAGCACACATACACACACTAAACATGATATCCGGCCTAGATGCGGTCAAATAAAGTAAACTTCCAATCATAGACCTATACATCTTTTGATCCACTTCTTTGCTTTTAAGGTCGGCTTCTAATTTGGATGACACCCCCATTGGTGTAGAACATCCTTTAGACAAGTCCATCCCAAACCTTTTAAGCAAGTCATAAGTGTATTTAGTTTGACTTATATGAATGCCATGCAATGTTTGTCTAATTTGCAATCCTAGAAAATATGTCAACTCACCCATCATAGACATTTCAAATTCACTTTTCATGCACATAGCAAATTCATCACACATTGATTCCAAAGTAGCACCAAATATAATGTCATCCACATATATTTGCACAATCAACAAGTCATCACCTTTGCATTTAGTAAACAAAGTATTATCAATACTACCACAAGAAAAATCATTTTCTAACAAGAATTTACTAAGTCTCTCATACCATGCCCTAGGTGCTTGCTTTAAGCCATACAATGCCTTGTCTAATTTATAAACATGATTAGGGTATTTTTTAGATTCAAAACCCAGAGGTTGTTTAACATGCACTTCCTCATTTATCACACCATTCAAGAAAGCACTCTTAACATCCATTTGAAAAAGTTTAAAACCCTTATAGCATGCAAAAGCTAATAAAGTCTAATGGCCTCCAACCTTGCAACCGGTGCAAAGGTTTCTTCATAATCTATACCCTCTTCTTGACAATAACCTTGAGCTACTAGCCTAGCCTTATTCCTAGTCACTTCACCATTCTCATTCATCTTATTTCTAAACACCCATTTGGTTCCAATAATGGTGTGGTCTCTAGGTTTTGGAACAAGTGTCCAAACCTTGCTTCTTTCAAATTGTTCAAGTTCTTCTTGTATAGCAAAAATCCAATCTTCATCAATTAAAGCATCTTTTACATTCTTAGGTTCTATCATAGATATCATAGCATAAAGATTTAAAGGATGAGAGTTGACCGTCGAATTCAATCTTGATCTTGTTTGAATGCCTTTTGAGAAGTCTCCAATGATAAGCTCTTTAGGATGCATGTGCTTGTCCTTCTTTTGAAGCCTATTTCCTTGATTATTAGAGCTGCCCGATTGTATATCATTACCATGTTTATCATGATCTTCATTATTAGACATAGGTTCCACTTGATTTTCTTGATTTGATGTAGCATCATTTGAGATTTTCATCTCCTTCAAGCTTCCCACCAATAAATCATCATCCTCTTTTATTTGTAGATCATGACCACCAATAGAGTGTGAACTCTTTGGATGATCTAGCCCTTCAAAACCTGAAATTTCTTCTTCTACAAGCACATTTGGATCAAGTGAAAACATATCATCGAATTTAACATGCACACTTTCTTCCACAACCTTAGACTTATCATTAAAAACTCTATAAGCTCTAGAATGAGTAGAATAACCAAGAAATATACCAATTTCACTCTTAGCATCAAACTTATCAAGATTGTCTTTTGTATTCAAAATATAGCATTTACAACCAAACACTCTAAAATAGTCAACTTTAGGCTTCCTAGCATACAAAAGCTCATATGGAGTCTTTTTCAAAATCTTTCTAATAGACAACCTATTAGAGACATAACATGCATTATTTATAGCTTCGGCCCAAAAGTATTTAGGTAAGGCATATTCAAGCATCATGGTTCTACCTAACTCTTATAATGTCCTATTTTTCCTTTCAACAACTCCATTTTGTTGTGGTGTTCTAGGTGCACTAAAATTATGTGTAATACCATAAGAATTACATAAAGCATCAAATCCATAGTTTTCAAATTCACCTCCATGGTCACTCCTAATTTTGGAAACATGCAATTCATGCTCATTTTGCACTCTTTTAATGAAAGATTTAAACTCATGTAATGCATCACTTTTATGAGCTAAAAACAAACACCAAGTAAATCTTGAATAATCATCAACAATAACAAATGCATAATACTTGCCACCTAAACTCTTTGTCCTACTAGGACCAAACAAATCAATATGCAATAGTTGAAGTGGCCTAGAAGTAGAAACAACATTTTTTGATTTAAAAGACTCCTTAATTTGCTTACCTCTAATGCAATGTTCACATATAATGGAATCACCAAACTTCAACTTGGGTAAGCCTCTAACTAATTCTTTTGAACTAAGCTTTCTCAAAGTAGAAACACCTACATGACCCAATCTTCTATGCCAATACAACATATCATCATTAGAAGAAATCAAACATGTCATATTATCATTCATCATATTTAAGTCAAGTGCATACATATGACCTATTCTAACACCGGATGTAATGATATTATCATGCTCATCTACAATACAACATTTACCTTTCTTAAAATGTGAATCATATCCTTTATCCGCTAATTGACTAATGCTAAGCAAATTAAATTGCAATCTTTCAACCAAAAGACAATCATTTAGAGAAAAGGAACCCTTACCAACCAATCCTATGCCTAGAATCTTTCCCTTAGAATTGTCTCCAAAAGTCACATAACCACCATTCTTCTTTTCCTTGAATGAAGTAAATAAGGTTCGATCTCCACTCATATGCCTTGAGCATCCACTATCCAAGTACCATTGGCATGGATTGGATGAAGACTTGAAGCATACCTAACCATATGAATTCAAAAGACCTTAGGTATCCAAACTTTGGATCCTTGAGGGTTAGATACAATAGCATAGACATTTAATTTTAGCACAACACTTGCATATTCAATTTTGTCATCATATTTCAAGCACTTTGGCACCCAAACCTTTTTCAAACTCACTTTCCTCACTCTAGGGTGTGTGGCCCTAGATGAAGATGCACCACCCAAGGAGTGAGCACCTTTGGCCTTGGCTTTTGAAGCCTTGGCCGAGCCTTGTATAGTCCTTGAAGTTTTAGTCAAGTCTCCTTTAGGTCTTACAAGCTTAATCGATTCTTCATTTTCACATTTAGAACCATCAAAAGTCATAGCATCATAACCAAGTCCACTCCTATCTAAATAATGCCTTTCAGAGGCCAACATTTCATCCAATTTCAAGGAACTCATGGCAAATTTAGATAATTGAGTCTCTAAAAATTTATTCTTTTCTTTCATCATATCAAGCTCATGTTGCAAGGAAGTAGTATTAGAAATCATTATGCACTCATGTTCATCCCATGTAACTAATTCTTCTTATAACTCAAGCACCCTAGCTTTAAGATGATCATAATCATGCATATTTACATTTGAATTTTCAGCCATACAAGCATTCTCATCAAGCATAAGAGATTTTTGTTTTAGACACTTATTCTCATCAATCAAAACATCATGCTCAAGTATCATATCATCATTTTTAGCACATATAGAAACATACTTGGCATTCAACTCCTCAAGTTCACTAACATGCATTTCATCATTTTTCATAAGTCTAGCATTTTCTTTCTTAAGTTGTTTGCACTTTCTAAGCAACATACCATGAGAATCACATAAATCATCATAATTGGAATATAATTCATCATAGGTTAAAGGAGTAGAATCTTTTACCATCTCATCTTGAGAGGATGAGTCAATTTTCTCTTCTTTTGCCATAAGACAAAAGTGTGCCTTATGCTCCATCTCATCCTCACTTGATGAGCTTGATGATGAATCATCCCATGTTGCTTTCAATGCCTTCTTCTTCTCTTTGCCTTTCCCTTTGTGATATTTCTTGGATGCTTTGGGGCACTCGGCAATAAAGTGACCAACTTTGCCACAATTGAAACAAGTTGGTTTCTCTCTTTCCTTCTCCTTCTCCTTGTCTTTGAACTTTCGATTCTTGAATCCACCTCTCTTGTTCCTCACAAATTTCTTGAAATTCTTCACCATCATAGCCATCTCATCATCACTATCTTCACTCTCACTACTTGAAGACACTTCCCTTTCACCATGACTCATGGCCTCCCTTGGCTTAGAGGTCACGGCTAGGGCAATGCCCTTCTTCCTTTGAGGCTCCTCATCCACTCTATTTAACACTTTCATCTCATGAGTCATCAAGCTCCCAATGAGCTCATCCAACTTCAAAGTCCTCACGTCTTTGGCCTCCTCAATGGCGGTCACCTTCTCACTCCAATTTCTAGGTAAGCTCCTTAGAACCTTTTGTACCTTGTCATGCATAGGGTAAGGTTTGCCAAGAGCATTCAAATCATTGCATATGCATGTCAACCTATTAAACATGTCACTAATGCATTCACCTTCAAGCATTTTGAACAATTCATATTTTTGCACTAACATGTTAATTTTGCAATCTTTAACTTGACTAGTTCCTTCATGCTTTAATTCTAACATTTTCCAAATCTCTTGAGCACTAATGCATGCACTAATATGATCATACTCACCCCTAGCTAATGCAATATGTAACAAGTTAATTGCTTTTTCATTTAAGCTCACCTTCTTGTCATCACTCTCACTATACTCACTCTCATCCTTAGGAACTACCTTATCTCCCTCTCTCTTGGTAGGAATGAATGGTCCATTCTCTATAACTCTCCATAAGGCCATATCCATACTCCTAATAAAAATCCTCATCCTATTCTTCCAAAAGCCATAGTCCTTGCCATCAGAGAACGGTGGCCTATTTGATGACAAGCCCTCACCATCATGTGGTCTAGTACTAGTGTAAGCCATTTGATCTAAGCTAGAATGTTAATTCTATTACTTTGCTAACCTGCTCTGATACCAATTGAAATCACTAGGCTAACACAAGAGGGGGGGTGAATTGTGTTTTAAAAAACTAAATATAAACCCCAAGCACAAAACCACAACCTAAAAACTCACAAATGATTAAGGCAATGTCAAGAATGCAAATCTGCGCACTAATCGTGTAAATGCAATTTGACCTAGCAATTCAACTCGGAATGTAACGAAATTTGATATGCAATATTAAAACACGTCAATGAACACTATATCAAAAATTCAGCTCAAAATTCAAAGTCTAGATATATGAACAATTCACGGACAGATTGGTATTCTGGAAAATTAACAATCAAAAGTATACCTAGAATTCAATAATCACAAGTTGTTCAACCACAAGCAATATCCCAACAAGCAATGGCAGCAAGCAACACCCTAATATCAACTTCTAAGGCACACAAATCACCAATAACACCAATAGAATGATAATCACAAATAAGTCACTACAAGGCAGCAAGTCTAACACACAAACAAGCAAGGAAATCAAAATAGTGTGCACAAGGATATATAGTGGTTCGGTGCTCACACCTACATCCACTACCTAAGCCCTCAAGCTTAGGATTTCCCAATCCACTAAAGGATATATGTGGTTTTGCAAGTTCACCACAAACTTAGGGTTTCCAAGAACACCCCAAACTTGTACACCAACAAGGTTTGAAGCTAACCTTAAACTTTCACACACCTCTCAAAGGTAATGCCCTCAAAAGGGACTTTTACAAGTATTTGGATTTTGGTTCTCTCAAGATTAGCTCTAGGCTATATATAGTTGGAGAACACTCAAATTCACAAGATGTTGATCAAATGGGTTTTGATTCAAATGTGTAGCAAACACTCATGTAATCTCACACAAAGCTCACACTGGATCAAGAATAGGTTTAGGTGAAGCTTTGTTGAAGAACTCTCAAGAACACACCAAGAGTACCCAAGGGTAGAAAGATTTTGGGGTGGTTCAAGGAGTTTTTGGATCTCTCTTTCAAATAGGAAGATGATGGCTTGAATGTAATCAAAGTGGTAGCAAGAGATCGCAAGGAAGAAGCTTGAATCAAGAAGATGAAGTTGAGAGCAAGTAAGCTTGAACACTTAGAAAAAAATCTGCAAATGCTTCTTCCACCTAGCAAGAATGGCCGACCCTTCTCTCTTCAAAACAAACAAAACCAACTCAGCCATTGGATCAATACATCTTCAAATCTTGGCCCTTGAAGCTACTTTCAAATCTGGACCTTTCTTTAATTCAAATGAAATTGATCTCAGCCATTGAAGATCAAGCCGTTGGCATCATTTTGTCAAGAGTTGTCCTTTTGAGTTGCACCTTGTTTGGATCAATCAAATGAGTCTTCTTCATGAAGCAACTCTCTCTCAAGGAATGCCAAACAAGTCCATCTTAAATTCTGGAAAATATTATAACTTTATGTCATCTTGTCTCTCCCTTGTCTCTTCCTTGTCTCCATAGTGCAAGTGTTAGGCACACTACCAACCAAGTATTTCAAACTTGTATTCCCTCTACTTTGTTGACTCCAAATCAAATAATAAAGCTTCTAGAAGTTCTTGAGTTAATTCTCCAGCAATAATAACACAAGTCACACGGCTGAAACCATTTCTTGCACACAAAGTGTCAAACTTGAACCAAATAGGGTTGACCATGTCCAAACTTGTCTAAATGAGCTTCAAATCATGATGCACAAATTTTCTCAATAGAATCAGCTTCATGATACTTCAAATAGTCTCATGATGATCAGTTGATTAAGCCTACAAAAAGAATAGATGACAAAACATCCCATTTTTGCTTGTAAGCTCAAAGAGCTTCAATGCTAGCACTTAGGTTAATCAACATGTTATAAGCTTAATAAAATTCAAGTAAGCACATGATAAATCATTTCATATATAACTGAATGTGCATACAAAATTTCACTTATAACTGAGGTCATTTGGTCATTCAATTTGATCATGCAAATCTCAACTAGCCCAGTTTAATGACTGCACAGGTGAATTTATTTCAACAGACAAATTGAACCTGATAAACTTAAAATTGACCTGACACTATTTGACAATGACAAATTCCAGAGTGTCTTAAATAATTTTCAGAACAAGAATCAAGTCAATCAGAGCTCATATGAATAAGTTATGACTGTTCAACCAATGTGTGCGCAGTGTGATGTTGTGACAGATTTTAGCATCGAAAAATAAGTCAGTCCAGATTCATCCAATTTATATCAAACATGATCAAACATGATTCCAAAGATATACAATGAAGCTTAAATCAGTAGATATAATTTATTTCATGATTTATCCAAATTCATCCAAAGTTAAGCACAATCAAATAGTCCAATATGTATTTTTGCATCAAAACACAAATGTAGGACTTATGGTCCAACACGAAGTTGCTCAACTCTATCTATGAAGGATCTTTTAACGGTTTTTGTCCATTTGGCATAGATATGTGGTGTTTTGTCTTCGAAATAATCTACGAAGCTTATACTCGTAAAATTTGACATAGAAGAACAATAAAAAGTGTACACCGAGCAACATTCATGGTCCGAAGTAGCTCAACTCTATCTATGGAAAAGCTTTAACTGTTATTGTCCATTTTTCATAGAAAGGTGGTGTTTTGACATCGAAATAATCTAGGAAGCTTATACTCGAAAAATTTAACATAGAAGAACAATAAAAAGTGTATATCGTGCAGCTTTGACGGTTCAAAATTGCTCAACTCTCTCGATGGAGTTGTTTTTAATAGTTTTACCGAATTTAGACCGATATTGTTCTCTTGACAACAAAACAATTTGCGAAGCGAATACTAGTAATTTTGGACATAAAGAAACAATAAAAAGTGTACACCGAGCAACTTTCAAGGTCCGAAGTTGCTCAACTCTATCTATAGAGAAGCTTTAAACGGTTTTTATCCATTTGTCATAGAAAGGTGGTGTTTTGGCATCGAAATAATCTAGGAAGCTTATACTCGTAAATTTTGACAAGAAAGAACAATAAAAAGTGTACACCGAGCAACTTTCATGGTTCGAAGTTGGTCAACTCTATCTATGAAGGAGCTTTTAACGGTTTTTGTCCATTTGGCATAGAAATGTGGTGATTTGGAATCGAAATAATCTAGGAAGCTTATAATCGTAAAATTTGACATAGAACAACAATAAAAAGTGTACACCGAGCAACTTTGATGGTCCGAAGTTGCTCAACTCTATCTATGAATGAGATTTTAACGGTTTTTGTCCATTTGGCGTAGATACGTGGTGTTTTGTCATTGAAATAATCTAGGAGGCTTATACTCATAAAATTTGACATAGAAGAACCATAAAAAGTGTACACCAAGCAACTTTCAAGGTCCGAAGTTGCTCAACTCTATCTATGGGGAAGCTTTCAACGGTTTTTGTCCATTTGTCATAGAAAGGTGGTATTTTGGCATTGAAATAATCTAGGAAGCTTATACTCGTAAAATTCGACAAAGAAGAACAATAAAAAGCGTACACCGAGCAACTTTCATGGTCCGAAGTTGCTCAACTCTGTCTATGGAAGAGCTTTTAACGGTTTTTGTCTTTTTAGCATAGAAAGTTGGTGTTTTGGAATCGAAGTAATCTAGGAAGTTATACTAGTAAAATTTGACATAGAAGAACAATAAAAAGTATACACCGACCAACTTTCATGGTCCGAAGTTACTCAACTCTATCTACGGATGAGCTTTTAACGGTTTTTGTCCATTTTTCATAGAAAGTTGGTGTTCGGCATCGAAATAATCTAGGAATATTATACTCAAAAATTTGACATAGAAGAACAATAAAAAGTGTACACCGAGCAACTTTCATGGTCCGAAGTTTTCAACTCTACCTATGGTGGAGCGTTTAGCGGTTTTTGTCCATTTTTCATAGAAAGGCGTTTTTTTGCATCGAAATTATCTAGAAAGCTTATACTCGTAAAAATTGACATAGAAGAACAATAAAAAGTTTACACCGAGCAATTTTGATGGTCCGAAATTGCTCAACTCTATCTATGGAGGAGCTTTTAACGGTTTTTGTCCATTTGGAATAGATATGTGGTGTTTTGACATCGAAATAATCTACGAAGCTTATACTCCTAAAATTTGAGATAGAAGAACAATAAAAAGTGTACGCCGAGCAACTTTAATGGTCCGAATTTGCTCAACTCTATCTATGGAGGAGCTTTTAACGGTTTTTGTCCATTTGTCGTACAAAGGTGGTTTTTTGGCATCGAAATAATCTAGAAAGCTTATACTCAAAAAATTTGACATAGAAGAACAATATAAAGTATACACTGAGCAACTTTGATGGTCCGAAGTTGCTCAACTCTATCTATGAAGGAGATTTTAACGGTTTTTGTCCATTTGGCATAGATATGAGGTGTTTTGGCATGGAAATATCTTGGAAGCTTATACTCGTAAAATTTGACAAAGAATAACAATAAAAAACGTACACCGAGCAACTTTCATGGTCCGAAGTTGCTCAACTCTATCTATGGAGGAGCTTTTAACGGTTTTTGTCTATTTGTCATAGAAAGGTGGTGTTTTGGCATAGAAATAATCTAGGAAGCTTATACTCGAAAAATTTGACATAGAAGAACAATAAAAAGTGTATATCAGGCAACTTTGATAGTTCGAATTTGCTCAACTCTCTCTATGGAGTAGTTTTTAATAGTTTTGCCGAATTAAGACCGATATTGTTCTCTTGACAACAAAAAAATTTGCGAAGCGAATACTAGTAATTTAGGACATAAAGAAACAATAAAAAGTGCATACCGAGCAACATTCGTGGTTCGGAATTGCTCAACTATATCTATGGAGGAGCTTTTAACGGTTTTTATCCATTTGTCATCAAAAGTTGGTGTTTCGGCATCGAAATAATCTATGAAGCTTATACTCGTAAAATTTGACATAGAAGAACAATAAAAAGTGTACACCGAGCAACTTTCATGGTCCGAAGTTGCTCAACTCTATCTATGGAGGAGCTTTTAACGGTTTTTGTCCATTTGGCATAGAAATGTGGTGATTTGGCATCGAAATATTCTAGGAAGCTTATAATCGTAAAATTTGACATAGAACAACAATAAAAAGTGTACACCGAGCAACTTTGATGGTCCGAAGTTGCTCAACTCTATCTATGATGGGGATTTTAACGGTTTTTGTCCATTTGGCATAGATACGTGGTGTTTTAGCATTGAAATAATCTAGGAGACTTATACTCATAAAATTTGACATAGATGAACCATAAAAAGTGTACACGGAGAAACTTTCAAGGTCCGAAGTTGCTCAACTCTATCTATGGGGGAGCTTTCAACGGTTTTTGTCCATTTGTCATAGAAAGGGTGTGTTTTGGAATCGAAATAATCTAGGAAGTTATACTAGTAAAATTTGACATAGAAGAACAATAAAAAGTGTACACTGAGCAACTTTCATGGTCCGAAGTTGCACACCTCTATCTATGGATGAGCTTTTGACGGTTTTTATCCATTTTTCATAAAAAGTTGGTGTTCGGCATCGAAATAATTTTGGAATATTATACTCGTAAATTTAAAATAGAAGAACAATAAAAACTGTACAGCGAGCAACTTTCATGGTCCGAAGTTGTCAACTCTATCTATGGTAGAGCGTTTAGCGGTTTTTGTCCATTTGTCACAGAAAGGTGTTTTTTTTGCATCGAAATAATCTAGGAAGCTCATACTCGTAAAATTTGACATAGAAGAACAATAAAAAGTGTACACCGAGCAACTTTCATGGTCCGAAGTTGCTCAACTCTATCTATGGAGGAGCTTTTAACGGTTTTTGTCCATTTGGCATAGAAATGTGGTGATTTGGCATCGAAATAATCTAGGAAGCTTATAATCATAAAATTTGACATAGAATAACAATAAAAAGTGTACACCGAGCAACTTTGATGGTCCGACGTTGCTCAACTCTATCTATGAAGGAGATTTTAACTGTTCTTGTCCATTTGGCATAGATACGTGGTGTTTTGGCATTGAAATAATCTAGGGGGCTTATACTCATAAAATTTGACAAAGAAGAACCAAAAAAAGTGTACACCGAGAAACTTTTAAGGTCCGAAGTTGCTCAACTCCATCTATGGGGGAGCTTTCAACGGTTTTTGTCCATTTGGCATAGAAATGTGGTGTTTTGGAGTCGAAATAATCTAGGAAGGTTATACTCGTAAAATTTGACAAAGAAGAACAATAAAAAGCGTACACCGAGCAACTTTCATGGTCCGAAGTTGCTCAACTCTGTCTATGGAGGAGCTTTCAACGGTTTTTGTCCATTTGGCATAGAAAGTTGGTGTTTTGGCATCGAAATAATCTACGAAGCTTATACTCATAAAATTTGACATAGAAGAACAATAAAAAGTGTAAACCTAGCAACTTTCATGGTCTGAAGTTGCTCTACTTTATCTATAGAGGAGCTTTTAACGGTTTTTGCCCATTTTGCACAGAAATGTTGTGATTTGGCATCGAAATAGTCTAGCAAGCTTATAATCGTAAAATTTGACATAGAACAACAATAAAAAATGTACACCGAGCAACTTTGATGGTCCGAAGTTACTCAACTCTATCTATGAAGAAGATTTTAACGGTTTTTGTCCATTTGGCATAGATACGTGGTGTTTTGGCGTTGAAATAATCTAGGAGGCTTATACTCATAAAATTTGACATAGAAGAACCATAAAAAGTGTATACCGATCAACTTTCAAGGTCCGAAGTTGCTCAACTCTATCTATGGATGAGCTTTCAACGGTTTTTGTCCATTTGTCATAGAAAGTTGGTGTTTCGGCATCGAAATAATCCAGGAAGCTTATACTCGTAAAATTTGACAAAGAATAACAATAAAAAATGTACACCGAGCAACTTTTATGGTTCGAAGTTGCTCAACTCTATTTATGGAGGAGCTCTAACGGTTTTTGTCCATTTGGCATAAAAATGTGGTGTTTTGGCATCGAAATAATCCAGGAAGCTAATACTCGTAAAATTTGACAAAAAAGAACAATAAAAAATTTACACCGAGCAACTTTCATGGTCCGAAGTTGCTCAACTCTATCTATGGAGGAGCTTTTAACGGTTTTTGTCTATTTGTCATAGAAAAGTGGTGTTTTGGCATAGAAATAATCTAGGAAGCTTATACTCGAAAAATTTGACATAGAAGAACAATAAAAAGTGTATATCAGGCAACTTTGATAGTTCGAATTTGCTCAACTCTCTCTATGGAGTAGTTTTTAATAGTTTTGCCGAATTAAGACCGATATTGTTCTCTTGACAACAAAAAAATTTGTGAAGCGAATACTAGTAATTTAGGACATAAAGAAACAATAAAAAGTGCATACCGAGCAACATTCGTAGTTCGGAATTGCTCAACTATATCTATGGAGGAGCTTTTAACGGTTTTTATCCATTTGTCATCAAAAGTTAGTGTTTCGGCATCGAAATAATCTAGGAAGCTTATACTCGTAAAATTTGACAAAGAAGAACAATAAAAAATGTACACCGAGCAACTTTCATGGTTCGAAGTTGCTCAACTCTATCTATGGAGGAGCTTTTAACGGTTTTTGTCCATTTGGCATAGAAATGTGGTGTTTTGGCATCGAAATAATCTAGGAAGCTCATACTCGTAAAATTTGAGATAGAAGAAGAATAGAAAGTGTACACTGAGCAACTTTCATGGTCCGAAGTTGGTCAACTCCATCTATGGAGGAGCTTTTAACGGTTTTTGTCCATTTGGCATAGAAATGTGGTGTTTTGGCATCGAAATAATCCAGGAAGCTAATACTCGTAAAATTTGACAAAGAAGAACAATAAAAAATGTACACCGAGCAACTTTCATGGTCCGAAGTTGCTCAACTCTATCTATGGAGGAGCTTTTAACGGTTTTTGCCCATTTGGCACAAAAATGTGGTGTTTTGCATGAAAATAATCTAGAAAGCTTATACTCGTAAAATTTAACATAGAAGAACAATAAAAAGTGTACACCGAGCAACTTTCGTGGTCCGAAGTTGCTCAACTCTATCTATGAAGGAGCTTTTAACGGTTTTTGTCCATTTGTCATAGAAAGGTGGTGTTTTGGCATTAAAATAATCTAGGAAGCTTACATTCGAAAAATTTGACATAGAAGAACAATAAAAAGTGTATATCGTGCAACTTTGATAGTCCGAAGTTGCTCAACTCTGTCTATGGAGGAGTTTTTAACTGTTACTATCCATTTGTCATAGAAAGGTGGTGTTTTGACATCGAAATAATCTAGGAAGCTTATACTCATAAAATTTGACATTGAAGAACAATAAAAAGTGTACACCGAGCAACTTTCATGGTCCGAAGTTGCTCAACTCTATCTATGGAGGAGCTTTTAACGGTTTTTGTCTATTTGTCATAGAAAAGTGGTGTTTTGGCATAGAAATAATCTAGGAAGCTTATACTCGAAAAATTTGACATAGAAGAACAATAAAAAGTGTATATCAGGCAACTTTGATAGTTCGAATTTGCTCAACTCTCTCGATGGAGTAGTTTTCAATAGTTTGCCGAATTTAGACCGATATTGTTCTCTTGACAACAAAACAATTTGCGAAGCGAGTACTAGTAATTTTGGACATAAAAAAACAATAAAAAGTGCATAACGAGCAACTTTCGTGGTTCGGAATTGCTCAACTCTATCTATGGAGGAGCTTTTAACGGTTTTTATCCATTTGTCATAGAAAGTTGGTGTTTCGGCATCGAAATAATCTAGGAAGCTTATACTCCTAAAATTTGACATAGAAGAACAATAAAAAGTGTACTACGAGCAACTTTTAAGATCCGAAGTTGCTCAACTCTATCTATGGAGGAGCTTTTAACGGTTTTTGTGCATTTGTCATAGAAAGGTGGTGTTTTGGCATCGAAATAATCTAGGAAGCTTATACTCGTAAATTTTGACATAGAAGAACAATAAAAAGTGTACACCGAGCAACTTTCATGGTCCGAAGTTGCTCAACTCTATTTATGGAGGAGCTTTTAACGGTTTTTGTCCATTTGGCATAGAAATGTGGTGATTTGGCATCGAAATAATCTAGGAAGCTTATAATCGTAAAATTTGACATAGAACAACAATAAAAAGTGTACACCGAGCAACTTTGATGGTCCGAAGTTGCTCAACTCTATCTATGAAGGAGATTTTAACGGTTTTTATCCATTTGGCATAGATACGTGGTGTTTTGGAATTGAAATAATCTTGGAGTCTTATAAACATAAAATTTGACATAGAAGAACCATAAAAAGTGTACACCGAGCAACTTTCAAGGTCCGAAGTTGCTCAACTCTATCTATGGAGGAGCTTTTAACGGTTTTTGCCCATTTGGCACAAAAATGTGGTGTTTTCGCATGGAAATAATCTACAAAGCTTATACTCGTAAAATTTAACATAGAAGAACAATAAAAAGTGTACACCGAGCAACTTTCGTGGTCTGAAGTTGCTCAACTCTATTTATGGAGGAGCTTTTAACAGTTTTTGTCTATTTGTCATAGAAAGGTGGTGTTTTGGCATTGAAATTATCTAGGAAGCTTATACTCGAAAAATTTGACATAGAAGAAGAATAAAAAGTTTACATCGAGCAACTTTCATGGTCCGAAGTTGCTCAACTCTATCTATGGAGGAGCTTTTAACGGTTTTTGCCCATTTGGCACAAAAATGTGGTGTTTTGGCATGGAAATAATCTACAAAGCTTATACTCGCAAAATTTAACATAGAAGAACAATAAAAAGTTTAAACCGAGCAACTTTCATGGTCTGAAGTTGCTCTACTTTATCTATAGAGGAGATTTTAACGGTTTTTGTCCATTTTGCATAGAAATGTGGTGATTTGGCATCGAAATAATCTAGCAAGCTTATAATCGTAAAATTTGACATAGAACAACAATAAAAAGTGTACACCGAGCAACTTTGATGGTCCGGAGTTGCTCAACTCTATCTATGAAGGAGATTTTAACGGTTTTTGTCCATTTGGCATAGATATGTGGTGTTTTGGCATTGAAATAATCTAGGAAGCTCATACTCGTAAAATTTGACATAGAAGAACAATAAAAAGTGTACACCGAGCAACTTTCATGGTCCGAAGTTGGTCAACTCCATCTATGGAGGAGCTTTTAACGGTTTTTGTCCATTTGGCATAGAAATGTGGTGTTTTGGCATCGAAATAATCCAGGAAGCTAATACTCGTAAAATTTGACAAAGAAGAACAATAAAAAATGTACACCGAGCAGCTTTCATGGTCCGAAGTTGCTCAACTCTATCTATGGAGGAGCTTTTAACGGTTTTTGCCTATTTGCCACAAAAATGTGGTGTTTTGGCATGAAAATAATCTAGAAAGCTTATACTCGTAAAATTTAACATAGAAGAACAATAAAAAGTGTACACCGAGCAACTTTCGTGGTCCGAAGTTGCTCAACTCTATCTATGAAGGAGCTTTTAACGGTTTTTGTCATTTTGTCATAGAAAGGTGGGGTTTTGGCATTAAAATAATCTAGGAAGCTTATACTCGAAAAATTTGACATAGAAGAACAATAAAAAGTGTATATCGTGCAACTTTGATAGTTCGAAATTGCTCAACTCTCTCGATGGAGTAGTTTTCAATAGTTTTGCCGAATTTAGACCGATATTGTTCTCTTGACAACAAAACAATTTGCGAAGCGAGTACTAGTAATTTTGGACATAAAAAAACAATAAAAAGTGCATACCGAGCAACTTTCGTGGTTCGGAATTGCTCAACTCTATCTATGGAGGAGATTTTAATGGTTTTTGTCCATTTGGCATAGATACGTCGTGTTTTAGCATAGAAATAATCTAGGAAGCTTATACTCGAAAAATTTGACATAGAAGAACAATAAAAAGTGTATATCGTGCAACTTTGATAGTTCGAAATTGCTCAACTCTATCGATAGAGTAGTTTTTAATAGTTTTGCCGAATTTAGACCGATATTGTTCTCTTGACAACAAAACAATTTGCGAAGTGAATACTAGAAATTTTGGACATAAAGAAACAATGAAAAGTGCATACCGAGCAACTTTCGTGGTTCGGAATTGCTCAACTCTATCTATGGAGAAGCTTTTAACGGTTTTTATCCATTTGTCATAGAAATGTGGTGTTTTGGCATCGAAGTAATCTAGGATGCTTATACACGTAAAATTTAAAATAGAAGAACAATAAAAAGTGTACACCGAGCAACTTTCATGGTCCGAAGTTGCTCAACTCTATCTGTGAAGGAACTTTTAACGGTTTTTGTCCATTTGGCACAGAAAGTTGGTGTTTTGGAGTCGAAATAATCTAGAAAGTTATACTCGTAAAATTTGACATAGAAGAACAATAAAAAGTGTACACCGAGCAACTTTCATGGTCCGAAGTTGCTCAACTCTATCTATGGAGGAGCTTTTAACGATTTTTGTCCATTTTTCTTAGAAAGTTGGTGTTTTGGCATCGAAATAATCTAGGAAGCTTATACTCGTAAAATTTGACATAGAAGAACAATAAAAAGTATACACCGAGCAACTTTCATGGTCCGAAGTTGTCAACTCTATCTATGAAGGAGCTTTTAACGGTCTCTGTCCATATGTCATAGAAATGTGGTGTTTTGGCATCGAAGTAATCTAGGATGCTTATACACGTAAAATTTAACATAGAAGAACAATAAAAAGTGTACACCGAGCAGCTTTCATGGTCCGAAGTTGCTCAACTCTATCTATGAAGGAACTTTTAACGGTTTTTGTCCATTTGGCACAGAAAGTTGGTGTTTTGGAATCGAATAATCTAGAAAGTTATACTCGTAAAATTTGACATAGAAGAACAATAAAAAGTGTACACCGTGCAACTTTCATGGTCCGAAGTTGCTCAACTCTATCTAAGGAGGAGCTTTTAATGGTTTTTGTCCATTTGGCATAGATATTTGGTGTTTTGGCATCTAAATAATTTACGAATATTATACTCGTAAAATTTGACATAGAAGAACAATAAAAAGTGTACACCGAGCAACTTTGATGGTCCGAAGTTGCTCAACTCTATCTATGAAGGAGATTTTAACGGTTTTTGTCAATTTGGCATAGATACGTCATGTTTTGGCATTGAAATAATCTAGGAGGCTTATACTCATAAAATTTGACATAGAAGAACCATAAAAAGTGTACACCGAGCAACTTTCAAGGTCCGAAGTTGCTCAACTCTATATATGGGAGAGCTTTCAACGGTTTTTGTCCATTTGTCATAGAAAGGTGGTGTTTTGGCATGGAAATAATCTAGGAAGCTTATACTCGTAAAATTTGACAAAGAAGAACAATAAAAAGCGTACACCGAGCAACTTTTATGGTTCGAAGTCGCTCAACTCTATCTATGGAGGAGCTTTTAACGGTTTTGTCCATTTCGCATAGAAATGAAGTGTTTTGGCATCGAAATAATCTAGAAAGCTTATACTCGTAAAATTTGACAAAGACGAACAATAAAAAATGTACACCGAGCAACTTTCATGGTCCGAAGTTGCTCATCTCTATCTATGGAGGAGCTTTTTACGGTTTTTGCCCATTTGGCATAGAAATGTGGTGTTTTTGCATGGAAATAATCTAGAAAGCTTATACTCGTAAAATTTAACATAGAAGAACAATAAAAAGTGTACACCGAGTAACTTTCATGGTCCGAAGTTGCTCAACTCTATCTATGGAGGAGCTTTTAACGGTTTTTGTCTATTTGTCATAGAAAGTTGGTGTTTTGGCAACAAAATAATCTAAAAAGCTTATACTCGTAAAATTTGACAAAGACGAACAATAAAAAATGTACACTGAGCAACTTTCATGGTCCGAAGTTGCTCAACTCTATCTATGGAGGAGCTTTTAACTGTTTTTGCCCATTTGGCATAGAAATGTGGTGTTTTTGCATGGAAATAATCTAGATAGCTTATACTCATAAAATTTGACAAAGAAGAACAATAAAAAGCGTACACCGAGCAACTTTTGTGGTCCGAAGTTGCTCAACTCTATCTATGGAGGAGCTTTTAACGGTTTTGTCCATTTCGCATAGAAATGTGGTGTTTTGGCATCGAAATAATCTAGAAAGCTTATACTCGTAAAATTTGACAAAGACGAACAATAAAAATGTACACCGAGCAACTTTAATGGTCCGAAGTTGCTCAACTCTATCTATGAAGGAGCTTTTAACGGTTTTTGCCCATTTGGCAAAGAAATGTGGTGTTTTTGCATGGAAATAATCTAGATATGTGGTGTTTTGGCATCGAAATAATCTACGAAGCTTATACTCGTAAAATTTGACATAGAAGAAAAATAAAAAGTGTACACCGAGCAACTTTGATGGTCCGAAGTTGCTCAACTCTATCTATGAAGGAGATTTTAACGGTTTTTGTCAATTTGGCATAGATACGTCGTGTTTTGACATTGAAATAATCTAGGAGGCTTATACTCATAAAATTTGACATAGAAGAACCATAAAAAGTGTACACCGAGCAACTTTCAAGGTCCGAAGTTGCTCAACTCTATATATGGGGGAGCTTTCAACGGTTTTTGTCCATTTGTCATAGAAAGGTGGTGTTTTGGCATGGAAATAATCTAGGAAGCTTATACTCGTAAAATTTGACAAAGAAGAACAATAAAAAGCGTACAACGAGCAACTTTTATGGTCCGAAGTTGCTCAACTCTATCTATGGAGGAGCTTTTAACGGTTTTGTCCATTTCGCATAGAAATGTGGTGTTTTGGCATCGAAATAGTCTAGAAAGCTTATACTCGTAAAATTTGACAAAGACGAACAATAAAAAATCTACACCGAGCAACTTTCATGGTCCGAAGTTGCTCAACTCTATCTATGGAGGAACTTTTAACGGTTTTATGCCCATTTGGCATAGAAATGTGGTGTTTTTGCATGGAAATAATCTATCTACGGAGGAGCTTTTAACGGTTTTTGTCCATTTTTGATAGAAAGTTGGTGTTTTGGCATCGAAATAATCTAGGAAGCTTATACTCGTAAAATTTGACATAGAAGAACAATAAAAATTATACACCTAGCAACTTTCAAGGTCCGAAGTTGTCAACTCTATCTATGAAGGAGCTTTTAACGGTATTTGTCCATATGTCATACAAATGTGGTGTTTTGGCATCGAAGTAATCTAGGATTCTTATACACGTAAAATTTGACATAGAAGAACAATAAAAAGTGTACACCGAGCAACTTTGATGGTCCGAAATTGCTCAACTCTATCTATGAAGGAGCTAAACTCTATCTATGAAGGAGCTTTTAACGGTCTTTGTCCATATGTCATAGAAATGTGGTGTTTTGGTATCGAAGTAATCTAGGATGCTTATACACGTAAAATTTGACATAGAAGAACAATAAAAAGTGTACACCGAGCAAGTTTCATGATCCGAAGTTGCTCAACTCTATCTATGGAGATGATTTTAATTGTTTTTGTCCATTTTTCATAGAAAGATGGTGTTTTGGCATTGAAGTAATCTAAGAAGCCTATACTCGTAAAATTTGACATAGAAGAACAACAAAAAGTGTACACCGAGCAACTTTGATGTTCCGAAGTTGCTCAACTCTATCTACGGAGGGGCTTTTAAAGGTTTTTGTTCATTTGTCATAGAAAGGTGGTGTTTTGGCATCGAAATAATCTAGGATGCTTATACACGTAAAATTTGACATAGAAGAACAATAAAAAAGTGTACACCGAGCAACTTTGATGGTCCGAAGGTGCTCAACTCTATCTATGAAGGAACTTTTAACGGTTTTTGTCCATTTGGCACAGAAAGTTGGTTTTTGGAATCGAAATAATCTAGGAAGTTATACTCATAAAATTTGACATAGAAGAACAATAAAAAGTGTACACCGAGCAACTTTCATGGTCCGAAGTTGCTCAACTCTATCTATGGAGGAGCTTTTAACGGTTTTTGTCCATATGTCATAGAAATGTGGTGTTTTGGCATCGAAGTAATCTAGGATGCTTATACACGTATAATTTGACATAGAAGAACAATAAAAAATGTACACCGAGCAACTTTGATGGTCCGAAGTTGCTCAAGTCAATCTATGAAGGAACTTTTAATGGTTTTTGTCCATTTGGCATAGAAAGTTGGTGTTTTGGAATCGAAATAATCTAGGAAGTTAAACTCGTAAAATTTGACATAGAAGAACAATAAAAAGTGTACACCGAGCAACTTTCATGATCCGAAGTTGCTCAACTCTATCTATGGATGAGCTTTTAACGGTTTTTGTCCATTTTTCATAGAAAGTTAGTGTTCGGCATCGAAATAATCTAGGAAGTTAAACTCGTAAAATTTGACATAGAATAACAATAAAAAGTATACACCGAGCAACTTTCATGATCCGAAGTTGCTCAACTCTATCTATGAAGAAGATTTTAACGGTTTCTGTCAATTTGGCATAGATACGTCGTGTTTTGGCATTGAAATAATCTAGGAGGCTTATACTCATAAAATTTGACATAGAAGAACCATAAAAAGTGTACACCGAGCAACTTTAAAGGTCCGAAGTTGCTCAACTCTATATATGGGGGAGCTTTCAACGGTTTTTGTCCATTTGTCATAGAAATGTGGTGTTTTGGCATGGAAATAATCTAGGAAGCTTATACTCGTAAAATTTGACAAAGAAGAACAATAAAAAGCGTACACCGAGCAACTTTTATGGTCCGAAGTTGCTCAACTCTATCTATGGAGGAGCTTTTAACGGTTTTGTCCATTTCGCATAGAAATGTGGTGTTTTGGCATCAAAATAATCTAGAAAGCTTATACTCGTAAAATTTGACAAAGACGAACAATAAAAAATGTAAACCGAGCAACTTTCATGGTCCGAAGTTGCTCAACTCTATCTATGGAGGAGCTTTTAACGGTTTTATGCCCATTTGGCATAGAAATGTGGTGTTTTTGCATGGAAATAATCTAGAAAGCTTATACTCGTAAAATTTAACATAGAAGAACAATAAAAAGTGTACACTGAGTAACTTTCATGGTCCGAAGTTGCTCAACTCTATCTATGGAGGAGCTTTTAACGGTTTTTGTCTATTTGTCATAGAAAGGTGGTGTTTTGGCATAGAAATAATCTAGGAAGCTTATACTCGAAAAATTTGACATAGAAGAACAATAAAAAGTGTATATCGTGCAACTTTGATAGTTCGAAATTGGTCAACTCTCTTGATGGAGTAGTTTTTAATAGTTTTGCCGAATTTAGACCGATGTTGTTCTCTTGACAACAAAACAATTTGCGAAGCGAATACTTGTAATTTTGGACATAAAGAAACAATAAAAAGTGCATACCGAGTAACTTTCGTGGTTCGGAATTGCTCAACTCTATCTATGGAGGAGCTTTTAACGGTTTTTATCCATTTGTCATAGAAAGTTGGTGTTTCGGCATCGAAATAATCTAGGAAGCTTATACTCGTAAAATTTCACATAGAAGAACAATAAAAAGTGTACACCGAGCAACTTTCAAGGTCCGAAGTTGCTCAACTCTATCTATGGAGGAGCTTTTAACGGTTTTTGTGCATTTGTCATAGAAAGGTGGTGTTTTGGAATTGAAATAATCTAGGAAGCTTATACTCGAAAAATTTGACATAGAAGAACAATAAAAAGTGTATATCGTGCAACTTTGATAGTTTGAAATTGGTCAACTCTCTTGATGGAGTAGTTTTTAATAGTTTTGCCGAATTTAGACCGATGTTGTTCTCTTGACAAAAAAACAATTTACGAAGCGAATACTAGTAATTTTGGACATAAAGAAACAATAAAAAGTGCATACCGAGCAACTTTCGTTGTTTGGAATTGCTCAACTCTCCTTATGGAGGAGCTTTTATTGGTTTTCATTATTTGTCGTAGAAAGTTGGTGTTTTGGCATCGAAATAATCTAGGAAGTTATACTCGTTAAATTTGACATAGAAGAACAATAAAAAGTGTAAACCGAGCAACTTTCAAGGTCCGAAGTTGCTCAACTCTATCTACGGAGGAGCTTTTAACGGTTTTTGTCCATTTTTTATAGAAAGTTGGTGTTTTGGCATCGAAATAATCTAGGAAGCTTATACTCGTAAAATTTGACATAGAAGAACAATAAAAAGTATACACCGAGCAACTTTCATGGTCTGAAGTTGTCAACTCTATCTATGAAGGAGCTTTTAACGGTCTTTGTCCATATGTCATAGAAATATGGTGTTTTGGCATCGAAGTAATCTAGGATGCTTATACACGTAAAATTTGACATAGAAGAACAATAAAAAGTGTACACCGAGCAACTTTGATGGTCCGAAGTTGCTCAGCTCTATCTATGAAGAAACTTTTAACGGTTTTTGTCCATTTGGCACAGAAAGTTGGTGTTTTGGAATCGAAATAATCTAGGAAGTTATACTCGTAAAATTTGACATAGAAGAACAATAAAAAGTGTACACTGAGCAACTTTGATGATCCGAAGTTGCTCAACTCTATCTATGGAGGAGTTTTTAACGGTTTTTGTGCATTTGGCATAGATATGTGGTGTTTTGGCATCGAAATAATCTACGAAGCTTATACTCTGAAAATTTGACATAGAAGAACAATAAAAAGTGTACAGCGAGCTACTTTTATTGTCCGAAGTTGCTCAACTGTTATGTCGTTAGTAACAATTTAAAATAACCTACAAATGTGCAATTAATATATATAGTGAACAAGTAAGAGTCGATCCCACAAGGAGTGATGCTAATAGATATACAATCTTACACCTAAATATAATTGATACAAGGGGGGTTAAGTCTTGCAATAGATAAAAATTAAGACAAAGAAATTGACGTTAAGAACAAGAATGAGAATTAATGAAAACAATAGCTAAGACTCACTATCCACGACAAAACATTCAAACAATTTATAAGAAATAATAGAGTAACAATTTAAACAAGCATATGATGACAACATTCACAACAAGGTCATGGTCAAACTCAAGTTGTATGATTCTCTCTTAATTGCATGTAAAGTGTATGGCGTCTACCTTATTACGTGTATTCTTAATTGAAATCTAGCATGGCATTTGCATCAATCAACAATCAAGAATCTAATAAGAGTAAAGAGAATATGAATGTCACAAGAATCCTAATACATGGTATTTGTACTTAGGTATTCAAGAATTGATTTTTCATAATTCATTTTCAACTGAATTATATTTTGCAAGAAAGAACATATTCAACAAGGCAATTGACTATGTTCTACAACAATTAATTCTAATACATGCTTCAAAGTTAGCTAATCAAAGAAACACAATACTAGAACTCACATAACATGGAAAAATCAAAATCATCATGCTTGTAGAAATTGAAATCCACACAACTTATAAAATTGAAAGCATGCTTAGGGCTTCAGGACAAGCCCTAACTAATAAGAGTTTAGTTATACCTAACCAAATAAGACATGAAACATAAAAACATAATTACAAACACAAGCCTTGTTTTCTTCTTTTGCTTCTCCTCTTTATGCTTCCAATCCTTCTCCTTCTTTCCTTCTTGTCTCCAAGCTCTCCCTCCTAGCTCCTACTCCTCTCTATTTATAGATAAAATGAGCATATAGTGGTGGAATGTCCATCAAATTCGTGTGGTGGATTGTCCACTCTTTGAATGGAAATGGTATCATCAATGACATCAACTTCCAATTACACACTAATCTTGTAACTGAATTCTGGGCCTAAACGAAGCATATTATGAACTCAAACCCTTCATAAATATTGTAGATACAAATGTGTAGATAATTATGGGCTTTTGAATAACTCAATTTGGACATCAGACGCTCAAGTTATGGGCTTCTAAAGGTCTGGTATGCAAACAGAAATTCTGCTTCGGATATAACTTCCAAACTTGACTTCGAGGCAACCTTTAGAGGCCCAAATGAACTCTGATTTTTGTGAACCAGCACTTCCTGCAAAGCTTGAAGTGTCCTCCTGCAAAACATCCAAGAAGATCTTAAGTACAATAATCTTGAAAATTCAGCTTTTAAGCACAATTTCTTGGCATTGCTTTGGTAGTATTTTATCACTTTAAGAACGTACATTTTGGCACTTATCACAACCCCCAACCAGCTTATTACTAGTCCCTAGTAATTCAAGCGTAAAAATGTTATGAGAAATGATTGAAAGTAATAATACTAGAACAAAAGGTAAGAGATCACAATTCCTATCCAGATTAGTATAGTCACAACTTCCAACACTTGTGTGTGTGTGCTAAGCCAAAACCTTCATACCACAATCCATAATGCATATAACCTCAAACAAATTATCCAAGTAAAAGCCTCAACCCATATTCTCACAGGGTATAGAAGGATTTATGGGCTATGAATTTCTCTCATGGAGTTGGAAAATAGATATGCACTCAGAAGAAAAGTCAATTTAAGGACAAACAAATAAACAAACATTGATCAAATGATAGGTATATTAGCTGTCAAGAACTTCCACCAGTCTTACCACAATCCTGCTTTGGCATTCCATTGATCAACATTTGTTCAATTGACAAACTAATAGGGCCTTATCACAGAAAAACTTATCTACTGACGAATGACGAATACACATAACAATTTTTTCTCTTTTTTTTTCTCTGTCTTCTTTCTTTCTTTCTTTTTTCCTTTCCATCATTGTTTCTTTTTTTTCTTTTTTTTATGTCTCGAATTCATAATATAGAACATCTCAAACAAAGGCCTAGCAAAATTACAACATTGTTCTCAAACATTGATCAATATCATCCTCAGCATCCATCCAATCATTCCACAAACCATGTAATGGTGTTCATTGACAGCAATTATCCATTTCAAGAGATCAATGCAAGTTCATAAGTTGTTTACTCATTTCTCTCCACTCATTTGTGCTTGAACCAGAAAATAGTCTTAGTCATATGCATTATCATCCATCTTACCACAAGTCTTAGTATTGGTGGAAAACAAATGTGTTAAAAGTTGCATTCGACTAATCCAGATAAAAAAAATGACTCAAACTAATTGTACCAGTACCAAATCATGAAACTGCATATGAAACTGCATAAATATTCCACCACCCCCAACCTAAATCAAACATTTTCCGCAATGTGAAAATGACGAAGTATGGAAAAGCAATGCAATGAAAAGAAACAGAAGATAGAAAAATACAACCTGAGGTGGAAGATGCTTGGACAATGGTGGAAGGAGAAGATGGCTAGCGCCGTACCATGTCCATGAGGACATTCAGCATGTGTTCCAGCCGCTGTTGTCCAACCTCCAACCTATGTAGGCGGGATAAGATGTCGTGAATGTGGTCAGTCGAAGGTAGTGCAGCAGCAGAAGAGTCAGACGCTTCCAGTGGTAAAGAAATTGGACGTCGCGATGTTCGTTGTCGACGAGCACTGGAAAGCATGTGGCTAGTACTCTGACGCCAGGTAGAGTTCTCCAAAACAGTCACCGGATAATTGGAAGTTGTCTGACTGGGAGGTGGGAGAATGCCCATACTGAAAAGCAACCGCGTGATGAGCCTCGGGAAAAATAATCTCCCGACCTTGGTTTTTTGTTTCTCCACAAGGGTCTTCGCCTTAAGAATGCTCTCAAGGTAAATCCGGCCAATATCAAACCAGGCTCTGCGATACATGTAATACAGGACGGAAAGTATGTTACCCTGGTGTTGTTGACTGTGTCCAATGGGGCAAAGGTTACTTCGGATGGCATCATCAAGCATCCACATCGTGGACGGCAAATAAGAGCGGCGTGTAGAAGCAGCATTATTCGGATCGTGTCGCCCGTGACACATATCATCAATCATCTCTTGATGGGAAATAGAGATCGGCGCTTGAAAACCTACAGCGACGTCAGCGGTAGGTGGATAACCTAAACACTTGCAAATATCCGCTGACGTGAATTGAAGCCGAAGACCAGGGATGTCAACCTGATACACTGGTGGAGTGCCAGAAGAGTGGGGTAACTTGAGAAGAGTATGGTAAAAGGAGCGAACGATGTGAGGATACACCGGCAATTCGTCTTTTGGATCAAGATCGACCAAGAATAGTAGAGAATGGTCACGGAGGTAACTCATGGCCCAGTGGTTGGCAGAATCGTTCAGGATTTTTGAATCGATTCGACGTTCTGGCAGGATCGTAGCTCTGGCGAACAAGTCTACCGTCGCAACGGTATCACGAGGGCTGCGCGACATACTGTGACGGAGGAAGAGAGATTATCTGAAAAGGGAAAGTTGAAAATCAGGAATAAACAGAGTGTGAGAAGAAAACAATTAGGGTTTCGTTTTTTTTTTTTTTTTTTTTTTGTAGATCATTGGTGAAGAAGATATAAACAATTATATCACTAATTACACTAGGGAAATTCCCAGGAAAGATTGGAGGGACACAGTGGTCCACTTAAATACCAAACTCCTTAGACAGAATTTCCCTAGACATGCAATTAGTAGCATAATATATCATACTATCTTACCCGATCAAAATATATTTTGCGGAAGTAATCCCAAATATATAAATATAAATAGATATATATATATATATTTTTTTGTTTTTTTTTCAACCAATGCACATGCACAAGTAAGGTAACAGAGGCTCATTCCAGTGACTTCTGTGCTAACACCATCGAGTGCTTTCCTTCGGCCTATCAGGAGACCACAGCTTTTGTCCACAGGATCAGAATGTAAACCTTCAGGTCTTATACTAATGAAAATACCGTCATGAGATGCTCTCCCTCGCAGCTGCCCTATAAGTAAACATTTGAAGATCCAAACCACATTAAGCTGGTGGAGAAAGCTCACACCGTAGACATATGGGCGCAATCAAGCCCCACGCACACAAAAGTGTACAGTGACCACCTCAAGGTGAAAGTAAAAGTGAATATGCTAAGAAAATGTGCAACTGAACTAAATGCTTGATTGAACACACAAAGATAATGAGAAAGAAATATGGGTTGCCTCCCATAAGCGCTAAATTTAGCGTCGTCAGCCAGACGGAACAGCGTATCAAGTGAGTGGAACAGGATCAGAGAGCCTTAAATTCTTATCAAGATGTTCTGTTGCTGGCTCTAAATAGTGCTTGAGACGATGACCATTCACTTTAAAAATATTTCCCGTCTGTGGGTGTTGAAGATTCACTGCACCATGTGAAAACACATGAGTAATAAGGAATGGACCATACCATCGTGAACGGAGCTTACCTGGGAATAGTCGGAGGCGTGAGTTATATAATAAGACTTTCTGCCCAGGTTCAAAATGTTTTCTCAAAATGGTCTTATCATGATAGGCCTTGGTCTTCTCCTTGTATATTTTAGAGCTCTCATAGGCTTCATTTCGGAGTTCTTCCAACTCACTCAACTGCAACTTTCGTTGCTCTCCTGCAGCCTTCATCTCAAAATTGTACTGTTTGATAGCCCAATATGCTTTGTGCTCTAATTTGACTGGTAAGTGGCAGGGTTTGCCAAAAACCAACCTGTATGGTGACATTCCAATCGGAGTTTTGTAGGCTGTACGATAAGCCCATAGAGCATCCATGAGACGATCAGACCAATCCTTGCGTGAGGAGCTCACAGTCTTCTCCAATATCTGCTTAATTTCCCTATTACAGATTTCAGCTTGTCCGCTTGTCTGTGGATGATATGGCGTGGACACCTTATGTTTGACTCCGTACTTTTGCAATAGTGTTGCAAAAAGTTTATTATTGAAATGGGACCCTCCATCACTAATGATCGCCCTGGGTGTTCCAAATCTTGCAAATATATTTTCTTTAAGGAATCTGAGAACAACTCGAGAATCATTAGTCTTGGATGGAACTGCTTCCACCCATTTTGAAACATAATCCACAGCAAGTAAGATATATAAATAACCTTTAGATGAAGGAAAAGGTCCCATGAAATCAATACCCCAAACATCAAAAATTTCAACTATTAGAATAGGTGATAAAGGCATCTGATTCCTAGATGAAAGATTACCTAACCTTTGACACCTATCACAAGTAGAGCAGAAAGTATATGCATCTTTGAACAAACTCGGCCAATGAAATCCACATTGCAATACTTTCAAAGCTGTCTTCTTTGGACCAGAATGTCCTCCACAAGCATATGAGTGACAAAACGTGAGTATGGATTGAAATTCTGATTCTGGCACACACCGTCTGATGATTTGGTCAGAACACCATTTGAAAAGGTATGGATCATCCCATATGTAATACTTTGATGTTGTCATGAGCTTATCCTTGTAAGTTCTTGGCACATTTCCTGGAAGATCACCTGTAACAAGGTAATTGACAATGTCAGCATACCATGGTGTAGAAATAGATAAAGATAATAATTGCTCATCAGGAAAATTCTCATTTAGAGGCAAGGAGTCTTCTTCGGTCACTGAATTGTTCACCAAACGGCTGAGGTGATCGGCCACTACATTCTCGGATCCTTTTTTGTCCTTAATCTCCAGATCAAACTCTTGAAGTAATAGAATCCATTTAATCAAGCGAGGCTTTGCATCCTTCTTTTGAAGAAGGTACCTAAGAGCTGCATGGTCAGAAAATACAATTACTTTAGTACCAATCAAATATGCACGAAATTTTTCTAAAGCAAAAATAACAGAAAGGAGCTCCTTCTCTGTAGTAGAGTAGTTTAATTGGGCATCATTGATGTTCTACTAGCATAGTAGATAACATGAGGTACTTTATTTACTCGTTGTCCCAAAACTGCTCCTACAGCATAATCAGAAGCATCGCACATTAGTTCAAAAGGGAGGCTCCAATTGGGAGGCGTCATGATCGGTGCTGACGTAAGAAGAAGTTTAAGCTTGTTAAAAGCTGTCAAACATGTCTCATCAAACTCAAATGTCACATCCTTGGATAGTAAGTTACACAATGGCTTAGCTATCTTGGAGAAATCCTTGATGAACCTCCTGTAGAAACCTGCATGTCCAAGGAAAGATCTTATTTCCTTAACTGTAGATGGAGGTGGAAGATTACTTACCAGATCCACTTTTGCTTTGTCAACTTCTATTCCCTTGCTAGAGATGATATGACCAAGCACAATTCCTTGTTGTACCATAAAATGACATTTTTCCCAGTTTAAAACTAGATTGCATTCTTGGCATCTTTCTAAGACCAAAGCGAGGTTATGAAGGCATTTATCAAAAGATGAACCAAATACACTAAAATCATCCATAAATACCTCAATAATTTGCTCCACCATATCTGAAAATATGCTCATCATACACCTTTGAAAAGTACCTGGAGCATTGCAAAGACCAAAAGGCATGCGCCTGTAGGCAAATGTACCATATGGACAAGTAAATGTCATCTTGTCTTGATCTTCTGGTGCTATTGCAATCTGATTGTAGCTCGAATATCCATCAAGAAAACAATAATGGCTATGACCTGCAAGACGTTCCAACATTTGATCAATAAAAGGTAGTGGAAAATGATCTTTTCTAGTACCTGAATTAAGCTTTCTGTAGTCAATGCAAACACGCCATCCTGTTTGAACTCGCGTGGGAACCAACTCATTATCTTCATTAAGGACTACTGTAACTCCAGATTTCTTAGGAACCACTTGTACCGGACTAACCCATTTGCTATCAGAGATAGGGTAAATGATGCCAACATCTAGCAATTTGAGTACTTCTTTTAGCACCACCTCCTTCATTATTGGGTTAAGTCTGCGTTGGGCATCTCTTGTTGGTTTTGTTCCCTCCTCTAGCAGTATCCGATGCATACATCTAGAGGGACTAATTCCTCTGATATCAGCAATACTCCATCCGATTGATGTTTTATGCTCTTTTAGTACTCTCAACAATTTCTTTTCTTCTTCATTGCTGAGGTCAGACGCAATGATTACTGGCAATGTACTTCCTTCACCCACATACGCGTACTTCAAATGCTTTGGTAGTTCCTTCAACTCCAATTGAGGTGCCTGCACAACAGATGGTACAAGTTTTGTCTTAGGCACTGGTAAAGGCTCAAAGGCAGAAATATACATACCTAAAGAAGGTAAGGCTTCAAGCCGAGCTAAAACTTTGCTAGCTTGTTTATCCTCATCGATGGTTCCAAAGTCATGAATTAAAACTTTGTCCACAATATCTCGACCACAACTTTCATTGAACACCTGTTGACAAATTGTATCTAACGCATCTAAGTGAAAACAGTAATGTTCATCACTTGGTAATTTGAGTGCTCCAAATACCTTGTACTCAATCGTTTGCCCCTGCACATTCATAGTTAGTGTACCCTTTTGAACATCAATTTTGGTACCTGCTGTGGCCATGAATGGACGACCAAGAATTAAGGTTAATTTTACTTCTGACAAAGGAATCGGCTCCATCTCCAATACTAGAAAATCAGCAGGTAAGATTAATCCATCAACTTTGACTAAGACATCTTCTAGAATACCCCTAGGGTATTTGATTGATCTATCTGCCAACTGGATGCTCACAGAGGTCGCCTTTAGTTCCCCTATATTCAAAGATTCAAAAACAGAAAACGACATTAGATTGACAGATGCACCTAAGTCAAGAAGAGCTTTCTCAAACCTGTGACCCCCAATGATACAAGGGATAGTAAAACTGCCCGGATCTTTTAGCTTGGGAGGGAGTTTGCTTTGTAGAACAGCTGAAACTTCCTCAGAAACCTTAATCGTTTCAAAAATTTTGAACTTCCTCTTATTTGTGCACAAATCTTTGAGAAACTTTGCATATTTTGGCATTTGTTTGATGGCATCTAAAAGAGGAATGTTAATCACCACCTTCTTGAATGTATCCAAGATTCCTTGCATTGGATCTTCTTTCTTGGACTTCTGCAATCTGCTAGGAAAAGGAGCATGTGAAGAAATATAATTTGGAAGGTTAGAGTTAACCTGAAGATCTGGCGTTTCCTGGCAAGGAGTAGCACTGTTGCTAGAAGAATTTGGATCTAGAACGTCTGGATTGATCATATTGTCAGAGTCAAGGTTCTTCTCTTCTTCTGGCACGCTCATTTTTCCAATTGTTTTCCCTCCCCTCAGAGTGATTGCTTTAGCATGTTCATTAATCTTAGGGTTGACAACAACTTGGCCAGGAAGCTTTCCAGGTTCTCTTTGATTTAATGCAGTGGCTAACTGTCCCATTTGTTGTTCCAAATTTGCAATGGCGTTATCAGTTTTCTGCATGAATGCTTAAGTGCTCTGTGCCATAGATGTAACCATATCTTCAAGTGATGGTTTCGGAGGCTCCACTTGAACCCGATGTTGTGGTAATTGAGCAAAAGGTTGTTGCATTGGTTGATTATTACTCCACCTAAAATTTGGATGATTCCTCCATCCTGGATTGTAGGTAGGAGCAAATGGATCATTCCTTGGCCTTTGCATTTCGTTTTGATTCTGATTTGGATAAGTACCGAATGCATTTATTTGTGCATCCAAGACCGCAACTTCATTTTGTGGACAACTTTCCCTAGCATGTCCAGGTGTACTGCACACAGCACACACTTGAGAGCCTGGAATGATTAACTACTTTACCATATTTGTCAAGTTTGCAATTTGGGCTTCCATATTTGAACTTGATTGTGCTTCATAGATTCCAGCCCTTTTCTGAGGTTCTCTCACTCTGTTGTAGCTCCATTGTTGAGAATTAGTTGACAGAGTTTCAAACATCTCCCTGGCTTGTCCGGCATTGTTATTCATCAATCCACCACCAGATGTGGCGTCCACCATTTTGCGATCTGAATCCAGCATCCCTTCATAAAAATATTGCATTAGTAGCCATTCTTGAATATTATGATGAGGACAAGAGCTTAATAGCCTCTTGTATCTCTCCCAATATTCATGGAATGCTTCTCCATCATTTTGTTGGATGCTCACTATCTCTTTCCTTATTTTATTTGTCTTTTGAGCTGGAAAGAATTTCGTCAAGAACTTGTTTGCCAAATCTGTCCATGTTCTAATTGAAGCTCTTGGTAAAGAGTGAAGCCATGTCTTTGCTTGTTCCTTCAGACTAAATGGAAACAATCGCAGATGAACCTGCTCATCAGTTAAACCTCTTATTTTAATTGTGGAAAAGACATCAGAGAATTCTTTAAGATGCATGTGAGGATCTTCTCCAGCATGGCCTAAGAACGTAGGCAACAAATGAATCATTCCTGACTTTAGTTCAAAGTTGTCTACAGTAGTCTGAGGGTAGACAATGCATGAAGCTTGATCTGCTGCTTGAGGCACAGAGAAATCCTTAAGTGGCTTGTTCATGTTATCTGGTTCTTCTTCCATTTGAACTGGGGCTGTGGGACTTGTAGTTGGTGATGAAAAAGGTGATCTCTCTGGAGTGCGATGCTCTCTTTGACAAAATAAACGGATATCCGCTAATTTTGTGCTTAACGAAATGTTGTCACTCGATAAGTTCCCAAGATTTGAGCTGGACATTCATGTATCTGCAAAATAGGAAAAATAACAATATAAATGAACTACTTAGGTGGCGAGGCCAACCATGAACATAAATTAATATAGAGAAAATTTGGCGGATGGCAGTGCCAATCATAACCAGAGGATTAAAGAAGTTAGTTGACAATATATAAAAAGTTAGTATACAGAAGAAATAAAATGGGGCAGAAAAGGCCAACCACAAAAAAAACGATGTTAGTAAATAATAAGGTATATTAATAGGCGGTAGAACCAGCCATTAATATTAATAGATATATACATATATCAACAATAGTAGGTGGTAGAACCAACCATTAATATTAATAGATATATACATATATTAAGAATAGTAGGCGGTTTGAACCAGCCATTAATAGAAAATAAAATGGGGCATTTAAGCCAACCACGTTAAATAATGACATGTAATGTAAAACCTTCCATGTAGGAGGTGCTAACAACAAAAATAAATAAATAAATTATATACAAGAGTTAGATGACATTATATTAGGTAATCACATCCCCGGCAACGGCGCCAAAAATTGTTATGTCGTTAGTAACAATTTAAAATAACCTACAAATGTACAATTAATATATATAGTGAACAAGTAAGAGTCGATCCCACAAGGAGTGATGCTAATAGATATACAATCTTACACCTGAATATAATTGATACAAGGGGGGTTAAGTCTTGCAATAGATAAAAATTAAGACAAAGAAATTGACGTTAAGAACAAGAATGAGAATTAATGAAAACAATAGCTAAGACTCACTATCCATCACAAAACATTCAAACAATTTATAGGAAATAATAGAGTAACAATTTAAACAAGCATATGATGACAACATTCACAACAAGGTCATGGTCAAACTCAAGTTGTATGATTCTCTCTTAATTGCATGTAAAGTGTATGGCGTCTACCTCATTACGTGTATTCTTAACTGAAATCTAGCATGGCATTTGCATCAATCAACAATCAAGAATCCAATAAGAGTAAAGAGAATATGAATGTCACAAGAATCCTAATACATGGTATTTGTACTTAGGTATTCAAGAATTGATTTTTCATAATTCATTTTCAACTGAATTATATGTTGCAAGAAAGAACATATTCAACAAGGCAATTGACTATGTTCTACAACATATTCAACTGAATACTAGTAATTTTGGACATAAAGAAATAATAAAAAGTGCATACCTAGAAACTTTCGTGGTTCGGAATTGCTCAACTCTCCTTATGGAGGAGCTTTTATTGGTTTTCATTATTTGTCGTAGAAAGTTGGTGTTTTGGCAGCGAAATAATCTAGAAAGTTATACTCGTAAAATTTGACATAGAAGAACAATAAAATGTGTACACCGAGCAACTTTGATGGTCCAAAGTTGCACAACTCTATCTACGGAGGAGCTTTTAACGGTTTTTGTCCATTTTTCATAGAAAGTTGGTGTTTTGGCATCGAAATAATCTAGGAAGCTTATACTCGTAAAATTTGACATAGAAGAACAATAAAAAGTATACACCGAGCAACTTTCAAGGTCCGAAGTTGTCAACTCTATCTATGAAGAAGCTTTTAACGGTCTTTGTCCATATGTCATAGAAATGTAGTGTTTTGGCATCGAAGTAATCTAGGATGCTTATACACGTAAAATTTGACATAGAAGAACAATAAAAAGTGTACACCGAGTAACTTTCATGGTCCGAAGTTGCTCAACTCTATCTATGGAGGAGCTTTTAACGGTTTTTGTCTATTTGTCATAGAAAGGTGGTGTTTTGGCATAGAAATAATCTAGGAAGCTTATACTCGAAAAATTTGACATAGAAGAACAATAAAAAGTGTATATCGTGCAACTTTGATAGTTCAAAATTGCTCTACTCTCTCGATGGAGTTAGTTTTAATAGTTTTGCCGAATTTAGACCGATATTTTTCTCTTGAGAACAAAACAATTTGCGAAGCGAATACTAGTAATTTTGGACATAAAGAAACAATAAAAAGTGCATACCGAGCAACTTTCGTGGTTCGGAATTGCTCAACTCTATCGATGGAGGAACTTTTAACGATTTTTATCCATTTGTCATAGAAAGTTAGTGTTTCGGCATCGAAATAATCTAGGAAGCTTATACTCATAAAATTTCAAATAGAAGAACAATAAAAAGTGTACACCGAGCAACTTTCAAGGTTCGAAGTTTCTCAACTCTATCTATGGAGGAGCTTTTAACGGTTTTTGTGCATTTGTCATAGAAAGGTGGTGTTTTGGCATTGAAATAATCTAGGAAGCTTATACTCGAAAAATTTGACAGAGAAGAACAATAAAAAGTGTATATCGTGCAACTTTGATAGTTCAAAATTGCTCTACTCTCTCGATGGAGTTGGTTTTAATAGTTTTGCCGAATTTAGACCGATATTGTTCTCTTGACAACAAAACAATTTACGAAGCGAATACTAATTTTGGACATAAAGAAACAATAAAAAGTGCATACCGAGCAATTTTCGTGGTTCGGAATTGCTCAACTCTCCTTATGGAGGAGCTTTTATTGGTTTTCATTATTTGTCGTAGAAAGTTGGTGTTTTGGCATCGAAATAATCTAGGAAGTTATACTCGTAAAATTTGACATAGAAGAACAATAAAATGTGTACACCGAGCAACTTTGATGGTCCGAAGTTGCTCAACTCTATCTACGGAGGAGCTTTTAACGGTTTTTGTCCATTTTTCATAGAAATTTGGTGTTTTGGCATCGAAATAATCTAGGAAGCTTATACTCGTAAAATTTGACATAAAAGAACAATAAGAAGTTTACACCGACCACTTTCATGGTCCGAAGTTGTCAACTCTATCTATGAAGCAGCTTTTAGCGGTCTTTGTCCATATGTCATAGAAATGTGGTGTTTTGGCATCGAAGTAATCTAGTATGCTTATACACGTAAAATTTGACATACAAGAATAATAAAAAATGTACACCGAGCAACTTTGATGGTCCGAAGTTGCTCAACTCTATCTATGGAGGTGCTTTTAAAGGTTTTTATCCATTTGTCATAGAAAGTTGGTGTTTCGGCATCAAAATAATCTAGGAAGCTTATACTCGTAAAATTTGACAAAGAAGAACAATAAAAAGTGTACACCGAGCAACTTCCATGATCCGAAGTTGCTCAACTCTATCTATGGAAATGATTTTAATGGTTTTTGTCCATTTTTCATAGAAATGTGGTGTTTTGGCATTGAAGTAATCTAAGAAGCCTATACCCATAAAATTTGACATAGAAGAACAACAAAAAGTGTACACCGAACAACTTTAGTGTTCCGAAGTTGCTCAACTCTATCTATGGAGGAGCTTTTAAAGGTTTTTGTTCATTTGTCATAGAAAGGTGGTGTTTTGGCATCCAAATAATATAGGATGCTTATACACGTTAAATTTGACATAGAAGAACAATAAAAAGTGTACACCGAGCAACTTTCATGGTCCGAAGTTGCTCAACTCTATCTATGGAGGAGCTTTTAACGGTTTTTGTCCATTTGGCATAGAAATGTGATGATTTGGCATCGAAATAATCTAGGAAGCTTATACTCATAAAATTTGACATAGAACAACAATAAAAAGTGTACACCGAGCAACTTTGATGGTCCGAAGTTGCTCAACTCTATCTATGAAGGAGATTTTAACGGTTTTTGACCATTTGGCATAGATACGTGGTGTTTTGGCATTGAAATAATCTAGGAGGCCTATACTCATAAAATTTGACATAGAAGAACTATAAAAAGTGTACACCGAGCCACTTTCAGGGTCCGAAGTTCCTCAACTCTATATATCGAGGAGTTTTCAACAGTTTTGTCCATTTTTCATAGAAAAATGGTGTTTTGGCATGGAAATAATCTAGGAAGCTTATACTCGTAAAATTTGACAAAGAAGAACAAAAAAAAGCGTACACCGAGCAACTTTCGTGGTCCGAAGTTGCTCAACTCTATTTATGGAGGAGCTTTTACGGTTTTTGTCTATTTGTCATAGAAAGGTGGTGTTTGGGCATCGAAATAATCTAGGAAGTTATACTCGTAAAATTTGACATAGAAGAACAATAAAATGTGTACACCGAGCAACTTTGATGGTCCGAAGTTGCTCAACTCTATCTATGGGGGAGCTTTTAACGGTTTTTGTCCATTTGTCATAGAAAGGTGGTGTTTTGGCATGGAAATAATCTAGGAAGCTTATACTCGTAAAATTTGACAATGAAGAACAATAAAAAGCGTACACCGAGCAACTTTCATGGTCCGAAGTTGCTCAACTCTATCTATGGAAGTGCTTTTAACGGTTTTGTCCATTTGGCATAGAAATGTGGTGTTTTGGCATCGAAAGAATCTAGGAAGCTTATACTCGTAAAATTTGACAAAGAAGTACAATAACAAATGTACACCGAGCAACTTTCATCGTCCGAAGTTGCTCAACTCTATCTATGGAGGAGCTTTTAACTGTTTTTGCTCATTTGGCATAGAAATGTGTTGTTTTGGCATGGAAATAATCTAGAAAGCTTATACTCGTAAAATTTATCATAGACGAATAGTAAAAAGTATACACCGAGTAATTTTCATGGTCCGAAGTTGCTCAACTCTATCTATGGAGGGGCTTTTAACGGTTTTTGTCTATTTTTAATAGAAAGGTGGTGTTTTGGCATAGGAATAATCTAGGAAGTTTATACTCGAAAAATTTGACATAGAAGAATAATAAAAAGTGTATATCGTCCATTTTTGATAGTTCGAAATTGCCCAACTCTCTCGAGGGAGTAATTTTTAATAGTTTTGCCGAATTTAGACCGATATTGTTCTCTTGACAACAAAACAATTTGCGAAGCGAATACCAGTAATTTTGGACATAAAGAAACCATAAAGAGTGCATACCGAGCAACTTTCGTGGTTCGGAATTGCTCAACTCTATCTATGGAGGAGCTTTTAACGGTTTTTATCCATTTGTCATAGAAAGTTGGTGTTTCGGCATCGAAATAATCTAGGAAGCTTATACTCGAAAAATTTGGCATATAAGAACAATAAAAAGTGTACACCGAGCAACTTTCAAGGTCCAAAGTTGCTCAACTCTATCTATGGAGGAGCTTTTAACGGTTTTTGTGCATTTGTCATAGAAAGGAGGTGTTTTGGCATCGAAATAATCTAGGAAGCTTATACTCAAAAAATTTGACATAGAAGAACAATAAAAAGTGTATATCGTGCAACTTTGATAGTTCGAAATTGCTCAACTCTCTTGATGGAGTTGTTTTTAATAGTTTTGCCGAATTTAGATCGATATTGTTCTCTTGACAACAAAACAATTTACGAAGCGAATACTAGTAATTTTGGAAATAAAGAAACAGTAAAAAGTGCGTACCGAGCAACTTTTGTGGTTCGAAATTGCTCAACTCTCCTTATGGAGGAGCTTTTATTGGTTTTCATTATTTGTCGTAGAAAGTTGGTGTTTGGGCATCGAAATAATCTAGGAAGTTATACTCGTAAAATTTGACATAGAAGAACAATAAAATGTGTACACCGAGCAACTTTGATGGTCCAAAGTTACTCAACTCTATCTACGGAGGAGCTTTTAACGGTTTTTGTGCATTTGTCATAGAAAGGTGGTGTTTTGGCATCGAAATAATCTAGGAAGCTTATACTCGTAAATTTTGACAAAGAAGAACAATAAAAAATGTACACCGAGCAACTTTCATGGTCCGAAATTGCTCAACTCTATCTATGGATGAGCTTTTAACGGTTTTTGTCCATTTCGCATAGAAATGCGGTGTTTTGGCATGGAAAGAATCTAGAAAGCTTATACTCGTAAAATTTAACAAAAAAGAACAATAAAAAATGTACACCGAGCAACTTTCATGGTCCGAAGTTGCTCAACTCTATCTATGGAGGAGCTTTTAACTGTTTTTGTCCATTTGGCATAGAAATGTGGTGTTTTGGCATGGAATTAATCCAGAAAGCTTATACTCGTAAAATTTAACATAGAAAAACAATAAAAAGTGTACACCGAGCAACTTTCATGGTCCGAAGTTGCTCAACTCTATCTATGGAGGAGCTTTTAACGGTTTTTGTCCATTTGTCATAGAAAGGTGGTGTTTTGGCATCGAAATAATCTAGGAAGCTTATACTCAAAAAATTTGACATAGAAGAACAATAAAAAGTGTATATCGTGCAACTTTGATAGTTCGAAAGTGCTCAACTCTCTTGATGGAGTTGTTTGTAAGAGTTTTTCCGAATTTGGACCGATATTGTTCTCTTGACAACAAAACAATTTACGAAGTGAATACTAGTAATTTTAGAAATAAAGAAACAATAAAAAGTGCATACTGAGCAACTTTCGTGGTTCGAAATTGCTCAACTCTCCTTATGGTGGAGCTTTCATTTGTTTTCATTATTTGTCGTAGAAAGTTGGTGTTTGGGCATCGAAATAATCTAGGAAGTTATACTCGTAAAATTTGACATAGAATAACAATAAAATGTGTACACCGAGCAACTTTGATGGTCCGAAGTTGCTCAACTCTATCTACGGAGGAGCTTTTAATGGTAGAAAGTTAATGTTTTGGCATCGAAATAATCTAGGAAGCTTATACTCATAAATTTTGACAAAGAAGAACAATAAAAAATGTACACCGAGCAAATTTGATGGTCCGAAGTTGCACAACTCTATCTATGGAGGAGCTTTTAACGGTTTTTGTCCATTGGGCATAGAAATGTGGTGTTTTGGCATGGAAAGAATCTAAAAAGCTTATACTCGTAAAATTTAACAAACAAGAACAATAAAAAATGTACACCGAGCAACTTTCATGGTCCGAAGTTGCTCAACTCTATCTATAGAGGAGCTTTTAACGGTTTTTGTCCATTTGGCATAGAAATGTGGTGTTTTGGCATGGAATTAATCTAGAAAGCTTATACTCATAAAATTTAACATAGAAGAACAATAAAAAGTGTACACCGAGCAACTTTCATGGTCCGAAGTTGCTCAACTCTATCTACGGAGGAGCTTTTAACGGTTTTTGTCCATTTGTCATAGAAAGGTGGTGTTTTGGCATCGAAATAATCTAGGAAGCTTATACTCGAAAAATTTGACATAGAAGAATAATAAAAAGTGTATATCGTGCAACTTTGATAGTTCGAAATTGCTCAACTCTCTCGATGGAGTAGTTTTTAATAGTTTTGCCGAATTTGGACCGATATTGTTCTCTTGACAACAAAACACTTTGCGAAGCGAATACTAGTAATTTTGGACATAAAGAAACAATAAAAAGTGCATACCGAACAACTTTCGTGGTTCGGAATTGCTCAATTCTATCTATGGAGGAGCTTTTATGGTTTTTATCCATTTGTCATAGAAAGTTTGTGTTTCGGCATTGTAATAATCTAGGAAGCTTATACTCGTAAAATTTGACATAGAAGAACAATAAAAAGCGTACATCGAGCAACTTTCAAGGTCCGAAGTTGCTCAACTCTATCTATGGAGAAGCTTTTAACGGTTTTTGACCATTTGGCATAGAAATGTGGTGAGTTGGCATCGAAATAATCTAGGAAGCTTATAATCGTAAAATTTGACATAGAACAACAATAAAAAGTGTACACCGAGCAACTTTGATGGTCCGAAGTTGCTCAACTCTATCTATGAAGGAGATTTTAACGATTTTTGTCCATTTGGAATAGATACGTGGTGTTTTGGCATTGAAATAATCTAGGAGGCTTATACTCATAAAATTTGACATAGAAGAACCATAAAAAGTGTACACCGAGCAACTTTCAAGGTCCTGAAGTTGCTCAACTCTATCTATGGAGTAGTTTTTAACTGTTTTTGTCCATTTGTCATAGAAAGTTGGTGTTTTGGCATCGAAATAATCTAGGAAGCTTATACTCAAAAAATTTGACATAGAAGAACAATAAAAAGTGTATATCGTGCAACTTTGATAGTTCGAAAGTGCTCAACTCTCTTGATAGATGTGTTTTTAATAGTTTTGCCGAATTTAGACCGATATTGTTCTCTTGACAACAAAACAATTTACGAAGCGAATACTAGTAATTTTGGACATAAAGAAACAATAAAAAGTGCATACCGAGCAACTTTCGTGGTTCGGAATTGCTCAACTCTCCTTATGGAGGAGCTTTTATTGGTTTTCATTATTTGTCGTAGAAAGTTGGTGTTTCGGCATCGAAATAATCTTGGAAGTTATACTCGTAAAATTTGTCATAGAAGAACAATAAAAAGTGTACACCGAACAACTTTGTTGGTCCGAAGTTGCTCAACTCTATCTATGGAGGAGCTTTTAACGGTTTTTGTCCATTTGGCATAGATATGTGGTGTTTTGGCATCGAAATAATCTAGGAAGCTTATAGACGTAAAATTTGACATAGAAGAACAATAAAATGTGTACACCGAGCAACTTTGATGGTCCGAAGTTGTTCAACTCTATCTACGGAGGAGTTGTTAACGGTTTTTGTCCATTTTTCATAGAAAGTTGGTGTTTTGGCATCGAAATAATCTAGGAAGCTTATACACGTAAAATTTGACATAGAAGAACAATAAAAAGTGTACACCGAGCAACTTTGATGTTCCAAAGTTGCTCAACTCTATCTATGGAGGAGCTTTTAACGGTTTTTGTCCATTTGGCATAGAAAGTTGGTGTTTTTGAATCGAAATAATCTAGGAAGTTATACTCGTAAAATTTGACATAAAAGAACAATAAAATGTGTACATCGAGCAACTTTGATGGTCCGAAGTTGCTCAACTCTATCTATGGTGGAGCTTTTAACGGTTTTTGTCCATTTGTCGCAGAAAGGTAATTTTTTGGCATCGAAATAATCTAGGAAGCTTATACTCGTAAAATTTGACATAGAAGAACAATAAAAAGTGTACATCGAGCAACTTTCATTGTCCGAAGTTGCTCCACTCTATCTATGGAGGAGCTTTTAACGGTTTTTGTCCATTTTTCATAGAAAGTTGTTGTTCTGGCATCGAAATAATCTAGGAATATTGTACTCGTAAATTTGACATAGAAGAACAATAAAAAGTGTACACCGAGCAACTTTGATGGTCCGAAGTTGCTCAACTCTATATATGAAGGAGCTTTTAACGGTTTTTGTCCATTTGGCATAGATATGTGGTGTTTTGGCATCGAAATAATCTACGAAGCTTATACTCGTAAATTTGGACAAAGAAGAACAATAAAAAGTGTACACCGAGCAACTTTCATTGTCCGAAGTTGCTCAACTCTATATATGGAGGAGCTTTTAACGGTTTTTGTACCTTTGTCGTAGAAAGGTGGTTTTTTAGCATCGAAATAATCTAGGAAGCTTATACTAGAAAATTTTGACATAGAAGAACAATAAAAAGTGTACACCGAGCAAATTTGATGGTCCGAAGTTGCTCAACTCTATCTATGAAGGAGATTTTTACGATTTTTGTGCATTTGTCATAGAAATGTGGTGTTTTGGCATGGAAATAATCTAGAAAGCTTATACTCGAAAAATTTGACATAGAAGAACAATAAAAAGTGTATATCGTGCAACTTTGATAGTTCGAAATTGCTCAACTTTCTTGATAGAGTTGTTTTTAATAGTTTTGCCGAATTTAGACCGATATTGTTCTCTTGACAACAAAACAATTTACGAATCGAATACTAGTAATTTTGGACATAAAGAAACAATAAAAAGTGCATACCGAGCAACTTTCGTGGTTCGAAATTGCTCAACTCTCCTTATGGAGGAGCTTTTATTGGTTTTCATTATTTGTCGTAGAAAGTTAGTGTTTTGGCATCGAAATAATCTAGGAAGTTATACTCGTAAAATTTGACATAGAAGAACAATAAAAAGTGTACACCGAGCAACTTTCATGGTCCGAAGTTGCTCAACTCTATCTATAGAGGAGCTTTTAACGGTTTTTGTCCATTTGGCATAGATATGTGATGTTTTGGCATCAAAATAATCTAGGAAGCATATACTCGTAAAATTTGACATAGAAGAACAATAAAAGTGTACATCGAGCAACTTTCATGGTCCGAAGTTGCTCAACTCTATCAATGGAGGATCTTTTAACAGTTTTTGTCCATTTGGCATAGAAATGTGGTGATTTGGCATCGAAATAATCTAGGAAGCTTATAATCGTAAAATTTGACATAGAACAACAATAAAAAGTGTACACCAAGCAACTTTGATCGTCCGAAGTTGCTCAACTCTATCTATGAAGGAGATTTTAACAGTTTTTGTGCATTTGGAATAGATACGTGGTGTTTTGGCATTGAAATAATCTAGGAGGCTTATACTCATAAAATTTGACATAGAAGAACCATTAAAAGTGTACACCGAGCAACTTTCAAGGTCCGAAGTTGCTCAACTCTATCTATGGGGGAGCTTTTAACGGTTTTTGTCCATTTGTCATAGAAAGGTGGTGTTTTGGCATGGAAATAATCTAGGAAGCTTATACTCGTAAAATTTGACAAAGAAGAACAATAAAAAGCGTACACCGAGCAACTTTCATGGTCCCAAGTTGCTCAAATCTATCTATGGAAGTGCTTTTAACGGTTTTGTCCATTTGGCATAGAAATGTGGTGTTTTGGCATCGAAAGAATCTAGGAAGCTTATACTCGTAAAATTTGACAAAGAAGAACAATAAAAAATGTACACCGAGCAACTTTCATCGTCCGAAGTTGCTCAACTCTATCTATGGAGGAGCTTTTAACTGTTTTTGCCCATTTGGCATAGAAATGTGGTGTTTTGGCATGGAAATAATCTAGAAAGCTTATACTCGTAAAATTTATCATAGATGAATAGTAAAAAGTATACACCGAGTAATTTTCATGGTCCGAAGTTGCTCAATTCTATCTATGGAGGGGTTTTTAACGGTTTTTGTCTATTTGTCATAGAAAGTTGGTGTTTTGGCATAGAAATAATCTAGGAAGTTTATACTCGAAAAATTTGACATAGAAGAACAATAAAAAGTGTACACCGAGCAACTTTCAAGGTCCAAAGTTGCTCAATTCTATCTATGGAGGAGCTTTTAACGGTTTTTGTGCATTTGTCATAGAAAGGTGGTGTTTTGGCATCGAAATAATCTAGGAAGCTTATACTCAAAAAATTTGACATAGAAGAACAATAAAAAGTGTATATCGTGCAACTTTGATAGTTCGAAATTGCTCAACTCTCTTGATGTAGTTGTTTTTAATAGTTTTGCCGAATTTAGATCGATATTGTTCTCTTGACAACAAAACAATTTACGAAGCGAATACTAGTAATTTTGGAAATAAAGAAACAATAAAAAGTGCATACCGAGCAACTTTTGTGGTTCGAAATTGCTCAACTCTCCTTATGGAGGAGCTTTTATTGGTTTTCATTATTTGTCGTAGAAATAATCTAGGAAGTTATACTCGTAAAATTTGACGTAGAAGAACAGTAAAATGTGTACACCGAGCAACTTTGATGGTCCAAAGTTGCTCAACTCTATCTACGGAGGAGCTTTTAACGGTTTTTGTGCATTTGTCATAGAAAGGTGGAGTTTTGGCATCGAAATAATCTAGGAAGCTTATACTAATAAATTTTGACAAAGAAGAACAATAAAAAATGTACACCGAGGAACTTTTATGGTCCGAAATTGCTCAACTCTATCTATGGATGAGCTTTTAACGGTTTTTGTCCATTTGGCATAGAAATGTGGTGTTTTGGCATGGAAAGAATCTAGAAAGCTTATACTCGTAAAATTTAACAAAAAAGAACAATAAAAAATGTACACCGAGCAACTTTCAGGTTCCGAAGTTGCTCAACTCTATCTATGGAGGAGCTTTTAACGGTTTTTGTCCATTTGGCATAGAAATGTGGTGTTTTGGCATGGAATTAATCCAGAAAGCTTATACTCGTAAAATTTAACATAGAAGAACAATAAAAAGTGTACACCGAGCAACTTTCATGGTCCGAAGTTGCTCAACTCTATCTATGGAGGAGCTTTTAACGGTTTTTGTCCATTTGTCATAGAAAGGTGGTGTTTTGGCATCGAAATAATCTTGGAAGCTTATACTCAAAAAATTTGACATAGAAGAACAATAAAAAGTGTATATCGTGCAACTTTGATAGTTCGAAAGTGCCCAACTCTCTTGATGGAGTTGTTTGTAATAGTTTTGCCGAATTTGGACCGATATTGTTCTCTTGACAACAAAACAATTTACGAAGCGAATACTAGTAATTTTAGAAATAAAGAAACAATAAAAAGTGCATACTGAGCAACTTTCGTGGTTCGAAATTGCTCAACTCTCCTTATGGTGGAGCTTTCATTGGTTTTCATTATTTGTCGTAGAAAGTTGGTGTTTGGGCATCGAAATAATCTAGGAAGTTATACTCGTAAAATTTGACATAGAATAACAATAAAATGTGTACACCGAGCAACTTTGATGGTCCGAAGTTGCTCAACTCTATCTACGGAGGAGCTTTTAATGGTAGAAAGTTAATGTTTTGGCATCGAAATAATCTAGGAAGCTTATACTCGTAAATTTTGACAAAGAAGAACAATAAAAAATGTACACCGAGCAACTTTGATGGTCCGAAGTTGCACAACTCTATCTATGGAGGAGCTTTTAACGGTTTTTGTCCATTTGGCATAGAAATGTGGTGTTTTGGCATGGAAAGAATCTAGAAAGCTTATACTCGTAAAATTTAACAAAAAAGAACAATAAAAAATATACACCGAGCAACTTTCATGGTCCGAAGTTGCTCAACTCTATCTATGGAGGAGCTTTTAACGGTTTTTGTCCATTTGGCATAGAAATGTGGTGTTTTGGCATGGAATTAATCTAGAAAGCTTATACTCATAAAATTTAACATAGAAGAACAATAAAAAGTGTACACCGAGCAACTTTCATGGTCCGAAGTTGCTCAACTCTATCTACGGAGGAGCTTTTAACGGTTTTTGTCCATTTGTCATAGAAAGGTGGTGTTTTGGCATCGAAATAATCTAGGAAGCTTATACTCGAAAAATTTGACATAGAAGAATAATAAATGCTGTATATCGTGCAACTTTGATAGTTCGAAATTGCTCAACTCTCTCGATGGAGTAGTTTTTAATATTTTTGCCGAATTTGGACCGATATTGTTCTCTTGACAACAAAACACTTTGCGAAGCGAATACTAGTAATTTTGGACATAAAGAAACAATAAAAAGTGCATACCGAACAACTTTCGTGGTTCGGAATTGCTCAATTCTATCTATGGAGGAGCTTTTATGGTTTTTATCCATTTGTCATAGAAAGTTGGTGTTTCGGCATTGTAATAATCTAGGAAGCTTATACTCGTAAAATTTGACATAGAAGAACAATAAAAAGCGTACATCGAGCAACTTTCAAGGTCCGAAGTTGCTCAACTCTATCTATGGATGAGCTTTTAACGGTTTTTGTCCATTTGGCATAGAAATGTGGTGTTTTGGCATGGAAAGAATCTAGAAAGCTTACACTCGTAAAATTTAACAAAAAAGAACAATAAAAAATGTACACCGAGCAACTTTCATGGTCCGAAGTTGCTCAACTCTATCTATGGAGGAGCTTTTAACGGTTTTTGTCCATTTGGCATGGAATTAATCCAGAAAGCTTATACTCGTAAAATTTAACATAGAAGAACAATAAAAAGTGTACACCGAGCAACTTTCATGGTCCGAAGTTGCTCAACTCTATCTATGGAGGAGCTTTTAACGGTTTTTGTCCATTTGTCATAGAAAGGTGGTGTTTTGGCATCGAAATAATCTAGGAAGCTTATACTCAAAAAATTTGACATAGAAGAACAATAAAAAGTGTATATCGTGCAACTTTGATAGTTCGAAAGTGCTCAACTCTCTTGATGGAGTTGTTTGTAATAGTTTTGCCGAATTTAGACCGATATTGTTCTCTTGACAACAAAACAATTTACGAAGCGAATACTAGTAATTTTGGACATAAAGAAACAATAAAAAGTGCATACCGAGCAACTTTCGTGGTTCGGAATTGCTCAACTCTCCTTATGGAGGAGCTTTTATTGGTTTTCATTGTTTGTCGTAGAAAGTTGGTGTTTTGGCATCGAAATAATCTAGGAAGTTATACTCGTAAAATTTGTCACAGAAGAACAATAAAAAGTGTACACCGAACAACTTTGTTGGTCCGAAGTTGCTCAACTCTATCTATGGAGGAGCTTTTAACGGTTTTTGTCCATTTGGCATATATATGTGGTGTTTTGGCATCGAAATAATCTAGGAAGCTTATACACGTAAAATTTGACATAGAAGAACAATAAAATTTGTACACCGAGAAACTTTGATGGTCCGAAGTTGTTCAACTCTATCTACGGAGGAGCTGTTAACGGTTTTTGTCCATTTTTCATAGAAAGTTGGTGTTTTGGCATCGAAATAATCCAGGAAGCTTATACACGTAAAATTTGACATACAAGAACAATAAAAAGTGTACACCGAGCAACTTTGATGTTCCAAAGTTGCTCAACTCTATCTATGGAGGAGCTTTTAACGGTTTTTGTCCATTTGGCATAGAAAGTTGGTGTTTTTGAATCGAAATAATCTAGGAAGTTATACTCGTAAAATTTGACATAAAAGAACAATAAAATGTGTACACCGAGCAACTTTGATGGTCCGAAGTTGATCAACTCTATCTATGGTGGAGCTTTTAACGGTTTTTGTCCATTTGTCGCAGAAAGGTAATTTTTTGGCATCGAAATAATCTAGGAAGCTTATACTCGTAAAATTTGACATAGAAGAACAATAAAAAGTGTACATCGAGCAACTTTAATTGTCCGAAGTTGCTGCACTCTATCTATGGAGGAGCTTTTAACGGTTTTTGTCCATTTTTCATAGAAAGTTGTTGTTCTGGCATCGAAATAATCAAGGAATATTGTACTCGTAAATTTGACATAGAAGAACAATAAAAAGTGTACACCGAGCAACTTTGATGGTCCGAAGTTGCTCAACTCTATCTATGAAGGAGCTTTTAACGGTTTTTGTCCATTTGGAATAGATATGTGGTGTTTTGGCATCGAAATAATCTAGGAAGCTTATACTCGAAAAATTTGACATAGAAGAACAATAAAAAGTGTATATCGTGCAACTTTGATAGTTTGAAATTGCTCAACTCTCTCGATGGAGTTGTTTTTAATAGTTTTGCCGAATTTAGGCCGATATTGTTCTCTTGACAACAAAACAATTTACGAAGCGAATACTAGTAATTTTGGACATAAAGAAACAATAAAAAGTGCATACCGAGCAACTTTCGTGGTTCGGAATTGCTCAACTCTCCTTATGGAGGAGCTTTTATTGGTTTTCATTATTTGTCGTAGAAAGTTAGTGTTTTGGCATCGAAATAATCTAGGAAGTTATACTCGTAAAATTTGACATAGAAGAACAATAAAAAGTGTACACCGAGCAACTTTCATGGTCCGAAGTTGCTCAACTCTATCTACGGAGGAGCTTTTAACGGTTTTTGTCCATTTGGCATAGAAATGTGGTGTTTTGGCATCGAAATAATCTAGGAAGCTTATACTCGTAAAATTTGACAAAGAAGAACAATAAAAATGTACACCGAGCAACTTTCATGGTCCGAAGTTGCTCAACTCTATCTATGGAGGAGCTTTTAACGGTTTTTGTCCATTTGGCGTAGAAATGTGGTGTTTTGGCGTGGAAATAATCTAGAAAGCTTATACTCGTAAAATTTAACATAGAAGAACAATAAAAATTGTACACCGAGCAACTTTCATGGTCCGAAGTTGCTCAACTCTATCTATGGAGGTGCTTTTAACGGTTTTTGTCCATTTGTCATAGAAAAGTGGTGTTTTGGCATCGAAATAATCTAGGAAGCTTATACTCGAAAAATTTGACATAGAAGAACAATAAAAAGTGTATATCGTGCAACTTTGATAGTTTGAAATTGCTCAACTCTCTCGATGGAGTTGTTTTTAATAGTTTTGCCGAATTTAGACCGATATTGTTCTCTTGACAACAAAACGATTTACGAAGCGAATACTAGTAATTTTGGACATAAAGAAACAATAAAAAGTGCATACCGAGCATCTTTCGCGGTTCGGAATTGCTCAACTCTCCTTATGGAGGAGCTTTTATTGGTTTTCATTAGTTGTCGTAGAAAGTTGGTGTTTTGGCATCGAAATAATCTAGGAAGTTATACTCTTAAAGTTTGACATAGAAGAAGAATAAAATGTGTACACCGAGCAACTTTAATGGTCCGAATTTTCTCAACTCTGTCTATGGAGGAGCTTTTAACGGTTTTTGTCCATTTGGCATAGAAATGTGGTGTTTTGGCATCGAAATAATCTAGGAAGCTTATACTCGTAAAATTTGACAAAGAAGAACAATAAAAAATGTACACCGAAGAACTTTCATGGTTCGAAGTTGCTCAACTCTATTTATGGAGGAGCTTTTAACGGTTTTTGTCCATTTGGCATAGAAATGTGGTGTTTGGCATCGAAATAATCTACGAAGCTTATACTCGTAAAATTTGACATAGAAGAACAATAAAAAGTGTACACCGACCAACTTTTATGGTCCGAATTTTCTCAACTCTATCTATGGAGGAGCTTTTAACGGTTTTTGTACATTTGTCGTAGAATGATGGTTTTTTGGCATCGAAATAATCTAGGAAGCTTATACTAGAAAAATTTGACATAGAAGAACAATAAAAAGTGTACACCGAGCAACTTTCATGGTCCGAAGTTGCTCAACCCTATCTATGGAGGTGCTTTTAACGGTTTTTATCCATTTGTCATAGAAAGTTTGTGTTTCGGCATCGAAATAATCTACGAAGCTTATACTCGTAAAATTTGACATAGAAGAACAATAAAAAGTGTACACCGAGCAACTTTCATGGTCCGAAGTTGCTCAACTCTATCTATAGAGGAGCTTTTAACGGTTTTTGTCCATTTGACATAGAAATGTGGTGATTTGGCATCGAAATAATCTAGGAAGCTTATAATTCTAAAATTTGACAAAGAACAACAATAAAAAGTGTACACCGAGCAAAGTTGATGGTCCAAAATTGCTCAACTCTATCTATGAAGGAGATTTTAACGGTTTTTGTCCATTTGGAATAGATACGTGGTGTTTTGGCATTGAAATAATCTAGGAGGCTTATACTCATAAAATTTGACATAGAAGAACCATTAAAAGTGTACACCGAGCAACTTTCAAGGTCCGAAGTTGCTCAACTCTATCTATGGGGGAGCTTTCAACGGTTTTTGTCCATTTGTCATAGAAAGGTGGTGTTTTGGCGTGGAAATAATCTAGGAAGCTTATACTCGTAAAATTTGACAAAGAAGAACAATAAAAAGCGTACACCGAGCAACTTTCATGGTCCGAAGTTGCTCAACTGTATCTATGGAGGTGCTTTTAACGGTTTTTATCCATTTGTCGTAGAAAGTTTGTGTTTCGGCATCGAAATAATCTAGGAAGCTTATACTCGTAAAATTTGACAAAGAAGAACAATAAAAAATGTACACCGAGCAACTTTCATGGTCCGAAGTGTCTCAACTCTATCTATGGAGGAGCTTTTAACGGTTTTTGCCCATTTGGCTTAGAAATGCGTTGTTTTGGCATGGAAATAATCTAGAAAGCTTATACTCGTAAAATTTATTATAGAAGAACAATAAAAAGTATACACCGATAACTTTCATGGTCCGAAGTTGCTCATCTCTCTCCATGGAGTGACTTTTAACGGTTTTTGTCTATTTGTCATAGAAAGGTGGTGTTTTGGCATAGAAATAATCTAGGAAGCTTATACTCGAAAAATTTGACATAGAAGAACAATAAAAAGTGTATATCGTGCAACTTTGATAGTTCGAAATTGCTCAACTCTCTCATTGGAGTAGTTTTTATTAGTTTTGCCAAATTTAGACCGATATTGTTCTCTTGACAACAAAACAATTTGCGAAGCGAATACTGGTAATTTTTGACATAAAAAAACAATAAAAGTGCATACCGAGCAACTTTCGTGGTTCGGAATTGCTCAACTCTATCAATGGAGGAGCTTTTAACGGTTTTTATCCGTTTGTCATAGAAAGTTGGTGTTTTGGCATCGAAATAATCTAGGAAGCTTATACTCGTAAAATTTGACATAGAAGAACAATAAAAAGTGTACACCGAGCAACTTTCAAGGTCCAAAGTTGCTCAACTCTATCTATGGAGGAGCTTTTAACGGTTTTTGTGCATTTGTCATAGAAAGGTGGTGTAATGGCTTCGAAATAATCTAGGAAGCTTATACTCGTAAATTTTGACAAAGAAGAACAATAAAAAAATGTACACCGAGCAACTTTGATGGTCCGAAGTTGCTCAACTCTATCTATAGAGGAGCTTTTAACGGTTTTTGTCCATTTGGCATAGAAATGTGGTGTTTTGGCATGGAAATAATCTAGAAAGCTTATACTCGTAAAATTTAACATAGAAGAACAATAAAAAGTTTACACCTAGCAACTTTCATGGTCCGAAGTTGCTCAACTCTATCTATGGAGGAGCTTTTAACGGTTTTTGTTCAATTTTCATAGAAAAGTGGTGTTTTGGCATCGAAATAATCTAGGAAGCTTATACTCGTAAAATTTGACATAGAAAAACAATAAAAAGTGTACACCGAACAACTTTAATGGTCCGAATTTTCTCAACTCTATCTATGGAGGAGCTTTAAACGGTTTTTTTTCCATTTGGCATAGAAATGTGGTGTTTTGGCATCGAAATAATCTACGAAGCTTATACTCGTAAAATTTGACAAAGAAGAACAATAAAAAATGTACACCGAACAAATTTCATGGTTCGAAGTTGCTCAACTCTATCTATGGAGGAGCTTTTAACGGTTTTTGTCCATTTGGCATAGAAATGTGGTGTTTGGCATCGAAATAATCTACGAAGCTTATACTCGTAAAATTTGACATAGAAGAACAGTAAAAAGTGTACAACGAGCAACTTTCATGGTCCGAAGTTGCTCAACTCTATCTATGGAGGAGCTTTTAACGGTTTTTGTCCATTTGGCATAGATATGTGGTGTTTTGGCATCGATGTAATCTAGGAAGCTTATACACGTAAAATTTGATATAGAAGAACAATAAAATGTGTACACTGAGCAACTTTGATGGTCCGAAGTTGCTCAACTCTATCTACGGAGGAGCTGTTAACGGTTTTTGTCCATTTTTAATAGAAAGTTGGTGTTTTGGCATCGAAATAATCTAGGAAGCTTATACACGAAAAATTTGACATAGAAGAACAATAAAAAGTGTACACCGAGCAACTTTGATGTTCCAAAGTTGCTCAACTCTATCTATGGAGGAGCTTTTAACGGTTTTTGTCCATTTGGCATTGAAAGTTGGTGTTTTGGCATCGAAATAATCAAGGAAGTTATACTCGTAAAATTTGACATAAAAGGACAATAAAATGTGTACACCGAGCAACTTTGATGGTCCGAAGTTGCTCAACTCTATCTATGGTGGAGCTTTTAACGGTTTTGGTCCATTTGTCGCAGAAAGTTAATATTTTGGCATCGAAATAATCTAGGAAGCTTATACAAGTAAAATTTGACATAGAAGAAGAATAAAAAGTGTTCACCGAGCAACTTTGATGGTCCGAAGTTGCTCAACTCTATGTATGGAGGAACCTTTAACGGTTTTTGTCCATTTGTCATAGAAAGTTGGTGTTTTTGAATCGAAATAATCTAGGAAGTTATACTCGTAAAATTTGACATAGAAGAACAATAAAAAGTGCACACCGAGCAACATTCATTGTCCGAAGTTGCTCAACTCTATCTATGGAGGAGCTTTTAACGGTTTTTGTCCATTTTTCATAGAAAGTTGTTGTTCTGGCATCGAAATAATCTAGGAATATTGTACTCGTAAATTTGACATAGAAGAACAATAAAAAGTGTACACCGAGCAACTTTGAGGGTCCGAAGTTGCTCAACTCTATCTATGAAGGAGCTTTTAACGGTTTTTGTCCATTTGGCATAGATATGTGGTGTTTTGGCATCGAAATAATCTACGAAGCATATACTCGTAAAATTAGACATAGAAGAACAATAAAAAGTGTACACCGAGCAACTTTCATTGTCCGAAGTTGCTCAACTCTATCTATGGAGGAGCTTTTAACGGTTTTTGTACCTTTGTCGTAGAAAGGTGGTTTTTTAGCATCGAAATAATCTAGGAAGCTTATACTAGAAAATTTTGAAATAGAAGAACAATAAAAAGTGTACACCGAGCAACTTTCATGGTCCGAAGTTGCTCAACTCTATCTATGGAGGTGCTTTAAACGGTTTTTGTACCTTTGTCGTAGAAATGTGGTTTTTTAGCATCGAAATAATCTAGGAAGCTTATACTAGAAAATTTTGACATAGAAGAACAATAAAAAGTGTACACCGAGCAAATTTGATGGTCCGAAATTTCTCAACTCTATCTATGAAGGAGATTTTTACGGTTTTTGTGCATTTGTCATAGAAATGCGGTGTTTTGGCATGGAAATAATCTAGAAAGCTTATACTCGTAAAATTTAACATAGAAGAACAACAAAAAGTGTACACCGAGCAACTTTCAAGGTCCGAAGTTGCTCAACTAGATCTATGGAGGAGCTTTTAACAGTTTTTGTCCATTTGTCATAGAAAGATGGTGTTTTGGCAACGAAATAATCTAGGAAGCTTATACTCGTAAAATTTGACAAAGAAGAACGATAAAAAGCGTACACCGAGCAACTTTCGTGGTCCGAAGTTGCTCAACTCTATCTATGGAGGTGCTTTTAACGGTTTTTATCCATTTGTCATAGAAAGTTTGTGTTTCGGCATCGAAATAACCTAGGAAGCTTATACTCGTAAATTTTGACATAGAAGAACAATAAAAAGTGTACACAGAGCAACTTTCAAGGTCCGAAGTTGCTCAACTCTATCTATGGAAGAGCTTTTAACGGTTTTGTCCATTTGGCATAGAAATGTGGTGTTTTGGCATCAAAATAATCTAGGAAGCTTATACTCGTAAAATTTGACAAAGAAGAACAATAAAAAATGTACACCGAGCAACTTTCATGGTCCGAAGTGTCTCAACTCTATCTATGGAGGAGCTTTTAACGGTTTTTGCCCATTTGGCATAGAAATGCGTTGTTTTGGGATGGAAATAATCTAGAAAGCTTATACTCGTAAAATTTATCATAGAAGAACAATAAAAAGTATACACCGAGTAACTTTCATGGTCCGAAGTTGCTCATCTCTCTCTATGGAGGGGCTTTTAACGGTTTTTGTCTATTTGTCATAGAAAGGTGGTGTTTTGGCATAGAAATAATCTAGGAAGCTTATACTCGAAAAATTTGTCATAGAAGAACAATAAAAAGTGTATATCGTGCAACTTTGATAGTTCGAAATTGCTCAACTCTCTCGATGGAGTAGTTTTTAATAGTTTTGCCAAATTTGGACCGATATTGTTCTCTTGACAACAAAACAATTTGCGAAGCTTATACTCGTAAAATTTAACAAAGAAGAACAATAAAAACTGTACACCGAGCAACTTTCATGGCCCGAAGTTGCTCAACTCCATCTATGGAGGAGCTTTTAACGGTTTTTGTTCATTTGTCATAGAAAAGTGGTGTTTTGGCATCGAAATAATCTAGGAAGCTTATACTCAAAAAATTTGACATAGAAAAACAATAAAAAGTGTATATCGTGCAACTTTGATAGTTCAAAATTGATCAACTCTCTTGATGGAGTTGTTTTTAATAGTTTTGCCGAATTTAGACCGATATTATTCTCTTGACAACAAAACAATTTACGAAGCAAATACTAGTAATTTTGGACATAAAGAAACAATAAAAAGTGCATACCGAGAATCTTTCGTGGTTCGGAATTGCTCAACTCTCCTTATAGAGGAGCTTTTATTGGTTTTCATTATTTGTGTAGAAAGTTGGTGTTTTGGCATCGAAATAATCTAGGAAGTTACACTCGTAAAATTTGACATAGAAGAAGAATAAAATGTGTACACCGAGCAACTTTAATGGTCCGAATTTTCTCAACTCTATCTATGGAGGAGGTTTAAACGGTTTTTTTCCATTTGGCATAGAAATGTGGTGTTTTGGCATCGAAATAATCTAGGAAGCTTATACTCGTAAAATTTGACAAAGAAGAACAATAAAAAATGTACACCGAACAACTTTCATGGTTCAAAGTTGCTCAACTCTATCTATGGAGGAGCTTTTAACGGTTTTTGTCCATTTGGCATAGAAATGTGGTGTTTGGCATCGAAATAATCTACGAAGCTTATACTCGTAAAATTTGACATAGAAGAACAATAAAAAGTGTACACCAAGCAACTTTCATGGTCCGAAGTTGCTCAACTCTATCTATGGAGGAGCTTTTAACGGTTTTTGTCCATTTGGCATAGATATGTGGTGTTTTGGCATCGAAGTAATCTACGAAGCTTATACACGTAAAATTTGATATAGAAGAACAATAAAATGTGTACACCGAGCAACTTTGATGGTCCGAAGTTGCTCAACTCTATCTACGGAGGAGCTGTTAACAGTTTTTGTCCATTTTTCATAGAAAGTTGGTGTTTTGGCATCGAAATAATCTAGGAAGCTTATACACGTAAAATTTGACATAGAAAACAATAAAAAGTGTACACCGAGCAACTTTGATGTTCCAAAGTTGCTCAACTCTATCTATGGAGGAGCTTTTAGCAGTTTTTGTCCATTTGGCATAAAAGTTGGTGTTTTGGCATCGAAATAATCAAGGAAGTTATACTCGTAAAATTTGACATAGAAGAACAATAAAATGTGTACACCGAGCAACTTTGATGGTCCGAAGTTGCTCAACTCTATCTATGGTGGAGCTTTTAACGATTTTTGTCCATTTGTCACAAAAAGGTAATTTTTTGGCATCGAAATAATCTAGGAAGCTTATACAAGTAAAATTTGACATAGAAGAAGAATAAAAAGTGTTTACCGAGCAACTTTGATGGTCCGAAGTTGCTCAACTCTATCTATGGAGGAACTTTTAACGGTTTTTGTCCATTTGTCATAGAAAGTCGGTGTTTTGGAATCGAAATAATCTAGGAAGTTATACTCGTAAAATTTGACATAGAAGAACAATAAAAAGTGCACACCGAGCAACTTTCATTGTCCGAAGTTGCTATACTCTATCTATGGAGGAGCTTTCAACGGTTTTTGTCCATTTTTCATAGAAAGTTGTTGTTCTGTCATCGAAATAATCACGGAATATTGTACTCGTAAATTTGACATAGAAGAACAATAAAAAGTGTACACCGAGCAACTTTGATGGTCCGAAGTTGCTCAACTCTATCTATGAAGGAGCTTTTAACGGTTTTTGTCCATTTGGCATAGATATGTGGTGTTTTGGCATCGAAATAATCTACGAAGCTTATACTCGTAAAATTTGACATAGAAGAACAATAAAAAGTGTACATCGACCAACTTTCATTGTCTGAAGTTGCTCAACTCTATCTATGGAGGAGATTTTAACGGTTTTTGTCCATTTTTCATAGAAAGTTGTTGTTCTGGCATCGAAATAATCTAGGAATATTGTACTCGTAAATTTGACATAGAAGAACAATAAAAAGTGTACACCGAGCAACTTTGATAGTCCGAAGTTGCTCAACACTATCTATGAAGGAGCTTTTAACGGTTTTTGTCCATTTGGCATTGATTTGTGGTGTTTTGGCATCGAAATAATCTACGAAGCATATACTCGTAAAATTTGACATAGAAGAACAATAAAAAGTGTACACCGAGCAACTTTCATTGTCCGAAGTTGCTCAACTCTATCTATGGAGGAGCTTTTAACGGTTTTTGTACATTTGTCGTAGAAAGGTGGTTTTTTGGCATCGAAATAATCTAGGAAGCTTATACTAGAAAAATTTCACATAGAAGAACAATAAAAAGTGTACACCGAGCAACTTTCATGGTCCGAAGTTGCTCAACTCTATCTATGGAGGTTCTTTTAACGGTTTTTATCCATTTTTCATAGAAAGTTTGTGTTTCGCATCGAAATAATCTAGGAAGCTTATAATCGTAAAATTTGACATAGAACAACAATAAAAAGTATACACCGAGCAACTTTGATGGTCTGAAGTTGCTCAACTCTATCTATGAAGGGGATTTTAACGGTTTTTGTCCATTTGTCATAGAAAGCTGGTGTTTTGGCAATGAAATAATCTAGGAAGCTTATACTCGAAAAATTTGACACAGAAGAACAATAAAAAGTGTATATCGTGCAACTTTGATAGGTCGAAATTGCTCAACTCTCTCGATGGAGTTGTTTATAATAGTTTTGCCAAATTTAGACAGATATTGTTCTCTTGACAACAAAACAATTTACGAAGCGAATATTAGTAATTTTAGACATAAAGAAACAATAAAAAGTGCATACCGAGCAACTTTCGTGGTTCGGAATTGCTCAACTCTCCTTATGGAGGAGCTTTTATTGGTTTTCATTATTTGTCGTAGAAAGTTGGTGTTCTGGCATCGAAATAATCTAGGAAGTTATACTCGTAAAGTTTGATATGGAAGAAGAATAAAATGTGTACACCGAGCAACTTTAATGGTCCGAATTTTCTCAATTCTATCTATGGAGGAGCTTTTAACGGTTTCTGTCCATTTGGCACAGAAATGTGGTGTTTTGGCATCGAAATAATCTACGAAGCATATACTCGTAAAATTTGACATAGAAGAACAATAAAAAGTGTACACCGAGCAACTTTCATTGTCCGAAGTTGCTCAACTCTATTTATGGAGGAGCTTTTATTGGTTTTTGTCCATGTGGCATAGAAATGTGGTGTTTCGGCATCGAAATAATCTACGAAGCATATACTCGTAAAATTTGACATAGAAGAACAATAAAAAGTGTACACCGAGCAACTTTCATTGTCCGAAGTTGCTCAACTCTATCTATGGAGGAGCTTTTAACGGTTTTTGTACATTTGTCGTAGAAAGGTGGTTTTTTGGCGTCGAAATAATCTAGGAAGCTTATACTAAAAAAATTTGACATAGAAGAACAATAAAAAGTGTACACCGAGCAACTTTCATGGTCCGAAGTTGCTCAACTCTATCTATGGAGGTTCTTTTAACGGTTTTTATCCATTTTTCATAGAAAGTTTGTGTTTCGGCATCGAAATAATCTAGGAAGCTTATAATCGTAAAATTTGACAAAGAACAACAATAAAAAGTTTACACCGAGCAACTTTGATGGTCCGAAGTTGCTCAACTCTATCTATGAAGGAGATTTTAACGGTTTTTGTCCATTTGGCATTGAAATGTGGTGTTTTGGCATCGAAATAATCTAGGAAGCTTATACTCGTAAAATTTGACAAAGAAGAACAATAAAAAATGTACACCGAAGAACTTTCATGGTTCGAAGTTGCTCAACTATATTTGTGGAGGAGCTTTTAACGGTTTTTGTCCATGTGGCATAGAAATGTGGTGTTTGGCATCGAAATAATCTACGAAGCTTATACTCGTAAAATTCAACATAGAAGAACAATAAAAAGTGTACACCGAGCAACTTTCATGGTCCAAATTTTCTCAACTCTATCTATGGAGGAGCTTTTAACGGTTTTTGTACATTTGTCGTAGAAAGGTGGTTTTTTGGCATCGAAATAATCTAGGAAGCTTATACTAGAAAAATTTGACATAGAACAACAATAAAAAGTGTACACCGAGAAACTTTCATGGTTAGATGTTGCTCAACTCTATCTATGGAGGAGCTTTTAACGGTTTTTGTCCATTTGGCATAGAAATGTGGTGTTTGGCATCGAAATAATCTACGAAGCTTATACTCGTAAAATTTGACATAGAAGAACAATAAAAGTGTACACCGAGCAACTTTCATTGTCCGAATTTTCTCAACTCTATCTATGGAGGAGATTTTAACGGTTTTTGTCCATTTGGCATAGAAATGTGGTGTTTTGGCATCGAAATAATCTAGGAAGCTTATACTCGTAAAATTTGACATAGAAGAACAATAAAAAGTGTACACCGAGCAACTTTCATGGTTCGAAGTTGCTCAACTCTATTTATGGAGGTTCTTTTAACGGTTTTTATCCATTTGGCATAGAAATGTGGTGTTTGGCATCGAAATAATCTACGAAGCTTATACTCGTAAAATTCGACATAGAAGAACAATAAAAAGTGTACACCGAGCAACTTTCATGGTCCAAATTTTCTCAACTCTATCTATGGAGGAGCTTTTAACGGTTTTTGTACATTTTTCGTAGAAAGGTGGTTTTTTGGCATCGAAATAATCTAGGAAGCTTATACTAGAAAAATTTGACATAGAACAACAATAAAAAGTGTACACCGAGCAACTTTCATGGTTAAATGTTGTTCAACTCTATCTTTGGAGGAGCTTTTAACGGTTTTTGTCCATTTGGCATAGAAATGTGGTGTTTGGCATCGAAATAATCTACGAAGCTTATACTCGTAAAATTTGACATAGAAGAAAAATAAAAAGTGTACACCGAGCAACTTTCATGGTCCGAATTTTCTCAACTCTATCTATGGAGGAGCTTTTAACGGTTTTTGTACATTTCCCGTAGAAAGGTGGTTTTTTGGCATCGAAATAATCTAGGAAGGTTATACTAGAAAAATTTGACATAGAAGAACAATAAAAAGTGTACACCGAGCAACTTTCATGGTCCGAAGTTGCTCAACTCTATCTATGGAGGTTCTTTTAACGGTTTTTATCCATTTGTCATAGAAAGTTTGTGTTTCGGCATCGAAATAATCTAGGAAGCTTATAATCGTAAAATTTGACATAGAACAACAATAAAAAGTGTACACCGAGCAACTTTGATGGTCCGAAGTTGCTCAACTCTATCTATGAAGGAGATTTTAACGGTTTTTGTCCATTTGGAATATATACGTGGTGTTTTGGCATTGAAATAATCTAGGAGGCTTATACTCATAAAATTTGACATAGAAGAACCATTAAAAGTGTACACCGAGCAACTTTCAATGTCCAAAGTTACTCAACTCTATCTATGGGGGAGCTTTCAACGGTTTTTGTCCATTTGTCATAGAAAGGTGCTGTTTCGTCATGAAAATAATCTAGGAAGCTTATACTCGTAAAATTTGACAAAGAAGAACAATAAAAAACGTACACCGAGCAACTTTCACGGTCTGAAGTTGCTCAACTCTATCTATGGAGGAGCTTTTAACGATTTTTGCCCATTTGGCATAGAAATGCGGTGTTTTGGCATGGAAATAATCTAGAAAGCTTATACTCGTAAAATTTATTATAGAAGAACAATAAAAAGTATACACCAAGTAACTTTCATGGTCCGAAGTTGCTCAACTCCGTCTATGGAGGGGCTTTTAACGGTTTTTGTCTATTTGTCATAGAAAGGTGGTGTTTTGGCATAGAAATAATCTAGGAAGCTTATACTCGAAAAATTTGACAGAGAAGAACAATAAAAAGTGTATATCGTGCAACTTTGATAGTTCGAAATTGCTCAACTCTCTCAATGGAGTATTTTTTAATAGTTTTGCCGAATTTAGACCGATATTGTTCTCTTGACAACAAAAAAATTTGCGAAGTGAATACTAGTAATTTTTGACATAAAAAACAATAAAAGTGCATACCGAGCAACTTTCGTGGTTCGGAATTGCTCAACTCTATCAATGGAGGAGCTTTTAACGGTTTTTATCGATTTGTCATAGAAAGTTGGTGTTTTGGCATCGAAATAATCTAGGAAGCTTATACTCGTAAAATTTGACATAGAAGAACAATAAAAAGTGTACACCGAGCAACTTTCAAGGTCCAAAGTTGCTCAACTCTATCTATGGAGGAGCTTTTAACGGTTTTTGTGAATTTGTCATAGAAAGGTGGTGTTTTGACATCGAAATAATCTTGGAAGCTTATACTCGTAAATTTTGACAAAGAAGAACAATAAAAAATGTACACCGAGCAATTTTCATGGTCCGAAGTTGCTCAACTCTATCTATGGAGGTGCTTTTAACGGTTTTTTTCCATTTGGCATAGAAATGTGGTGTTTTGGCATGGAAAGAATCTAGAAAGCTTATACTCGTAAAATTTAACAAAGAAGAACAATAAAAGATGTACACCGAGCAACTTTCATGGTCCGAAGTTGATCAACTCCATCTATGGAGGAGCTTTTAACGCTTTTTGTCCATTTGGCATAGAAATGTGGTTTTTTGGCATGGAAATAATCTAGAAAGCATATACTCGTAAAATTTAACATAGAAGAACAATAAAAAGTGTACACCGAGCAACTTTCATGGTCCGTAGTTGCTCAACTCTATCTATGGAGGACCTTTTAACGGTTTTTGTTCATTTGTCATAGAAAGGTGGTGTTTCGGCATCGAAATAATCTAGGAAGCTTATACTCGAAAAATTTGACATAGAAGAACAATAAAAAGTGTATATCGTGCAACTTTGATAGTTTGAAATTGCTCAACTCTCTTGTTGGAGTTATTTTTAATAGTTTTGCCGAATTTAGACCGATATTGTTCTCTTGACAAGAAAACAATTTACGAAGCGAATACTAGTAATTTTGGACATAAAGAAACAATAAAAAATGCATACCGAGCATCTTTCGTGGTTCGGAATTACTCAGCTCTCCTTATGGAGGAGCTTTTATTGGTTTTTATTATTTGTTGTTGAAAGTTGGTATTTTGGCATCGAAATAATCTAGGAAGTTATACTCGTAAAATTTGACATAGAAGAACAATAAAAAGTGTACACCGAGCAACTTTCAAGGTCCAAAGTTGCTCAACTCTATCTACGGAGGAGCTTTTACGGTTTTTGTGAATTTGTCATAGAAAGGTGGTGTTTTGGCATCGAAATAATCTAGGAAGCTTATACTCGTAAATTTTGACAAAGAAGATCATTAAAAAATGTACACCGAGCAACTTTGATGGTCCGAAGTTGCTCAACTCTATCTATGGAGGAGCTTTTAACGGTTTTTTTCCATTTGGCATAGAAATGTGGTGTTTTGGCATGGAAAGAATCTAGAAAGCTTATACTCGTAAAATTTAACAAAGAAGAACAATAAAAGATGTACATCGAGCAACTTTCATGGTCCGAAGTTGCTCAACTCCATCTATGGAGGAGCTTTTAACGCTTTTTGTCCATTTGGCATAGAAATGTGGTTTTTTGGCATGGAAATATTTTATAAAGCTTATACTCGTAAAATTTGACATAGAAGAACAACAAAAAGTGTACACCGAGCAACTTTCATGGTCCGAAGTTGCTTAACTCTATCTATGGAGGAGCTTTTAACGGTTTTTGTTCATTTGTCATAGAAGGGTGGTGTTTTGGCATCGAAATAATCTAGGAAGCTTATACTCGAAAAATTTGACATAGAAGAACAATAAAAAGTGTATATCGTGCAACTTTGATAGTTTGAATTGCTCAACTCTCTTGTTGGAGTTGTTTTTAATAGTTTTGCCGAATTTAGACCGATATTGTTCTCTTGACAACAAAATAATTTACAAAGCGAATACTAGTAATTTTGGACATAAAGAAACAATAAAAAGTGCATACCGAGCATCTTTCGTGGTTCGGAATTACTCAACTCTCCTTATGGAGGAGCTTTTATTGGTTTTCATTATTTGTTGTAGAAAGTTGGTGTTTTGGCATCGATATAATCTAGGAAGTTATACTCGTAAAATTTGACATAGAAGAAGAATAAAATGTGTACACCGAGCAACTTTAATGGTCCGAATTTTCTCAACTCTATCTATGGAGGAGCTTTTAACGATTTTTGTCCATTTGGCATAGAAATGTGGTATTTTGGCATCGAAATAATCTAGGAAGCTTATACTCGTAAAATTTGACAAAGAAGAACAATAAAAAATGTACACCGAACAACTTTCATGGTTCGAAGTTGCTCAACTCTATCTATGGAGGAGCTTTTAACGGTTTTTGTCCATTTGGCATAGAAATGTGGTGTTTGGCATCGAAATAATCTACGAAGCTTATACTCGTAAAATTTGACATAGAAGAACAATAAAAAGTGTACACCGAGCAACTTTCATGGTCCGAATTTTCTCAACTCTATCTATGGAGGAGCTTTCAACGGTTTTTGTACATTTGTCGTAGAAAAGTGGTTTTTTGGCATCGAAATAATCTAGGAAGCTTATACTAGAAAAATTTGACATAGAAGAACAATAAAAAGTGTATACCGAGCAAATTTCATGGTTCAAAGTTGCTCAACTCTATCTATGGAGGTGCTTTTAACGGTATTTATCCATTTGTCATAGAAAGTTTTTGTTTAGGCATCGAAATAATATAGGAAGCTCATACTCATAAATTTTGACATAGAAGAACAATAAAAATTGTACACTGAGGAACTTTCATGGTCCGAAGTTGCTCAACTCTATCTATGGAGGAGCATTTAATGGTTTTTGTCCATTTGGCATAGAAATGTGTTGTTTGGCATCGAAATAATCTACGAAGCTTATACTCATAAAATTTGACAAAAAAGAACCATTAAAAGTGTACACCGAGCAACTTTCAAGGTCCGAAGTTGCTCAACTCTATCTATGGGGGAGCTTTCAACGGTTTTTGTCCATTTGTCATAGAAAGGTGGTGTTTTGGCATGGAAATAATCTAGGAAGCTTATACTAGTAAAATTTGACAAAAAAGAACAATAAAAAGCGTACATCGAGCAACTTTCATGGTCTAAAGTTGCTCAACTCTAATTATGGAAGTGCTTTTAACGGTTTTGTCCATTTGGCATAGAAATGTGGTGTTTTGGCATCGAAATAATCTAGGAAGCTTATACTCGTAAAATTTGACAAAGAAGAACAATAAAAAATGTACACCGAGCAACTTTCATGGTCCGAAGTTGCTGAACTCTATCTATGGAGAAGCTTTTAACGTTTTTTGCCCATTTGGCATAGAAATGCGGTGTTTTGGCATGGAAATAATCTAGAAAGCTTATACTCGTAAAATTTATCATAGAAGAACAGTAAAAAGTATACACCGAATAACTTTCATGGTCCGAAGTTGCTCAACTCTATCTATGGAGGGGCTTTTAACAGTTTTTGTCTATTTGTCATAGAAAGGTGGTGTTTTGGCATAGAAATAATCTAGGAAGCTTATACTCGAAAAATTTGAAATAGAAGAACAATAAAAAGTGTATATCGTGCAAGTTTGATAGTTCGAAATTGCTCAACTCTATCGATGGAGTAGTTTTTAATAGTTTTACCGAATTTAGATCGATATTGTTCTCTTGACAACAAAACAATTTGCGAAGTGAGTACTAGTAATTTTTGACATAAAGAAACAATAAAAGTGCATACTGAGCAACTTTCGTGGTTCAGAATTGCTCAACTCTATCAATGGAGGAGCTTTTAACGGTTTTTATCCATTTGTCATAGAAAGTTGGTGTCCTGCATCGAAATAATCTAGGAAGCTTATACTCGTAAAATTTGACATAGAAGAACAATAAAAAGTGTACACCGAGCAACTTTCAAGTTCCAAAGTTGCTAAACTCTATCTATGGAGGACCTTTTAACGGTTTTTGTGCATTTGTCACAAAAAGGTGGTGTTTTGGCATCGAAATAATCTAGGAAGCTTATACTCGTAAATTTTGACAAAGAAGAACAATAAAAAAATGTACACCGAGCAACTTTGATGGTCCGAAGTTGCTCAACTCTATCTATGGAGGAGCTTTTAACGGTTTTTGTCCATTTGGCATAGAAATGTGGTGTTTTAGCATGGAAAGAATCTAGAAAGCTTATACTCGAAAATTTAACAAAGAAGAACAATAAAAATTGTACACCGAGCAACTTTCATGGTCCGAAGTTGCTCAACTCTATCTATGGAGGAGCTTTTAATGGTTTTTGTCCATTTGGCATAGAAATGTGGTGTTTTGTCATGGAAATAATCTAGAAAGCTTATACTCGTAAAATTTAACATAGAAGAACAATAAAAAGTGTACACCGAGCAAATTTCTTGGTCCGAAGTTGCTCAACTCTATCTATGGAGGAGCTTTTAATGGTTTTTGTCCATTTTTCATAGAAAGTTGGTGTTTTGGCATAGAAATAATCTAGGAAGCTTATACTCGTAAAATTTGACATAGAAGAACAGTAAAAAGTGTAAACCGAGCAACTTTGATGGTCCGAAGTTGCTCAACTCTATCTATGGAGGAGCTTTTAACGGTTTTTGTGCATTTGTCACAAAAAGTTGGTGTTTTGGCATCGAAATAATCTAGGAAGCTTATACTCGTAAATTTTGACAAAGGAGAACAATAAAAAATGTACACCGAGCAACTTTGATGGTCCGAAGTTGCTCAACTCTATCTATGGAGGAGCTTTTAACGGTTTTTGTCCATTTCGCATAGAAATGTGGTGTTTTAGCATGGAAAGAATCTAGAAAGCTTATACTCAAAAATTTAACAAAGAAGAACAATAAAAATTGTACACCGAGTAACTTTCATGGTCCGAAGTTGCTCAACTCTATCTATGGAGGAGCTTTTAATGGTTTTTGTCCATTTGGCATAGAAGTGTGGTTTTTTGTCATGGAAATAATCTAGAAAGCTTATACTCGTAAAATTTAACATAGAAGAACAATAAAAAGTGTACACCGAGCAACTTTCTTGGTCCGAAGTTGCTCAACTCTATCTATGGAGGAGCTTTTAACGGTTTTTGTCCATTTTTCATAGAAAGTTGGTGTTTCGGCATAGAAATAATTTAGGAAGCTTATACTCGTAAAATTTGACATAGAAGAACAATAAAAAGTGTAAACCGAGCAACTTTGATGGTCCGAAGTTGCTCAACTCTATCTATGGAGGAGCTTTTAACGGCTTTTGTCCATTTTTCATAGAAAGTTGGTGTTTTGGCAAAGAAATAATCTAGGAAGCTTATACTCGTAAAATTTGACATAGAAGAACAATAAAAAGTGTACACCGAGCAACTTTCAAGGTCGAAAGTTGCTCAACTCTATCTATGGAGGTGCTTTTAACGGTTTTTGTGCATTTGTCACAAAAAGGTGGTGTTTTGGCATCGAAATAGTTTAGGAAGCTTATACTCGTAAATTTTGACAAAGAAGAACAATAAAAAATGTACACCGAGCAACTTTGATGGTCCGAAGTTGCTCAACTCTAGCTATGGAGGAGCTTTTAACGGTTTTTGTCCATTTGGCATAGAAATGTGGTGTTTTGTCATGGAAAGAATCTAGAAAGCTTATACTCGAAAATTTAACAAAGAAGAACAATAAAAATTGTACACCGAGCAACTTTCATGGTCCGAAGTTGCTCAACTCTATCTATGGAGGAGCTTTTAATGGTTTTTGTCCATTTGGCATAGAAATGTGGTCTTTTGTAATGGAAATAATCTAGAAAGCTTATACTCGTAAAATTTAACATAGAAGAACAATAAAAAGTGTACACCGAGCAACTTTCTTGGTACGAAGTTGCTCAACTCTATCAATGGAGGAGCTTTTAACGGTTTTTGTCCATTTTTCATCGAAAGTTGGTGTTTTGGCATAGAAATAATCTAGGAAGCTTATACTCGTAAAATTTGACATAGAAGAACAATAAAAAGTGTACACCGAGCAACTTTCATGGTCCGAAGTTGTCAACTCTATCTTTGAAGGAGGTTTTAACGGTTTTTGTCCATATGTCATAGAAATGTGGTGTTTTGGCATCGAAGTAATCTAGGATGCTTATACACGTAAAATTTGACATAGAAGAACAATAAAAAGTGTACACCGAGCAACTTTGATGGTCCGAAGTTGCTCAACTCTATCTATGAAGGAACTTTTAACGGTTTTTGTCCATTTGGCATAGAAAGTTGGTATTTTAGAATCGAAATAATCTAGGAAGTTATACTCGTAAAATTTGATATAGAAGAACAATAAAAAGTGTACACCAATTAACTTTCATGGTCCGAAGTTGCTCAACTCTATCTATGGATGAGTTTTAACGGTTTTTGTCCATTTTTCATAGAAAGTTGGTGTTCGGCATCGAAATAATCTAGGAATATTATACTCGTAAATTTGACATAGAAGAACAATAAAAAGTGTACACCGAGCAACTTTCATGGTCCGAAGTTGCTCAACTCTATCTATGGAGGAGCGTTTAGCGGTTTTTGTCCATTTGTCACAGAAAGGTGTTTTTTTGGCATCGAAATAATCTAGGAAGCTTATACTCGTAAAATTAGACAAAGAAGAACAATAAAAAGTGTACACCGAGCAACTTTCATGGTCCGAAGTTGTCAACTCTATCTATGGTGGAGCGTTTAGCGGTTTTTGTCCATTTGTCACAGAAAGGAGTTTTTTTGGCATCGAAATAATCTAGGAAGCTTATACTCGTAAAATTAGACATAGAAGAACAATAAAAAGTGTACATCGAGCAACTTTCATGGTCCGAAGTTGTCAACTCTATCTATGATAGAGCGTTTAGCGGTTTTTGTCCATTTGTCACAGAAAGGTATTTTTGTGGCATCGAAATAATCTAGGAAGCCTATACTCGTAAAATTAGACATAGAAGAACAGTAAAAAGTGTACACCGAGCAACTTTGATGGTCCGAAGTTGCTCAACTCTATCTATGAAGGAGCTTTTAACGATTTTTGTCCATTTGGCATAGATATGTAGTGTTTTTGCATCGAAATAATCTACGAAGCTTATACTCGTAAAATTTGACATAGAAGAACAGGAAATAGTGTATACCGAGCAACTTTCATGGTCCGAAGATGCTCAACTCTATCTATGGAGGTGCTTTTAACGGTTTTTATCAATTTGTCATAGAAACTTGGTGTTTCGGCATCGAAATAATCTAGGAAGCTTATGCTCGTAAAATTTGTCAAAAAAGAACAATAAAAAGTGTACACCGAGCAACTTTCATGGTCCGAAGTTGCTCAACTCTATCTATGGAGATGATTTTAATGGTTTTTGTCCATTTTTCATTGAAAGGTGGTGTTTTGGCATTGAAGTAATCTACGAAGCCTATACTCGTAAAATTTGACATAGAAAAACAACAAAAAGTGTACACCGAGCAACTTTGATGGGCCGAAGTTGCTCAACACTATCTATGCAGGAGTTTTTAACGGTTTTTGTTCATTTGTCATAGAAAGGTGGTTTTTTGGCATCGAAATAATCTAGGAAGCTTATACTAGAAAAATTTGACATAGAAGAACAATAAAAAGTGTATACCGAGCAACTTTCATGGTTCGAAGTTGCTCAACTCTATCTATGGAGGTGCTTTTAACGGTTTTTATCCATTTGTCAAAGAAAGATTTTGTTTAGGCATCGAAATAATCTACGAAGCTTATACTCATAAATTTTGACATAGAAGAACAATAAAAATTGTACACTGAGGAACTTTCATGGTCCGAAGTTGCTCAACTCTATCTATGGAGGAGCTTTTAATGGTTTTTGTCCATTTGGCATAGAAATGTGGTGTTTGGCATCGAAATAATCTACGGAGCTTATACTCATAAAATTTGACAAAAAAGAACCATTAAAAGTGTACACCGAGCAACTTTCAAGGTCCGAAGTTGCTCAACTCTATCTATGGGGGAGCTTTCAACGGTTTTTGTCCATTTGTCATAGAAAGGTGGTGTTTTGGCATGGAAATAATCTAGGAAGCTTATACTCGTAAAATTTGACAAAAAAGAAAATAAAAAGCGTACATCGAGCAACTTTCATGGTCTGAAGTTGCTCAACTCTAACTATGGAAGTGCTTTTAACGGTTTTGTCCATTTGGCATAGAAATGTGGTGTTTTGGCATCGAAATAATCTAGGAAGCTTATACTCGTAAAATTTGACAAAGAAGAACAATAAAAAATGTACACCGAGCAACTTTCATGGTCCGAAGTTGCTCAACTCTATCTATGGAGAAGCTTTTAACGTTTTTTGCCCATTTGGCATAGAAATGCGGTGTTTTGGCATGGAAATAATCTAGAAAGCTTATACTCGTAAAATTTATCATAGAAGAACAGTAAAAAGTATACACCGAGTAACTTTCATGGTTCGAAGTTGCTCAACTCTATCTATGGAGGGGCTTTTAACAGTTTTTGTCTATTTGTCATAGAAAGGTGGTGTTTTGGCACAGAAATAATCTAGGAAGCTTATACTCGAAAAATTTGAAATAGAAGAACAATAAAAAGTGTATATCGTGCAAGTTTGATAGTTCGAAATTGCTCAACTCTATCGATGGAGTAGTTTTTAATAGTTTTACCGAATTTAGATCGATATTGTTCTCTTGACAACAAAACAATTTGCGAAGTGAATACTAGTAATTTTTGACATAAAGAAACAATAAAAGTGCATACTGAGCACCTTTCGTGGTTCAGAATTGCTCAACTCTATCAATGGAGGAGCTTTTAACGGTTTTTATCCATTTGTCATAGAAAGTTGGTGTCTTGGCATCGAAATAATCTAGGAAGCTTATACTCATAAAATTTGACATAGAAGAACAATAAAAAGTGTAAACCGAGCAACTTTGATGGTCCGAAGTTGCTCAACTCTATCTATGGAGGAGCTTTTAACGGTTTTTGTCCATTTTTCATAGAAAGTTGGTGTTTTGGCAAAGAAATAATCTAGGAAGCTTATACTCATAAAATTTAACATAGAAGAACAATAAAAAGTGTACACCGAGCAACTTTCAAGGTCCAAAGTTGCTCAACTCTATCTATGGAGGTGCTTTTAACGGTTTTTGTGCATTTGTCACAAAAAGGTGGTGTTTTGGCATCGAAATAGTTTAGGAAGCTTATACTCGTAAATTTTGACAAAGAAGAACAATAAAAAATGTACACCGAGCAACTTTGATGGTCCGAAGTTGCTCAACTCTAGCTATGGAGGAGCTTTTAACGGTTTTTGTCCATTTGGCATAGAAATGTGGTGTTTTGTCATGGAAAGAATCTAGAAAGCTTATACTCGAAAATTTAACAAAGAAGAACAATAAAAATTGTACACCGAGCAACTTTCATGGTCCGAAGTTGCTCAACTCTATCTATGGAGGAGCTTTTAATGGTTTTTGTCCATTTGGCATAGAAATGTGGTGTTTTGTAATGGAAATAATCTAGAAAGCTTATACTCGTAAAATTTAACATAGAAGAACAATAAAAAGTGTACACCGAGCAACTTTCTTGGTACGAAGTTGCTCAACTCTATCAATGGAGGAGCTTTTAACGGTTTTTGTCCATTTTTCATAGAAAGTTGGTGTTTTGGCATAGAAATAATCTAGGAAGCTTATACTCGTAAAATTTGACATAGAAGAACAATAAAAAGTGTACACCGAGCAACTTTCATGGTCCGAAGTTGTCAACTCTATCTATGAAGGAGGTTTTAACGGTTTTTGTCCATATGTCATAGAAATGTGGTGTTTTGGCATCGAAGTAATCTAGGATGCTTATACACGTAAAATTTGACATAGAAGAACAATAAAAAGTGTACACCGAGCAACTTTGATGGTCCGAAGTTGCTCAACTCTATCTATGAAGGAACTTTTAACGGTTTTTGTCCATTTGGCATAGAAAGTTGGTATTTTAGAATCGAAATAATCTAGGAAGTTATACTCGTAAAATTTGATATAGAAGAACAATAAAAAGTGTACACCAATTAACTTTCATGGTCCGAAGTTGCTCAACTCTATCTATGGATGAGTTTTAACGGTTTTTGTCCATTTTTCATAGAAAGTTGGTGTTCGGCATCGAAATAATCTAGGAATATTATACTCGTAAATTTGACATAGAAGAACAATAAAAAGTGTACACCGAGCAACTTTCATGGTCCGAAGTTGCTCAACTCTATCTATGGATGAGTTTTAACGGTTTTGGTCCATTTTTCATAGAAAGTTGGTGTTCGGCATCGAAATAATCTAGGAATATTATACTCGAAAATTTAACAAAGAAGAACAATAAAAATTGTACACCGAGCAACTTTCATGGTCCGAAGTTGCTCAACTCTATCTATGGAGGAGCTTTTAATGGTTTTTGTCCATTTGTCATAGAAAGGTGGTGTTTTGGCATGGAAATAATCTAGGAAGCTTATACTCGTAAAATTTGACAAAAAAGAAAATAAAAAGCGTACATCGAGCAACTTTCATGGTCTGAAGTTGCTCAACTCTAACTATGGAAGTGCTTTTAACGGTTTTGTCCATTTGGCATAGAAATGTGGTGTTTTGGCATCGAAATAATCTAGGAAGCTTATACTCGTAAAATTTGACAAAGAAGAACAATAAAAAATGTACACCGAGCAACTTTCATGGTCCGAAGTTGCTCAACTCTATCTATGGAGAAGCTTTTAACGTTTTTTGCCCATTTGGCATAGAAATGCGGTGTTTTGGCATGGAAATAATCTAGAAAGCTTATACTTGTAAAATTTATCATAGAAGAACAGTAAAAAGTATACACCGAGTAACTTTCATGGTTCGAAGTTGCTCAACTCTATCTATGGAGGGGCTTTTAACAGTTTTTGTCTATTTGTCATAGAAAGGTGGTGTTTTGGCATAGAAATAATCTAGGAAGCTTATACTCGAAAAATTTGAAATAGAAGAACAATAAAAAGTGTATATCGTGCAAGTTTGATAGTTCGAAATTGCTCAACTCTATCGATGGAGTAGTTTTTAATAGTTTTACCGAATTTAGATCGATATTGTTCTCTTGACAACAAAACAATTTGCGAAGTGAATACTAGTAATTTTTGACATAAAGAAACAATAAAAGTGCATACTGAGCACCTTTCGTGGTTCAGAATTGCTCAACTCTATCAATGGAGGAGCTTTTAACGGTTTTTATCCATTTGTCATAGAAAGTTGGTGTCTTGGCATCGAAATAATCTAGGAAGCTTATACTCATAAAATTTGACATAGAAGAACAATAAAAAGTGTAAACCGAGCAACTTTGATGGTCCGAAGTTGCTCAACTCTATCTATGGAGGAGCTTTTAACGGTTTTTGTCCATTTTTCATAGAAAGTTGGTGTTTTGGCAAAGAAATAATCTAGGAAGCTTATACTCATAAAATTTAACATAGAAGAACAATAAAAAGTGTACACCGAGCAACTTTCAACGTCCAAAGTTGCTCAACTCTATCTATGGAGGTGCTTTTAACGGTTTTTGTGCATTTGTCACAAAAAGGTGGTGTTTTGGCATCGAAATAGTTTAGGAAGCTTATACTCGTAAATTTTGACAAAGAAGAACAATAAAAAATGTACACCGAGCAACTTTGATGGTCCGAAGTTGCTCAACTCTACCTATGGAGGAGCTTTTAACGGTTTTTGTCCATTTGGCATAGAAATGTGGAGTTTTGTCATGGAAAGAATCTAGAAAGCTTATACTCGAAAATTTAACAAAGAAGAACAATAAAAATTGTACACCGAGCAACTTTCATGGTCCGAAGTTGCTCAACTCTATCTATGGAGGAGCTTTTAATGGTTTTTGTCCATTTGGCATAGAAATGTGGTGTTTTGTAATGGAAATAATCTAGAAAGCTTATACTCGTAAAATTTAACATAGAAGAACAATAAAAAGTGTACACCGAGCAACTTTCTTGGTACGAAGTTGCTCAACTCTATCAATGGAGGAGCTTTTAACGGTTTTTGTCCATTTTTCATAGAAAGTTGGTGTTTTGGCATAGAAATAATCTAGGAAGCTTATACTCGTAAAATTTGATATAGAAGAACAATAAAAAGTGTACACTAATTAACTTTCATGGTCCGAAGTTGCTCAACTCTATCTATGGATGAGTTTTAACGGTTTTTGTCCATTTTTCATAGAAAGTTGGTGTTCGGCATCGAAATAATCTAGGAATATTATACTCGTAAATTTGACATAGAAGAACAATAAAAAGTGTACACCGAGCAACTTTCATGGTCCGAAGTTGCTCAACTCTATCTATGGAGGAGCGTTTAGCGGTTTTTGTCCATTTGTCACAGAAAGGTGTTTTTTTGGCATCGAAATAATCTAGGAAGCTTATACTCGTAAAATTAGACATAGAAGAACAATAAAAAGTGTACACCGAGCAACTTTCATGGTCCGAAGTTGTCAACTCTATCTATGGTGGAGCGTTTAGCGGTTTTTGTCCATTTGTCACAGAAAGGTGTTTTTTTGGCATCGAAATAATCTAGGAAGCTTATACTCGTAAAATTAGACATAGAAGAACAATAAAAAGTGTACACCGAGCAACTTTCATGGTCCGAAGTTGTCAACTCTATCTATGGTGGAGCGTTTAGCGGTTTTTGTCCATTTGTCACAGAAAGGTATTTTTGTGGCATCGAAATAATCTAGGAAGCCTATACTCGTAAAATTGGACATAGAAGAATAATAAAAAGTGTATATCGTGCAACTTTGACGGTTCGAAATTGCTTAACTCTCTCGATGGAGTTATTTTTAATAGTTTTACCGAATTTAGACCGATATTGTTCTCTTGACAACTAAAGAATTTGCGAAGCGAATACTAGTAATTTTGGACATAAAGAAACAATAAAAAGTGCATACTGAGCAACTTTCATGGTTTCGGAATAGCTCAACTCTCCTTATGTTGGAGCTTTTATTGGTTTTCATTATTTGTCGTAGAAAGTTTGTGTTTCGGCATCGAAATAATCTAAGAAGTTATACTCGTAAAATTTGACATAGAAAAACAATAAAATGTGTACACCGAGCAACTTTGATGGTTCGAAGTTGCTCAACTCCATATATGGAGGAGCCTTTAGTGGTTTTTGTCCATTTGTCGTAGAAAGGTAGTTTTTTGGCATTGAAATAATCTAGGAAGCTTATACTCGTAAAATTTGACATAGAAGAACAATAAAAAGTGTACACCGAACAACTTTGTTGGTCCGAAGTTGCTCAAATCTATCTATGGGGGAGCTTTTAATGGTTTTTGTCCATTTGGCATAGATATGTGGTGTTTTGGCATCGTAGTGATCTTGGAAGCTTATACACGTAAAATTTGACATAGACGAACAATAAAATGTGTACACCGAGCAATTTGATGGTCCGAAGTTCCTCAACTCTATCTATGGTGGAGCTTTTAACGGTTTTTGTCCATTTGTCATAGATATGTGATGTTTTGGCATCGAAATAATCTAGGAAGTTATACACGTAAAATTTGACATAAAAGAACAATAAAATGTGTACACCGAGCAACTTTCATGGTCCGAAGTTCCTCAACTCAATCATTGGTGGAGCTTTTAACGGTTTTTGTCCATTTCTCGTAGAAAGAGAGTTTTTTGGCATCGAAATAATCTAGGAAGCTTATACTTATAAAATTTGACATAGAAGAAGAATAAAAAGTGTATACCGAGCAACTTTCATGGTCCGAAGTTGCTCAACTCTATCTAGGGAGAAGCTTTTAACGGTTTTTGTCCATTTGTCATAGATATGTGATGTTTTGGCATCGAAATAATCTAGGAAGCTTATACTCATAAAATTTGACAAAGAAGAACAATAAAAAATGTACACCGATCAACTTTCATGGTCCGAAGTTGCTCAACTCTATCTATGGAGGAGCTTTTAACGGTTTTTGTCCATTTGTCATAGAAAGTTGGTGTTTTGGAATCGAAATAATGTAGGAAGTTATACTCGTAAAATTTGACAAAGAAGAACAATAAAAAGGGTACACCGAGCAACTTTCATGGTCCGAAGTTGCTCAACTCTATCTATGGAGGAGCTTTTAAAGGTTTTTGTCCATTTGTCATAGATATGTGGTGTTTTGGCATCGAAATAATCTAGGAAGCTTATACTCGTAAAATTTGACAAAGAAGAACAATAAAAAATGTACACCGAGCAACTTTCATGGTCCGAAGTTGCTCAACTCTATCTATGGAGGAGCTTTTAACGGTTTTTATCCATTTGTCATAGAAATTTGGTGTTTCGGCATCGAAATAATCTAGGAAGCTTATACTCATAAAATTTGACAAAGAAGAACAATAAAAAATGTACACCGAGCAACTTTCATGGTCCGAAGTTGCTCAACTCTATCTATGGAGGAGCTGTTAACGGTTTTTTTCCATTTGGCATAGAAAGTTGGTGTTTTGGCATCGAAATAATCTAGGAAGTTGTACTCGTAAAATTTGACACAGAAGAACAATAAAAAGTGTACACCGAGCAATTTTCATGGTCCGAAGTTGCTCAACTCTATCTATAGAGGAGCTTTTAACGGTTTTTGTCCATTTGGCATAGAAAGTCGGTGTTTTATCATCGAAATAATCTAGGAAGTTATACTCGTAAAATTTGACACAGAAGAACAATAAAAAGTGTACACCGAGCAACTTTCATGGTCCGAAGTTGTCAACTCTATCTATGAAGCAGCTTTTAACGGGTTTTGTCCATATGTCATAGAAGTGTGGTGTTTTGGCATCGAAGTAATCTAGGATGCTTATACACGAAAAATTTGGCATAGAAGAACAATAAAAAGTGTACACCGAGCAACTTTCATGGTCCGAAGTTACTCAACTATATCTATGGATGAGCTTTTAACGGTTTTTGTCCATTTGTCATAGAAAGTTGGTGTTTTGGCATCGAAATAATCTAGGAAGTTATACTCGTAAAATTTGACATAAAAGAACAATAAAATGTGTACACCGAGCAACTTTGATGGTCCGAAGTAACTCAACTCTATCCATGGTGGAGCTTTTAACGGTTTTTGTCCATTTGTCGTAGAAAGGTAGTTTTTTGGCATCGAAATAATCTAGGAAGCTTATACTCGTAAAATTTGACATAGAAGAACAATAAAAAGTGTACACCGAGCAACTTTCATGGTCCGAAGTTGCTCAACTCTATCTATGGAGGAGCTTTTAACGGTTTTTGTCCATTTGTCGTAGAAATGTGGTGTTTTGGCTTGGAAATAATCTAGAAAGCTTATACTCGTAAAATTTAACATAGGAGAACAATAAAAAGTTTACACCGAGCAACTTTCATGGTCCGAAGTTGCTCAAGTCTATCTATGGAGGAGCATTAAACGGTTTTTGTCCATTTGTCATAGAAATGTGGTGTTTTGGCATCGAAATAATCTAGAAAGCTTATACTCGAAAAATTTGACATAGAAGAACAATAAAAAGTGTATATCGTACAACTTTGATAGTTCGAAATTGCTCAACTCTATCGATGGAGTTGTTTTTAATAGTTTTGTCAAATTTCGACCGATATTGTTCTCTTGAAAACAAAACAATTTACAAAGCGAATACTAGTAATTTTGGACATAAAGAAACAATAAAAAGTGCATACCGAGCAACTTTCGTGGTTCGGAATTGCTCAACTCTCCTAATGGAGGAGCTTTTATTGGTTTTCATTATTTGTCGTAGAAAGTTGGTGTTTGGGCATCGAAATAATCTAGGAAGTTATACTCGTAAAATTTGACATAGAAGAACAATAAAATATGTACACCGAGCAACTTTGATGGTCCGAAGTTGCTCAACTCTATCTACGGAGGAGCTTTTAACGGTTTTTGTCCATTTTTCATAGAAAGTTGGTGTTTTGGCATCGAAATAATCTAGGAAGCTTATACTCATAAATTTGACATAGAAGAACAATAAAAAGTGTACACAGAGCAACTTTCATGGTCCGAAGTTGTCAACTCTATCAATGAAGGAGCTTTTAACGGTTTTTGTCCATATGTCATAGAAATGTGGTGTTTTGGCATCGAATAATCTAGGATGCTTATACACGAAAAATTTGACATAGAAGAACAATAAAAAGTGTACACCGAGCAACTTTCATGGTCCGAAGTTTCTCAACTCTATCTATGGAGGAGCTTTTAACGGTTTTTGTCCATTTGTCATAGAAAGTTGGTGTTTTGGCATCGAAATAATCTAGGAAGTTATACTCGTAAAATTTGACATAAAAGAACAATAAAATGTGTACACCGAGCAACTTTGATGGTCCGAAGTTGCTCAACTCTATCTATGGTGGAGCTTTTAACGGTTTTTGTCCATTTGTCGTAGAAAGGTAGTTTTTTGGCATCGAAATAATCTAGGAAGCTTATACTCGTAAAATTTGACATAGAAGAACAATAAAAAGTGTACACCGAGAAACTTTCATGGTCCGAAGTTACTCAACTCTATCTATGGAGGAGCTTTTAACGGGTTTTGTCCATTTGTCATAGAAAGTTGGTGTTTTGGAATCGAAATAATCTTGGAAGTTATACTCATAAAATTTGACATAGAAGAACAATAAAAAGTGTACACCGAGCAACTTTCATGGTCCGAAGTTGCTCAACTCTATCTATGGAGGAGCTTTTAACGGTTTTTATCCATTTGTCATAGAAAGTTGGTGTTTCGGCATCGAAATAATCTACGAAGCTTATACTCGTAAAATTTGACAAAGAAGAACAATAAAAAGTGTACACCGAGCAACTTTCATGGTCTGAAGTTGCTCAACTCTATCTACGGAGGAGCTTTTAACGGTTTTTGTCCATTTGTCATAAAAAGTTGGTGTTTTGGAATCGAAATAATCTTGGAAGTTATACTCATAAAATTTGACATAGAAGAACAATAAAAAGTGTACACCGAGCAATTTGATGGTCCGAAGTTCCTCAACTCTATCTATGGTGGAGCTTTTAACGGTTTTTGTCCATTTGTCATAGATATGTGATGTTTTGGCATCGAAATAATCTAGGAAGTTATACACGTAAAATTTGACATAAAAGAACAATAAAATGTGTACACCGAGCAACTTTCATGGTCCGAAGTTCCTCAACTCAATCTATGGTGGAGCTTTTAACGGTTTTTGTCCATTTCTCGTAGAAAGAGAGTTTTTTGGCATCAAAATAATCTAGGAAGCTTATACTCATAAAATTTGGCATAGAAGAAGAATAAAAAGTGTATACCGAGCAACTTTCATGGTCCGAAGTTGCTCAAGTCTATCTATGGAGGAGCTTTTAACGGTTTTTGTCCATTTGTCATAGAAAGTTGGTGTTTTGGAATCGAAATAATCTAGGAAGTTATACTCGTAAAATTTGACAAAGAAGAACAATAAAAAGTGTACACCGAGCAACTTTCATGGTCCGAAGTTGCTCAACTCTATCTATGGAGGAGCTTTTAAAGGTTTTTGTCCATTTGTCATAGATATGTGGTGTTTTGGCATCGAAATAATCTAGGAAGCTTATACTCGTAAAATTTGACAAAGAAGAACAATAAAAAATGTACACAGAGCAACTTTCATGGTCCGAAGTTGCTCAACTCTATCTATGGAGGAGCTTTTAACGGTTTTTATCCATTTGTCATAGAAAGTTGGTGTTTCGGCATCGAAATAATCTAGGAAGCTTATACTCGTAAAATTTGACAAAGAAGAATAATAAAAAGTGTACACCGAGCAACTTTCATGGTCCCAAGTTGCTCAACTCTATCTATGGAGATGATTTTAATGGTTTTTGTCCATTTTTCATAGAAAGGTGATGTTTTGGCATTGAAGTAATCTAGGAAGCATATACTCGTAAAATTTGACATTGAAGAACAACAAAAAGTGTACACCGAGCAACTTTGATGGTCTGAAGTTTCTCAACTCTATCTATGGAGGAGCTTTTAACGGTTTTTGTTCATTTGTCATAGAAAGGTGGTGTTTTGGCATCGAAATAATCTAGGAAGCTTATACTCAAAAAATTTGACATAGAATAACAATAAAAAGTGTATATCGTGCAACTTTCACGGTTCGAAATTGCTCAACTCTCTCGATGGAGTTGTTTTTAATAGTTTTGCCGAATTTAGACCGATATTGCTGTCTTGACAACAAAACAATTTGCGAAGCGAATACTAGTAATTTTGGACATAAAGAAACAATAAAGAATGCATACTGAGCAACTTTCGTTGTTCGGAATAGGTCTACTCTCCTTATGTAGGAGTTTTTATTGGTTTTCATTATTTGTCGTAGAAAGTTTTGGTTTCGGCATCGAAATAATCTAGGAAGTTATACTCGTAAAATTTGACATAGAAAAACAATAAAATGTGTACATCGAGCAACTTTGATGGTCCGAAGTTGCTCAACTCCATATATAGAGGAGCTTTTAGTGGTTTTTGTCCATTTTCGTAGAAAGGTAGTTTTTTGGCATCGAAATAATCTAGGAAGCTTATACTCCTAAAATTTGACATAGAAGAACAATAAAAAGTGTACACCGAACAACTTTGGTTGTCCGAAGTTGCTCAACTCTATCTATGAAGGAGCTTTTAACGGTTTTTGTCCATTTGTCATAGATATGTGGTGTTTTGGAATCGAAATAATCTAGGAAGCTTATACTCGTAAAATTTAACAAAGAAGAACAAAAAAAAATGTACACCGAGCAACTTTCATGGTCCGAAGTTGCTCAACTCTATCTATGGAGGAGCTTTTAACGGTTTTTGTCCATTTGTCATAGAAAGTTGTTGTTTTGGAATCTAAATAATCTATGAAGTTAAATTCATAAAATTTGACATAGAAGAACAATAAAAAGTTTACACCGAGCAACTTTCATGGTCCGAAGTTGCTCAACCCTATCTATGGAGGAGCTTTTAACGGTTTTTGTCCATTTGTCATAGAAAGTTGGTGTTTTGGAATCGAAATAATCTTGGAAGTTATACTCATAAAATTTGACATAGAAGAACAATAAAAAGTGTACACCGAGCTACTTTCATGGTCCGAAGTTGCTCAACTCTATCTATGGAGGAGCTTTTAACGGTTTTTATCAATTTGTCATAGAAACTTGGTGTTTCGGCATCGAAATAATCTAGGAAGCTTATGCTCGTAAAATTTGTCAATAAAGAACAATAAAAAGTGTACACCGAGCAACTTTCATGGTCCGAAGTTGCTCAACTCTATCTATGGAGATGATTTTAATAGTTTTTGTACATTTTTCATTGAAAGGTGGTGTTTTGGCATTGAAGTAATCTACGAAGCCTATACTCGTAAAATTTGACATAGAAAAACAACAAAAAGTGTACACCGAGCAACTTTGATGGGCCGAAGCTGATCAACTCTATCTATGCAGGAGCTTTTAACGATTTTTGTTCATTTGTCATAGAAAGGTGGTGTTTTGGCATCGAAATAATCTAGGAAGCTTATACTCAAAAAATTTGACATAGAAGAACAACAAAAAGTGTATATAGTGCAACTTTGACGGTTCGAAATTGCTCAACTCTCTCGATGGAGTTGTTTTTAATAGTTTTGTCGAATTTAGACCGATATTGTTCTCTTGACAACAAAACAATTTGCGAAGCGAATACTTGTAATTTTGGACATAAAGAAACAATAAAAAGTGCATACCGAGCAACTTTCGTGGTTCGGAATTGCTCAACTCTATCTATGGAGGAGCTTTTAGCGGTTTTTTTCCATTTGTCATAGAAAGTTGGTGTTTCGGCATCGAAATAATCGAGGAAGCTTGTACTCGTAAAATTTGACATAGAAGAACAATAAAAAGTGTACACCGAGCAACTTTCAAGGTCCGAAGTTGCTCAACTCTATCTATGGAGGAGCTTTTAACGGTTTTTTTGCATTTGTCATAGAAAGGTGGTGTTTTGGCATCGGAATAATCTAGGAAGCTTATACTAGTAAATTTTGACATAGAAGAACAATAAAAAGTGTACACCGAGCAACTTTCATGGTCCAAAGTTGCTCGACTCTATCTATGGAGGAGCTTTTAACGGTTTTTGTCTTTTTGGCATAGAAATGTGGTGATTTGGCAATGAAATAATCCAGGAAGCTTATAATCGTAAAATTTGACATAGAACAACAATAAAAAGTGTACACCGAGCAACTTTGATGGTCCGAAGTTCCTCAAGTCTATCTATGAAGGAGATTTTAAAGGTTTTTGTCCATTTGGAATAGATACGTGGTGTTTTGTCATTGAAATAATCTAGGAGGCTTATACTCATAAAATTTGACATAGAAGAACAATAAAAAGTGTACACCGAGCAACTTTCAAGGTCGTGAAGTTGCTCAACTCTATCTATGTGGGAGCTTTTAACGGTTTTGTGCATTTGTCATAGAAAGGTGGTGTTTTGGGATCGAAATAATCTAGGAAGCTTATACTCGTAAATTTTGACATAGAAGAACAATAAAAAGTGTACACCGAGCAACTTTCATGGTCCGAAGTTGCTCAACTCTATCTATGGAGGAGCTTTTAACGGTTTTTGTCCATTTGTCATAGAAATGTGGTGTTTCGGCATCGAAATAATCTAGGAAGCTTATACTCGTAAAATTTGACAAAGAAGAACAATAAAAAATGTACACCGAGCAACTTTGATGGTCCGAAGTTGCTCAACTCTATCTATGCAGGAGATTTTAACGGTTTTTGTGCATTTGTCATAGAAATGTGGTGTTTTGGCATGGAAATAATCTAGAAAGCTTATACTCGTAATAAATAACATAGAGCAACAATAAAAAGTGTACACCGAGCAACTTTCATGGTCCGAAGTTGCTCAACTCTATCTATGGAGGTGCTTTTAACCGTTTTTGTCCATTTGTCATAGAAAGCTGGTGTTTTGGCATCGAAATAATTTAGGAAGCTTATACTAAAAAAATTTGACATAGAAGAACAATAAAAAGTGTATATCGTGCAACTTTGATAGTTCGAAATTGCTCAACTCTCTCGATGGAGTTGTTTTTAATAGTTTTGCCTAATTTAGACCGATATTGTTCTCTTGACAACAAAACAATTTGCGAAGCGAATACTAGTAATTTTGGACATAGAACAATAATAAAAAGTGTACACCGAGCAACTTTGATGGTCCGAAGTTGCTCAACTCTATCTATGGTGGCGCGTTTAGCGGTTTTTGTCCATTTGTCACAGAAAGGTGGTTTTTTGGCATCGAAATAATCTAGGAAGCTTATACTCGTAAAATTTGACATAGAAGAACAATAAAAATTGTACACCGAGCAACTTTGATGGTACATAGTTGCTCAACTCTATCCATGAAGGAGCTTTTAACGGTTTTTGTCCATTTGGCATCGACATAATCTAGGAAGCTTATACTCGAAAAAATTGACATAGAAGAACAATAAAAAGTGTATATCGTGCAACTTTGATAATTCGAAATTGCTCAACTCTCTCGATGGAGTTGTTTTTAATAGTTTTGCCAAATTTAGACCGATATTGTTCTCTTGACAACAAAACAATTTACGAAGCGAATACTAGTAATTTTGGACATAAAGAAACAATAAAAAGTGCATACCGAGCTACTTTCGTGGTTCGGAATTGCTCAACTCTCCTTCTGGAGGAACTTTTATTTGTTTTCATTATTTGTCGTGGAAAGTTGGTGTTTTGGCATCGAAATAATCTAGGAAGTTATACTCGTAAAATTTGACATAGAAGACAATAAAAAGTGTACACCGAGAAACTTTCAAGGTCCGAAGTTGCTCAACTCTATCTATGGAGGAGCTTTTAACAGTTTTTGTGCATTTGTCATAGAAAGGTGGTGTTTTGGCATCGAAATAATCTAGGAAGCTTATACTCGTAAATTTTGACATAGAAGAACAATAAAAAGTGTACACCGAGCAACTTTCATGGTCCGAAGTTGCTCAACTCTATCTATGGAGGAGCTTTTAACGATTTTTGTCCATTTGGCATAGAAATGTGGTGATTTGGCATCGAAATAATCTAAGAAGCTTATAATCGTAAAATTTGACAAAGAACAACAATAAAAAGTGTACACCGAGCAACCTTGATGGTCCGAGGTTGCTCAACTCAATCTATGAAGGAGATTTAAACGGTTTTTGTGAATTTGTCATAGAAATGTGGTGTTTTGGCATTGATATAATCTAGAAAGCTTATACTCGTAAAATTTAACATAGAAGAACAATAAAAAGTGTACACCTAGCAACTTTCATGGTCCGAAGTTGCTCAACTCTATCTATGGAGGAGCATTTAACGGTTTTTGTCCATTTGTCATAGAAATGTGGCGTTTTGGCATCGAAATAATCTAGGAAGCTTATACTCGAAAAAATTGACATAGAAGAACAATAAAAAGTGTATATCGTGCAACTTTGATAGTTCGAAATTGCTCAACTCTCTCGATGGAGTTGTTTTTAATAGTTTTGCCGAATTTAGACCGATATTGTTCTCTTGACAACAAAACAATTTACGAAGCGAATACTAGTAATTTTGGACATAAAGAAACAATAAAAAGTGCATACCGAGCAGCTTTCGTGGTTCGGAATTGCTCAACTCTCCTTTTGGAGGAGCTTTTATTGGTTTCAATTATTTGTCGTAGAAATTTGGTGTTTTGGTATCGAAATAATCTAGGAATCTTATACTCGTAAAATTTGACATATAAGAATAATAAAAAGTCTACACCGAGCACTTTTCATGGTCCGAAGTTGCTCAACTCTATCTATGGAGGAGCTTTTAACGGTTTTTGTCCATTCGGCATAGAAATTTGGTGATTTGGCATCGAAATAATCTAGGAAGTTATACTCGTAAAATTTGACATAAAAGAAAAATAAAAAGTGTACACCGAGCAACATTCAAGGTCCGAAGTTGCTCAACTCTATCTATGGTGGAACTTTTAATGGTTTTTGTCCATTTGTCGTAGAAAGGTGGTGTTTTGGCATCGAAATAATCTAGGAAGCTTATACTTGAAATTTTGACATAGAAGAACAATAAAAAGTGTACACCGAGCAACTTTCATGGTCCAAAGTTGCTCAACTCTATCTATGGAGGAGCTTTTAACGGTTTTTGTCTATTTGGCATAGAAATGTGGTGATTTGGCATCGAAATAATCTAGGAAGCTTATAATCGTAAAATTTGACAAAGAACAACAATAAAAAGTGTACACCGAGCAACTTTGATGGTCCGAAGTTGCTCAACTCTATCTATGAAGGAGATTTTAACGGTTTTTGTGCATCTGTCATAGAAATATGGTGTTTTGGCATTGATATAATCTAGAAAGCTTATACTCATAAAATTTAACATAGAAGAACAATAAAAAGTGTACACCGAGCAACTTTCAAGGTCCGAAGTTGCTCAACTCGATCTATGGAGGAACTTTTAACGGTTTTTGTCCATTTGTCATAGAAAGGTGGCATTTTGGCATCGAAATAATCTAGGAAGCTTATACTCGAAAAATTTGACATTGAAGAACAAAAAAAAGTGTATATCGTGCAACTTTGATAGTTCAAAATTGCTCAACTCTCTCGATGGAGTTGTTTATAATAGTTTTGACGAATTTAGACCGATATTGTTCTCTTGACAACAAAACAATTTACGAAGCGAATACTAGTAATTTTGGACATAAAGAAACAATAAAATATGAATACCGAGCAACTTTCGTGGTTCGGAATTGCTCAACTCTCCTTCTGGAGGAGCTTTTATTGGTTTTCATTATTTGTCGTAGAAAGTTGATGTTTTGGCATCGAAATAATCTAGGAAGTTATACTCGTAAAATTTGACATAGAAGACAATAAAAAGTGTACACCGAGCAACTTTCATGGTCCGAAGTTGCTCAACTCGATCTATGGAGGAGCCTTTAATGGTTTTTGTCCATTTGTCGTAGAAAGGTAGTTTTTTGGCATTGAAATAATCTAGGAAGCTTATACTCGTAAAATTTGACAAAGAAGAACAATAAAAAATGTATACCGAGCAACTTTCATGGTCCGAAGTTGCTCAACTCTATCCATGGAGGAGCTCTTAACGGTTTTTGTCCATTTGTCATAGAAAGTTGGTGTTTTGGAATCGAAATAATCTAGGAAGTTATACTCGTAAAATTTGACATAGAATAACAATAAAAAGTGTACACCGAGCAACTTTCATGGTCCGAAGTTGCTCAACTCCATCTATGGAGGAGCTTTTAATGGTTTTTATCCATTTGTCATAGAAAGTTGGTGTTTCGGCATCGAAATAATCTAGGAAGCTTATACTCAAAAAATTTGACATAGAAGAATAATAAAAAGTGTATATCGTGCAACTTTGACGGTTCGAAATTGCTTAACTCTCTCGATGGAGTTATTTTTAATAGTTTTACCGAATTTAGACCGATATTGTTCTCTTGACAACTAAAGAATTTGCGAAGCGAATACTAGTAAATTTGGACATAAAGAAACAATAAAAAGTGCATACTGAGCAACTTTCATGGTTTCGGAATAGCTCAACTCTCCTTATGTTGGAGCTTTTATTGGTTTTCATTATTTGTCGTAGAAAGTTTGTGTTTCGGCATCGAAATAATCTAAGAAGTTATACTCGTAAAATTTGACATAGAAAAACAATAAAATGTGTACACCGAGCAACTTTGATGGTTCGAAGTTGCTCAACTCCATATATGGAGGAGCCTTTAGTGGTTTTTGTCCATTTGTCGTAGAAAGGTAGTTTTTTGGCATTGAAATAATCTAGGAAGCTTATACTCGTAAAATTTGACATAGAAGAACAATAAAAAGTGTACACCGAACAACTTTGTTGGTCCGAAGTTGCTCAAATCTATCTATGGGGGAGCTTTTAATGGTTTTTGTCCATTTGGCATAGATATGTGGTGTTTTGGCATCGTAGTGATCTAGGAAGCTTATACACGTAAAATTTGACATAGACGAACAATAAAATGTGTACACCGAGCAATTTGATGGTCCGAAGTTCCTCAACTCTATCTATGGTGGAGCTTTTAACGGTTTTTGTCCATTTGTCATAGATATGTGATGTTTTGGCATCGAAATAATCTAGGAAGTTTACACGTAAAATTTGACATAAAAGAACAATAAAATGTGTACACCGAGCAACTTTCATGGTCCGAAGTTCCTCAACTCAATCATTGGTGGAGCTTTTAACGGTTTTTGTCCATTTCTCGTAGAAAGAGAGTTTTTTGGCATCGAAATAATCTAGGAAGCTTATACTTATAAAATTTGACATAGAAGAAGAATAAAAAGTGTATACCGAGCAACTTTCATGGTCCGAAGTTGCTCAACTCTATCTAGGGAGAAGCTTTTAACGGTTTTATTCCATTTGTCATAGATATGTGATGTTTTGGCATCGAAATAATCTAGGAAGCTTATACTCATAAAATTTGACAAAGAAGAACAATAAAAAATGTACACCGAGCAACTTTCATGGTCCGAAGTTGCTCAACTCTATCTATGGAGGAGCTTTTAACGGTTTTTGTCCATTTGTCATAGAAAGTTGCTGTTTTGGAATCGAAATAATCTAGGAAGTTATACTCGTAAAATTTGACAAAGAAGAACAATAAAAAGGGTACACCGAGCAACTTTCATGGTCCGAAGTTGCTCAACTCTATCTATGGAGGAGCTTTTAAAGGTTTTTGTCCATTTGTCATAGATATGTGGTGTTTTGGCATCGAAATAATCTAGGAAGCTTATACTCGTAAAATTTGACAAAGAAGAACAATAAAAAATGTACACCGAGCAACTTTCATGGTCCGAAGTTGCTCAACTCTATCTATGGAGGAGCTTTTAACGGTTTTTTTCCATTTGGCATAGAAAGTTGGTGTTTTGGCATCGAAATAATCTAGGAAGTTGTACTCGTAAAATTTGACACAGAAGAACAATAAAAAGTGTACACCGAGCAATTTTCATGGTCCGAAGTTGCTCAACTCTATCTATAGAGGAGCTTTTAACGGTTTTTGTCCATTTGGCATAGAAAGTCGGTGTTTTATCATCGAAATAATCTAGGAAGTTATACTCGTAAAATTTGACACAGAAGAACAATAAAAAGTGTATACCGAGCAACTTTCATGGTCCGAAGTTGTCAACTCTATCTATGAAGCAGCTTTTAACGGGTTTTGTCCATATGTCATAGAAGTGTGGTGTTTTGGCATCGAAGTAATCTAGGATGCTTATACACGAAAAATTTGGCATAGAAGAACAATAAAAAGTGTACACCGAGCAACTTTCATGGTCCGAAGTTTCTCAACTATATCTATGGATGAGCTTTTAACGGTTTTTGTCCATTTGTCATAGAAAGTTGGTGTTTTGGCATCGAAATAATCTAGGAAGTTATACTCGTAAAATTTGACATAAAAGAACAATAAAATGTGTACACCGAGCAACTTTGATGGTCCAAAGTAACTCAACTCTATCCATGGTGGAGCTTTTAACGGTTTTTGTCCATTTGTCGTAGAAAGGTAGTTTTTTGGCATCGAAATAATCTAGGAAGCTTATACTCGTAAAATTTGACATAGAAGAACAATAAAAAGTGTACACCGAGCAACTTTCATGGTCCGAAGTTGCTCAACTCTATCTATGGAGGAGCTTTTAACGGTTTTTGTCAATTTGTCATAGAAATGTGGTGTTTTGGCTTGGAAATAATCTAGAAAGCTTATACTCGTAAAATTTAACATAGGAGAACAATAAAAAGTTTACACCGAGCAACTTTCATGGTCCGAAGTTGCTCAAGTCTATCTATGGAGGAGCATTTAACGGTTTTTGTCCATTTGTCATAGAAATGTGGTGTTTTGGCATCGAAATAATCTAGAAAGCTTATACTCGAAAAATTTGACATAGAAGAACAATAAAAAGTGTATATCGTACAACTTTGATAGTTCGAAATTGCTCAACTCTATCGATGGAGTTGTTTTTAATAGTTTTGTCGAATTTCGACCGATATTGTTCTCTTGAAAACAAAACAATTTACGAAGCGAATACTAGTAATTTTGGACATAAAGAAACAATAAAAAGTGCATACCGAGCAACTTTCGTGGTTCGGAATTGCTCAACTCTCCTAATGGAGGAGCTTTTATTGGTTTTCATTATTTGTCGTAGAAAGTTGGTGTTTGGGCATCGAAATAATCTAGGAAGTTATACTCGTAAAATTTGACATAGAAGAACAATAAAATATGTACACCGAGCAACTTTGATGGTCCGAAGTTGCTCAACTCTATCTACGGAGGAGCTTTTAACGGTTTTTGTCCATTTTTCATAGAAAGTTGGTGTTTTGGCATCGAAATAATCTAGGAAGCTTATACTCATAAATTTGACATAGAAGAACAATAAAAAGTGTACACCGAGCAACTTTCATGGTCCGAAGTTGTCAACTCTATCAATGAAGGAGCTTTTAACGGTTTTTGTCCATATGTCATAGAAATGTGGTGTTTTGGCATCGAATAATCTAGGATGCTTATACACGAAAAATTTGACATAGAAGAACAATAAAAAGTGTACACCGAGCAACTTTCATGGTCCGAAGTTTCTCAACTCTATCTATGGAGGAGCTTTTAACGGTTTTTGTCCATTTGTCATAGAAAGTTGGTGTTTTGGCATCGAAATAATCTAGGAAGTTATACTCGTAAAATTTGACATAAAAGAACAATAAAATGTGTACACCGAGCAACTTTGATGGTCCGAAGTTGCTCAACTCTATCTATGGTGGAGCTTTTAACGGTTTTTGTCCATTTGTCGTAGAAAGGTAGTTTTTTGTCATCGAAATAATCTAGGAAGCTTATACTCGTAAAATTTGACATAGAAGAACAATAAAAAGTGTACACCGAGAAACTTTCATGGTCCGAAGTTACTCAACTCTATCTATGGAGGAGCTTTTAACGGGTTTTGTCCATTTGTCATAGAAAGTTGGTGTTTTGGAATCGAAATAATCTTGGAAGTTATACTCATAAAATTTGACATAGAAGAACAATAAAAAGTGTACACCGAGCAACTTTCATGGTCCGAAGTTGCTCAACTCTATCTATGGAGGAGCTTTTAACGGTTTTTATCCATTTGTCATAGAAAGTTGGTGTTTCGGCATCGAAATAATCTACGAAGCTTATACTCGTAAAATTTGACAAAGAAGAACAATAAAAAGTGTACACCGAGCAACTTTCATGGTCCGAAGTTGCTCAACTCTATCTATGGAGGAGCTTTTAACGGTTTTTGTCCATTTGTCATAAAAAGTTGGTGTTTTGGAATCGAAATAATCTTGGAAGTTATACTCATAAAATTTGACATAGAAGAACAATAAAAAGTGTACACCGAGCAATTTGATGGTCCGAAGTTCCTCAACTCTATCTATGGTGGAGCTTTTAACGGTTTTTGTCCATTTGTCATAGATATGTGATGTTTTGGCATCGAAATAATCTAGGAAGTTATACACGTAAAATTTGACATAAAAGAACAATAAATTGTGTACACCGAGCAACTTTCATGGTCCGAAGTTCCTCAACTCAATCTATGGTGGAGCTTTTAACGGTTTTTGTCCATTTCTCGTAGAAAGAGAGTTTTTTGGCATCGAAATAATCTAGGAAGCTTATACTCATAAAATTTGGCATAGAAGAAGAATAAAAAGTGTATACCGAGCAACTTTCATGGTCCGAAGTTGCTCAACTCTATCTATGGAGAAGCTTTTAACGGTTTTTGTCCATTTGTCATAGATATGTGATGTTTTGGCATCGAAATAATCTAGGAAGCTTATACTCATAAAATTTGACAAAGAAGAACAATAAAAAATGTACACCGAGCAACTTTCATGGTCCGAAGTTGCTCAAGTCTATCTATGGAGGAGCTTTTAACAGTTTTTGTCCATTTGTCATAGAAAGTTGGTGTTTTGGAATCGAAATAATCTAGGAAGTTATACTCGTAAAATTTGACAAAGAAGAACAATAAAAAGTGTACACCGAGCAACTTTCATGGTCCGAAGTTGCTCAACTCTATCTATGGAGGAGCTTTTAAAGGTTTTTGTCCATTTGTCATAGATATGTGGTGTTTTGGCATCGAAATAATCTAGGAAGCTTATACTCGTAAAATTTGACAAAGAAGAACAATAAAAAATGTACACAGAGCAACTTTCATGGTCCGAAGTTGCTCGACTCTATCTATGGAGGAGCTTTTAACGGTTTTTGTCCATTTGTCATAGAAAGTTGGTGTTTTGGAATCGAAATAATCTAGGAAGTTATACTCGTAAAATTTGACAAAGAAGAACAATAAAAAGTGTACACCGAGCAACTTTCATGGTCCGAAGTTGCTCAACTCTATCTATGGAGGAGCTTTTAAAGGTTTTTGTCCATTTGTCATAGATATGTGGTGTTTTGGCATCGAAATAATCTAGGAAGCTTATACTCGTAAAATTTGACAAAGAAGAACAATAAAAAATGTACACAGAGCAACTTTCATGGTCCGAAGTTGCTCAACTCTATCTATGGAGGAGCTTTTAACGGTTTTTATCCATTTGTCATAGAAAGTTGGTGTTTCGGCATCGAAATAATCTAGGAAGCTTATACTCGTAAAATTTGACAAAGAAGAATAATAAAAAGTGTACACCGAGCAACTTTCATGGTCCGAAGTTGCTCAACTCTATCTATGGAGATGATTTTAATGGTTTTTGTCCATTTTTCATAGAAAGGTGATGTTTTGGCATTGAAGTAATCTAGGAAGCATATACTCGTAAAATTTGACATTGAAGAACAACAAATAGTGTACACCGAGCAACTTTGATGGTCTGAAGTTTCTCAACTCTATCTATGGAGATGATTTTAATGGTTTTTGTCCATTTTTCATAGAAAGGTGATGTTTTGGCATCGAAATAATCTAGGAAGCTTATACTCAAAAAATTTGACATAGAATAACAATAAAAAGTGTATATCGTGCAACTTTCACGGTTCGAAATTGCTCAACTCTCTCGATGGAGTTGTTTTTAATATTTTTGCCGAATTTAGACCGATATTGTTGTCTTGACAACAAAACAATTTGCGAAGCGAATACAAGTAATTTTGGACATAAAGAAACAATAAAAAGTGCATACTGAGCAACTTTCGTTGTTCGGAATAGGTCTACTCTCCTTATGTAGGAGTTTTTATTGGTTTTCATTATTTGTCGTAGAAAGTTTTGGTTTCGGCATCGAAATAATCTAGGAAGTTATACTCGTAAAATTTGACATAGAAAAACAACAAAATGTGTACATCGAGCAACTTTGATGGTCCGAAGTTGCTCAACTCCATATATAGAGGAGCTTTTAGTGGTTTTTGTCCATTTTCGTAGAAAGGTAGTTTTTTGGCATCGAAATAATCTAGGAAGCTTATACTCCTAAAATTTGACATAGAAGAACAATAAAAAGTGTACACCGAACAACTTTGGTTGTCCGAAGTTGCTCAACTCTATCTATGAAGGAGCTTTTAACGGTTTTTGTCCATTTGTCATAGATATGTGGTGTTTTGGAATCGAAATAATCTAGGAAGCTTATACTCGTAAAATTTAACAAAGAAGAACAAAAAAAAATGTACACCGAGCAACTTTCATGGTCCGAAGTTGCTCAACTCTATCTATGGAGGAGCTTTTAACGGTTTTTGTCCATTTGTCATAGAAAGTTGTTGTTTTGGAATCTAAATAATCTATGAAGTTAAATTCATAAAATTTGACATAGAAGAACAATAAAAAGTTTACACCGAGCAACTTTCATGGTCCGAAGTTGCTCAACCCTATCTATGGAGGAGCTTTTAACGGTTTTTATCCATTTGTCATAGAAAGTTGGTGTTTCGACATCGAAATAATCTACGAAGCTTATACTCGTAAAATTTGACAAAGAAGAACAATAAAAAGTGTACACCGAGTAACTTTCATGGTCCGAAGTTGCTCAACTCTATCTATGGAGATGATTTTAATGGTTTTTGTTCATTTTTCATAGAAAGGTGGCGTTTTGGCATTGAAGTTATCTAGGAAGCCTATACTCGTAAAATTTGACAAAGAAGAACAACAAAAAGTGTACACCGAGGAACTTTGATGGTCTGAAGTTTCTCAATTCTATCTATGGAGGAGCTTTTAACGGTTTTTGTTCATTTGTCATAGAAATGTGGTGTTTTGGCATCGAAATAATCTAGGAAGCTTATACTCAAAAAATTTGACATAGAAGAACAATAAAAAGTGTATATCTTGCAACTTTGACGGTTCGAAATTGCTCAACTCTCTCGATGGAGTTGTTTTTAATAGTTTTGCCGAATTTAGACCGATATTGTTCTCTTGACAACAAAACAATTTGCGAAGCGAATACTAGTAATTTTGGACATAAAGAAACAATAAAAAGTGCATACTGAGCAACTTTCGTGGTTCGGAATAGGTCAACTCTCCTTATGTAGGATTTTTTATTGGATTTCATTATTTGTCGTAGAAAGTTTGGGTTTCGGCATCGAAATAATCTAGGAAGCTTATAATCGTAAAATTTGACATAGAAGAACGATAAAAAGTGTACACCGAGCAACTTTCATGTTACGAAGTTGCTCAACTCTATCTATGGAAAAGCTTTTAATGGTTTTTGTCCATTTTTCATAGAAAGGTGGTGTTTTGGCATCGAAATAATCTAGGAAGCTTATACTCAAAAAATTTGACATAGAACAACAATAAAAAGTGTATATCGTGCAACTTTGATAGTTCCAAATTGCTCAACTCTCTCGATGGAGTTGTTTTCAATTGTTTTGCCGAATTTAAACGTATATTGTTCTTTTGACAACAAAACAATTTACGAAGCGAATAATAGTAATTTTGGACATAAAGAAACAATAAAAAGTGCATACCGAGCAACTTTCGTGGTTCGGAGTTGGTCAACTCTCCTTATGGAGGAGCTTTTATTGGTTTTCATTATTTGTCTTAGAAATTTGGTGTTTTGGCATCGAAATAATCTAGGAAGTTATACTCATAAAATTTGACATAGAAGAACAGTAAAAAGTGTACACCGAGCAACTTTCATGGTCCGAAGTTACTCAACTCTATCTATCGGGGAGCTTTTAACGGTTTTTGTCCATTTGACATAGAAATGTGGTGTTTTGGCATCGAAATAATCTAGGAAGCTTATACTCGTAAAATTTGACAAAGAAGAACAATAAAAAATGTACACCGAGCAACTTTCATGGTCCGAAGTTGCTCAAGTCTATCTATGGAGGAGCTTTTAACAGTTTTTGTCCATTTGTCATAGAAAGTTGGTGTTTTGGAATCGAAATAATCTAGGAAGTTATACTCGTAAAATTTGACAAAGAAGAACAATAAAAAGTGTACACCGAGCAACTTTCATGGTCCGAAGTTGCTCAACTCTATCTATGGAGGAGCTTTTAAAGGTTTTTGTCCATTTGTCATAGATATGTGGTGTTTTGGCATCGAAATAATCTAGGAAGCTTATACTCGTAAAATTTGACAAAGAAGAACAATAAAAAATGTACACAGAGCAACTTTCATGGTCCGAAGTTGCTCGACTCTATCTATGGAGGAGCTTTTAACGGTTTTTGTCCATTTGTCATAGAAAGTTGGTGTTTTGGAATCGAAATAATCTAGGAAGTTATACTCGTAAAATTTGACAAAGAAGAACAATAAAAAGTGTACACCGAGCAACTTTCATGGTCCGAAGTTGCTCAACTCTATCTATGGAGGAGCTTTTAAAGGTTTTTGTCCATTTGTCATAGATATGTGGTGTTTTGGCATCGAAATAATCTAGGAAGCTTATACTCGTAAAATTTGACAAAGAAGAACAATAAAAAATGTACACAGAGCAACTTTCATGGTCCGAAGTTGCTCAACTCTATCTATGGAGGAGCTTTTAACGGTTTTTATCCATTTGTCATAGAAAGTTGGTGTTTCGGCATCGAAATAATCTAGGAAGCTTATACTCGTAAAATTTGACAAAGAAGAATAATAAAAAGTGTACACCGAGCAACTTTCATGGTCCGAAGTTGCTCAACTCTATCTATGGAGATGATTTTAATGGTTTTTGTCCATTTTTCATAGAAAGGTGATGTTTTGGCATTGAAGTAATCTAGGAAGCATATACTCGTAAAATTTGACATTGAAGAACAACAAATAGTGTACACCGAGCAACTTTGATGGTCTGAAGTTTCTCAACTCTATCTATGGAGATGATTTTAATGGTTTTTGTCCATTTTTCATAGAAAGATGATGTTTTGGCATCGAAATAATCTAGGAAGCTTATACTCAAAAAATTTGACATAGAATAACAATAAAAAGTGTATATCGTGCAACTTTCACGGTTCGAAATTGCTCAACTCTCTCGATGGAGTTGTTTTTAATATTTTTGCCGAATTTAGACCGATATTGTTGTCTTGACAACAAAACAATTTGCGAAGCGAATACAAGTAATTTTGGACATAAAGAAACAATAAAAAGTGCATACTGAGCAACTTTCGTTGTTCGGAATAGGTCTACTCTCCTTATGTAGGAGTTTTTATTGGTTTTCATTATTTGTCGTAGAAAGTTTTGGTTTCGGCATCGAAATAATCTAGGAAGTTATACTCGTAAAATTTGACATAGAAAAACAACAAAATGTGTACATCGAGCAACTTTGATGGTCCGAAGTTGCTCAACTCCATATATAGAGGAGCTTTTAGTGGTTTTTGTCCATTTTCGTAGAAAGGTAGTTTTTTGGCATCGAAATAATCTAGGAAGCTTATACTCCTAAAATTTGACATAGAAGAACAATAAAAAGTGTACACCGAACAACTTTGGTTGTCCGAAGTTGCTCAACTCTATCTATGAAGGAGCTTTTAACGGTTTTTGTCCATTTGTCATAGATATGTGGTGTTTTGGAATCGAAATAATCTAGGAAGCTTATACTCGTAAAATTTAACAAAGAAGAACAAAAAAAAATGTACACCGAGCAACTTTCATGGTCCGAAGTTGCTCAACTCTATCTATGGAGGAGCTTTTAACGGTTTTTGTCCATTTGTCATAGAAAGTTGTTGTTTTGGAATCTAAATAATCTATGAAGTTAAATTCATAAAATTTGACATAGAAGAACAATAAAAAGTTTACACCGAGCAACTTTCATGGTCCGAAGTTGCTCAACCCTATCTATGGAGGAGCTTTTAACGGTTTTTATCCATTTGTCATAGAAAGTTGGTGTTTCGACATCGAAATAATCTACGAAGCTTATACTCGTAAAATTTGACAAAGAAGAACAATAAAAAGTGTACACCGAGTAACTTTCATGGTCCGAAGTTGCTCAACTCTATCTATGGAGATGATTTTAATGGTTTTTGTTCATTTTTCATAGAAAGGTGGCGTTTTGGCATTGAAGTTATCTAGGAAGCCTATACTCGTAAAATTTGACAAAGAAGAACAACAAAAAGTGTACACCGAGGAACTTTGATGGTCTGAAGTTTCTCAATTCTATCTATGGAGGAGCTTTTAACGGTTTTTGTTCATTTGTCATAGAAATGTGGTGTTTTGGCATCGAAATAATCTAGGAAGCTTATACTCAAAAAATTTGACATAGAAGAACAATAAAAAGTGTATATCTTGCAACTTTGACGGTTCGAAATTGCTCAACTCTCTCGATGGAGTTGTTTTTAATAGTTTTGCCGAATTTAGACCGATATTGTTCTCTTGACAACAAAACAATTTGCGAAGCGAATACTAGTAATTTTGGACATAAAGAAACAATAAAAAGTGCATACTGAGCAACTTTCGTGGTTCGGAATAGGTCAACTCTCCTTATGTAGGATTTTTTATTGGATTTCATTATTTGTCGTAGAAAGTTTGGGTTTCGGCATCGAAATAATCTAGGAAGCTTATAATCGTAAAATTTGACATAGAAGAACGATAAAAAGTGTACACCGAGCAACTTTCATGTTACGAAGTTGCTCAACTCTATCTATGGAAAAGCTTTTAATGGTTTTTGTCCATTTTTCATAGAAAGGTGGTGTTTTGGCATCGAAATAATCTAGGAAGCTTATACTCAAAAAATTTGACATAGAACAACAATAAAAAGTGTATATCGTGCAACTTTGATAGTTCCAAATTGCTCAACTCTCTCGATGGAGTTGTTTTCAATTGTTTTGCCGAATTTAAACGTATATTGTTCTTTTGACAACAAAACAATTTACGAAGCGAATAATAGTAATTTTGGACATAAAGAAACAATAAAAAGTGCATACCGAGCAACTTTCGTGGTTCGGAGTTGGTCAACTCTCCTTATGGAGGAGCTTTTATTGGTTTTCATTATTTGTCTTAGAAATTTGGTGTTTTGGCATCGAAATAATCTAGGAAGTTATACTCATAAAATTTGACATAGAAGAACAGTAAAAAGTGTACACCGAGCAACTTTCATGGTCCGAAGTTACTCAACTCTATCTATCGGGGAGCTTTTAACGGTTTTTGTCCATTTGACATAGAAATGTGGTGTTTTGGCATCGAAATAATCTAGGAAGCTTATACTCGTAAAATTTGACAAAGAAGAACAATAAAAAATGTACACCGAGCAACTTTCATGGTCCGAAGTTGCTCAACTCTATCTATGGAGGAGCTTTTAACGGTTTTTGTCCATTTGGCATAGAAATGTGGTGTTTTGGCATGGAAATAATCTAGAAAGCTTATACTCGTAAAATTTAACATAGAAGAACAATAAAATGTGTACACCGAGCAACTTTGATGGTCCGAAGTTGCTCAACTCTATCTATGGTGGAGCCTTTAATGGTTTTTGTCCATTTGTCGTAGAAAGGTAGTTTTTTGGCATCGAAATAATCTAGGAAGCTTATACTCGTAAAATTTGACATAGAAGAAGAATAAAAAGTGTACACCGAGCAACTTTGATGGTCCGAAGTTGCTCAACTCTATCTATGGAGGAGCTTTTAACGGTTTTTGTCCATTTGTCATAGAAAGTTGGTGTTTTGGAATCGAAAAAATCTAGGAAGTTATACTCGTAAAATTTGACATAGAAAAACAATAAAAAGTGTACACCGAACAACTTTCGTGGTCCGAAGTTGCTCAACTCTATCTATGGAAGAGCTTTTAACGGTTTTTGTCCATTTGTCATAGATATGTGATGTTTTGGCATCGAAATAATCTAGGAAGTTATACACGTAAAATTTGACATAAAAGAACAATAAAATGTGTACACCGAGCAACTTTCATGGTCCGAAGTTCCTCAACTCAATCTATGGTGGAGCTTTTAATGGTTTTTGTCCATTTCTCGTAGAAAGAGAGTTTTTTGGCATCGAAATAATCTAGGAAGCTTATACTCATAAAATTTGGCATAGAAGAAGAATAAAAAGTGTATACCGAGCAACTTTCATGGTCCGAAGTTGCTCAACTCTATCTATGGAGAAGCTTTTAACGGTTTTTGTCCATTTGTCATAGATATGTGATGTTTTGGCATCGAAATAATCTAGGAAGCTTATACTCATAAAATTTGACAAAGAAGAACAATAAAAAATGTACACCGAGCAACTTTCATGGTCCGAAGTTGCTCAAGTCTATCTATGGAGGAGCTTTTAACAGTTTTTGTCCATTTGTCATAGAAAGTTGGTGTTTTGGAATCGAAGTAATCTAGGAAGTTATACTCGTAAAATTTGACAAAGAAGAACAATAAAAAGTGTACACCGAGCAACTTTCATGGTCCGAAGTTGCTCAACTCTATCTATGGAGGAGCTTTTAAAGGTTTTTGTCCATTTGTCATAGATATGTGGTGTTTTGGCATCGAAATAATCTAGGAAGCTTATACTCGTAAAATTTGACAAAGAAGAACAATAAAAAATGTACACAGAGCAACTTTCATGGTCCGAAGTTGCTCAACTCTATCTATGGAGGAGCTTTTAACGGTTTTTATCCATTTGTCATAGAAAGTTGGTGTTTCGGCATCGAAATAATCTAGGAAGCTTATACTCGTAAAATTTGACAAAGAAGAATAATAAAAAGTGTACACCGAGCAACTTTCATGGTCCGAAGTTGCTCAACTCTATCTATGGAGATGATTTTAATGGTTTTTGTCCATTTTTCATAGAAAGGTGATGTTTTGGCATTGAAGTAATCTAGGAAGCATATACTCGTAAAATTTGACATTGAAGAACAACAAATAGTGTACACCGAGCAACTTTGATGGTCTGAAGTTTCTCAACTCTATCTATGGAGGAGCTTTTAACGGTTTTTGTTCATTTGCCTTAGAAAGGTGGTGTTTTGGCATCGAAATAATCTAGGAAGCTTATACTCAAAAAATTTGACATAGAATAACAATAAAAAGTGTATATCGTGCAACTTTCACGGTTCGAAATTGCTCAACTCTCTCGATGGAGTTGTTTTTAATAGTTTTGCCGAATTTAGACCGATATTGTTGTCTTGACAACAAAACAATTTGCGAAGCGAATACTAGTAATTTTGGACATAAAGAAACAATAAAAAGTGCATACTGAGCAACTTTCGTTGTTCGGAATAGGTCTACTCTCCTTATGTAGGAGTTTTTATTGGTTTTCATTATTTGTCGTAGAAAGTTTTGGTTTCGGCATCGAAATAATCTAGGAAGTTATACTCGTAAAATTTGACATAGAAAAACAATAAAATGTGTACATCGAGCAACTTTGATGGTCCGAAGTTGCTCAACTCCATATATAGAGGAGCTTTTAGTGGTTTTTGTCCATTTTCGTAGAAAGGTAGTTTTTTGGCATCGAAATAATCTAGGAAGCTTATACTCCTAAAATTTGACATACAAGAACAATAAAAAGTGTACACCGAACAACTTTGGTTGTCCGAAGTTGCTCAACTCTATCTATGAAGGAGCTTTTAACGGTTTTTGTCCATTTGTCATAGATATGTGGTGTTTTGGAATCGAAATAATCTAGGAAGCTTATACTCGTAAAATTTAACAAAGAAGAACAAAAAAAAATGTACACCGAGCAACTTTCATGGTCCGAAGTTGCTCAACTCTATCTATGGAGGAGCTTTTAACGGTTTTTGTCCATTTGTCATAGAAAGTTGTTGTTTTGGAATCTAAATAATCTATGAAGTTAAATTCATAAAATTTGACATAGAAGAACAATAAAAAGTTTACACCGAGCAACTTTCATGGTCCGAAGTTGCTCAACCCTATCTATGGAGGAGCTTTTAACGGTTTTTGTCCATTTGTCATAGAAAGTTGGTGTTTTGGAATCGAAATAATCTTGGAAGTTATACTCATAAAATTTGACATAGAAGAACAATAAAAAGTGTACACCGAGCAACTTTCATGGTCCGAAGTTGCTCAACTCTATCTATGGAGGAGCTTTTAACGGTTTTTATCCATTTGTCATAGAAAGTTGGTGTTTCGACATCGAAATAATCTACGAAGCTTATACTCGTAAAGTTTGACAAAGAAGAACAATAAAAAGTGTACACCGAGTAACTTTCATGGTCCGAAGTTGCTCAACTCTATCTATGGAGATGATTTTAATGGTTTTTGTTCATTTTTCATAGAAAGGTGGCGTTTTGGCATTGAAGTTATCTAGGAAGCCTATACTCGTAAAATTTGACAAAGAAGAACAACAAAAAGTGTACACCGAGCAACTTTGATGGTCTGAAGTTTCTCAATTCTATCTATGGAGGAGCTTTTAACGGTTTTTGTTCATTTGTCATAGAAATGTGGTGTTTTGGCATCGAAATAATCTAGGAAGCTTATACTCAAAAAATTTGACATAGAAGAACAATAAAAAGTGTATATCGTGCAACTTTGACGGTTCGAAATTGCTCAACTCTCTCGATGGAGTTGTTTTTAATAGTTTTGCCGAATTTAGACCGATATTGTTCTCTTGACAACAAAACAATTTGCGAAGCGAATACTAGTAATTTTGGACATAAAGAAACAATAAAAAGTGCATACTGAGCAACTTTCGTGGTTCGGAATAGGTCAACTCTCCTTATGTAGGATTTTTTATTGGTTTTCATTATTTGTCGTAGAAAGTTTGGGTTTCGGCATCGAAATAATCTAGGAAGCTTATAATCGTAAAATTTGACATAGAAGAACGATAAAAAGTGTACACCGAGCAACTTTCATGTTACGAAGTTGCTCAACTCTATCTATGGAAAAGCTTTTAATGGTTTTTGTCCATTTTTCATAGAAAGGTGGTGTTTTGGCATCGAAATAATCTAGGAAGCTTATACTCAAAAAATTTGACATAGAACAACAATAAAAAGTGTATATCGTGCAACTTTGATAGTTCCAAATTGCTCAACTCTCTCGATGGAGTTGTTTTCAATTGTTTTGCCGAATTTAAACGTATATTGTTCTTTTGACAACAAAACAATTTACGAAGCGAATAATAGTAATTTTGGACATAAAGAAACAATAAAAAGTGCATACCGAGCAACTTTCGTGGTTCGGAGTTGCTCAACTCTCCTTATGGAGGAGCTTTTATTGGTTTTCATTATTTGTCTTAGAAATTTGGTGTTTTGGCATCGAAATAATCTAGGAAGTTATACTCATAAAATTTGACATAGAAGAACAGTAAAAAGTGTACACCGAGCAACTTTCATGGTCCGAAGTTACTCAACTCTATCTATCGGGGAGCTTTTAACGGTTTTTGTCCATTTGACATAGAAATGTGGTGTTTTGGCATCGAAATAATCTAGGAAGCTTATACTCGTAAAATTTGACAAAGAAGAACAATAAAAAATGTACACCGAGCAACTTTCATGGTCCGAAGTTGCTCAACTCTATCTATGGAGGAGCTTTTAACGGTTTTTGTCCATTTGGCATAGAAATGTGGTGTTTTGGCATGGAAATAATCTAGAAAGCTTATACTCGTAAAATTTAACATAGAAGAACAATAAAATGTGTACACCGAGCAACTTTGATGGTCCGAAGTTGCTCAACTCTATCTATGGTGGAGCCTTTAATGGTTTTTGTCCATTTGTCGTAGAAAGGTAGTTTTTTGGCATCGAAATAATCTAGGAAGCTTATACTCGTAAAATTTGACATAGAAGAAGAATAAAAAGTGTACACCGAGCAACTTTGATGGTCCGAAGTTGCTCAACTCTATCTATGGAGGAGCTTTTAACGGTTTTTGTCCATTTGTCATAGAAAGTTGGTGTTTTGGAATCGAAAAAATCTAGGAAGTTATACTCGTAAAATTTGACATAGAAAAACAATAAAAAGTGTACACCGAACAACTTTCGTGGTCCGAAGTTGCTCAACTCTATCTATGGAAGAGCTTTTAACGGTTTTTGTCCATTTTTCATAGAAAGTTTGTGTTCTAGAATCGAAATAATCTAGGAATATTATAATCGTAAATTTGACATAGAAGAACAGTAAAAAGTGTACACCGAGCAACTTTCAAGTTCCGAAGTTGTCAACTCTATCTATGGTGGAGCGTTTAGCGGTTTTTGTCCATCTGTCACAGAAAGGTGGTTTTTTGGCATCGAAATAATCTAGGAAGCTTATACTCGTAAAATTTGACATAGAAGAACAATAAAAAGTGTACACCGAGCAACTTTGATGGTCCGAAGTTGCTCAACTCTATCTATGGAGGAGCTTTTAACGGTTTTGGTCCATTTGTCATAGATATGTAGTGTTTTGGCTTCGAAATAATCTAGGAAGCTTATACTCATAAAATTTGACATAGAAGAACAATAAAAAGTGTACACCGAGCAACTTTCATGGTCCGAAGTTGCTCAACTCTATCTATGGAGGAGCTTTTAACGGTTTTTGTCCATTTGTCATAGAAAGTTGGTGTTTTGGAATCGAAATAATCTTGGAAGTTATACTCATAAAATTTGACATATAAGAACAATAAAAAGTGTACACCGAGCAACTTTCATGGTCCGAAGTTGCTCAACTCTATCTATGGAGGAGCTTTTAACGGTTTTTATCCATTTGTCATAGAAAGTTGGTGTTTCGGCATCGAAATAATCTACGAAGCTTATACTCGTAAAATTTGACAAAGAAGAACAATAAAAAGTGTACACCGAGCAACTTTCATGGTCCGAAGTTGCTCAACTCTATCTATGGAGGAGCTTTTAACGGTTTTTGTCCATTTGTCATAAAAAGTTGGTGTTTTGGAATCGAAATAATCTTGGAAGTTATACTCATAAAATTTGACATAGAAGAACAACAAAAAGTGTACACCGAGCAATTTGATGGTCCGAAGTTCCTCAACTCTATCTATGGTGGAGCTTTTAACGGTTTTTGTCCATTTGTCATAGATATGTGATGTTTTGGCATCGAAATAATCTAGGAAGTTATACACGTAAAATTTGACATAAAAGAACAATAAAATGTGTACACCGAGCAACTTTCATGGTCCGAAGTTCCTCAACTCAATCTATGGTGGAGCTTTTAACGGTTTTTGTCCATTTCTCGTAGAAAGAGAGTTTTTTGGCATCGAAATAATCTAGGAAGCTTATACTCATAAAATTTGACACAGAAGAAGAATAAAAAGTGTATACCGAGCAACTTTCATGGTCCGAAGTTGCTCAACTCTATCTATGGAGAAGCTTTTAAAGGTTTTTGTCCATTTGTCATAGATATGTGATGTTTTGGCATCGAAATAATCTAGGAAGCTTATACTCATAAAATTTGACAAAGAAGAACAATAAAAAATGTACACCGAGCAACTTTCATGGTCCGAAGTTGCTCAAGTCTATCTATGGAGGAGCTTTTAACGGTTTTTGTCCATTTGTCATAGAAAGTTGGTGTTTTGGAATCGAAATAATCTAGGAAGTTATACTCGTAAAATTTGACAAAGAAGAACAATAAAAAGTGTACACCGAGCAACTTTCATGCTCCGAAGTTGCTCAACTCTATCTATGGAGGAGCTTTTAAAGGTTTTTGTCCATTTGTCATAGATATGTGGTGTTTTGGCATCGAAATAATCTAGGAAGCTTATACTCGTAAAATTTGACAAAGAAGAACAATAAAAAATGTACACGGAGCAACTTTCATGGTCCGAAGTTGCTCAACTCTATCTATGGAGGAGCTTTTAACGGTTTTTATCCATTTGTCATAGAAAGTTGGTGTTTCGGCATCGAAATAATCTAGGAAGTTTATACTCGTAAAATTTGACAAAGAAGAATAATAAAAAGTGTACACCGAGCAACTTTCATGGTCCGAAGTTGCTCAACTCTATCTATGGAGATGATTTTAATGGTTTTTGTCCATTTTTCATAGAAAGGTGGTGTTTTGGCATCGAAATAATCTAGGAAGCTTATACTCAAAAAATTTGACATAGAACAACAATAAAAAGTGTATATCGTGCAACTTTGATAGTTCCAAATTGCTCAACTCTCTCGATGGAGTTGTTTTCAATTGTTTTGCCGAATTTAAACGTATATTGTTCTTTTGACAACAAAACAATTTACGAAGCGAATAATAGTAATTTTGGACATAAAGAAACAATAAAAAGTGCATACCGAGCAACTTTCGTGGTTCGGAGTTGCTCAACTCTCCTTATGAAGGAGCTTTTATTGGTTTTCATTATTTGTCTTAGAAATTTGGTGTTTTGGCATCGAAATAATCTAGGAAGTTATACTCATAAAATTTGACATAGAAGAACAGTAAAAAGTGTACACCGAGCAACTTTCATGGTCCGAAGTTACTCAACTCTATCTATCGGGGAGCTTTTAACGGTTTTTGTCCATTTGACATAGAAATGTGGTGTTTTGGCATCGAAATAATCTAGGAAGCTTATACTCGTAAAATTTGACAAAGAAGAACAATAAAAAATGTACACCGAGCAACTTTCATGGTCCGAAGTTGCTCAACTCTATCTATGGAGGAGCTTTTAACGGTTTTTGTCCATTTGGCATAGAAATGTGGTGTTTTGGCATGGAAATAATCTAGAAAGCTTATACTCGTAAAATTTAACATAGAAGAACAATAAAATGTGTACACCGAGCAACTTTGATGGTCCGAAGTTGCTCAACTCTATCTATGGTGGACCTTTAATGGTTTTTGTCCATTTGTCGTAGAAAGGTAGTTTTTTGGCATCAAAATAATCTAGGAAGCTTATACTCGTAAAATTTGACATAGAAGAAGAATAAAAAGTGTACACCGAGCAACTTTGATGGTCCGAAGTTGCTCAACTCTATCTATGGAGGAGCTTTTAACGGTTTTTGTCCATTTGTCATAGAAAGTTGGTGTTTTGGAATCGAAAAAATCTAGGAAGTTATACTCGTAAAATTTGACATAGAAAAACAATAAAAAGTGTACACCGAACAACTTTCGTGGTCCGAAGTTGCTCAACTCTATCTATGGAAGAGCTTTTAACGGTTTTTGTCCATTTGTCATAGAAAGTTGGTGTTCTGAATCGAAATAATCTAGGAATATTATAATCGTAAATTTGACATAGAAGAACAGTAAAAAGTGTACACCGAGCAACTTTCATGTTCCGAAGTTGTCAACTCTATCTATGGTGGAGCGTTTAGCGGTTTTTGTCCATCTGTCACAGAAATGTGGTTTTTTGGCATCGAAATAATCTAGGAAGCTTATACTCGTAAAATTTGACATAGAAGAACAATAAAAAGTGTACACCGAGCAACTTTGATGGTCCAAAGTTGCTCAACTCTATCTATGGAGGAGCTTTTAACGGTTTTGGTCCATTTGTCATAGATATGTAGTGTTTTGGCTTCGAAATAATCTAGGAAGCTTATACTCATAAAATTTGACATAGAAGAACAATAAAAAGTGTACACCGAGCAACTTTCATGGTCCGAAGTTGCTCAACTCTATCTATGGAGGAGCTTTTAACGGTTTTTGTCCATTTGTCATAGAAAGTTGGTGTTTTGGAATCGAAATAATCTTGGAAGTTATACTCATAAAATTTGACATATAAGAACAATAAAAAGTGTACACCGAGCAACTTTCATGGTCCGAAGTTGCTCAACTCTATCTATGGAGGAGCTTTTAACGGTTTTTGTCCATTTGTCATAAAAAGTTGGTGTTTTGGAATCGAAATAATCTTGGAAGTTATACTCATAAAATTTGACATATAAGAACAATAAAAAGTGTACACCGAGCAACTTTCATGGTCCGAAGTTGCTCAACTCTATCTATGGAGGAGCTTTTAACGGTTTTTATCCATTTGTCATAGAAAGTTGGTGTTTCGGCATCGAAATAATCTACGAAGCTTATACTCGTAAAATTTGACAAAGAAGAACAATAAAAAGTGTACACCGAGCAACTTTCATGGTCCGAAGTTGCTCAACTCTATCTATGGAGGAGCTTTTAACGGTTTTTGTCCATTTGTCATAAAAAGTTGGTGTTTTGGAATCGAAATAATCTTGGAAGTTATACTCATAAAATTTGACATAGAAGAACAACAAAAAGTGTACACCGAGCAATTTGATGGTCCGAAGTTCCTCAACTCTATCTATGGTGGAGCTTTTAACGGTTTTTGTCCATTTGTCATAGATATGTGATGTTTTGGCATCGAAATAATCTAGGAAGTTATACACGTAAAATTTGACATAAAAGAACAATAAAATGTGTACACCGAGCAACTTTCATGGTCCGAAGTTCCTCAACTCAATCTATGGTGGAGCTTTTAACGGTTTTGTCCATTTCTCGTAGAAAGAGAGTTTTTTGGCATCGAAATAATCTAGGAAGCTTATACTCATAAAATTTGACACAGAAGAAGAATAAAAAGTGTATACCGAGCAACTTTCATGGTCCGAAGTTGCTCAACTCTATCTATGGAGAAGCTTTTAAAGGTTTTTGTCCATTTGTCATAGATATGTGATGTTTTGGCATCGAAATAATCTAGGAAGCTTATACTCATAAAATTTGACAAAGAAGAACAATAAAAAATGTACACCGAGCAACTTTCATGGTCCGAAGTTGCTCAAGTCTATCTATGGAGGAGCTTTTAACGGTTTTTGTCCATTTGTCATAGAAAGTTGGTGTTTTGGAATCGAAATAATCTAGGAAGTTATACTCGTAAAATTTGACAAAGAAGAACAATAAAAAGTGTACACCGAGCAACTTTCATGCTCCGAAGTTGCTCAACTCTATCTATGGAGGAGCTTTTAAAGGTTTTTGTCCATTTGTCATAGATATGTGGTGTTTTGGCATCGAAATAATCTAGGAAGCTTATACTCGTAAAATTTGACAAAGAAGAACAATAAAAAATGTACACGGAGCAACTTTCATGGTCCGAAGTTGCTCAACTCTATCTATGGAGGAGCTTTTAACGGTTTTTATCCATTTGTCATAGAAAGTTGGTGTTTCGGCATCGAAATAATCTAGGAAGTTTATACTCGTAAAATTTGACAAACAAGAATAATAAAAAGTGTACACCGAGCAACTTTCATGGTCCGAAGTTGCTCAACTCTATCTATGGAGATGATTTTAATGGTTTTTGTCCATTTTTCATAGAAAGGTGATGTTTTGGCATTGAAGTAATCTAGGAAGCATATACTCGTAAAATTTGACATTGAAGAACAATAAAATGTGTACACCGAGCAACTTTGATGGTCTGAAGTTTCTCAACTCTATCTATGGAGGAGCTTTTAACGGTTTTTGTTCATTTGTCATAGAAAGGTGGTGTTTTGGCATCGAAATAATCTAGGAAGCTTATACTCAAAAAATTTGACATAGAATAACAATAAAAAGTGTATATCGTGCAACTTTCACGGTTCGAAATTGCTCAACTCTCTCGATGGAGTTGTTTTTAATAGTTTTGCCGAATTTAGACCGATATTGTTGTCTTGACAACAAAACAATTTGCGAAGCGAATACTAGTAATTTTGGACATAAAGAAACAATAAAAAGTGCATACTGAGCAACTTTCGTTGTTCGAAATAGGTCTACTCTCCTTATGTAGGAGTTTTTATTGGTTTTCATTATTTGTCGTAGAAAGTTTTGGTTTCCGCATCGAAATAATCTAGGAAGTTATACTCGTAAAATTTGACATAGAAAAACAATAAAATGTGTACATCGAGCAACTTTGATGGTCCGAAGTTGCTCAACTCCATATATAGAGGAGCTTTTAGTGGTTTTTGTCCATTTTCGTAGAAAGGTAGTTTTTGGGCATCGAAATAATCTAGGAAGCTTATACTCCTAAAATTTGACATAGAAGAACAATAAAAAGTGTACACCGAACAACTTTGGTTGTCCGAAGTTGCTCAACTCTATCTATGAAGGAGCTTTTAACGGTTTTTGTCCATTTGTCATAGATATGTGGTGTTTTGGAATCGAAATAATCTATGAAGCTTATACTCGTAAAATTTAACAAAGAAGAACAAAAAAAAATGTACACCGAGCAACTTTCATGGTCCGAAGTTGCTCAACTCTATCTATGGAGGAGCTTTTAACGGTTTTTGTCCATTTGCCATAGAAAGTTGTTGTTTTGGAATCTAAATAATCTATGAAGTTAAATTCATAAAATTTGACATAGAAGAACAATAAAAAGTTTACACCGAGCAACTTTCATGGTCCGAAGTTGCTCAACTCTATCTATGGAGGAGCTTTTAACGGTTTTTGTCCATTTGTCATAGAAAGTTGGTGTTTTGGAATCGAAATAATATTGGAAGTTATACTCATAAAATTTGACATAGAAGAACAATAAAAAGTGTACACCGAGCAACTTTCATGGTCCGAAGTTGCTCAACTCTATCTATGGAGGAGCTTTTAACGGTTTTTATCCATTTGTCATAGAAAGTTGGTGTTTCGACATCGAAATAATCTACGAAGCTTATACTCGTAAAATTTGACAAAGAAGAACAATAAAAAGTGTACACCGAGTAACTTTCATGGTCCGAAGTTGCTCAACTCTATCTATGGAGATGATTTTAATGGTTTTTGTTCATTTTTCATAGAAAGGTGGCGTTTTGGCATTGAAGTTATCTAGGAAGCCTATACTCGTAAAATTTGACAAAGAAGAACAACAAAAAGTGTACACCGAGAAACTTTGATGGTCTGAAGTTTCTCAATTCTATCTATGGAGGAGCTTTTAACGGTTTTTGTTCATTTGTCATAGAAAGGTGGTGTTTTGGCATCGAAATAATCTAGGAAGCTTATACTCAAAAAATTTTACATAGAAGAACAATAAAAAGTGTATATCGTGCAACTTTGACGGTTCGAAATTGCTCAACTCTCTCGATGGAGTTGTTTTTATAGTTTTGCCGAATTTAGACCGATATTGTTCTCTTGACAACAAAACAATTTGCGAAGCGAATACTAGTAATTTTGGACATAAAGAAACAATAAAAAGTGCATACTGAGCAACTTTCGTGGTTCGGAATAGGTCAACTCTCCTTATGTAGGATTTTTTATTGGTTTTCATTATTTGTCGTAGAAAGTTTGGGTTTCGGCATCGAAATAATCTAGGAAGCTTATAATCGTAAAATTTGACATAGAAGAACAATAAAAAGTGTACACCGAGCAACTTTCATGTTACGAAGTTGCTCAACTCTATCTATGGAAAAGCTTTTAACGGTTTTTGTCCATTTTTCATAGAAAGGTGGTGTTTTGGCATCGAAATAATCTAGGAAGCTTATGCTCAAAAAATTTGACATAGAACAACAATAAAAAGTGTATATCGTGCAACTTTGATAGTTCCAAATTGCTCAACTCTCTCGATGGAGTTGTTTTCAATTGTTTTGCCGAATTTAAACGTATATTGTTCTTTTGACAACAAAACAATTTACGAAGCGAATAATAGTAATTTTGGACATAAAGAAACAATAAAAAGTGCATACCGAGCAACTTTCGTGGTTCGGAGTTGCTCAACTCTCCTTATGGAGGAGCTTTTATTGGTTTTCATTATTTGTCTTAGAAATTTGGTGTTTTGGCATCGAAATAATCTAGGAAGTTATACTCATAAAATTTGACATAGAAGAACAATAAAAAGTGTACACCGAGCAACTTTCATGATCCGAAGTTACTCAACTCTATCTATCGGGGAGCTTTTAACGGTTTTTGTCCATTTGACATAGAAATGTGGTGTTTTGGCATTGAAATAATCTAGGAAGCTTATACTCGTAAAATTTGACAAAGAAGAACAATAAAAAATGTACACCGAGCAACTTTCATGGTCCGAAGTTGCTCAACTCTATCTATGGAGGAGCTTTTAACGGTTTTTGTCCATTTGGCATAGAAATGTGGTGTTTTGGCATGGAAATAATCTAGAAAGCTTATACTCGTAAAATTTAACATAGAAGAACAATAAAATGTGTACACCGAGCAACTTTGATGGTCCGAAGTTGCTCAACTCTATCTATGGTGGAGGCTTTAATGGTTTTTGTCCATTTGTCGTAGAAAGGTAGTTTTTTGGCATCGAAATAATCTAGGAAGCTTATACTCGTAAAATTTGACATAGAAGAAGAATAAAAAGTGTACACCGAGCAACTTTGATGGTCCGAAGTTGCTCAACTCTATCTATGGAGGAGCTTTTAACGGTTTTTGTCCATTTGTCATAGATAGTTGATGTTTTGGAATCGAAAAAATCTAGGAAGTTATACTCGTAAAATTTGACAAAGAAAAACAATAAAAAGTGTACACCGAACAACTTTCGTGGTCCGAAGTTGCTCAACTCTATCTATGGAGGAGCTTTTAACGGTTTTTGTCCATTTTTCATAGAAAGTTGGTGTTCTAGAATCGAAATAATCTAGGAATATTATAATCGTAAATTTGACATAGAAGAACAGTAAAAAGTGTACACCGAGCAACTTTCATGTTCCGAAGTTGTCAACTCTATCTATGGTGGAGCATTTAGCGGTTTTTGTCCATCTGTCACAGAAAGGTGGTTTTTTGGCATCGAAATAATCTAGGAAGCTTATACTCGTAAAATTTGACATAGAAGAACAATAAAAAGTGTACACCGAGTAACTTTGATGGTCCGAAGTTGCCCAACTCTATCTATGAAGGAGCTTTTAACAGTTTTTGTCCATTTGGCATAGATATGTGGTGTTTTGGCATCGAAATAATCTATGAAGCTTATACTCCTAAAATTTGAGTTAGAAGAACAATAAAAAGTGTACACCGAATAACTTTGGTTGTCCGAAGTTGCTCAACTCTATCTATGAAGGAGCTTTTAACGGTTTTTGTCCATTTGTCATAGATATGTGGTGTTTTGGAATCGAAATAATCTAGGAAACTTATACTCGTAAAATTTAACAAAGAAGAACAAAAAAAAATGTACACCGAGCAACTTTCATGGTCCGAAGTTGCTCAACTCTATCTATGGAGGAGCTTTTAACGGTTTTTGTCCATTTGTCATAGAAAGTTGTTGTTTTGGAATCTAAATAATCTAGGAAGTTATACTCGTAAAATTTGACATAGAAGAACAATAAAAAGTGTAAACCGAGCAACTTTCATGGTCCGAAGTTGCTCAACTCTATCTCTGGAGGAGCTTTTAATGGTTTTTGTCCATTTGTCATAGAAAGTTGGTGTTTTGGAATCGAAATAATCTTGGAAGTTATACTCATAAAATTTGACATAGAAGAACAATAAAAAGTGTACACCGAGCAACTTTCATGGTCCGAAGTTGCTCAACTCTATCTATGGAGGAGCTTTTAACGGTTTTTGTCCATTTGCCATAGAAAGGTGGTGTTTCGGCATCGAAATTATCTACGAAGCTTATACTCGTAAAATTTGACATAGAAGAACAATAAAAAGTGTACACCGAGCAACTTTCATGGTCCGAAGTTACTCAACTCTATCTATAGAGGAGCTTTTAACGGTTTTTGTCCATTTGGCATAGAAATGTGGTGTTTTGGCATCGAAATAATCTAGGAAGCTTATACTCGTAAAATTTGACAAAGAAGAACAATAAAAAATGTACACCGAACAACTTTCGTGGTCCGAAGTTGTCAACTCTATCTATGGAGGAGCTTTTAACGGTTTTTGTCCATTTGGCATAGAAATGTGGTGTTTTGGCTTGGAAATAATCTAGAAAGCTTATACTCGTAAAATTTAACATAGAAGAACTATAAAAAGTTTACACCGAGCAACTTTCATGGTCCGAAGTTGCTCAAGTCTATCTATGGAGGAGGTTTTAACGGTTTTTGTCCATTTGTAATAGAAAATTGGTGTTTTGGCATCGAAATAATCTAGGAAGTTGTACTCGTAAAATTTGACATAAAAGAACAATAAAATTTGTACAACGAGCAACTTTGATGGTCCGAAGTTGCTCAACTCTATCTATGGTGGAGCATTTAACGGTTTTTGTCCATTTGTCGTAGAAAGGTAGTTTTTTGGCATCGAAATAATCTAGGAAGCTTATACTCGTAAAATTTGGCATAGAAGAACAATAAGAAGTGTACACCGAGCAACTTTCATGGTCCGAAGTTGCTCAAGTCTATCTATGGAGGAGGTTTTAACAGTTTTTGTCCATTTGTCATAGAAAGGTGGTGTTTTGGCATCGAAATAATCTAGGAAGCTTATATTCGAAAAATTTGACATAGAAGAACAATAAAAAGTGTATATCGTACAACTTTGATAGTTCGAAATTGCTCAACTCTCTCGATGGAGTTGTTTTTAATAGTTTTACCGAATTTCAAACGATATTGTTCTCTTGACAACAAAACAATTTACGAAGCGAATACTAGTAATTTTGGACATAAAGAAACAGTAAAAAGTGCATACCGAGCAACTTTCGTGGTTCGGAATTGCTCAACTCTCCTTATGGAGGAGCTTTTATTGTTTTTCATTATTTGTCGTAGAAAGTTGGTGTTTGGGCATCAAAATAATCTAGGAAGTTATACTCGTAAAATTTGACATAGAAGAACAATAAAATGTGTACACCGAGCAACTTTCATGGTCCGAAGTTGCTCAACTCTATCTATGGAGGAGCTTTTAACGGTTTTGGTCCATTTGTCATAGATATGTAGTGTTTTGGCTTCGAAATAATCTAGGAAGCTTATACTCATAAAATTTGACATAGAAGAACAATAAAAAGTGTACACCGAGCAATTTTCATGGTCCGAAGTTGCTCAACTCTATCTATGGAGGAGCTTTTAACGGTTTTTGTCCATTTGGCATAGAAAGTTGGTGTTTTGGCATCGAAATAATCTAGGAAGTTGTACTCGTAAAATTTGACACAGAAGAACAATAAAAAGTGTACACCGAGCAATTTTCATGGTCCGAAGTTGCTCAACTCTATCTATAGAGGAGCTTTTAACGGTTTTTGTCCATTTGGCATAGAAAGTTGGTGTTTTATCATCGAAATAATCTAGGAAGTTATACTCGTAAAATTTGACATAGAAGAACAATAAAAAGTGTACACCGAGCAACTTTCATGGTCCGAAGTTGTCAACTCTATCTATGAAGGAGCTTTTAACGGTTTTTGTCCATATGTCATAGAAGTGTGGTGTTTTGGCATCGAAGTAATCTAGGATGCTTATACACGAAAAATTTGGCATAGAAGAACAATAAAAAGTGTACACCGAGCAACTTTCATGGTCCGAAGTTTCTCAACTATATCTATGGATGAGCTTTTAACGGTTTTTGTCCATTTTTCATAGAAAGTTGGTGTTTTGGCATCGAAATAATCTAGGAATTTATACTCGTAAAATTTGACATAGAAGAACAATAAAATATGTACACCGAGCAACTTTGATGATCCGAAGTTGCTCAACTCTATCTATGGAGGAGCTTTCAACGGTTGTTGTCCATTTTTCATAGAAAGTTGGTGTTTTGGCATCGAAATAATCTAGGAAGCTTATACTCGTAAAATTTGACATAGAAGAACAATAAAAAGTGTACACCGAGCAACTTTCATGGTCCGAAGTTGCTCAACTCTATCTATGGAGGAGCTTTTAACGATTTTTGTCCATTTGTCATTGATATGTGGTGTTTTGGCATCGAAATAATCTAGGAAGCTTATACTCAAAAAATTTGACATAGAAGAACAATAAAAAGTGTACACCGAGCAACTTTCATGGTCCGAAGTTGCTCAACTCTATCTATGGAGGAGCTTTTAACGGTTTTGGTCCATTTGTCATAGATATGTAGTGTTTTGGCTTCGAAATAATCTAGGAAGCTTATACTCATAAAATTTGACATAGAAGAACAATAAAAAGTGTACACCGAGCAATTTTCATGGTCCGAAGTTGCTCAACTCTATCTATGGAGGAGCTTTTAACGGTTTTTGTCCATTTGGCATAGAAAGTTGGTGTTTTGGCATCGAAATAATCTAGGAAGTTGTACTCGTAAAATTTGACACAGAAGAACAATAAAAAGTGTACACCGAGCAATTTTCATGGTCCGAAGTTGCTCAACTCTATCTATAGAGGAGCTTTTAACGGTTTTTGTCCATTTGGCATAGAAAGTTGGTGTTTTATCATCGAAATAATCTAGGAAGTTATACTCGTAAAATTTGACATAGAAGAACAATAAAAAGTGTACACCGAGCAACTTTCATGGTCCGAAGTTGTCAACTCTATCTATGAAGGAGCTTTTAAAGGTTTTTGTCCATATGTCATAGAAGTGTGGTGTTTTGGTATCGAAGTAATCTAGGATGCTTATACACGAAAACTTTGGCATAGAAGAACAATAAAAAGTGTACACCGAGCAACTTTCATGGTCCGAAGTTTCTCAACTATATCTATGGATGATCTTTTAACGGTTTTTGTCCATTTGTCATAGAAAGTTGGTGTTTTGGCATCGAAATAATCTAGGAAGTTATACTCGTAAAATTTGACATAAAAGAACAATAAAATGTGTACACCGAGCAACTTTCATGGTCCGAAGTTGCTCAACTCTATCTATAGAGGAGCTTTTAACGGTTTTTGTCCATTTGGCATAGAAATGTGGTGTTTTGGCTTGGAAATAATCTAGAAAGCTTATACTCGTAAAATTTAACATAGGAGAACAATAAAAAGTTTACACCGAGCAACTTTCATGGTCCGAAGTTGCTCAAGTCTATCTATGGAGGAGCTTTTAACGGTTTTTGTCCATTTGTCATAGAAAGGTGGTGTTTTGGCATCGAAATAATCTAGGAAGCTTATACTCGAAAAATTTGACATAGAAGAACAATAAAAAGTGTATATCGTACAACTTTGATAGTTCGAAATTGCTCAACTCTATCGATGGAGTTGTTTTTAATAGTTTTGTCGAACTTCGACCGATATTGTTCTCTTGACAACAAAACAATTTACGAAGCGAATACTAGTAATTTTGGACATAAAGAAACAATAAAAAGTGCATACCGAGCAACTTTCGTGGTTCGGAATTGCTCAACTCTCCTTATGGAGGAGCTTTTACTGGTTTTCATTATTTGTCGTAGAAATTTGGTGTTTGGGCATCGAAATAATCTAGGAAGTTATACTCGTAAAATTTGACATAGAAGAACAATAAAATATGTACACCGAGCAACTTTGATGGTCCGAAGTTGCTCAACTCTATCTACGGAGGAGCTTTTAACGGTTTTTGTCCATTTTTCATAGAAAGTTGGTGTTTTGGCATCGAAATAATCTAGGAAGCTTATACTCGTAAAATTTGACATAGAAGAACAATAAAAAGTGTACACCGAGCAACTTTCATGGTCCGAAATTTCTCAACTCTATCTATGGGGGAGCTTTTAACGGTTTTTGTCCATTTGTCATAGAAAGTTGGTGTTTTGGCATCGAAACAATCTAGGATGCTTATACACGAAAAATTTGACATAGAAGAACAATAAAAAGTGTACACCGAGCAACTTTCATGGTCCGAAGTTTCTCAACTCTATCTATGGAGGAGATTTTAACGGTTTTTGTCCATTTGTCATAGAAAGTTGGTGTTTTGGCATCAAAATAATCTAGGAAGTTATACTCGTAAAATTTGACATAAAAGAACAATAAAATGTGTACACCGAGCAACTTTGATGGTCCGAAGTTGCTCAACTCTATCTATGGTGGAGCTTTTAACGGTTTTTGTCCATTTGTCGTAGAAAGGTAGTTTTTTGGCATCGAAATAATCTAGGAAGCTTATACTCGTAAAATTTGACATAGAAAAACAATAAAAAGTGTACACCGAGCAACTTTGATGGTCCGAAGTTGCTCAACTCTATCCATGAAGGAGCTTTTAACGGTTTTTGTCCATTTGTCATAGATATGTGGTGTTTTGGAATCGAAATAATCTAGGAAGCTTATACTCGTAAAATTTAACAAAGAAGAACAAAAAAAAATGTACACCGAGCAACTTTCATGGTCCGAAGTTGCTCAACTCTATCTATGGAGGAGCTTTTAACGGTTTTTGTCCATTTGTCATAGAAAGTTGTTGTTTTGGAATCTAAATAATCTAGAAGTTATACTCGTAAAATTTGACATAGAAGAACAATAAAAAGTGTACACCGAGCAACTTTCATGGTCCGAAGTTGCTCAACTCTATCTATGGAGGAGCTTTTAACGGTTTTTGTCCATTTGTCATAGAAAGTTGGTGTTTTGGAATCGAAATAATCTTGGAAGTTATACTCATAAAATTTGACATAGAAAAATAATAAAAAGTGTACACCGAGCAACTTTCATGGTCCGAAGTTGCTCAACTCTATCTATGGAGGAGCTTTTAACGGTTTTTAGCCATTTGTCATAGAAAGTTGGTGTTTCGGCATCGAAATAATCTATGAAGCTTATACTCGTAAAATTTGACATAGAAGAACAATAAAAAGTGTACACCGAGCAACTTTCATGGTCCGAAGTTACTCAACTCTATCTATGGAGGAGCTTTTAACGGTTTTTGTCCATTTGGCATAGAAATGTGGTGTTTTGGCATCGAAATAATCTAGGAAGCTTATACTCGTAAAATTTAACAAAGAAGAACAATAAAAAATGTACACCGAACAACTTTCGTGGTCCGAAGTTGTCAACTTTATCTATGGAGGAGCGTTTAACGGTTTTTGTCCATTTGGCATAGAAATGTGGTGTTTTGGCTTGGAAATAATCTAGAAAGCTTATACTCGTAAAATTTAACATAGAAGAACTATAAAAAGTTTACACCGAGAAACTTTCATGGTCCGAAGTTGCTCAAGTCTATCTATGAGGAGGTTTTAACGGTTTTTGTCCATTTGTAATAGAAAATTGGTGTTTTGGCATCGAAATAATCTAGGAAGTTGTACTCGTAAAATTTGACATAAAAGAACAATAAAATGTGTACATCGAGCAACTTTGATGGTCCGAAGTTGCTCAACTCTATCTATGGTGGAGCATTTAACGGTTTTTGTCCATTTGTCGTAGAAAGGTAGTTTTTTGGCATCGAAATAATCTAGGAAGCTTATACTCGTAAAATTTGGCATAGAAGAACAATAAAAATTGTACACCGAGCAAATTTTATGGTCCGAAATTGCTCAAGTCTATCTATGGAGGAGGTTTTAACAGTTTTTGTCCATTTGTCATAGAAAGGTGGTGTTTTGGCATCGAAATAATCTAGGAAGCTTATATTCGAAAAATTTGACATAGAAGAACAATAAAAAGTGTATATCGTACAACTTTGATAGTTCGAAATTGCTCAACTCTCTCGATGGAGTTGTTTTTAATAGTTTTGCCGAATTTCAAACGATATTGTTCTCTTGACAACAAAACAATTTACGAAGCGAATACTAGTAATTTTGGACATAAAGAAACAGTAAAAAGTGCATACCGAGCAACTTTCGTAGTTCGGAATTGCTCAACTCTCCTTATGGAGGAGCTTTTATTGGTTTTCATTATTTGTCGTAGAAAGTTGGTGTTTGGGCATCGAAATAATCTAGGAAGTTATACTCGTAAAATTTGACATAGAAGAACAATAAAATGTGTACACCGAGAACCTTTGATGGTCCGAAGTTGTTCAACTCTATCTACGGAGGAGATTTTAACGGTTTTTGTCCATTTTTCATAGAAAGTTGGTGTTTTGGCATCGAAATAATCTAGAAAGCTTATACTCGTAAAATTTGACATAGAAGAACAATAAAAAGTGTACACCGAGCAACTTTCATGGTCCGAAGTTTCTCAACTATATCTATGGATGAGCTTTTAACGGTTTTTGTCCATTTGTCATAGAAAGTTTTGGCATCGAAATAATCTAGGAAGCCTATACTCGTAAAATTTGACATAGAAGAACAATAAAAAGTGTACACCGAGCAACTTTCATGGTCCGAAGTTGCTCAACTCTATCTATGGAGGAGCTTTTAACGGTTTTTATCCATTTGTCATAGAAAGTTGGTGTTTCGGCATCGAAATAATCTACGAAGCTTATACTCGTAAAATTTGACATAGGAGAACAATAAAAAGTGTACACCGAGCAACTTTCATGGTCCGAAGTTTCTCAACTCTATCTATGGAGGAGCTTTTAACGGTTTTTGTCCATTTGTCATAGAAAGTTGGTGTTTTGGCATCGAAATAATCTAGGAAGTTATACTTGTAAAATTTGACATAAAAGAACAATAAAATGTGTACACCGAGCAACTTTGATGGTCCGATGTTGCTCAACTCTATCTATGGTGGAGCTTTTAACGGTTTTTGTCCATTTGTCGTAGAAAGGTAGTTTTTTGGCATCGAAATAATCTAGGAAGCTTATACTCATAAAATTTGACATAGAAGAACAATAAAAAGTGTACACCGAGCAACTTTCATGGTCCGAAGTAGCTCAACTCTATCTATGGAGGAGCTTTTAACGGTTTTTGTCCATTTGGCATAGAAATGTGGTGTTTTGGCTTGGAAAAAATCTAGAAAGCTTATACTCGTAAAATTTAACATAGGAGAACAATAAAAAGTTTACACCGAACAACTTTCATGGTCTGAAGTTGCTCAAGTCTGTCTATGGAGGAGCTTTTAATGGTTTTTGTCCATTTGTCATAGAAAGGTGGTGTTTTGGCATCGAAATAATCTAGGAAGCTTATACTCAAAAAATTTGACATAGAAGAACAATAAAAAGTGTATATCGTACAACTTTGGTAGTTTGAAATTGCTCAACTCTCTCGATGGAGTTGTTTTTAATTGTTTTGTCGAATTTCGACCGATATTGTTCTCTTGACAACAAAACAATTTACAAAGCGAATACTAGTAATTTTGGACATAAAGAAACAATAAAAAGTGCATACCGAGCAACTTTCATGGTTCGGAATTGCTCAACCCTCCTTATGGAGGAGCTTTTATTGGTTTTCATTATTTGTCGTAGAAAGTTGGTGTTTGGGCATCGAAATAATCTAGGAAGTAATACTCGTAAAATTTGACATAGAAGAACAATAAAATGTGTACACCGAGCAACTTTGATGGTCCGAAGTTGCTCAACTCTATCTACGGAGGAGCTTTTAACGGTTATTGTCCATTTTTCATAGAAAGTTGGTGTTTTGGCATCGAAATAATCTACGAAGCTTATACTCGTAAAATTTCACATAGAAGAACAATGAAAAGTGTACACCGAGCAACTTTGATGGTCCGAAGTTGCTCAACTCTATCTATGAAGGAGTTTTTAACAGTTTTTGTCAATTTGGCATAGAAATGTGGTGTTTTGGCATCGAAATAATCTAGGAAGCTTATACTCGTAAAATTTGAGAAAGAAGAACAATAAAAAATGTACACCGAACAACTTTCGTGGTCCGAAGTTGTCAACTCTATCTATGGAGGAGCTTTTAACGGTTTTTGTCCATTTGGCATAGAAATGTGGTGTTTTGGCTTGGAAATAATCTAGAAAGCTTATACTCGTAAAATTTAACATAGAAGAACTATAAAAAGTTTACACCGAGAAACTTTCATGGTCCGAAGTTGCTCAAGTCTATCTATGGAGGAGGTTTTAACGGTTTTTGTCCATTTGTAATAGAAAATTGGTGTTTTGGCATCGAAATAATCTAGGAAGTTGTACTCGTAAAATTTGACATAAAAGAACAATAAAATGTGTACATCGAGCAACTTTGATGGTCCGAAGTTGCTCAACTCTATCTATGGTGGAGCATTTAACGGTTTTTGTCCATTTGTCGTAGAAAGGTAGTTTTTTGGCATCGAAATAATCTAGGAAGCTTATACTCGTAAAATTTGGCATAGAAGAACAATAAAAATTGTACACCGAGCAAATTTCATGGTCCGAAGTTGCTCAAGTCTATCTATGGAGGAGGTTTTAACAGTTTTTGTCCATTTGTCATAGAAAGGTGGTGTTTTGGCATCGAAATAATCTAGGAAGCTTATATTCGAAAAATTTGACCTAGAAGAACAATAAAAAGTGTATATCGTACAACTTTGATAGTTCGAAATTGCTCAACTCTCTCGATGGAGTTGTTTTTAATAGTTTTGCCGAATTTCAAACGATATTGTTCTCTTGACAACAAAACAATTTACGAAGCGAATACTAGTAATTTTGGACATAAAGTTGGTGTTTTGGCATCGAAATAATCTACGAAGCTTATACTCGTAAAATTTCACATAGAAGAACAATAAAAAGTGTACACCGAGCAACTTTGATGGTCCGAAGTTGCTCAACTCTATCTATGAAGGAGTTTTTAACAGTTTTTGTCCATTTGGCATAGATATGTGGTGTTTTGGCATCGAAATAATCTATGAAGCTTATACTCCTAAAATTAGACATAGAAGAACAATAAAAAGTGTACACCGAACAACTTTGGTTGTCCGAAGTTGCTCAACTCTATCCATGAAGGAGCTTTTAACGGTTTTTGTCCATTTGTCATAGATATGTAGTGTTTTGGAATCGAAATAATCTAGGAAGCTTATACTCGTAAAATTTAACAAAGAAGAACAAAAAAAAATGTACACCGAGCAACTTTCATGGTCCGAAGTTACTCAACTCTATCTATGGAGGAGCTTTTAACGGTTTTTGTCCATTTGTCATAGAAAGTTGTTGTTTTGGAATCTAAATAATCTAGAAGTTATACTCGTAAAATTTGACATAGAAGAACAATAAAAAGTGTACACCGAGCAACTTTCATGGTCCGAAGTTGCTCAAATCTATCTATGGAGGAGCTTTTAATGGTTTTTGTCCATTTGTCATAGAAAGTTGGTGTTTTGGAATCGAAATAATCTTGGAAGTTATACTCATAAAATTTGACATATAAAAACAATAAAAAGTGTACACCGAGCAACTTTCATGGTCCGAAGTTGCTCAACTCTATCTATGGAGGAGCTTTTAACGGTTTTTAGCCATTTGTCATAGAAAGTTGGTGTTTCGGCATCGAAATAATCTACGAAGCTTATACTCGTAAAATTTGACATAGAAGAACAATAAGAAGTGTACACCGAGCAACTTTCATGGTCCGAAGTTACTCAACTCTATCTTTGGAGGAGCTTTTAACGGTTTTTGTCAATTTGGCATAGAAATGTGGTGTTTTGGCATCGAAATAATCTAGGAAGCTTATACTCGTAAAATTTGAGAAAGAAGAACAATAAAAAATGTACACCGAACAACTTTCGTGGTCCGAAGTTGTCAACTCTATCTATGGAGGAGCTTTTAACGGTTTTTGTCCATTTGGCATAGAAATGTGGTGTTTTGGCTTGGAAATAATCTAGAAAGCTTATACTCGTAAAATTTAACATAGAAGAACTATAAAAAGTTTACACCGAGAAACTTTCATGGTCCGAAGTTGCTCAAGTCTATCTATGGAGGAGGTTTTAACGGTTTTTGTCCATTTGTAATAGAAAATTGGTGTTTTGGCATCGAAATAATCTAGGAAGTTGTACTCGTAAAATTTGACATAAAAGAACAATAAAATGTGTACATCGAGCAACTTTGATGGTCCGAAGTTGCTCAACTCTATCTATGGTGGAGCATTTAACGGTTTTTGTCCATTTGTCGTAGAAAGGTAGTTTTTTGGCATCGAAATAATCTAGGAAGCTTATACTCGTAAAATTTGACATAGAAGAACAATAAAAAGTGTACACCGTCAACTTTCATGGTCCGAAGTTGCTCAACTCTATCTATGGAGGAGCTTTTAACGGTTTTTGTCCATTTGTCATTGATATGTGGCGTTTTGGGATCGAAATAATCTAGGAAGCTTATACTCGAAAAATTTGACATAGAAGAACAATAAAAAGTGTACACCGAGCAACTTTCATGGTCCGAAGTTGGTCAACTCTATCTATGGAGGAGCTTTTAACGGTTTTTGTCCATTTGTCATAGATATGTAGTGTTTTGGCTTCGAAATAATCTAGGAAGCTTATACTCGTAAAAGTTGACATAGAAGAACAATAAAAAGTGTACACCGAGCAATTTTCATGGTCCGAAGTTGCTCAACTCTATCTATGGAGGAGCTTTTAACGATTTTTGTCCATTTGGCATAGAAAGTTGGTGTTTTGGCATCGAAATAATCTAGGAAGTTGTACTCGTAAAATTTGACTCAGAAGAACAATAAAAAGTGTACACCGAGAAATTTTCATGGTCCGAAGTTGCTCAACTCTATCTATAGAGGAGCTTTTAACGGTTTTTGTCCATTTGGCATAGAAAGTTGGTGTTTTATCATCGAAACAATCTAGGAAGTTATACTCGTAAAATTTTACATAGAAGAACAATAAAAAGTGTACACCGAGCAACTTTCATGGTCCGAAGTTGTCAACTCTATCTATGAAGGAGCTTTTAACGGTTTTTGTCCATATGTCATAGAAGTATGGTGTTTTGGCATCGAAGTAATCTAGAATGCTTATACACGAAAAATTTGGCATAGAAGAAAAAAAAAATTTTACACCGTGCAACTTTCATGGTCCGAAGTTTCTCAACTATATCTATGGATGAGCTTTTAACGGTTTTTGTCCATTTGTCATAGAAAGTTGGTGTTTTGGCATCGAAATAATCTAGGAAGCTTATACTCGTAAAATTTGACATAGAAGAACAATAAAAAGTGTACACCGAGCAACTTTCATGGTCCGAAGTTGCTCAACTCTATCTATGGAGGAGCTTTTAACGGTTTTTATCCATTTGTCATAGAAAGTTGGTGTTTCGGCATCGAAATAATCTACGAAGCTTATAGTCGTAAAATTTGACATAGGAGAACAATAAAAAGTGTACACCGAGCAACTTTCATGGTCCGAAGTTTCTCAACTCTATCTATGGAGGAGCTTTTAACGGTTTTTGTCCATTTGTCATAGAAAGTTGGTGTTTTGGCATCGAAATAATCTAGGAAGTTATGCTCGTAAAATTTGACATAAAAGAACAATAAAATGTGTACACCGAGCAACTTTGATGGTCCGATGTTGCTCAACTCTATCTATGGTGGAGCTTTTAACGGTTTTTGTCCATTTGTCGTAGAAAGGTAGCTTTTTGGCATCGAAATAATCTAGGAAGCTTATACTCATAAAATTTGACATAGAAGAACAATAAAAAGTGTACACCGAGCAACTTTCATGGTCCGAAGTTGTCAACTCTATCTATGAAGGAGCTTTTAACGGTTTTTGTCCATATGTCATACAAATGTGGTGTTTTGGCATCGAAATAATCTAGGAAGCTTATACTCGTAAAATTTGACATAGAAGAACAATAAAAAGTGTACACCGAGCAACTTTCATGGTCCGAAGTTGTCAACTCTATCTATGAAGGAGCTTTTAACGTTTTTTATCCATATGTCATAGAAATGTGGTGTTTTGGCATGGAAGTAGTCTAGGATGCTTATACACGAAAAATTTGACATAGAAGAACAATAAAAAGTGTACACCGAGCAACTTTCATGGTCCGAAGTTTCTCAACTCTATCTATGGGGGAGCTTTTAACGGTTTTTGTCCATTTGTCATAGAAAGTTGGTGTTTTGGCATCGAAACAATCTAGGAAGTTATGCTCGTAAAATTTGACGTAAAAGAACAATAAAATGTGTACACCGAGCAACTTTGATGGTCCGAAGTTGCTCAACTCTATCTATGGTGGAGCTTTTAACGGTTTTTGTCCATTTATCGTAGAAAGGTAGTTTTTTGGCATCGAAATAATCTAGGAAGCTTATACTCGTTAAATTTGACAAAGAAGAACAATAAAAAGTGTACACAGAGAAACTTTCATGGTCCGAAGTTGCTCAACTCTATCTATGGAGTAGCTTTTAACGGTTTTTGTCCATTTGTCATAGAAAGGTGGTGTTTTGGAATCGAAATAATCTACGAAACTTATACTCATAAACTTTGACATAGAAGAACAATAAAAAGTGTACACCGAGAAACTTTCGTGGTCCGAAGTAGCTCAACTCTATCTATGGATAAGCTTTTAACGGTTTTTGTCCATTTGGCATAGAAATGTGGTGTTTTGGCGTGGAAAAAATCTAGAAAGCTTATACTCGTAAAATTTAACATAGGAGAACAATAAAAAGATTACACCGAACAACTTTCATGGTCTGAAGTTGCTCAAGTCTATCTATGGAGGAGCTTTTAATGGTTTTTATCCTTTTGTCATAGAAAGGTGGTGTTTTGGCATCGAAATAATCTAGGAAGCTTATACTCGAAAAATTTGACATAGAAGAACAATAAAAAGTGTATATCGTACAACTTTGATAGTTTGAAATTGCTCAACTCTCTCGATGGAGTTGTTTTTAATAGTTTTGTCGAATTTTGACCGATATTCTTCTCTTGACAACAAAACAATTTACGAAGCGAATACTAGTAATTTTGGACATAAAGAAACAATAAAAAGTGCATACCGAGCAACTTTCGTGGTTCGGAATTGCTCAACTCTCCTTATGGAGGAGCTTTTATTGGTTTTCATTATTTGTCGTAGAAAGTTGGTGTTTGGGCATCGAAATAATCTAGGAAGTTATACTCGTAAAATTTGACATAGAAGAACAATAAAATGTGTACAGCGAGCAACTTTGATGGTCCGAAGTTGCTCAACTCTATCTACGGAGGAGCTTTTAATGGTTTCTGTCCATTTTTCATAGAAAGTTCGTGTTTTGGCATCGAAATAATCTAGGAAGCTTATACTCGTAAAATTTGACATAGAAGAACAATAAAAAGTGTACACCGAGCAACTTTCATGGTCTGAAGTTGTCAACTCTATCTATGAAGGAGCTTTTAACGGTTTTTGTCCATATGTCATACAAATGTGGTGTTTTGGCATCGAATAATCTAGGATGCTTATACACGTAAAATTTGACATAGAAGAACAATAAAAAGTGTACACCGAGCAACTTTCATGGTCTGAAGTTTCTCAACTCTATCTATGGAGGAGCTTTTAACGGTTTTTGTCCATTTGCCATAGAAAGTTGGTGTTTTGTCACCGAAATAATCTAGGAAGTTATACTCGTAAAATTTGACATAAAAGAACAATAAAATGTGTACACCGAGCAACTTTGATGGTCCAAAGTTGCTCAACTCTATCTATGGTGGAGCTTTTAACGGTTTTTGTCCATTTGTCGTAGAAAGGTAGTTTTTTGGCATCGAAATAATCTAGGAAGCTTATACTCGTAAAATTTGACATAGAAGAACAATAAAAAGTGTACACCGAGCAACTTTCATGGTCCGAAGTTGCTCAACTCTATCTATGGAGGAGCTTTTAAAGGTTTTTGTCCATTTGGCATAGAAATTTGGTGTTTTGGCTTGGAAATAATCTAGAAAGCTTATACTCGTAAAATTTAATATAGGAGAACAATAAAAAGTTTAAACCGATCAACTTTCATGGTCCGAAGTTGCTCAAGTCTATCTATGGAGGAGCTTTTAACGGTTTTTGTCCATTTGTCATAGAAAGGTGGTGTTTTGGCCTCGAAATAATCTAGGAAGCTTATACTCGTAAAATTTGACATAGAAGAACAATAAAAAGTGTGCACCGAGCAACTTTCTTGGTCCGAAGTTGTCAACTCTATCTATGAAGGAGCTTTTAACGGTTTTTGTCCATATGTCATCGAAATGTGGTGTTTTGGCATCGAATAATATAGGATGCTTATACACGTAAAATTTGACATAGAAGAACAATAAAAAGTGTACACCGAGCAACTTTCATGGTCCGAACTTTCTCAACTCTATCTATGGAGGAGCTTTTAACGGTTTTTGTCCATTTGTCATAGAAAGTTGGTGTTTTGGCATCGAAATAATCTAGGAAGTTATACTCGTAAAATTTGACATAAAAGAACAATAAAATGTGTACACCGAGCAACTTTGATGATCCGAAGTTGCTCAACTCTATCTATGGTGGAGCTTTTAACGGTTTTTGTCCATTTGTCGTAGAAAGGTAGTTTTTTGACATCGAAATAATCTAGGAAGCTTATACTCGTAAAATTTGACATAGAAGAACAATAAAAAGTGTACACCGAGCAACTTTGATGGTCCGAAGTTGCTCAACTCTATCTATGGAGGAGCTTTTAACGGTTATTGTCCATTTGGCATAGAAATGTGGTGTTTTGGCTTGGAAATAATCTAGAAAGCTTATACTCGTAAAATTTAACATAGGAGAACAATAAAAAGTGTACACCGGGCAACTTTCATGGTCTGAAGTTTCTCAACTCTATCTATGGAGGAGCTTTTAACGGTTTTTGTCCATTTGCCATAGAAAGTTGGTGTTTTGGCATCGAAATAATCTAGGAAGTTATACTCGTAAAATTTGACATAAAAGAACAATAAAATGTGTACACCGAGCAACATTGATGATCCGAAGTTGCTCAACTCTATCTATGGTGGAGCTTTTAACGGTTTTTGTCCATTTGTCGTAGAAAGGTAGTTTTTTGACATCGAAATAATCTAGGAAGCTTATACTCGTAAAATTTGACATAGAAGAACAATAAAAAGTGTACACCGAGCAACTTTGATGGTCCGAAGTTGCTCAACTCTATCTATGGAGGAGCTTTTAACGGTTATTGTCCATTTGGCATAGAAATGTGGTGTTTTGGCTTGGAAATAATCTAGAAAGCTTATACTCGTAAAATTTAACATAGGAGAACAATAAAAAGTGTACACCGAGCAACTTTCATGGTCCGAAGTTGTCAACTCTATCTATGAAGGAGCTTTTAACGGTTTTTGTCCATATGTCATACAAATGTGGTGTTTTGGCATCGAATAATCTAGGATGCTTATACACGTAAAATTTGACATAGAAGAACAATAAAAAGTGTACACCGAGCAACTTTCATGGTCTGAAGTTTCTCAACTCTATCTATGGAGGAGCTTTTAACGGTTTTTGTCCATTTGCCATAGAAAGTTGGTGTTTTGCCACCGAAATAATCTAGGAAGTTATACTCGTAAAATTTGACATAAAAGAATAATAAAATGTGTACACCGAACAAACTTTCATGGTCCGAAGTTGCTCAACTCTATCTATGGTGGAGCTTTTAACGGTTTTTGTCCATTTGTCGTAGAAAGGTAGTTTTTTTGGCATCGAAATAATCTAGGAAGCTTATACTCGTAAAATTTGACATAGAAGAACAATAAAAAGTGTACACCGAGCAACTTTCATGGTCCGAAGTTGCTCAACTCTATCTATGGAGGAGCTTTTGAAGGTTTTTGTCCATTTGGCATAGAAATTTGGTGTTTTGGCTTGGAAATAATCTAGAAAGCTTATACTCGTAAAATTTAATATAGGAGAACAATAAAAAGTTTAAACCGAGCAACTTTCATGGTCCGAAGTTGCTCAAGTCTATCTATGGAGGAGCTTTTAACGGTTTTTGTCCATTTGTCATAGAAAGGTGGTGTTTTGGCCTCGAAATAATCTAGGAAGCTTATACTCGTAAAATTTGACATAGAAGAACAATAAAAAGTGTGCACCGAGCAACTTTCTTGGTCCGAAGTTGTCAACTCTATCTATGAAGGAGCTTTTAACGGTTTTTGTCCATATGTCATCGAAATGTGGTGTTTTGACATCGAATAATATAGGATGCTTATACACGTAAAATTTGACATAGAAGAACAATAAAAAGTGTACACCGAGCAACTTTCATGGTCCGAAGTTTCTCAACTCTATCTATGGAGGAGCTTTTAACGGTTTTTGTCCATTTGTCATAGAAAGTTGGTGTTTTGGCATCGAAATAATCTACGAAGTTATACTCGTAAAATTTGACATAAAAGAACAATAAAATGTGTACACCGAGCAACTTTGATGGTCCGAAGTTGCTCAACTCTATCTATGGTGGAGCTTTTAACGGTTTTTGTCCATTTGTCGTAGAAAGGTAGTTTTTTGACATCGAAATAATCTAGGAAGCTTATACTCGTAAAATTTAACATAGAAGAACAATAAAAAGTGCACACCGAGCAACTTTGATGGTCCGAAGTTGCTCAACTCTATCTATGGAAGAGCTTTTAACGGTTATTGTCCATTTGGCATAGAAATGTGGTGTTTTGGCTTGGAAATAATCTAGAAAGCTTATACTCGTAAAATTTAACATAGGAGAACAATAAAAAGTTTACACCGAGCAACTTTCATGGTCCGAAGTTGCTCAACTCTATCTATGGAGGAGCTTTTAACGGTTTTTGTCCATTTGTCATAGAAAGGTGGTGTTTTGGCATCGAAATAATCTAGGAAGCTTATACTCGTAAAATTTGACATAGAAGAACAATAAAAAGTGTACACCGAGCAACTTTCATGGTCTGAAGTTTCTCAACTCTATCTATGGAGGAGCTTTTAACGGTTTTTGTCCATTTGTCATAGAAAGTTGGTGTTTTGGAATCGAAATAATCTAGGAAGCTTATACTCGTAAAATTTGACAAAGAAGAACAATAAAAAATGTAAACCGAGCAACTTTCATGGTCCGAAGTTGCTCAACTCTATCTATGGAGGAGCTTTTAAAGTTTTTTGTCCATTTGGCATATAAATGTGGTGTTTTGGCTTGGAAAAAATCTAGAAAGCTTATACTCGTAAAATTTAACATAGGAGAACAATAAAAAGTTTACACCGAACAACTTTCATGGTCTGAAGTTGCTCAAGTCTATCTATGGAGGAGCTTTTAATGGTTTTTGTCCTTTTGTCATAGAAAGGTGGTGTTTTGGCATCGAAATAATCTAGGAAGCTTATACTCGAAAAATTTGACATAGAAGAACAATAAAAAGTGTATATCGTACAACTTTGATAGTTTGAAATTGCTCAACTCTCTCGATGGAGTTGTTTTTAATAGTTTTGTCGAATTTCGACCGATATTGTTCTCTTGACAACAAAACAATTTACGAAGCGAATACTAGTAATTTTGGACATAAAGAAACAATAAAAAGTGCATACCGAGCAACTTTCGTGGTTCGGAATTGCTCAACTCTCCTTATGGAGGAGCTTTTATTGGTTTTCATTATTTGTCGTAGAAAGTTGGTGTTTGGGCATCGAAATAATCTAGGAAGTTATACTCGTAAAATTTGACATAGAAGAACAATAAAATGTGTACAGCGAGCAACTTTGATGGTCCGAAGTTGCTCAACTCTATCTACGGAGAAGCTTTTAATGGTTTCTGTCCATTTTTCATAGAAAGTTGGTGTTTTGGCATCGAAATAATCTAGGAAGCTTATACTCGTAAAATTTGACATAGAAGAACAATAAAAAGTGTACACCGAGCAACTTTCATGGTCCGAAGTTGTCAACTCTATCTATGAAGGAGCTTTTAACGGTTTTTGTCCATATGTCATACAAATGTGGTGTTTTGGCATCGAATAATCTAGGATGCTTATACACGTAAAATTTGACATAGAAGAACAATAAAAAGTGTACACCGAGCAACTTTCATGGTCTGAAGTTTCTCAACTCTATCTATGGAGGAGCTTTTAACGGTTTTTGTCCATTTGCCGTAGAAAGTTGGTGTTTTGTCACCGAAATAATCTAGGAAGTTATACTCGTAAAATTTGACATAAAAGAACAATAAAATGTGTACACCGAGCAACTTTGATGGTCCGAAGTTGCTCAACTCTATCTATGGTGGAGCTTTTTACGGTTTTTGTCCATTTGTCGTAGAAAGGTAGTTTTTTGGCATCGAAATAATCTAGGAAGCTTATACTCGTAAAATTTGACATAGAAGAACAATAAAAAGTGTACACCGAGCAACTTTCATGGTCCGAAGTTGCTCAACTCTATCTATGGAGGAGCTTTTAAAGGTTTTTGTCCATTTGGCATAGAAATTTGGTGTTTTGGCTTGGAAATAATCTAGAAAGCTTATACTCGTAAAATTTAATATAGGAGAACAATAAAAAGTTTAAACCGAGCAACTTTCATGGTCCGAAGTTGCTCAAGTCTATCTATGGAGGAGCTTTTAACGGTTTTTGTCCATTTGTCATAGAAAGGTGGTGTTTTGGCCTCGAAATAATCTAGGAAGCTTATACTCGTAAAATTTGACATAGAAGAACAATAAAAAGTGTGCACCGAGCAACTTTCATGGTCCGAAGTTGTCAACTCTATCTATGAAGGAGCTTTTAACGGTTTTTGTCCATATGTCATACAAATGTGGTGTTTTGGCATCGAATAATCTAGGATGCTTATACACGTAAAATTTGACATAGAAGAACAATAAAAAGTGTACACCGAGCAACTTTCATGGTCTGAAGTTTCTCAACTCTATCTATGGAGGAGCTTTTAACGGTTTTTGTCCATTTGCCGTAGAAAGTTGGTGTTTTGTCACCGAAATAATCTAGGAAGTTATACTCGTAAAATTTGACATAAAAGAACAATAAAATGTGTACACCGAGCAACTTTGATGGTCCGAAGTTGCTCAACTCTATCTATTGTGGAGCTTTTAACGGTTTTTGTCCATTTGTCGTAGAAAGGTAGTTTTTTGGCATCGAAATAATCTAGGAAGCTTATACTCGTAAAATTTGACATAGAAGAACAATAAAAAGTGTACACCGAGCAACTTTCATGGTCCGAAGTTGCTCAACTCTATCTATGGAGGAGCTTTTAAAGGTTTTTGTCCATTTGGCATAGAAATTTGGTGTTTTGGCTTGGAAATAATCTACAAAGCTTATACTCGTAAAATTTAATATAGGAGAACAATAAAAAGTTTAAACCGAGCAACTTTCATGGTCCGAAGTTGCTCAAGTCTATCTATGGAGGAGCTTTTAACGGTTTTTTTCCATTTGTCATAGAAAGGTGGTGTTTTGGCCTCGAAATAATCTAGGAAGCTTATACTCGTAAAATTTGACATAGAAGAACAATAAAAAGTGTGCACCGAGCAACTTTCTTGGTCCGAAGTTGTCAACTCTATCTATGAAGGAGCTTTTAACGGTTTTTGTCCATATGTCATCGAAATGTGGTGTTTTGGCATCGAATAATATAGGATGATTATACACGTAAAATTTGACATAGAAGAACAATAAAAAGTGTACACCGAGCAACTTTCATGGTCCGAAGTTTCTCAACTCTATCTATGGAGGAGCTTTTAACGGTTTTTGTCCATTTGTCATAGAAAGTTGGTGTTTTGGCATCGAAATAATCTAGGAAGTTATACTCGTAAAATTTGACATAAAAGAACAATAAAATGTGTACACCGAGCAACTTTGATGGTCCGAAGTTGCTCAACTCTATCTATGGTGGAGCTTTTAACGGTTTTTGTCCATTTGTCGTAGAAAGGTAGTTTTTTGACATCGAAATAATCTAGGAAGCTTATACTCGTAAAATTTGACATAGAAGAACAATAAAAAGTGTACACCGAGCAACTTTGATGGTCCGAAGTTGCTCAACTCTATCTATGGATGAGCTTTTAACGGTTATTGTCCATTTGGCATAGAAATGTGGTGTTTTGGCTTGGAAATAATCTAGAAAGCTTATACTCGTAAAATTTAACATAGGAGAACAATAAAAAGTTTACACCGAGCAACTTTCATGGTCCGAAGTTGCTCAACTCTATCTATGGAGGAGCTTTTAACGGTTTTTGTCCATTTGTCATAGAAAGGTGGTGTTTTGGCATCGAAATAATCTAGGAAGCTTATACTCGTAAAATTTGACATAGAAGAACAATAAAAAGTTTACACCGAGCAACTTTCATGGTCTGAAGTTTCTCAACTCTATCTATGGAGGAGCTTTTAACGGTTTTTGTCCATTTGTCATAGAAAGTTGGTGTTTTGGAATCGAAATAATCTAGGAAGCTTATACTCGTAAAATTTGACAAAGAAGAACAATAAAAAATGTAAACCGAGCAACTTTCATGGTCCGAAGTTGCTCAACTCTATCTACGGAGGAGCTTTTAAAGTTTTTTGTCCATTTGGCATAGAAATGTGGTGTTTTCGCTTGGAAATAATCTATAAAGCTTATACTCGTAAAATTTAACATAGAAGAACAATAAAAAGTTTACACCGAGCAACTTTCATGGTCCGAAGTTGCTCAAGTCTATCTATGGAGGAGCTTTTAACGGTTTTTGTCCATTTGTCATAGAAAGGTGGTGTTTTGGCATCGAAATAATCTAGGAAGCTTATACTCGAAAAATTTGACATAGAAGAACAATAAAAAGTGTATATCGTACAACTTTGATAGTTCGAAATTGCTCAACTCTCTCGATAGGGGAGCTTTTAACGGTTCTTGTCCATTTGTCGTAGAAAGGTAGTTTATTGGCATCGAAATAATCTATGAAGCTTATACTCGTAAAATTTGACATAGAAGAACAATAAAAAGTGTACACCGAGCAACTTTCATGGTCCGAAGTTGCTCAACTCTATCTATGGTGGAGCTTTTAACAGTTTTTGTCCATTTTTCGTAGAAAGGTAGTTTTTTCGCATCGAAATAATCTAGGAAGTTATACTTGTAAAATTTGACATAGAAGAAGAATAAAAAGTGTACACCGAGCAACTCTGATGGTCCGAAGTTGCTCAACTCTATCTATGGAGGAGGTTTTAACAGTTTTTATCCATTTGTCATAGAAAGTTGGTGTTTTGGAATCCAAATAATCTAGGAAGTTATACTCGTAAAATTTGACATAGAAGAACAATAAAAAGTGTACACTGCAACTTTCATGGTCCGAAGTTGCTCAACTCTATCTATGGAGGAGCTTTTAACGGTTTTTGTCCATTTGTCATAGATATGTGGTGTTTTGGCATCGAAATAATCTAGAAAGCTTATACTCGTAAAATTTGACATAGAAGAACAATAAAAAGTGCACACCGAGCAACTTTCATGGTCCGAAGTTGCTCAACTCTATCTATGGAGGAGCTTTTAACGGTTTTTGTCCATTTGTCATAGAAAGTTGGTGTTTTGGAATCGATATAATCTAGGAAGTTATACTCGTAAAATTTGACATACAAGTACAATAAAAAGTGTACATCGAGCAACTTTCATGGTCCGAAGTTGCTCAACTCAATCTCTGGAGGAGCTTTTAACGGTTTTTATCCATTTGTGATAGAAAGTTGGTGTTTCGGCATCGAAATAATCTAGGAAGCCTATAGTCGTAAAATTTGACATAGAAGAACAATAAAAAGTGTACACCGCAACTTTCATGGTCCGAAGTTGCTCAACTCTATCTATGGAGGAGCTTTTAATGGTTTTTGTCCATTTGTCATAGATATGTGGTGTTTTGGCATCGAAATAATCTAGGAAGCTTATACTCGTAAAATTTGACATAGAAGAACAATAAAAAGTGTACACCGAGCAACTTTCATGGTCCGAAGTTGTCAACTCTATCTATGAAGGAGCTTTTAACGGTTTTTTTCCATATGTCATAGAAATTTGTTGTTTTGGCATCGTAGTAATCTAGAATGCTTATACACGAAAAATTTGACATAGAAGAACAATAAAAAGTGTACACCGAGCAACTTTCATGGTCCGAAGTTTCTCAACTCTATCTATGGAGGAGCTTTTAATGGTTTTTGTCTATTTGTCATAGAAAGGTAGTGTTTTGGAATCGAAATAATCTAGGAAGCTTATACTCGTAAAATTTGACAAAGAAGAACAATAAAAAATGTAAACCGAGCAACTTTGATGGTCTGAAGTTGCTCAACTCTATCTATGGAGGAGCTTTTAATGGTTTTTGTCAATTTGGCATAGAAATGTGTTGTTTTGGCTTGGAAATAATCTAGAAAGCTTATACTCGTAAAATTTAACATAGAAGAACAATAAAAAGTTTACACCGAGCAACTTTCATGGTCCGAAGTTGCTCAAGTCTATCTATGGAGGAGCTTTTAACGGTTTTTGTCCATTTGTCATAGAAAGGTGGTGTTTTGGCATCGAAATAATCTAGGAAGCTTATACTCGAAAAATTTGACATAGAAGAACAATAAAAAGTGTATATCGTACAACTTTGATAGTTCGAAATTGCTCAACTCTCTCGATGGAGGAGCTTTTAACGGTTTTTGTCCATTTGTCGTAGAAAGGTAGTTTTTTGACATCGAAATAATCTAGGAAGCTTATACTCGTAAAATTTGACATAGAAGAACAATAAAAAGTGTACACCGAGCAACTTTCATGGTCCGAAGTTGCTCAACTCTATCTATGGAGGAGCTTTTAACAGTTATTGTCCATTTGGCATAGAAATGTGGTGTTTTGGCTTGGAAATAATCTAGAAAGCTTATACTCGTAAAATTTAACATAGGAGAACAATAAAAAGTTTACACCGAGCAACTTTCATGGTCCGAAGTTGCTCAACTCTATCTATGGAGGAGCTTTTAACGGTTTTTGTCCATTTGTCATAGAAAGGTGGTGTTTTGGCATCGAAATAATCTAGGAAGCTTATACTCGTAAAATTTGACATAGAAGAACAATAAAAAGTGTACACCGAGCAACTTTCATGGTCCGAAGTTTCTCAACTCTATCTATGGAGGAGCTTTTAACGGTTTTTGTCCATTTGTCATAGAAAGGTAGTGTTTTGGAATCGAAATAATCTGGGAAGCTTATACTCGTAAAATTTGACAAAGAAGAACAATAAAAAATGTAAAACGAGCAACTTTCATGGTCTGAAGTTGCTCAACTCTATCTATGGAGGAGCTTTTAAAGGTTTTTGTCCATTCGGCATAGAAATGTGGTGTTTTGGCTTGGAAATAATCTAGAAGCTTATACTCGTAAAATTTAACATAGAAGAACAATAAAAAGTTTACACCGAGCAAATTTCATGGTCCGAAGTTGCTCAAGTCTATCTATGGAGGAGCTTTTAACGGTTTTTGTCCATTTGTCATAGAAAGGTGGTGTTTTGGCATCGAAATAATCCAGGAAGCTTATACTCGAAAAATTTGACATAGAAGAACAATAAAAAGTGTATATCATACAACTTTAACAGTTCGAAATTGCTCAACTCTCTCGATGGAGGAGCTTTTAACGGTTTTTGTCCATTTGTCATAGAAAGGTAGTTTATTGGCATCGAAATAATCTATGAAGCTTATACTCGTAAAATTTGACATAGAAGAACAATAAAAAGTGTACACCGAGCAACTTTCAAGGTCCGAAGTTGCTCAACTCTATCAATGGTGGAGCTTTTAACAGTTTTTGTCCATTTTTCGTAGAAAGGTAGTTTTTCGCATCAAAATAATCTAGGAAGTTATACTTGTAAAATTTGACATAGAAGAAGAATAAAAAGTGTACACCGATCAACTTTGATGGTCCGAAGTTGCTCAACTCTATCTATGGAGGAGGTTTTAACAGTTTTTATCCATTTGTCATAGAAAGTTGGTGTTTTGGAATCCAAATAATCTAGGAAGTTATACTCGTAAAATTTGACATAGAAGAACAATAAAAAGTGTACACCGCAACTTTCATGGTCCGAAGTTGCTCAACTCTATCTATGGAGGAGCTTTTAATGGTTTTTGTCCATTTGTCATAGATATGTGGTGTTTTGGCATCGAAATAATCTAGGAAGCTTATACTCGTAAAATTTGACATAGAAGAACAATAAAAAAGTGTACACCGAGCAACTTTCATGGTCCGAAGTTGTCAACTCTATCTATGAAGGAGCTTTTAACGGTTTTTTTCCATATGTCATAGAAATGTGGTGTTTTGGCATCGAAGTAATCTAGAATGCTTATACACGAAAAATTTGACATAGAAGAACAATAAAAAGTGTACACCGAGCAACTTTCATGGTCCGAAGTTTCTCAACTCTATCTATGGAGGAGCTTTTAACGGTTTTTGTCCATTTGTCATAGAAAGGTAGTGTTTTGGAATCGAAATAATCTGGGAAGCTTATACTCGTAAAATTTGACAAAGAAGAACAATAAAAAATGTAAACCGAGCAACTTTCATGGTCTGAAGTTGCTCAACTCTATCTATGGAGGAGCTTTTAAAGGTTTTTGTCCATTTGGCATAGAAATGTGGTGTTTTGGCTTGGAAATAATCTAGAAGCTTATACTCGTAAAATTTAACATAGAAGAACAATAAAAAGTTTACACCGAGCAAATTTCATGGTCCGAAGTTGCTCAAGTCTATCTATGGAGGAGCTTTTAACGGTTTTTGTCCATTTGTCATAGAAAGGTGGTGTTTTGGCATCGAAATAATCTAGGAAGCTTATACTCGAAAAATTTGACATAGAAGAACAATAAAAAGTGTATATCATACAACTTTAACAGTTCGAAATTGCTCAACTCTCTCGATGGAGGAGCTTTTAACGGTTTTTGTCCATTTGTCATAGAAAGGTAGTTTATTGGCATCGAAATAATCTATGAAGCTTATACTCGTAAAATTTGACATAGAAGAACAATAAAAAGTGTACACCGAGCAACTTTCAAGGTCCGAAGTTGCTCAACTCTATCTATGGTGGAGCTTTTAACAGTTTTTGTCCATTTTTCGTAGAAAGGTAGTTTTTCGCATCAAAATAATCTAGGAAGTTATACTTGTAAAATTTGACATAGAAGAAGAATAAAAAGTGTACACCGATCAACTTTGATGGTCCGAAGTTGCTCAACTCTATCTATGGAGGAGGTTTTAACAGTTTTTATCCATTTGTCATAGAAAGTTGGTGTTTTGGAATCCAAATAATCTAGGAAGTTATACTCGTAAAATTTGACATAGAAGAACAATAAAAAGTGTACACCGCAACTTTCATGGTCCGAAGTTGCTCAACTCTATCTATGGAGGAGCTTTTAACGGTTTTTGTCCATTTGTCATAGATATGTGGTGTTTTGGCATCGAAATAATCTAAAAAGCTTATACTCGTAAAATTTGACATAGAAGAACAATAAAAAGTGTACACCGAGCAACTTTCATGGTCCGAAGTTGCTCAACTCTATCTATGGAGGAGCTTTTAACGGTTTTTGTCCGTTTGTCATAGAAAGGTGGTGTTTTGGCATCGAAATAATCTAGGAAGCTTATACTCAAAAAATTTGACATAAAAGAACAATAAAAAGTGTATATCGTACAACTTTGATAGTTCGAAATTCTCAACTCTCTCGATGGAGTTGTATTTAATAGTTTTGTCGAATTTCGACCAATATTGTTCTCTTGACAACAAAACAATTTACGAAGCGAATACTAGTAATTTTGGACATAAAGAAACAATAAAAAGTGCATACCGAGCAACTTTCGTGGTTCGGAATTGCTCAACTCTCTTTGTAGAGGAGCTTTTATTGGTTTTCATTATTTGTCGTAGAAAGTTGGTGTTTGGGTATCGAAATAATCTAGGAAGTTATACTTGTAAAATTTGACATAGAAGAACAATAAAATGTGTACACCAAGCAACTTTGATGGTCTGAAGTTGCTCAACTCTATCTACGGAGGAGCTTTTAACGGTTTTTGTCCATTTTTCGTAGAAAGTTGGTGTTTTGGCATCGAAATAATCTAGGAAGCTTATACTCTTAAAATTTGACATAGAAGAACAATAAAAAGTGTACACCGAGCAACTTTCATGGTCCGAAGTTGTCAACTCTATCTATGAAGGTGCTTTTAAACGGTTTTTGTCCATATGTCATAGAAAGTTGGTGTTTCGGCATCGAAATAATCTAGGATGCTTATACTCGTAAAATTTGACATAAAAGAACAATAAAAAGCATACACTGAGCAACTTTCATGGTCCAAAGTTGCTCAACTCTATCTATGGAGGAGCTTTTAACAGTTTTTGTCCATTTGGAATAGATATGTGGTGTTTTGGCATCGAAATAATCTATGAAGCTTATACTCGTAAAATTTGACATAGAAGAACAGTAAAAAGTGTACACTGAGCAACTTTCATGGTCCGAGGTTGCTCAACTCTATCTATGGAGGAGCTTTTAACTGTTACTGTCCATTTGTCATAGAAAGGTGGTGTTTTGGCATCGAAATAATCTGGGAAGCTTATACTCGTAAAATTTGACATAGAAGAACAATAAAAAGTGTACACCGAGCAACTTTCATGGTCCGAAGTTGCTCAACTCTATCTATGGAGGAGCTTTTAACGGTTTTTTTCCATATGTCATAGAAATGTGGTGTTTTGGCATCGAAGTAATCTAGAATGCTTATACACGAAAAATTTGACATAGAAGAACAATAAAAAGTGTACACCGAGCAACTTTCATGGTCCGAAGTTTCTCAACTCTATCTATGGAGGAGCTTTTAACGGTTTTTGTCCATTTGTCATAGAAAGGTAGTGTTTTGGAATCGAAATAATCTGGGAAGCTTATACTCGTAAAATTTGACAAAGAAGAACAATAAAAAATGTAAACCGAGCAACTTTCATGGTCTGAAGTTGCTCAACTCTATCTATGGAGGAGCTTTTAAAGGTTTTTGTCCATTCGGCATAGAAATGTGGTGTTTTGGCTTGGAAATAATCTAGAAGCTTATACTCGTAAAATTTAACATAGAAGAACAATAAAAAGTTTACACCGAGCAAATTTCATGGTCCGAAGTTGCTCAAGTCTATCTATGGAGGAGCTTTTAACGGTTTTTGTCCATTTGTCATAGAAAGGTGGTGTTTTGGCATCGAAATAATCTAGGAAGCTTATACTCGAAAAATTTGACATAGAAGAACAATAAAAAGTGTATATCATACAACTTTAACAGTTCGAAATTGCTCAACTCTCTCGATGGAGGAGCTTTTAACGGTTTTTGTCCATTTGTCATAGAAAGGTAGTTTATTGGCATCGAAATAATCTATGAAGCTTATACTCGTAAAATTTGACATAGAAGAACAATAAAAAGTGTACACCGAGCAACTTTCAAGGTCCGAAGTTGCTCAACTCTATCTATGGTGGAGCTTTTAACAGTTTTTGTCAATTTTTCGTAGAAAGGTAGTTTTTCGCATCAAAATAATCTAGGAAGTTATACTTGTAAAATTTGACATAGAAGAAGAATAAAAAGTGTACACCGATCAACTTTGATGGTCCGAAGTTGCTCAACTCTATCTATGGAGGAGGTTTTAACAGTTTTTATCCATTTGTCATAGAAAGTTGGTGTTTTGGAATCCAAATAATCTAGGAAGTTATACTCGTAAAATTTGACATAGAAGAACAATAAAAAGTGTACACCGCAACTTTCATGGTCCGAAGTTGCTCAACTCTATCTATGGAGGAGCTTTTAACGGTTTTTGTCCATTTGTCATAGATATGTGGTGTTTTGGCATCGAAATAATCTAAAAAGCTTATACTCGTAAAATTTGACATAGAAGAACAATAAAAAGTGTACACCGAGCAACTTTCATGGTCCGAAGTTGCTCAACTCTATCTATGGAGGAGCTTTTAACGGTTTTTGTCCATTTGTCATAGAAAGGTGGTGTTTTGGCATCGAAATAATCTAGGAAGCTTATACTCAAAAAATTTGACATAAAAGAACAATAAAAAGTGTATATCGTACAACTTTGATAGTTCGAAATTCTCAACTCTCTCGATGGAGTTGTATTTAATAGTTTTGTCGAATTTCGACCAATATTGTTCTCTTGACAACAAAACAATTTACGAAGCGAATACTAGTAATTTTGGACATAAAGAAACAATAAAAAGTGCATACCGAGCAACTTTCGTGGTTCGGAATTGCTCAACTCTCTTTGTAGAGGAGCTTTTATTGGTTTTCATTATTTGTCGTAGAAAGTTGGTGTTTGGGTATCGAAATAATCTAGGAAGTTATACTTGTAAAATTTGACATAGAAGAACAATAAAATGTGTACACCAAGCAACTTTGATGGTCTGAAGTTGCTCAACTCTATCTACGGAGGAGCTTTTAACGGTTTTTGTCCATTTTTCGTAGAAAGTTGGTGTTTTGGCATCGAAATAATCTAGGAAGCTTATACTCTTAAAATTTGACATAGAAGAACAATAAAAAGTGTACACCGAGCAACTTTCATGGTCCGAAGTTGTCAACTCTATCTATGAAGGTGCTTTTAACGGTTTTTGTCCATATGTCATAGAAAGTTGGTGTTTCGGCATCGAAATAATCTAGGATGCTTATACTCGTAAAATTTGACATAAAAGAACAATAAAAAGCATACACTGAGCAACTTTCATGGTCCAAAGTTGCTCAACTCTATCTATGGAGGAGCTTTTAACAGTTTTTGTCCATTTGGAATAGATATGTGGTGTTTTGGCATCGAAATAATCTATGAAGCTTATACTCGTAAAATTTGACATAGAAGAACAGTAAAAAGTGTACACTGAGCAACTTTCATGGTCCGAGGTTGCTCAACTCTATCTATGGAGGAGCTTTTAACTGTTACTGTCCATTTGTCATAGAAAGGTGGTGTTTTGGCATCGAAATAATCTGGGAAGCTTATACTCGTAAAATTTGACATAGAAGAACAATAAAAAGTGTACACCGAGCAACTTTCATGGTCCGAAGTTGCTCAACTCTATCTATGGAGGAGCTTTTAACGGTTTTTGTCCATTTGGCATAGAAAGTTGGTGTTTCGGCATCGAAATAATCTACGAAGCTTATACTCGTAAAATTTGACATAAAAGAACAATAAAATGTGTACACCGAGCAACTTTCATGGTCCGAAGTTGCTCAACTCTATCTATGGAGGAGCTTTTAACGGTTTTTGTCCATTTGGCATAGAAATGTGGTATTTTGGCTTGGAAATAATCTAGAAAGCTTATACTCGTAAAATTTAACATAGGAGAACAATAAAAAGTTTACACCGAGCAACTTTCAGGGTCCGAAGTTTCTCAAGTCTATCTATGGAGGAGCTTTTAACGGTTTTTGTCCATTTGTCATAGAAAGGTGGTGTTTTGGCATCGAAATAATCTAGGAAGCTTATACTCGAAAAATTTGACATAGAAGAACAATAAAAAGTGTATATCGTACAACTTTGATAGTTCGAAATTGCTCAACTCTATCGATGGAGTTCTTTTTAATAGTTTTGTCGAATTTCGACCGATATTGTTCTCTTGACAACAAAACAATTTACGAAGCGAATACTAGTAATTTTGGACATAAAGAAACAATAAAAAGTGCATACCGAGCAACTTTCGTGGTTCGGAATTGCTCAACTCTCCTTATGGAGGAGCTTTTACTGGTTTTCATTATTTGTCGTAGAAAGTTGGTGTTTGGGCATCGAAATAATCTAGGAAGTTATACTCGTAAAATTTGACATAGAAGAACAATAAAATATGTACACCGAGCAACTTTGATGGTCCGAAGTTGCTCAACTCTATCTACGGAGGAGCTTTTAACGGTTTTTGTCCATTTTTCATAGAAAGTTGGTGTTTTGGCATCAAAATAATCTAGGAAGCTTATACTCGTAAAATTTGACATAGAAGAACAATAAAAAGTGTACACCGAGCAACTTTCATGGTCCGAAGTTGTCAACTCTATCTATGAAGGAGCTTTTAACGGTTTTTGTCCATATGTCATAGAAAGTTGGTGTTTTGGCATCGAAATAATCTAGGAAGTTATACTCGTAAAATTTGACATAAAAGAACAATAAAATGTTTACACCGAGCAACTTTGATGGTCCGAAGTTGCTCAACTCTATCTATTGTGGAGCTTTTAACGGTTTTTGTCCATTTGTCGTAGAAAGGTAGTTTTTTGGCATCAAAATAATCTAGGAAGCTTATACTCGTAAAATTTGACATAGAAGAACAATAAAAAGTGTACACCGAGCAACTTTGATGGTCCGAAGTTGCTCAACTCCATCTATGAAGGAGCTTTTAACAGTTTTTGTCCATTTGGCATAGATATGTGGTGTTTTGGCATCGAAATAATCTATGAAGCTTATACTCCTAAAATTTGACATAGAAGAACAATAAAAAGTGTACACCGAACAACTTTGGTTGTCCGAAGTTGCTCAACTCTATCTATGAAGGAGCTTTTAACGGTTTTTGTCCATTTGTCATAGATATGTGGTGTTTTGGAATCGAAATAATCTAGGAAGCTTATACTCGTAAAATTTAACAAAGAAAAACAATAAAAAGTGTACACCGAGCAACTTTCATGGTCCGAAGTTGCTCAACTCTATCTATGGAGGAGCTTTTAACGGTTTTTAGCCATTTGTCATAGAAAGTTGGTGTTTCGGCATCGAAATAATCTACGAAGCTTATACTCGTAAAATTTGACATAGAAGAACAATAAAAAGTGTACACCGAGCAACTTTCATGGTCCGAAGTTACTCAACTCTATCTATGGAGGAGCTTTTAACGGTTTTTGTCCATTTGGCATAGAAATGTGGTGTTTTGGCATCGAAATAATCTAGGAAGCTTATACTCGTAAAATTTGACAAAGAAGAACAATAAAAAATGTACACCGAACAACTGTCGTGGTCCGAAGTTGTCAACTCTATCTATGGAGGAGCTTTTAACGGTTTTTGTCCATTTGGCATAGAAATGTGGTGTTTTGGCTTGGAAATAATCTAGAAAGCTTATACTCGTAAAATTTAACATAGAAGAACTATAAAAAGTTTACACCGAGAAACTTTCATGGTCCGAAGTTGCTCAAGTCTATCTATGGAGGAGGTTTTAACGGTTTTTGTCCATTTGTAATAGAAAATTGGTGTTTTGGCATCGAAATAATCTAGGAAGTTGTACTCGTAAAATTTGACATAAAAGAATAATAAAATGTGTACATCGAGCAACTTTGATGGTCCGAAGTTGCTCAACTCTATCTATGGTGGAGCATTTAACGGTTTTTGTCCATTTGTCGTAGAAAGGTAGTTTTTTGGCATCGAAATAATCTAGGAAGCTTATACTCGTAAAATTTGGCATAGATGAACAATAAAAATTGTACACCGAGCAAATTTCATGGTCCGAAGTTGCTCAAGTCTATCTATGGAGGAGGTTTTAACAGTTTTTGTCCATTTGTCATAGAAAGGTGGTGTTTTGGCATCGAAATAATCTAGGAAGCTTATATTCGAAAAATTTGACATAGAAGAACAATAAAAAGTGTATATCGTACAACTTTGATAGTTCGAAATTGCTCAACTCTCTCGATGGAGTTGTTTTTAATAGTTTTGCCGAATTTCAAACGATATTGTTCTCTTGACAACAAAACAATTTACGAAGCGAATACTAGTAATTTTGGACATAAAGAAACAGTAAAAAGTGCATACCGAGCAACTTTCGTAGTTCGGAATTGCTCAACTCTCCTTATGGAGGAGCTTTTATTGGTTTTCATTATTTGTCGTAGAAAGTTGGTGTTTGGGCATCGAAATAATCTAGGAAGTTATACTCGTAAAATTTGACATAGAAGAACAATAAAATGTGTACACCGAGAACCTTTGATGGTCCGAAGTTGGTCAACTCTATCTACGGAGGAGATTTTAACGGTTTTTGTCCATTTTTCATAGAAAGTTGTTGTTTTGGCATCGAAATAATCTAGGAAGCTTATACTCGTAAAATTTGACATAGAAGAACAATAAAAAGTGTACACCGTCAACTTTCACGGTCCGAAGTTGCTCAACTCTATCTATGGAGGAGCTTTTAACGGTTTTTGTCCATTTGTCATTGATATGTGGTGTTTTGGGATCAAAATAATCTAGGAAGCTTATACTCGAAAAATTTGACATAGAAGAACAATAAAAAGTGTACACCGAGCAACTTTCATGGTCCGAAGTTGCTCAACTCTATCTATGGAGGAGCTTTTAACGGTTTTTGTCCATTTGTCATAGATATGTAGTGTTTTGGCTTCGAAATAATCTAGGAAGCTTATACTCGTAAAATTTGACATAGAAGAACAATAAAAAGTGTACACCAAGCAATTTTCATGGTCCGAAGTTGCTCAACTCTATCTATGGAGGATCTTTTAACGGTTTTTGTCCATTTGGCATAGAAAGTTGGTGTTTTCGCATCGAAATAATCTAGGAAGTTGTACTCGTAAAATTTGACACAGAAGAACAATAAAAAGTGTACACCGAGCAATTTTCATGGTCCGAAGTTGCTCAACTCTATCTATGGAGGAGCTTTTAACGGTTTTTAACCATTTGTCATAGAAAGTTGGTGTTTCGGCATCGAAATAATCTACGAAGCTTATACTCGTAAAATTTGACATAGAAGAACAATAAAAAGTGTACACCGAGCAACTTTCATGGTCCGAAGTTTCTCAACTCTATCTATGGAGGAGCTTTTAACGGTTTTTATCCATTTGTCATAGAAAGTTGGTGTTTTGGCATCGAAATAATCTAGGAAGTTATACTCGTAAAATTTGACATAAAAGAACAATAAAATGTGTACACCGAGCAACTTTGATGGTCCGATGTTGCTCAACTCTATCTATGGTGGAGCTTTTAACGGTTTTTGTCCATTTGTCGTAGAAAGGTAGTTTTTTTGCATCGAAATAATCTAGGAAGCTTATACTCATAAAATTTGACATAGAAGAACAATAAAAAGTGTACATCGAGCAACTTTCATGGTCCGAAGTAGCTCAACTCTATCTATGGAGGAGCTTTTAACGGTTTTTGTCCATTTGGCATAGAAATGTGGTGTTTTGGCTTGGAAAAAATCTAGAAAGCTTATACTCGTAAAATTTAACATTGGAGAACAATAAAAAGTTTACACCGAACAATTTTCATGGTCTGAAGTTGCTCAACTCTATCTATGGAGGAGCTTTTAACGGTTTTTGTCCATTTGTCATAGAAAGTAGGTGTTTTCGCATCGAAATAATCTAGGAAGTTGTACTCGTAAAATTTGACACAGAAGAACAATAAAAAGTGTACACCGAGCAATTTTCATGGTCCGAAGTTGCTCAACTCTATCTATAGAGGAGCTTTTAACGGTTTTTTTCCATTTGGCATAGAAAGTTGGTGTTTCGGCATCGAAATAATCTACGAAGCTTATACTCGTAAAATTTGACATAAAAGAACAATAAAATGTGTACACCGAGCAACTTTCATGGTCCGAGGTTGCTCAACTCTATCTATGGAGGAGCTTTTAACGGTTTTTGTCCATTTGGCATAGAAATGTGGTATTTTGGCTTGGAAATAATCTAGGATGCTTATACACGAAAAATTTGGCATAGAAGAACAATAAAAAGTGTACACCGAGTAACTTTCATGGTCCGAAGTTTCTCAACTATATCTATGGATGAGCTTTTAACGGTTTTTGTCCATTTGTCATAGAAAGTTGGTGTTTTGGCATCGAAATAATCTAGGAAGCATATACTCGTAAAATTTGACATAGAAGAACAATAAAAAGTGTACACCGAGCAACTTTCATGGTCCGAAGTTGCTCAACTCTATCTATGGAGGTGCTTTTAACGGTTTTTATCCATTTGTCATAGAAAGTTGGTGTTTCGGCATCGAAATAATCTACGAAGCTTATACTCGTAAAATTCGACATAGAAGAACAATAAAAAGTGTACACCGAGCAACTTTCATGGTCCGAAGTTTCTCAACTCTATCTATGGAGGAGCTTTTAACGTTTTTTGTCCATTTGTCATAGAAAGTTGGTGTTTTGGCATCGAAATAATCTAGGAAGTTATACTCGTAAAATTTGACATAAAAGAACAATAAAATGTGTACACCGAGCAACTTTGATGGTCCGATGTTGCTCAACTCTATCTATGGTGGAGCTTTTAACGGTTTTTGTCCATTTGTCGTAGAAAGGTAGTTTTTTGGCATCGAAATAATCTAGGAAGCTTATACTCATAAAATTTGACATAGAAGAACAATAAAAAGTGTACACCGAGCAACTTTCATGGTCCGAAGTAGCTCAACTCTATCTATGGAGGAGCTTTTAACGGTTTTTGTCCATTTGGCATAGAAATGTGGTGTTTTGGCTTGGAAAAAATCTAGAAAGCTTATACTCGTAAAATTTAACATAGGGGAACAATAAAAAGTTTACACCGAACAACTTTCATGGTCTGAAGTTGCTCAAGTCTATCTATGGAGGAGCTTTTAATGGTTTTTGTCCATTTGTCATAGAAAGGTGGTGTTTTGGCATCGAAATAATCTAGGAAGCTTATACTCGAAAAATTTGACATAGAAGAACAATAAAAAGTGTATATCGTACAACTTTGATAGTTTGAAATTGCTCAACTCTCTCGATGGAGTTGTTTTTAATAGTTTTGTCGAATTTCGACCGATATTGTTCTCTTGACAACAAAACAATTTACAAAGCGAATACTAGTAATTTTGGACATAAAGAAACAATAAAAAGTGCATACCGAGCAACTTTCGTGGCTCGGAATTGCTCAACTCTCCTTATGGAGGAGCTTTTATTGGTTTCATTATTTGTCGTAGAAAGTTGGTGTTTGGGCATCGAAATAATCTAGGAAGTTATACTCGTAAAATTTGACATAGAAAAACAATAAAATGTGTACATCGAGCAACTTTGATGGTCCGAAGTTGCTCAACTCTATCTACGGAGGAACTTTTAACGGTTATTGTCCATTTTTCATAGAAAGTTGGTGTTTTGGCATCGAAATAATCTACGAAGCTTATACTCGTAAAATTTGACATAGAAGAACAATAAAAAGTGTACACCGAGCAACTTTCATGGTCCGAAGTTGTCAACTCTATCTATGAAGGAGCTTTTAACGGTTTTTGTCCATATGTCATACAAATGTGGTGTTTTGGCATCGAAATAATCTAGGAAGCTTATACTCGTAAAATTTGACATAGAAGAACAATAAAAAGTGTACACCGAGCAACTTTCTGGTCCGAAGTTGTCAACTCTATCTATGAAGGAGCTTTTAACGTTTTTTGTCCATATGTCATAGAAATGTGGTGTTTTGGCATCGAAGTAGTCTAGGATGCTTATACACGAAAAATTTGACATAGAAGAACAATAAAAAGTGTACACCGAGCAACTTTCATGGTCCGAAGTTTCTCAACTCTATCTATGGAGGAGCTTTTAATGGTTTTTGTCCATTTGTCATAGAAAGTTGGTGTTTTGGCATCGAAATAATCTAGGAAGTTATGCTCGTAAAATTCGACATAAAAGAACAATAAAATGTGTACACCGAGCAACTTTGATGGTCCGAAGTTGCTCAACTCTATATATGGTGGAGCTTTTAACGGTTTTTCTCCATTTATCGTAGAAAGGTGGTTTTTTGGCATCGAAATAATCTAGGAAGCATATACTCGTAAAATTTGACATAGAAGAACAATAAAAAGTGTACACCGAGAAACCTTCATCGTCCGAAGTTGCTCAACTCTATCTATGGAGGAGCTTTTAACGGTTTTTGTCCATTTGTCATAGAAAGGTGGTGTTTTGGCATCGAAATAATATAGGAAGCTTATACTCATAAAATTTGACATAGAAGAACAATAAAAAAGTGTACACCGAGCAACTTTCATGGTCCGAAGTAGCTCAACTCTATCTATGGATGAGCTTTTAACGGTTTTTGTCCATTTGGCATAGAAATGTGGTGTTTTGGCTTGGAAAAAATCTAGAAAGCTTATACTCGTAAAATTTAACATAGGAGAACAATAAAAAGTTTACACCGAACAACTTTCATGGTCTGAAGTTGCTCAAGTCTATCTATGGAGGAGCTTTTAATGGTTTTTGTCCTTTTGTCATAGAAAGGTGGTGTTTTGGCATCAAAATAATCTAGGAAGCTTATACTCGAAAAATTTGACATAGAAGAACAATAAAAAGTGTATATCGTACAACTTTGATAGTTTGAAATTGCTCAACTCTCTCGATGGAGTTGTTTTTAATAGTTTTGTCGAATTTCGACCGATATTGTTCTCTTGACAACAAAACAATTTACGAAGCGAATACTAGTAATTTTGGACATAAAGAAACAATAAAAAGTGCATACCGAGCAACTTTCGTGGTTCGGAATTGCTCAACTCTCCTTATGGAGGAGCTTTTATTGATTTTCATTATTTGTCGTAGAAAGTTGGTGTTTGGGCATCGAAATAATCTAGGAAGTTATACTCGTAAAATTTGACATAGAAGAACAATAAAATGTGTACACCGAGCAACTTTGATGGTCCGAAGTTGCTCAACTCTATCTACGGAGGAGCTTTTAATGGTTTCTGTCCATTTTTCATAGAAAGTTGGTGTTTTGGCATCGAAATAATCTAGGAAGCTTATACTCGTAAAATTTGACATAGAAAAACAATAAAAAGTGTACACCGAGCAACTTTCATGGTCCGAAGTTGTCAACTCTATCTATGAAGGAGCTTTTAACGGTTTTTGTCCATATGTCATACAAATGTGGTGTTTTGGCATCGAATAATATAGGATGCTTATACACGTAAAATTTGACATAGAAGAACAATAAAAAGTGTACACCGAGCAACTTTCATGGTCTGAAGTTTCTCAACTCTATCTATGGAGGAGCTTTTAACGGTTTTTGTCCATTTGCCATAAAAAGTTGGTGTTTTGCCATCGAAATAATCTAGGAAGTTATACTCGTAAAATTTGACATAAAAGAACAATAAAATGTGTACACCGAGCAACTTTGATGGTCCGAAGTTGCTCAACTCTATCTATGGTGGAGTTTTTAACGGTTTTTGTCCATTTGTCGTAGAAAGGTAGTTTTTTGGCATCGAAATAATCTAGGAAGCTTATACTCATAAAATTTGACATAGAAGAACAATAAAAAGTGTACACCGAGCAACTTTCATGGTCCGAAGTTGCTCAACTCTATCTATGGAGGAGCTTTTAAAGGTTTTTGTCCATTTGGCATAGAAATTTGGTGTTTTGGCTTGGAAATAATCTAGAAAGCTTATACTCGTAAAATTTAACATAGGAGAACAATAAAAAGTTTAAACCGAGCAACTTTCATGGTCCGAAGTTGCTCAAGTCTATCTATGGAGGAGCTTTTAACGGTTTTTGTCCATTTTTCATAGAAAGGTGGTGTTTTGGCCTCGAAATAATCTAGGAAGCTTATACTCGTAAAATTTGACATAGAAGAACAATAAAAAGTGTGCACCGAGCAACTTTCTTGGTCCGAAGTTGTCAACTCTATCTATGAAGGAGCTTTTAACGGTTTTTGTCCATATGTCATAGAAATGTGGTGTTTTGGCATCGAATAATATAGGATGCTTATACACGTAAAATTTGACATAGAAGAACAATAAAAAGTGTACACCGAGCAACTTTCATGGTCCGAAGTTTCTCAACTCTATCTATGGAGGAGCTTTTAACTGTTTTTGTCCATTTGTCATAGAAAGTTGGTGTTTTTGCATCGAAATAATCTAGGAAGTTATACTCGTAAAATTTGACATAAAAGAACAATAAAATGTGTACACCGAGCAACTTTGATGGTCCGAAGTTGCTCAACTCTATCTATGGTGGAGCTTTTAACGGTTTTTGTCCATTTGTCGTAGAAAGGTAGTTTTTTGACATCGAAATAATCTAGGAAGCTTATACTCGTAAAATTTGACATAGAAGAACAATAAAAAGTGTACACCGAGCAACTTTGATGGTCCGAAGTTGCTCAACTCTATCTATGGAGGAGCTTTTAACGGTTATTGTCCATTTGGCATAGAAATGTGGTGTTTTGGCTTGGAAATAATCTAGAAAGCTTATACTCGTAAAATTTAACATAGGAGAACAATAAAAAGTTTACACCGAGCAACTTTCATGGTCCGAAGTTGCTCAACTCTATCTATGGAGGAGCTTTTAACGGTTTTTGTCCATTTGTCATAGAAAGGTGGTGTTTTGGCATCGAAATAATCTAGGAAGCTTATACTCGTAAAATTTGACATAGAAGAACAATAAAAAGTGTACACCGAGCAACTTTCATGGTCTGAAGTTTCTCAACTCTATCTACGGAGGAGCTTTTAACGGTTTTTGTCCATTTGCCATAGAAAGTGGGTGTTTTGGAATCGAAATAATCTCGGAAGCTTATACTCGTAAAATTTGACAAAGAAGAACAATAAAAAAAGTAAACCGAGCAACTTTCATGGTCCGAAGTTGCTCAACTCTATCTATGGAGGAGCTTTTAAAGTTTTTTGTCCATTTGGCATAAGTTGTGGTGTTTTGGCTAGGAAATAATCTATAAAGCTTATACTCGTAAAATTTAACATAGAAGAACAATAAAAAGTTTACACCGAGCAACTTTCATGGTCCGAAGTCGCTCAAGTCTATCTATAGAGGAGCTTTTAACGGTTTTTGTCCATTTGTAATAGAAAGGTGGTGTTTTGGCATCGAAATAATCTAGGAAGCTTATACTCGAAAAATTTGACATAGAAGAACAATAAAAAGTGTATATCGTACAACTTTGATAGTTCGAAATTGCCCAACTCTCTCGATGGAGGAGCTTTTAACGGTTTTTGTCGATTTGTCGTAGAAAGGTAGTTTTTTGACATCGAAATAATCTAGGAAGCTTATACTCGTAAAATTTGACATAGAAGAACAATAAAAAGTGTACACCGAGCAACTTTCATGGTCCGAAGTTGCTCAACTCTATCTATGGAGGAGCTTTTAACGGTTATTGTCCATTTGGCATAGAAATGTGGTGTTTTGGCTTGGAAATAATCTAGAAAGCTTATACTCGTAAAATTTAACATAGGAGAACAATAAAAAGTTTACACCGAGCAACTTTCATGGTCCGAAGTTGCTCAACTCTATCTATGGAGGAGCTTTTAACGGTTTTTGTCCATTTGTCATAGAAAGGTGGTGTTTTGGCATCGAAATAATCTAGGAAGCTTATACTCGTAAAATTTGACATAGAAGAACAATAAAAAGTGTACACCGAGCAACTTTCATGGTCCGAAGTTTCTCAACTCTATCTATGGAGGAGCTTTTAACGGTTTTTGTCCATTTGTCATAGAAAGTTGGTGTTTTGGAATCGAAATAATCTAGGAAGCTTATACTCGTAAAATTTGACAAAGAAGAACAATAAAAAATGTAAACCGAGCAACTTTCATGGTCCGAAGTTGCTCAACTCTATCTATGGATGAGCTTTTAAAGTTTTTTGTCCATTTGGCATAGAAATGTGGTGTTTTGGCTTGGAAATAATCTATATAGCTTATACTCGTAAAATTTAACATAGAAGAACAATAAAAAGTTTACACCGAGCAACTTTCATGGTCCGAAGTTGCTCAAGTCTATCTATGGAGGAGCTTTTAACGGTTTTTGTCCATTTGTCATAGAAAGGTGGTGTTTTGGCATCGAAATAATCTAGGAAGCTTATACTCGAAAAATTTGACATGGAAGAACAATAAAAAGTGTATATCGTACAACTTTGATAGTTCGAAATTGCTCAACTCTCTCGATAGGGGAGCTTTTAACGGTTTTTGTCCATTTGTCGTAGAAAGGTAGTTTATTGGCATCGAAATAATCTATGAAGCTTATACTCGTAAAGTTTGAAATAGAAGAACAATAAAAAGTGTACACCGAGCAACTTTCAAGGTCCGAAGTTGCTCAACTCTATCTATGGTGGAGCTTTTAACAGTTTTTGTCCATTTTTCGTAGAAAGGTAGTTTTTTCGCATCGAAATAATCTAGGTAGTTATACTTGCAAAATTTGACATAGAAGAAGAATAAAAAGTGTACACCGATCAACTTTGATGGTCCGAAGTTGCTCAACTCTATCTATGGAGGAGGTTTTAACAGTTTTTATCCATTTGTCATAGAAAGTTGGTGTTTTGGAATCCAAATAATCTAGGAAGTTATACTCGTAAAATTTGACATAGAAGAACAATAAAAAGTGTACACCGCAACTTTCATGGTCCGAAGTTGCTCAACTCTATCTATGGAGGAGCTTTTAATGGTTTTTGTCCATTTGTCATAGATATGTGGTGTTTTGGCATCGAAATAATCTAGGAAGCTTATACTCGTAAAATTTGACATAGAAGAACAATAAAAAGTGTACACCGAGCAACTTTCATGGTCCGAAGTTGTCAACTCTATCTATGAAGGTGCTTTTAACGGTTTTTTTCCATATGTCATAGAAATGTGGTGTTTTGGCATCGAGGTAATCTAGAATGCTTATACACGAAAAATTTGACATAGAAGAACAATAAAAAGTGTACACCGAGCAACTTTCATGGTCCGAAGTTTCTCAACTCTATCTATGGAGGAGCTTTTAACGGTTTTTGTCCATTTGTCATAGAAAGGTAGTGTTTTGGAATCGAAATAATCTAGGAAGCTTATACTCGTAAAATTTGACAAAGAAGAACAATAAAAAATGTAAACCGAGCAACTTTCATGGTCTGAAGTTGCTCAACTCTATCTATGGAGGAGCTTTTAAAGGTTTTTGTCCATTTGGCATAGAAATGTGGTGTTTTGGCTTGGAAATAATCTAGAAAGCTTATACTCGTAAAATTTAACATAGAAGAACAATAAAATGTTTACACCGAGCAAATTTCATGGTCCGAAGTTGCTCAAGTCTATCTATGGAGGAGCTTTTAACGGTTTTTGTCCATTTGTCATAGAAAGGCGGTGTTTTGGCATCGAAATAATCTAGGAAGCTTATACTCGAAAAATTTGACATAGAAGAACAATAAAAAGTGTATATCGTACAACTTTGATAGTTCGAAATTGCTCAACTCTCTCGATGGAGGAGCTTTTAACGGTTTTTGTCCATTTGTCGTAGAAAGGTAGTTTTTTGACATCGAAATAATCTAGGAAGCTTATACTCGTAAAATTTGACATAGAAGAACAATAAAAAGTGTACACCGAGCAACTTTCATGGTCCGAAGTTGCTCAACTCTATCTATGGAGGAGCTTTTATCAGTTTTTGTCCATTTTTCGTAGAAAGGTAGTTTTTTCGCATCAAAATAATCTAGGAAGCTTATACTCGTAAAATTTGACATAGAAGAACAATAAAAAGTGTACACCGCAACTTTCAAGGTCCGAAGTTGCTCAACTCTATCTATGGAGGAGCTTTTAACGGTTTTTGTCCATTTGTCATAGATATGTGGTGTTTTGGCATCGAAATAATCTAGAAAGCTTATACTCATAAAATTTGACATAGAAGAACAATAAAAAGTGTACACCGAGCAACTTTCATGGTCCGAAGTTGCTCAACTCTATCTATGGAGGAGCTTTTAACGGTTTTTGTCCATTTGTCATAGAAAGGTGGTGTTTTGGCATCGAAATAATCTAGGAAGCTTATACTCGTAAAATTTGACATAGAAGAACAATAAAAAGTGTACAACGAGCAACTTTCATGGTCCGAAGTTTCTCAACTCTATCTATGGAGGAGCTTTTAACGGTTTTTGTCCATTTGTCATAGAAAGTTGGTGTTTTGGAATCGAAATAATCTAGGAAGCTTATACTCGTAAAATTTGACAAAGAAGAACAATAAAAAATGTAAACCGAGCAACTTTCATGGTCCGAAGTTGCTCAACTCTATCTATGGATGAGCTTTTAAAGTTTTTTGTCCATTTGGCATAGAAATGTGGTGTTTTGGCTTGGAAATAATCTATATAGCTTATACTCGTAAAATTTAACATAGAAGAACAATAAAAAGTTTACACCGAGCAACTTTCATGGTCCGAAGTTGCTCAAGTCTATCTATGGAGGAGCTTTTAACGGTTTTTGTCCATTTGTCATAGAAAGGTGGTGTTTTGGCATCGAAATAATCTAGGAAGCTTATACTCGAAAAATTTGACATGGAAGAACAATAAAAAGTGTATATCGTACAACTTTGATAGTTCGAAATTGCTCAACTCTCTCGTTAGGGGAGCTTTTAACGGTTTTTGTCCATTTGTCGTAGAAAGGTTGTTTATTGGCATCGAAATAATCTATGAAGCTTATACTCGTAAAGTTTGAAATAGAAGAACAATAAAAAGTGTACACCGAGCAACTTTCAAGGTCCGAAGTTGCTCAACTCTATCTATGGTGGAGCTTTTAACAGTTTTTGTCCATTTTTCGTAGAAAGGTAGTTTTTTCGCATCGAAATAATCTAGGTAGTTATACTTGCAAAATTTGACATAGAAGAAGAATAAAAAGTGTACACCGATCAACTTTGATGGTCCGAAGTTGCTCAACTCTATCTATGGAGGAGGTTTTAACAGTTTTTATCCATTTGTCATAGAAAGTTGGTGTTTTGGAATCCAAATAATCTAGGAAGTTATACTCGTAAAATTTGACATAGAAGAACAATAAAAAGTGTACACCGCAACTTTCATGGTCCGAAGTTGCTCAACTCTATCTATGGAGGAGCTTTTAATGGTTTTTGTCCATTTGTCATAGATATGTGGTGTTTTGGCATCGAAATAATCTAGGAAGCTTATACTCGTAAAATTTGACATAGAAGAACAATAAAAAGTGTACACCGAGCAACTTTCATGGTCCGAAGTTGTCAACTCTATCTATGAAGGTGCTTTTAACGGTTTTTTTCCATATGTCATAGAAATGTGGTGTTTTGGCATCGAGGTAATCTAGAATGCTTATACACGAAAAATTTGACATAGAAGAACAATAAAAAGTGTACACCGAGCAACTTTCATGGTCCGAAGTTTCTCAACTCTATCTATGGAGGAGCTTTTAACGGTTTTTGTCCATTTGTCATAGAAAGGTAGTGTTTTGGAATCGAAATAATCTAGGAAGCTTATACTCGTAAAATTTGACAAAGAAGAACAATAAAAAATGTAAACCGAGCAACTTTCATGGTCTGAAGTTGCTCAACTCTATCTATGGAGGAGCTTTTAAAGGTTTTTGTCCATTTGGCATAGAAATGTGGTGTTTTGGCTTGGAAATAATCTAGAAAGCTTATACTCGTAAAATTTAACATAGAAGAACAATAAAATGTTTACACCGAGCAAATTTCATGGTCCGAAGTTGCTCAAGTCTATCTATGGAGGAGCTTTTAACGGTTTTTGTCCATTTGTCATAGAAAGGCGGTGTTTTGGCATCGAAATAATCTAGGAAGCTTATACTCGAAAAATTTGACATAGAAGAACAATAAAAAGTGTATATCGTACAACTTTGATAGTTCGAAATTGCTCAACTCTCTCGATGGAGGAGCTTTTAACGGTTTTTGTCCATTTGTCGTAGAAAGATAGTTTTTTGACATCGAAATAATCTAGGAAGCTTATACTCGTAAAATTTGACATAGAAGAACAATAAAAAGTGTACACCGAGCAACTTTCATGGTCCGAAGTTGCTCAACTCTATCTATGGAGGAGCTTTTATCAGTTTTTGTCCATTTTTCGTAGAAAGGTAGTTTTTTCGCATCAAAATAATCTAGGAAGCTTATACTCGTAAAATTTGACATAGAAGAACAATAAAAAGTGTACACCGCAACTTTCATGGTCCGAAGTTGCTCAACTCTATCTATGGAGGAGCTTTTAACGGTTTTTGTCCATTTGTCATAGATATGTGGTGTTTTGGCATCGAAATAATCTAGAAAGCTTATACTCATAAAATTTGACATAGAAGAACAATAAAAAGTGTACACCGAGCAACTTTCATGGTCCGAAGTTGCTCAACTCTATCTATGGAGGAGCTTTTAACGGTTTTTGTCCATTTGTCATAGAAAGGTGGTGTTTTGGCATCGAAATAATCTAGGAAGCTTATACTAAAAAAAATTGACATAAAAGAACAATAAAAAGTGTATATCGTACAACTTTGATAGTTCGAAATTCTCAACTCTCTCGATGGAGTTGTATTTAATAGTTTTGTCGAATTTCGACCAATATTGTTCTCTTGACAACAAAACAATTTACGAAGCGAATACTAGTAATTTTGGACATAAAGAAACAATAAAAAGTGCATAACGAGCAACTTTCGTGGTTCGGAATTGCTCAACTCTCTTTGTAGAGGAGCTTTTATTGGTTTTCATTATTTGTCGTAGAAAGTTGGTGTTTGGGTATCGAAATAATCTAGAAAGTTATACTCGTAAAATTTGGTATAGAAGAACAATAAAATGTGTACACCGAGCAACTTTGATGGTCCGAAGTTGCTCAACTCTATCTACGGAGGAGCTTTTAACGGGTTTTGTCCATTTTTCATAGAAAGTTGGTGTTTTGGCATCGAAATAATCTAGGAAGCTTATACTCTTAAAATTTGACATAGAAGAACAATAAAAAGTGTACACCGAGAAACTTTCATGGTCCGAAGTTGTCAACTCTATCTATGAAGGTGCTTTTAACGGTTTTTGTCCATATGTCATAGAAATGTGGTGTTTTGGCATCGAAGTAATCTAGGATGCTTATACACGTAAAATTTGACATAGAAGAACAATAAAAAGCATACACCGAGCAACTTTCATGGTCCGAAGTTGCTCAACTCTATCTATGGAGGAGCTTTTAACGGTTTTTATCCATTGGCATAGAAAGTTGGTGTTTTGCAATCGAAATAATCTAGGAAGTTGTACTCGTAAAATTTGACACAGAAGAACAAAAAAAAGTGTACACCGAGCAACTTTGATGGTCCGAAGTTGCTCAACTCTATCTATGAAGGAGCTTTTAACAGTTTTTGTCCATTTGGAATAGATATGTGGTGTTTTGGCATCGAAATAATCTATGAAGCTTATACTCGTAAAATTTGACATAGAAGAACAGTAAAAAGTGTACACTGAGCAACTTTCATGGTCCGAGGTTGCTCAACTCTATCTATGGAGGAGCTTTTAACGGTTTTTGTCCATTTGTCATAGAAAGTTGGTGTTTTGGCATCGAAATAATCTAGGAAGTTATACTCGTAAAATTTGACATAAAAGAACAATAAAATGTGTACACCGAGCAACTTTGATGATCCGATGTTGCTCAACTCTATCTATGGTGGAGCTTTTAACGGTTTTTGTCCATTTGTCGTAGAAAGGTAGTTTTTTTGGCATCGAAATAATCTAGGAAGCTTATACTCATAAAATTTGACATAGAAGAACAATAAAAAGTTTACACCGAGCAACTTTCATGGTCCGAAGTAGCTCAACTCTATCTATGGAGGAGCTTTTAACGATTTTTGTCCATTTGGCATAGAAATGTGGTGTTTTGGCTTGGAAAAAATCTAGAAAGCTTATACTCGTAAAATTTAACATAGGAGAACAATAAAAAGTTTACACCGAACAACTTTCATGGTCTGAAGTTGCTCAAGTCTATCTATGGAGGAGCTTTTAATGGTTTTTGTCCATTTGTCATAGAAAGGTGGTGTTTTGGCATCAAAATAATCTAGGAAGCTTATACTCGAAAAATTTGACATAGAAGAACAATAAAAAGTGTATATCGTACAACTTTGATAGTTTGAAATTGCTCAACTCTCTCGATGGAGTTGTTTTTAATAGTTTTGTCGAATTTCGACCAATATTGTTCTCTTGACAACAAAACAATTTACAAAGCGAATACTAGTAATTTTGGACATAAAGAAACAATAAAAAGTGCATACCGAGCAACTTTCGTGGTTCGGAATTGCTCAACTCTCCTTATGGAGGAGCTTTTATTGGTTTTTATTATTTGTCGTAGAAAGTTGGTGTTTGGGCATCGAAATAATCTAGGAAGTTATACTCGTAAAATTTGACATAGAAGAACAATAAAATGTGTACACCGAGCAACTTTGATGGTCCGAAGTTGCTCAACTCTATCTACGGAGGAGCTTTTAACGGTTATTGTCCATTTTTCATAGAAAGTTGGTGTTTTGGCATCGAAATAATCTACGAAGCTTATACTCGTAAAATTTGACATAGAAGAACAATAAAAAGTGTACACCGAGCAACTTTCATGGTCCGAAGTTGTCAACTCTATCTATGAAGGAGCTTTTAACGGTTTTTGTCCATATGTCATACAAATGTGGTGTTTTGGCATCGAAATAATCTAGGAAGCTTATACTCGTAGAATTTGACATAGAAGAACAATAAAAAGTGTACACCGAGCAACTTTCATGGTCCGAAGTTGTCAACTCTATCTATGAAGGAGCTTTTAACGTTTTTTGTCCATATGTCATAGAAATGTGGTGTTTTGGCATCGAAGTAGTCTAGGATGCTTATACACGAAAAATTTGACATAGAAGAACAATGAAAAGTGTACACCGAGCAACTTTCATGGTCCGAAGTTTCTCAACTCTATCTACGGAGGAGCTTTTAACGGTTATTGTCCATTTTTCATAGAAAGTTGGTGTTTTGGCATCGAAATAATCTACGAAGCTTATACTCGTAAAATTTGACATAGAAGAACAATAAAAAGTGTACACCGAGCAACTTTCATGGTCCGAAGTTGTCAACTCTATCTATGAAGGAGCTTTTAACGGTTTTTGTCCATATGTCATACAAATGTGGTGTTTTGGCATCGAAATAATCTAGGAAGCTTATACTCGTAGAATTTGACATAGAAGAACAATAAAAAGTGTACACCGAGCAACTTTCATGGTCCGAAGTTGTCAACTCTATCTATGAAGGAGCTTTTAACGTTTTTTGTCCATATGTCATAGAAATGTGGTGTTTTGGCATCGAAGTAGTCTAGGATGCTTATACACGAAAAATTTGACATAGAAGAACAATGAAAAGTGTACACCGAGCAACTTTCATGGTCCGAAGTTTCTCAACTCTATCTACGGAGGAGCTTTTAACGGTTATTGTCCATTTTTCATAGAAAGTTGGTGTTTTGGCATCGAAATAATCTACGAAGCTTATACTCGAAAAATTTGACATAGAAGAACAATAAAAAGTGTATATCGTACAACTTTGATAGTTTGAAATTGCTCAACTCTCTCGATGGAGTTGTTTTTAATAGTTTTGTCGAATTTCGACCAATATTGTTCTCTTGACAACAAAACAATTTACAAAGCGAATACTAGTAATTTTGGACATAAAGAAACAATAAAAAGTGCATACCGAGCAACTTTCGTGGTTCGGAATTGCTCAACTCTCCTTATGGAGGAGCTTTTATTGGTTTTTATTATTTGTCGTAGAAAGTTGGTGTTTGGGCATCGAAATAATCTAGGAAGTTATACTCGTAAAATTTGACATAGAAGAACAATAAAATGTGTACACCGAGCAACTTTGATGGTCCGAAGTTGCTCAACTCTATCTACGGAGGAGCTTTTAACGGTTATTGTCCATTTTTCATAGAAAGTTGGTGTTTTGGCATCGAAATAATCTACGAAGCTTATACTCGTAAAATTTGACATAGAAGAACAATAAAAAGTGTACACCGAGCAACTTTCATGGTCCGAAGTTGTCAACTCTATCTATGAAGGAGCTTTTAACGGTTTTTGTCCATATGTCATACAAATGTGGTGTTTTGGCATCGAAATAATCTAGGAAGCTTATACTCGTAGAATTTGACATAGAAGAACAATAAAAAGTGTACACCGAGCAACTTTCATGGTCCGAAGTTGTCAACTCTATCTATGAAGGAGCTTTTAACGTTTTTTGTCCATATGTCATAGAAATGTGGTGTTTTGGCATCGAAGTAGTCTAGGATGCTTATACACGAAAAATTTGACATAGAAGAACAATGAAAAGTGTACACCGAGCAACTTTCATGGTCCGAAGTTTCTCAACTCTATCTATGGAGGAGCTTTTAACGGTTTTTGTCCATTTGTCATAGAAAGTTGGTGTTTTGGCATCGAAATAATCTAGGAAGTTATGTTCGTAAAATTTGACATAAAAGAACAATAAAATGTGTACACCGAGCAACTTTGATGGTCCGAAGTTGCTCAACTCTATCTATGGTGGAGCATTTAACGGTTTTTGTCCATTTATCGTAGAAAGGTAGTTTTTTGGCATCGAAATAATCTAGGAAGCTTATACTCGTAAAATTTGACATAGAAGAACAATTAAAAGTGTACACCGAGAAACTTTCATGGTCTGAAGTTGCTCAACTCTATCTATGGAGGAGCTTTTAACGGTTTTTGTCCATTTGTCATAGAAAGGTGGTGTTTTGGCATCGAAATAATCTAGGAAGCTTATACTCATAAAATTTGACATAGAAGAACAATAAAAAGTATACACCGAGCAACTTTCATGGTCCGAAGTAGCTCAACTCTATCTATGGATGAGCTTTTAACGGTTTTTGTCCATTTGGCATAGAAATGTGGTGTTTTGGCTTGGAAAAAATCTAGAAAGCTTATACTCGTAAAATTTAACATAGGAGAACAATAAAAAGTTTACACCGAACAACTTTCATGGTCTGAAGTTGCTCAAGTCTATCTATGGAGGAGCATTTAATGGTTATTGTCCTTTTGTCATAGAAAGGTGGTGTTTTGGCATCGAAATAATCTAGGAAGCTTATACTCGAAAAATTTGACATAGAAGAACAATAAAAAGTGTATATCGTACAACTTTGATAGTTTGAAATTGCTCAACTCTCTCGATGGAGTTGTTTTTAATAGTTTTGTCGAATTTCGACCGATATTGTTCTCTTGACAACAAAACAATTTACGAAGCGAATACTAGTAATTTTGGACATAAAGAAACAATAAAAAGTGCATACCGAGCAACTTTCGTGGTTCGGAATTGCTCAACTCTCCTTATGGAGGAGCTTTTATTGGTTTTCATTATTTGTCGTAGAAAGTTGGTGTTTGGGCATCGAAATAATCTAGGAAGTTATACTCGTAAAATTTGACATAGAAGAACAATAAAATGTGTACACCGAGCAACTTTGATGGTCTGAAGTTGCTCAACTCTATCTACGGAGGAGCTTTTAATGGTTTCTGTCCATTTTTCATAGAAAGTTGGTGTTTTGGCATCGAAATAATCTAGGAAGCTTATACTCGTAAAATTTGACATAGAAGAACAATAAAAAGTGTACACCGAGCAACTTTCATGGTCCGAAGTTGTCAACTCTATCTATGAAGGAGCTTTTAACGGTTTTTGTCCATATGTCATACAAATGTGGTGTTTTGGCATCGAATAATCTAGGATGCTTATACACGTAAAATTTGACATAGAAGAACAATAAAAAGTGTACACCGAGCAACTTTCATGGTCTGAAGTTTCTCAACTCTATCTATGAAGGAGCTTTTAACGGTTTTTGTCCATTTGCCATAGAAAGTTGGTGTTTTGCCATCGAAATAATCTAGGAAGTTATACTCGTAAAATTTGACATAGAAGAACAATAAAATGTGTACACCGAGCAACTTTGATGGTCCGAACTTGCTCAACTCTATCTATGGTGGAGCTTTTAAAGGTTTTTGTCCATTTGGCATAGAAATTTGGTGTTTTGGCTTGGAAATAATCTAGAAAGCTTATACTCGTAAAATTTAACATAGGAGAACAATAAAAAGTTTAAACCGAGCAACTTTCATGGTCCGAAGTTGCTCAAGTCTATCTATGGAGGAGCTTTTAACGGTTTTTGTCCATTTTTCATAGAAAGGTGGTGTTTTGGCCTCGAAATAATCTAGGAAGCTTATACTCGTAAAATTTGACATAGAAGAATAATAAAAAGTGTGCACCGAGCAACTTTCTTGGTCCGAAGTTGCTCAACTCTATCTATGGAGATTATTTTAATGGTTTTTGTCCATTTTTCATAGAAATGTGGTGTTTTGGCTTGGAAAAAATCTAGAAAGCTTATACTCGTAAAATTTAACATAGGAGAACAATAAAAAGTTTACACCGAACAACTTTCATGGTCTGAAGTTGCTCAAGTCTATCTATGGAGGAGCTTTTAATGGTTATTGTCCTTTTGTCATAGAAAGGTGGTGTTTTGGCATCGAAATAATCTAGGAAGCTTATACTCGAAAAATTTGACATAGAAGAACAATAAAAAGTGTATATCGTACAACTTTGATAGTTTGAAATTGCTCAACTCTCTCGATGGAGTTGTTTTTAATAGTTTTGTCGAATTTCGACCGATATTGTTCTCTTGACAACAAAACAATTTACGAAGCGAATACTAGTAATTTTGGACATAAAGAAACAATAAAAAGTGCATACCGAGCAACTTTCGTGGTTCGGAATTGCGCAACTCTCCTTATGGAGGAGCTTTTATTGGTTTTCATTATTTGTCGTAGAAAGTTGGTGTTTGGGCATCGAAATAATCTAGGAAGTTATACTCGTAAAATTTGACATAGAAGAACAATAAAATGTGTACACCGAGCAACTTTGATGGTCCGAAGTTGCTCAACTCTATCTACGGAGGAGCTTTTAACGGTTATTGTCCATTTTTCATAGAAAGTTGGTGTTTTGGCATCGAAATAATCTACCAAGCTTATACTCGTAAAATTTGACATAGAAGAACAATAAAAAGTGTACACCGAGCAACTTTCATGGTCCGAAGTTGTCAACTCTATCTATGAAGGAGCTTTTAACGGTTTTTGTCCATATGTCATACAAATGTGGTGTTTTGGCATCGAAATAATCTAGGAAGCTTATACTCGTAGAATTTGACATAGAAGAACAATAAAAAGTGTACACCGAGCAACTTTCATGGTCCGAAGTTGTCAACTCTATCTATGAAGGAGCTTTTAACGTTTTTTGTCCATATGTCATAGAAATGTGGTGTTTTGGCATCGAAGTAGTCTAGGATGCTTATACACGAAAAATTTGACATAGAAGAACAATAAAAAGTGTACACCGAGCAACTTTCATGGTCCGAAGTTTCTCAACTCTATCTATGGATGAGCTTTTAACGGTTTTTGTCCATTTGGCATAGAAATGTGGTGTTTTGGCTTGGAAAAAATCTAGAAAGCTTATACTCGTAAAATTTAACATAGGAGAACAATAAAAAGTTTACACCGAACAACTTTCATGGTCTGAAGTTGCTCAAGTCTATCTATGGAGGAGCATTTAATGGTTATTGTCCTTTTGTCATAGAAAGGTGGTGTTTTGGCATCGAAATAATCTAGGAAGCTTATACTCGAAAAATTTGACATAGAAGAACAATAAAAAGTGTATATCGTACAACTTTGATAGTTTGAAATTGCTCAACTCTCTCGATGGAGTTGTTTTTAATAGTTTTGTCGAATTTCGACCGATATTGTTCTCTTGACAACAAAACAATTTACGAAGCGAATACTAGTAATTTTGGACATAAAGAAACAATAAAAAGTGCATACCGAGCAACTTTCGTGGTTCGGAATTGCTCAACTCTCCTTATGGAGGAGCTTTTATTGGTTTTCATTATTTGTCGTAGAAAGTTGGTGTTTGGGCATCGAAATAATCTAGGAAGTTATACTCGTAAAATTTGACATAGAAGAACAATAAAATGTGTACACCGAGCAACTTTGATGGTCTGAAGTTGCTCAACTCTATCTACGGAGGAGCTTTTAATGGTTTCTGTCCATTTTTCATAGAAAGTTGGTGTTTTGGCATCGAAATAATCTAGGAAGCTTATACTCGTAAAATTTGACATAGAAGAACAATAAAAAGTGTACACCGAGCAACTTTCATGGTCCGAAGTTGTCAACTCTATCTATGAAGGAGCTTTTAACGGTTTTTGTCCATATGTCATACAAATGTGGTGTTTTGGCATCGAATAATCTAGGATGCTTATACACGTAAAATTTGACATAGAAGAACAATAAAAAGTGTACACCGAGCAACTTTCATGGTCTGAAGTTTCTCAACTCTATCTATGAAGGAGCTTTTAACGGTTTTTGTCCATTTGCCATAGAAAGTTGGTGTTTTGCCATCGAAATAATCTAGGAAGTTATACTCGTAAAATTTGACATAGAAGAACAATAAAATGTGTACACCGAGCAACTTTGATGGTCCGAACTTGCTCAACTCTATCTATGGTGGAGCTTTTAAAGGTTTTTGTCCATTTGGCATAGAAATTTGGTGTTTTGGCTTGGAAATAATCTAGAAAGCTTATACTCGTAAAATTTAACATAGGAGAACAATAAAAAGTTTAAACCGAGCAACTTTCATGGTCCGAAGTTGCTCAAGTCTATCTATGGAGGAGCTTTTAACGGTTTTTGTCCATTTTTCATAGAAAGGTGGTGTTTTGGCCTCGAAATAATCTAGGAAGCTTATACTCGTAAAATTTGACATAGAAGAATAATAAAAAGTGTGCACCGAGCAACTTTCTTGGTCCGAAGTTGCTCAACTCTATCTATGGAGATTATTTTAATGGTTTTTGTCCATTTTTCATAGAAATGTGGTGTTTTGGCTTGGAAAAAATCTAGAAAGCTTATACTCGTAAAATTTAACATAGGAGAACAATAAAAAGTTTACACCGAACAACTTTCATGGTCTGAAGTTGCTCAAGTCTATCTATGGAGGAGCTTTTAATGGTTATTGTCCTTTTGTCATAGAAAGGTGGTGTTTTGGCATCGAAATAATCTAGGAAGCTTATACTCGAAAAATTTGACATAGAAGAACAATAAAAAGTGTATATCGTACAACTTTGATAGTTTGAAATTGCTCAACTCTCTCGATGGAGTTGTTTTTAATAGTTTTGTCGAATTTCGACCGATATTGTTCTCTTGACAACAAAACAATTTACGAAGCGAATACTAGTAATTTTGGACATAAAGAAACAATAAAAAGTGCATACCGAGCAACTTTCGTGGTTCGGAATTGCGCAACTCTCCTTATGGAGGAGCTTTTATTGGTTTTCATTATTTGTCGTAGAAAGTTGGTGTTTGGGCATCGAAATAATCTAGGAAGTTATACTCGTAAAATTTGACATAGAAGAACAATAAAATGTGTACACCGAGCAACTTTGATGGTCCGAAGTTGCTCAACTCTATCTACGGAGGAGCTTTTAACGGTTATTGTCCATTTTTCATAGAAAGTTGGTGTTTTGGCATCGAAATAATCTACCAAGCTTATACTCGTAAAATTTGACATAGAAGAACAATAAAAAGTGTACACCGAGCAACTTTCATGGTCCGAAGTTGTCAACTCTATCTATGAAGGAGCTTTTAACGGTTTTTGTCCATATGTCATACAAATGTGGTGTTTTGGCATCGAAATAATCTAGGAAGCTTATACTCGTAGAATTTGACATAGAAGAACAATAAAAAGTGTACACCGAGCAACTTTCATGGTCCGAAGTTGTCAACTCTATCTATGAAGGAGCTTTTAACGTTTTTTGTCCATATGTCATAGAAATGTGGTGTTTTGGCATCGAAGTAGTCTAGGATGCTTATACACGAAAAATTTGACATAGAAGAACAATAAAAAGTGTACACCGAGCAACTTTCATGGTCCGAAGTTTCTCAACTCTATCTATGGAGGAGCTTTTAACGGTTTTTGTCCATTTGTCATAGAAAGTTGGTGTTTTGGCATCGAAATAATCTAGGAAGTTATGTTCGTAAAATTTGACATAAAAGAACAATAAAATGTGTACACCGAGCAACTTTGATGGTCCGAAGTTGCTCAACTCTATCTATGGTGGAGCATTTAACGGTTTTTGTCCATTTATCGTAGAAAGGTAGTTTTTTGGCATCGAAATAATCTAGGAAGCTTATACTCGTAAAATTTGACATAGAAGAACAATTAAAAGTGTACACCGAGAAACTTTCATGGTCTGAAGTTGCTCAACTCTATCTATGGAGGAGCTTTTAACGGTTTTTGTCCATTTGTCATAGAAAGTTGGTGTTTTGCCATCGAAATAATCTAGGAAGTTATACTCGTAAAATTTGACATAGAAGAACAATAAAATGTGTACACCGAGCAACTTTGATGGTCCGAACTTCCTCAACTCTATCTATGGTGGAGCTTTTAAAGGTTTTTGTCCATTTGGCATAGAAATTTGGTGTTTTGGCTTGGAAATAATCTAGAAAGCTTATACTCGTAAAATTTAACATAGGAGAACAATAAAAAGTTTAAACCGAGCAACTTTCATGGTCCGAAGTTGCTCAAGTCTATCTATGGAGGAGCTTTTAACGGTTTTTGTCCATTTTTCATAGAAAGGTGGTGTTTTGGCCTCGAAATAATCTAGGAAGCTTATACTCGTAAAATTTGACATAGAAGAACAATAAAAAGTGTGCACCGAGAAACTTTCTTGGTCCGAAGTTGCTCAACTCTATCTATGGAGATTATTTTAATGGTTTTTGTCCATTTTTCATAGAAATGTGGTATTTTGGCTTGGAAAAAATCTAGAAAGCTTATACTCGTAAAATTTAACATAGGAGAACAATAAAAAGTTTACACCGAACAACTTTCATGGTCTGAAGTTGCTCAAGTCTATCTATGGAGGAGCTTTTAATGGTTATTGTCCTTTTATCATAGAAAGGTGGTGTTTTGGCATCGAAATAATCTAGGAAGCTTATACTCGAAAAATTTGACATAGAAGAACAATAAAAAGTGTATATCGTACAACTTTGATAGTTTGAAATTGCTCAACTCTCTCGATGGAGTTGTTTTTAATAGTTTTGTCGAATTTCGACCGATATTGTTCTCTTGACAACAAAACAATTTACGAAGCGAATACTAGTAATTTTGGACATAAAGAAACAATAAAAAGTGCATACCGAGCAACTTTCGTGGTTCGGAATTGCTCAACTCTCCTTATGGAGGAGCTTTTATTGGTTTTCATTATTTGTCGTAGAAAGTTGGTGTTTGGGCATCGAAATAATCTAGGAAGTTATACTCGTAAAATTTGACATAGAAGAACAATAAAATGTGTACACCGAGCAACTTTGATGGTCCGAAGTTGCTCAACTCTATCTACGGAGGAGCTTTTAATGGTTTCTGTCCATTTTTCATAGAAAGTTGGTGTTTTGGCATCGAAATAATCTAGGAAGCTTATACTCGTGAAATTTGACATAGAAGAACAATAAAAAGTGTACACCGAGCAACTTTCATGGTCCGAAGTTGTCAACTCTATCTATGAAGGAGCTTTTAACGGTTTTTGTCCATATGTCATACAAATGTGGTGTTTTGGCATCGAATAATCTAGGATGCTTATACACGTAAAATTTGACATAGAAGAACAATAAAAAGTGTACACCGAGCAACTTTCATGGTCTGAAGTTTGTCAACTCTATCTATGAAGGAGCTTTTAACGGTTTTTGTCCATTTGCCATAGAAAGTTGGTGTTTTGCCATCGAAATAATCTAGGAAGTTATACTCGTAAAATTTGACATAAAAGAACAATAAAATGTGTACACCGAGCAACTTTGATGGTCCGAAGTTGCTCAACTCTATCTATGGTGGAGCTTTTAACGGTTTTTGTCCATTTGTCGTAGAAAGGTAGTTTTTTGGCATCGAAATAATCTAGGAAGCTTATACTCATAAAATTTGACATAGAAGAACAATAAAAAGTGTGCACCGAGCAACTTTCTTGGTCCGAAGTTGTCAACTCTATCTATGAAGCAGCTTTTAACGGTTTTTGTCCATATGTCATAGAAATGTGGTGTTTTGGCATCGAATAATCTAGGATGCTTATACACGTAAAATTTGACATAAAAGAACAATAAAAAGTGTACACCGAGCAACTTTCATGGTCCGAACTTGCTCAACTCTATCTATGGTGGAGCTTTTAACGGTTTTTGTCCATTTGTCGTAGAAAGGTAGTTTTTTGGCATCGAAATAATCTAGGAAGCTTATACTCATAAAATTTGACATAGAAGAACAATAAAAAGTGTACACCGAGAAACTATCATGGTCCGAAGTTGCTCAACTCTATCTATGGAGGAGCTTTTAAAGGTTTTTGTCCATTTGGCATAGAAATTTGGTGTTTTGGCTTGGAAATAATCTAGAAAGCTTATACTCGTAAAATTTAACATAGGAGAACAATAAAAAGTTTAAACCGAGCAACTTTCATGGTCCGAAGTTGCTCAAGTCTATCTATGGAGGAGCTTTTAACGGTTTTTGTCCATTTTTCATAGAAAGGTGGTGTTTTGGCCTCGAAATAATCTAGGAAGCTTATACTCGTAAAATTTGACATAGAAGAACAATAAAAAGTGTGCACCGAGCAACTTTCTTGGTCCGAAGTTGTCAACTCTATCTATGAAGCAGCTTTTAACGGTTTTTGTCCATATGTCATAGAAATGTGGTGTTTTGGCATCGAATAATCTAGGATGCTTATACACGTAAAATTTGACATAGAAGAACAATAAAAAGTGTACACCGAGCAACTTTCATGGTCCGAAGTTTCTCAACTCTATCTATGGAGGAGCTTTTAACGGTTTTTGTCCATTTGTCATAGAAAGTTGGTGTTTTGGCATCGAAATAATCTAGGAAGTTATACTCGTAAAATTTGACATAAAAGAACAATAAAATGTGTACACCGAGCAACTTTGATGGTCCGAAGTTGCTCAACTCTATCTACGGAGGAGCTTTTAATGGTTTCTGTCCATTTTTCATAGAAAGTTGGTGTTTTGGCATCGAAATAATCTAGGATGCTTAGACTCGTAAAATTTGACATAGAAGAACAATAAAAAGTGTACACCGAGCAACTTTCATGGTCCGAAGTTGCTCAACTCTATCTATGGAGGAGCTTTTAACGATTTTTGTCCATTTGTCATAGAAAGGTGGTGTTTTGACATCGAAATAATCTAGGAAGCTTATACTCGTAAAATTTGACACAGAAGAACAATAAAAAGTGTACACCGAGCAACTTTCATGGTCTGAAGTTTCTCAACTCTATCTATGGAGGAGCTTTTAACGGTTTTTGTCCATTTGTCATAGAAAGTTGGTGTATTGGAAGCGAAATAATCTAGGAAGCTTATACTCGTAAAATTTGACAAAGAAGAAGAATAAAAAATGTAAACCGAGCAACTTTCATGGTCCGAAGTTGCTCAACTCTATCTATGGAGGAGCTTTTAAAGTTTTTTGTCCATTTGGCATAGAAATGTGGTGTTTTGGCTTGGAAATAATCTATAAAGCTTATACTCGTAAAATTTAACATAGAAGAACAATAAAAAGTTTACACCGAGCAACTTTCATGGTCCGAAGTTGCTCAAGTCTATCTATGGAGGAGCTTTTAACGGTTTTTGTCCATTTGTCATAGAAAGGTGGTGTTTTGGCATCGAAATAATCTAGGAAGCTTATACTCGAAAAATTTGACATAGAAGAACAATAAAAAGTGTATATCGTACAACTTTGATAGTTTGAAATTGCTCAACTCTCTCGATTGGGGAGCTTTTAACGGTTTTTGTCCATTTGTCGTAGAAAGGTAGTTTATTGGCATCGAAATAATCTATGAAGCTTATACTCGTAAAATTTGACATAGAAGAACAATAAAAAGTGTACACCGAGCAACTTTCATGGTCCGAAGTTGCTCAACTCTATCTATGGTGGAGCTTTTAACAGTTTTTGTCCATTTTTCATAGAAAGGTAGTTTTTTCGCATCGAAATAATCTAGGAAGTTATACTTGTAAAATTTGACATAGAAGAAGAATAAAAAGTGTCCACCGAGCAACTTTGATGGTCCGAAGTTGCTCAACTCTATCTATGGAGCAGGTTTTAACAGTTTTTATCCATTTGTCATAGAAAGTTGGTGTTTTGGAATCCAAATAATCTAGGAAGTTATACTCGTAAAAATTTGACATAGAAGAACAATAAAAAGTGTACACAGCAACTTTCATGGTCCAAAGTTGCTCAACTCTATCTATGGAGGAGCTTTTAACGGTTTTTGTCCATTTGTCATAGATATGTGGTGTTTTGGCATCGAAATAATCTAGAAAGCTTATACTCGTAAAATTTGACATAGAAGAACAATAAAAAGTGCACACCGAGCAACTTTCGTGGTCCAAAGTTGCTCAACTCTATCTATGGAGGAGCTTTTAACGGTTTTTGTCCATTTGTCATAAAAAGTTGGTGTTTTGGAATCGATATAATCTAGGAAGTTATACTCGTAAAATTTGACATACAAGTACAATAAAAAGTGTACACCGAGCAACTTTCATGGTCTGAAGTTGCTCAACTCAATCTCTGGAGGAGCTTTTAACGGTTTTTATCCATTTGTGATAGAAAGTTGGTGTTTCGGTATCGAAATAATCTAGGAAGCTTATAGTCGTAAAATTTGACATAGAAGAACAATAAAAAGTGTACACCGCAACTTTCATGGTCCGAAGTTGCTCAACTCTATCTATGGAGGAGCTTTTAATGGTTTTTGTCTATTTGTCATAGATATGTGATGTTTTGGCATAGAAATAATCTAGGATGCTTAGACTCGTAAAATTTGACATAGATGAACAATAAAAAGTGTACACCGAGCAACTTTCATGGTCCGAAGTTGTCAACTCTATCTATGAAGGAGCTTTTAACGTTTTTTTCCATATGTCATAGAAATGTGGTGTTTTGGCATCGAAGTAATCTAGAATGCTTATACACGAAAAATTTGACATAGAAGAACAATAAAAAGTGTACACCGAGCAACTTTCATGGTCCGAAGTTTCTCAACTCTATCTATGGAGGAGCTTTTAACGGTTTTTGTCCATTTGTCATAGAAAGTTGGTGTATTGGAATCGAAATAATCTAGGAAGCTTATACTCGTAAAATTTGACAAAGAAGAACAATAAAAAATGTAAACCGAGCAACTTTCATGGTCCGAAGTTGCTCAACTCTATCTATGGAGGAGCTTTTAAAGTTTTTTGTCCATTTGGCATAGAAATGTGGTGTTTTGGCTTGGAAATAATCTATAAAGCTTATACTCGTAAAATTTCACATAGAAGAACAATAAAAAGTTTACACCGAGCAACTTTCATGGTCCGAAGTTGCTCAAGTCTGTCTATGGAGGAGCTTTTAACGGTTTTTGTCCATTTGTCATAGAAAGGTGGTGTTTTGGCATCGAAATAATCTAGGAAGCTTATACTCGAAAAATTTGACATAGAAGAACAATAAAAAGTGTATATCGTACAACTTTGATAGTTCGAAATTGCTCAACTCTCTCGATGGAGGAGCTTTTAACGGTTTTTGTCCATTTGTCGTAGAAAGGTAGTTTATTGGCATCGAAATAATCTATGAAGCTTATACTCGTAAAATTTGACATAGAAGAACAATAAAAAGTGTACACCGAGCAAATTTCATGGTCCGAAGTTGTCAACTCTATCTATGGAGGAGCTTTTAAAGGTTTTCGTCCATTTGGCATAGAAATTTGGTGTTTTGGCTTGGAAATAATCTAGAAAGTTTATACTCGTAAAATTTAACATAGGGGAACAATAAAAAGTTTAAACCGAGCAACTTTCATGGTCCGAAGTTGCTCAAGTCTATCTATGGAGGAGCTTTTAACGGTTTTTGTCCATTTGTCATAGAAAGGTGGTGTTTTGGCCTCGAAATAATCTAGGAAGCTTATACTCGTAAAATTTGACATAGAAGAACAATAAAAAGTGTGCACCGAGCAACTTTCTTGGTCCGAAGTTGTCAACTCTATCTATGAAGGAGCTTTTAACGGTTTTTGTCCATATGTCATAGAAATGTGGTGTTTTGGCATCGAATAATCTAGGATGCTTATACACGTAAAATTTGACATAGAAGAACAATAAAAAGTGTACACCGAGCAACTTTCATGGTCCGAAGTTTCTCAACTCTATCTATGGGGGAGCTTTTAACGGTTTTTGTCCATTTGTCATAGAAAGTTGGTGTTTTGGCATCGAAATAATCTAGGAAGTTATACTCGTAAAATTTGACATAAAAGAACAATAAAATGTGTACACCGAGCAACTTTGATGGTCCGAAGTTGCTCAACTCTATCTATGGTGGAGCTTTTAACGGTTTTTGTCCATTTGTCGTAGAAAGGTAGTTTTTTGACATCGAAATAATCTAGGAAGCTTATACTCGTAAAATTTGACATAGAAGAACAATAAAAAGTGTACACCGAGCAACTTTCATGGTCCGAAGTTGCTCAACTCTATCTATGGAGGAGCTTTTAACGCTTATTGTCTATTTGGCATAGAAATGTAGTGTTTTGGCTTGGAAATAATCTAGAAAGCTTATACTCGTAAAATTTAACATAGGAGAACAATAAAAAGTTTACACCGAGCAACTTTCATGGTCCGAAGTTGCTCAACTCTATCTATGGTGGAGCTTTTAACGGTTTTTGTCCATTTGTCATAGAAAGTTGGTGTTTTGGAATCGATATAATCTAGGAAGTTATACTCGTAAAATTTGACATACAAGTACAATAAAAAGTGTACACCGAGCAACTTTCATGGTCTGAAGTTGCTCAACTCAATCTCTGGAGGAGCTTTTAACGGTTTTTATCCATTCGTGATAGAAAGTTGTTGTTTCGGCATCGAAATAATCTAGGAAGCTTATAGTCGTAAAATTTGACATAGAAGAACAATAAAAAGTGTACACCGCAACTTTCATGGTCCGAAGTTGCTCAACTCTATCTATGGAGGAGCTTTTAATGGTTTTTGTCCATTTGTCATAGATATGTGGTGTTTTGGCATCGAAATAATCTAGGATGCTTATACCCGTAAAATTTGACATAGAAGAACAATAAAAAGTGTACACCGAGCAACTTTCATGGTCCGAAGTTGTCAACTCTATCTATGAAGGAGCTTTTAACGGTTTTTTTCCATATGTCATAGAAATGTGGTGTTTTGGCATCGAAGTAATCTAGAATGCTTATACACGAAAAATTTGACATAGAAGAACAATAAAAAGTGTACACCGAGCAACTTTCATGGTCCGAAGTTTCTCAACTCTATCTATGGAGGAGCTTTTAACGGTTTTTGTCCATTTGTCATAGAAAGGTAGTGTTTTGAATCGAAATAATCTAGGAAGCTTATACTCGTAAAATTTGACAAAGAAGAACAATAAAAAATGTAAACCGAGCAACTTTCATGGTCTGAAGTTGTCAACTCTATCTATGGAGGAGCTTTTAAAGGTTATTTGTCCATTTGGCATAGAAATGTGGTGTTTTGTCTTGGAAATAATCTAGAAAGCTTATACTCGTAAAATTTAACATAGAAGAACAATAAAAAGTTTACACCGAGCAACTTTTATGGTCCGAAGTTGCTCAAGTCTATCTATGGAGGAGCTTTTAACGGTTTTTGTCCATTTGTCATAGAAAGGTGGTGTTTTGGCATCGAAATAATCTAGGAAGCTTATACTCGAAAAATTTGACATAGAAGAACAATAAAAAGTGTATATCGTACAACTTTGATAGTTCGAAATTGCTCAACTCTCTCGATGGAGGAGCTTTTAACGGTTTTTGTCCATTTGTCGTAGAAAGGTAGTTTTTTGACATCGAAATAATCTAGGAAGCTTATACTCGTAAAATTTGACATAGAAGAACAATAAAAAGTGTACACCGAGCAACTTTCATGGTCCGAAGTTGCTCAACTCTATCTATGGAGGAGCTTTTAACGGTTATTGTCCATTTTGCATAGAAATGTGGTGTTTTGGCTTGGAAATAATCTAGAAAGCTTATACTCGTAAAATTTAACATAGGAGAACAATAAAAAGTTTACACCGAGCAACTTTCATGGTCCGTAGTTGCTCAACTCTATCTATGGAGGTGCTTTTAACGGTTTTTGTCCATTTGTCATAGAAAGGTGGTGTTTTGGCATCGAAATAATCTTGGAAGCTTATACTCGTAAAATTTGACATAGAAGAACAATAAAAAGTGTACACCGAGCAACTTTCATGGTCCGAAGTTTCTCAACTCTATCTATGGAGGAGCTTTTAACGGTTTTTGTCCATTTGTCATAGAAAGTTGGTGTTTTGGAATCGAAATAATCTTAAAAGCTTATACTCGTAAAATTTGACAAAGAAGAACAATAAAAAATGTAAACCGAGCAACTTTCATGGTCCGAAGTTGCTCAACTCTATCTATGGAGGAGCTTTTAAAGTTTTTTGTCCATTTGGCATAGAAATGTGGTGTTTTGGCTTGGAAATAATCTATAAAGCTTATACTCGTAAAATTTAACATAGAAGAACAATAAAAAGTTTACACCGAGCAACTTTCATGGTCCGAAGTTGCTCAAGTCTATCTATGGAGGAGCTTTTAACGGTTTTTGTCCATTTGTCATAGAAAGGTGGTGTTTTGGCATCGAAATAATCTTGGAAGCTTATACTCGAAAAATTTGACATGGAAGAACAATAAAAAGTGTATATCGTACAACTTTGATAGTTCGAAATTGCTCAACTCTCTCGATAGGGGAGCTTTTAACGGTTTTTGTCCATTTGTCGTAGAAAGGTAGTTTATTGGCATCGAAATAATCTATGAAGCTTATAGTCGTAAAATTTGACATAGAAGAACAATAAAAAGTGTACACCGAGCAACTTTCATGGTCCGAAGTTGCTCAACTCTATCTATGGTGGAGCTTTTAACAGTTTTTGTCCATTTTTCGTAGAAAGGTAGTTTTTTCGCATCGAAATAATCTAGGAAGTTATACTTGTAAAATTTGACATAGAAGAAGAATAAAAAGTGTACACCGAGCAACTTTGATGGTCCGAAGTTGCTCAACTCTATCTATGGAGGAGGTTTTAACAGTTTTTATCCATTTGTCATAGAAAGTTGGTGTTTTGGAATCCAAATAATCTAGGAAGTTATACTCGTAAAATTTGACATAGAAGAACAATAAAAAGTGTACACTGCAACTTTCATGGTCCGAAGTTGCTCAACTCTATCTATGGTGGAGCTTTTAACGGTTTTTGTCCATTTGTCATAGAAAGTTGGTGTTTTGGAATCGATATAATCTAGGAAGTTATACTCATAAAATTTGACATACAAGTACAATAAAAAGTGTACACCGAGCAACTTTCATGGTCTGAAGTTGCTCAACTCAATCTCTGGAGGAGCTTTTAACGGTTTTTATCCATTCGTGATAGAAAGTTGGTGTTTCGGCATCGAAATAATCTAGGAAGCTTATAGTCGTAAAATTTGACATAGAAGAACAATAAAAAGTGTACACCGCAACTTTCATGGTCCGAAGTTGCTCAACTCTATCTATGGAGGAGCTTTTAATGGTTTTTGTCCATTTGTCATAGATATGTGGTGTTTTGGCATCGAAATAATCTAGGATGCTTATACCCGTAAAATTTGACATAGAAGAACAATAAAAAGTGTACACCGAGCAACTTTCATGGTCCGAAGTTGTCAACTCTATCTATGAAGGAGCTTTTAACGGTTTTTTTCCATATGTCATAGAAATGTGGTGTTTTGGCATCGAAGTAATCTAGGAAGCTTATACACGAAAAATTTGACATAGAAGAACAATAAAAAGTGTACACCGAGCAACTTTCATGGTCCGAAGTTTCTCAACTCTATCTATGGAGGAGCTTTTAACGGTTTTTGTCCATTTGTCATAGAAAGGTAGTGTTTTGAGTCGAAATAATCTAGGAAGCTTATACTCGTAAAATTTGACAAAGAAGAACAATAAAAAATGTAAACCGAGCAACTTTCATGGTCTGAAGTTGTCAACTCTATCTATGGAGGAGCTTTTAAAGGTTATTTGTCCATTTGGCATAGAAATGTGGTGTTTTGGCTTGGAAATAATCTAGAAAGCTTATACTCGTAAAATTTAACATAGAAGAACAATAAAAAGTTTACACCGAGCAACTTTCATGGTCCGAAGTTGCTCAAGTCTATCTATGGAGGAGCTTTTAACGGTTTTTGTCCATTTGTCATAGAAAGGTGGTGTTTTGGCATCGAAATAATCTAGGAAGCTTATACTCGAAAAATTTGACATAGAAGAACAATAAAAAGTGTATATCGTACAACTTTGATAGTTCGAAATTGCTCAACTCTCTCGATGGAGGAGCTTTTAACGGTTTTTGTCCATTTGTCGTAGAAAGGTAGTTTTTTGACATCGAAATAATCTAGGAAGCTTATACTCGTAAAATTTGGCATAGAAGAACAATAAAAAGTGTACACCGAGCAACTTTCATGGTCCGAAGTTGCTCAACTCTATCTATGGAGGAGCTTTTAACGGTTATTGTCCATTTTGCATAGAAATGTGGTGTTTTGGCTTGGAAATAATCTAGAAAGCTTATACTCGTAAAATTTAACATAGGAGAACAATAAAAAGTTTACACCGAGCAACGTTCATGGTCCGTAGTTGCTCAACTCTATCTATGAAGGTGCTTTTAACGGTTTTTGTCCATTTGTCATAGAAAGGTGGTGTTTTGGCATCGAAATAATCTTGGAAGCTTATACTCGTAAAATTCGACATAGAAGAACAATAAAAAGTGTACACCGAGCAACTTTCAGGGTCCGAAGTTTCTCAACTCTATCTATGGAGGAGCTTTTAACGGTTTTTGTCCATTTGTCATAGAAAGTTGGTGTTTTGGAATCGAAATAATCTAAAAAGCTTATACTCGTAAAATTTGACAAAGAAGAACAATAAAAAATGTAAACCGAGCAACTTTCATGGTCTGAAGTTGTCAACTCTATCTATGGAGGAGCTTTTAAAGGTTATTTGTCCATTTGGCATAGAAATGTGGTGTTTTGGCTTGGAAATAATCTAGAAAGCTTATACTCGTAAAATTTAACATAGAAGAACAATAAAAAGTTTACACCGAGCAACTTTCATGGTCCGAAGTTGCTCAAGTCTATCTATGGAGGAGCTTTTAACGGTTTTTGTCCATTTGTCATAGAAAGGTGGTGTTTTGGCATCGAAATAATCTAGGAAGCTTATACTCGAAAAATTTGACATAGAAGAACAATAAAAAGTGTATATCGTACAACTTTGATAGTTCGAAATTGCTCAACTCTCTCGATGGAGGAGCTTTTAACGGTTTTTGTCCATTTGTCGTAGAAAGGTAGTTTTTTGACATCGAAATAATCTAGGAAGCTTATACTCGTAAAATTTGGCATAGAAGAACAATAAAAAGTGTACACCGAGCAACTTTCATGGTCCGAAGTTGCTCAACTCTATCTATGGAGGAGCTTTTAACGGTTATTGTCCATTTTGCATAGAAATGTGGTGTTTTGGCTTGGAAATAATCTAGAAAGCTTATACTCGTAAAATTTAACATAGGAGAACAATAAAAAGTTTACACCGAGCAACGTTCATGGTTCGTAGTTGCTCAACTCTATCTATGAAGGTGCTTTTAACGGTTTTTGTCCATTTGTCATAGAAAGGTGGTGTTTTGGCATCGAAATAATCTTGGAAGCTTATACTCGTAAAATTCGACATAGAAGAACAATAAAAAGTGTACACCGAGCAACTTTCAGGGTCCGAAGTTTCTCAACTCTATCTATGGAGGAGCTTTTAACGGTTTTTGTCCATTTGTCATAGAAAGTTGGTGTTTTGGAATCGAAATAATCTAAAAAGCTTATACTCGTAAAATTTGACAAAGAAGAACAATAAAAAATGTAAACCGAGCAACTTTCATGGTCCGAAGTTGCTCAACTCTATCTATGAAGGAGCTTTTAAAGTTTTTTGTCCATTTGGCATAGAAATGTGGTGTTTTGGCTTGGAAATAATCTATAAAGCTTATACTCGTAAAATTTAACATAGAAGAACAATAAAAAGTTTACACCGAGCAACTTTCATGGTCCGAAGTTGCTCAAGTCTATCTATGGAGGAGCTTTTAACGGTTTTTGTCCATTTGTCATAGAAAGGTGGTGTTTTGGCATCGAAATAATCTAGGAAGCTTATACTCGAAAAATTTGACATGGAAGAACAATAAAAAGTGTATATCGTACAACTTTGATAGTTCGAAATTGCTCAACTCTCTCGATAGGGGAGCTTTTAACGGTTTTTGTCCATTTGTCGTAGAAAGGTAGTTTATTGGCATCGAAATAATCTATGAAGCTTATAGTCGTAAAATTTGACATAGAAGAACAATAAAAAGTGTACACCGAGCAACTTTCATGGTCCGAAGTTGCTCAACTCTATCTATGGTGGAGCTTTTAACAGTTTTTGTCCATTTTTCGTAGAAAGGTAGTTTTTTCGCATCGAAATAATCTAGGAAGTTATACTTGTAAAATTTGACATAGAAGAAGAATAAAAAGTGTACACCGAGCAACTTTGATGGTCCGAAGTTGCTCAACTCTATCTATGGAGGAGGTTTTAACAGTTTTTATCCATTTGTCATAGAAAGTTGGTGTTTTGGAATCCAAATAATCTAGGAAGTTATACTCGTAAAATTTGACATAGAAGAACAATAAAAAGTGTACACTGCAACTTTCATGGTCCGAAGTTGCTCAACTCTATCTATGGTGGAGCTTTTAACGGTTTTTGTCCATTTGTCATAGAAAGTTGGTGTTTTGGAATCGATATAATCTAGGAAGTTATACTCGTAAAATTTGACATACAAGTACAATAAAAAGTGTACACCGAGCAACTTTCATGGTCTGAAGTTGCTCAACTCAATCTCTGGAGGAGCTTTTAACGGTTTTTATCCATTCGTGATAGAAAGTTGGTGTTTCGGCATCGAAATAATCTAGGAAGCTTATAGTCGTAAAATTTGACATAGAAGAACAATAAAAAGTGTACACCGCAACTTTCATGGTCCGAAGTTGCTCAACTCTATCTATGGAGGAGCTTTTAATAGTTTTTGTCCATTTGTCATAGATATGTGGTGTTTTGGCATCGAAATAATCTAGGATGCTTATACCCGTAAAATTTGACATAGAAGAACAATAAAAAGTGTACACCGAGCAACTTTCAGGGTCCGAAGTTGTCAACTCTATCTATGAAGGAGCTTTTAACGGTTTTTTTCCATATGTCATAGAAATGTGGTGTTTTGGCATCGAAGTAATCTAGAATGCTTATACACGAAAAATTTGACATAGAAGAACAATAAAAAGTATACACCGAGCAACTTTCATGGTCCGAAGTTTCTCAACTCTATCTATGGAGGAGCTTTTAACGGTTTTTGTCCATTTGTCATAGAAAGGTAGTGTTTTGAATCGAAATAATCTAGGAAGCTTATACTCGTAAAATTTGACAAAGAAGAACAATAAAAAATGTAAACCGAGCAACTTTCATGGTCTGAAGTTGTCAACTCTATCTATGGAGGAGCTTTTAAAGGTTATTTGTCCATTTGGCATAGAAATGTGGTGTTTTGGCTTGGAAATAATCTAGAAAGCTTATACTCGTAAAATTTAACATAGAAGAACAATAAAAAGTTTACACCGAGCAACTTTCATGGTCCGAAGTTGCTCAAGTCTATCTATGGAGGAGCTTTTAACGGTTTTTGTCCATTTGTCATAGAAAGGTGGTGTTTTGGCATCGAAATAATCTAGGAAGCTTATACTCGAAAAATTTGACATAGAAGAACAATAAAAAGTGTATATCGTACAACTTTGATAGTTCGAAATTGCTCAACTCTCTCGATGGAGGAGCTTTTAACGGTTTTTGTCCATTTGTCGTAGAAAGGTAGTTTTTTGACATCGAAATAATCTAGGAAGCTTATACTCGTAAAATTTGACATAGAAGAACAATAAAAAGTGTACACCGAGCAACTTTCATGGTCCGAAGTTGCTCAACTCTATCTATGGAGGAGCTTTTAACGGTTATTGTCCATTTTGCATAGAAATGTGGTGTTTTGGCTTGGAAATAATCTAGAAAGCTTATACTCGTAAAATTTAACATAGGAGAACAATAAAAAGTTTACACCGAGCAACTTTCATGGTCCGTAGTTGCTCAACTCTATCTATGGAGGTGCTTTTAACGGTTTTTGTCCATTTGTCATAGAAAGGTGGTGTTTTGGCATCGAAATAATCTTGGAAGCTTATACTCGTAAAATTTGACATAGAAGAACAATAAAAAGTGTACACCGAGCAACTTTCATGGTCCGAAGTTTCTCAACTCTATCTATGGAGGAGCTTTTAACGGTTTTTGTCCATTTGTCATAGAAAGTTGGTGTTTTGGAATCGAAATAATCTAAAAAGCTTATACTCGTAAAATTTGACAAAGAAGAACAATAAAAAATGTAAACCGAGCAACTTTCATGGTCCGAAGTTGCTCAACTCTATCTATGGAGGAGCTTTTAAAGTTTTTTGTCCATTTGGCATAGAAATGTGGTGTTTTGGCTTGGAAATAATCTATAAAGCTTATACTCGTAAAATTTAACATAGAAGAACAATAAAAAGTTTACACCGAGCAACTTTCATGGTCCGAAGTTGCTCAAGTCTATCTATGGAGGAGCTTTTAACGGTTTTTGTCCATTTGTCATAGAAAGGTGGTGTTTTGGCATCGAAATAATCTAGGAAGCTTATACTCGAAAAATTTGACATGGAAGAACAATAAAAAGTGTATATCGTACAACTTTGATAGTTCGAAATTGCTCAACTCTCTCGATAGGGGAGCTTTTAACGGTTTTTGTCCATTTGTCGTAGAAAGGTAGTTTATTGGCATCGAAATAATCTATGAAGCTTATACTCGTAAAATTTGACATAGAAGAAAAATAAAAAGTGTACACCGAGCAACTTTCATGGTCCGAAGTTGCTCAACTCTATCTATGGTGGAGCTTTTAACAGTTTTTGTCCATTTTTCGTAGAAAGGTAGTTTTTTCGCATCGAAATAATCTAGAAAGCTATACTTGTAAAATTTGACATAGAAGAAGAATAAAAAGTGTACACCGAGCAACTTTGATGGTCCGAAGTTGCTCAACTCTATCTATGGAGGAGGTTTTAACAGTTTTTATCCATTTGTCATAGAAAGGTGGTGTTTTGGCATCGAAATAATCTAGGAAGCTTATACTCGTAAAATTTGACATAGAAGAACAATAAAAAGTGTATATCGTACAACTTTGATAGTTCGAAATTGCTCAACTCTCTCGATGGAGGAGCTTTTAACGGTTTTTGTCCATTTGTCGTAGAAAGGTAGTTTTTTGACATCGAAATAATCTAGGAAGCTTATACTCGTAAAATTTGACATAGAAGAACAATAAAAAGTGTACACCGAGCAACTTTCATGGTCCGAAGTTGCTCAACTCTATCTATGGAGGAGCTTTTAACGGTTATTGTCCATTTTGCATAGAAATGTGGTATTTTGGCTTGGAAATAATCTAGAAAGCTTATACTCGTAAAATTTAACATAGGAGAACAATAAAAAGTTTACACCGAGCAACTTTCATGGTCCGAAGTTGCTCAACTCTATCTATGGGGGAGCTTTTAACGGTTTTTGTCCATTTGTCATAGAAAGGTGGTGTTTTGGCATCGAAATAATCTAGGAAGCTTATACTCGTAAAATTTGACATAGAAGAACAATAAAAAGTGTACACCGAGCAACTTTCATGGTCCGAAGTTTCTCAACTCTATCTATGGAGGAGCTTTTAACGGTTTTTGTCCATTTGTCATAGAAAGTTGGTGTTTTGGAATCGAAATAATCTAGGAAGCTTATACTCGTAAAATTTACAAAGAAGAACAATAAAAATTGTAAACCGAGCAACTTTCATGGTCCGAAGTTGCTCAACTCTATCAATGGAGGAGCTTTTAACGGTTTTTGTCCATTTGTCATAGAAAGGTGGTGTTTTGGCATCGAAATAATCTAGGAAGCTTATACTCGAAAAATTTGACATGGAAGAACAATAAAAAGTGTATATCGTACAACTTTGATAGTTCGAAATTGCTCAACTCTCTCGATAGGGGAGCTTTTAACGGTTTTTGTCCATTTGTCGTAGAAAGGTAGTTTATTGGCATCGAAATAATCTATGAAGCTTATACTCGTAAAATTTGACATAGAAGAACAATAAAAAGTGTACACCGAGCAACTTTCATGGTCCGAAGTTGCTCAACTCTATCTATGGTGGAGCTTTTAACAGTTTTTGTCCATTTTTCGTAGAAAGGTAGTTTTTTCGCATCGAAATAATCTAGGAAGTTATACTTGTAAAATTTGACATAGAAGAAGAATAAAAAGTGTACACCGAGCAACTTTGATGGTCCGAAGTTGCTCAACTCTATCTATGGAGGAGCTTTTAACGGTTTTTGTCCATTTGTCATAGATATGTGGTGTTGTGGCATCGAAATAATCTAGAAAGCTTATACTCGTAAAATTTGACATAGAAGAACAATAAAAAGTGCACACCGAGCAACTTTCATGGTCCGAAGTTGCTCAACTCTATCTATGGAGGAGCTTTTAACGGTTTTTGTCCATTTGTCATAGAAAGTTGGTGTTTTGGAATCGATATAATCTAGGAAGTTATACTCGTAAAATTTGACATACAAGTACAATAAAAAGTGTACACCGAGCAACTTTCATGGTCCGAAGTTGCTCAACTCAATCTCTGGAGGAGCTTTTAACGGTTTTTATCCATTTGTGATAGAAAGTTGGTCTTTCGGTATCGAAATAATCTAGGAAGCTTATAGTCGTAAAATTTGACATAGAAGAACAATAAAAAGTGTACACCGCAACTTTCATGGTCCGAAGTTGCTCAACTCTATCTATGGAGGAGCTTTTAATGGTTTTTGTCCATTTGTCATAGATATGTGGTGTTTTGGCATCGAAATAATCTAGGAAGCTTATACTCGTAAAATTTGACATAGAAGAACAATAAAAAGTGTACACCGAGCAACTTTCATGGTCCGAAGTTGTCAACTCTATCTATGAAGGAGCTTTTAACGGTTTTTTTCCATATGTCATAGAAATGTGGTGTTTTGCCATCGAAGTAATCTAGAATGCTTATACACGAAAAATTTGACATAGAAGAACAATAAAAAGTGTACACCGAGCAACTTTCATGGTCCGAAGTTTCTCAACTCTATCTATGGAGGAGCTTTTAACGGTTTTTGTCCATTTGTCATAGAAAGGTAGTGTTTTGGAATCGAAATAATCTAGGAAGCTTATACTCGTAAAATTTGACAAAGAACAACAATAAAAAATGTAAGCCGAGCAACTTTCATGGTCTGAAGTTGCTCAACTCTATCTATGGAGGAGCTTTTAAAGGTTTTTGTCCATTTGGCATAGAAATGTGGTGTTTTGGCTTGGAAATAATCTAGAAAGCTTATACTCGTAAAATTTAACATAGAAGAACAATAAAAAGTTTACACCGAGCAAATTTCATGGTCCGAAGTTGCTCAAGTCTATCTATGGAGGAGCTTTTAACGGTTTTTGTCCATTTGTCATAGAAAGGTGGTGTTTTGGCATCGAAATAATCTAGGAAGCTTATACTCGAAAAATTTGACATAGAAGAACAATAAAAAGTGTATATCGTACAACTTTGATAGTTCGAAATTGCTCAACTCTCTCGATGGAGGAGCTTTTAACGGTTTTTGTCCATTTGTCGTAGAAAGGTAGTTTTTTGACATCGAAATAATCTAGGAAGCTTATACTCGTAAAATTTGACATAGAAGAACAATAAAAAGTGTACACCGAGCAACTTTCATGGTCCGAATTTGCTCAACTCTATCTATGGAGGAGCTTTTAACGGTTATTGTCCATTTTGCATAGAAATGTGGTGTTTTGGCTTGGAAATAATCTAGAAAGCTTATACTCGTAAAATTTAACATAGGAGAACAATAAAAAGTTTACACCGAGCAACTTTCATGGTCCGAAGTTGCTCAACTCTATCTATGGAGGAGCTTTTAACGGTTTTTGTCCATTTGTCATAGAAAGGTGGTGTTTTGGCATCGAAATAATCTAGGAAGCTTATACTCGTAAAATTTGACATAGAAGAACAATAAAAAGTGTACACCGAGCAACTTTCATGGTCCGAAGTTTCTCAACTCTATCTATGGAGGAGCTTTTAACGGTTTTTGTCCATTTGTCATAGAAAGTTGGTGTTTTGGAATCGAAATAATCTAGGAAGCTTATACTCGTAAAATTTGACAAAGAAGAACAATAAAAAATGTAAACCGAGCAACTTTCATGGTCCGAAGTTGCTCAACTCTATCTATGGAGGAGCTTTTAAAGTTTTTTGTCCATTTGGCATAGAAATGTGGTGTTTTGGCTTGGAAATAATCTATAAAGCTTATACTCGTAAAATTTAACATAGAAGAACAATAAAAAGTTTACACCGAGCAACTTTCATGGTCCGAAGTTGCTCAAGTCTATCTATGGAGGAGCTTTTAACGGTTTTTGTCCATTTGTCATAGAAAGGTGGTGTTTTGGCATCGAAATAATCTAGGAAGCTTATACTCGAAAAATTTGACATGGAAGAACAATAAAAAGTGTATATCGTACAACTTTGATAGTTCGAAATTGCTCAACTCTCTCGATAGGGGAGCTTTTAACGGTTTTTGTCCATTTGTCGTAGAAAGGTAGTTTATTGGCATCGAAATAATCTATGAAGCTTATACTCGTAAAGTTTGAAATAGAAGAACAATAAAAAGTGTACACCGAGCAACTTTCAAGGTCCGAAGTTGCTCAACTCTATCTATGGTGGAGCTTTTAACAGTTTTTGTCCATTTTTCGTTGAAAGGTAGTTTTTTCGCATCGAAATAATCTAGGTAGTTATACTTGTAAAATTTGACATAGAAGAAGAATAAAAAGTGTACACCGAGCAACTTTGATGGTCCGAAGTTGCTCAACTCTATCTATGGAGGAGGTTTTAACAGTTTTTATCCATTTGCCAAAGAAAGTTGGCGTTTTGGAATCCAAATAATCTAGGAAGTTATACTCGTAAAATTTGACATAGAAGAACAATAAAAAGTGTACACTGCAACTTTCATGGTCTGAAGTTGCTCAACTCTATCTATGGAGGAGCTTTTAACGGTTTTTGTCCATTTGTCATAGATATGTGGTGTTGTGGCATCGAAATAATCTAGAAAGCTTATACTCGTAAAATTTGACATAGAAGAACAATAAAAAGTGCACACCGAGCAACTTTCATGGTCCGAAGTTGCTCAACTCTATCTATGGAGGAGCTTTTAACGGTTTTTGTCCATTTGTCATAGAAAGTTGGTGTTTTGGAATCGATATAATCTAGGAAGTTATACTCGTAAAATTTGACATACAAGTAAAATAAAAAGTGTACACCGAGCAACTTTCATGGTCTGAAGTTGCTCAACTCAATCTCTGGAGGAGCTTTTAACGGTTTTTATCCATTTGTGATAGAAAGTTGGTGTTTCGGCATCGAAATAATCTAGGAAGCTTATAGTCGTAAAATTTGACATAGAAGAACAATAAAAAGTGTACACCGCAACTTTCATGGTCCGAAGTTGCTCAACTCTATCTATGGAGGAGCTTTTAACGGTTTTTGTCCATTTGTCATAGATATGTGGTGTTTTGGCATCGAAATAATCTAGAAAGCTTATACTCGTAAAATTTGACAAAGAACAACAATAAAAAATGTAAGCCGAGCAACTTTCATGGTCTGAAGTTGCTCAACTCTATCTATGGAGGAGCTTTTAAAGGTTTTTGTCCATTTGGCATAGAAATGTGGTGTTTTGGCTTGGAAATAATCTAGAAAGCTTATACTCGTAAAATTTAACATAGAAGAACAATAAAAAGTTTAGACCGAGCAAATTTCATGGTCCGAAGTTGCTCAAGTCTATCTATGGAGGAGCTTTAAACGGTTTTTGTCCATTTGTCATAGAAAGGTGGTGTTTTGGAATCGAAATAATCTAGGAAGCTTATACTCGTAAAATTTGACAAAGAACAACAATAAAAAATGTAAGCCGAGCAACTTTCATGGTCTGAAGTTGCTCAACTCTATCTATGGAGGAGCTTTTAAAGGTTTTTGTCCATTTGGCATAGAAATGTGGTGTTTTGGCTTGGAAATAATCTAGAAAGCTTATACTCGTAAAATTTAACATAGAAGAACAATAATAAGTTTAGACCGAGCAAATTTCATGGTCCGAAGTTGCTCAAGTCTATCTATGGAGGAGCTTTTAACGGTTTTTTTCCATATGTCATAGAAATGTGGTGTTTTGGCATCGAAGTAATCTAGAAAGCTTATACTCGTAAAATTTGACATAGAAGAACAATAAAAAGTGTACACCGAGCAACTTTAATGGTCCGAAGTTGCTCAACTCTATCTATGGAGGAGCTTTTAACGGTTTTTGTCCATTTGTCATAGAAAGGTGGTGTTTTGGCATCGAAATAATCTAGGAAGCTTATACTCAAAAAATTTGACATAAAAGAACAATAAAAAGTGTATATCGTACAACTTTGATAGTTCGAAATTCTCAACTCTCTCGATGGTGTTGTATTTAATAGTTTTGTCGAATTTCGACCAATATTGTTCTCTTGACAACAAAACAATTTACGAAGCGAATACTAGTAATTTTGGACATAAAGAAACAATAAAAAGTGCATACCGAGCAACTTTCGTGGTTCGGAATTGCTCAACTCTCTTTGTAGAGGAGCTTTTATTGGTTTTCATTATTTGTCGTAGAAAGTTGGTGTTTGGGTATCGAAATAATCTAGGAAGTTATACTCGTAAAATTTGACATAGAAGAACTATAAACTGTGTACACCGAGCAACTTTGATGGTCCGAAGTTGCTCAACTCTATCTACGGAGGAGCTTTTAACGGTTTTTGTCCATTTTTCATAGAAAGTTGGTGTTTTGGCATCGAAATAATCTAGGAAGCTTATACTCTTAAAATTTGACATAGAAGAACAATAAAAAGTGTACACCGAGAAACTTTCATGGTCCGAAGTTGTCAACTCTATCTATGAAGGAGCTTTTAACGGTTTTTTTCCATATGTCATAGAAATGTGGTGTTTTGGCATCGAAGTAATCTAGAATGCTTATACACGAAAAATTTGACATAGAAGAACAATAAAAAGTGTACACCGAGCAACTTTCATGATCCGAAGTTTCTCAACTCTATCTATGGAGGAGCTTTTAACGGTTTTTGTCCATTTGTCATAGAAAGGTAGTGTTTTGGAATCGAAATAATCTAGGAAGCTTATACTCGTAAAATTTGACAAAGAACAACAATAAAAAATGTAAGCCGAGCAACTTTCATGGTCTGAAGTTGCTCAACTCTATCTATGGAGGAGCTTTTAAAGGTTTTTGTCCATTTGGCATAGAAATGTGGTGTTTTGGCTTGGAAATAATCTAGAAAGCTTATACTCGTAAAATTTAACATAGAAGAACAATAAAAAGTTTACACCGAGCAAATTTCATGGTCCGAAGTTGCTCAAGTCTATCTATGGAGGAGCTTTTAACGGTTTTTGTCCATTTGTCATAGAAAGGTGGTGTTTTGGCATCGAAATAATCTAGGAAGCTTATACTCGAAAAATTTGACATAGAAGAACAATAAAAAGTGTATATCGTACAACTTTGATAGTTCGAAATTGCTCAACTCTCTCGATGGAGGAGCTTTTAACGGTTTTTGTCCATTTGTCGTAGAAAGGTAGTTTATTGGCATCGAAATAATCTATGAAGCTTATACTCGTAAAATTTGACATAGAAGAACAATAAAAAGTGTACAACGAGCAACTTTCATGGTCCGAAGTTGCTCAACTCTATCTATGGTGGAGCTTTTAACAGTTTTTGTCCATTTTTCGTAGAAAGGTAGTTTTTTCACATCAAAATAATCTAGGAAGTTATACTTGTAAAATTTGACATAGAAGAGCGATAAAAAGTGTACACCGGTCAACTTTGATGGTCCGAAGTTGCTCAACTCTATCTATGGAGGAGGTTTTAACAGTTTTTATCCATTTGTCATAGAAAGTTGGTGTTTTGGAATCCAAATAATCTAGGAAGTTATACTCGTAAAATTTGACATAGAAGAACAATAAAAAGTGTACACCGCAACTTTCATGGTCCGAAGTTGCTCAACTCTATCTATGGAGGAGCTTTTAACGGTTTTTGTCCATTTGTCATAGATATGTGGTGTTTTGGCATCGAAATAATCTAGAAAGCTTATACTCGTAAAATTTGACATAGAAGAACAATAAAAAGTGTACACCGAGCAACTTTCATGGTCCGAAGTTGCTCAACTCTATCTATGGAGGAGCTTTTAACGGTTTTTGTCCATTTGTCATAGAAAGGTGGTGTTTTGGCATCGAAATAATCTAGGAAGCTTATACTCAAAAAATTTGACATAAAAGAACAATAAAAAGTGTATATCGTACAACTTTGATAGTTCGAAATTCTCAACTCTCTCGATGGTGTTGTATTTAATAGTTTTGTCGAATTTCGACCAATATTGTTCTCTTGACAACAAAACAATTTACGAAGCGAATACTAGTAATTTTGGACATAAAGAAACAATAAAAAGTGCATACCGAGCAACTTTCGTGGTTCGGAATTGCTCAACTCTCTATGTAGAGGAGCTTTTATTGGTTTTCATTATTTGTCGTAGAAAGTTGGTGTTTGGGTATCGAAATAATCTAGGAAGTTATACTCGTAAAATTTGACATAGAAGAACTATAAACTGTGTACACCGAGCAACTTTGATGGTCCGAAGTTGCTCAACTCTATCTACGGAGGAGCTTTTAACGGTTTTTGTCCATTTTTCATAGAAAGTTGGTGTTTTGGCATCGAAATAATCTAGGAAGCTTATACTCTTAAAATTTGACATAGAAGAACAATAAAAAGTGTACACCGAGAAACTTTCATGGTCCGAAGTTGTCAACTCTATCTATGAAGGTGCTTTTAACGGTTTTTGTCCATATGTCATAGAAATGTGGTGTTTTGGCATCGAAGTAATATAGGATGCTTATACACGTAAAATTTGACATAGAAGAACAATAAAAAGCATACACCGAGCAACTTTCATGGTCCGAAGTTGCTCAACTCTATCTATGGAGGAGCTTTTAACGGTTTTTATCCATTGGCATAGAAAGTTGGTGTTTTGCAATCGAAATAATCTAGGAAGTTGTACTCGTAAAATTTGACATAGAAGAACAAAAAAAAGTGTACACCGAGCAACTTTGATGGTCCGAAGTTGCTCAACTCTATCTATGGAGGAGGTTTTAACAGTTTTTATCCATTTGTCATAGAAAGTTGGTGTTTTGGAATCCAAATAATCTAGGAAGTTATACTCGTAAAATTTGACATAGAAGAACAATAAAAAGTGTACACTGCAACTTTCATGGTCCGAAGTTGCTCAACTCTATCTATGGAGGAGCTTTTAACGGTTTTTGTCCATTTGTCATAGAAAGTTGGTGTTTTGGAATCGATATAATCTAGGAGGTTATACTCGTAAAATTTGACATACAAGTACAATAAAAAGTGTAGACCGAGCAACTTTCATGGTCTGAAGTTGCTCAACTCAATCTCTGGAGGAGCTTTTAACGGTTTTTATCCATTTGTGATAGAAAGTTGGTGTTTCGGCATCGACATAATCTAGGAAGCTTATAGTCGTAAAATTTGACATAGAAGAACAATAAAAAGTGTACACCGCAACTTTCATGGTCCGAAGTTGCTCAACTCTATCTATGGAGGAGCTTTTAATGGTTTTTGTCCATTTGTCATAGATATGTGGTGTTTTGGCATCGAAATAATCTAGGATGCTTATACTCGTAAAATTTGACATAGAAGAACAATAAAAAGTGTACACCGAGCAACTTTCATGGTCCGAAGTTGTCAACTCTATCTATGAAGGAGCTTTTAACGGTTTTTTTCCATATGTCATAGAAATGTGGTGTTTTGGCATCGAAGTAATCTAGAATGCTTATACACGAAAAATTTGACATAGAAGAACAATAAAAAGTGTACACCGAGCAACTTTCATGGTCCGAAGTTTCTCAACTCTATCTATGGAGGAGCTTTTAACGGTTTTTGTCCATTTGTCATAGAAAGGTAGTGTTTTGGAATCGAAATAATCTAGGAAGCTTATACTCGTAAAATTTGACAAAGAAGAACAATAAAAAATGTAAACCGAGCAACTTTCATGGTCTGAAGTTGCTCAACTCTATCTATGGAGGAGCTTTTAAAGGTTTTTGTCCATTTGGCATAGAAATGTGGTGTTTTGGCTTGGAAATAATCTAGAAAGCTTATACTCGTAAAATTTAACATAGAAGAACAATAAAAAGTTTACACCGAGCAACTTTCATGGTCCGAAGTTGCTCAAGTCTATCTATGGAGGAGCTTTTAACGGTTTTTGTCCATTTGTCATAGAAAGGTTGTGTTTTGGCATCGAAATAATCTAGGAAGCTTATACTCGAAAAATTTGACATAGAAGAACAATAAAAAGTGTATATCGTACAACTTTGATGGTTCGAAATTGCTCAACTCTCTCGATGGAGGAGCTTTTAACGGTTTTTGTCCATTTGTCGTAGAAAGGTAGTTTTTTGACATCGAAATAATATAGGAAGCTTATACTCGTAAAATTTGACATAGAAGAACAATAAAAAGTGTACACCGAGCAACTTTCATGGTCCGAAGTTGCTCAACTCTATCTATGGAGGAGCTTTTAACGGTTATTGTCCATTTTGCATAGAAATGTGGTGTTTTGGCTTGGAAATAATCTAGAAAGCTTATACTCGTAAAATTTAACATAGGAGAACAATAAAAAGTTTACACCGAGCAACTTTCATGGTCCGAAGTTGCTCAACTCTATCTATGGAGGAGCTTTTAACGGTTTTTGTCCATTTGTCATAGAAAGGTCGTGTTTTGGCATCGAAATAATCTAGGAAGCTTATACTCGAAAAATTTGACATAGAAGAACAATAAAAAGTGTATATCGTACAACTTTGATAGTTCGAAATTGCTCAACTCTCTCGATGGAGGAGCTTTTAACGGTTTTTGTCCATTTGTCGTAGAAAGGTAGTTTATTGGCATCGAAATAATCTATGAAGCTTATACTCGTAAAATTTGACATAGAAGAACAATAAAAAGTGTACAACGAGCAACTTTCATGGTCCGAAGTTGCTCAACTCTATCTATGGTGGAGCTTTTAACAGTTTTTGTCCATTTTTCGTAGAAAGGTAGTTTTTTCACATCAAAATAATCTAGGAAGTTATACTTGTAAAATTTGACATAGAAGAGCGATAAAAAGTGTACACCGGTCAACTTTGATGGTCCGAAGTTGCTCAACTCTATCTATGGAGGAGGTTTTAACAGTTTTTATCCATTTGTCATAGAAAGTTGGTGTTTTGGAATCCAAATAATCTAGGAAGTTATACTCGTAAAATTTGACATAGAAGAACAATAAAAAGTGTACACCGCAACTTTCATGGTCCGAAGTTGCTCAACTCTATCTATGGAGGAGCTTTTAACGGTTTTTGTCCATTTGTCATAGATATGTGGTGTTTTGGCATCGAAATAATCTAGAAAGCTTATACTCGTAAAATTTGACATAGAAGAACAATAAAAAGTGTACACCGAGCAACTTTCATGGTCCGAAGTTGCTCAACTCTATCTATGGAGGAGCTTTTAACGGTTTTTGTCCATTTGTCATAGAAAGGTGGTGTTTTGGCATCGAAATAATCTAGGAAGCTTATACTCAAAAAATTTGACATAAAAGAACAATAAAAAGTGTATATCGTACAACTTTGATAGTTCGAAATTCTCAACTCTCTCGATGGTGTTGTATTTAATAGTTTTGTCGAATTTCGACCAATATTGTTCTCTTGACAACAAAACAATTTACGAAGCGAATACTAGTAATTTTGGACATAAAGAAACAATAAAAAGTGCATACCGAGCAACTTTCGTGGTTCGGAATTGCTCAACTCTCTATGTAGAGGAGCTTTTATTGGTTTTCATTATTTGTCGTAGAAAGTTGGTGTTTGGGTATCGAAATAATCTAGGAAGTTATACTCGTAAAATTTGACATAGAAGAACTATAAACTGTGTACACCGAGCAACTTTGATGGTCCGAAGTTGCTCAACTCTATCTACGGAGGAGCTTTTAACGGTTTTTGTCCATTTTTCATAGAAAGTTGGTGTTTTGGCATCGAAATAATCTAGGAAGCTTATACTCTTAAAATTTGACATAGAAGAACGATAAAAAGTGTACACCGAGAAACTTTCATGGTCCGAAGTTGTCAACTCTATCTATGAAGGTGCTTTTAACGGTTTTTGTCCATATGTCATAGAAATGTGGTGTTTTGGCATCGAAGTAATCTAGGATGCTTATACACGTAAAATTTGACATAGAAGAACAATAAAAAGCATACACCGAGCAACTTTCATGGTCCGAAGTTGCTCAACTCTATCTATGGAGGAGCTTTTAACGGTTTTTATCCATTGGCATAGAAAGTTGGTGTTTTGCAATCGAAATAATCTAGGAAGTTGTACTCGTAAAATTTGACATAGAAGAACAAAAAAAAGTGTACACCGAGCAACTTTGATGGTCCGAAGTTGCTCAACTCTATCTATGGAGGAGGTTTTAACAGTTTTTATCCATTTGTCATAGAAAGTTGGTGTTTTGGAATCCAAATAATCTAGGAAGTTATACTCGTAAAATTTGACATAGAAGAACAATAAAAAGTGTACACTGCAACTTTCATGGTCCGAAGTTGCTCAACTCTATCTATGGAGGAGCTTTTAATGGTTTTTGTCCATTTGTCATAGAAAGTTGGTGTTTTGGAATCGATATAATCTAGGAGGTTATACTCGTAAAATTTGACATACAAGTACAATAAAAAGTGTAGACCGAGCAACTTTCATGGTCTGAAGTTGCTCAACTCAATCTCTGGAGGAGCTTTTAACGGTTTTTATCCATTTGTGATAGAAAGTTGGTGTTTCGGCATCGACATAATCTAGGAAGCTTATAGTCGTAAAATTTGACATAGAAGAACAATAAAAAGTGTACACCGCAACTTTCATGGTCCGAAGTTGCTCAACTCTATCTATGGAGGAGCTTTTAATGGTTTTTGTCCATTTGTCATAGATATGTGGTGTTTTGGCATCGAAATAATCTAGGATGCTTATACTCGTAAAATTTGACATAGAAGAACAATAAAAAGTGTACACCGAGCAACTTTCATGGTCCGAAGTTGTCAACTCTATCTATGAAGGAGCTTTTAACGGTTTTTTTCCATATGTCATAGAAATGTGGTGTTTTGGCATCGAAGTAATCTAGAATGCTTATACACGAAAAATTTGACATAGAAGAACAATAAAAAGTGTACACCGAGCAACTTTCATGGTCCGAAGTTTCTCAACTCTATCTATGGAGGAGCTTTTAACGGTTTTTGTCCATTTGTCATAGAAAGGTAGTGTTTTGGAATCGAAATAATCTAGGAAGCTTATACTCGTAAAATTTGACAAAGAAGAACAATAAAAAATGTAAACCGAGCAACTTTCATGGTCTGAAGTTGCTCAACTCTATCTATGGAGGAGCTTTTAAAGGTTTTTGTCCATTTGGCATAGAAATGTGGTGTTTTGGCTTGGAAATAATCTAGAAAGCTTATACTCGTAAAATTTAACATAGAAGAACAATAAAAAGTTTACACCGAGCAACTTTCATGGTCCGAAGTTGCTCAAGTCTATCTATGGAGGAGCTTTTAACGGTTTTTGTCCATTTGTCATAGAAAGGTTGTGTTTTGGCATCGAAATAATCTAGGAAGCTTATACTCGAAAAATTTGACATAGAAGAACAATAAAAAGTGTATATCGTACAACTTTGATAGTTCGAAATTGCTCAACTCTCTCCATGGAGGAGCTTTTAACGGTTTTTGTCCATTTGTCGTAGAAAGGTAGTTTTTTGACATCGAAATAATATAGGAAGCTTATACTCGTAAAATTTGACATAGAAGAACAATAAAAAGTGTACACCGAGCAACTTTCATGGTCCGAAGTTGCTCAACTCTATCTATGGAGGAGCTTTTAACGGTTATTGTCCATTTTGCATAGAAATGTGGTGTTTTGGCTTGGAAATAATCTAGAAAGCTTATACTCGTAAAATTTAACATAGGAGAACAATAAAAAGTTTACACCGAGCAACTTTCATGGTCCGAAGTTGCTCAACTCTATCTATGGAGGAGCTTTTAACGGTTTTTGTCCATTTGTCATAGAAAGGTGGTATTTTGGCATCGAAATAATCTAGGAAGCTTATACTCGTAAAATTTGACATAGAAGAACAATAAAAAGTGTACACCGAGCAACTTTCATGGTCCGAAGTTTCTCAACTCTATCTATGGAGGAGCTTTTAACGGTTTTTGTCCATTTGTCATAGAAAGTTGGTGTTTTGGAATCGAAATAATCTAGGAAGCTTATACTCGTAAAATTTGACAAAGAAGAACAATAAAAAATGTAAACCGAGCAACTTTCATGGTCCGAAGTTGCTCAACTCTATCTATGGAGGAGCTTTTAAAGTTTTTTGTCCATTTGGCATAGAAATGTAGTGTTTTGGCTTGGAAATAATCTATAAAGCTTGTACTCGTAAAATTTAACATAGAAGAACAATAAAAAGTTTACACCGAGCAACTTTCATGGTCCGAAGTTGCTCAATTCTATCTACGGAGGAGCGTTTAACGGTTTTTGTCCATTTGTCATAGAAAGGTGGTGTTTTGGCATCGAAATAATCTAGGAAGCTTATACTCGAAAAATTTGACATGGAAGAACAATAAAAAGTGTATATCGTACAACTTTGATAGTTCGAAATTGCTCAACTCTCTCGATAGGGGAGCTTTTAACGGTTTTTGTCCATTTGTCGTAGAAAGGTAGTTTATTGGCATCGAAATAATCTATGAAGCTTATACTCGTAAAGTTTGAAATAGAAGAACAATAAAAAGTGTACACCGAGCAACTTTCAAGGTCCGAAGTTGCTCAACTCTATCTATGGTGGAGCTTTTAACAGTTTTTGTCCATTTTTCGTAGAAAGGTAGTTTTTTCGCATCGAAATAATCTAGGTAGTTATACTTGTAAAATTTGACATAGAAGAAGAATAAAAAGTGTACACCGAGCAACTTTGATGGTCCGAAGTTGCTCAACTCTATCTATGGAGGAGGTTTTAACAGTTTTTATCCATTTGCCATAGAAAGTTGGCGTTTTGGAATCCAAATAATCTAGGAAGTTATACTCGTAAAATTTGACATAGAAGAACAATAAAAAGTGTACACTGCAACTTTAATGGTCCGAAGTTGCTCAACTCTATCTATGGAGGAGCTTTTAACGGTTTTTGTCCATTTGTCATAGATATGTGGTGTTGTGGCATCGAAATAATCTAGAAAGCTTATACTCGTAAAATTTGACATAGAAGAACAATAAAAAGTGCACACCGAGCAACTTTCATGGTCCGAAGTTGCTCAACTCTATCTATGGAGGAGCTTTTAACGGTTTTTGTCCATTTGTCATAGAAAGTTGGTGTTTTGGAATCGATATAATCTAGGAAGTTACACTCGTAAAATTTGACATACAAGTACAATAAAAAGTGTACACCGAGCAACTTTCATGGTCCGAAGTTGCTCAACTCAATCTCTGGAGGAGGTTTTAACGGTTTTTATCCATTTGTGATAGAAAGTTGGTCTTTCGGTATCGAAATAATCTAGGAAGCTTATAGTCGTAAAATTTGACATAGAAGAACAATAAAAAGTGTACACCGCAACTTTCATGGTCCGAAGTTGCTCAACTCTATCTATGGAGGAGCTTTTTACGGTTTTTGTCCATTTGTCATAGATATGTGGTGTTTTGGCATCGAAATAATCTAGGAAGCTTATACTCGTAAAATTTGACATAGAAGAACAATAAAAAGTGTACACCGAGCAACTTTCATGGTCCGAAGTTGTCAACTCTATCTATGAAGGAGCTTTTAACGGTTTTTTCCATATGTCATAGAAATGTGGTGTTTTGGCATCGAAGTAATCTAGAATGCTTATACACGAAAAATTTGACATAGAAGAACAATAAAAAGTGTACACCGAGCAACTTTCATGGTCCGAAGTTTCTCAACTCTATCTATGGAGGAGCTTTTAACGGTTTTTGTCCATTTGTCATAGAAAGGTAGTGTTTTGGAATCGAAATAATCTAGGAAGCTTATACTCGTAAAATTAGACAAAGAACAACAATAAAAAATGTAAGCCGAGCAACTTTCATGGTCTGAAGTTGCTAAACTCTATCTATGGAGGAGCTTTTAAAGGTTTTTGTCCATTTGGCATAGAAATGTGGTGTTTTGGCTTGGAAATAATCTAGAAAGCTTATACTCGTAAAATTTAACATAGAAGAACAATAAAAAGTTTACACCGAGCAACTTTCATGGTCCGAAGTTGCTCAAGTCTATCTATGGAGGAGCTTTTAACGGTTTTTGTCCATTTGTCATAGAAAGGTGGTGTTTTGGCATCGAAATAATCTAGGAAGCTTATACTCGAAAAATTTGACATAGAAGAACAATAAAAAGTGTATATCGTACAACTTTGATAGTTCGAAATTGCTCAACTCTCTCGATGGAGGAGCTTTTAACGGTTTTTGTCCATTTGTCGTAGAAAGGTAGTTTTTTGACATCGAAATAATCTAGGAAGCTTATACTCGTAAAATTTGACATAGAAGAACAATAAAAAGTGTACACCGAGCAACTTTCATGGTCCGAAGTTGCTCAACTCTATCTATGGAGGAGCTTTTAACGGTTATTGTCCATTTTGCATAGAAATGTGGTGTTTTGGCTTGGAAATAATCTAGAAAGCTTATACTCGTAAAATTTAACATAGGAGAACAATAAAAAGTTTACACCGAGCAACTTTCATGGTCCGAAGTTGCTCAACTCTATCTATGGAGGAGCTTTTAACGGTTTTTGTCCATTTGTCATAGAAAGGTGGTGTTTTGGCATCGAAATAATCTAGGAAGCTTATACTCGTAAAATTTGACATAGAAGAACAATAAAAAGTGTACACCGAGCAATTTTCATGGTCCGAAGTTGCTCAACTCTATCTATGGAGGAGCTTTTAACGGTTTTTGTCCATTTGTCATAGAAAGTTGGTGTTTTGGAATCGAAATAATCTAGGAAGCTTATACTCGTAAAATTTGACAAAGAAGAACAATAAAAAATGTAAACCGAGCAACTTTCATGGTCCGAAGTTGCTCAACTCTATCTATGGAGGAGCTTTTAAAGTTTTTTGTCCATTTGGCATAGAAATGTGGTGTTTTGGCTTGGAAATAATCTATAAAGCTTATACTCGTAAAATTTAACATAGAAGAACAATAAAAAGTTTACACCGAGCAACTTTCATGGTCCGAAGTTGCTCAAGTCTATCTATGGAGGAGCTTTTAACGGTTTTTGTCCATTTGTCATAGAAAGGTGGTGTTTTGGCATCGAAATAATCTAGGAAGCTTATACTCGAAAAATTTGACATGGAAGAACAATAAAAAGTGTATATCGTACAACTTTGATAGTTCGAAATTGCTCAACTCTCTCGATAGGGGAGCTTTTAACGGTTTTTGTCCATTTGTCGTAGAAAGGTAGTTTATTGGCATCGAAATAATCTATGAAGCTTATACTCGTAAAGTTTGAAATAGAAGAACAATAAAAAGTGTACACCGAGCAACTTTCAAGGTCCGAAGTTGCTCAACTCTATCTATGGTGGAGCTTTTAACAGTTTTTGTCCATTTTTCGTTGAAAGGTAGTTTTTTCGCATCGAAATAATCTAGGTAGTTATACTTGTAAAATTTGACATAGAAGAAGAATAAAAAGTGTACACCGAGCAACTTTGATGGTCCGAAGTTGCTCAACTCTATCTATGGAGGAGGTTTTAACAGTTTTTATCCATTTGCCATAGAAAGTTGGCGTTTTGGAATCCAAATAATCTAGGAAGTTATACTCGTAAAATTTGACATAGAAGAACAATAAAAAGTGTACACTGCAACTTTCATGGTCCGAAGTTGCTCAACTCTATCTATGGAGGAGCTTTTAACGGTTTTTGTCCATTTGTCATAGATATGTGGTGTTGTGGCATCGAAATAATCTAGAAAGCTTATACTCGTAAAATTTGACGTAGAAGAACAATAAAAAGTGTACACCGAGCAACTTTCATGGTCCGAAGTTGTCAACTCTATCTATGAAGGAGCTTTTAACGGTTTTTTTCCATATGTCATAGAAATGTGGTGTTTTGGCATCGAAGTAATCTAGAATGCTTATACACGAAAAATTTGACATAGAAGAACAATAAAAAGTGTACACCGAGCAACTTTCATGGTCCGAAGTTTCTCAACTCTATCTATGGAGGAGCTTTTAACGGTTTTTGTCCATTTGTCATAGAAAGGTAGTGTTTTGGAATCGAAATAATCTAGGAAGCTTATACTCGTAAAATTTGACAAAGAACAACAATAAAAAATGTAAGCCGAGCAACTTTCATGGTCTGAAGTTGCTCAACTCTATCTATGGAGGAGCTTTTAAAGGTTTTTGTCCATTTGGCATAGAAATGTGGTGTTTTGGCTTGGAAATAATCTAGAAAGCTTATACTCGTAAAATTTAACATAGAAGAACAATAAAAAGTTTACACCGAGCAAATTTCATGGTCCGAAGTTGCTCAAGTCTATCTATGGAGGAGCTTTTAACGGTTTTTGTCCATTTGTCATAGAAAGGTGGTGTTTTGGCATCGAAATAATCTAGGAAGCTTATACTCGAAAAATTTGACATAGAAGAACAATAAAAAGTGTATATCGTACAACTTTGATAGTTCGAAATTGCTCAACTCTCTCGATGGAGGAGCTTTTAACGGTTTTTGTCCATTTGTCGTAGAAAGGTAGTTTATTGGCATCGAAATAATCTATGAAGCCTATACTCGTAAAATTTGACATAGAAGAACAATAAAAAGTGTACAACGAGCAACTTTCATGGTCCGAAGTTGCTCAACTCTATCTATGGTGGAGCTTTTAACAGTTTTTGTCCATTTTTCGTAGAAAGGTAGTTTTTTCACATCAAAATAATCTAGGAAGTTATGCTTGTAAAATTTGACATAGAAGAAGAATAAAAAGTGTACACCGATCAACTTTGATGGTCCGAAGTTGCTCAACTCTATCTATGGAGGAGGTTTTAACAGTTTTTATCCATTTGTCATAGAAAGTTGGTGTTTTGGAATCCAAATATTCTTGGAAGTTATACTCGTAAAATTTGACATAGAAGAACAATAAAAAGTGTACACCGCAACTTTCATGGTCCGAAGTTGCTCAACTCTATCTATGGAGGAGCTTTTAACGGTTTTTGTCCATTTGTCATAGATATGTGGTGTTTTGGCATCGAAATAATCTAGAAAGCTTATACTCGTAAAATTTGACATAGAAGAACAATAAAAAGTGTACACCGAGCAACTTTCATGGTCCGAAGTTGCTCAACTCTATCTATGGAGGAGCTTTTAACGGTTTTTGTCCATTTGTCATAGAAAGGTGGTGTTTTGGCATCGAAATAATCTAGGAAGCTTATACTCAAAAAATTTGACATAAAAGAACAATAAAAAGTGTATATCGTACAACTTTGATAGTTCGAAATTCTCAACTCTCTCGATGGAGTTGTATTTAATAGTTTTGTCGAATTTCGACCAATATTGTTCTCTTGACAACAAAACAATTTACGAAGCGAATACTAGTAATTTTGGACATAAAGAAACAATAAAAAGTGCATACCGAGCAACTTTCGTGGTTCGGAATTGTTCAACTCTCTTTGTAGAGGAGCTTTTATTGGTTTTCATTATTTGTCGTAGAAAGTTGGTGTTTGGGTATCGAAATAATCTAGGAAGTTATACTCGTAAAATTTGACATAGAAGAACTATAAACTGTGTACACCGAGCAACTTTGATGGTCCGAAGTTGCTCAACTCTATCTACGGAGGAGCTTTTAACGGTTTTTGTCCATTTTTCATAGAAAGTTGGTGTTTCGGCATCGAAATAATCTAGGAAGCTTATACTCTTAAAATTTGACATAGAAGAACAATAAAAAGTGTACACCGAGAAACTTTCATGGTCCGAAGTTGTCAACTCTATCTATGAAGGTGCTTTTAACGGTTTTTGTCCATATGTCATAGAAATGTGGTGTTTTGGCATCGAAGTAATCTAGGATGCTTATACACGTAAAATTTGACATAGAAGAACAATAAAAAGCATACACCGAGCAACTTTCATGGTCCGAAGTTGCTCAACTCTATCTATGGAGGAGCTTTTAACGGTTTTTATCCATTGGCATAGAAAGTTGGTGTTTTGCAATCGAAATAATCTAGGAAGTTGTACTCGTAAAATTTGACATAGAAGAACAAAAAAAAGTGTACACCGAGCAACTTTGATGGTCCGAAGTTGCTCAACTCTATCTATGGAGGAGGTTTTAACAGTTTTTATCCATTTGTCATAGAAAGTTGGTGTTTTGGAATCCAAATAATCTAGGAAGTTATACTCGTAAAATTTGACATAGAAGAACAATAAAAAGTGTACACTGCAACTTTCATGGTCCGAAGTTGCTCAACTCTATCTATGGAGGAGCTTTTAACGGTTTTTTTCCATTTGTCATAGAAAGTTGGTGTTTTGGAATCGATATAATCTAGGAAGTTATACTCGTAAAATTTGACATACAAGTACAATAAAAAGTGTAGACCGAGCAACTTTCATGGTCTGAAGTTGCTCAACTCAATCTCTGGAGGAGCTTTTAACGGTTTTTATCCATTTGTGATAGAAAGTTGGTGTTTCGGCATCGAAATAATCTAGGAAGCTTATAGTCGTAAAATTTGACATAGAAGAACAATAAAAAGTGTACACCGCAACTTTCATGGTCCGAAGTTGCTCAACTCTATCTATGGAGGAGCTTTTAATGGTTTTTGTCCATTTGTCATAGATATGTGGTGTTTTGGCATCGAAATAATCTAGGATGCTTATACTCGTAAAATTTGACATAGAAGAACAATAAAAAGTGTACACCGAGCAACTTTCATGGTCCGAAGTTGTCAACTCTATCTATGAAGGAGCTTTTAACGGTTTTTTTCCATATGTCATAGAAATGTGGTGTTTTGGCATCGAAGTAATCTAGAATGCTTATACACGAAAAATTTGACATAGAAGAACAATAAAAAGTGTACACCGAGCAACTTTCATGGTCCGAAGTTTCTCAACTCTATCTATGGAGGAGCTTTTAACGGTTTTTGTCCATTTGTCATAGAAAGGTAGTGTTTTGGAATCGAAATAATCTAGGAAGCTTATACTCGTAAAATTTGACAAAGAAGAACAATAAAAAATGTAAACCGAGCAACTTTCACGGTCTGAAGTTGCTCAACTCTATCTATGGAGGAGCTTTTAAAGGTTTTTGTCCATTTGGCATAGAAATGTGGTGTTTTGGCTTGGAAATAATCTAGAAAGCTTATACTCGTAAAATTTAACATAGAAGAACAATAAAAAGTTTACACCGAGCAACTTTCATGGTCCGAAGTTGCTCAACTCTATCTATGGAGGAGCTTTTAACGGTTTTTGTCCATTTGTCATAGAAAGGTTGTGTTTTGGCATCGAAATAATCTAGGAAGCTTATACTCGAAAAATTTGACATAGAAGAACAATAAAAAGTGTATATCGTACAACTTTGATAGTTCGAAATTGCTCAACTCTCTCGATGGAGGAGCTTTTAACGGTTTTTGTCCATTTGTCGTAGAAAGGTAGTTTTTTGACATCGAAATAATCTAGGAAGCTTATACTCGTAAAATTTGACATAGAAGAACAATAAAAAGTGTACACCGAGCAACTTTCATGGTCCGAAGTTGCTCAACTCTATCTATGGAGGAGCTTTTAACGGTTATTGTCCATTTTGCATAGAAATGTGGTGTTTTGGCTTGGAAATAATCTAGAAAGATTATACTCGTAAAATTTAACATAGGAGAACAATAAAAAGTTTACACCGAGCAACTTTCATGGTCCGAAGTTGCTCAACTCTATCTATGGAGGAGCTTTTAACGGTTTTTGTCCATTTGTCATAGAAAGGTGGTGTTTTGGCATCGAAATAATCTAGGAAGCTTATACTCGTAAAATTTGACATAGAAGAACAATAAAAAGTGTACACCGAGCAACTTTCATGGTCAGAAGTTTCTCAACTCTATCTATGGAGGAGCTTTTAACGGTTTTTGTCCATTTGTCATAGAAAGTTGGTGTTTTGGAATCGAAATAATCTAGGAAGCTTATACTCGTAAAATTTGACAAAGAAGAACAATAAAAAATGTAAACCGAGCAACTTTCATGGTCCGAAGTTGCTCAACTCTATCTATGGAGGAGCTTTTAAAGTTTTTTGTCCATTTGGCATAGAAATGTGGTGTTTTGGCTTGGAAATAATCTATAAAGCTTATACTCGTAAAATTTAACATAGAAGAACAATAAAAAGTTTACACCGAGCAACTTTTATGGTCCGAAGTTGCTCAAGTCTATCTATGGAGGAGCTTTTAACGGTTTTTGTCCATTTGTCATAGAAAGGTGGTGTTTTGGCATCGAAATAATCTAGGAAGCTTATACTCGAAAAATTTGACATGGAAGAACAATAAAAAGTGTATATCGTACAACTTTGATAGTTCGAAATTGCTCAACTCTCTCGATAGGGGAGCTTTTAACGGTTTTTGTCCATTTGTCGTAGAAAGGTAGTTTATTGGCATCGAAATAATCTATGAAGCTTATACTCATAAAGTTTGAAATAGAAGAACAATAAAAAGTGTACACCGAGCAACTTTCAAGGTCCGAAGTTGCTCAACTCTATCTATGGTGGAGCTTTTAACAGTTTTTGTCCATTTTTCGTAGAAAGGTAGTTTTTTCGCATCGAAATAATCTAGGTAGTTATACTTGTAAAATTTGACATAGAAGAAGAATAAAAAGTGTACACCGAGCAACTTTGATGGTCCGAATTTGCTCAACTCTATCTATGGAGGAGGTTTTAACAGTTTTTATCCATTTGCCATAGAAAGTTGGCGTTTTGGAATCCAAATAATCTAGGAAGTTATACTCGTAAAATTTGACATAGAAGAACAATAAAAAGTGTACACTGCAACTTTCATGGTCCGAAGTTGCTCAACTCTATCTATGGAGGAGCTTTTAACGGTTTTTGTCCATTTGTCATAGATATGTGGTGTTGTGGCATCGAAATAATCTAGAAAGCTTATACTCGTAAAATTTGACATAGAAGAACAATAAAAAGTGCACACCGAGCAACTTTCATGGTCCGAAGTTGCTCAACTCTATCTATGGAGGAGCTTTTAACGGTTTTTGTCCATTTGTCATAGAAAGTTGGTGTTTTGGAATCGATATAATCTAGGAAGTTATACTCGTAAAATTTGACATACAAGTACAATAAAAAGTGTACACCGAGCAACTTTCATGGTCCGAAGTTGCTCAACTCAATCTCTGGAGGAGCTTTTAACGGTTTTTATCCATTTGTGATAGAAAGTTGGTCTTTCGGTATCGAAATAATCTAGGAAGCTTATAGTCGTAAAATTTGACATAGAAGAACAACAAAAAGTGTACACCTCAACTTTCATGGTCCGAAGTTGCTCAACTCTATCTATGGAGGAGCTTTTAACGGTTTTTGTCCATTTGTCATAGATATGTGGTGTTTTGGCATCGAAATAATCTAGGAAGCTTATACTCGTAAAATTTGACATAGAAGAACAATAAAAAGTGTACACCGAGCAACTTTCACGGTCCGAAGTTGCTCAACTCTATCTATGGAGGAGCTTTTAACGGTTTTTGTCCATTTGTCATAGAAAGGTGGTGTTTTGGCATCGAAATAATCTAGGAAGCTTATACTCAAAAAATTTGACATAAAAGAACAATAAAAAGTGTATATCGTACAACTTTGATAGTTCGAAATTCTCAACTCTCTCGATGGAGTTGTATTTAATAGTTTTGTCGAATTTCGACCAATATTGTTCTCTTGACAACAAAACAATTTACGAAGCGAATACTAGTAATTTTGGACATAAAGAAACAATAAAAAGTGCATACCGAGCAACTTTCGTGGTTCGGAATTGTTCAACTCTCTTTGTAGAGGAGCTTTTATTGGTTTTCATTATTTGTCGTAGAAAGTTGGTGTTTGGGTATCGAAATAATCTAGGAAGTTATACTCGTAAAATTTGACATAGAAGAACTATAAACTGTGTACACCGAGCAACTTTGATGGTCCGAAGTTGCTCAACTCTATCTACGGAGGAGCTTTTAACGGTTTTTGTCCATTTTTCATAGAAAGTTGGTGTTTCGGCATCGAAATAATCTAGGAAGCTTATACTCTTAAAATTTGACATAGAAGAACAATAAAAAGTGTACACCGAGAAACTTTCATGGTCCGAAGTTGTCAACTCTATCTATGAAGGTGCTTTTAACGGTTTTTGTCCATATGTCATAGAAATGTGGTGTTTTGGCATCGAAGTAATCTAGGATGCTTATACACGTAAAATTTGACATAGAAGAACAATAAAAAGCATACACCGAGCAACTTTCATGGTCCGAAGTTGCTCAACTCTATCTATGGAGGAGCGTTTAACGGTTTTTGTCCATTTGTCTTAGATATGTGGTGTTTTGGAATCGAAATAATCTAGGAAGCTTATACTCGAAAAATTTGACATAGAAGAACAATAAAAAGTGTATATCGTACAACTTTGATAGTTCGAAATTGCTCAACTCTCTCGATGGAGGAGCTTTTAACGGTTTTTGTCCATTTGTCGTAGAAAGGTAGTTTATTGGCATCGAAATAATCTATGAAGCTTATACTCGTAAAATTTGACATAGAAGAACAATAAAAAGTGTACAACGAGCAACTTTCATGGTCCGAAGTTGCTCAACTCTATCTATGGAGGAGCTTCTAACGGTTTTTGTCCATTTGGCATAGAAAGTTGGTGTTTTGGCATCGAAATAATCTAGCAAGTTATACTCGTAAAATTTGACATAAAAGAACAATAAAATGTGTACACCGCAACTTTCATGGTCCGAAGTTGCTCAACTCTATCTATGGAGGAGCGTTTAACGGTTTTTGTCCATTTGTCATAGATATGTGGTGTTTTGGCATCGAAATAATCTAGAAAGCTTATACTCGTAAAATTTGACATAGAAGAACAATAAAAAGTGTACACCGAGCAACTTTCATGGTCCGAAGTTGCTCAACTCTATCTATGGAGGAGCTTTTAACGGTTTTTGTCCATTTGTCATAGAAAGGTGGTGTTTTGGCATCGAAATAATCTAGGAAGCTTATACTCAAAAAATTTGACATAAAAGAACAATAAAAAGTGTATATCGTACAACTTTGATAGTTCGAAATTCTCAACTCTCTCGATGGAGTTGTATTTAATAGTTTTGTCGAATTTCGACCAATATTGTTCTCTTGACAACAAAACAATTTACGAAGCGAATACTAGTAATTTTGGACATAAAGAAACAATAAAAAGTGCATACCGAGCAACTTTCGTGGTTCGGAATTGCTCAACTCTCTTTGTAGAGGAGCTTTTATTGGTTTTCATTATTTGTCGTAGAAAGTTGGTGTTTGGGTATCGAAATAATCTAGGAAGTTATACTCGTAAAATTTGACATAGAAGAACTATAAACTGTGTACACCGAGCAACTTTGATGGTCCGAAGTTGCTCAACTCTATCTACGGAGGAGCTTTTAACGGTTTTTGTCCATTTTTCATAGAAAGTTGGTGTTTTGGCATCGAAATAATCTAGGAAGCTTATACTCTTAAAATTTGACATAGAAGAACAATAAAAAGTGTACACCGAGAAACTTTCATGGTCCGAAGTTGTCAACTCTATCTATGAAGGTGCTTTTAACGGTTTTTGTCCATATGTCATAGAAATGTGGTGTTTTGGCATCGAAGTAATCTAGGATGCTTATACACGTAAAATTTGACATAGAAGAACAATAAAAAGCACACACCGAGCAACTTTCATGGTCCGAAGTTGCTCAACTCTATCTATGGAGGAGCTTTTAACGGTTTTTATCCATTGGCATAGAAAGTTGGTGTTTTGCAATCGAAATAATCTAGGAAGTTGTACTCGTAAAATTTGACATAGAAGAACAAAAAAAAGTGTACACCGAGCAACTTTGATGGTCCGAAGTTGCTCAACTCTATCTATGAAGGAGCTTTTAACAGTTTTTGTCCATTTGGAATAGATATGTGGTGTTTTGGCATCGAAATAATCTATAAAGCTTATACTCGTAAAATTTGACATAGAAGAACAGTAAAAAGTGTACACTGATCAACTTTCATGGTCCGAGATTGCTCAACTCTATCTATGGAGGAGCTTTTAACTGTTACTGTCCATTTGTCATAGAAAGGTGGTGTTTTGGCATCGAAATAATCTAGGAAGCTTATACTCGTAAAATTTGACATAGAAGAACAATAAAAAGTGTACACCGAGCAACTTTCATGGTCCGAAGTTGCTCAACTCTATCTTGGAGGAGCTTTTAACGGTTTTTGTCCATTTGGCATAGAAAGTTGGTGTTTTGGCATCGAAATAATCTAGCATGTTATACTCGTAAAATTTGACATAGAAGAACAATAAAAAGTGTATACCGAGCAACTTTCATGGTCCGAAGTTTACAACTCTATCTATGAAGGAGCTTTTAACGGTTTTTGTCCATATGTCATAGAAATGTGGTGTTTTGGCATCGAAGTAATCTAGGATGCTTATACACGAAAAATTTGACATAGAAGAACAATAAAAAGTGTACACCGAGCAACTTTCATGGTCCGAAGTTTCTCAACTCTATCTATGGAGGAGCTTTTAACGGTTTTTGTCCATTTGTCATAGAAAGTTGGTGTTTTGGCATCGAAATAATCTAGGAAGTTATACCCGTAAAATTTGACATAAAAGAACAATAAAATGTGTACACCGAGCAACTTTGATGGTCCGAAGTTGTTCAACTCTATTTATGGTGGAGCTTTGAACGGTTTTTGTCCATTTGTCGTAGAAAGGTTTTTTTTGGCATCGAAATAATCTAGGAAGTTATACTTGTAAAATTTGACATAGAAGAAGAATAAAAAGTATACACCGAGCAACTTTGATGGTCCGAAGTTGCTCAACTCTATCTATGGAGGATGTTTTAACAGTTTTTATCCATTTGTTATAGAAAGTTGGTGTTTTGGAATCAAAATAATCTAGGAAGTTATACTCGTAAAATTTGACATAAAAGAACAATAAAATGTGTACACCGAGCAACTTTCATGGTCCGAAGTTGTCAATTCAATGTATGAAGGAGCTTTTAACGGTTTTTGAACATATGTCATTGAAATATGGTGTTTTGGCATCGAAGTAATCTAGGATGCCTATACACGTAAAATTTGACATAGAGGAACAATAAAAAGTGTACACCGAGCAACTTTCATGGTCCGAAGTTGCTCAACTCTATCTATGGAGATTATTTTAATGGTTTTTGTCCATTTTTCGTAGAAAGGTGTTGTTTTGGCATTGAAGTAATCTACGAAGCCTATACTCGAAAAATTTGACATAGAAGAACAACAAAAAGTGTACACCGAGCAACTTTGATGGTCCGAAGTTTCTCAACTCTATCTATGGAGGAGGTTTTAACGGTTTTTGTTCATTTGTCATAGAAAGGTGGTGTTTTGGCATCGAAATAATCTAGGAAGCTTATACTCGAAAAAATTGACATAAAAGAACAATAAAAAGTGTTTATCGTACAACTTTGATAGTTCGAAATTCTCAACTCTCTCAATGGAGTTGTTTTTAATAGTTTTGCCAAATTTCGACCGATATTGTTCTCTTGACGACAAAACAATTTACGAAGCGAATACTAGTAATTTTGGACATAAAGAAACAATAAAAAGTGCATACCGAGAAACTTTGGTGGTTCGAAATTGCTCAACTCTCCTTATGGAGGAGCTTTTATTGGTTTTCATTATTTGTCGTAGAAAGTTAGTGTTTGGGCATCGAAATAATCTAGGAAGTTATACTCGTAAAATTTGACATAGAAGAACAATAAAATGTGTACACCGAGCAACTTTGATGGCCCGAAGTTGCTCAACTCTATCTACGGAGGAGCTTTTAACGGTTTTTATCCATTGGCATAGAAAGTTGGTGTTTTGAAATCGAAATAATCTAGGAAGGTATACTCGTAAAATTTGACATAGAAGAACAAAAAAAAGTGTACACCGAGAAACTTTGATGGTCCGAAGTTGCTCAACTCTATCTATGAAGGAGCTTTTAACAGTTTTTGTCCATTTGGAATAGATGTGTGGTGTTTTGGCATCGAAATAATCTATGAAGCTTATACTCGTAAAATTTGACATAGAAGAACAATAAAAAGTGTACACCGAGCAACTTTCATGGTCCGAAGTTGCTCAACTCTATCTATGGAGGAGCTTTTAACTGTTACTGTCCATTTGTCATAGAAAGGTGGTGTTTTGGCATCGAAATAATCTAGGAAGCTTATACTCGTAAAATTTGACATAGAAGAACAATAAAAAGTGTACACCGAGCAACTTTCATGGTCCGAAGTTGCTCAACTCTATCTATGGAGGAGCTTTTAACTGTTACTGTCCATTTGTCATAGAAAGGTGGTGTTTTGGCATCGAAATAATCTAGGAAGCTTATACTCGTAAAATTTGACATAGAAGAACAATAAAAAGTGTACACCGAGCAACTTTCATGGTCCGAAGTTGCTCAACTCTATCTATGGAGGAGCTTCTAACGGTTTTTGTCCATTTGGCATAGAAAGTTGGTGTTTTGGCATCGAAATAATCTAGCAAGTTATACTCGTAAAATTTGACATAAAAGAACAATAAAATGTGTACACCGCAACTTTCATGGTCCGAAGTTGCTCAACTCTATCTATGGAGGAGCGTTTAACGGTTTTTGTCCATTTGTCATAGATATGTGGTGTTTTGGCATCGAAAAAATCTAGAAAGCTTATACTCGTAAAATTTTACATAGAAGAACAATAAAAAGTGTACACCGAGCAACTTTCATGGTCCGAAGTTGCTCAACTCTATCTATGGAGGAGCTTTTAACGGTTTTTGTCCATTTGTCATAGAAAGGTGGTGTTTTGGCATCGAAATAATCTAGGAAGCTTATACTCAAAAAATTTGACATAAAAGAACAATAAAAAGTGTATATCGTACAACTTTGATAGTTCGAAATTCTCAACTCTCTCGATGGAGTTGTATTTAATAGTTTTGTCGAATTTCGACCAATATTGTTCTCTTGACAACAAAACAATTTACGAAGCGAATACTAGTAATTTTGGACATAAAGAAACAATAAAAAGTGCATACCGAGTAACTTTCGTGGTTCGGAATTGCTCAACTCTCTTTGTAGAGGAGCTTTTATTGGTTTTCATTATTTGTCGTAGAAAGTTGGTGTTTGGGTATCGAAATAATCTAGGAAGTTATACTCGTAAAATTTGACATAGAAGAACTATAAACTGTGTACACCGAGCAACTTTGATGGTCCGAAGTTGCTCAACTCTATCTACGGAGGAGCTTTTAACGGTTTTTGTCCATTTTTCATAGAAAGTTGGTGTTTTGGCATCGAAATAATCTAGGAAGCTTATACTCTTAAAATTTGACATAGAAGAACAATAAAAAGTGTACACCGAGAAACTTTCATGGTCCGAAGTTGTCAACTCTATCTATGAAGGTGCTTTTAACGGTTTTTGTCCATATGTCATAGAAATGTGGTGTTTTGGCATCGAAGTAATCTAGGATGCTTATACACGAAAAATTTGACATAGAAGAACAATAAAAAGCACACACCGAGCAACTTTCATGGTCCGAAGTTGCTCAACTCTATCTATGGAGGAGCTTTTAACGGTTTTTATCCATTGGCATAGAAAGTTGGTGTTTTGCAATCGAAATAATCTAGGAAGTCGTACTCGTAAAATTTGACATAGAAGAACAAAAAAAAGTGTACACCGAGCAACTTTGATGGTCCGAAGTTGCTCAACTCTATCTATGAAGGAGCTTTTAACAGTTTTTGTCCATTTGGAATAGATATGTGGTGTTTTGGCATCGAAATAATCTATAAAGCTTATACTCGTAAAATTTGACATAGAAGAACAGTAAAAAGTGTACACGGAGCAACTTTCATGGTCCGAGATTGCTCAACTCTATCTATGGAGGAGCTTTTAACTGTTACTGTCCATTTGTCATAGAAAGGTGGTGTTTTGGCATCGAAATAATCTAGGAAGCTTATACTCGTAAAATTTGACATAGAAGAACAATAAAAAGTGTACACCGAGCAACTTTCATGGTCCGAAGTTGCTCAACTCTATCTATGGAGGAGCTTTTAACAGTTTTTGTCCATTTGGCATAGAAAGTTGGTGTTTTGGCATCGAAATAATCTAGCATGTTATACTCGTAAAATTTGACATAGAAGAACAATAAAAAGTGTATACCGAGCAACTTTCATGGTCCGAAGTTGTCAACTCTATCTATGAAGGAGCTTTTAACGGTTTTTGTCCATATGTCATAGAAATGTGGTGTTTTGGCATCGAAGTAATCTAGGATGCTTATACACGAAAAATTTGACATAGAAGAACAATAAAAAGTGTACACCGAGCAACTTTCATGGTCCGAAGTTTCTCAACTCTATCTATGGAGGAGCTTTTAACGGTTTTTGTCCATTTGTCATAGAAAGTTGGTGTTTTGGCATCGAAATAATCTAGGAAGTTATACCCGTAAAATTTGACATAAAAGAACAATAAAATGTGTACACCGAGCAACTTTGATGGTCCGAAGTTGCTCAACTCTATTTATGGTGGAGCTTTGAACGGTTTTTGTCCATTTGTCGTAGAAAGGTTTTTTTTGGCATCGAAATAATCTAGGAAGTTATACTTGTAAAATTTGACATAGAAGAAGAATAAAAAGTATACACCGAGCAACTTTGATGGTCCGAAGTTGCTCAACTCTATCTATGGAGGATGTTTTAACAGTTTTTATCCATTTGTTATAGAAAGTTGGTGTTTTGGAATCAAAATAATCTAGGAAGTTATACTCGTAAAATTTGACATAAAAGAACAATAAAATGTGTACACCGAGCAACTTTCATGGTCCGAAGTTGCTCAACTCTATCTATGGAGATTATTTTAATGGTTTTTGTCCATTTTTCGTAGAAAGGTGTTGTTTTGGCATTGAAGTAATCTACGAAGCCTATACTCGAAAAATTTGACATAGAAGAACAACAAAAAGTGTACACCGAGCAACTTTGATGGTCCGAAGTTTCTCAACTCTATCTATGGAGGAGGTTTTAACGGTTTTTGTTCATTTGTCATAGAAAGGTGGTGTTTTGGCATCGAAATAATCTAGGAAGCTTATACTCGAAAAAATTGACATAAAAGAACAATAAAAAGTGTTTATCGTACAACTTTGATAGTTCGAAATTCTCAACTCTCTCGATGGAGTTGTTTTTAATAGTTTTGCCAAATTTCGACCGATATTGTTCTCTTGAGGACAAAACAATTTACGAAGCGAATACTAGTAATTTTGGACATAAAGAAACAATAAAAAGTGCATACCGAGAAACTTTGGTGGTTCGAAATTGCTCAACTCTCCTTATGGAGGAGCTTTTATTGGTTTTCATTATTTGTCGTAGAAAGTTAGTGTTTGGGCATCGAAATAATCTAGGATGTTATACTCGTAAAATTTGACATAGAAGAACAATAAAATGTGTACACCGAGCAACTTTGATGGTCCGAAGTTGCTCAACTCTATCTACGGAGGAGCTTTTAACGGTTTTTATCCACTGGCATAGAAAGTTGGTGTTTTGAAATCGAAATAATCTAGGAAGTTATACTCGTAAAATTTGACATAGAAGAACAAAAAAAAGTGTACACCGAGAAACTTTGATGGTCCGAAGTTGCTCAACTCTATCTATGAAGGAGCTTTTAACAGTTTTTGTCCATTTGGAATAGATGTGTGGTGTTTTAGCATCGAAATAATCTATGAAGCTTATACTCGTAAAATTTGACATAGAAGAACAATAAAAAGTGTACACCGAGCAACTTTCATGGTCCGAAGTTGCTCAACTCTATCTATGGAGGAGCTTTTAACTGTTACTGTCCATTTGTCATAGAAAGGTGGTGTTTTGGCATCGAAATAATCTAGGAAGCTTATACTCGTAAAATTTGACATAGAAGAACAATAAAAAGTGTACACCGAGCAACTTTCAAGGTCCGAAGTTGCTCAACTCTATCTATGGAGGAGCTTCTAACGGTTTTTGTCCATTTGGCATAGAAAGTTGGTGTTTTGGCATCGAAATAATCTAGCAAGTTATACTCGTAAAATTTGACATAAAAGAACAATAAAATGTGTACACCGAGCAACTTTGATGGTCCGAAGTTGCTCAACTCTATCTATGGTGGAGCTTTGAACGGTTTTTGTCCATTTATCATAGAAAGTTGGTGTTTTGGCATCGAAATAATCTAGGAAGTTATACTCGTAAAATTTGGCATAAAAGAACAATAAAATGTGTACACCGAGCAACTTTGATGGTCCGAAGTTGCTCAACTCTATCCATGGTGGAGCTTTTAACGGTTTTTGTCCATATGTCATTGAAATGTGGTGTTTTGGCATCGAAGTAATCTCGAATGCTTATACACGTAAAATTTGACATAGAAGAACAATAAAAAGTGTACACCGAGCAACTTTCATGGTCCGAAGTTGCTTAACTCTATCTATGGAGGAGCTTTTAATGGTTTTTATCCATTAGCATAGAAAGTTGGTGTTTTGGAATCGAAATAATCTAGGAAGTTATACTCGTAAAATTTGAGATAGAAGAACAAAAAAAAGTGTACACCGAGCAACTTTGATGGTCCGAAGTTGCTCAACTCTATCTATGAACGAGCTTTTAACACTTTTTATCCATTTGGAATAGATATGTGGTGTTTTGGCATCGAAACAATCTATGAAGCTTATACTCGTAAAATTTGACATAGAAGAACAGTAAAAAGTGTACACCGAGCAACTTTCATGGTCCGAATTTGCTCAACTCTATCTATGAAGGAGCTTTTAACAGTTTTTGTCCATTTGGAATAGATGTGTGGTGTTTGGGCATCGAAATAATCTAGGAAGTTATACTCGTAAAATTTGACATAGAAGAACAATAAAATGTGTACACCGAGCAACTTTGATGGTCCGAAGTTGCTCAACTCTATATATGAGGAGCTTTTAACGGTTTTTATCCATTGGCATAGAAAGTTGGTGTTTTGCAATCGAAATAATCTAGGAAGTTATACTCGTAAAATTTGACATAGAAGAACAAAAAAAAGTGTACACCGAGCAACTTTGATGGTCCGAAGTTGCTCAACTCTATCTATGAAGGAGCTTTTAACAGTTTTTGTCCATTTGGAATAGATGTGTAGTGTTTTGGCGTCGAAATAATCTATGAAGCTTATACTCGTAAAATTTGACATAGAAGAACAGTAAAAAGTGTACACCGAGCAACTTTCATGGTCCGAAGTTGCTCAACTCTATCTATGGAGGAGCTTTTAACTGTTACTGTCCATTTGTCATAGAAAGGTGGTGTTTTGGCATCGAAATAATCTAGGAAGCTTATACTCGTAGAATTTGACATAGAAGAACAATAAAAAGTGTACACCGAGCAACTTTCATGGTCCGAAGTTGCTCAACTCTATCTATGGAGGAGCTTTTAACGGTTTTTGTCCATTTGGCATAGAAAGTTGGTGTTTTGGCATCGAAATAATCTAGCAAGTTATACTCGTAAAATTTGACATAAAAGAACAATAAAATGTGTACACCGAGCAACTTTGATGGTCCGAAGTTGCTCAACTCTATCTATGGTGGAGCTTTGAACGGTTTTTGTCCATTTGTCATAGAAAGTTGGTGTTTTGGCATCGAAATAATCTAGGAAGTTATACTCGTAAAATTTGGCATAAAAGAACAATAAAATGTGTACACCGAGCAACTTTGATGGTCCGAAGTTGCTCAACTCTATCTATGGTGGAGCTTTGAACGGTTTTTATCCATTTGTCGTAGAAAGGTAGTTTTTTCGCATCGAAATAATCTAGGAAGTTATACTTGTAAAATTTGACATAGAAGAAGAATAAAAAGTATACACCGAGCAACATTGATGGTCCGAAGTTGCTCAACTCTATCTATGGAGGATGTTTTAATAGTTTTTATCCATTTGTCATAGAAAGTTGTGTTTTGGAATCCAAATAATCTAAGAAGTTGTACTCGTAAAATTTGACATAAAAGAACAATAAAATGTGTACACTGAGCAACTTTGATGGTCCGAAATTGCTCAACTCTATCTATGGTGGAGCTTTTAACGGTTTTTTTCCATATGTCATTGAAATGTGGTGTTTTGGCATCGAAGTAATCTAGGATGCTTATACACGTAAAATTTGACATAGAAGAACAATAAAAAGTGTACACCAAGCAACTTTCATGGTCCGAAGTTGCTCAACTCTATCTATGGAGGAGCTTTTAACGGTTTTTATCCATTGGCATTGAAAGTTGGCGTTTTGGAATCGAAATAATTAGGAAGTTATACTCGTAAAATTTGAGATAGAAGAACAAAAAGAAGTGTACACCGAGCAACTTTGATGGTCCGAAGTTACTCAACTCTATCTATGAAGGAGTTTTTAACAGTTTTTGTCCATTTGGAATAGATATGTGGTGTTTTGGCATCGAAATAATCTATGAAGCTTATACTCGTAAAATTTGACATAGAAGAACAGTAAAAAGTGTACACCGAGCAACTTTCATGGTCCGAAGTTGCTCAACTCTATCTATGGAGGAGCTTTTAACTGTTACTGTCCATTTGTCATAGAAAGGTGGTGTTTTAGCATCGAAATAATCTAGGAAGCTTATACTCGTAAAATTTGACATAGAAGAACAATAAAAAGTGCACACCGAGCAACTTTCATGGTCCGAAGTTGCTCAACTCTATATATGGAGGAGCTTTTAACGGTTTTTGTCCATTTGGCATAGAAAGTTGGTGTTTTGGCATCGAAATAATCTAGGAAGTTATACTCGTAAAATATGACATAGAAGAACAATAAAAAGTGTACACCGAGCAACTTTCATGGTCCGAAGTTGCTCAACTCTATCTATGGAGGAGCTTTTAACGGTTTTTGTCCATTTGGCATAGAAAGTTGGTGTTTTGGCATCGAAATAATCTAGGATGTTATACTCGTAAAATTTGACATAGAAAAACAGTAAAAAGTGTACACCGAGCAACTTTCATGGTCCGAAGTTGCTCAACTCTATCTATGGAGGAGCTTTTAACTGTTACTGTCCATTTGTCATAGAAAGGTGGTATTTTGGCATCGAAATAATCTAGGAAGCTTATACTCGTAAAATTTGACATAGAAGAACAATAAAAATTGTACACCGAGCAACTTTCATGGTCCGAAGTTGCTCAACTCTATCTATGGAGAAGCTTTTAACGGTTTTTGTCCATTTGGCATAGAAAGTTGGTGTTTTGGCATCGAAATAATCTAGGAAGTTATACTCGTAAAATTTGACATAGAAGAACAATAAAAAGTGTACACCGAGCAACTTTAATGGTCCGAAGTTGCTCAACTCTATCTATGGAGGAGCTTTTAACGGTTTTTGTCCATTTGGCATAGAAAGTTGGTGTTCTGGCATCAAAATAATCTAGGAAGTTATACTCGTAAAATTTGACATAGAAGAACAATAAAAAGTGTATACCGAGCAACTTTCATGGTTCGAAGTTGTCAACTCTATCTATGAAGGAGCTTTTAACGGTTTTTGTCCATATGTCATAGAAATGTGGTGTTTTGGCATCGAAGTAATCTAGGATGCTTATACACGAAAAATTTGACATAGAAGAACAATAAAAAGTGTACACCGAGCAACTTTCATGGTCCGAAGTTTCTCAACTCTATCTATGGTGGTGTTTTGGAATCCAAATAATCTAGGAAGTTATACTCGTAATATTTGACATAAAAGAACAATAAAATGTGTACACCGAGCAACTTTGATGGTCCGAAGTTGCTCAACTCTATCTATGGAGGAGCTTTGAACGGTTTTTGTCCATTTGTCATAGAAAGTTGGTGTTTTGGCATCGAAATAATCTAGGAAGTTATACTCGTAAAATTTGGCATAAAAGAACAATAAAATGTGTACACCGAGCAACTTTGATGGTCCGAAGTTGCTCAACTCTATCTATGGTGGAGCTTTGAACGGTTTTTATCCATTTGTCGTAGAAAGGTAGTTTTTTCGCATCGAAATAATCTAGGAAGTTATACTTGTAAAATTTGACATAGAAGAAGAATAAAAAGTATACACCGAGCAACATTGATGGTCCGAAGTTGCTCAACTCTATCTATGGAGGATGTTTTAATAGTTTTTATCCATTTGTCATAGAAAGTTGGTGTTTTGGAATCCAAATAATCTAAGAAGTTAAACTCGTAAAATTTGACATAAAAGAACAATAAAATGTGTACACTGAGCAACTTTGATGGTCCGAAATTGCTCAACTCTATCTATGGTGGAGCTTTTAACGGTTTTTGTCCATATGTCATTGAAATGTGGTGTTTTGGCATCGAAGTAATCTAGGATGCTTATACACGTAAAATTTGACATAGAAGAACAATAAAAAGTGTACACCGAGCAACTTTCATGGTCCGAAGTTGCTTAACTCTATCTATGGAGGAGCTTTTAACGGTTTTTATCCATTGGCATTGAATGTTGGCGTTTTGGAATCGAAATAATCTAGGAAGTTATACTCGTAAAATTTGAGATAGAAGAACAAAAAGAAGTGTACACCGAGCAACTTTGATGGTCCGAAGTTGCTCAACTCTATCTATGAAGGAGCTTTTAACAGTTTTTGTCCATTTGGAATAGATATGTGGTGTTTTGGCATCGAAATAATCTGTGAAGCTTATACTCGTAAAATTTGACATAGAAGAACAGTAAAAAGTGTACACCGAGCAACTTTCATGGTCCGAAGTTGCTCAACTCTATCTATGGAGGAGCTTTTAACTGTTACTGTCCATTTGTCATAGAAAGGTGGTGTTTTGGCATCGAAATAATCTAGGAAGCTGATACTCGTAAAATTTGACATAGAAGAATAATAAAAAGTGTACACCGAGCAACTTTCATGGTCCGAAGTTGCTCAACTCTATCTATGGAGGAGCTTTTAACGGTTTTTGTCCATTTGGCATAGAAAGTTGGTGTTTTGGCATCGAAATATTCTAGGAAGTTATACTCGTAAAATTTGACATAGAAGAACAATAAAAAGTGTACACCGAGCAACTTTAATGGTCCGAAGTTGCTTAACTCTATCTATGGAGGAGCTTTTAACGGTTTTTGTCCATTTGGCATAGAAAGTTGGTATTCTGGCATCGAAATAATCTAGGAAGTTATACTCGTAAAATTTGACATAGAAGAACAATAAAAAGTGTACACCGAGCAACTTTCATGGTCCGAAGTTTCTCAACTCTATCTATGGAGGTGCTTTTAACTGTTACTGTCCATTTGTCATAGAAAGGTGGTGTTTTGGAATCCAAATAATCTAGGAAGTTATACTCGTAAAATTTGACATAAAAGAACAATAAAATGTGTACACCGAGCAACTTTCATGGTCCGAAGTTGCTCAACTCTATCTATGGAGGAGCTTTTAACTGTTACTGTCCATTTGCGATAGAAAGGTGGTGTTTTGGCATCGAAATAATCTAGGAAGCTTATACTCGTAAAATTTGACATAGAAGAACAATAAAAAGTGTACACCGAGCAACTTTCATGGTCCGAAGTTGCTCAACTCTATCTATGGAGGAGCTTTTAACGGTTTTTGTCCATTTGGCATAGAAAGTTGGTGTTTTGGCATCGAAATAATCTAGGAAGTTATACTCGTAAAATTTGACATAGAAGAACAATAAAAAGTGTACACCGAGCAACTTTCATGGTCCGAAGTTGCTCAACTCTATCTATGGAGGAGCTTTTAACGGTTTTTGTCCATTTGTCATAGAAAGTTGGCGTTTTGGCATCGAAATAAACTAGGAAGTTATACTCGTAAAATTTGAAATAATAGAACAATAAAATGTGTACACCGAGCAACTTTGATGGTCCGAAGTTGCTCAATTCTATCTATGGTGGAGCTTTGAACGGTTTTTGTCCATTTGTCGTAGAAAGGTAGTTTTTTGGCATCGAAATAATCTAGGAAGTTATACTTGTAAAATTTGACATAGAAGAAGAATAAAAAGTATACACCGAGCAACTTTGATGGTCCGAAGTTGCTCAACTCTATCTATGGAGAAGGTTTTAACAGTTTTTATCCATTTGTCATAGAAAGTTGGTGTTTTGGAATCCAAATAATCTAGGAAGTTATACTCGTAAAATTTGACATAAAAGAACAATAAAATGTGTACACCGAGCAACTTTGATGGTCCGAAGTTGCTCAACTCTATCTATGGTGGAGCTTTGAGCGGTTTTTGTCCATTTTTCAAAGAAAGTTTTTGTTTTGGCATCGAAATAATCTAGGAAGTTATACTCGTAAAATTTGACATAAAAGAACAATAAAATGTGTACACCGAGCAACTTTGATGGTCCGAAGTTGCTCAACTCTATCTATGGTGGAGCTTTTAACGATTTTTGTCCATATGTCATAGAAATGTGGTGTTTGTGCATCGAAGTAATCTAGGATGCTTATACACGTAAAATTTCACATAGAAGAACAATAAAAAGTGTATACCGAGCAACTTTCATGGTCCGAAGTTTCTCAACTCCATCTATGGAGGAGCTTTTAACGGTTTTTGTCCATTTGTCATAGAAAGTTGGTGTTTTGGAATCGAAATAATCTAGGAATTTATACTCGTAAAATTTGACATAAAAGAACAATAAAATGTGTACACCGAGCAACTTTGATGGTCCGAAGTTGCTCAACTCTATCTATGGTGGAGCTTTGAACGGTTTTTGTACATTTGTCGTAGAAAGGTAGTTTTTTAGCATCGAAATAATTTAGGAAGTTATACTTGTAAAATTTGACATAGAAGAAGAATAAAAAGTAAACACCGAGCAACTTTGATGGTCCGAAGTTGCTCAATTCTATCTATGGAGGAGGTTTTAACAGTTTTTATCCATTTGTCATAGAAAGTTGGTGTTTTGGAATCCAAATAATCTAGGAAGTTATACTCGTAAAATTTGACATAAAAGAACAATAAAATGTGTACACCGAGCAACTTTGATGGTCCGAAGTTGCTCAACTCTATCTTTGGTGGAGCTTTTAACGATTTTTTTCCATTTGTCATAGAAAGTTTGTGTTTTGGCATCGAAATAATCTAGGAAGTTATACTCGTAAAATTTGACATAAAAGAACAATAAAATGTGTACACCGAGCAACTTTGATGGTCCGAAGTTGCTCAACTCTATCTATGGAGGAGATTTTAACGGTTTTTGTCCATTTGTCATAGAAAGTTTGTGTTTTGGCATCGAAATAATCTAGAAAGTTATACTCGTAAAATTTGACATAAAAGAACAATAAAATGTGTACACCGAGCAACTTTGATGGTCCGAAGTTGCTCAACTCTATCTATGGTGGAGCTTTGAACGGTTTTTGTCCATTTGTCGTAGAAAGGTAGTTTTTTGGCATCGAAATAATCTAGGAAGTTATACTTGTAAAATTTGACATAGAAGAAGAATAAAAAGTATACACCGAGCAACTTTGATGGTCCGAAGTTTCTCAACTCTATCTATGGAGGATGTTTTAACAGTTTTTATCCATTTGTCATAGAAAGTTGGTGTTTTGAAATCCAAATAATCTAGGAAGTTATACTCGTAAAATTTGACATAAAAAAACAATAAAATGTGTACACCGAGAAACTTTGATGGTCCGAAGTTGCTCAACTCTATCTATGGTGGAGCTTTTAACAGTTTTTGTCAATATGTCATTGAAATGTGGTGTTTTGGCATCGAAGTAATCTAGGATGCTTATACACGTAAAATTTGACATAGAAGAACAATAAAAAGTGTACGCCGAGCGACATTCATGGTCCGAAGTTGCTCAACTCTATCTATGGAGGAGCTTTTAACGGTTTTTATCCATTGGCATAGAAAGTTGGTGTTTTACAATCGAAATAATCTGGGAAGTTATACTCGTAAAATTTGACATAGAAGAACAAAAAAAAGTGTACACCGAGCAACTTTGATGGTCCGAAGTTGCTCAACTCTATCTATGAAGGAGCTTTTAACAGTTTTTGTCCATTTGGAATAGATATGTGGTGTTTTGGCATCGAAATAATCTATGAAGCTTATACTCGTAAAATTTGACATAGAAGAACAGTAAAAAGTGTACACCGAGCAACTTTCGTGGTCCGAAGTTGCTCAACTCTATCTATGGAGGTGCTTTTAACTATTACTGTCCATTTGTCATAGAAAGGTGGTGTTTTGGCATCGAAATAATCTAGGAAGCTTATACTCATAAAATTTGACATAGAAGAACAATAAAAAGTGTACACCGAGCAACTTTCAAGGTCCGAAGTTGTTCAACTCTATCTATGGAGGAGCTTTTAACGGTTTTTGTCCATTTGGCATAGAAAGTTGGTGTTTTGGCATCGAAATAATCTAGCAAGTTATACTCGTAAAATTTGACATAGAAGAACAATAAAAAGTGTATACCGAGCAACTTTCATGGTTCGAAGTTGTCAACTCTGTCTATGAAGGAGCTTTTAACGGTTTTTCTCCAAATGTCATAGAAATGTGGTGTTTTGTCATCGAAGTAATCTAGGATGCTTATACACGAAAAATTTGACATAGAAGAACAATAAAAAGTGTACACCGAGCAACTTTCATGGTCCGAAGTTCCTCAACTCTATCTATGGAGGAGCTTTTAACGGTTTTTGTCCATTTGTCATAGAAAGTTGGTGTTTTGGCATCGAAATAATCTAGGAAGTTATACTCGTAAAATTTGACATAAAAGAACAATAAAATGTGTACACCGAGCAACTTTGATGGTCCGAAGTTGCTCAACTATATCTATGGTGGAGCTTTGAACGGTTTTTGTCCATATGTCATTGAAATGTGGTGTTTTGGCATCGAAGTAATCTCGAATGCTTATACACGTAAAATTTGACATAGAAGAATAATAAAAAGTGTACACCGAGCAACTTTCATGGTCCGAAGTTGCTCAACTCTATCTATGGAGGAGCTTTTAACGGTTTTTATCCATTGGCATAGAAAGTTGGTGTTTTGGAATCGAAATAATCTAGGATGTTATACTCGTAAAATTTGAGATAGAAGAACAAAAAAAAGTGTACACCGAGCAACTTTGATGGTCTGAAGTTGCTCAACTCTATCTATGAAGGAGCTTTAAACACTTTTTATCCATTTGGAATAGATATGTGGTGTTTTGGCATCGAAACAATCTATGAAGCTTATACTCGTAAAATTTGACATAGAAGAACAGTAAAAAGTGTACACCGAGCAACTTTCATGGTCCGAATTTGCTCAACTCTATCAATGAAGGAGCTTTTAACAGTTTTTATCCATTTGGAATAGATGTGTGGTGTTTGGGCATCGAAATAATCTAGGAAGTTATACTCGTAAAATTTGACATAGAAGAAGAATAAAATGTGTACACCGAGCAACTTTGATGGTCCGAAGTTGCTCAACTCTATCTATGAAGGAGCTTTTAACAGTTTTTGTCCATTTGGAATAGATGTGTGGTGTTTTGGCATCGAAATAATCTATGAAGCTTATACTCGTAAAATTTGACATAGAAGAACAGTAAAAAGTTTACACCGAGCAACTTTCATGGTCCGAAGTTGCTCAACTCTATCTATGGAGGAGCTTTTAACTGTTACTGTCCATTTGTCATAGAAAGGTGGTGTTTTGGCATCGAAATAATCTAGGAAGCTTATACTCGTAAAATTTGACATAGAAGAACAATAAAAAGTGTACACCGAGCAACTTTCATGGTCCGAAGTTGCTCAACTCTATCTATGGAGGAGCTTTTAACGGTTTTTGTCCATTTGGCATAGAAAGTTGGTGTTTTGGCATCGAAATAATCTAGCAAGTTATACTCGTAAAATTTGACATAAAAGAACAATAAAATGTGTACACCGAGCAACTTTGATGGTCCGAAGTTGCTCAACTCTATCTATGGTGGAGCTTTGAACGGTTTTTGTCCATTTGTCATAGAAAGTTGGTGTTTTGGCATCGAAATAATCTGGGAAGTTATACTCGTAAAATTTGACATAGAAGAACAGTAAAAAGTTTACACCGAGCAACTTTGATGGTCCGAAGTTGCTCAACTCTATCTATGGCGGAGCTTTGAACGGTTTTTGTCCATTTGTCGTAAAAAGGTAGTTTTTTGGCGTCGAAATAATCTAGGAAGTTATACTTGTAAAATTTGACATAGAAGAAGAATAAATAGTATACACCGAGCAACTTTGATGGTCCGAAGTTGCTCAACTCTATCTATGGAGGATGTTTTAACAGTTTTTATCCATTTGTCATAGAAAGTTGGTGTTTTGGAATCCAAATAATCTAGGAAGTTATACTCGTAAAATTTGACATAGAAGAACAATAAAAAGTGTACACTGCAACTTTCATGGTCCGAAGTTGCTCAACTCTATCTATGGAGGAGCTTTTAACGGTTTTTGTCCATTTGTCATAGAAAGTTGGCGTTTTGGCATCGATATAATCTAGGAAGTTATACTCGTAAAATTTGAAATAATAGAACAATAAAATGTGTACACCGAGCAACTTTGATGGTCCGAAGTTGCTCAATTCTATCTATGGTGGAGCTTTGAACGGTTTTTGTCCATTTGTCGTAGAAAGGTAGTTTTTTGGCATCGAAATAATCTAGGAAGTTATACTTGTAAAATTTGACATAGAAGAAGAATAAAAAGTATACACCGAGCAACTTTGATGGTCCGAAGTTGCTCAACTCTATCTATGGAGGAGGTTTTAACAGTTTTTATCCATTTGTCATAGAAAGTTGGTGTTTTGGAATCCAAATAATCTAGGAAGTTATACTCGTAAAATTTGAAATAAAAGAACAATAAAATGTGTACACCGAGCAACTTTGATGGTCCGAAGTTGCTCAACTCTATCTATGGTGGAGCTTTGAGCGGTTTTTGTCCATTTTTCAAAGAAAGTTTTTGTTTTGGCATCGAAATAATCTAGGAAGTTATACTCGTAAAATTTGACATAAAAGAACAATAAAATGTGTACACCGAGCAACTTTGATGGTCCGAAGTTGCTCAACTCTATCTATGGTGGAGCTTTTAACGATTTTTGTCCATATGTCATAGAAATGTGGTGTTTGTGCATCGAAGTAATCTAGGATGCTTATACACGTAAAATTTCACATAGAAGAACAATAAAAAGTGTATACCGAGCAACTTTCATGGTCCGAAGTTTCTCAACTCTATCTATGGGGGAGCTTTTAACGGTTTTTGTCCATTTGTCATAGAAAGTTGGTGTTTTGGAATCGAAATAATCTAGGAAGTTATACTCGTAAAATTTGACATAAAAGAACAATAAAATGTGTACACCGAGCAACTTTGATGGTCCGAAGTTGCTCAACTCTATCTATGGTGGAGCTTTGAACGGTTTTTGTACATTTGTCGTAGAAAGGTAGTTTTTTAGCATCGAAATAATTTAGGAAGTTATACTTGTAAAATTTGACATAGAAGAAGAATAAAAAGTAAACACCGAGCAACTTTGATGGTCCGAAGTTGCTCAATTCTATCTATGGAGAAGGTTTTAACAGTTTTTATCCATTTGTCATAGAAAGTTGGTGTTTTGGAATCCAAATAATCTAGGAAGTTATACTCGTAAAATTTGACATAAAAGAACAATAAAATGTGTACACCGAGCAACTTTGATGGTCCGAAGTTGCTCAACTCTATCTTTGGTGGAGCTTTTAACGATTTTTGTCCATTTGTCATAGAAAGTTTGTGTTTTGGCATCGAAATAATCTAGGAAGTTATACTCGTAAAATTTGACATAAAAGAACAATAAAATGTGTACACCGAGCAACTTTGATGGTCCGAAGTTGCTCAACTCTATCTATGGAGGAGATTTTAACGGTTTTTGTCCATTTGTCATAGAAAGTTGGTGTTTTGGCATCGAAATAATCTAGAAAGTTATACTCGTAAAATTTGACATAAAAGAACAATAAAATGTGTACACCGAGCAACTTTGATGGTCCGAAGTTGCTCAACTCTATCTATGGTGGAGCTTTGAACGGTTTTTGTCCATTTGTCGTAGAAAGGTAGTTTTTTGGCATCGAAATAATCTAGGAAGTTATACTTGTAAAATTTGACATAGAAGAAGAATAAAAAGTATACACCGAACAACTTTGATGGTCCGAAGTTTCTCAACTCTATCTATGGAGGATGTTTTAACAGTTTTTATCCATTTGTCATAGAAAGTTGGTGTTTTGAAATCCAAATAATCTAGGAAGTTATACTCGTAAAATTTGACATAAAAAAACAATAAAATGTGTACACCGAGAAACTTTGATGGTCCGAAGTTGCTCAACTCTATCTATGGTGGAGCTTTTAACGGTTTTTGTCAATATGTCATTGAAATGTGGTGTTTTGGCATCGAAGTAATCTAGGATGCTTATACACGTAAAATTTGACATAGAAGAACAATAAAAAGTGTACGCCGAGAAACTTTCATGGTCCGAAGTTGCTCAACTCTATCTATGGAGGAGCTTTTAACGGTTTTTATCCATTGGCATAGAAAGTTGGTGTTTTACAATCGAAATAATCTAGGAAGTTATACTCGTAAAATTTGACATAGAAGAACAAAAAAAAGTGTACACCGAGCAACTTTGATGGTCCGAAGTTGCTCAACTCTATCTATGAAGGAGCTTTTAACAGTTTTTGTCCATTTGGAATAGATATGTGGTGTTTTGGCATCGAAATAATCTATGAAGCTTATACTCGTAAAATTTGACATAGAAGAACAGTAAAAAGTGTACACCGAGCAACTTTCATGGTCCGAAGTTGCTCAACTCTATCTATGGAGGAGCTTTTAACTATTACTGTCCATTTGTCATAGAAAGGTGGTGTTTTGGCATCGAAATAATCTAGGAAGCTTATACTCATAAAATTTGACATAGAAGAACAATAAAAAGTGTACACCGAGCAACTTTCAAGGTCCGAAGTTGTTCAACTCTATCTATGGAGGAGCTTTTAACGGTTTTTGTCCATTTGGCATAGAAAGTTGGTGTTTTGGCATCGAAATAATCTAACAAGTTATACTCGTAAAATTTGACATAGAAGAACCATAAAAAGTGTATACCGAGCAAATTTCATGGTTCGAAGTTGTCAACTCTGTCTATGAAGGAGCTTTTAACGGTTTTTCTCCAAATGTCATAGAAATGTGGTGTTTTGGCATCGAAGTAATCTAGGATGCTTATTCACGAAAAATTTGACATAGAAGAACAATAAAAAGTGTACACCGAGCAACTTTCATGGTCCGAAGTTCCTCAACTCTATCTATGGAGGAGCTTTTAACGGTTTTTGTCCATTTGTCATAGAAAGTTGGTGTTTTGGCATCGAAATAATCTAGGAAGTTATACTCGTAAAATTTGACATAAAAGAACAATAAAATGTGTACACCGAGCAACTTTGATGGTCCGAAGTTGCTCAACTATATCTATGGTGGAGCTTTGAACGGTTTTTGTCCATATGTCATTGAAATGTGGTGTTTTGGCATCGAAGTAATCTCGAATGCTTATACACGTAAAATTTGACATAGAAGAATAATAAAAAGTGTACACCAAGCAACTTTCATGGTCCGAAGTTGCTCAACTCTATCTATGGAGGAGCTTTTAACGGTTTTTATCCATTGGCATAGAAAGTTGGTGTTTTGGAATCGAAATAATCTAGGAAGTTATACTCGTAAAATTTGAGATAGAAGAACAAAAAAAAGTGTACACCGAGCAACTTTGATGGTCCGAAGTTGCTCAACTCTAAATAGATATGTGGTGTTTTGGCATCGAAACAATCTATGAAGCTTATACTCGTAAAATTTGACATAGAAGAACAGTAAAAAGTGTACACCGAGCAACTTTCATGGTCCGAATTTGCTCAACTCTATCAATGAAGGAGCTTTTAACATTTTTTATCCATTTGGAATAGATGTGTGGTGTTTGGGCATCGAAATAATCTAGGAAGTTATACTCGTAAAATTTGACATAGAAGAAGAATAAAATGTGTACACCGAGCAACTTTGATGGTCCGAAGTTGCTCAACTCTATCTATGAAGGAGCTTTTAACAGTTTTTGTCCATTTGGAATAGATGTGTGGTGTTTTGGCATCGAAATAATCTATGAAGCTTATACTCGTAAAATTTGACATAGAAGAACAGTAAAAAGTGTACACCGAGCAACTTTCATGGTCCGAAGTTGCTCAACTCTATCTATGGAGGAGCTTTTAACTGTTACTATCCATTTGTCATAGAAAGGTGGTGTTTTGGCATCGAAATAATCTAGGAAGCTTATACTCGTAAAATTTGACATAGAAGAACAATAAAAAGTGTACACCGAGCAACTTTCATGGTCCGAAGTTGCTCAACTCTATCTATGGAGGAGCTTTTAACGGTTTTTGTCCATTTGGCATAGAAAGTTGGTGTTTTGGCATCGAAATAATCTAGCAAGTTATACTCGTAAAATTTGACATAAAAGAACAATAAAATGTGTACACCGAGCAACTTTGATGGTCCGAAGTTGCTCAACTCTATCTATGGTGGAGCTTTGAACGGTTTTTGTCCATTTGTCATAGAAAGTTGGTGTTTTGGCATCGAAATAATCTGGGAAGTTATACTCGTAAAATTTGACATAGAAGAACAGTAAAAAGTTTACACCGAGCAACTTTGATGGTCCGAAGTTGCTCAACTCTATCTATGGCGGAGCTTTGAACGGTTTTTGTCCATTTGTCGTAAAAAGGTAGTTTTTTGGCATCGAAATAATCTAGGAAGTTATACTTGTAAAATTTGACATAGAAGAAGAATAAAAAGTATACACCGAGCAACTTTGATGGTCCGAAGTTGCTCAACTCTATCTATGGAGGATGTTTTAACAGTTTTTATCCATTTGTCATAGAAAGTTGGTGTTTTGGAATCCAAATAATCTAGGAAGTTATACTCGTAAAATTTGACATAAAAGAACAATAAAATGTGTACACCGGGCAACTTTGATGGTCTGAAGTTGCTCAACTCTATCTATGGTGGAGCTTTTAACGGTTTTTGTCCATATGTCATTGAAATGTGGTGTTTTGGCATCGAAGTAATCTCGAATGCTTATACACGTAAAATTTGACATAGAAGAACAATAAAAAGTGTACACCGAGCAACTTTCATGGTCCGAATTTGCTCAACTCTATCTATGAAGGAGCTTTTAACAGTTTTTGTCCATTTGGAATAGATGTGTGGTGTTTGGGCATCGAAATAATCTAGGAAGTTATACTCGTAAAATTTGACATAGAAGAACAATAAAATGTGTACACCGAGCAACTTTGATGGTCCGAAGTTGCTCAACTCTATATATGGAGGAGCTTTTAACGGTTTTTATCCATTGGCATAGAAAGTTGGTGTTTTGCAATCGAAATAATCTAGGAAGTTATACTCGTAAAATTTGACATAGAAGAACAAAAAAAAGTGTACACCGAGCAACTTTGATGGTCCGAAGTTGCTCAACTCTATCTATGAAGGAGCTTTTAACAGTTTTTGTCCATTTGGAATAGATGTGTGGTGTTTTGGCATCGAAATAATCTAGGAAGTTATACTCGTAAAATTTGACATAGATGAACAATAAAAAGTGTACACCGAGCAACTTTAATGGTCCGAAGTTGCTCAACTCTATCTATGGAGGAGCTTTTAACGGTTTTTGTCCATTTGGCATAGAAAGTTGGTGTTCTGGCATCGAAATAATCTAGGAAGTTATACTCGTAAAATTTGACATAGAAGAACAATAAAAAGTGTATACCGAGCAACTTTCATGGTTCGAAGTTGTCAACTCTATCTATGAAGGAGCTTTTAACGGTTTTTGTCCATATGTCATAGAAATGTGGTGTTTTGGCATCGAAGTAATCTAGGATGCTTATATACGAAAAATTTGACATAGAAGAACAATAAAAAGTGTACACCGAGCAACTTTCATGGTCCGAAGTTTCTCAACTCTATCTATGGAGGAGCTTTTAACTGTTACTGTCCATTTGTCATAGAAAGGTGGTGTTTTGGAATCCAAATAATCTAGGAACTTATACTCGTAAAATTTGACATAAAAGAACAATAAAATGTGTACACCGAGCAACTTTGATGGTCCGAAGTTGCTCAACTCTATATATGGAGGAGCTTTTAACTGTTACTGTCCATTTGTCATAGAAAGGTGGTGTTTTGGCACCGAAATAATCTAGGAAGCTTATACTCGTAAAATTTGACATAGAAGAACAATAAAAAGTGTATACCGAGCAACTTTCAAGTTTCGAAGTTGTCAACTCTATCTATGAAGGAGCTTTTAACGGTTTTTCTCCATATGTCATAGAAATGTGGTGTTTTGGCATCGAAGTAATCTAGGATGCTTATACACGAAAAATTTGACATAGAAGAACAATAAAAAGTGTACACCGAGCAACTTTCATGGTCCGAAGTTTCTCAACTCTATCTATGGAGGAGCTTTTAACGGTTTTTGTCCATTTGTCATAGAAAGTTTGTGTTTTGGCATCGAAATAAACTAGGAAGTTATACTCGTAAAATTTGAAAAAATAGAACAATAAAATGTGTACACCGAGCAACTTTGATGGTCCGAAGTTGCTCAATTCTATCTATGGTGGATCTTTTAACGATTTTTGTCCATATGTCATAGAAATGTGGTGTTTGTGCATCGAAGTAATCTAGGATGCTTATACACGTAAAATTTGACATAGAAGAACAATAAAAAGTGTATACCGAGCAACTTTCATGGTCCGAAGTTTCTCAACTCTATCTATGGAGTAGCTTTTAACGGTTTTTGTCCATTTGTCATAGAAAGTTGGTGTTTTGGAATCCAAATAATCTAGGAAGTTATACTCGTAAAATTTGACATAAAAGAACAATAAAATATGTACACCGAGCAACTGTGATGGTCCGAACTTGCTCAACTCTATCTTTGGTGGAGCTTTTAACGGTTTTTGTCCATTTGTCATAGAAAGTTTGTGTTTTGGCATCGAAATAATCTAGGAAGTTATACTCGTAAAATTTGACATAAAAGAACAATAAAATGTGTACACCGAGCAACTTTGATGGTCCGAAGTTGCTCAACTCTATCTATGGAGGAGCTTTTAACGGTTTTTGTCCATTTGTCATAGAGAGTTGGTGTTTTGGCATCGAAATAATCTAGAAAGTTATACTCGTAAAATTTGACATAAAAGAACAATAAAATGTGTACACCGAGCAACTTTGATGGTCCGAAGTTGCTCAACTCTATCTATGGTGGAGCTTTGAACGGTTTTTATCCATTTGTCGTAGAAAGGTTGTTTTTTGGCATCGAAATAATCTAGGAAGTTATACTTGTAAAATTTGACATAGAAGAAGAATAAAAAGTATACACCGAGCAACATTGATGGTCCGAAGTTGCTCAACTCTATCTATGGAGGATGTTTTAATAGTTTTTATCCATTTGTCATAGAAAGTTGGTGTTTTGGAATCCAAATAATCTAAGAAGTTATACTCGTAAAATTTGACATAAAAGAACAATAAAATGTGTACACCGAGCACCTTTGATGGTCCGAAATTGCTCAACTCTATCTATGGTGGAGCTTTTAACGGTTTTTGTCCATATGTCATTGAAATGTGGTGTTTTGGCATCGAAGTAATCTAGGATGCTTATACACGTAAAATTTAACATAGAAGAACAATAAAAAGTGTACACCGAGCAACTTTCATAGTCCGAAGTTGCTCAACTCTATCTATGGAGGAGCTTTTAACGGTTTTTATCCATTGGCATTGAAAGTTGGTGTTTTGGAATCGAAATAATCTAGGAAGTTATACTCGTAAAATTTGAGATAGAAGAACAAAAAGAAGTATACACCGAGCAACTTTGATGGTCCGAAGTTGCTCAACTCTATCTATGAAGGAGCTTTTAACAGTTTTTGTCCATTTGGAATAGATATGTGGTGTTTTGGCATCGAAATAATCTGTGAAGCTTATACTCGTAAAATTTGACATAGAAGAACAGTAAAAAGTGTACACGGAGCAACTTTCATGGTCCGAAGTTGCTCAACTTTATCTATGGAGGAGCTTTTAACTGTTACTGTCCATTTGTCATAGAAAGGTGGTGTTTTGGCATCGAAATAATCTAGGAAGCTTATACTCGTAAAATTTGACATAGAAGAACAATAAAAAGTGCACACCGAGCAACTTTCATGGTCCGAAGTTGCTCAACTCTATCTATGGAGGAGCTTTTAACGGTTTTTGTCCATTTGGCATAGAAAGTTGGTGTTTTGGCATCGAAATAATCTAGGAAGTTATACTCGTAAAATTTGACATAGAAGAACAATAAAAAGTGTATACCGAGCAACTTTCATGGTTCGAAGTTGTCAACTCTATCTATGAAGGAGCTTTTAACGGTTTTTGTCCATATGTCATAGAAATGTGGTGTTTTGGCATCGAAGTAATCTAGGATGCTTATACACGAAAAATTTGACATAGAAGAACAATAAAAAGTGTACACCGAGCAACTTTCATGGTCCGAAGTTTCTCAACTCTATCTATGGAGGAGCTTTTAACTGTTACTGTCCATTTGTCATAGAAAGGTGGTGTTTTGGAATCCAAATAATCTAGGAAGTTATACTCGTAAAATTTGACATAAAAGAACAATAAAATGTGTACACCGAGCAACTTTGATGGTCCGAAGTTGCTCAACTCTATATATGGAGGAGCTTTTAACTGTTACTGTCCATTTGTCATAGAAAGGTGGTGTTTTGACATCAAAATAATCTAGGAAGCTTATACTCGTAAAATTTGACATAGAAGAACAATAAAAAGTGTACACCGAGTAACTTTCATGGTCCGAAGTTGCTCAACTCTATCTATGGAGGAGCTTTTAACGGTTTTTGTCCATTTGGCATAGAAAGTTGGTGTTTTGTCATCGAAATAATCTAGGAAGTTATACTCGTAAAATTTGACATAGAAGAACAATAAAAAGTGTATACCGAGCAACTTTCATGGTTCGAAGTTGTCAACTCTATCTGTGAAGGAGCTTTTAACGGTTTTTGTCCATATGTCATAGAAATGTGGTGTTTTGGCATCGAAGTAATCTAGGATGCTTATACACGAAAAATTTGACATAGAAGAACAATAAAAAGTGTACACCGAGCAACTTTCATGGTCCAAAGTTGCTCAACTCTATCTATGGAGGAGCTTTTAACTGTTACTGTCCATTTGTCATAGAAAGGTGGTGTTTTGGCATCGAAATAATCTAGGAAGCTTATACTCGTAAAATTTGACATAGAAGAACAATAAAAAGTGCACACCGAGCAACTTTCATGGTCCGAAGTTGCTCAACTCTATCTATGGAGGAGCTTTTAACGGTTTTTGTCCATTTGGCATAGAAAGTTGGTGTTTTGGCATCGAAATAATCTAGGAAGTTATACTCGTAAAATTTGACATAGAAGAACAATAAAAAGTGTACACCGAGCAACTTTCATGGTCCGAAGTTGCTCAACTCTATCTATGGAGGAGCTTTTAATGGTTTTTGTCCATTTGGCATAGAAAGTTGGTGTTTTGGCATCGAAATAATCTAGGAAGTTATACTCGTAAAATTTGACATAGAAGAACAATAAAAAGTGTACACCGAGCAACTTTCACGGTCCGAAGTTGCTCAACTCTATCTATGGAGGAGCTTTTAACTGTTACTGTCCATTTGTCATAGAAAGGTGGTGTTTTGGCATCGAAATAATCTAGGAAGCTTATACTCGTAAAATTTGACATAGAAGAACAATAAAAAGTGTACACCGAGCAACTTTCATGGTCCGAAGTTGCTCAACTCTATCTATGGAGAAGCTTTTAACGGTTTTTGTCCATTTGGCATAGAAAGTTGGTGTTTTGGCATCGAAATAATCTAGGAAGTTATACTCGTAAAATTTGACATAGAAGAACAATAAAAAGTGTACACCGAGCAACTTTAATGGTCCGAAGTTGCTCAACTCTATATATGGAGGAGCTTTTAACGGTTTTTGTCCATTTGGCATAGAAAGTTGGTGTTCTGGCATCGAAATAATCTAGGAAGTTATACTCGTAAAATTTGACATAGAAGAACAATAAAAATTGTATACCGAGCAACTTTCATGGTTCGAAGTTGTCAACTCTATCTATGAAGGAGCTTTTAACGGTTTTTGTCCATATGTCATAGAAATGTGGTGTTTTGGAATCGAAGTAATCTAGGATGCTTATACACGAAAAATTTGACATAGAAGAACAATAAAAATTGTACACCGAGCAACTTTCATGGTCCGAAGTTTCTCAACTCTATCTATGGAGGAGCTTTTAACTGTTACTGTCCATTTGTCATAGAAAGGTGGTGTTTTGGAATCCAAATAATCTAGGAAGTTATACTCGTAAAATTTGACATAAAAGAACAATAAAATGTGTACACCGAGCAACTTTGATGGTCCGAAGTTGCTCAACTCTATCTATGGAGGAGCTTTTAACGGTTTTTGTCCATTTGGCATAGAAAGTTGGTGTTTTGGCATCGAAATAATCTAGGAAGTTATACTCGTAAAATTTGACATAGAAGAACAATAAAAAGTGTATACCGAGCAACTTTCATGGTTCGAAGTTGTCAACTCTATCTATGAAGGAGCTTTTAACGGTTTTTGTCCATATGTCATAGAAATGTGGTGTTTTGGCATCGAAGTAATCTAGGATGCTTATACACGAAAAATTTGACATAGAAGAACAATAAAAAGTGTACACCGAGCAACTTTCATGGTCCGAAGTTTCTCAACTCTATCTATGGAGGAGCTTTTAACTGTTACTGTCCATTTGTCATAGAAAGGTGGTGTTTTGGAATCCAAATAATCTAGGAAGTTATACTCGTAAAATTTGACATAAAAGAACAATAAAATGTGTACACCGAGCAACTTTGATGGTCCGAAGTTGCTCAACTCTATATATGGAGGAGCTTTTAACTGTTACTGTCCATTTGTCATAGAAAGGTGGTGTTTTGACATCAAAATAATCTAGGAAGCTTATACTCGTAAAATTTGACATAGAAGAACAATAAAAAGTGTACACCGAGTAACTTTCATGGTCCGAAGTTGCTCAACTCTATCTATGGAGGAGCTTTTAACGGTTTTTGTCCATTTGGCATAGAAAGTTGGTGTTTTGTCATCGAAATAATCTAGGAAGTTATACTCGTAAAATTTGACATAGAAGAACAATAAAAAGTGTATACCGAGCAACTTTCATGGTTCGAAGTTGTCAACTCTATCTGTGAAGGAGCTTTTAACGGTTTTTGTCCATATGTCATAGAAATGTGGTGTTTTGGCATCGAAGTAATCTAGGATGCTTATACACGAAAAATTTGACATAGAAGAACAATAAAAAGTGTACACCGAGCAACTTTCATGGTCCAAAGTTGCTCAACTCTATCTATGGAGGAGCTTTTAACTGTTACTGTCCATTTGTCATAGAAAGGTGGTGTTTTGGCATCGAAATAATCTAGGAAGCTTATACTCGTAAAATTTGACATAGAAGAACAATAAAAAGTGCACACCGAGCAACTTTCATGGTCCGAAGTTGCTCAACTCTATCTATGGAGGAGCTTTTAACGGTTTTTGTCCATTTGGCATAGAAAGTTGGTGTTTTGGCATCGAAATAATCTAGGAAGTTATACTCGTAAAATTTGACATAGAAGAACAATAAAAAGTGTACACCGAGCAACTTTCATGGTCCGAAGTTGCTCAACTCTATCTATGGAGGAGCTTTTAATGGTTTTTGTCCATTTGGCATAGAAAGTTGGTGTTTTGGCATCGAAATAATCTAGGAAGTTATACTCGTAAAATTTGACATAGAAGAACAATAAAAAGTGTACACCGAGCAACTTTCACGGTCCGAAGTTGCTCAACTCTATCTATGGAGGAGCTTTTAACTGTTACTGTCCATTTGTCATAGAAAGGTGGTGTTTTGGCATCGAAATAATCTAGGAAGCTTATACTCGTAAAATTTGACATAGAAGAACAATAAAAAGTGTACACCGAGCAACTTTCATGGTCCGAAGTTGCTCAACTCTATCTATGGAGAAGCTTTTAACGGTTTTTGTCCATTTGGCATAGAAAGTTGGTGTTTTGGCATCGAAATAATCTAGGAAGTTATACTCGTAAAATTTGACATAGAAGAACAATAAAAAGTGTACACCGAGCAACTTTAATGGTCCGAAGTTGCTCAACTCTATATATGGAGGAGCTTTTAACGGTTTTTGTCCATTTGGCATAGAAAGTTGGTGTTCTGGCATCGAAATAATCTAGGAAGTTATACTCGTAAAATTTGACATAGAAGAACAATAAAAATTGTATACCGAGCAACTTTCATGGTTCGAAGTTGTCAACTCTATCTATGAAGGAGCTTTTAACGGTTTTTGTCCATATGTCATAGAAATGTGGTGTTTTGGAATCGAAGTAATCTAGGATGCTTATACACGAAAAATTTGACATAGAAGAACAATAAAAATTGTACACCGAGCAACTTTCATGGTCCGAAGTTTCTCAACTCTATCTATGGAGGAGCTTTTAACTGTTACTGTCCATTTGTCATAGAAAGGTGGTGTTTTGGAATCCAAATAATCTAGGAAGTTATACTCGTAAAATTTGACATAAAAGAACAATAAAATGTGTACACCGAGCAACTTTGATGGTCCGAAGTTGCTCAACTCTATATATGGAGGAGCTTTTAACTGTTACTGTCCATTTGTCATAGAAAGGTGGTGTTTTGGCATCGAAATAATCTAGGAAGCTTATACTCGTAAAATTTTACATAGAAGAACAATAAAAAGTGTACACCGAGCAACTTTCATGGTCCGAAGTTGCTCAACTCTATCTATGGAGGAGCTTTTAACGGTTTTTGTCCATTTGGCATAGAAAGTTGGTGTTTTGTCATCGAAATAATCTAGGAAGTTATACTCGTAAAATTTGACATAGAAGAACAATAAAAAGTGTATACCGAGCAACTTTCATGGTTCGAAGTTGTCAGCTCTATCTGTGAAGGAGCTTTTAACGGTTTTTGTCCATATGTCATAGAAATGTGGTGTTTTGGCATCGAAGTAATCTAGGATGCTTATACACGAAAAATTTGACATAAAAGAACAATAAAATGTGTACACCGAGCAACTTTCATGGTCCGAAGTTGCTCAACTCTATCTATGGAGGAGCTTTCAACGGTTTTTATCCATTGGCATAGAAAGTTGGTGTTTTGCAATCGAAATAATCTAGGAAGTTATACTCGTAAAATTTGACATAGAAGAACAAAAAAAAGTGTACACCGAGCAACTTTGATGGTCCGAAGTTGCTCAACTCTATCTATGAAGGAGCTTTTAACAGTTTTTGTCCATTTGGAATAGATATGTGGTGTTTTGGCATCGAAATAATCTATGAAGCTTATACTCGTAAAATTTGACATAGAAGAACAGTAAAAAGTGTACACCGAGCAACTTTCATGGTCCGAAGTTGCTCAACTCTATCTATGGAGGAGCTTTTAACTGTTACTGTCCATTTGTCATAGAAAGGTGGTGTTTTGGCATCGAAATAATCTAGGAAGCTTATATTCGTAAAATTTGACATAGAAGAACAATAAAAAGTGTACACCGAGCAACTTTCATGGTCCGAAGTTGCTCAACTCTATCTATGGAGGAGCTTTTAACGGTTTTTGTCCATTTGGCATAGAAAGTTGGTGTTTTGGCATCGAAATAATCTAGGAAGTTATACTCGTAAAATTTGACATAGAAGAACAATAAAAAGTGTACACCGAGCAACTTTCATGGTCCGAAGTTGCTCAACTCTATCTATGGAGGAGCTTTTAACGGTTTTTGTCCATTTGGCATAGAAAGTTGGTGTTTTGGCATCGAAATATTCTAGGAAGTTATACTCGTAAAATTTGACATAGAAGAACAATAAAAAATGTACACCGAGCAACTTTAATGGTCCGAAGTTGCTTAACTCTATCTATGGAGGAGCTTTTAACGGTTTTTGTCCATTTGGCATAGAAAGTTGGTGTTCTGGCATCGAAATAATCTAGGAAGTTATACTCGTAAAATTTGACATAGAAGAACAATAAAAAGTGTACACCGAGCAACTTTCATGGTCCGAAGTTTCTCAACTCTATCTATGGAGGAGCTTTTAACTGTTACTGTCCATTTGTCATAGAAAGGTGGTGTTTTGCAATCCAAATAATCTAGCAAGTTATACTCGTAAAATTTGACATAAAAGAACAATAAAATGTGTACACCGAGCAACTTTGATAGTCCGAAGTTGCTCAACTCTATCTATGGAGGAGCTTTTAACTGTTACTGTCCATTTGTGATAGAAAGGTGGTGTTTTGGCATCGAAATAATCTAGGAAGCTTATACTCGTAAAATTTGACATAGAAGAACAATAAAAAGTGTACACCGAGCAACTTTCATGGTCCGAAGTTGCTCAACTCTATCTATGGAGGAGCTTTTAACGGTTTTTGTCCATTTGGCATAGAAAGTTGGTGTTTTGGCATCGAAATAATCTAGGAAGTTATACTCGTAAAATTTGACATAGAAGAACAAAAAAAAGTGTACACCGAGCAACTTTGATGGTCCGAAGTTGCTCAACTCTATCTATGAAGGAGCTTTTAACAGTTTTTGTCCATTTGGAATAGATATGTGGTGTTTTGGCATCGAAATAATCTATGAAGCTTATACTCGTAAAATTTGACATAGAAGAACAGTAAAAAGTGTACACCGAGCAACTTTCATGGTCCGAAGTTGCTCAACTCTATCTATGGAGGAGCTTTTAACAGTTACTGTCCATTTGTCATAGAAAGGTGGTGTTTTGGCATCGAAATAATCTAGGAATCTTATACTCGTAAAATTAAACATAGAAGAACAATAAAAAGTGTACACCGAGCAACTTTCATGGTCCGAAGTTGCTCAACTCTATCTATGGAGGAGCTTTTAACGGTTTTTGTCTATTTGGCATAGAAAGTTGGTGTTTTGGCATCGAAATAATCTAGCAAGTTATACTCGTAAAATTTGACATATAAGAACAATAAAAAGTGTATACCGAGCAACTTTCAAGTTTCGAAGTTGTCAACTCTATCTATGAAGAGGCTTTTAACGATTTTTCTCCATATGTCATAGAAATGTGGTGTTTTGGCATCGAAGTAATCTAGGATGCTTATACACGAAAAATTTGACACAGAAGAACAATAAAAAGTGTACACCGAGCAACTTTCATGGTCCGAAGTTTCTCAACTCTATCTATGGAGGAGCTTTTAACGGTTTTTGTCCATTTGTCATAGAAAGTTTGTGTTTTGGCATCGAAATAAACTAGGAAGTTATACTCGTAAAATTTGAAATAATAGAACAATAAAATGTGTACACCGAGCAACTTTGATGGTCCGAAGTTGCTCAATTCTATCTATGGTGGAGCTTTGAACGGTTTTTGTCCATTTGTCGTAGAAAGGTAGTTTTTTGGCATCGAAATAATCTAGGAAGTTATACTTGTAAAATTTGACATAGAAGAAGAATAAAAAGTATACACCGAGCAACTTTGATGGTCCGAAGTTGCTCAACTCTATCTATGGAGGAGGTTTTAACAGTTTTTATCCATTTGTCATAGAAAGTTGGTGTTTTGGAATCCAAATAATCTAGGAAGTTATACTCGTAAAATTTGACATAAAAGAACAATAAAATGTGTACACCGAGCAACTTTGATGGTCCGAAGTTGCTCAACTCTATCTATGGTGGAGCTTTTAGCGGTTTTTGTCCATTTTTCATAGAAAGTTTTTGTTTTGGCACCGAAATAATCTAGGAAGTTATACTCGTAAAATTTGACATAAAAGAACAATAAAATGTGTACACCGAGCAACTTTGATGGTCCGAAGTTGCTCAACTCTATCTATGGTGGATCTTTTAACGATTTTTGTCCATATGTCATAGAAATGTGGTGTTTGTGCATCGAAGTAATCTAGGATGCTTATACACGTAAAATTTGACATAGAAGAACAATAAAAAGTGTATACCGAGCAACTTTCATGGTCCGAAGTTTCTCAACTCTATCTATGGAGTAGCTTTTAATGGTTTTTGTCCATTTGTCATAGAAAGTTGGTGTTTTGGAATCGAAATAATCTAGGAAGTTATACTCGTAAAATTTGAGATAAAAGAACAATAAAATGTGTACACCGAGCAACTTTGATGGTCCGAAGTTGCTCAACTCTATCTATGGTGGAGCTTTGAACGGTTTTTGTACATTTGTCGTAGAAAGGTAGTTTTTTAGCATCGAAATAATCTAGGAAGTTATACTTGTAAAATTTGACATAGAAGAAGAATAAAAAGTAAACACCGAGCAACTTTGATGGTCCGAAGTTGCTCAACTCTATCTATGGAGGAGGTTTTAACAGTTTTTATCCATTTGTCATAGAAAGTTGGTGTTTTGGAATCCAAATAATCTAGGAAGTTATACTCGTAAAATTTGACATAAAAGAACAATAAAATGTGTACACCGAGCAACTGTGATGGTCCGAAGTTTCTCAACTCTATCTTTGGTGGAGCTTTTAACGGTTTTTGTCCATTTGTCATAGAAAGTTTGTGTTTTGGCATCGAAATAATCTAGGAAGTTATACTCGTAAAATTTGACATAAAAGAACAATAAAATGTGTACACCGAGCAACTTTGATGGTCCGAAGTTGCTCAACTCTATCTATGGAGGAGCTTTTAACGGTTTTTGTCCATTTGTCATAGAAAGTTGGTGTTTTGGCATCGAAATAATCTAGAAAGTTATACTCGTAAAATTTGACATAAAAGAACAATAAAATGTGTACACCGAGCAACTTTGATGGTCCGAAGTTGCTCAACTCTATCTATGGTGGAGCTTTGAACGGTTTTTGTCCATTTGTCGTAGAAAGGTAGTTTTTTGGCATCGAAATAATCTAGGAAGTTATACTTGTAAATTTTGACATAGAAGAAGAATAAAAAGTATACACCGAGCAACTTTGATGGTCCGAAGTTTCTCAACTCTATCTATGGAGGATGTTTTAACAGTTTTTATCCATTTGTCATAGAAAGTTGGTGTTTTGAAATCCAAATAATCTAGGAAGTTATACTCGTAAAATTTGACATAAAAAAACAATAAAATGTGTACACCGAGAAACTTTGATGGTCCGAATTTGCTCAACTCTATCTATGGTGGAGCTTTTAACGGTTTTTGTCAATATGTCATTGAAATGTGGTGTTTTGGCATCGAAGTAATCTAGGATGCTTATACACGTAAAATTTGACATAGAAGAACAATAAAAAGTGTACGCCGAGCAACTTTCATGGTCTGAAGTTGCTCAACTCTATCTATGGAGGAGCTTTTAACGGTTTTTATCCATTGGCATAGAAAGTTGGTGTTTTGCAATCGAAATAATCTAGGAAGTTATACTCGTAAAATTTGACATAGAAGAACAAAAAAAAGTGTACACCGAGCAACTTTGATGGTCCGAAGTTGCTCAACTCTATCTATGAAGGAGCTTTTAACAGTTTTTGTCCATTTGGAATAGATATGTGGTGTTTTGGCATCGAAATAATCCATGAAGCTTATACTCATAAAATTTGACATAGAAGAACAGTAAAAAGTATACACCGAGCAACTTTCATGGTCCAAAGTTGCTCAACTCTATCTATGGAGGAGCTTTTAACTGTTACTGTCCATTTGTCATAGAAAGGTGGTGTTTTGGCATCGAAATAATCTAGAAAGCTTATACTCATAAAATTTGACATAGAAGAACAATAAAAAGTGTACACCGAGCAACTTTCATGGTCCGAAGTTGTTCAACTCTATCTATGGAGGAGCTTTTAACGGTTTTTGTCCATTTGGCATAGAAAGTTGGTGTTTTGGCATCGAAATAATCTAGCAAGTTATACTCGTAAAATTTGACATAGAAGAACAATAAAAAGTGTATACCGAGCAACTTTCATGGTTCGAAGTTGTCAACTCTATCTATGAAGGAGCTTTTAACGGTTTTTCTCCAAATTTCATAGAAATGTGCTATTTTGGCATCGAAGTAATCTAGGATGCTTATACACGAAAAATTTGACATAGAAGAACAATAAAAAGTGTACACCGAGCAACTTTCATGGTCCGAAGTTCCTCAACTCTATCTATGGAGGAGCATTTAACGGTTTTTGTCAATTTGTCATAGAAAGTTGGTGTTTTGGCATCGAAATAATCTAGGAAGTTATACTCGTAAAATTTGACATAAAAGAACAATAAAATGTGTACACCGAGCAACTTTGATGGTCCGAAGTTGCTCAACTATATCTATGGTGGTGCTTTGAACGGTTTTTGTCCATTTGTCGTAGAAAGGTAGTTTTTTGGCATCGAAATAATCTAGTAAGTTATACTCGTAAAATTTGACATAAAAGAACAATAAAATGTGTACACCGAGCAACTTTGATGGTCCGAAGTTGCTCAACTCTATCTATGGAGGAGGTTTTAACAGTTTTTATCCATTTGTCATAGAAAGTTGGTGTTTTGGAATCCAAATAATCTAGGAAGTTATACTCGTAAAATTTGACATAAAAGAACAATAAAATGTGTACACCGAGCAACTTTGATGGTCCGAAGTTGCTCAACTCTATCTATGGTGGAGCTTTTAACGGTTTTTGTCCATTTGTCGTAGAAAGTTTGTGTTTTGGCATCGAAATAATCTAGGAAGTTATACTCGTAAAATTTGACATAAAAGAACAATAAAATGTGTACACCGAGAAACTTTGATGGTCCGAAGTTGCTCAACTCTATCTATAGTGGAGCTTTTAACGATTTTTGTCCATATGTCATAGAAATGTGGTGTTTGTGCATCGAAGTAATCTAGGATGCTTATACACGTAAAATTTGACATAGAAGAACAATAAAAAGTGTACACCGAGCAACTTTCGTGGTCCGAAGTTTCTCAACTCTATCTATGGAGGAGCTTTTAACGGTTTTTGTCCATTTGTCATAGAAAGTTGGTGTTTTGGAATCGAAATAATCTAGGAAGTTATACTCGTAAAATTTGACATAAAAGAACAATAAAATGTGTACACCGAGCAACTTTGATGGTCCGAAGTTGCTCAACTCTATCTATGGTGGAGTTTTGAACGGTTTTTGTACATTTGTCGTAGAAAGGTAGTTTTTTGGCATCGAAATAATGTAGGAAGTTATACTTGTAAAATTTGACATAGAAGAAGAATAAAAAGTAAACAACGAGCAACTTTGATGGTCCGAAGTTGCTCAACTCTATCTATGGAGGAGGTTTTAACAGTTTTTATCCATTTGTCATAGAAAGTTGGTGTTTTGGAATCCAAATAATCTAGGAAGTTATACTCGTAAAATTTGACATAAAAGAACAATAAAATGTGTACACCGAGCAACTTTGATGGTCCGAAGTTGCTCAACTCTATCTTTGGTGGAGCTTTTAACGGTTTTTGTCCATTTGTCATAGAAAGTTTGTGTTTCGGCATCGAAATAATCTAGGAAGTTATACTCGTAAAATTTGACATAAAAGAACAATAAAATGTGTACACCGAGCAACTTTGATGGTCCGAAGTTGCTCAAGTCTATCTATGGTGGAGCTTTTAACGATTTTTGTCCATATGTCATAGAAATGTGGTGTTTGTGAATCGAAGTAATGTAGGATGCTTATACACGTAAAATTTGACATAGAAGAACAATAAAAAGTGTATACCGAGCAACTTTCATGGTCCGAAGTTTCTCAACTCTATCTATGGAGGAACTTTTAACGGTTTTTGTCCATTTGTCATAGAAAGTTGGTGTTTTGGAATCGAAATAATCTAGGAAGTTATACTCGTAAAATTTGACATAAAAGAACAATAAAATGTGTACACCGAGCAACTTTGATGGTCCGAAGTTGCTCAACTCTATCTATGGTGGAGCTTTGAACGGTTTTTGTACATTTGTCGTAGAAAGGTAGTTTTTTGGCATCGAAATAATCTAGGAAGTTATACTTGTAAAATTTGACATAGAAGAAGAATAAAAAGTGTACACCGAGCAACTTTAATGGTCCGAAGTTGCTCAACTCTATCTATGGAGGAGCTTTTAACGGTTTTTGTCCATTTGGCATAGAAAGTTGGTGTTCTGGCATCGAAATAATCTAGGAAGTTATACTCGTAAAATTTGACATAGAAGAACAATAAAAAGTGTACACCGAGCAACTTTCATGGTCCGAAGTTTCTCAACTCTATCTATGGAGGAGCTTTTAACTGTTACTGTCCATTTGTCATAGAAAGGTGGTGTTTTGGAATCCAAATAATCTAGGAAGTTATACTCGTAAAATTTGACATAAAAGAACAATAAAATGTGTACACCGAGCAACTTTGATGGTCCGAAGTTGCTCAACTCTATCTATGGAGGAGCTTTTAACTGTTACTGTCCATTTGTCATAGAAAGGTGGTGTTTTGGCATCGAAATAATCTAGGAAGCTTATACTCGTAAAATTTGACATAGAAGAACAATAAAAAGTGTACACCGAGCAACTTTCATGGTCCGAAGTTTCTCAATTCTATCTATGGAGGAGCTTCTAATGGTTTTTGTCCATTTGGCATAGAAAGTTGGTGTTTTGGCATCGAAATAATCTAGGAAGTTATACTCGTAAAATTTGACATAGAAGAACAATAAAAAGTGTACACCGAGCAACTTTGATGGTCCGAAGTTGCTCAACTCTATCTATGAAGGAGCTTTTAACAGTTTTTGTCCATTTGGAATAGATATGTGGTGTTTTGTCATCGAAATAATCTATGAAGCTTATACTCGTAAAATTTGACATAGAAGAACAGTAAAAAGTGTACACCGAGCAACTTTCATGGTCCGAAGTTGCTCAACTCTATCTATGGACGAGCTTTTAACAGTTACTGTCCATTTGTCATAGAAAGGTGGTGTTTTGGCATCGAAATAATCTAGGAATCTTATACTCGTAAAATTAAACATAGAAGAACAATAAAAAGTGTACACCGAGCAACTTTCATGGTAAGAAGTTGCTCAACTCTATCTATGGAGGAGCTTTTAACGGTTTTTGTTTATTTGGCATAGAAAGTTGGTGTTTTGGCATCGAAATAATCTAGCAAGTTATACTCGTAAAATTTGACATAGAAGAACAATAAAAAGTGTATACCGAGCAACTTTCAAGGTTCGAAGTTGTCAACTCTATCTATGAAGGAGCTTTTAGCGGTTTTTCTCCATATGTCATAGAAATGTGGTGTTTTGGCATCGAAGTAATCTAGGATGCTTATACATGAAAAATTTGACATAGAAGAACAATAAAAAGTTTACACCGAGCAACTTTCATGGTCCGAAGTTTCTCAACTCTATCTATGGAGGAGCTTTTAACGGTTTTTGTCCATTTGTCATAGAAAGTTGGTGTTTTGGCATCGAAATAATCTAGGAAGTTATACTCGTAAAATTTCAAATAATAGAACAATAAAATGTGTACACCGAGCAACTTTGATGGTCCGAAGTTGCTCAATTCTATCTATGGTGGAGCTTTGAACGGTTTTTGTCCATTTGTCGTAGAAAGGTAGTTTTTTGGCATCGAAATAATCTAGGAAGTTATACTTGTAAAATTTGACATAGAAGAAGAATAAAAAGTATACACCGAGCAACTTTGATGGTCCGAAGTTGCTCAACTCTATCTATGGAGGAGGTTTTAACAGTTTTTATCCATTTGTCATAGAAAGTTGGTGTTTTGGAATCCAAATAATCTAGGAAGTTATACTCGTAAAATTTGACATAAAAGAACAATAAAATGTGTACACCGAGCAACTTTGATGGTCCGAAGTTGCTCAACTCTATCTATGGTGGAGCTTTTAACGGTTTTTGTCCATTTTTCATAGAAAGTTTTTGTTTTGGCATCGAAATAATCTAGGAAGTTATACTCGTAAAATTTGACATAAAAGAACAATAAAATGTGTACACCGAGCAACTTTGATGGTCCGAAGTTGCTCAACTCTATCTATGGAGGAGCTTTTAACGATTTTTGTCCATATGTCATAGAAATGTGGTGTTTGTGCATCGAAGTAATCTAGGATGCTTATACACGTAAAATTTGACATAGAAGAACAATAAAAAGTGTATACCGAGCAACTTTCATGGTCCGAAGTTTCTCAACTCTATCTATGGAGGAGCTTTTAATAGTTTTTGTCAATTTGTCATAGAAAGTTGGTGTTTTGGAATCGAAATAATCTAGGAAGTTATACTGGTAAAATTTGACATAAAAGAACAATAAAATGTGTACACCGAGCAACTTTGATGGTCCGAAGTTGCTCAACTCTATCTATGGTGGAGCTTTGAACGGTTTTTGTACATTTGTCGTAGAAAGGTAGTTTTTTAGCATCGAAATAATCTAGGAAGTTATACTTGTAAAATTTGACATAGAAGAAGAATAAAAAGTAAACACCGAGCAACTTTGATGGTCCGAAGTTGCTCAACTCTATCTATGGAGGAGGTTTTAACAGTTTTTATCCATTTGTCATAGAAAGTTGGTGTTTTGGAATCCAAATAATCTAGGAAGTTATACTCGTAAAATTTGACATAAAAGAACAATAAAATGTGTACACCGAGCAACTTTGATGGTCCGAAGTTGCTCAACTCTATCTTTGGTGGAGCTTTTAACGGTTTTTCTCCATTTGTTATAGAAAGTTTGTGTTTTGGCATCGAAATAATCTAGGAAGTTATACTCGTAAAATTTGACATAAAAGAACAATAAAATGTGTACACCGAGCAACTTTGATGGTCCGAAGTTGCTCAACTCTATCTATGGAGGAGCTTTTAACGGTTTTTGTCCATTTGTTATAGAAAGTTGGTGTTTTGGCATCGAAATAATCTAGAAAGTTATACTCGTAAAATTTGACATAAAAGAACAATAAAATGTGTACACCGAGCAACTTTGATGGTCCGAAGTTGCTCAACTCTATCTATGGTGGAGCTTTGAACGGTTTTTGTCCATTTGTCGTAGAAAGGTAGTTTTTTGGCATCGAAATAATCTAGGAAGTTATACTTGTAAAATTTGACATAGAAGAAGAATAAAAAGTATACACCGAGCAACTTTGATGGTCCGAAGTTTCTCAACTCTATCTATGGAGGATATTTTAACAGTTTTTATCCATTTGTCATAGAAAGTTGGTGTTTTGAAATCCAAATAATCTAGGAAGTTATACTCGTAAAATTTGACATAAAAAAACAATAAAATATGTACACCGAGCAACTTTGATGGTCCGAAGTTGCTCAACTCTATCTATGGTGGAGCTTTTAACGGTTTTTGTCAATATGTCATTGAAATGTGGTGTTTTGGCATCGAAGTAATCTAGGATGCTTATACACGTAAAATTTGACATAGAAGAACAATAAAAAGTGTACACCGAGAAACTTTCATGGTCCGAAGTTGCTCAACTCTATCTATGGAGGAGCTTTTAACGGTTTTTATCCATTGGCATAGAAAGTTGGTGTTTTGCAATCGAAATAATCTAGGAAGTTATACTCGTAAAATTTGACATAGAAGAACAAAAAAAGTGTACACCGAGCAACTTTGATGGTCCGAAGTTGCTCAACTCTATCTATGAAGGAGCTTTTAACAGTTTTTGTCCATTTGGAATAGATATGTGGTGTTTTGGCATCGAAATAATCTATGAAGCTAATACTCGTAAAATTTGACATAGAAGAACAGTAAAAAGTGTACACCGAGCAACTTGCATGGTCCGAAGTTGCTCAACAGTATCTATGGAGGAGCTTTTAACTGTTACTGTCCATTTGTCATAGAAAGGTGGTGTTTTGGCATCGAAATAATCTAGGAAGCTTATACTCATAAAATTTGACATAGAAGAACAATAAAAAGTGTACACCGAGCAGCTTTGATTGTCCGAAGTTGCTCAACTCTATCTATGGAGGAGCTTTTAACGGTTTTTGTCCATTTGGCATAGAAAGTTGGTGTTCTGGCATCGAAATAATCTAGGAAGTTATACTCGTAAAATTTGACATAGATGAACAATAATAAGTGTACACCGAGCAACTTTCATGGTCCGAAGTTTCTCAACTCTATCTATGGAGCAGCTTTTAACTGTTACTGTCCATTTGTCATAGAAAGGTGGTGTTTTGGAATCCAAATAATCTAGGAAGTTATACTCGTAAAATTTGACATAAAAGAACAATAAAAGGTGTACACCGAGCAACTTTGATGGACCGAAGTTGCTCAACTCTATCTATGGTGGAGCTTTTAACGGTTTTTGTCCATTTGTCATAGAAAGTTTGTGTTTTGCCATCGAAATAATCTAGGAAGTTATACTCGTAAAATTTGACATAAAAGAACAATAAAATGTGTACACCGAGCAACTTTGATGGTCCGAAGTTGCTCAACTCTATCTATAGTGGAGCTTTTAACGATTTTTGTCCATATGTCGTAGAAATATGGTGTTTGTGCATCGAAGTAATCTAGGATGCTTATACACGTAAAATTTGACATAGAAGAACAATAAAAAGTGTACACCGAGCAACTTTCGTGGTCCGAAGTTTCTCAACTCTATCTATGGAGGAGCTTTTAACAGTTTTTGTCCATTTGTCATAGAAAATTGGTGTTTTGGAATCGAAATAATCCAGGAAGTTATACTCGTAAAATTTGACATAAAAGAACAATAAAATGTGTACACCGAGCAACTTTGATGGTCCGAAGTTGCTCAACTCTATCTATGGTGGAGCTTTTAACGGTTTTTGTCCATTTGTCATAGAAAGTTTGTGTTTTGGAATCCAAATAATCTAGAAAGTTATACTCGTAAAATTTGACATAAAAGAACAATAAAATGTGTACACCGAGCAACTTTGATGGTCCGAAGTTGCTCAACTCTATCTTTGGTGGAGCTTTTAACGGTTTTTGTCCATTTGTCATAGAAAGTTTGTGTTTTGGCATCGAAATAATCTAGGAAGTTATACTTTAAAAATTTGACATAGATGAACAATAATAAGTGTACACCGAGCAACTTTCATGGTCCGAAGTTTCTCAACTCTATCTATGGAGGAGCTTTTAACTGTTACTGTGCATTTGTCATAGAAAGGTGGTGTTTTGGAATCCAAATAATCTAGGAAGTTATACTCGTAAAATTTGACATAAAAGAACAATAAAATGTGTACACCGAGCAACTTTGATGGACCGAAGTTGCTCAACTCTATCTATGGTGGAGCTTTTAACGGTTTTTGTCCATTTGTCATAGAAAGTTTGTGTTTTGGCATCGAAATAATCTAGGAAGTTATACTCGTAAAATTTGACATAAAAGAACAATAAAATGTGTACACCGAGCAACTTTGATGGTCCGAAGTTGCTCAACTCTATCTATAGTGGAGCTTTTAACGATTTTTGTCCATATGTCGTAGAAATATGGTGTTTGTGCATCGAAGTAATCTAGGATGCTTATACACGTAAAATTTGACATAGAAGAACAATAAAAAGTGTACACCGAGCAACTTTCGTGGTCCGAAGTTTCTCAACTCTATCTATGGAGGAGCTTTTAACAGTTTTTGTCCATTTGGAATAGATATGTGGTGTTTTGGCATCGAAATAATCTATGAAGCTTATACTCGTAAAATTTAAAATAGAAGAACAGTAAAAAGTGTACACCGAGCAACTTTCATGGTCCGAAGTTGCTCAACTCTATCTATGGAGGAGCTTTTAACTGTTATTGTCCATTTGTCATAGAAAGGTGGTGTTTTGGCATCGAAATAATCTAGGAAGCTTATACTCATAAAATTTGACATAGAAGAACAATAAAAAGTGTACACCGAGCAGCTTTGATTGTCCGAAGTTGCTCAACTCTATCTATGGAGGAGCTTTTAACGGTTTTTGTCCATTTGGCATAGAAAGTTGGTGTTCTGGCATCGAAATAATCTAGGAAGTTATACTCGTAAAATTTGACATAGATGAACAATAATAAGTGTACACCGAGCAACTTTCATGGTCCGAAGTTTCTCAACTCTATCTATGGAGGAGCTTTTAACTGTTACTGTCCATTTGTCATAGAAAGGTGGTGTTTTGGAATCCAAATAATCTAGGAAGTTATACTCGTAAAATTTGACATAAAAGAACAATAAAATGTGTACACCGAGCAACTTTGATGGACCGAAGTTGCTCAACTCTATCTATGGTGGAGCTTTTAACGGTTTTTGTCCATTTGTCATAGAAAGTTTGTGTTTTGGCATCGAAATAATCTAGGAAGTTATACTCGTAAAATTTGACATAAAAGAACAATAAAATGTGTACACCGAGCAACTTTGATGGTCCGAAGTTGCTCAACTCTATCTATAGTGGAGCTTTTAACGATTTTTGTCCATATGTCGTAGAAATATGGTGTTTGTGCATCGAAGTAATCTAGGATGCTTATACACGTAAAATTTGACATAGAAGAACAATAAAAAGTGTACACCGAGCAACTTTCGTGGTCCGAAGTTTCTCAACTCTATCTATGGAGGAGCTTTTAACAGTTTTTGTCCATTTGTCATAGAAAATTGGTGTTTTGGAATCGAAATAATCTAGGAAGTTAAACTCGTAAAATTTGACATAAAAGAACAATAAAATGTGTACACCGAGCAACTTTGATGGTCCGAAGTTGCTCAACTCTATCTATGGTGGAGCTTTTAATGGTTTTTGTCCATTTGTCATAGAAAGTTTGTGTTTTGGAATCCAAATAATCTAGAAAGTTATACTCGTAAAATTTGACATAAAAGAACAATAAAATGTGTACACCGAGCAACTTTGATGGTCCGAAGTTGCTCAACTCTATCTTTGGTGGAGCTTTTAACGGTTTTTGTCCATTTGTCATAGAAAGTTTGTGTTTTGGCATCGAAATAATCTAGGAAGTTATACTCGATAAATTTGACATAAAAGAACAATAAAATGTGTACACCGAGCAACTTTGATGGTCCGAAGTTGCTCAACTCTATCTATAGAGGAGCTTTTAACGGTTTTTGTCCATTTGTCATAGAAAGTTGGTGTTTTGGCATCGAAATAATCTAGGAAGTTATACTCGTAAAATTTGACATGAAAGAACAATAAAATGTGTACACCGAGCAACTTTGATGGTCCGAAGTTGCTCAACCCTATCTATGGTGGAGCTTTGAACGGTTTTTGTCCATTTTTCGTAGAAAGGTAGTTTTTTGGCATCGAAATAATCTAGGAAGTTATACTTTAAAATTTGACATAGAAGAAGAATAAAAAGTATACACCGAGCAACTTTGATGGTCCGAAGTTGCTCAACTCTATCTATGGAGGATGTTTTAACAGTTTTTATCCATTTGTCATAGAAAGTTGGTGTTTTGGAATCCAAATAATCTAGGAAGTTATACTCGTAAAATTTGACATAAAAGAACAATAAAATGTGTCCACCGAGCAACTTTGATGGTCCGAAGTTGCTCAACTCTATCTATGGTGGAGCTTTTAACGGTTTTTGTCCATATGTCATTGAAATGTGGTGTTTTGGCATCGAAGTAATCTAGGATGCTTATACACGTAAAATTTGACATAGAAGAACAATAAAAAGTGTACACCGAGCAACTTTCATGGTCCGAAGTTGCTCAACTCTATCTATGGAGGAGCTTTTAACGGTTTTTATGCATTGACATAGAAAGTTGGTGTTTTGCAATCGAAATAATCTAGGAAGTTATACTCGTAAAATTTGACATAAAAGAACAATAAAATGTGTATACCGAGCAACTTTGATGGTCCGAAGTTGCTCAACTCTATCTATGGTGGAGCTTTTAACGGTTTTTGTCCATTTGTCATAGAAAGTTTGTGTTTTGGAATCCAAATAATCTAGGAAGTTATACTCGTAAAATTTGACATAAAAGAACAATAAAATGTGTACACCGAGCAACTTTGATGGTCCGAAGTTGCTCAACTCTATCTATAGTGCAGCTTTTAACGATTTTTGTCCATATGTCATAGAAATGTGGTGTTTGTGCATCGAAGTAATCTAGGATGCTTATACACGTAAAATTTGACATAGAAGAACAATAAAAAGTGTACACCGAGCAACTTTCGTGGTCCGAAGTTTCTCAACTCTATCTATGGAGGAGCTTTTAACGGTTTTTGTCCATTTGTCATAGAAAGTTGGTGTTTTGGAATCGAAATAATCTAGGAAGTTATACTCGTAAAATTTGACATAAAAGAACAATAAAATGTGTACACCGAGCAACTTTGATGGTCCGAAGTTGCTCAACTCTATCTATGGTGGAGTTTGAACGGTTTTTGTAAATTTGTCGTAGAAAGGTAGTTTTTTGGCATCGAAATAATCTAGGAAGTTATACTTGTAAAATTTGACATAGAAGAAGAATAAAAAGTAAACAACGAGCAACTTTGATGGTCCGAAGTTGCTCAACTCTATCTATGGAGGAGGTTTTAACAGTTTTTATCCATTTGTCATAGAAAGTTGGTGTTTCGGAATCCAAATAATCTAGGAAGTTATACTCGTAAAATTTGACATAAAAGAACAATAAAATGAGTACACCGAGCAACTTTGATGGTCCGAAGTTGCTCAACTCTATCTATGGTGGAGCTTTTAACGATTTTTGTCCATATGTCATAGAAATGTGGTGTTTGTGCATCGAAGTAATCTAGGATGTTTATACACGTAAAATTTGACATAGAAGAACAATAAAAAGTGTATACCGAGCAACTTTCATGGTCCGAAGTTTCTCAACTCTATCTATGGAGGAACTTTTAACGGTTTTTGTCCATTTGTCATAGAAAGTTGGTGTTTTGGAATCGAAATAATCTAGGAAGTTATACTCGTAAAATTTGACATAAAAGAACAATAAAATGTGTACACCGAGCAACTTTGATGGTCCGAAGTTGCTCAACTCTATCTATGGTGGAGCTTTGAACGGTTTTTGTACATTTGTCTTAGAAAGGTAGTTTTTTGGCATCGAAATAATCTAGGAAGTTATACTTGTAAAATTTGACATAGAAGAAGAATAAAAAGTAAACACCGAGCAACTTTGATGGTCCGAATTTGCTCAACTCTATCTATGGAGGAGGTTTTAACAGTTTTTATCCATTTGTCATAGAAAGTTGGTGTTTTGGAATCCAAATAATCTAGGAAGTTATACTCGTAAAATTTGACATAGAAGAACAATAAAAAGTGTATACCGAGCAACTTTCATGGTCCGAAGTTTCTCAACTCTATCTATGGAGGAACTTTTAACGGTTTTTGTCCATTTGTCATAGAAAGTTGGTGTTTTGGAATCGAAATAATCTAGGAAGTTATACTCGTAAAATTTAACATAAAAGAACAATAAAATGTGTACACCGAGCAACTTTGATGGTCCGAAGTTGCTCAACTCTATCTATGGTGGAGCTTTGAACGGTTTTTGTACATTTGTCTTAGAAAGGTAGTTTTTTGGCATCGAAATAATCTAGGAAGTTATACTTGTAAAATTTGACATAGAAGAAGAATAAAAAGTATACACCGAGCAACTTTGATGGTCCGAAGTTGCTCAACTCTATCTATGGAGGATGTTTTAACAGTTTTTATCCATTTTTCATAGAAAGTTGGTGTTTTGGAATCCAAATAATCTAGGAAGTTATACTCGTAAAATTTGACATAAAAGAACAATAAAATGTGTACACCGAGCAACTTTGATGGTCCGAAGTTGCTCAACTCTATCTATGGTGGAGCTTTTAACGGTTTTTGTCCATTTGTCATAGAAAGTTTGTGTTTTGGAATCCAAATAATCTAGGAAGTTATACTCGTAAAATTTGACATAAAAGAACAATAAAATGTGTACACCGAGCAACTTTGATGGTCCGAAGTTGCTCAACTCTATCTATAGTGCAGCTTTTAACGATTTTTGTCCATATGTCATAGAAATGTGGTGTTTGTGCATCGAAGTAATCTAGGATGCTTATACACGTAAAATTTGACATAGAAGAACAATAAAAAGTGTACACCGAGCAACTTTCGTGGTCCGAAGTTTCTCAACTCTATCTATGGAGGAGCTTTTAACGGTTTTTGTCCATTTGTCATAGAAAGTTGGTGTTTTGGAATCGAAATAATCTAGGAAGTTATACTCGTAAAATTTGACATAAAAGAACAATAAAATGTGTACACCGAGCAACTTTCATGGTCCGAAGTTGCTCAACTCTATCTATGGTGGAGCTTTGAACGGTTTTTGTACATTTGTCGTAGAAAGGTAGTTTTTTGGCATCGAAATAATCTAGGAAGTTATACTTGTAAAATTTGACATAGAAGAAGAATAAAAAGTAAACAACGAGCAACTTTGATGGTCCGAAGTTGCTCAACTCTATCTATGGAGGAGGTTTTAACAGTTTTTATCCATTTGTCATAGAAAGTTGGTGTTTTGGAATCCAAATAATCTAGGAAGTTATACTCGTAAAATTTGACATAAAAGAACAATAAAATGTGTACACCGAGCAACTTTGATGGTCCGAAGTTGCTCAACTCTATCTATGGTGGAGCTTTTAACGATTTTTGTCCATATGTCATAGAAATGTGGTGTTTGTGCATCGAAGTAGTCTACGATGCTTATACACGTAAAATTTGACATAGAAGAACAATAAAAAGTGTATACCGAGCAACTTTCATGGTCCGAAGTTTCTCAACTCTATCTATGGAGGAACTTTTAACGGTTTTTGTCCATTTGTCATAGATAGTTGGTGTTTTGGAATCGAAATAATCTAGGAAGTTGTACTCGTAAAATTTGACATAAAAGAACAATAAAATGTGTACACCGAGCAACTTTGATGGTCCGAAGTTGCTCAACTCTATCTATGGTGGAGCTTTGAACGGTTTTTGTACATTTGTCTTAGAAAGGTAGTTTTTTGGCATCGAAATAATCTAGGAAGTTATACTTGTAAAATTTGACATAGAAGAAGAATAAAAAGTAAACACCGAGCAACTTTGATGGTCCGAAGTTGCTCAACTCTATCTATGGAGGAGGTTTTAACAGTTTTTATCCATTTGTCATAGAAAGTTGGTGTTTTGGAATCCAAATAATCTAGGAAGTTATACTCGTAAAATTTGACATAAAAGAACAATAAAATGTGTACACCGAGCAACTTTGATGGTCCGAAGTTGCTCAACTCTATCTTTGGTGGAGCTTTTAACGGTTTTTGTCCATTTGTCATAGAAAGTTTGTGTTTTGGCATCGAAATAATCTAGGAAGTTATACTTGTAAAATTTGACATAAAAGAACAATAAAATGTGTACACCGAGCAACTTTGATGGTCCGAAGTTGCTCAACTCTATCTATGGAGGAGCTTTTAACGGTTTTTGTCCATTTGTCATAGAAAGTTGGTGTTTTGGCATCGAAATAATCTAGAAAGTTATACTCGATAAATTTGACATAAAAGAACAATAAAATGTGTACACCGAGCAACTTTGATGGTCCGAAGTTGCTCAACTCTATCTATGGTGGAGCTTTTAACGGTTTTTGTAAATTTGTCGTAGAAAGGTAGTTTTTTGGCATCGAAATAATCTAGGAAGTTATACTTGTAAAATTTGACATAGAAGAAGAATAAAAAGTAAACAACGAGCAACTTTGATGGTCCGAAGTTGCTCAACTCTATCTATGGAGGAGGTTTTAACAGTTTTTATCCATTTGTCATAGAAAGTTGGTGTTTTGGAATCCAAATAATCTAGGAAGTTATACTCGTAAAATTTGACATAAAAGAACAATAAAATGAGTACACCGAGCAACTTTGATGGTCCGAAGTTGCTCAACTCTATCTATGGTGGAGCTTTTAACGATTTTTGTCCATATGTCATAGAAATGTGGTGTTTGTGCATCGAAGTAATCTAGGATGCTTATACACGTAAAATTTGACATAGAAGAACAATAAAAAGTGTATACCGAGCAACTTTCATGGTCCGAAGTTTCTCAACTCTATCTATGGAGGAACTTTTAACGGTTTTTGTCCATTTGTCATAGAAAGTTGGTGTTTTGGAATCGAAATAATCTAGGAAGTTATACTCGTAAAATTTGACATAAAAGAACAATAAAATGTGTACACCGAGCAACTTTGATGGTCCGAAGTTGCTCAACTCTATCTATGGTGGAGCTTTGAACGGTTTTTGTACATTTGTCTTAGAAAGGTAGTTTTTTGGCATCGAAATAATCTAGGAAGTTATACTTGTAAAATTTGACATAGAAGAAGAATAAAAAGTAAACACCGAGCAACTTTGATGGTCCGAATTTGCTCAACTCTATCTATGGAGGAGGTTTTAACAGTTTTTATCCATTTGTCATAGAAAGTTGGTGTTTTGGAATCCAAATAATCTAGGAAGTTATACTCGTAAAATTTGACATAGAAGAACAATAAAAAGTGTATACCGAGCAACTTTCATGGTCCGAAGTTTCTCAACTCTATCTATGGAGGAACTTTTAACGGTTTTTGTCCATTTGTCATAGAAAGTTGGTGTTTTGGAATCGAAATAATCTAGGAAGTTATACTCGTAAAATTTAACATAAAAGAACAATAAAATGTGTACACCGAGCAACTTTGATGGTCCGAAGTTGCTCAACTCTATCTATGGTGGAGCTTTGAACGGTTTTTGTACATTTGTCTTAGAAAGGTAGTTTTTTGGCATCGAAATAATCTAGGAAGTTATACTTGTAAAATTTGACATAGAAGAAGAATAAAAAGTATACACCGAGCAACTTTGATGGTCCGAAGTTGCTCAACTCTATCTATGGAGGATGTTTTAACAGTTTTTATCCATTTTTCATAGAAAGTTGGTGTTTTGGAATCCAAATAATCTAGGAAGTTATACTCGTAAAATTTGACATAAAAGAACAATAAAATGTGTACACCGAGCAACTTTGATGGTCCGAAGTTGCTCAACTCTATCTATGGTGGAGCTTTTAACGGTTTTTGTCCATTTGTCATAGAAAGTTTGTGTTTTGGAATCCAAATAATCTAGGAAGTTATACTCGTAAAATTTGACATAAAAGAACAATAAAATGTGTACACCGAGCAACTTTGATGGTCCGAAGTTGCTCAACTCTATCTATAGTGCAGCTTTTAACGATTTTTGTCCATATGTCATAGAAATATGGTGTTTGTGCATCGAAGTAATCTAGGATGCTTATACACGTAAAATTTGACATAGAAGAACAATAAAAAGTGTACACCGAGCAACTTTCGTGGTCCGAAGTTTCTCAACTCTATCTATGGAGGAGCTTTTAACGGTTTTTGTCCATTTGTCATAGAAAGTTGGTGTTTTGGAATCGAAATAATCTAGGAAGTTATACTCGTAAAATTTGACATAAAAGAACAATAAAATGTGTACACCGAGCAACTTTCATGGTCCGAAGTTGCTCAACTCTATCTATGGTGGAGCTTTGAACGGTTTTTGTACATTTGTCGTAGAAAGGTAGTTTTTTGGCATCGAAATAATCTAGGAAGTTATACTTGTAAAATTTGACATAGAAGAAGAATAAAAAGTAAACAACGAGCAACTTTGATGGTCCGAAGTTGCTCAACTCTATCTATGGAGGAGGTTTTAACAGTTTTTATCCATTTGTCATAGAAAGTTGGTGTTTTGGAATCCAAATAATCTAGGAAGTTATACTCGTAAAATTTGACATAAAAGAACAATAAAATGTGTACACCGAGCAACTTTGATGGTCCGAAGTTGCTCAACTCTATCTATGGTGGAGCTTTTAACGATTTTTGTCCATATGTCATAGAAATGTGGTGTTTGTGCATCGAAGTAGTCTACGATGCTTATACACGTAAAATTTGACATAGAAGAACAATAAAAAGTGTATACCGAGCAACTTTCATGGTCCGAAGTTTCTCAACTCTATCTATGGAGGAACTTTTAACGGTTTTTGTCCATTTGTCATAGAAAGTTGGTGTTTTGGAATCGAAATAATCTAGGAAGTTGTACTCGTAAAATTTGACATAAAAGAACAATAAAATGTGTACACCGAGCAACTTTGATGGTCCGAAGTTGCTCAACTCTATCTATGGTGGAGCTTTGAACGGTTTTTGTACATTTGTCTTAGAAAGGTAGTTTTTTGGCATCGAAATAATCTAGGAAGTTATACTTGTAAAATTTGACATAGAAGAAGAATAAAAAGTAAACACCGAGCAACTTTGATGGTCCGAAGTTGCTCAACTCTATCTATGGAGGAGGTTTTAACAGTTTTTATCCATTTGTCATAGAAAGTTGGTGTTTTGGAATCCAAATAATCTAGGAAGTTATACTCGTAAAATTTGACATAAAAGAACAATAAAATGTGTACACCGAGCAACTTTGATGGTCCGAAGTTGCTCAACTCTATCTTTGGTGGAGCTTTTAACGGTTTTTGTCCATTTGTCATAGAAAGTTTGTGTTTTGGCATCGAAATAATCTAGGAAGTTATACTTGTAAAATTTGACATAAAAGAACAATAAAATGTGTACACCGAGCAACTTTGATGGTCCGAAGTTGCTCAACTCTATCTATGGAGGAGCTTTTAACGGTTTTTGTCCATTTGTCATAGAAAGTTGGTGTTTTGGCATCGAAATAATCTAGAAAGTTATACTCGTAAAATTTGACATAAAAGAACAATAAAATGTGTAAACCGAGCAACTTTGATGGTCCGAAGTTGCTCAACTCTATCTATGGTGGAGCTTTGAACGGTTTATGTCCATTTGTCGTAGAAAGGTAGTTTTTTGGCATCGAAATAATCTAGGAAGTTATACTTGTAAAATTTGACATAGAAGAAGAATAAAAAGTATACACCGAGCAACTTTGATGGTCCGAAGTTGCTCAACTCTATCTATGGAGGATGTTTTAACAGTTTTTATCCATTTGTCATAGAAAGTTGGTGTTTTGGAATCCAAATAATCTAGGAAGTTATACTCGTAAAATTTGACATAAAAGAACAATAAAATGTGTACACCGAGCAACTTTGATGGTCCGAAGTTGCTCAACTCTATCTATGGTGGAGCTTTTAACGGTTTTTGTCCATATGTCATTGAAATGTGGTGTTTTGGAATCGAAGTAATCTAGGATGCTTATACACGTAAAATTTGACATAGAAGAACAATAAAAAGTGTACACCGAGCAACTTTCATGGTCCGAAGTTGCTCAACTCTATCTACGGAGGAGCTTTTAACGGTTTTTATCCATTGGCATAGAAAGTTGGTGTTTTGCAATCGAAATAATCTAGGAAGTTATACTCGTAAAATTTGACATAGAAGAACAAAAAAAAGTGTACACCGAGCAACTTTCATGGTTCGAAGTTGTCAACTCTATCTATGAAGGAGCTTTTAACGGTTTTTCTCCAAATGTCATAGAAATGTGGTGTTTTGGCATCGAAGTAATCTAGGATGCTTATACACGAAAAATTTGACATAGAAGAACAATAAAAAGTGTACACCGAGCAACTTTCATGGTCCGAAGTTTCTCAACTCTATCTATGGAGGAGCTTTTAGCACTTTTTGTCCATTTGTCATAGAAAGTTGGTGTTTTGGCATCGAAATAATCTAGGATGTTATACTCGTAAAATTTGACATAAAAGAACAATAAAATGTGTACACCGAGCAACTTTGATGGTTCGAAGTTGCTCAACTCTATCTATGGTGGAGCTTTGAACGGTTTTTGTCCATTTGTCGTAGAAAGGTAGTTTTTTGGCATCGAAATAATCTAGGAAGTTATACTTGTAAAATTTGACATAGAAGAAGAATAAAAAGTATACACCGAGCAACTTTGATGGTCCGAAGTAGCTCAACTCTATCTATGGAAGAGGTTTTAACAGTTTTTATCCATTTGTCATAGAAAGTTGGTGTTTTGGAATCCAAATAATCTAGGAAGTTATACTCGTAAAATTTGACATAAAAGAACAATAAAATTTGTACACCGAGCAACTTTGATGGTCCGAAGTTGCTCAACTCTATCTATGGTGGAACTTTTAACGGTTTTTGTCCATTTGTCATAGAAAGTTTGTGTTTTGGCATCGAAATAATCTAGGAAGTTATACTCGTAAAATTTGACATAAAAGAACAATAAAATGTGTACACCGAGCAACTTTGATGGTCCGAAGTTGCTCAACTCTATCTATAGTGGAGCTTTTAACGATTTTTGTCCATATGTCGTAGAAATGTGGTGTTTGTGCATCGAAGTAATCTAGGATGCTTATACACGTAAAATTTGACATAGAAGAACAATAAAAAGTGTACACCGAGCAACTTTCGTGGTCCGAAGTTTCTCAACTCTATCTATGGAGGAGCTTTTAACGGTTTTTGTCCATTTGTCATAGAAAGTTGGTGTTTTGGTATCGAAATAATCAGGAAGTTATACTCGTAAAATTTGACAGAAAAGAACAATAAAATGTGTACACCGAGCAACTTTGATGGTCTGAAGTTGCTCAACTCTATCTATGGTGGAGCTTTTAACGGTTTTTGTCCATTTGTCATAGAAAGTTTGTGTTTTGGAATCCAAATAATCTAGGATGTTATACTCGTAAAATTTGACATAAAAGAACAATAAAATGTGTACACCGAGCAACTTTGATGGTCCGAAGTTGCTCAACTCTATCTTTGGTGGAGCTTTTAACGGTTTTTGTCCATTTGTCATAGAAAGTTTGTGTTTTGGCATCGAAATAATCTAGGAAGTTATACTCGATAAATTTGACATAAAAGAACAATAAAATGTGTACACCGAGCAACTTTGATGGTCCGAAGTTGCTCAACTCTATCTATGGAGGAGCTTTTAACGGTTTTTGTCCATTTGTCATAGAAAGTTGGTGTTTTGGCATCGAAATAATCTAGGAAGTTAAACTCGTAAAATTTGACATGAAAGAACAATAAAATATGTACACCGAGCAACTTCGATGGTCCGAAGTTGCTCAACCCTATCTATGGTGGAGCTTTGAACGGTTTTTGTCCATTTGTCGTAGAAAGGTAGTTTTTTGGCATCAAAATAATCTAAGAAGTTATACTTGTAAAATTTGACATAGAAGAAGAATAAAAAGTATACACCGAGCAACTTTGATGGTCCGAAGTTGCTCAACTCTATCTATGGAGGATGTTTTAACAGTTTTTATCCATTTGTCATAGAAAGTTGGTGTTTTGGAATCCAAATAATCTAGGAAGTTATACTCGTAAAATTTGACATAAAAGAACAATAAAATGTGTGCACCGAGCAACTTTGATGGTCCGAAGTTGCTCAACTCTATCTATGGTGGAGCTTCTAACGGTTTTTGTCCATATGTCATTGAAATGTGGTGTTTTGGGATCGAAGTAATCTAGGATGCTTATACACGTAAAATTTGACATAGAAGAACAATAAAAAGTGTACACCGAGCAACTTTCATGGTCCGAAGTTGCTCAACTCTATCTATGGAGGAGCTTTTAACGGTTTTTATGCATTGGCATAGAAAGTTGGTGTTTTGCAATCGAAATAATCTAGGAAGTTATACTCGTAAAATTTGACATAAAAGAACAATAAAATGTGTACACCGAGCAACTTTGATGGTCCGAAGTTGCTCAACTCTATCTATGGTGGAGCTTTTAACGGTTTTTGTCCATTTGTCATAGAAAGTTTGTGTTTTGGAATCCAAATAATCTAGGAAGTTATACTCGTAAAATTTGACATAAAAGAACAATAAAATGTGTACACCGAGCAACTTTGATGGTCCGAAGTTGCTCAACTCTATCTATGGTGGAGCTTTGAACGGTTTTTGTCCATTTGTCGTAGAAAGGTAGTTTTTTGGCATCAAAATAATCTAGGAAGTTATACTTGTAAAATTTGACATAGAAGAAGAATAAAAAGTATACACCGAGCAACTTTGATGGTCCGAAGTTGCTCAACTCTATCTATGGAAGAGGTTTTAACAGTTTTTATCCATTTGTCATAGAAAGTTGGTGTTTTGGAATCCAAATAATCTAGGAAGTTATACTCGTAAAATTTGACATAAAAGAACAATAAAATGTGTACACCGAGCAACTTTGATGGTCCGAAGTTGCTCAACTCTATCTATGGTGGAGCTTTTAACGGTTTTTGTCCATTTGTCATAGAAAGTTTGTGTTTTGGCATCGAAATAATCTAGGAAGTTATACTCGTAAAATTTGACATAAAAGAACAATAAAATGTGTACACCGAGCAACTTTGATGGTCCGAAGTTGCTCAACTCTATCTATAGTGGAGCTTTTAACGATTTTTGTCCATATGTCGTAGAAATGTGGTGTTTGTGCATCGAAGTAATCTAGGATGCTTATACACGTAAAATTTGACATAGAAGAACAATAAAAAGTGTACACCGAGCAACTTTCGTGGTCCGAAGTTTCTCAACTCTATCTATGGAGGAGCTTTTAACAGTTTTTGTCCATTTGTCATAGAAAGTTGGTGTTTTGGAATCGAAATAATCTAGGAAATTATACTCGTAAAATTTGACATAAAAGAACAATAAAATGTGTACACCGAGCAACTTTGATGGTCGAAAGTTGCTCAACTCTATCTATGGTGGAGCTTTTAACGATTTTTGTCCATATGTCATAGAAATGTGGTCCGAAGTTTCTCAACTCTATCTATGGAGGAGCTTTTAACGGGTTTTGCACATTTGGCATAGAAATGTGGTGTTTTGGCTTGGAAATAATCTAGAAAGCTTATACTCGTAAAATTTAACATAGAAGAACAATAAAAAGTTTACACCGAGCAACTTTCATGGTCCGAAGCTGTCAACTATATCTATGAAGGAGCTTTTAACGGTTTTTGTCCATATGTCATACAAATGTGGTGTTTTGGCATCGAAGTAATCTAGGATGCTTATACACGAAAAATTTGACATAGAAGAACAATAAAAAGTGTACACCGAGCAACTTTCATGGTCCGAAGTTTCTCAACTCTATCTATGGAGGAGCTTTTAACGGTTTTTGTCCATTTGTCATAGAAAGTTGGTGTTTTGGCATCGAAATATTCTAGGAAGTTATACTCGTAAAATTTGACATAAAAGAACAATAAAATGTCTACACCGAGCAACTTTGATGGTCCGAAGTTGCTCAACTCTATCTATGGTGGTGCTTTTAACGATTTTTGTCCATATATCATAGAAATGTGGTGTTTGTGCATGGAAGTAATCTAGGATGCTTATACACGAAAAATTTGACATAGAAGAACAATAAAAAGTGTACACCGAGCAACTTTCATGGTCCGAAGTTTCTCAACTCTATCTATGGAGGAGCTTTTAACGGTTTTTGTCCATTTGTCATAGAAAGTTGGTGTTTTGGCATCAAAATAATCTAGGAAGTTATACTCGTAAAATTTGACATAAAAGAACAATAAAATGTGTACACCGAGCAACTTTGATGGTCCGAAGTTTCTCAACTCTATCTATGGTGGAGCTTTTAACGATTTTTGTCCGTATGCCATAGAAAGTTTGTGTTTTGGCATCGAAATAATCTAGGAAGTTATACTCGTAAAATTTGACATAAAAGAACAATAAAATGTGTACACCGAGCAACTTTTATGGACCGAAGTTGCTCAACTCTATCTATGGTGGAGCTTTTAACGATTTTTGTCCATATGTCATAAAAATGTGGTGTTTGTGCATCGAAGTAATCTAGGATGCTTATAGACGTAAAATTTGACATAGAAGAATAATAAAAAGTGTACAGCAAGCAACTTTCATGGTCCGAAGTTTCTCAACTCTATCTATGGAGGAGCGTTTAACAGTTTTTGTCCATTTGTCATAGAAAGTTGGTGTTTTGTCATCGAAATAATCTAGGAAGTTATACTCGTAAAATTTGACATAAAAGAACAATAAAATGTGTACACCGAGCAACTTTGATGGTCCGAAGTTGCTCAACTCTATCTATGGTGGAGCTTTTAACGGTTTTTGTCCATTTGTCATAGAAAGTTTGTGTTTTTGCATCGAAATAATCTAGGAAGTTATACTCGTAAAATTTGAGATAAAAGAACAATAAAATGTGTACACCGAGCAACTTTGATGGTCCGAAGTTGCTCAACTCTATCTATGGTGGAGCTTTTAACGATTTTTGTCCTTATGTCATAGAAATGTGGTGTTTGTGCATCAAAGTAATCTAGGATGCTTATACACGTAAAATTTGACATAGAAGAACAATAAAAAGTGTACACCGAGCAACTTTCATGGTCCGAAGTTTCTCAACTCTATCTATGGAGGAGCTTTTAACGGTATTTGTCCATTTGTCATAGAAAGTTGGTGTTTTGGCATCGAAAAATCTAGGAAGTTATACTCGTAAAATTTGACATAAAAGAACAATAAAATGTGTACACCGAGCAACTTTGATGGTCCGAAGTTGCTCAACTCTATCTATGGTGGAGCTTTTAACGGTTTTTGTCCATTTGTCATAGAAAGTTTGTGTTTTGGCATCGAAATAATCTAGGAAATTATACTCGTAAAATTTGACATAAAAGAACAATAAAATGTGTACACCGAACAACTTTGATGGTCCGAAGTTGCTCAACTCTATCTACGGAGGATGTTTTAACGGTTTTTGTCCATTTGGCATAGAAATGTGGTCCGAAGTTTCTCAACTCTATCTATGGAGGAGCTTTTAACGGTTTTTGTACATTTGGCATAGAAATGTGGTGTTTTGGCTTGGAAATAATCTAGAAAGCTTATACTCGTAAAATTTAACATAGAAGAACAACAAAAAGTTTACACCGAGCAACTTTCATGGTCCGAAGCTGCTCAAGTCTATCTATGGAGGAGCTTTTAACGGTTTTTGTCCATATGTCATAGAAATGTGGTGTTTTGGCATCGAAGTAATCTAGGATGCTTATACACGAAAAATTTGACATAGAAGAACAATAAAAAGTGTACACCGAGCAACTTTCATGGTCCGAAGTTTCACAACTCTATCTATTGAGGAGCTTTTAACAGTTTTTGTCCATTTGTCATAGAATGTTGGTGTTTTGGCATCGAAATAATCTAGGAAGTTATACTCGTAAAATTTGACATAAAAGAACAATAAAAAGTGTATACCGAGCAACTTCCATGGTCCGAAGTTTCTCAACCCTATCTATGGAGGAGCTTTTAACGGTTTTTCTCCATATGTCATACAAATGTCGTGTTTTGGCATCGAAGTAATCTAGGATGCTTATACACGAAAAATTTGACATAGAAGAACAATAAAAAGTGTATACCGAGCAACTTTCATGGTCCGAAGTTTCTCAACCCTATCTATGGAGGAGCTTTTAACGGTTTTTGTCCATTTGTCATAGAAAGTTGGTGTTTTGGCATCGAAATAATCTAGGAAGTTATACTCGTAAAATTTGACATAAAAGAACAATAAAAAGTGTATACCGAGCAACTTTCATGGTCCGAAGTTTCTCAACCCTATATATGGAGGAGCTTTTAACGGTTTTTCTCCATATCTCATACAAATGTGGTGTTTTGGCATCGAAGTAATCTAGGATGCTTATACAAGAAAAATTTGACATAGAAGAACAATAAAAAGTGTACACCGAGCAACTTTCATGGTCCGAAGTTTCTCAACCCTATCTATGGAGGAGCTTTTAACGGTTTTTGTCCATTTGTCATAGAAAGTTGGTGTTTTGGCATCGAAAAATTCTAGGAAGTTATACTCGTAAAATTTGACATAAAAGAACAATAAAATGTGTACACCGAGCAACTTTGATGGTCCGAAGTTGCTCAACTCTATCTATGGTGGAGCTTTTAACGATTTTTGTCCATATGTCATAGAAATGTGGTGTTTGTGCATCGAAGTAATCTAGGATGCTTATACACGTAAAATTTGACATAGAAGAACAATAAAAAGTGTACACCGAGCAACTTTCATGGTCCGAAGTTTCTCAACTCTATCTATGGAGGAGCTTTTAACGGTTTTTGTCCATTTGTCATAGAAAGTTGGTGTTTTGGCATCGAAATAATCTGGGAAGTTATACTCGTAAAATTTGACATAAAAGAACAATAAAATGTGTACACCGAGCAACTTTGATGGTCCGAAGTTGCTCAACTCTATCTATGGTGGAGCTTTTAACGGTTTTTGTCCATTTGTCATAGAAAGTTTGTGTTTTGGCATAGAAATAATCTAGGAAGTTATACTCGTAAAATTTGACATAAAAGAACAATAAAAAGTGTATACCGAGCAACTTTCATGGTCCGAAGTTTCTCAACCCTATCTATGGAGGAGCTTTTAACGGTTTTTCTCCATATGTCATACAAATGTGGTGTTTTGGCATCGAAGTAATCAAGGATGCTTATACACGAAAAATTTGACATAGAAGAATAGTAAAAGGTGTACACCGAGCAACTTTCATGGTCCGAAGTTTCTCAACCCTATCTATGGAGGAGCTTTTAACGGTTTTTGTCCATTTGTCATAGAAATGTGGAGTTTTGGCATCGAAATATTCTAGGAAGTTATACTCGTAAAATTTGACATAAAAGAACAATAAAATGTGTACACCGAGCAACTTTGATGGTCCGAAGTTGCTCAACTCTATCTATGGTGAAGCTTTTAACGGTTTTTGTCCATTTGGCATAGAAAGTAGGTGTTTTGGCATCGAAATAATCTAGCAAGTTATACTAGTAGAATTTGACATAGAAGAACAATAAAAAGTGTATACCGAGCAACTTTCTTGGTTCGAAGTTGTCAACTCTATCTATGAAGGAGCTTTTAACGGTTTTTGTCCATATGTCATAGAAATGTGGTGTTTTGGTATCGATGTAATCTAGGATGCTTATAGACGAAAAATTTGACATAGAAGAACAATAAAAAGTGTACACCGAGCAACTTTTATGGTCTGAAGTTTCTCAACTCTATCTATGGAGGAGCTTTTAACGATTTTTGTCCATTTGTCATAGAAAGTTGGTGTTTTGGAATCCAAATAATCTAGGAAGTTTTACTCGTAAAATTTGACATAAAAGAACAATAAAATGTGTACACCCAGCAACTTTGATGTTCCGAAGTTGCTCATCTCTATCTATGGTGGAGCTTTTAATGGTTTTTGTCCATTTGTCATAGAAAGTTTGTGTTTTGGCATCGAAATAATCTAGGAAGTTATACTCGTAAAATTTGACATAAAAGAATAATAAAATGTGTACACCGAGCAACTTTGATGGTCCGAAGTTGCTCAACTCTATCTATGGTGAAGCTTTTAACGATTTTTGCCCATATGTCAGAGAAATGTGGTGTTTGTGCATCGAAGTAATCTAGGATGCTTATAGACGAAAAATTTGACATAGAAGAACAATAAAAAGTGTACACCGAGCAACTTTTATGGTCCGAAGTTTCTTAACTCTATCTATGGAGGAGCTTTTAACGGTTTTTGTCCATTTGTCATAGAAAGTTGGTGTTTTGGAATCCAAATAATCTAGGAAGTTTTACTCGTAAAATTTGACATAAAAGAACAATAAAATGTGTACACCGAGCAACTTTGATGGTCCGAAGTTGCTCAACTCTATCTATGGTGTACCTTTAAACAGTTTTTTTCCATTTGTCGTAGAAAGGTATTTTGTTTGATATCGAAATAATCTAGGAAGCTTATACTCGTAAAATTTGACATAGAAGAACAATAAAAAGTGTACACAGAGCAACTTTCATGGTCCAAAGTTGCTCAACTCTATCTATGGAGGAGTTTTTAACGGTTTTTGTACATTTGGCATAGAAATGTGGTGTTTTGGCATTGAAGTAATCTACGAAGCCTATACTCGTAAAATTTGACATAGAAGAACAACAAAAAGTTTACACCGAGCAACTTTCATGGTCCGAAGTTGCTCAAGTCTATCTATGGAGGAGCTTTTAACGGTTTTTGTCCATTTGTCATAAAAAGGTGGTGTTTTCGCATCGAAATAATCTAGGAAGCTTATACTCGAAAAATTTGACATAGAAGAACAATAAAAAGTGTATATCGTACAACTTTGATAGTTCGAAATTGCTCAACTCTCTCGATGGAGTTGTTTTTAATAGTTTTGCCGAATTTCGACCGATATTGTTCTCTTGACAACAAAACAATTTACGAAGCGAATACTAGTAATTTTGGACATAAAGAAACAATAAAAAGTGCATACCGAGCAACTTTCATGGTCCGAAGTTGCTCAACTCTATCTATGGAGGAGCTTTTGACGGTTTTTGTCCATTTGGCATAGAAAGTTGGTGTTTTAGCATAGAAATAATCTAGGAAGCTTATACTCGTAAAATTTAACATAGAAGAACAATAAAAAGTGTACACCGAGCAACTTTCACGGTCCGAAGTTGTCAACTCTATCTATGAAGGAGCTTTTAACGGTTTTTGTCCATTTGGCATAGAAATGTGGTGTTTTGGCATCGAAATAATCTGGGAAGCTTATACTCGTAAAATTTGACAAAGAAGAAGAATAAAAAGTGTACACCGAGCAACTTTGATAGTCCGAAGTTGCTCAACTCCATCTATGGAGGAGTTTTTAACTGTTACTATCCATTTGTCATAGAAAGGTGGTGTTTTGGCATCGAAATTATCTAGGAAGCTTATACTCATAAAATTTGACATAGAAGAACAATAAAAAGTGTACACCGAGCAACTTTCATGGTCCGAAGTTGCTCAACTCTATTTATGGAGGAGCTTTTAACGGTTTTTGTCCATTTGGCATAGAAAGTTGGTGTTTTGGCATCGAAATAATCTAGCAAGTTATACTCGTAAAATTTGACATAGAAGAACAGTAAAAAGTGTACACCGAGCAACTTTCATGGTCCGAAGTTGCTCAACTCTATCTATGGAGGAGCTATTAACGGTTTTTGTCCATTTGGCATAGAAAGTTGGTGTTTTGGCATCGAAATAATCTAGGAAGTTATACTCGTAAAATTTGACAAAGAAGAACAATAAAATGTGTACACCGAGCAACTTTGATGGTCCGAAGTTGCTCAACTCTATCTATGGAGGAGCTTTTAACGGATTTTGTCCATTTGGCATAGAAAGTTGGTGTTTTGGCATCGAAATAATCTAGGAAGTTATACTCGTAAAATTTGACAAAGAAGAACAATAAAATGTGTACACCGAGCAACTTTGATGGTCCGAAGTTGCTCAACTCTATATACGGTGGAGCTTTTAACGGTTTTTGTCCATTTGGCATAGAAATGTGGTGTTTTGACATCGAAATAATCTAGGAAGCTTATACTCGTAAAATTTGACAAAGAAGAAGAATAAAAAGTGTACACCGAGCAACTTTGATAGTCCGAAGTTGCTCAACTCTATCTATGGAGGAGTTTTTAACTGTTACTATCCATTTGTCATAGAAACGTGGTGTTTTGGCATCGAAATTATCTAGGAAGCTTATACTCATAAAATTTGACATTGAAGAACAATAAAAAGTGTACACCGAGCAACTTTCATGGTCCGAAGTTGCTCAACTCTATCTATGGAGGAGCTTTTAACGGTTTTTGTCCATTTGGCATAGAAAGTTGGTGTTTTGGCATCGAAATAATCTAGCAAGTTATACTCGTAAAATTTGACATAGAAGAACAGTAAAAAGTGTACACCAGGCAACTTTCATTGTCCGAAGTTGCTCAACTCTATCTATGGAGGAGCTTTTAACGGTTTTTGTCCATTTGGCATAGAAAGTTGGTGTTTTGGCATCGAAATAATCTAGGAAGTTATACTGGTAAAATTTGACAAAGAAGAACAATAAAATGTGTACACCGAGCAACTTTGATGGTCTGAAGTTGCTCAACCCTATATACGGTGGAGCTTTTAACGGTTTTTGTCCATTTGTCGTAGAAAGGAAGTTTTTTGGCATCGAAATAATCTAGGAAGCTTATACTCATAAAATTTGACATAGAAGAAGAATAAAAAGTGTACATCGAGCAACTTTGATGGTCCGAAGTTGCTCAACTCTATCTATGGAGGAGCATTTAATGGTTTTTGTCCGTTTTTCATAGATATGTAGTTTTTTGGCATCGAAATAATCTAGGAAGCTTATACTCGTAAAATTTAACATAGAAGAACAATAAAAAGTGTACACCGAGCAACTTTCATGGTCCGAAGTTGTCAACTCTATCTATGAAGGAGCTTTTAACGGTTTTTGTCCATTTGGCATAGAAATGTGGTGTTTTGGCATCGAAATAATCTGGGAAGCTTATACTCGTAAAATTTGACAAAGAAGAAGAATAAAAAGTGTACACCGAGCAACTTTGATAGTCCGAAGTTGCTCAACTCCATCTATGGAGGAGTTTTTAACTGTTACTATCCATTTGTCATAGAAAGGTGGTGTTTTGGCATCGAAATTATCTAGGAAGCTTATACTCATAAAATTTGACATAGAAGAACAATAAAAAGTGTACACCGAGCAACTTTCATGGTCCGAAGTTGCTCAACTCTATTTATGGAGGAGCTTTTAACGGTTTTTGTCCATTTGGCATAGAAAGTTGGTGTTTTGGCATCGAAATAATCTAGCAAGTTATATTCGTAAAATTTGACATAGAAGAACAGTAAAAAGTGTACACCGAGCAACTTTCATGGTCCGAAGTTGCTCAACTCTATCTATGGAGGAGCTATTAACGGTTTTTGTCCATTTGGCATAGAAAGTTGGTGTTTTGGCATCGAAATAATCTAGGAAGTTATACTCGTAAAATTTGACAAAGAAGAACAATAAAATGTGTACACCGAGCAACTTTGATGGTCCGAAGTTGCTCAACTCTATCTATGGAGGAGCTTTTAACGGATTTTGTCCATTTGGCATAGAAAGTCGGTGTTTTGGCATCGAAATAATCTAGGAAGTTATACTCGTAAAATTTGACAAAGAAGAACAATAAAATGTGTACACCGAGCAACTTTGATGGTCCGAAGTTGCTCAACTCTATATACGGTGGAGCTTTTAACGGTTTTTGTCCATTTGGCATAGAAATGTGGTGTTTTGGCATCGAAATAATCTAGGAAGCTTATACTCGTAAAATTTGACAAAGAAGAAGAATAAAAAGTGTACACCGAGCAACTTTGATAGTCCGAAGTTGCTCAACTCTATCTATGGAGGAGTTTTTAACTGTTACTATCCATTTGTCATAGAAACGTGGTGTTTTGGCATCGAAATTATCTAGGAAGCTTATACTCATAAAATTTGACATTGAAGAACAATAAAAAGTGTACACCGAGCAACTTTCATGGTCCGAAGTTGCTCAACTCTATCTATGGAGGAGCTTTTAACGGTTTTTGTCCATTTGGCATAGAAAGTTGGTGTTTTGGCATCGAAATAATCTAGCAAGTTATACTCGTAAAATTTGACATAGAAGAACAGTAAAAAGTGTACACCGAGCAACTTTCCTTGTCCGAAGTTGCTCAACTCTATCTATGGAGGAGCTTTTAACGGTTTTTGTCCATTTGGCATAGAAAGTTGGTGTTTTGGCATCGAAATAATCTAGGAAGTTATACTGGTAAAATTTGACAAAGAAGAACAATAAAATGTGTACACCGAGCAACTTTGATGGTCTGAAGTTGCTCAACCCTATATACGGTGGAGCTTTTAACGGTTTTTGTCCATTTGTCGTAGAAAGGTAGATTTTTGGCATCGAAATAATCTAGGAAGCTTATACTCATAAAATTTGACATAGAAGAAGAATAAAAAGTGTACATCGAGCAACTTTGATGGTCCGAAGTTGCTCAACTCTATCTATGGAGGAGCATTTAATGGTTTTTGTCCGTTTTTCATAGATATGTGGTGTTTTGGCATCGAAATAATCTAGGAAGCTTATACTCGTAAAATTTGGCAAAGAAGAACAATAAAAAATGTACACCGAGCAACTTTCATGGTCCGAAGTTGCTCAACTCTATCTATGGAGAAACTTTTAACGGTTTTTGTCCATTTGTCATAGAAAGTAGGTGTTTTGGAATCGAAATAATCTAGGAAGCTTATACTCGTAAAATTTGACAAGGAAGAATAATAAAAAATGTACACCGAGCAACTTTCATGGTCCGAAGTTGCTCAACTCTATCTATGGAGGAGCTTTTAACGGTTTTTGTCCATTTGGCATAGAAAGTTGGTGTTTTGGCATCGAAATAATCTAGCAAGTTATACTCGTAAAATTTGACATAGAAGAACAGTAAAAAGTGTACACCGAGCAACTTTCCTTGTCCGAAGTTGCTCAACTCTATCTATGGAGGAGCTTTTAACGGTTTTTGTCCATTTGGCATAGAAAGTTGGTGTTTTGGCATCGAAATAATCTAGGAAGTTATACTGGTAAAATTTGACAAAGAAGAACAATAAAATGTGTACACCGAGCAACTTTGATGGTCTGAAGTTGCTCAACCCTATATACGGTGGAGCTTTTAACGGTTTTTGTCCATTTGTCGTAGAAAGGTAGATTTTTGGCATCGAAATAATCTAGGAAGCTTATACTCATAAAATTTTACATAGAAGAAGAATAAAAAGTGTACATCGAGCAACTTTGATGGTCCGAAGTTGCTCAACTCTATCTATGGAGGAGCATTTAATGGTTTTTGTCCGTTTTTCATAGATATGTGGTGTTTTGGCATCGAAATAATCTAGGAAGCTTATACTCGTAAAATTTGGCAAAGAAGAACAATAAAAAATGTACACCGAGCAACTTTCATGGTCCGAAGTTGCTCAACTCTATCTATGGAGAAACTTTTAACGGTTTTTGTCCATTTGTCATAGAAAGTAGGTGTTTTGGAATCGAAATAATCTAGGAAGCTTATACTCGTAAAATTTGACAAGGAAGAACAATAAAAAATGTACACCGAGCAACTTTCATGGTCCGAAGTTGCTCAACTCTATCTATGGAGGAGCTTTTAACGGTTTTTGTCCATTTGGCATAGAAAGTTGGTGTTTTGGCATCGAAATAATCTAGCAAGTTATACTCGTAAAATTTGACATAGAAGAACAGTAAAAAGTGTACACCGAGCAACTTTCATGGTACGAAGTTGCTCAACTCTATCTATGGAGGAGCTATTAACGGTTTTTGTCCATTTGGCATAGAAAGTTGGTGTTTTGGCATCGAAATAATCTAGGAAGTTATACTCGTAAAATTTGACAAAGAAGAACAATAAAATGTGTACACCGAGCAACTTTGATGGTCCGAAGTTGCTCAACTCTATCTATGGAGGAGCTTTTAACGGATTTTGTCCATTTGGCATAGAAAGTTGGTGTTTTGGCATCGAAATAATCTAGGAAGTTATACTCGTAAAATTTGACAAAGAAGAACAATAAAATGTGTACACCGAGCAACTTTGATGTTCTGAAGTTGCTCAACTCTATATACGGTGGAGCTTTTAACGGTTTTTGTCCATTTGGCATAGAAATGTGGTGTTTTTGCATCGAAATAATCTAGGAAGCTTATACTCGTAAAATTTGACAAAGAAGAAGAATAAAAAGTGTACACCGAGCAACTTTGATAGTCCGAAGTTGCTCAACTCTATCTATGGAGGAGTTTTTAACTGTTACTATCCATTTGTCATAGAAACGTGGTGTTTTGGCATCGAAATTATCTAGGAAGCTTATACTCATAAAATTTGACATTGAAGAACAATAAAAAGTGTACACCGAGCAACTTTCATGGTCCGAAGTTGCTCAACTCTATCTATGGAGGAGCTTTTAACGGTTTTTGTCCATTTGGCATAGAAAGTTGGTGTTTTGGCATCGAAATAATCTAGCAAGTTATACTCGTAAAATTTGACATAGAAGAACAGTAAAAAGTGTACACCGAGCAACTTTCATGGTCCGAAGTTGCTCAACTCTATCTATGGAGGAGCTTTTAACGGTTTTTGTCCATTTGGCATAGAAAGTTGGTGTTTTGGCATCGAAATAATCTAGGAAGTTATACTCGTAAAATTTGACAAAGAAGAACAATAAAATGTCTACACCGAGCAACTTTGATGGTCCGAAGTTGCTCAACTCTATATACGGTGGAGCTTTTAACGGTTTTTGTCCATTTGTCGTAGAAAGCTAGTTTTTTGGCATCGAAATAATCTAGGAAGCTTATACTCATAAAATTTGACATAGAAGAAGAATAAAAAGTGTACATCGAGCAACTTTTATGGTCCGAAGTTGCTCAACTCTATCTATGGAGGAGCTTTCAACGGTTTTTGTCCATTTTTCATAGATATGTGGTGTTTTGGCATCGAAATAATCTACGAAGCTTATACTCGTAAAATTTGGCAAAGAAGAACAATAAAAAATGTACACCGAGCAACTTTCATGGTCCGAAGTTGCTCAACTCTATCTATGGAGAAGCTTTTAACGGTTTTTGTCCATTTGTCATAGAAAGTAGGTGTTTTGGAATCGAAATAATCTAGGAAGCTTATACTCGTAAAATTTGACAAGGAAGAACAATTAAAAATGTACACCGAGCAACTTTCATGGTCCGAAGTAGCTCAACTCTATCTATGGAGGAACTTTTAACGGTTTTTGTCCATTTGTCATAGAAAGTTGGTGTTTTGGAATCGAAATAATCTTGGAAGTTAAACTCGTAAAATTTGACATAGAAGAACAGTAAAAAGTGTACACCGAGCAACTTTCATGGTCCGAAGTTGCTCAACTCTATCCATGGAGGAGCTTTTAACGGTTTTTGTCCATTTGGCATAGAAAGTTCTTGTTTTGGCATCGAAATAATCTAGGAAGTTATACTCGTAAAATTTGACAAAGAAGAACAATAAAATGTGTACACCGAGCAACTTTGATGGTCTGAAGTTGCTCAACTCTATAGACGGTGGAGCTTTTAACGGTTTTTGTCCATTTGTCGTAGAAAGGTAGTTTTTTGGCATCGAAATAATCTAGGAAGCTTATAATCATAAAATTTGACATAGAAGAAGAATAAAAAGTGTACATCGAGCAACTTTGATGGTCCGAAGTTGCTCAACTCTATCTATGGAGGAGCTTTTAACGGTTTTTGTCCATTTTTCATAGATATGTGGTGTTTTGGCATCGAAATAATCTAGGAAGCATATACTCGTAAAATTTGGCAAAGAAGAACAATAAAAAATGTACACCGAGCAACTTTCATGGTCCGAAGTTGCTCAACTCTATCTATGGAGAAGCTTTTAACGGTTTTTGTCCATTTGTCATAGAAAGTAGGTGTTTTGGAATCGAAATAATCTAGGAAGCTTATACTCGTAAAATTTGACAAGGAAGAACAATAAAAAATGTACACCGAGCAACTTTCATGGTCCGAAGTTGCTCAACTCTATCTATGGAGGAACTTTTAACGGTTTTTGTCCATTTGTCATAGAAAGTTGGTGTTTTGGAATCGAAATAATCTTGGAAGTTAAACTCGTAAAATTTGACATAGAAGAACAGTAAAAAGTGTACACCGAGCAACTTTCATGGTCCGAAGTTGCTCAACTCTATCTATGGAGGAGCTTTTAACGGTTTTTGTCCATTTGGCATAGAAAGTTCTTGTTTTGGCATCGAAATAATCTAGGAAGTTATACTCGTAAAATTTGACAAAGAAGAACAATAAAATGTGTACACCGAGCAACTTTGATGGTCTGAATTTGCTCAACTCTATAGACGGTGGAGCTTTTAACGGTTTTTGTCCATTTGTCGTAGAAAGGTAATTTTTTGGCATCGAAATAATCTAGGAAGCTTATACTCATAAAATTTGACATAGAAGAAGAATAAAAAGTGTACATCGAGCAACTTTGATGGTCTGAAGTTGCTCCACTCTATCTATGGAGGAGCTTTTAACGGTTTTTGTCCATTTTTCATAGATATGTGGTGTTTTGGCATCGAAATAATCTAGGAAGCTTATACTCGTAAAATTTGGCAAAGAAGAACAATAAAAAATGTACACCGAGCAACTTTCATGGTCCGAAGTTGCTCAACTCTATCTATGGAGGAGCTTTTAACGGTTTTTATCCATTTTTCATAGAAAGTTGGTGTTTCGGCATCGAAATAATCTAGGAAGCTTATACTTGTAAAATTTGACAAAGAAGAACAATAAAAGTGTACACCGAGCAACTTTCATGGTCCGAAGTTGCTCAACTCTATCTATGGAGGAACTTTTAACGGTTTTTGTCCATTTGTCATAGAAAGTTGGTGTTTTGGAATCGAAATAATCTTGGAAGTTAAACTCGTAAAATTTGACATAGAAGAACAGTAAAAAGTGTACACCGAGCAACTTTCATGGTCCGAAGTTGCTCAACTCTATCCATGGAGGAGCTTTTAACGGTTTTTGTCCATTTGGCATAGAAAGTTCTTGTTTTGGCATCGAAATAATCTAGGAAGTTATACTCGTAAAATTTGACAAAGAAGAACAATAAAATGTGTACACCGAGCAACTTTGATGGTCTGAAGTTGCTCAACTCTATAGACGGTGGAGCTTTTAACGGTTTTTGTCCATTTGTCGTAGAAAGGTAGTTTTTTGGCATCGAAATAATCTAGGAAGCTTATAATCATAAAATTTGACATAGAAGAAGAATAAAAAGTGTACATCGAGCAACTTTGATGGTCCGAAGTTGCTCAACTCTATCTATGGAGGAGCTTTTAACGGTTTTTGTCCATTTTTCATAGATATGTGGTGTTTTGGCATCGAAATAATCTAGGAAGCATATACTCGTAAAATTTGGCAAAGAAGAACAATAAAAAATGTACACCGAGCAACTTTCATTGTCCGAAGTTGCTCAACTCTATCTATGGAGAAGCTTTTAACGGTTTTTGTCCATTTGTCATAGAAAGTAGGTGTTTTGGAATCGAAATAATCTAGGAAGCTTATACTCGTAAAATTTGACAAGGAAGAACAATAAAAAATGTACACCGAGCAACTTTCATGGTCCGAAGTTGCTCAACTCTATCTATGGAGGAACTTTTAACGGTTTTTGTCCATTTGTCATAGAAAGTTGGTGTTTTGGAATCGAAATAATCTTGGAAGTTAAACTCGTAAAATTTGACATAGAAGAACAGTAAAAAGTGTACACCGAGCAACTTTCATGGTCCGAAGTTGCTCAACTCTATCTATGGAGGAGCTTTTAACGGTTTTTGTCCATTTGGCATAGAAAGTTCTTGTTTTGGCATCGAAATAATCTAGGAAGTTATACTCGTAAAATTTGACAAAGAAGAACAATAAAATGTGTACACCGAGCAACTTTGATGGTCTGAATTTGCTCAACTCTATAGACGGTGGAGCTTTTAACGGTTTTTGTCCATTTGTCGTAGAAAGGTAATTTTTTGGCATCGAAATAATCTAGGAAGCTTATACTCATAAAATTTGACATAGAAGAAGAATAAAAAGTGTACATCGAGCAACTTTGATGGTCTGAAGTTGCTCCACTCTATCTATGGAGGAGCTTTTAACGGTTTTTGTCCATTTTTCATAGATATGTGGTGTTTTGGCATCGAAATAATCTAGGAAGCTTATACTCGTAAAATTTGGCAAAGAAGAACAATAAAAAATGTACACCGAGCAACTTTCATGGTCCGAAGTTGCTCAACTCTATCTATGGAGGAGCTTTTAACGGTTTTTATCCATTTTTCATAGAAAGTTGGTGTTTCGGCATCGAAATAATCTAGGAAGCTTATACTTGTAAAATTTGACAAAGAAGAACAATAAAAGTGTACACCGAGCAACTTTCATGGTCCGAAGTTGCTCAACTCTATCTATGGAGATTATTTTAATGGTTTTTGTCCATTTTTCATAGAAAGGTGGTGTTTTGGCATTGAAGTAATCTACGAAGCCTATACTCGTAAAATTTGACATAGAAGAACAACAAAAAGTGTACACCGAGCAACTTTGATGGTCCGAAGTTTCTCAACTCTATCTCTGGAGGAGCTTTTAACAGTTTTTGTTCATTTGTCGTAGAAAGGTGGTGTTTTGGCATCGAAATAATCTAGGAAGCTTATACTCGAAAAATTTGACATAAAAGAACAATAAAAAGTGTATATCGTACAACTTTGATAGTTCGAAATTGCTCAACTCTCTCGATGGAGTTGTTTTTAATAGTTTTGCCGAATTTCGACTGATATTGTTCTCTTGACAACAAAATAATTTACGAAGCGAATACTAGTAATTTTGGACATAAAGAAACAATAAAAAGTGCATACCGAGCAACTTTTGTGGTTCGGAATTGCTCAACACTCCTTATGGAGGAGCTTTTATTGGTTTTCATTATTTGTCGTAGAAAGTTGGTGTTTGGGCATCGAAATAATCTAGGAAGTTATACTCGTAAAATTTGACATAGAAGAACAATAAAATGTGTACACCGAGCAACTTTGATGGTCCGAAGTTGCTCAAATCTATCCATGGAGGAGCTTTTTACGGTTTTTGTCCATTTGGCATAGAAAGTTGGTGTTTTGGCATCGAAATAATCTAGGAAGTTATACTCGTAAAATTTGACAAAGAAGAACAATAAAATGTCTACACCGAGCAACTTTGATGGTCTGAAGTTGCTCAACTCTATATACGGTGGAGCTTTTAACGGTTTTTGTCCATTTTTCGTAGAAAGGTAGTTTTTTGGCATCGAAATAATCTAGGAAACTTATACTCATAAAATTTGACATAGAAGAAGAATAAAAAGTGTACATCGAGCAACTTTGATGGTCCGAAGTTGCTCCACTCTATCTATGGAGGAGCTTTTAACGGTTTTTGTCCATTTTTCATAGATATGTGGTGTTTTGGCATCGAAATAATCTAGGAAGCTTATACTCGTAAAATTTGGCAAAGAAGAACAATAAAAAATGTACACCGAGCAACTTTCATGGTCCGAAGTTGCTCAACTCTATCTATGGAGAAGCTTTTAACGGTTTTTGTCCATTTGTCATAGAAAGTGGGTGTTTTGGAATCGAAATAATCTAGAAAGCTTATACTCGTAAAATTTGACAAGGAAGAACAATAAAAAATGTACACCGAGCAACTTTCATGGTCCGAAGTTGCTCAACTCTATCTATGGAGGAGCTTTTAACGGTTTTTGTCCATTTGTCATAGAAAGTTGGTGTTTTGGAATCGAAATAATCTTGAAAGTTAAACTCGTAAAATTTGACATAGAAGAACAGTAAAAAGTGTACACCGAGCAACTTTCATGGTCCGAAGTTGCTCAACTCTATCTATGGAGGAGCTTTTAACGGTTTTTGTCCATTTGGCATAGAAAGTTCGTGTTTTGGCATCGAAATAATCTAGGAAGTTATACTCGTAAAATTTGACAAAGAAGAACAATAAAATGTGTACACCGAGCAACTTTGATCGTCTGAATTTGCTCAACTCTATAGACGGTGGAGCTTTTAACGGTTTTTGTCCATTTGTCGTAGAAAGGTAGTTTTTTGGCATCGAAATAATCTAGGAAGCTTATACTCATAAAATTTGACATAGAAGAAGAATAAAAAGTGTACATCGAGCAACTTTGATGGTCTGAAGTTGCTCCACTCTATCTATGGAGGAACTTTTAACGGTTTTTGTCCATTTTTCATAGATATGTGGTGTTTTGGCATCGAAATAATCTAGGAAGCTTATACTCGTAAAATTTGGCAAAGAAGAACAATAAAAAATGTACACCAAGCAACTTTCATGGTCCGAAGTTGCTCAACTCTATCTATGGAGAAGCTTTTAACGGTTTTTGTCCATTTGTCATAGAAAGTAGGTGTTTTGGAATCGAAATAATCTAGGAAGCTTATACTCGTAAAATTTGACAAGGAAGAACAATAAAAAATGTACACCAATCAACTTTCATGGTCCGAAGTTGCTCAACTCTATCTATGGAGGATCTTTTAACGGTTTTTGTCCATTTGTCATAGAAAGTTGGTGTTTTGGAATCGAAATAATCTAGGAAGTTAAACTCGTAAAATTTTACATAGAAGAACAATAAAAAGTGTACACCGAGCAACTTTCATGGTCCGAAGTTGCTCAACTCAATCTATGGAGGAGCTTTTAACGGTTTTTATCCATTTGTCATAGAAAGTTGGTGTTTCGGCATCGAAATAATCTAGGAAGCTTATACTCGTAAAATTTGACAAAGAAGAACAATAAAAAGTGTACACCGAGCAACTTTCATGGTCCGAAGTTGCTCAACTCTATCTATGGAGATTATTTTAATGGTTTTTGTCCATTGTTCATAGAAAGGTGGTGTTTTGGCATTGAAGTAATCTACGAAGCCTATACTCGTAAAATTTGACATAGAAGAACAACAAAAAGTGTACACCGAGCAACTTTGATGGTCCGAAGTTTCTCAACTCTATCTCTGGAGGAGCTTTTAACGGTTTTTGTTCATTTGTCGTAGAAAGGTGGTGTTTTGGCATCGAAATAATCTAGGAAGCTTATACTCGAAAAATTTGACATAAAAGAACAATAAAAAGTGTATATCGTACAACTTTGATAGTTCGAAATTGCTCAACTCTCTCGATGGAGTTGTTTTTAATAGTTTTGCCGAATTTCGACTGATATTGTTCTCCTGACAACAAAATAATTTACGAAGCGAATACTAGTAATTTTGGACATAAAGAAACAATAAAAAGTGCATACCGAGCAACTTTTGTGGTTCGGAATTGCTCAACACTCCTTATGGAGGAGCTTTTATTGGTTTTCATTATTTGTCGTAGAAAGTTGGTGTTTGGCCATCGAAATAATCGAGGAAGTTATGCTCGTAAAATTTGACATAGAAGAACAATAAAATGTGTACACCGAGCAACTTTGATGGTCCGAAGTTGCTCAACTCTATCCATGGAGGAGCTTTTAACGGTTTTTGTCCATTTGGCATAGAAAGTTGGTGTTTTGGCATCGAAATAATCTAGGAAGTTATACTCGTAAAATTTGACAAAGAAGAACAATAAAATGTCTACACCGAGCAACTTTGATGGTCTGAAGTTGCTCAACTCTATATACGGTGGAGCTTTTAACGGTTTTTGTCCATTTGTCGTAGAAAGGTAGTTTTTTGGCATCGAAATAATCTAGGAAGCTTATACTCATAAAATTTGACATAGAAGAAGAATAAAAAGTGTACATCGAGCAACTTTGATGGTCCGAAGTTGCTCAACTCTATCTATGGAGGAGCTTTTAACGGTTTTTGTCCATTTTTCATAGATATGTGGTGTTTTGGCATCGAAATAATCTAGGAAGCTTATACTCGTAAAATTTGGCAAAGAAGAACAATAAAAAATGTACACCGAGCAACTTTCATGGTCCGAAGTTGCTCAACTCTATCTATGGAGAAGCTTTTAACGGTTTTTGTCCATTTGTCATAGAAAGTAGGTGTTTTGGAATCGAAATAATCTAGGAAGCTTATACTCGTAAAATTTGACAAGGAAGAACAATAAAAAATGTACACCGAGCAACTTTCATGGTCCGAAGTTGCTCAACTCTATCTATGGAGGAGCTTTTAACGGTTTTTGTCCATTTGTCATAGAAAGTTGGTGTTTTGGAATCGAAATAATCTTGGAAGTTAAACTCGTAAAATTTGACATATAAGAACAGTAAAAAGTGTACACCGAGCAACTTTCAAGGTCCGAAGTTGCTCAACTCTATCTATGGAGGAGCTTTTAACGGTTTTTGTCCATTTGGCATAGAAAGTAGGTGTTTTGGCATCGAAATAATCTAGGAAGTTATACTCGTAAAATTTGACAAAGAAGAACAATAAAATGTGTACACCGAGCAACTTTGATGGTCTGAAGTTGCTCAACTCTATCTATAGAGGAGCTTTTAACGGTTTTTGTCCATTTGTCATAGAAAGTTGGTGTTTTGGAATCGAAATAATCTAGGAAGTTAAACTCGTAAAATTTTACATAGAAGAACAATAAAAAGTGTACACCGAGCAACTTTCATGGTCCGAAGTTGCTCAACTCAATCTATGGAGGAGCTTTTAACGGTTTTTATCCATTTGTCATAGAAAGTTGGTGTTTCGGCATCGAAATAATCTAGGAAGCTTAAACTCGTAAAATTTGACAAAGAAGAACAATAAAAAGTGTACACCGAGCAACTTTCATGGTCCGAAGTTGCTCAACTCTATCTATGGAGATTATTTTAATGGTTTTTGTCCATTGTACATAGAAAGGTGGTGTTTTGGCATTGAAGTAATCTACGAAGCCTATACTCGTAAAATTTGACATAGAAGAACAACAAAAAGTGTACACCGAGCAACTTTGATGGTCCGAAGTTTCTCAACTCTATCTCTGGAGGAGCTTTTAACGGTTTTTGTTCATTTGTCGTAGAAAGGTGGTGTTTTGGCATCGAAATAATCTAGGAAGCTTATACTCGAAAAATTTGACATAAAAGAACAATAAAAAGTGTATATCGTACAACTTTGATAGTTCGAAATTGCTCAACTCTCTCGATGGAGTTGTTTTTAATAGTTTTGCCGAATTTCGACTGATATTGTTCTCTTGACAACAAAATAATTTACGAAGCGAATACTAGTAATTTTGGACATAAAGAAACAATAAAAAGTGCATACCGAGCAACTTTTGTGGTTCGGAATTGCTCAACACTCCTTATGGAGGAGCTTTTATTGGTTTTCATTATTTGCCGTAGAAAGTTGGTGTTTGGGCATCGAAATAATCTAGGAAGTTATACTCGTAAAATTTGACATAGAAGAACAATAAAATGTGTACACCGAGCAACTTTGATGGTCCGAAGTTGCTCAACTCTATCAACGGAGGAGCTTTTAACGGTTTTTGTCCATTTTTCATAGAAAGTTGGTGTTTTGGCATCGAAATAATCTAGGAAGCTTATACTCTTAAAATTTGACATAGAAGAACAATAAAAAGTGTACACCGAGCAACTTCCATGGTCCGAAGTTGCTCAACTCAATCTATGGAGGAGCTTTTAATGGTTTTTATCCATTTGTGATAGAAAGTTGGTGTTTCGGCATCGAAATAATCTAGGAAGCTTATACTCGTAAAATTTGACAAAGAAGAACAATAAAAAGTGTACATCGAGCAACTTTCATGGTCCGAAGTTGCTCAACTCTATCTATGGAGATTATTTTATTGGTTTTTGTCCATTTTTCATAGAAAGGTGGTGTTTTGGCACTGAAGTAATCTACGAAGCCTATACTCGTAAAATTTGACATAGAAGAACAACAAAAAGTTTATACCGAGCAACTTTGATGGTCCGAAGTTTCTCAAATCTATCTATGGAGGAGCTTTTAACGGTTTTTGTTCATTTGTCATAGAAAGGTGGTGTTTTGGCATCGAAATAATCGAGGAAGCTTATACTCAAAAAATTTGACATAGAATAACAATAAAAAGTGTATATCGTGCGACTTTGATGGTTCGAAATTGCTCAACTCTCTCGATTGAGTTGTTTTTAGTAGTTTTGCCGAATTTAGACCGATATTGTTGTCTTGCAACAAAACAATTTTCAAAGCGAATACTTGTAATTTTGGACATAAAGAAACAATAAAAAGTGCGTACCGAGCAACTTTCGTGGTTCGGAGTTGCTCCACTCTCCTTATGGAGGAGCTTTTATAGATTTTCATTATTTGTCGTAGAAAGTTGGTGTTTTGGCATAGAAATAATCTAGGAAGTTATACTCGTAAAATTTAACATAGAAGAACAGTAAAAAGTGTACACCGAGCAACTTTCATGGTCCGAAGTTGCTCAACTCTATCTATGGAGGAGCTTTTAACGGTTTTTGTCCATTTGGCATAGAAATGTGGTGTTTTGGCATCGAAATAATCTAGGAAGCTTATACTCGTAAAATTTGACAAGGAAGAAGAATAAAAAGTGTACACCGAGCAACTTTGATAGTCCGAAGTTGCTCAACTCTATCTATGGAGGAGTTTTTAACTGTTACTATCCATTTGTCATAGAAAGGTGGTGTTTTGGCATCGAAATTATCTAGGAAGCTTATACTCATAAAATTTGACATTGAAGAACAATAAAAAGTGTACACCGAGCAACTTTCATGGTCCGAAGTTGCTCAACTCTATCTATGGAGGAGCTTTTAACGGTTTTTGTCCATTTGTCATAGAAAGTTGGTGTTTTGGAATCGAAATAATCTTGGAAGTTAAACTCGTAAAATTTGACATAGAAGAACAGTAAAAAGTGTACACCGAGCAACTTTCATGGTCCGAAGTTGCTCAACTCTATCTATGGAGGAGCTTTTAACGGTTTTTGTCCATTTGGCATAGAAAGTTCGTGTTTTGGCATCGAAATAATCTAGGAAGTTATACTCGTAAAATTTGACAAAGAAGAACAATAAAATGTGTACACCGAGCAACTTTGATGGTCTGAATTTGCTCAACTCTATAGACGGTGGAGCTTTTAACGGTTTTTGTCCATTTGTCGTAGAAAGGTAGTTTTTTGGCATCGAAATAATCTAGGAAGCTTATACTCATAAAATTTGACATAGAAGAAGAATAAAAAGTGTACATCGAGCAACTTTGATGGTCCGAAGTTGCTCCACTCTCTCTATGGAGGAGCTTTTAACGGTTTTTGTCCATTTTTCATAGATATGTGGTGTTTTGGCGTCGAAATAATCTAGGAAGCTTATACTCGAAAAATTTGGCAAAGAAGAACAATAAAAAATGTACACCGAGCAACTTTCATGGTCCGAAGTTGCTCAACTCTATCTATGGAGAAGCTTTTAACGGTTTTTGTCCATTTGTCATAGAAAGTAGCTGTTTTGGAATCGAAATAATCTAGGAAGCTTATACTCGTAAAATTTGACAAGGAAGAACAATAAAAAATGTACACCGAGCAACTTTCATGGTCCGAAGTTGCTCAACTCTATCTATGGAGGAGCTTTTAACGGTTTTTGTCCATTTGTCATAGAAAGTTGGTGTTTTGGAATCGAAATAATCTTGGAAGTTAAACTCGTAAAATTTGACATAGAAGAACAGTAAAAAGTGTACACCGAGCAACTTTCGTGGTCCGAAGTTGCTCAACTCTATCTATGGAGGAGCTTTTAACGGTTTTTGTCCATTTGGCATAGAAAGTTCGTGTTTTGGCATCGAAATAATCTAGGAAGTTATACTCGTAAAATTTGACAAAGAAGAACAATAAAATGTGTACACCGAGCAACTTTGATGGTCTGAATTTGCTCAACTCTATAGACGGTGGAGCTTTTAACGGTTTTTGTCCATTTGTCGTAGAAAGGTTGTTTTTTGGCATCGAAATAATCTAGGAAGCTTATACTCATAAAATTTGACATAGAAGAAGAATAAAAAGTGTACATCGAGCAACTTTGATGGTCCGAAGTTGCTCCACTCTCTCTATGGAGGAGCTTTTAACGGTTTTTGTCCATTTGGCATAGAAAGTTCGTGTTTTGGCATCGAAATAATCTAGGAAGTTATACTCGTAAAATTTGACAAAGAAGAACAATAAAATGTGTACACCGAGCAACTTTGATGGTCTGAATTTGCTCAACTCTATAGACGGTGGAGCTTTTAACGGTTTTTGTCCATTTGTCGTAGAAAGGTAGTTTTTTGGCATCGAAATAATCTAGGAAGCTTATACTCATAAAATTTGACATAGAAGAAGAATAAAAAGTGTACATCGAGCAACTTTGATGGTCCGAAGTTGCTCCACTCTCTCTATGGAGGAGCTTTTAACGGTTTTTGTCCATTTTTCATAGATATGTGGTGTTTTGGCATCGAAATAATCTAGGAAGCTTATACTCGTAAAATTTGGCAAAGAAGAACAATAAAAAATGTACACCGAGCAACTTTCATGGTCCGAAGTTGCTCAACTCTATCTATGGAGGAGCTTTTAACGGTTTTTGTCCATTTGTCATAGAAAGTTGGTGTTTTGGAATCGAAATAATCTAGGAAGTTAAACTCGTAAAATTTTACATAGAAGAACAATAAAAAGTGTACACCGAGCAACTTTCATGGTCCGAAGTTGCTCAACTCAATCTATGGAGGAGCTTTTAACGGTTTTTATCCATTTGTCATAGAAAGTTGGTGTTTCGGCATCGAAATAATCTAGGAAGCTTATACTCGTAAAATTTGACAAAGAAGAACAATAAAAAGTGTACACCGAGCAACTTTCATGGTCCGAAGTTGCTCAACTCTATCTATGGAGATTGTTTTAATGGTTTTTGTCCATTTTTCATAGAAAGGTGGTGTTTTGGCATTGAAGTAATCTACGAAGCCTATACTCGTAAAATTTGACATAGAAGAACAACAAAAAGTGTACACCGAGCAACTTTGATGGTCCGAAGTTTCTCAACTCTATCTCTGGAGGAGCTTTTAACGGTTTTTGTTCATTTGTCGTAGAAAGGTGGTGTTTTGGCATCCAAATAATCTAGGAAGCTTATACTCGAAAAATTTGACATAAAAGAACAATAAAAAGTGTATATCGTACAACTTTGATAGTTCGAAATTGCTCAACTCTCTCGATGGAGTTGTTTTTAATAGTTTTGCCGGATTTCGACTGATATTGTTCTCTTGACAACAAAATAATTTACGAAGCGAATACTAGTAATTTTGGACATAAAGAAACAATAAAAAGTGCGTACCGAGCAACTTTCGTGGTTCGGAGTTGCTCCACTCTCCTTATGAAGGAGCTTTTATAGATTTTCATAATTTGTCGTAGAAAGTTGGTGTTTTGGCATAGAAATAATCTAGGAAGTTATACTCGTAAAATTTAACATAGAAGAACAGTAAAAAGTGTACACCGAGCAACTTTCATGGTCCGAAGTTGCTCAACTCTATCTATGGAGGAGCTTTTAACGGTTTTTGTCCATTTGGCATAGAAATGTGGTGTTTTGGCATCGAAATAATCTAGGAAGCTTATACTCGTAAAATTTGACAAGGAAGAAGAATAAAAAGTGTACACCGAGCAACTTTGATAGTCCGAAGTTGCTCAACTCTATCTATGGAGGAGTTTTTAACTGTTACTATCCATTTGTCATAGAAAGGTGGTGTTTTGGCATCGAAATTATCTAGGAAGCTTATACTCATAAAATTTGACATTGAAAAACAATAAAAAGTGTACACCGAGCAACATTCATGGTCCGAAGTTGCTCAACTCTATCTATGGAGGAGCTTTTAACGATTTTTGTCCATTTGGCATAGAAAGTTGGTGTTTTGGAATCGAAATAATCTAGGAAGTTAAACAAGTAAAATTTGACATAGAAGAACAGTAAAAAGTGTACACCGAGCAACTTTCATGGTCCGAAGTTGCTCAACTCTATCTATGGAGGAGCTTTTAACGGTTTTTGTCCATTTGGCATAGAAAGTTGGTGTTTTGGCATCGAAATAATCTAGGAAGTTATACTCGGAAAATTTGACAAAGAAGAACAATAAAATGTGTACAGCGAGCAACTTTGATGGTCTGAAGTTGCTCAACTCTATATACGGTGGAGCTTTTAACGGTTTTTGTCCATTTGTCGTAGAAAGGTAGTTTTTTGGCATCGAAATAATCTAGGAAGCTTATACTCATAAAATTTGACATAGAAGAAGAATAAAAAGTGTACATCGAGCAACTTTGATGGTCCGAAGTTGCTCAACTCTATCTATGGAGGAGCTTTTGACGGTTTTTGTCCATTTTTCATAGATATGTGGTGTTTTGGCATCGAAATAATCTAGGAAGCTTATACTCGTAAAATTTGGCAAAGAAGAACAATAAAAAATGTACACCGAGCAACTTTCATGGTCCGAAGTTGCTCAGCTCTATCTATGGAGAAGCTTTTAACGGTTTTTGTCCATTTGTCATAGAAAGTAGGTGTTTTGGAATCGAAATAATCTAGGAAGCTTATACTCGTAAAATTTGACAAGGAAGAACAATAAAAAATGTACACCGAGCAACTTTCATGGTCTGAAGTTGCTCAACTCTATCTATGGAGGAGCTTTTAACGGTTTTTGTCCATTTGTCATAGAAAGTTGGTGTTTTGGAATCGAAATAATCTAGGAAGTTAAACTCGTAAAATTTGACATAGAAGAACAGTAAAAAGTGTACACCGAGCAACTTTCATGGTCCGAAGTTGCTCAACTCTATCTATGGAGGAGCTTTTAACGGATTTTGTCCATTTGGCATAGAAAGTTGGTGTTTTGGCATCGAAATAATCTAGGAAGTTATACTCGTAAAATTTGACAAAGAAGAACAATAAAATGTGTACACCGAGCAACTTTGATGGTCTGAAGTTGCTCAACTCTATATACGGTGGAGCTTTTAACGGTTTTTGTCCATTTGTCTTAGAAATGTAGTTTTTTGGCATCGAAATAATCTAGGAAGCTTATACTCATAAAATTTGACATAGAAGAAGAATAAAAAGTGTACATCGAGCAACTTTGATGGTCCGAAGTTGCTCAACTCTATCTATGGAGGAGTTTTAACGGTTTTTGTCCATTTTTCATAGATATGTGGTGTTTTGGCATCGAAATAATCTAGGAAGCTTATACTCGTAAAATTTGGCAAAAAAGAACAATAAAAAATGTACACCGAGCAACTTTCATGGTCCGAAGTTACTCAACTCTATCTATGGAGAAGCTTTTAACGGTTTTTGTCCATTTGTCATAGAAAGTAGGTGTTTTGGAATCGAAATAATCTAGGAAGCTTATACTCGTAAAATTTAACAAGGAAGAACAATAAAAAATGTACACCGAGCAACTTTCATGGTCCGAAGTTGCTCAACTCTATCTATGGAGGAGCTTTTAACGGTTTTTGTCCATTTGTCATAGAAAGTTGGTGTTTTGGAATCGAAATAATCTAGGAAGTTAAACTCGTAAAATTTTACATAGAAGAACAATAAAAAGTGTACACCGAGCAACTTTCATGGTCCGAAGTTGCTCAACTCAATCTATGGAGGAGCTTTTAACGGTTTTTATCCATTTGTCATAGAAAGTTGGTGTTTCGGCATCGAAATAATCTAGGAAGCTTATACTCGTAAAATTTGACAAAGAAGAACAATAAAAAGTGTACACCGAGCAACTTTCATGGTCCGAAGTTGCTCAACTCTATCTATGGAGATTATTTTAATGGTTTTTGTCCATTTTTCATAGAAAGGTGGTGTTTTGGCATTGAAGTAATCTACGAAGCCTATACTCGTAAAATTTGACATAGAAGAACAACAAAAAGTGTACACCGAGCAACTTTGATGGTCCGAAGTTTCTTAACTCTATCTATGGAGGAGCTTTTAACGGTTTTTGTTCATTTGTCGTAGAAAGGTGGTGTTTTGGCATCGAAATAATCTAGGAAGCTTATGCTCGAAAAATTTGACATAAAAGAACAATAAAAAGTGTATATCGTACAACTTTGATAGTTCGAAATTGCTCAACTCTCTCGATGGAGTTGTTTTTAATAGTTTTGCCGAATTTCGACTGATATTGTTCTCTTGACAACAAAACAATTTACGAAGCGAATACTAGTAATTTTGGACATAAAGAAACAATAAAAATTGCATACCGAGCAACTTTTGTGGTTTGGAATTGCTCAACACTCCTTATGGAGGAGCTTTTATTGGTTTTCATTATTTGTCGTAGAAAGTTGGTGTTTGGGCATCGAAATAATCTAGGAAGTTATACTCGTAAAATTTGACATAGAAGAACAATAAAATGTGTACACCGAGCAACTTTGATGGTCCGAAGTTGCTCAACTCTATTAACGGAGGAGCTTTTAACGGTTTTTGTCCATTTTTCATAGAAAGTTGGTGTTTTGGCATCGAAATAATTTAGGAAGCATATACTCTTAAAATTTGACATAGAAGAACAATAAAAAGTGTACACCGAGCAACTTCCATGGTCCGAAGTTGCTCAACTCAATCTATGGAGGAGCTTTTAACGGTTTTTATCCATTTGTGATAGAAAGTTGGTGTTTCGGCATCGAAATAATCTAGGAAGCTTATATTCGTAAAATTTGACAAAGAAGAACAATAAAATGTGTACACCGAGCAACTTTCATGGTCCGAAGTTGCTCAACTCAATCTATGGAGGAGCTTTTAACGGTTTTTATCCATTTGTGATAGAAAGGTGGTGTTTCGGCATCGAAATAATCTAGGAAGCTTATATTCGTAAAATTTGACATAAAAGAACAATAAAAAGTGTACACCGAGCAACTTCCATGGTCCGAAGTTGCTCAACTCAATCTATGGAGGAGCTTTTAACGGTTTTTGTCCATTTGGCATAGAAAGTTGGTGTTTTGGCATCGAAATAATCTAGGAAGTTATACTCGTAAAATTTGACAAAGAAGAACAATAAAATGTGTACACCGAGCAACTTTGATGGTCTGAAGTTGCTCAACTCTATATACGGAGGAGCTTTTAACGGTTTTTGTCCATTTGTCGTAGAAAGGTAGTTTTTTGGCATCGAAATAATCTAGGAAGCTTATACTCATAAAATTTTACATAGAAGAAGAATAAAAAGTGTACATCGAGCAACTTTGATGGTCCGAAGTTGCTCAACTCTATCTATGGAGGAGCTTTTAACGGTTTTTGTCCATTTTTCATAGATATGTGGTGTTTTGGCTTCGAAATAATCTAGGAAGCTTATAATCGTAAAATTTGGCAAAGAAGAACAATAAAAAATGTACACCGAGCAACTTTCAGGGTCCGAAGTGGCTCAGCTCTATCTATGGAGAAGCTTTTAACGGTTTTTGTCCATTTGTCATAGAAAGTAGGTGTTTTGGAATTGAAATAATCTAGGAAGCTTATACTCGTAAAATTTGACAAGGAAGAACAATAAAAAATGTACACCGAGCAACTTTCATGGTCCGAAGTTGCTCAACTCTATCTATGGAGGAGCTTTTAACGGTTTTTGTCCATTTGGCATAGAAAATTGGTGTTTTGGCATCGAAATAATCTTGCAAGTTATACTCGTAAAATTTGACGTAGAAGAAAAGTAAAAAGTGTACACCGAGCAACTTTCATGGTCCGAAGTTGCTCAACTCTATCCATGGAGGAGCTTTTAACGGTTTTTGTCCATTTGGCATAGAAAGTTGGTGTTTTGGCATCGAAATAATCTAGGAAGTTATACTCGTAAAATTTGACAAAGAAGAACAATAAAATGTCTACACCGAGCAGCTTTGATGGTCTGAAGTTGCTCAACTCTATAGACGGTGGAGCTTTTAACGGTTTTTGTCCATTTATCGTAGAAAGGTAGTTTTTTGGCATCGAAATAATCTAGGAAGCTTATAATCATAAAATTTGACATAGAAGAAGAATAAAAAGTGTACATCGAGCAACTTTGATGGTCCGAAGTTGCTCAACTCTATCTATGGAGGAGCTTTTAACGGTTTTTGTCCATTTTTCATAGATATGTGGTGTTTTGGCATCGAAATAATCTAGGAAGCATATACTCGTAAAATTTGGCAAAGAAGAACAATAAAAAATGTACACCGAGCAACTTTCATGGTCCGAAGTTGCTCAACTCTATCTATGGAGAAGCTTTTAACGGTTTTTGTCCATTTGTCATAGAAAGTAGGTGTTTTGGAATCGAAATAATCTAGGAAGCTTATACTCGTAAAATTTGACAAGGAAGAACAATAAAAAATGTACACCGAGCAACTTTCATGGTCCGAAGTTGCTCAACTCTATCTATGGAGGAACTTTTAACGGTTTTTGTCCATTTGTCATAGAAAGTTGGTGTTTTGGAATCGAAATAATCTTGGAAGTTAAACTCGTAAAATTTGACATAGAAGAACAGTAAAAAGTGTACACCGAGCAACTTTGATGGTCCGAAGTTGCTCAACTCTATTAACGGAGGAGCTTTTAACGGTTTTTATCCATTTTTCATAGAAAGTTGGTGTTTTGGCATCGAAATAATTTAGGAAGCATATACTCTTAAAATTTGACATAGAAGAACAATAAAAAGTGTACACCGAGCAACTTCCATGGTCCGAAGTTGCTCAACTCAATCTATGGAGGAGCTTTTAACGGTTTTTATCCATTTGTGATAGAAAGTTGGTGTTTCGGCATCGAAATAATCTAGGAAGCTTATATTCGTAAAATTTGACAAAGAAGAACAATAAAATGTGTACACCGAGCAACTTTCATGGTCCGAAGTTGCTCAACTCAATCTATGGAGGAGCTTTTAACGGTTTTTATCCATTTGTGATAGAAAGGTGGTGTTTCGGCATCGAAATAATCTAGGAAGCTTATATTCGTAAAATTTGACATAAAAGAACAATAAAAAGTGTACACCGAGCAACTTCCATGGTCCGAAGTTGCTCAACTCAATCTATGGAGGAGCTTTTAACGGTTTTTGTCCATTTGGCATAGAAAGTTGGTGTTTTGGCATCGAAATAATCTAGGAAGTTATACTCGTAAAATTTGACAAAGAAGAACAATAAAATGTGTACACCGAGCAACTTTGATGGTCTGAAGTTGCTCAACTCTATATACGGAGGAGCTTTTAACGGTTTTTGTCCATTTGTCGTAGAAAGGTAGTTTTTTGGCATCGAAATAATCTAGGAAGCTTATACTCATAAAATTTTACATAGAAGAAGAATAAAAAGTGTACATCGAGCAACTTTGATGGTCCGAAGTTGCTCAACTCTATCTATGGAGGAGCTTTTAACGGTTTTTGTCCATTTTTCATAGATATGTGGTGTTTTGGCTTCGAAATAATCTAGGAAGCTTATAATCGTAAAATTTGGCAAAGAAGAACAATAAAAAATGTACACCGAGCAACTTTCAGGGTCCGAAGTTGCTCAGCTCTATCTATGGAGAAGCTTTTAACGGTTTTTGTCCATTTGTCATAGAAAGTAGGTGTTTTGGAATTGAAATAATCTAGGAAGCTTATACTCGTAAAATTTGACAAGGAAGAACAATAAAAAATGTACACCGAGCAACTTTCATGGTCCGAAGTTGCTCAACTCTATCTATGGAGGAGCTTTTAACGGTTTTTGTCCATTTGGCATAGAAAATTGGTGTTTTGGCATCGAAATAATCTTGCAAGTTATACTCGTAAAATTTGACGTAGAAGAAAAGTAAAAAGTGTACACCGAGCAACTTTCATGGTCCGAAGTTGCTCAACTCTATCCATGGAGGAGCTTTTAACGGTTTTTGTCCATTTGGCATAGAAAGTTGGTGTTTTGGCATCGAAATAATCTAGGAAGTTATACTCGTAAAATTTGACAAAGAAGAACAATAAAATGTCTACACCGAGCAGCTTTGATGGTCCGAAGTTGCTCAACTCTATATACGGTGGAGCTTTTAACGGTTTTTGTCCATTTGTCGTAGAAAGCTAGTTTTTTGGCATCGAAATAATCTAGGAAGCTTATACTCATAAAATTTGACATAGAAGAAGAATAAAAAGTGTACATCGAGCAACTTTTATGGTCCGAAGTTGCTCAACTCTATCTATGGAGGAGCTTTCAACGGTTTTTGTCCATTTTTCATAGATATGTGGTGTTTTGGCATCGAAATAATCTACGAAGCTTATACTCGTAAAATTTGGCAAAGAAGAACAATAAAAAATGTACACCGAGCAACTTTCATGGTCCGAAGTTGCTCAACTCTATCTATGGAGAAGCTTTTAACGGTTTTTGTCCATTTGTCATAGAAAGTAGGTGTTTTGGAATCGAAATAATCTAGGAAGCTTATACTCGTAAAATTTGACAAGGAAGAACAATAAAAAATGTACACCGAGCAACTTTCATGGTCCGAAGTAGCTCAACTCTATCTATGGAGGAACTTTTAACGGTTTTTGTCCATTTGTCATAGAAAGTTGGTGTTTTGGAATCGAAATAATCTTGGAAGTTAAACTCGTAAAATTTGACATAGAAGAACAGTAAAAAGTGTACACCGAGCAACTTTCATGGTCCGAAGTTGCTCAACTCTATCCATGGAGGAGCTTTTAACGGTTTTTGTCCATTTGGCATAGAAAGTTCTTGTTTTGGCATCGAAATAATCTAGGAAGTTATACTCGTAAAATTTGACAAAGAAGAACAATAAAATGTGTACACCGAGCAACTTTGATGGTCTGAAGTTGCTCAACTCTATAGACGGTGGAGCTTTTAACGGTTTTTGTCCATTTGTCGTAGAAAGGTAGTTTTTTGGCATCGAAATAATCTAGGAAGCTTATAATCATAAAATTTGACATAGAAGAAGAATAAAAAGTGTACATCGAGCAACTTTGATGGTCCGAAGTTGCTCAACTCTATCTATGGAGGAGCTTTTAACGGTTTTTGTCCATTTTTCATAGATATGTGGTGTTTTGGCATCGAAATAATCTAGGAAGCATATACTCGTAAAATTTGGCAAAGAAGAACAATAAAAAATGTACACCGAGCAACTTTCATGGTCCGAAGTTGCTCAACTCTATCTATGGAGAAGCTTTTAACGGTTTTTGTCCATTTGTCATAGAAAGTAGGTGTTTTGGAATCGAAATAATCTAGGAAGCTTATACTCGTAAAATTTGACAAGGAAGAACAATAAAAAATGTACACCGAGCAACTTTCATGGTCCGAAGTTGCTCAACTCTATCTATGGAGGAACTTTTAACGGTTTTTGTCCATTTGTCATAGAAAGTTGGTGTTTTGGAATCGAAATAATCTTGGAAGTTAAACTCGTAAAATTTGACATAGAAGAACAGTAAAAAGTGTACACCGAGCAACTTTCATGGTCCGAAGTTGCTCAACTCTATCTATGGAGGAGCTTTTAACGGTTTTTGTCCATTTGGCATAGAAAGTTCTTGTTTTGGCATCGAAATAATCTAGGAAGTTATACTCGTAAAATTTGACAAAGAAGAACAATAAAATGTGTACACCGAGCAACTTTGATGGTCTGAATTTGCTCAACTCTATAGACGGTGGAGCTTTTAACGGTTTTTGTCCATTTGTCGTAGAAAGGTAATTTTTTGGCATCGAAATAATCTAGGAAGCTTATACTCATAAAATTTGACATAGAAGAAGAATAAAAAGTGTACATCGAGCAACTTTGATGGTCCGAAGTTGCTCCACTCTATCTATGGAGGAGCTTTTAACGGTTTTTGTCCATTTTTCATAGATATGTGGTGTTTTGGCATCGAAATAATCTAGGAAGCTTATACTCGTAAAATTTGGCAAAGAAGAACAATAAAAAATGTACACCGAGCAACTTTCATGGTCCGAAGTTGCTCAACTCTATCTATGGAGAAGCTTTTAACGGTTTTTGTCCATTTGTCATAGAAAGTAGGTGTTTTGGAATCGAAATAATCTAGGAAGCTTATACTCGTAAAATTTGACAAGGAAGAACAATAAAAAATGTACACCGAGCAACTTTCATGGTCCGAAGTTGCTCAACTCTATCTATGGAGGAGCTTTTAACGGTTTTTGTCCATTTGTCATAGAAAGTAGGTGTTTTGGAATCGAAATAATCTAGGAAGCTTATACTCGTAAAATTTGACAAGGAAGAACAATAAAAAATGTACACCGAGCAACTTTCATGGTCCGAAGTTGCTCAACTCTATCTATGGAGGAACTTTTAACGGTTTTTGTCCATTTGTCATAGAAAGTTGGTGTTTTGGAATCGAAATAATCTTGGAAGTTAAACTCGTAAAATTTGACATAGAAGAACAGTAAAAAGTGTACACCGAGCAACTTTCATGGTCCGAAGTTGCTCAACTCTATCTATGGAGGAGCTTTTAACGGTTTTTGTCCATTTGGCATAGAAAGTTCTTGTTTTGGCATCGAAATAATCTAGGAAGTTATACTCGTAAAATTTGACAAAGAAGAACAATAAAATGTGTACACCGAGCAACTTTGATGGTCTGAATTTGCTCAACTCTATAGACGGTGGAGCTTTTAACGGTTTTTGTCCATTTGTCGTAGAAAGGTAATTTTTTGGCATCGAAATAATCTAGGAAGCTTATACTCATAAAATTTGACATAGAAGAAGAATAAAAAGTGTACATCGACCAACTTTGATGGTCCGAAGTTGCTCCACTCTATCTATGGAGGAGCTTTTAACGGTTTTTGTCCATTTTTCATAGATATGTGGTGTTTTGGCATCGAAATAATCTAGGAAGCTTATACTCATAAAATTTGACAAAGAAGAACAATAAAAAGTGTACACCGAGCAACTTTCATGGTCCGAAGTTGCTCAACTCTATCTATGGAGATTATTTTAATGGTTTTTGTCCATTTTTCATAGAAAGGTGGTGTTTTGGCATTGAAGTAATCTACGAAGCCTATACTCGTAAAATTTGACATAGAAGAACAACAAAAAGTGTACACCGAGCAACTTTGATGGTCCGAAGTTTCTCAACTCTATCTCTGGAGGAGCTTTTAACGGTTTTTTTTCATTTGTCGTAGAAAGGTGGTGTTTTGGCATCGAAATAATCTAGGAAGCTTATACTCGAAAAATTTGACATAAAAGAACAATAAAAAGTGTATATCGTACAACTTTGATAGTTCGAAATTGCTCAACTCTCTCGATGGAGTTGTTTTTAATAGTTTTGCCGAATTTCGACTGATATTGTTCTCTTGACAACAAAATAATTTACGAAGCGAATACTAGTAATTTTGGACATAAAGAAACAATAAAAAGTGCATACCGAGCAACTTTTGTGGTTCGGAATTGCTCAACACTCCTAATGGAGGAGCTTTTATTGGTTTTCATTATTTGTCGTAGAAAGTTGGTGTTTGGGCATCGAAATAATCTAGGATGTTATACTCGTAAAATTTGACATAGAAGAACAATAAAATGTGTACACCGAGCAACTTTGATGGTCCGAAGTTGCTCAACTCTATCCATGGAGGAGCTTTTAACGGTTTTTGTCCATTTGGCATATAAAGTTGGTGTTTTGGCATCGAAATAATCTAGGAAGCTTATACTCATAAAATTTGACATAGAAGAAGAATAAAAAGTGTACATCGAGCAACTTGGATGGTCCGAAGTTGCTCAACTCTATCTATGGAGGAGCTTTTAACGGTTTTTATCCATTTTTCATAGATATGTGGTGTTTTGGCATCGAAATAATCTAGGAAGCTTATACTCGTAAAATTAGGCAAAGAAGAACAATAAAAAATGTACACCGAGCAACTTTCATGGTCCGAAGTTGCTCAACTCTATCTATGGAGAAGCTTTTAACGGTTTTTGTCCATTTGTCATAGAAAGTAGGTGTTTTGGAATCGAAATAATCTAGGAAGCTTATACTCGTAAAATTTGACAAGGAAGAACAATAAAAAATGTACACCGAGCAACTTTCATGGTCCGAAGTTGCTCAACTCTATCTATGGAGGAGCTTTTAACGGTTTTTGTCCATTTGTCATAGAAAGTTGGTGTTTTGGAATCGAAATAATCTTGGAAGTTAAACTCGTAAAATTTGACATAGAAGAACAGTAAAAAGTGTACACCGAGCAACTTTCATGGTCCGAAGTTGCTCAACTCTATCTATGGAGGAGCTTTTAACGGTTTTTGTCCATTTGGCATAGAAAGTTCGTGTTTTGGCATCGAAATAATCTAGGAAGTTATACTCGTAAAATTTGACAAAGAAGAACAATAAAATGTGTACACCGAGCAACTTTGATGGTCTGAATTTGCTCAACTCTATAGACGGTGGAGCTTTTAACGGTTTTTGTCCATTTGCCGTAGAAAGGTAGTTTTTGGCATCGAAATAATCTAGGAAGCTTATACTCATAAAATTTGACATAGAAGAAGAATAAAAAGTGTACATCGAGCAACTTTGATGGTCCGAAGTTGCTCCACTCTATCTATGGAGGAGCTTTTAACGGTTTTTGTCCATTTTTCATAGATATGTGGTGTTTTGGCATCGAAATAATCTAGGAAGCTTATACTCGTAAAATTTGGCAAAGAAGAACAATAAAAAATGTACACCGAGCAACTTTCATGGTCCGAAGTTGCTCAACTCTATCTATGGAGAAGCTTTTAACGGTTTCTGTCCATTTGTCATAGAAAGTAGGTGTTTTGGAATCGAAATAATCTAGGAAGCTTATACTCGTAAAATTTGACAAGGAAGAACAATAAAAAATGTACACCGAGCAACTTTCATGGTCCGAAGTTGCTCAACTCTATCTATGGAGGAGCTTTTAACGGTTTTTGTCCATTTGTCATAGAAAGTTGGTGTTTTGGAATCGAAATAATCTAGGAAGTTAAACTCGTAAAATTTTACATAGAAGAACAATAAAAAGTGTACACCGAGCAACTTTCATGGTCCGAAGTTGCTCAACTCAATCTATGGAGGAGCTTTTAACGGTTTTTATCCATTTTTCATAGAAAGTTGGTGTTTCGGCATCGAAATAATCTAGGAAGCTTATACTTGTAAAATTTGACAAAGAAGAACAATAAAAAGTGTACACCGAGCAACTTTCATGGTCCGAAGTTGCTCAACTCTATCTATGGAGATTATTTTAATGGTTTTTGTCCATTTTTCATAGAAAGGTGGTGTTTTGGCATTGAAGTAATCTACGAAGCCTATACTCGTAAAATTTGACATAGAAGAACAACAAAAAGTGTACACCGAGCAACTTTGATGGTCCGAAGTTTCTCAACTCTATCTCTGGAGGAGCTTTTAACAGTTTTTGTTCATTTGTCGTAGAAAGGTGGTGTTTTGGCATCGAAATAATCTAGGAAGCTTATACTCGAAAAATTTGACATAAAAGAACAATAAAAAGTGTATATCGTACAACTTTGATAGTTCGAAATTGCTCAACTCTCTCGATGGAGTTGTTTTTAATAGTTTTGCCGAATTTCGACTGATATTGTTCTCTTGACAACAAAATAATTTACGAAGCGAATACTAGTAATTTTGGACATAAAGAAACAATAAAAAGTGCATACCGAGCAACTTTTGTGGTTCGGAATTGCTCAACACTCCTTATGGAGGAGCTTTTATTGGTTTTCATTATTTGTCGTAGAAAGTTGGTGTTTGGGCATCGAAATAATCTAGGAAGTTATACTCGTAAAATTTGACATAGAAGAACAATAAAATGTGTACACCGAGCAACTTTGATGGTCCGAAGTTGCTCAACTCTATCCATGGAGGAGCTTTTTACGGTTTTTGTCCATTTGGCATAGAAAGTTGGTGTTTTGGCATCGAAATAATCTAGGAAGTTATACTCGTAAAATTTGACAAAGAAGAACAATAAAATGTCTACACCGAGCAACTTTGATGGTCTGAAGTTGCTCAACTCTATATACGGTGGAGCTTTTAACGGTTTTTGTCCATTTTTCGTAGAAAGGTAGTTTTTTGGCATCGAAATAATCTAGGAAGCTTATACTCATAAAATTTGACATAGAAGAAGAATAAAAAGTGTACATCGAGCAACTTTGATGGTCCGAAGTTGCTCCACTCTATCTATGGAGGAGCTTTTAACGGTTTTTGTCCATTTTTCATAGATATGTGGTGTTTTGGCATCGAAATAATCTAGGAAGCTTATACTCGTAAAATTTGGCAAAGAAGAACAATAAAAAATGTACACCGAGCAACTTTCATGGTCCGAAGTTGCTCAACTCTATCTATGGAGAAGCTTTTAACGGTTTTTGTCCATTTGTCATAGAAAGTGGGTGTTTTGGAATCGAAATAATCTAGAAAGCTTATACTCGTAAAATTTGACAAGGAAGAACAATAAAAAATGTACACCGAGCAACTTTCATGGTCCGAAGTTGCTCAACTCTATCTATGGAGGAGCTTTTAACGGTTTTTGTCCATTTGTCATAGAAAGTTGGTGTTTTGGAATCGAAATAATCTTGAAAGTTAAACTCGTAAAATTTGACATAGAAGAACAGTAAAAAGTGTACACCGAGCAACTTTCATGGTCCGAAGTTGCTCAACTCTATCTATGGAGGAGCTTTTAACGGTTTTTGTCCATTTGGCATAGAAAGTTCGTGTTTTGGCATCGAAATAATCTAGGAAGTTATACTCGTAAAATTTGACAAAGAAGAACAATAAAATGTGTACACCGAGCAACTTTGATCGTCTGAATTTGCTCAACTCTATAGACGGTGGAGCTTTTAACGGTTTTTGTCCATTTGTCGTAGAAAGGTAGTTTTTTGGCATCGAAATAATCTAGGAAGCTTATACTCATAAAATTTGACATAGAAGAAGAATAAAAAGTGTACATCGAGCAACTTTGATGGTCTGAAGTTGCTCCACTCTATCTATGGAGGAACTTTTAACGGTTTTTGTCCATTTTTCATAGATATGTGGTGTTTTGGCATCGAAATAATCTAGGAAGCTTATACTCGTAAAATTTGGCAAAGAAGAACAATAAAAAATGTACACCAAGCAACTTTCATGGTCCGAAGTTGCTCAACTCTATCTATGGAGAAGCTTTTAACGGTTTTTGTCCATTTGTCATAGAAAGTAGGTGTTTTGGAATCGAAATAATCTAGGAAGCTTATACTCGTAAAATTTGACAAGGAAGAACAATAAAAAATGTACACCAATCAACTTTCATGGTCCGAAGTTGCTCAACTCTATCTATGGAGGTTCTTTTAACGGTTTTTGTCCATTTGTCATAGAAAGTTGGTGTTTTGGAATCGAAATAATCTAGGAAGTTAAACTCGTAAAATTTTACATAGAAGAACAATAAAAAGTGTACACCGAGCAACTTTCATGGTCCGAAGTTGCTCAACTCAATCTATGGAGGAGCTTTTAACGGTTTTTATCCATTTGTCATAGAAAGTTGGTGTTTCGGCATCGAAATAATCTAGGAAGCTTATACTCGTAAAATTTGACAAAGAAGAACAATAAAAAGTGTACACCGAGCAACTTTCATGGTCCGAAGTTGCTCAACTCTATCTATGGAGATTATTTTAATGGTTTTTGTCCATTGTTCATAGAAAGGTGGTGTTTTGGCATTGAAGTAATCTACGAAGCCTATACTCGTAAAATTTGACATAGAAGAACAACAAAAAGTGTACACCGAGCAACTTTGATGGTCCGAAGTTTCTCAACTCTATCTCTGGAGGAGCTTTTAACGGTTTTTGTTCATTTGTCGTAGAAAGGTGGTGTTTTGGCATCGAAATAATCTAGGAAGCTTATACTCGAAAAATTTGACATAAAAGAACAATAAAAAGTGTATATCGTACAACTTTGATAGTTCGAAATTGCTCAGCTCTCTCGATGGAGTTGTTTTTAATAGTTTTGCCGAATTTCGTCTGATATTGTTCTCTTGACAACAAAATAATTTACGAAGCGAATACTAGTAATTTTGGACATAAAGAAACAATAAAAAGTGCATACCGAGCAACTTTTGTGGTTCAGAATTGCTCAACACTCCTTATGGAGGAGCTTTTATTGGTTTTCATTATTTGTCGTAGAAAGTTGGTGTTTAGCCATCGAAATAATCGAGGAAGTTATACTCGTAAAATTTGACATAGAAGAACAATAAAATGTGTACACCGAGCAACTTTGATGGTCCGAAGTTGCTCAACTCTATCCATGGAGGAGCTTTTAACGGTTTTTGTCCATTTGGCATAGAAAGTTGGTGTTTTGGCATCGAAATAATCTAGGAAGTTATACTCGTAAAATTTGACAAAGAAGAACAATAAAATGTCTACACCGAGCAACTTTGATGGTCTGAAGTTGCTCAACTCTATATACGGTGGAGCTTTTAACGGTTTTTGTCCATTTGTCGTAGAAAGGTAGTTTTTTGGCATCGAAATAATCTAGGAAGCTTATACTCATAAAATTTGACATAGAAGAAGAATAAAAAGTGTACATCGAGCAACTTTGATGGTCCGAAGTTGCTCAACTCTATCTATGGAGGAGCTTTTAACGGTTTTTGTCCATTTTTCATAGATATGTGGTGTTTTGGCATCGAAATAATCTAGGAAGCTTATACTCGTAAAATTTGGCAAAGAAGAACAATAAAAAATGTACACCGAGCAACTTTCATGGTCCGAAGTTGCTCAACTCTATCTATGGAGAAGCTTTTAACGGTTTTTGTCCATTTGTCATAGAAAGTAGGTGTTTTGGAATCGAAATAATCTAGGAAGCTTATACTCGTAAAATTTGACAAGGAAGAACAATAAAAAATGTACACCGAGCAACTTTCATGGTCCGAAGTTGCTCAACTCTATCTATGGAGGAGCTTTTAACGGTTTTTGTCCATTTGTCATAGAAAGTTGGTGTTTTGGAATCGAAATAATCTTGGAAGTTAAACTCGTAAAATTTGACATATAAGAACAGTAAAAAGTGTACACCGAGCAACTTTCAAGGTCCGAAGTTGCTCAACTCTATCTATGGAGGAGCTTTTAACGGTTTTTGTCCATTTGGCATAGAAAGTAGGTGTTTTGGCATCGAAATAATCTAGGAAGTTATACTCGTAAAATTTGACAAAGAAGAACAATAAAATGTGTACACCGAGCAACTTTGATGGTCTGAAGTTACTCAACTCTATCTATAGAGGAGCTTTTAACGGTTTTTGTCCATTTGTCATAGAAAGTTGGTGTTTTGGAATCGAAATAATCTAGGAAGTTAAACTCGTAAAATTTTACATAGAAGAACAATAAAAAGTGTACACCGAGCAACTTTCATGGTCCGAAGTTGCTCAACTCAATCTATGGAGGAGCTTTTAACGGTTTTTATCCATTTGTCATAGAAAGTTGGTGTTTCGGTATCGAAATAATCTAGGAAGCTTAAACTCGTAAAATTTGACAAAGAAGAACAATAAAAAGTGTACACCGAGCAACTTTCATGGTCCGAAGTTGCTCAACTCTATCTATGGAGATTATTTTAATGGTTTTTGTCCATTGTTCATAGAAAGGTGGTGTTTTGGCATTGAAGTAATCTACGAAGCCTATACTCGTAAAATTTGACATAGAAGAACAACAAAAAGTGTACACCGAGCAACTTTGATGGTCCGAAGTTTCTCAACTCTATCTCTGGAGGAGCTTTTAACGGTTTTTGTTCATTTGTCGTAGAAAGGTGGTGTTTTGGCATCGAAATAATCTAGGAAGCTTATACTCGAAAAATTTGACATAAAAGAACAATAAAAAGTGTATATCGTACAACTTTGATAGTTCGAAATTGCTCAACTCTCTCGATGGAGTTGTTTTTAATAGTTTTGCCGAATTTCGACTGATATTGTTCTCTTGACAACAAAATAATTTACGAAGCGAATACTAGTAATTTTGGACATAAAGAAACAATAAAAAGTGCATACCGAGCAACTTTTGTGGTTCGGAATTGCTCAACACTCCTTATGGAGGAGCTTTTATTGGTTTTCATTATTTGTCGTAGAAAGTTGGTGTTTGGGCATCGAAATAATCTAGGAAGTTATACTCGTAAAATTTGACAAAGAAGAACAATAAAATGTGTACACCGAGCAACTTTGATGGTCCGAAGTTGCTCAACTCTATCAACGGAGGAGCTTTTAACGGTTTTTGTCCGTTTTTCATAGAAAGTTGGTGTTTTGGCATCGAAATAATCTAGGAAGCTTATACTCTTAAAATTTGACATAGAAGAACAATAAAAAGTGTACACCGAGCAACTTCCATGGTCCGAAGTTGCTCAACTCAATCTATGGAGGAGCTTTTAATGGTTTTTATCCATTTGTGATAGAAAGTTGGTGTTTCGGCATCGAAATAATCTAGGAAGCTTATACTCGTAAAATTTGACAAAGAAGAACAATAAAAAGTGTACATCGAGCAACTTTCATGGTCCGAAGTTGCTCAACTCTATCTATGGAGATTATTTTATTGGTTTTTGTCCATTTTTCATAGAAAGGTGGTGTTTTGGCATTGAAGTAATCTACGAAGCCTATACTCGTAAAATTTGACATAGAAGAACAACAAAAAGTTTATACCGAGCAACTTTGATGGTCCGAAGTTTCTCAAATCTATCTATGGAGGAGCTTTTAACGGTTTTTGTTCATTTGTCATAGAAAGGTGGTGTTTTGGCATCGAAATAATCGAGGAAGCTTATACTCAAAAAATTTGACATAGAATAACAATAAAAAGTGTATATCGTGCGACTTTGATGGTTCGAAATTGCTCCACTCTCTCGATTGAGTTGTTTTTAGTAGTTTTGCCGAATTTAGACCGATATTGTTGTCTTGCAACAAAACAATTTTCAAAGCGAATACTTGTAATTTTGGACATAAAGAAACAATAAAAAGTGCGTACCGAGCAACTTTCGTGGTTCGGAGTTGCTCCACTCTCCTTATGGAGGAGCTTTTATAGATTTTCATTATTTGTCGTAGAAAGTTGGTGTTTTGGCATAGAAATAATCTAGGAAGTTATACTCGTAAAATTTAACATAGAAGAACAGTAAAAAGTGTACACCGAGCAACTTTCATGGTCCGAAGTTGCTCAACTCTATCTATGGAGGAGCTTTTAACGGTTTTTGTCCATTTGGCATAGAAATGTGGTGTTTTGGCATCGAAATAATCTAGGAAGCTTATACTCGTAAAATTTGACAAGGAAGAAGAATAAAAAGTGTACACCGAGCAACTTTGATAGTCCGAAGTTGCTCAACTCTATCTATGGAGGAGTTTTTAACTGTTACTATCCATTTGTCATAGAAAGGTGGTGTTTTGGCATCGAAATTATCTAGGAAGCTTATACTCATAAAATTTGACATTGAAAAACAATAAAAAGTGTACACCGAGCAACATTCATGGTCCGAAGTTGCTCAACTCTATCTATGGAGGAGCTTTTAACGATTTTTGTCCATTTGGCATAGAAAGTTGGTGTTTTGGAATCGAAATAATCTAGGAAGTTAAACAAGTAAAATTTGACATAGAAGAACAGTAAAAAGTGTACACCGAGCAACTTTCATGGTCCGAAGTTGCTCAACTCTATCTATGGAGGAGCTTTTAACGGTTTTTGTCCATTTGGCATAGAAAGTTGGTGTTTTGGCATCGAAATAATCTAGGAAGTTATACTCGGAAAATTTGACAAAGAAGAACAATAAAATGTGTACAGCGAGCAACTTTGATGGTCTGAAGTTGCTCAACTCTATATACGGTGGAGCTTTTAACGGTTTTTGTCCATTTGTCGTAGAAAGGTAGTTTTTTGGCATCGAAATAATCTAGGAAGCTTATACTCATAAAATTTGACATAGAAGAAGAATAAAAAGTGTACATCGAGCAACTTTGATGGTCCGAAGTTGCTCAACTCTATCTATGGAGGAGCTTTTGACGGTTTTTGTCCATTTTTCATAGATATGTGGTGTTTTGGCATCGAAATAATCTAGGAAGCTTATACTCGTAAAATTTGGCAAAGAAGAACAATAAAAAATGTACACCGAGCAACTTTCATGGTCCGAAGTTGCTCAGCTCTATCTATGGAGAAGCTTTTAACGGTTTTTGTCCATTTGTCATAGAAAGTAGGTGTTTTGGAATCGAAATAATCTAGGAAGCTTATACTCGTAAAATTTGACAAGGAAGAACAATAAAAAATGTACACCGAGCAACTTTCATGGTCTGAAGTTGCTCAACTCTATCTATGGAGGAGCTTTTAACGGTTTTTGTCCATTTGTCATAGAAAGTTGGTGTTTTGGAATCGAAATAATCTAGGAAGTTAAACTCGTAAAATTTGACATAGAAGAACAGTAAAAAGTGTACACCGAGCAACTTTCATGGTCCGAAGTTGCTCAACTCTATCTATGGAGGAGCTTTTAACGGATTTTGTCCATTTGGCATAGAAAGTTGGTGTTTTGGCATCGAAATAATCTAGGAAGTTATACTCGTAAAATTTGACAAAGAAGAACAATAAAATGTGTACACCGAGCAACTTTGATGGTCTGAAGTTGCTCAACTCTATATACGGTGGAGCTTTTAACGGTTTTTGTCCATTTGTCTTAGAAATGTAGTTTTTTGGCATCGAAATAATCTAGGAAGCTTATACTCATAAAATTTGACATAGAAGAAGAATAAAAAGTGTACATCGAGCAACTTTGATGGTCCGAAGTTGCTCAACTCTATCTATGGAGGAGCTTTTAACGGTTTTTGTCCATTTTTCATAGATATGTGGTGTTTTGGCATCGAAATAATCTAGGAAGCTTATACTCGTAAAATTTGGCAAAAAAGAACAATAAAAAATGTACACCGAGCAACTTTCATGGTCCGAAGTTGCTCAACTCTATCTATGGAGAAGCTTTTAACGGTTTTTGTCCATTTGTCATAGAAAGTAGGTGTTTTGGAATCGAAATAATCTAGGAAGCTTATACTCGTAAAATTTAACAAGGAAGAACAATAAAAAATGTACACCGAGCAACTTTCATGGTCCGAAGTTGCTCAACTCTATCTATGGAGGAGCTTTTAACGGTTTTTGTCCATTTGTCATAGAAAGTTGGTGTTTTGGAATCGAAATAATCTAGGAAGTTAAACTCGTAAAATTTTACATAGAAGAACAATAAAAAGTGTACACCGAGCAACTTTCATGGTCCGAAGTTGCTCAACTCAATCTATGGAGGAGCTTTTAACGGTTTTTATCCATTTGTCATAGAAAGTTGGTGTTTCGGCATCGAAATAATCTAGGAAGCTTATACTCGTAAAATTTGACAAAGAAGAACAATAAAAAGTGTATACCGAGCAACTTTCATGGTCCGAAGTTGCTCAACTCTATCTATGGAGATTATTTTAATGGTTTTTGTCCATTTTTCATAGAAAGGTGGTGTTTTGGCATTGAAGTAATCTACGAAGCCTATACTCGTAAAATTTGACATAGAAGAACAACAAAAAGTGTACACCGAGCAACTTTGATGGTCCGAAGTTTCTTAACTCTATCTATGGAGGAGCTTTTAACGGTTTTTGTTCATTTGTCGTAGAAAGGTGGTGTTTTGGCATCGAAATAATCTAGGAAGCTTATGCTCGAAAAATTTGACATAAAAGAACAATAAAAAGTGTATATCGTACAACTTTGATAGTTCGAAATTGCTCAACTCTCTCGATGGAGTTGTTTTTAATAGTTTTGCCGAATTTCGACTGATATTGTTCTCTTGACAACAAAACAATTTACGAAGCGAATACTAGTAATTTTGGACATAAAGAAACAATAAAAATTGCATACTGAGCAACTTTTGTGGTTTGGAATTGCTCAACACTCCTTATGGAGGAGCTTTTATTGGTTTTCATTATTTGTCGTAGAAAGTTGGTGTTTGGGCATCGAAATAATCTAGGAAGTTATACTCGTAAAATTTGACATAGAAGAACAATAAAATGTGTACACCGAGCAACTTTGATGGTCCGAAGTTGCTCAACTCTATTAACGGAGGAGCTTTTAACGGTTTTTGTCCATTTTTCATAGAAAGTTGGTGTTTTGGCATCGAAATAATTTAGGAAGCATATACTCTTAAAATTTGACATAGAAGAACAATAAAAAGTGTACACCGAGCAACTTCCATGGTCCGAAGTTGCTCAACTCAATCTATGGAGGAGCTTTTAACGGTTTTTATCCATTTGTGATAGAAAGTTGGTGTTTCGGCATCGAAATAATCTAGGAAGCTTATATTCGTAAAATTTGACAAAGAAGAACAATAAAATGTGTACACCGAGCAACTTTCATGGTCCGAAGTTGCTCAACTCAATCTATGGAGGAGCTTTTAACGGTTTTTATCCATTTGTGATAGAAAGGTGGTGTTTCGGCATCGAAATAATCTAGGAAGCTTATATTCGTAAAATTTGACATAAAAGAACAATAAAAAGTGTACACCGAGCAACTTCCATGGTCCGAAGTTGCTCAACTCAATCTATGGAGGAGCTTTTAACGGTTTTTGTCCATTTGGCATAGAAAGTTGGTGTTTTGGCATCGAAATAATCTAGGAAGTTATACTCGTAAAATTTGACAAAGAAGAACAATAAAATGTGTACACCGAGCAACTTTGATGGTCTGGCGTTGCTCAACTCTATATACGGAGGAGCTTTTAACGGTTTTTGTCCATTTGTCGTAGAAAGGTAGTTTTTTGGCATCGAAATAATCTAGGAAGCTTATACTCATAAAATTTTACATAGAAGAAGAATAAAAAGTGTACATCGAGCAACTTTGATGGTCCGAAGTTGCTTAACTCTATCTATGGAGGAGCTTTTAACGGTTTTTGTCCATTTTTCATAGATATGTGGTGTTTTGGCTTCGAAATAATCTAGGAAGCTTATAATCGTAAAATTTGGCAAAGAAGAACAATAAAAAATGTACACCGAGCAACTTTCAGGGTCCGAAGTTGCTCAGCTCTATCTATGGAGAAGCTTTTAACGGTTTTTGTCCATTTGTCATAGAAAGTAGGTGTTTTGGAATTGAAATAATCTAGGAAGCTTATACTCGTAAAATTTGACAAGGAAGAACAATAAAAAATGTACACCGAGCAACTTTCATGGTCCGAAGTTGCTCAACTCTATCTATGGAGGAGCTTTTAACGGTTTTTGTCCATTTGGCATAGAAAATTGGTGTTTTGGCATCGAAATAATCTTGCAAGTTATACTCGTAAAATTTGACGTAGAAGAAAAGTAAAAAGTGTACACCGAGCAACTTTCATGGTCCGAAGTTGCTCAACTCTATCCATGGAGGAGCTTTTAACGGTTTTTGTCCATTTGGCATAGAAAGTTGGTGTTTTGGCATCGAAATAATCTAGGAAGGTATACTCGTAAAATTTGACAAAGAAGAACAATAAAATGTCTACACCGAGCAACTTTGATGGTCCGAAGTTGCTCAACTCTATATACGGTGGAGCTTTTAACGGTTTTTGTCCATTTGTCGTAGAAAGCTAGTTTTTTGGCATCGAAATAATCTAGGAAGCTTATACTCATAAAATTTGACATAGAAGAAGAATAAAAAGTGTACATCGAGCAACTTTTATGGTCCGAAGTTGCTCAACTCTATCTATGGAGGAGCTTTCAACGGTTTTTGTCCATTTTTCATAGATATGTGGTGTTTTGGCATCGAAATAATCTACGAAGCTTATACTCGTAAAATTTGGCAAAGAAGAACAATAAAAAATGTACACCGAGCAACTTTCATGGTCCGAAGTTGCTCAACTCTATCTATGGAGAAGCTTTTAACGGTTTTTGTCCATTTGTCATAGAAAGTAGGTGTTTTGGAATCGAAATAATCTAGGAAGCTTATACTCGTAAAATTTGACAAGGAAGAACAATAAAAAATGTACACCGAGCAACTTTCATGGTCCGAAGTAGCTCAACTCTATCTATGGAGGAACTTTTAACGGTTTTTGTCCATTTGTCATAGAAAGTTGGTGTTTTGGAATCGAAATAATCTTGGAAGTTAAACTCGTAAAATTTGACATAGAAGAACAGTAAAAAGTGTACACCGAGCAACTTTCATGGTCCGAAGTTGCTCAACTCTATCCATGGAGGAGCTTTTAACGGTTTTTGTCCATTTGGCATAGAAAGTTCTTGTTTTGGCATCGAAATAATCTAGGAAGTTATACTCGTAAAATTTGACAAAGAAGAACAATAAAATGTGTACACCGAGCAACTTTGATGGTCTGAAGTTGCTCAACTCTATAGACGGTGGAGCTTTTAACGGTTTTTGTCCATTTGTCGTAGAAAGGTAGTTTTTTGGCATCGAAATAATCTAGGAAGCTTATAATCATAAAATTTGACATAGAAGAAGAATAAAAAGTGTACATCGAGCAACTTTGATGGTCCGAAGTTGCTCAACTCTATCTATGGATGAGCTTTTAACGGTTTTTGTCCATTTTTCATAGATATGTGGTGTTTTGGCATCGAAATAATCTAGGAAGCATATACTCGTAAAATTTGGCAAAGAAGAACAATAAAAAATGTACACCGAGCAACTTTCATGGTCCGAAGTTGCTCAACTCTATCTATGGAGAAGCTTTTAACGGTTTTTGTCCATTTGTCATAGAAAGTAGGTGTTTTGGAATCGAAATAATCTAGGAAGCTTATACTCGTAAAATTTGACAAGGAAGAACAATAAAAAATGTACACCGAGCAACTTTCATGGTCCGAAGTTGCTCAACTCTATCTATGGAGGAACTTTTAACGGTTTTTGTCCATTTGTCATAGAAAGTTGGTGTTTTGGAATCGAAATAATCTTGGAAGTTAAACTCGTAAAATTTGACATAGAAGAACAGTAAAAAGTGTACACCGAGCAACTTTCATGGTCCGAAGTTGCTCAACTCTATCTATGGAGGAGCTTTTAACGGTTTTTGTCCATTTGGCATAGAAAGTTCTTGTTTTGGCATCGAAATAATCTAGGAAGTTATACTCGTAAAATTTGACAAAGAAGAACAATAAAATGTGTACACCGAGCAACTTTGATGGTCTGAATTTGCTCAACTCTATAGACGGTGGAGCTTTTAACGGTTTTTGTCCATTTGTCGTAGAAAGGTAATTTTTTGGCATCGAAATAATCTAGGAAGCTTATACTCATAAAATTTGACATAGAAGAAGAATAAAAAGTGTACATCGAGCAACTTTGATGGTCCGAAGTTGCTCCACTCTATCTATGGAGGAGCTTTTAACGGTTTTTGTCCATTTTTCATAGATATGTGGTGTTTTGGCATCGAAATAATCTAGGAAGCTTATACTCGTAAAATTTGGCAAAGAAGAACAATAAAAAATGTACACCGAGCAACTTTCATGGTCCGAAGTTGCTCAACTCTATCTATGGAGAAGCTTTTAACGGTTTTTGTCCATTTGTCATAGAAAGTAGGTGTTTTGGAATCGAAATAATCTAGGAAGCTTATACTCGTAAAATTTGACAAGGAAGAACAATAAAAAATGTACACCGAGCAACTTTCATGGTCCGAAGTTGCTCAACTCTATCTATGGAGGAGCTTTTAACGGTTTTTGTCCATTTGTCATAGAAAGTAGGTGTTTTGGAATCGAAATAATCTAGGAAGCTTATACTCGTAAAATTTGACAAGGAAGAACAATAAAAAATGTACACCGAGCAACTTTCATGGTCCGAAGTTGCTCAACTCTATCTATGGAGGAACTTTTAACGGTTTTTGTCCATTTGTCATAGAAAGTTGGTGTTTTGGAATCGAAATAATCTTGGAAGTTAAACTCGTAAAATTTGACATAGGAGAACAGTAAAAAGTGTACACCGAGCAACTTTCATGGTCCGAAGTTGCTCAACTCTATCTATGGAGGAGCTTTTAACGGTTTTTGTCCATTTGGCATAGAAAGTTCTTGTTTTGGCATCGAAATAATCTAGGAAGTTATACTCGTAAAATTTGACAAAGAAGAACAATAAAATGTGTACACCGAGCAACTTTGATGGTCTGAATTTGCTCAACTCTATAGACGGTGGAGCTTTTAACGGTTTTTGTCCATTTGTCGTAGAAAGGTAATTTTTTGGCATCGAAATAATCTAGGAAGCTTATACTCATAAAATTTGACATAGAAGAAGAATAAAAAGTGTACATCGAGCAACTTTGATGGTCCGAAGTTGCTCCACTCTATCTATGGAGGAGCTTTTAACGGTTTTTGTCCATTTTTCATAGATATGTGGTGTTTTGGCATCGAAATAATCTAGGAAGCTTATACTCATAAAATTTGACAAAGAAGAACAATAAAAAGTGTACACCGAGCAACTTTCATGGTCCGAAGTTGCTCAACTCTATCTATGGAGATTATTTTAATGGTTTTTGTCCATTTTTCATAGAAAGGTGGTGTTTTGGCATTGAAGTAATCTACGAAGCCTATACTCGTAAAATTTGACATAGAAGAACAACAAAAAGTGTACACCGAGCAACTTTGATGGTCCGAAGTTTCTCAACTCTATCTCTGGAGGAGCTTTTAACGGTTTTTTTTCATTTGTCGTAGAAAGGTGGTGTTTTGGCATCGAAATAATCTAGGAAGCTTATACTCGAAAAATTTGACATAAAAGAACAATAAAAAGTGTATATCGTACAACTTTGATAGTTCGAAATTGCTCAACTCTCTCGATGGAGTTGTTTTTAATAGTTTTGCCGAATTTCGACTGATATTGTTCTCTTGACAACAAAATAATTTACGAAGCGAATACTAGTAATTTTGGACATAAAGAAACAATAAAAAGTGCATACCGAGCAACTTTTGTGGTTCGGAATTGCTCAACACTCCTAATGGAGGAGCTTTTATTGGTTTTCATTATTTGTCGTAGAAAGTTGGTGTTTGGGCATCGAAATAATCTAGGATGTTATACTCGTAAAATTTGACATAGAAGAACAATAAAATGTGTACACCGAGCAACTTTGATGGTCCGAAGTTGCTCAACTCTATCCATGGAGGAGCTTTTAACGGTTTTTGTCCATTTGGCATATAAAGTTGGTGTTTTGGCATCGAAATAATCTAGGAAGCTTATACTCATAAAATTTGACATAGAAGAAGAATAAAAAGTGTACATCGAGCAACTTGGATGGTCCGAAGTTGCTCAACTCTATCTATGGAGGAGCTTTTAACGGTTTTTGTCCATTTTTCATAGATATGTGGTGTTTTGGCATCGAAATAATCTAGGAAGCTTATACTCGTAAAATTAGGCAAAGAAGAACAATAAAAAATGTACACCGACCAACTTTCATGGTCCGAAGTTGCTCAACTCTATTTATGGAGAAGCTTTTAACGGTTTTTGTCCATTTGTCATAGAAAGTAGGTGTTTTGGAATCGAAATAATCTAGGAAGCTTATACTCGTAAAATTTGACAAGGAAGAACAATAAAAAATGTACACCGAGCAACTTTCATGGTCCGAAGTTGCTCAACTCTATCTATGGAGGAGCTTTTAACGGTTTTTGTCCATTTGTCATAGAAAGTTGGTGTTTTGGAATCGAAATAATCTTGGAAGTTAAACTCGTAAAATTTGACATAGAAGAACAGTAAAAAGTGTACACCGAGCAACTTTCATGGTCCGAAGTTGCTCAACTCTATCTATGGAGGAGCTTTTAACGGTTTTTGTCCATTTGGCATAGAAAGTTCGTGTTTTGGCATCGAAATAATCTAGGAAGTTATACTCGTAAAATTTGACAAAGAAGAACAATAAAATGTGTACACCGAGCAACTTTGATGGTCTGAATTTGCTCAACTCTATAGACGGTGGAGCTTTTAACGGTTTTTGTCCATTTGCCGTAGAAAGGTAGTTTTTGGCATCGAAATAATCTAGGAAGCTTATACTCATAAAATTTGACATAGAAGAAGAATAAAAAGTGTACATCGAGCAACTTTGATGGTCCGAAGTTGCTCCACTCTATCTATGGAGGAGCTTTTAACGGTTTTTGTCCATTTTTCATAGATATGTGGTGTTTTGGCATCGAAATAATCTAGGAAGCTTATACTCGTAAAATTTGGCAAAGAAGAACAATAAAAAATGTACACCGAGCAACTTTCATGGTCCGAAGTTGCTCAACTCTATCTATGGAGAAGCTTTTAACGGTTTCTGTCCATTTGTCATAGAAAGTAGGTGTTTTGGAATCGAAATAATCTAGGAAGCTTATACTCGTAAAATTTGACAAGGAAGAACAATAAAAAATTTACACCGAGCAACTTTCATGGTCCGAAGTTGCTCAACTCTATCTATGGAGGAGCTTTTAACGGTTTTTGTCCATTTGTCATAGAAAGTTGGTGTTTTGGAATCGAAATAATCTAGGAAGTTAAACTCGTAAAATTTTACATAGAAGAACAATAAAAAGTGTACACCGAGCAACTTTCATGGTCCGAAGTTGCTCAACTCAATCTATGGAGGAGCTTTTAACGGTTTTTATCCATTTTTCATAGAAAGTTGGTGTTTCGGCATCGAAATAATCTAGGAAGCTTATACTCGTAAAATTTGACAAAGAAGAACAATAAAAAGTGTACACCGAGCAACTTTCATGGTCCGAAGTTGCTCAACTCTATCTATGGAGATTATTTTAATGGTTTTTGTCCATTTTTCATAGAAAGGTGGTGTTTTGGCATTGAAGTAATCTACGAAGCCTATACTCGTAAAATTTGACATAGAAGAACAACAAAAAGTGTACACCGAGGAACTTTGATGGTCCGAAGTTTCTCAACTCTATCTCTGGAGGAGCTTTTAACAGTTTTTGTTCATTTGTCGTAGAAAGGTGGTGTTTTGGCATCGAAATAATCTAGGAAGCTTATACTCGAAAAATTTGACATAAAAGAACAATAAAAAGTGTATATCGTACAACTTTGATAGTTCGAAATTGCTCAACTCTCTCGATGGAGTTGTTTTTAATAGTTTTGCCGAATTTCGACTGATATTGTTCTCTTGACAACAAAATAATTTACGAAGCGAATACTAGTAATTTTGGACATAAAGAAACAATAAAAAGTGCATACCGAGCAACTTTTGTGGTTCGGAATTGCTCAACACTCCTTATGGAGGAGCTTTTATTGGTTTTCATTATTTGTCGTAGAAAGTTGGTGTTTGGGCATCGAAATAATCTAGGAAGTTATACTCGTAAAATTTGACATAGAAGAACAATAAAATGTGTACACCGAGCAACTTTGATGGTCCGAAGTTGCTCAACTCTATCCATGGAGGAGCTTTTTACGGTTTTTGTCCATTTGGCATAGAAAGTTGGTGTTTTGGCATCGAAATAATCTAGGAAGTTATACTCGTAAAATTTGACAAAGAAGAACAATAAAATGTCTACACCGAGCAACTGTGATGGTCTGAAGTTGCTCAACTCTATATACGGTGGAGCTTTTAACGGTTTTTGTCCATTTTTCGTAGAAAGGTAGTTTTTTGGCATCGAAATAATCTAGGAAGCTTATACTCATAAAATTTGACATAGAAGAAGAATAAAAAGTGTACATCGAGCAACTTTGATGGTCCGAAGTTGCTCCACTCTATCTATGGAGGAGCTTTTAACGGTTTTTGTCCATTTTTCATAGATATGTGGTGTTTTGGCATCGAAATAATCTAGGAAGCTTATACTCGTAAAATTTGGCAAAGAAGAACAATAAAAAATGTACACCGAGCAACTTTCATGGTCCGAAGTTGCTCAACTCTATCTATGGAGAAGCTTTTAACGGTTTTTGTCCATTTGTCATAGAAAGTGGGTGTTTTGGAATCGAAATAATCTAGAAAGCTTATACTCGTAAAATTTGACAAGGAAGAACAATAAAAAATGTACACCGAGCAACTTTCATGGTCCGAAGTTGCTCAACTCTATCTATGGAGGAGCTTTTAACGGTTTTTGTCCATTTGTCATAGAAAGTTGGTGTTTTGGAATCGAAATAATCTTGAAAGTTAAACTCGTAAAATTTGACATAGAAGAACAGTAAAAAGTGTACACCGAGCAACTTTCATGGTCCGAAGTTGCTCAACTCTATCTATGGAGGAGCTTTTAACGGTTTTTGTCCATTTGGCATAGAAAGTTCGTGTTTTGGCATCGAAATAATCTAGGAACTTATACTCGTAAAATTTGACAAAGAAGAACAATAAAATGTGTACACCGAGCAACTTTGATCGTCTGAATTTGCTCAACTCTATAGACGGTGGAGCTTTTAACGGTTTTTGTCCATTTGTCGTAGAAAGGTAGTTTTTTGGCATCGAAATAATCTAGGAAGCTTATACTCATAAAATTTGACATAGAAGAAGAATAAAAAGTGTACATCGAGCAACTTTGATGGTCTGAAGTTGCTCCACTCTATCTATGGAGGAACTTTTAACGGTTTTTGTCCATTTTTCATAGATATGTGGTGTTTTGGCATCGAAATAATCTAGGAAGCTTATACTCGTAAAATTTGGCAAAGAAGAACAATAAAAAATGTACACCAAGCAACTTTCATGGTCCGAAGTTGCTCAACTCTATCTATGGAGAAGCTTTTAACGGTTTTTGTCCATTTGTCATAGAAAGTAGGTGTTTTGGAATCGAAATAATCTAGGAAGCTTATACTCGTAAAATTTGACAAGGAAGAACAATAAAAAATGTACACCAATCAACTTTCATGGTCCGAAGTTGCTCAACTCTATCTATGGAGGATCTTTTAACGGTTTTTGTCCATTTGTCATAGAAAGTTGGTGTTTTGGAATCGAAATAATCTAGGAAGTTAAACTCGTAAAATTTTACATAGAAGAACAATAAAAAGTGTACACCGAGCAACTTTCATGGTCCGAAGTTGCTCAACTCAATCTATGGAGGAGCTTTTAACGGTTTTTATCCATTTGTCATAGAAAGTTGGTGTTTCGGCATCGAAATAATCTAGGAAGCTTATACTCGTAAAATTTGACAAAGAAGAACAATAAAAAGTGTACACCGAGCAACTTTCATGGTCCGAAGTTGCTCAACTCTATCTATGGAGATTATTTTAATGGTTTTTGTCCATTGTTCATAGAAAGGTGGTGTTTTGGCATTGAAGTAATCTACGAAGCCTATACTCGTAAAATTTGACATAGAAGAACAACAAAAAGTGTACACCGAGCAACTTTGATGGTCCGAAGTTTCTCAACTCTATCTCTGGAGGAGCTTTTAACGGTTTTTGTTCATTTGTCGTAGAAAGGTGGTGTTTTGGCATCGAAATAATCTAGGAAGCTTATACTCGAAAAATTTGACATAAAAGAACAATAAAAAGTGTATATCGTACAACTTTGATAGTTCGAAATTGCTCAACTCTCTCGATGGAGTTGTTTTTAATAGTTTTGCCGAATTTCGACTGATATTGTTCTCTTGACAACAAAATAATTTACGAAGCGAATACTAGTAATTTTGGACATAAAGAAACAATAAAAAGTGCATACCGAGCAACTTTTGTGGTTCAGAATTGCTCAACACTCCTTATGGAGGAGCTTTTATTGGTTTTCATTATTTGTCGTAGAAAGTTGGTGTTTGGCCATCGAAATAATCGAGGAAGTTATACTCGTAAAATTTGACATAGAAGAACAATAAAATGTGTACACCGAGCAACTTTGATGGTCCGAAGTTGCTCAACTCTATCCATGGAGGAGCTTTTAACGGTTTTTGTCCATTTGGCATAGAAAGTTGGTGTTTTGGCATCGAAATAATCTAGGAAGTTATACTCGTAAAATTTGACAAAGAAGAACAATAAAATGTCTACACCGAGCAACTTTGATGGTCTGAAGTTGCTCAACTCTATATACGGTGGAGCTTTTAACGGTTTTTGTCCATTTGTCGTAGAAAGGTAGTTTTTTGGCATCGAAATAATCTAGGAAGCTTATACTCATAAAATTTGACATAGAAGAAGAATAAAAAGTGTACATCGAGCAACTTTGATGGTCCGAAGTTGCTCAACTCTATCTATGGAGGAGCTTTTAACGGTTTTTGTCCATTTTTCATAGATATGTGGTGTTTTGGCATCGAAATAATCTAGGAAGCTTATACTCGTAAAATTTGGCAAAGAAGAACAATAAAAAATGTACACCGAGCAACTTTCATGGTCCGAAGTTGCTCAACTCTATCTATGGAGAAGCTTTTAACGGTTTTTGTCCATTTGTCATAGAAAGTAGGTGTTTTGGAATCGAAATAATCTAGGAAGCTTATACTCGTAAAATTTGACAAGGAAGAACAATAAAAAATGTACACCGAGCAACTTTCATGGTCCGAAGTTGCTCAACTCTATCTATGGAGGAGCTTTTAACGGTTTTTGTCCATTTGTCATAGAAAGTTGGTGTTTTGGAATCGAAATAATCTTGGAAGTTAAACTCGTAAAATTTGACATATAAGAACAGTAAAAAGTGTACACCGAGCAACTTTCAAGGTCCGAAGTTGCTCAACTCTATCTATGGAGGAGCTTTTAACGGTTTTTGTCCATTTGGCATAGAAAGTAGGTGTTTTGGCATCGAAATAATCTAGGAAGTTATACTCGTAAAATTTGACAAAGAAGAACAATAAAATGTGTACACCGAGCAACTTTGATGGTCTGAAGTTGCTCAACTCTATCTATAGAGGAGCTTTTAACGGTTTTTGTCCATTTGTCATAGAAAGTTGGTGTTTTGGAATCGAAATAATCTAGGAAGTTAAACTCGTAAAATTTTACATAGAAGAACAATAAAAAGTGTACACCGAGCAACTTTCATGGTCCGAAGTTGCTCAACTCAATCTATGGAGGAGCTTTTAACGGTTTTTATCCATTTGTCATAGAAAGTTGGTGTTTCGGCATCGAAATAATCTAGGAAGCTTAAACTCGTAAAATTTGACAAAGAAGAACAATAAAAAGTGTACACCGAGCAACTTTCATGGTCCGAAGTTGCTCAACTCTATCTATGGAGATTATTTTAATGGTTTTTGTCCATTGTTCATAGAAAGGTGGTGTTTTGGCATTGAAGTAATCTACGAAGCCTATACTCGTAAAATTTGACATAGAAGAACAACAAAAAGTGTACACCGAGCAACTTTGATGGTCCGAAGTTTCTCAACTCTATCTCTGGAGGAGCTTTTAACGGTTTTTGTTCATTTGTCGTAGAAAGGTGGTGTTTTGGCATCGAAATAATCTAGGAAGCTTATACTCGAAAAATTTGACACAAAAGAACAATAAAAAGTGTATATCGTACAACTTTGATAGTTCGAAATTGCTCAACTCTCTCGATGGAGTTGTTTTTAATAGTTTTGCCGAATTTCGACTGATATTGTTCTCTTGACAACAAAATAATTTACGAAGCGAATACTAGTAATTTTGGACATAAAGAAACAATAAAAAGTGCATACCGAGCAACTTTTGTGGTTCGGAATTGCTCAACACTCCTTATGGAGGAGCTTTTATTGGTTTTCATTATTTGTCGTAGAAAGTTGGTGTTTGGGCATCGAAATAATCTAGGAAGTTATACTCGTAAAATTTGACATAGAAGAACAATAAAATGTGTACACCGAGCAACTTTGATGGTCCGAAGTTGCTCAACTCTATCAACGGAGGAGCTTTTAACGGTTTTTGTCCATTTTTCATAGAAAGTTGGTGTTTTGGCATCGAAATAATCTAGGAAGCTTATACTCTTAAAATTTGACATAGAAGAACAATAAAAAGTGTACACCGAGCAACTTCCATGGTCCGAAGTTGCTCAACTCAATCTATGGAGGAGCTTTTAATGGTTTTTATCCATTTGTGATAGAAAGTTGGTGTTTCGGCATCGAAATAATCTAGGAAGCTTATACTCGTAAAATTTGACAAAGAAGAACAATAAAAAGTGTACATCGAGCAACTTTCATGGTCCGAAGTTGCTCAACTCTATCTATGGAGATTATTTTATTGGTTTTTGTCCATTTTTCATAGAAAGGTGGTGTTTTGGCATTGAAGTAATCTACGAAGCCTATACTCGTAAAATTTGACATAGAAGAACAACAAAAAGTTTATACCGAGCAACTTTGATGGTCCGAAGTTTCTCAAATCTATCTATGGAGGAGCTTTTAACGGTTTTTGTTCATTTGTCATAGAAAGGTGGTGTTTTGGCATCGAAATAATCGAGGAAGCTTATACTCAAAAAATTTGACATAGAATAACAATAAAAAGTGTATATCGTGCGACTTTGATGGTTCGAAATTGCTCCACTCTCTCGATTGAGTTGTTTTTAGTAGTTTTGCCGAATTTAGACCGATATTGTTGTCTTGCAACAAAACAATTTTCAAAGCGAATACTTGTAATTTTGGACATAAAGAAACAATAAAAAGTGCGTACCGAGCAACTTTCGTGGTTCGGAGTTGCTCCACTCTCCTTATGGAGGAGCTTTTATAGATTTTCATTATTTGTCGTAGAAAGTTGGTGTTTTGGCATAGAAATAATCTAGGAAGTTATACTCGTAAAATTTAACATAGAAGAACAGTAAAAAGTGTACACCGAGCAACTTTCATGGTCCGAAGTTGCTCAACTCTTTCTATGGAGGAGCTTTTAACGGTTTTTGTCCATTTGGCATAGAAATGTGGTGTTTTGGCATCGAAATAATCTAGGAAGCTTATACTCGTAAAATTTGACATATAAGAACAGTAAAAAGTGTACACCGAGCAACTTTCAGGGTCCGAAGTTGCTCAACTCTATCTATGGAGGAGCTTTTAACGGTTTTTGTCCATTTGGCATAGAAAGGTGGTGTTTTGGCATCGAAATAATCTAGGAAGTTATACTCGTAAAATTTGACAAAGAAGAACAATAAAATGTGTACACCGAGCAACTTTGATGGTCTGAAGTTGCTCAACTCTATCTATAGAAGAGCTTTTAACGGTTTTTGTCCATTTGTCATAGAAAGTTGGTGTTTTGGAATCGAAATAATCTAGGAAGTTAAACTCGTAAAATTTTACATAGAAGAACAGTAAAAAGTGTACACCGAGCAACTTTCATGGTCCGAAGTTGCTCAACTCAATCTATGGAGGAGCTTTTAACGGTTTTTATCCATTTGTCATAGAAAGTTGGTGTTTCGGCATCGAAATAATCTAGGAAGCTTAAACTCGTAAAATTTGACAAAGAAGAACAATAAAAAGTGTACACCGAGCAACTTTCATGGTCCGAAGTTGCTCAACTCTATCTATGGAGATTATTTTAATGGTTTTTGTCCATTGTTCATAGAAAGGTGGTGTTTTGGCATTGAAGTAATCTACGAAGCCTATACTCGTAAAATTTGACATAGAAGAACAACAAAAAGTGTACACCGAGCAACTTTGATGGTCCGAAGTTTCTCAACTCTATCTCTGGAGGAGCTTTTAACGGTTTTTGTTCATTTGTCGTAGAAAGGTGGTGTTTTGGCATCGAAATAATCTAGGAAGCTTATACTCGAAAAATTTGACATAAAAGAACAATAAAAAGTGTATATCGTACAACTTTGATAGTTCGAAATTGCTCAACTCTCTCGATGGAGTTGTTTTTAATAGTTTTGCCGAATTTCGACTGATATTGTTCTCTTGACAACAAAATAATTTACGAAGCGAATACTAGTAATTTTGGACATAAAGAAACAATAAAAAGTGCATACCGAGCAACTTTTGTGGTTCGGAATTGCTCAACACTCCTTATGGAGGAGCTTTTATTGGTTTTCATTATTTGTCGTAGAAAGTTGGTGTTTGGGCATCGAAATAATCTAGGAAGTTATACTCGTAAAATTTGACATAGAAGAACAATAAAATGTGTACACCGAGCAACTTTGATGGTCCGAAGTTGCTCAACTCTATCAACGGAGGAGCTTTTAACGGTTTTTGTCCATTTTTCATAGAAAGTTGGTGTTTTGGCATCGAAATAATCTAGGAAGCTTATACTCTTAAAATTTGACATAGAAGAACAATAAAAAGTGTACACCGAGCAACTTCCATGGTCCGAAGTTGCTCAACTCAATCTATGGAGGAGCTTTTAATGGTTTTTATCCATTTGTGATAGAAAGTTGGTGTTTCGGCATCGAAATAATCTAGGAAGCTTATACTCGTAAAATTTGACAAAGAAGAACAATAAAAAGTGTACATCGAGCAACTTTCATGGTCCGAAGTTGCTCAACTCTATCTATGGAGATTATTTTATTGGTTTTTGTCCATTTTTCATAGAAAGGTGGTGTTTTGGCATTGAAGTAATCTACGAAGCCTATACTCGTAAAATTTGACATAGAAGAACAACAAAAAGTTTATACCGAGCAACTTTGATGGTCCGAAGTTTCTCAAATCTATCTATGGAGGAGCTTTTAACGGTTTTTGTTCATTTGTCATAGAAAGGTGGTGTTTTGGCATCGAAATAATCGAGGAAGCTTATACTCAAAAAATTTGACATAGAATAACAATAAAAAGTGTATATCGTGCGACTTTGATGGTTCGAAATTGCTCCACTCTCTCGATTGAGTTGTTTTTAGTAGTTTTGCCGAATTTAGACCGATATTGTTGTCTTGCAACAAAACAATTTTCAAAGCGAATACTTGTAATTTTGGACATAAAGAAACAATAAAAAGTGCGTACCGAGCAACTTTCGTGGTTCGGAGTTGCTCCACTCTCCTTATGGAGGAGCTTTTATAGATTTTCATTATTTGTCGTAGAAAGTTGGTGTTTTGGCATAGAAATAATCTAGGAAGTTATACTCGTAAAATTTAACATAGAAGAACAGTAAAAAGTGTACACCGAGCAACTTTCATGGTCCGAAGTTGCTCAACTCTTTCTATGGAGGAGCTTTTAACGGTTTTTGTCCATTTGGCATAGAAATGTGGTGTTTTGGCATCGAAATAATCTAGGAAGCTTATACTCGTAAAATTTGACAAGGAAGAAGAATAAAAAGTGTACACCGAGCAACTTTGATAGTCCGAAGTTGCTCAACTCTATCTATGGAGGAGTTTTTAACTGTTACTATCCATTTGTCATAGAAAGGTGGTGTTTTGGCATCGAAATTATCTAGGAAGCTTATACTCATAAAATTTGACATTGAAAAACAATAAAAAGTGTACACCGAGCAACTTTCATGGTCCGAAGTTGCTCAACTCTATCTATGGAGGAGCTTTTAACGGTTTTTGTCCATTTGTCATAGAAAGTTGGTGTTTTGGAATCGAAATAATCTTGGAAGTTAAACTCGTAAAATTTGACATAGAAGAACAGTAAAAAGTGTACACCGAGCAACTTTCATGGTCCGAAGTTGCTCAACTCTATCTATGGAGGAGCTTTTAACGGTTTTTGTCCATTTGGCATAGAAAGTTCGTGTTTTGGCATCGAAATAATCTAGGAAGTTATACTCGTAAAATTTGACAAAGAAGAACAATAAAATGTGTACACCGAGCAACTTTGATGGTCTGAATTTGCTCAACTCTATAGACGGTGGAGCTTTTAACGGTTTTTGTCCATTTGTCGTAGAAAGGTAGTTTTTTGGCATCGAAATAATCTAGGAAGCTTATACTCATAAAATTTGACATAGAAGAAGAATAAAAAGTGTACATCGAGCAACTTTGATGGTCCGAAGTTGCTCCACTCTCTCTATGGAGGAGCTTTTAACGGTTTTTGTCCATTTTTCATAGATATGTGGTGTTTTGGCATCGAAATAATCTAGGAAGCTTATACTCGTAAAATTTGGCAAAGAAGAACAATAAAAAATGTACACCGAGCAACTTTCATGGTCCGAAGTTGCTCAACTCTATCTATGGAGAAGCTTTTAACGGTTTTTGTCCATTTGTCATAGAAAGTAGCTGTTTTGGAATCGAAATAATCTAGGAAGCTTATACTCGTAAAATTTGACAAGGAAGAACAATAAAAAATGTACACCGAGCAACTTTCATGGTCCGAAGTTGCTCAACTCTATCTATGGAGGAGCTTTTAACGGTTTTTGTCCATTTGTCATAGAAAGTTGGTGTTTTGGAATCGAAATAATCTTGGAAGTTAAACTCGTAAAATTTGACATAGAAGAACAGTAAAAAGTGTACACCGAGCAACTTTCGTGGTCCGAAGTTGCTCAACTCTATCTATGGAGGAGCTTTTAACGGTTTTTGTCCATTTGGCATAGAAAGTTCGTGTTTTGGCATCGAAATAATCTAGGAAGTTATACTCGTAAAATTTGACAAAGAAGAACAATAAAATGTGTACACCGAGCAACTTTGATGGTCTGAATTTGCTCAACTCTATAGACGGTGGAGCTTTTAACGGTTTTTGTCCATTTGTCGTAGAAAGGTTGTTTTTTGGCATCGAAATAATCTAGGAAGCTTATACTCATAAAATTTGACATAGAAGAAGAATAAAAAGTGTACATCGAGCAACTTTGATGGTCCGAAGTTGCTCCACTCTCTCTATGGAGGAGCTTTTAACGGTTTTTGTCCATTTGGCATAGAAAGTTCGTGTTTTGGCATCGAAATAATCTAGGAAGTTATACTCGTAAAATTTGACAAAGAAGAACAATAAAATGTGTACACCGAGCAACTTTGATGGTCTGAATTTGCTCAACTCTATAGACGGTGGAGCTTTTAACGGTTTTTGTCCATTTGTCGTAGAAAGGTAGTTTTTTGGCATCGAAATAATCTAGGAAGCTTATACTCATAAAATTTGACATAGAAGAAGAATAAAAAGTGTACATCGAGCAACTTTGATGGTCCGAAGTTGCTCCACTCTCTCTATGGAGGAGCTTTTAACGGTTTTTGTCCATTTTTCATAGATATGTGGTGTTTTGGCATCGAAATAATCTAGGAAGCTTATACTCGTAAAATTTGGCAAAGAAGAACAATAAAAAATGTACACCGAGCAACTTTCATGGTCCGAAGTTGCTCAACTCTATCTATGGAGGAGCTTTTAACGGTTTTTGTCCATTTGTCATAGAAAGTTGGTGTTTTGGAATCGAAATAATCTAGGAAGTTAAACTCGTAAAATTTTACATAGAAGAACAATAAAAAGTGTACACCGAGCAACTTTCATGGTCCGAAGTTGCTCAACTCAATCTATGGAGGAGCTTTTAACGGTTTTTATCCATTTGTCATAGAAAGTTGGTGTTTCGGCATCGAAATAATCTAGGAAGCTTATACTCGTAAAATTTGACAAAGAAGAACAATAAAAAGTGTACACCGAGCAACTTTCATGGTCCGAAGTTGCTCAACTCTATCTATGGAGATTATTTTAATGGTTTTTGTCCATTTTTCATAGAAAGGTGGTGTTTTGGCATTGAAGTAATCTACGAAGCCTATACTCGTAAAATTTGACATAGAAGAACAACAAAAAGTGTACACCGAGAAACTTTGATGGTCCGAAGTTTCTCAACTCTATCTCTGGAGGAGCTTTTAACGGTTTTTGTTCATTTGTCGTAGAAAGGTGGTGTTTTGGCATCCAAATAATCTAGGAAGCTTATACTCGAAAAATTTGACATAAAAGAACAATAAAAAGTGTATATCGTACAACTTTGATAGTTCGAAATTGCTCAACTCTCTCGATGGAGTTGTTTTTAATAGTTTTGCCGAATTTCGACTGATATTGTTCTCTTGACAACAAAATAATTTACGAAGCGAATACTAGTAATTTTGGACATAAAGAAACAATAAAAAGTGCGTACCGAGCAACTTTCGTGGTTCGGAGTTGCTCCACTCTCCTTATGAAGGAGCTTTTATAGATTTTCATTATTTGTCGTAGAAAGTTGGTGTTTTGGCATAGAAATAATCTAGGAAGTTATACTCGTAAAATTTAACATAGAAGAACAGTAAAAAGTGTACACCGAGCAACTTTCATGGTCCGAAGTTGCTCAACTCTATCTATGGAGGAGCTTTTAACGGTTTTTGTCCATTTGGCATAGAAATGTGGTGTTTTGGCATCGAAATAATCTAGGAAGCTTATACTCGTAAAATTTGACAAGGAAGAAGAATAAAAAGTGTACACCGAGCAACTTTGATAGTCCGAAGTTGCTCAACTCTATCTATGGAGGAGTTTTTAACTGTTACTATCCATTTGTCATAGAAAGGTGGTGTTTTGGCATCGAAATTATCTAGGAAGCTTATACTCATAAAATTTGACATTGAAAAACAATAAAAAGTGTACACCGAGCAACATTCATGGTCCGAAGTTGCTCAACTCTATCTATGGAGGAGCTTTTAACGATTTTTGTCCATTTGGCATAGAAAGTTGGTGTTTTGGAATCGAAATAATCTAGGAAGTTAAACAAGTAAAATTTGACATAGAAGAACAGTAAAAAGTGTACACCGAGCAACTTTCATGGTCCGAAGTTGCTCAACTCTATCTATGGAGGAGCTTTTAACGGTTTTTGTCCATTTGGCATAGAAAGTTGGTGTTTTGGCATCGAAATAATCTAGGAAGTTATACTCGGAAAATTTGACAAAGAAGAACAATAAAATGTGTACAGCGAGCAACTTTGATGGTCTGAAGTTGCTCAACTCTATATACGGTGGAGCTTTTAACGGTTTTTGTCCATTTGTCGTAGAAAGGTAGTTTTTTGGCATCGAAATAATCTAGGAAGCTTATACTCATAAAATTTGACATAGAAGAAGAATAAAAAGTGTACATCGAGCAACTTTGATGGTCCGAAGTTGCTCAACTCTATCTATGGAGGAGCTTTTGACGGTTTTTGTCCATTTTTCATAGATATGTGGTGTTTTGGCATCGAAATAATCTAGGAAGCTTATACTCGTAAAATTTGGCAAAGAAGAACAATAAAAAATGTACACCGAGCAACTTTCATGGTCCGAAGTTGCTCAGCTCTATCTATGGAGAAGCTTTTAACGGTTTTTGTCCATTTGTCATAGAAAGTAGGTGTTTTGGAATCGAAATAATCTAGGAAGCTTATACTCGTAAAATTTGACAAGGAAGAACAATAAAAAATGTACACCGAGCAACTTTCATGGTCTGAAGTTGCTCAACTCTATCTATGGAGGAGCTTTTAACGGTTTTTGTCCATTTGTCATAGAAAGTTGGTGTTTTGGAATCGAAATAATCTAGGAAGTTAAACTCGTAAAATTTGACATAGAAGAACAGTAAAAAGTGTACACCGAGCAACTTTCATGGTCCGAAGTTGCTCAACTCTATCTATGGAGGAGCTTTTAACGGATTTTGTCCATTTGGCATAGAAAGTTGGTGTTTTGGCATCGAAATAATCTAGGAAGTTATACTCGTAAAATTTGACAAAGAAGAACAATAAAATGTGTACACCGAGCAACTTTGATGGTCTGAAGTTGCTCAACTCTATATACGGTGGAGCTTTTAACGATTTTTGTCCATTTGTCTTAGAAATGTAGTTTTTTGGCATCGAAATAATCTAGGAAGCTTATACTCATAAAATTTGACATAGAAGAAGAATAAAAAGTGTACATCGAGCAACTTTGATGGTCCGAAGTTGCTCAACTCTATCTATGGAGGAGCTTTTAACGGTTTTTGTCCATTTTTCATAGATATGTGGTGTTTTGGCATCGAAATAATCTAGGAAGCTTATACTCGTAAAATTTGGCAAAAAAGAACAATAAAAAATGTACACCGAGCAACTTTCATGGTCCGAAGTTGCTCAACTCTATCTATGGAGAAGCTTTTAACGGTTTTTGTCCATTTGTCATAGAAAGTAGGTGTTTTGGAATCGAAATAATCTAGGAAGCTTATACTCGTAAAATTTAACAAGGAAGAACAATAAAAAATGTACACCGAGCAACTTTCATGGTCCGAAGTTGCTCAACTCTATCTATGGAGGAGCTTTTAACGGTTTTTGTCCATTTGTCATAGAAAGTTGGTGTTTTGGAATCGAAATAATCTAGGAAGTTAAACTCGTAAAATTTTACATAGAAGAACAATAAAAATTGTACACCGAGCAACTTTCATGGTCCGAAGTTGCTCAACTCAATCTATGGAGGAGCTTTTAACGGTTTTTATCCATTTGTCATAGAAAGTTGGTGTTTCGGCATCGAAATAATCTAGGAAGCTTATACTCGTAAAATTTGACAAAGAAGAACAATAAAAAGTGTACACCGAGCAACTTTCATGGTCCGAAGTTGCTCAACTCTATCTATGGAGATTATTTTAATGGTTTTTGTCCATTTTTCATAGAAAGGTGGTGTTTTGGCATTGAAGTAATCTACGAAGCCTATACTCGTAAAATTTGACATAGAAGAACAACAAAAAGTGTACACCGAGCAACTTTGATGGTCCGAAGTTTCTTAACTCTATCTATGGAGGAGCTTTTAACGGTTTTTGTTCATTTGTCGTAGAAAGGTGGTGTTTTGGCATCGAAATAATCTAGGAAGCTTATGCTCGAAAAATTTGACATAAAAGAACAATAAAAAGTGTATATCGTACAACTTTGATAGTTCGAAATTGCTCAACTCTCTCGATGGAGTTGTTTTTAATAGTTTTGCCGAATTTCGACTGATATTGTTCTCTTGACAACAAAACAATTTACGAAGCGAATACTAGTAATTTTGGACATAAAGAAACAATAAAAATTGCATACCGAGCAACTTTTGTGGTTTGGAATTGCTCAACACTCCTTATGGAGGAGCTTTTATTGGTTTTCATTATTTGTCGTAGAAAGTTGGTGTTTGGGCATCGAAATAATCTAGGAAGTTATACTCGTAAAATTTGACATAGAAGAACAATAAAATGTGTACACCGAGCAACTTTGATGGTCCGAAGTTGCTCAACTCTATTAACGGAGGAGCTTTTAACGGTTTTTGTCCATTTTTCATAGAAAGTTGGTGTTTTGGCATCGAAATAATTTAGGAAGCATATACTCTTAAAATTTGACATAGAAGAACAATAAAAAGTGTACACCGAGCAACTTCCATGGTCCGAAGTTGCTCAACTCAATCTATGGAGGAGCTTTTAACGGTTTTTATCCATTTGTGATAGAAAGTTGGTGTTTCGGCATCGAAATAATCTAGGAAGCTTATATTCGTAAAATTTGACAAAGAAGAACAATAAAAAGTGTACACCGAGCAACTTTCATGGTCCGAAGTTGCTCAACTCTATCTATGGAGATTATTTTAATGGTTTTTGTCCATTTTTCATAGAAAGGTGGTGTTTTGGTATTGAAGTAATCTACGAAGCCTATACTCGTAAAATTTGACATAGAAGAACAACAAAAAGTGTACACCGAGCAACTTTGATGGTCCGAAGTTTCTCAACTCTATCTATGGAGGAGCTTTTAACGGTTTTTGTTCATTTGTCATAGAAAGGTGGTGTTTTGGCATCGAAATAATCTGGGAAGCTTATACTCGAAAAATTTGACATAAAAGAACAATAAAAAGTGTATATCGTACAACTTTGATAGTTCGAAATTGCTCAACTCTCTCGATGGAGTTGTTTTTAATAGTTTTGCCGAATTTCGACCGATATTGTTCTCTTGACAACAAAACAATCTACGAAGCGAATACTAGTAATTTTGGACATAAAGAAACAATAAAAAGTGCATACCGAGCAACTTTTGTGGTTCGGAATTGCTCAACACTCCTTATGGAGGAGCTTTTATTGGTTTTCATTATTTGTCGTAGAAAGTTGGTGTTTGGGCATCGAAATAATAAAGGAAGATATACTCGTAAAATTTGACACCAAAGAACAATAAAATGTGTACACCGAGCAACTTTGATGGTCCGAAGTTGCTCAACTCTATCAACGGAGGAGCTTTTAATGGTTTTTGTCCATTTTTCATAGAAAGTTGGTGTTTTGGCATCGAAATAATCTAGGAAGCTTATACACTTAAAATTTGACAAAGAAGAACAATAAAAAGTGTACACCGAGCAACTTTCATGGTCCGAAGTTGTCAACTCTATCTATGAAGGAGCTTTTAACGGTTTTTGTACATATGTCATAGAAATGTGGTGTTTTGGCATCGAAGTAATCTAGGATGCTTATAAACGTAAAATTTGACATAGAAGAACAATAAAAAGTGTACACCGAGCAACTTTCATGGTCCGAAGTTGCTCAACTCTATCTATGGAGGAGCTTTTAACGGTTTTTATCTATTTGGCATAGAAAGTTGGTGTTTTGGAATCGAAATAATCTAAGAAGTTATACTCGTAAAATTTGACATAGAAGAACAAAAAAAAGTGTACACCGAGCAACTTTGATGGTACGAAGTTGCTCAACTCTATCTTTAAAGGAGCTTTTAACAGTTTTTGTCCATTTGGAATAGATATGTGGGGTTTTGGCATCGAAATAATCTATGAAGCTTATACTCGTCAAATTTGACCTAGAAGAACAGTAAAAAGTGTACACCGAGCAACTTTCATGGTCCAAAGTTGCTCAACTCTATCTATGGAGGAGCTTTTAACTGTTACTATCCATTTGTCATAGAAAGGTGGTGTTTTGGCATCGAAATAATCTAGGAAGCTTATACTCGTAAAATTTGACATAGAAGAACAATAAAAAGTGTACACCGAGCAAATTTCATGGTCCGAAGTTGCTCAACTCTATCTATGGAGGAGCTTTTAACGGTTTTTATCCATTTGGCATAGAAAGTTGGTGTTTTGGCATCGAAATAATCTAGCAAGTTATACTCGTAAAATTTGACATAGAAGAACAGTAAAAAGTGTACACCGAGCAACTTTCATGATCCAAAGTTGCTCAACTCTATCTATGGGGGAGCTTTTAACTGTTACTATCCATTTGTCATAGAAAGGTGGTGTTTTGGCATCGAAATAATCTAGGAAGCTTATACTCGTAAAATTTGACATAGAAGAACAATAAAAAGTGTACACCGAGCAAATTTCATGGTCCGAAGTTGCTCAACTCTATCTATGGAGGAGCTTTTAACGGTTTTTATCCATTTGGCATAGAAAGTTGGTGTTTTGCCATCGAAATAATCTAGCAAGTTATACTCTTAAAATTTGACATAGAAGAACAGTAAAAGTGTACACCGAGCAACTTTCATGGTCTGAAGTTGCTCAACTCTATCTATGGAGGAGCTTTTAACGGTTTTTGTCCATTTGGAATAGAAATGTGGTGTTTTGGCATGGAAATAATCTAGGAAGCTTATACTCGTAAAATTTGACAAAGAAGAACAACAAAAAGTGTACACCGAGCAACTTTGATAGTCCGAAGTTGCTCAACTCTTTCTATGAAGGAGATTTTAACGATTTTTGTGCATTTGTCATAGAAATGTGGTGTTTTGGCTTGGAAATAATCTAGAAAGCTTATACTCGTAAAATTTAACATAGAAGAACAATAAAAAGTGTACACCGAGCAACTTTCATGGTTCGAAGTTGCTCAACTATATCTAAGGAGGAGCTTTTAACGGTCTCTGTCCATTTGTCATAGATATGTGGTGTTTTGGCATCGAAATAATCTAGCAAGCTTGTACTCGTAAAATTTGACAAAGAAGAACAATAAAAAGTGTACACCGAGTAACTTTCATGGTCCGAATTGCTCAACTCTATCTATGGAGGAGCTTTGAACGGATTTTATCCTTTTGTGATAGAAAGTTGGTGTTTCGGCATCGAAATAATCTAGGAAGCTTATACTCATAAAATTTGACAAAGAAGAACAATAAAAAGTGTACATCGGGCAACTTTCATGGTCCGAAGTTGCTCAACTCTATCTATGGAGATTATTTTAATGGTTTTTGTCCATTTTTCATAGAAAGGTGATGTTTTCGCATTGAAGTAATCTACGAAGCCTATACACGTAAAATTTGACATAGAAGAACAACAAAAAGTGTATACCGAGCAACTTTGATGGTCCGAAGTTTCTCAACTCTATCTATGGAGGAGCTTTTAACGGTTTTTGTTCATTTGTCATAGAAAGGTGGTGTTTTGGCATCGAAATAATCGAGGAAGCTTATACTCAAAAAATTTGACATAGAATAACAATAAAAAGTGTATATCGTGCAACTTTGACGGTTCGAAATTGCTCAACTCTCTCGATGGAGTTGTTTTTAGTAGTTTTGCCGAATTTAGACCGATATTGTTGTCTTGCAACAAAACAATTTTCAAAGCGAATACTAGTAATTTTGGACATAAAGAAACAATAAAAAGTGCATACCGAGCAACTTTCGTGGTTCGGAGTTGCTCCACTCTCCTTATGGAGGAGCTTTTATAGATTTTCATTATTTGTCGTAGAAAGTTGGTGTTTTGGCATAGAAATAATCTAGGAAGTTATACTCGTAAAATTTAACATAGAAGAACAGTAAAAAGTGTACACCGAGCAACTTTCATGGTCCGAAGTTTCTCAACTCTATCTATGGAGGAGCTTTTAACGGTTTTTGTCCATTTGGCATAGAAATGTGGTGTTTTGGCATCGAAATAATCTAGGAAGCTTATACTCGTATAATTTGACAAAGAAGAAGAATAAAAAGTGTACACCGAGCAACTTTGATAGTCCGAAGTTGCTCAACTCTATCTATGAAGGAGTTTTTAACCGTTACTATCCATTTGTCATAGAAAGGTGGTGTTTTGACATCGAAATAATCTAGGAAGCTTATACTCATAAAATTTGACATTGAAGAACAATAAAAAGTGTACACCGAGAAACTTTCATGGTCCGAAGTTGCTCAACTCTATCTATGGAGGAGCTTTTAACGGTTTTTGTCCATTTGGCATAGAAAGTTGGTGTTTTGGCATCGAAATAATCGAGCAAGTTATACTCGTAAAATTTCACATAGAAGAACAGTAAAAAGTGTACACCGAGCAACTTTCATGGTCCGAAGTTGCTCAACTCTATCTATGGAGGAGCTTTTAACGGTTTTTGTCCATTTGGCATAGAAAGTTGGTGTTTTGGCATCGATATAATCTAGGAAGTTATACTCGTAAAATTTGACAAAGAAGAACAATAAAATGTGTACACCGAGCAACTTTGATGGTCTGAAGTTGCTCAACTCTATATACGGTGGAGCTTTTAACGGTTTTTGTCCATTTGTCGTAGAAAGGTAGTTTTTTGGCGTCGAAATAATCTAGAAAGCTTATACTCATAAAATTTGACATAGAAGAAGAATAAAAAGTGTACATCGAGCAACTTTGATGGTCCGAAGTTGCTCAACTCTATCTATGGAGGAGCTTTTAACGGTTTTTGTCCGATTTTCATAGATATGTGGTGTTTTGGCATCGAAATAATCTAGAAAGCTTATACTCGTAAAATTTGGCAAAGAAGAACAATAAAAAATGTACACCGAGCAACTTTCATTGTCCGAAGTTGCTCAACTCTATCTATGGAGGAGCTTTTAACGGTTTTTGTCCATTTGTCATAGAAAGTTGGTGTTTTGGAATCGAAATAATCTAGGAAGTTAAACTCAGAAAATTTTACATAGAAGAACAATAAAAAATGTACACCGAGCAACTTTGATGGTCTGAAGTTGCTCAACTCTATATACGGTGGAGCTTTTAACGGTTTCTGTCCATTTGTCGTAGAAAGGTAGTTTTTTGGCATCGAAATAATCTAGGAAGCTTATACTCGTAAAATTTGGCAAATAAGAACAATAAAAAATGTACACCGAGCAACTTTCGTGGTCCAAAGTTGCTCAACTCTATCTATGGAGAAGCTTTTAACGGTTTTTGTCCATTTGTCATAGAAAGTAGGTGTTTTGGAATCGAAATAATCTAGGAAGCTTATACTCGTAAAATTTAACAAGGAAGAACAATAAAAAATGTACACCGAGCAACTTTCATGGTCCGAAGTTGCTCAACTCTATCTATGGAGGAGCTTTTAACGGTTTTTGTCCATTTGTCATAGAAAGTTGGTGTTTTGGAATCGAAATAATCTAGGAAGTTAAACTCGTAAAATTTTACATAGAAGAACAATAAAAATTGTACACCGAGCAACTTTCATGGTCCGAAGTTGCTCAACTCAATCTATGGAGGAGCTTTTAACGGTTTTTATCCATTTGTCATAGAAAGTTGGTGTTTCGGCATCGAAATAATCTAGGAAGCTTATACTCGTAAAATTTGACAAAGAAGAACAATAAAAAGTGTACACCGAGCAACTTTCATGGTCCGAAGTTGCTCAACTCTATCTATGGAGATTATTTTAATGGTTTTTGTCCATTTTTCATAGAAAGGTGGTGTTTTGGCATTGAAGTAATCTACGAAGCCTATACTCGTAAAATTTGACATAGAAGAACAACAAAAAGTGTACACCGAGCAACTTTGATGGTCCGAAGTTTCTTAACTCTATCTATGGAGGAGCTTTTAACGGTTTTTGTTCATTTGTCGTAGAAAGGTGGTGTTTTGGCATCGAAATAATCTAGGAAGCTTATGCTCGAAAAATTTGACATAAAAGAACAATAAAAAGTGTATATCGTACAACTTTGATAGTTCGAAATTGCTCAACTCTCTCGATGGAGTTGTTTTTAATAGTTTTGCCGAATTTCGACTGATATTGTTCTCTTGACAACAAAACAATTTACGAAGCGAATACTAGTAATTTTGGACATAAAGAAACAATAAAAATTGCATACCGAGCAACTTTTGTGGTTTGGAATTGCTCAACACTCCTTATGGAGGAGCTTTTATTGGTTTTCATTATTTGTCGTAGAAAGTTGGTGTTTGGGCATCGAAATAATCTAGGAAGTTATACTCGTAAAATTTGACATAGAAGAACAATAAAATGTGTACACCGAGCAACTTTGATGGTCCGAAGTTGCTCAACTCTATTAACGGAGGAGCTTTTAACGGTTTTTGTCCATTTTTCATAGAAAGTTGGTGTTTTGGCATCGAAATAATTTAGGAAGCATATACTCTTAAAATTTGACATAGAAGAACAATAAAAAGTGTACACCGAGCAACTTCCATGGTCCGAAGTTGCTCAACTCAATCTATGGAGGAGCTTTTAACGGTTTTTATCCATTTGTGATAGAAAGTTGGTGTTTCGGCATCGAAATAATCTAGGAAGCTTATATTCGTAAAATTTGACAAAGAAGAACAATAAAAAGTGTACACCGAGCAACTTTCATGGTCCGAAGTTGCTCAACTCTATCTATGGAGATTATTTTAATGGTTTTTGTCCATTTTTCATAGAAAGGTGGTGTTTTGGTATTGAAGTAATCTACGAAGCCTATACTCGTAAAATTTGACATAGAAGAACAACAAAAAGTGTACACCGAGCAACTTTGATGGTCCGAAGTTTCTCAACTCTATCTATGGAGGAGCTTTTAACGGTTTTTGTTCATTTGTCATAGAAAGGTGGTGTTTTGGCATCGAAATAATCTGGGAAGCTTATACTCGAAAAATTTGACATAAAAGAACAATAAAAAGTGTATATCGTACAACTTTGATAGTTCGAAATTGCTCAACTCTCTCGATGGAGTTGTTTTTAATAGTTTTGCCGAATTTCGACCGATATTGTTCTCTTGACAACAAAACAATCTACGAAGCGAATACTAGTAATTTTGGACATAAAGAAACAATAAAAAGTGCATACCGAGCAACTTTTGTGGTTCGGAATTGCTCAACTCTCCTTATGGAGGAGCTTTTATTGGTTTTCATTATTTGTCGTAGAAAGTTGGTGTTTGGGCATCGAAATAATAAAGGAAGATATACTCGTAAAATTTGACACCAAAGAACAATAAAATGTGTACACCGAGCAACTTTGATGGTCCGAAGTTGCTCAACTCTATCAACGGAGGAGCTTTTAATGGTTTTTGTCCATTTTTCATAGAAAGTTGGTGTTTTGGCATCGAAATAATCTAGGAAGCTTATACACTTAAAATTTGACAAAGAAGAACAATAAAAAGTGTACACCGAGCAACTTTCATGGTCCGAAGTTGTCAACTCTATCTATGAAGGAGCTTTTAACGGTTTTTGTACATATGTCATAGAAATGTGGTGTTTTGGCATCGAAGTAATCTAGGATGCTTATAAACGTAAAATTTGACATAGAAGAACAATAAAAAGTGTACACCGAGCAACTTTCATGGTCCGAAGTTGCTCAACTCTATCTATGGAGGAGCTTTTAACGGTTTTTATCTATTTGGCATAGAAAGTTGGTGTTTTGGAATCGAAATAATCTAAGAAGTTATACTCGTAAAATTTGACATAGAAGAACAAAAAAAAGTGTACACCGAGCAACTTTGATGGTATGAAGTTGCTCAACTCTATCTTTAAAGGAGCTTTTAACAGTTTTTGTCCATTTGGAATAGATATGTGGGGTTTTGGCATCGAAATAATCTATGAAGCTTATACTCGTCAAATTTGACCTAGAAGAACAGTAAAAAGTGTACACCGAGCAACTTTCATGGTCCAAAGTTGCTCAACTCTATCTATGGAGGAGCTTTTAACTGTTACTATCCATTTGTCATAGAAAGGTGGTGTTTTGGCATCGAAATAATCTAGGAAGCTTATACTCGTAAAATTTGACATAGAAGAACAATAAAAAGTGTACACCGAGCAAATTTCATGGTCCGAAGTTGCTCAACTCTATCTATGGAGGAGCTTTTAACGGTTTTTATCCATTTGGCATAGAAAGTTGGTGTTTTGGCATCGAAATAATCTAGCAAGTTATACTCGTAAAATTTGACATAGAAGAACAGTAAAAAGTGTACACCGAGCAACTTTCATGATCCAAAGTTGCTCAACTCTATCTATGGGGGAGCTTTTAACTGTTACTATCCATTTGTCATAGAAAGGTGGTGTTTTGGCATCGAAATAATCTAGGAAGCTTATACTCGTAAAATTTGACATAGAAGAACAATAAAAAGTGTACACCGAGCAAATTTCATGGTCCGAAGTAGCTCAACTCTATCTATGGAGGAGCTTTTAACGGTTTTTATCCATTTGGCATAGAAAGTTGGTGTTTTGCCATCGAAATAATCTAGCAAGTTATACTCTTAAAATTTGACATAGAAGAACAGTAAAAGTGTACACCGAGCAACTTTCATGGTCTGAAGTTGCTCAACTCTATCTATGGAGGAGCTTTTAACGGTTTTTGTCCATTTGGAATAGAAATGTGGTGTTTTGGCATGGAAATAATCTAGGAAGCTTATACTCGTAAAATTTGACAAAGAAGAACAACAAAAAGTGTACACCGAGCAACTTTGATAGTCCGAAGTTGCTCAACTCTTTCTATGAAGGAGATTTTAACGATTTTTGTGCATTTGTCATAGAAATGTGGTGTTTTGGCTTGGAAATAATCTAGAAAGCTTATACTCGTAAAATTTAACATAGAAGAACAATAAAAAGTGTACACCGAGCAACTTTCATGGTTCGAAGTTGCTCAACTATATCTAAGGAGGAGCTTTTAACGGTCTCTGTCCATTTGTCATAGATATGTGGTGTTTTGGCATCGAAATAATCTAGCAAGCTTGTACTCGTAAAATTTGACAAAGAAGAACAATAAAAAGTGTACACCGAGTAACTTTCATGGTCCGAATTGCTCAACTCTATCTATGGAGGAGCTTTGAACGGATTTTATCCTTTTGTGATAGAAAGTTGGTGTTTCGGCATCGAAATAATCTAGGAAGCTTATACTCATAAAATTTGACAAAGAAGAACAATAAAAAGTGTACATCGAGCAACTTTCATGGTCCGAAGTTGCTCAACTCTATCTATGGAGATTATTTTAATGGTTTTTGTCCATTTTTCATAGAAAGGTGATGTTTTCGCATTGAAGTAATCTACGAAGCCTATACACGTAAAATTTGACATAGAAGAACAACAAAAAGTGTATACCGAGCAACTTTGATGGTCCGAAGTTTCTCAACTCTATCTATGGAGGAGCTTTTAACGGTTTTTGTTCATTTGTCATAGAAAGGTGGTGTTTTGGCATCGAAATAATCGAGGAAGCTTATACTCAAAAAATTTGACATAGAATAACAATAAAAAGTGTATATCGTGCAACTTTGACGGTTCGAAATTGCTCAACTCTCTCGATGGAGTTGTTTTTAGTAGTTTTGCCGAATTTAGACCGATATTGTTGTCTTGCAACAAAACAATTTTCAAAGCGAATACTAGTAATTTTGGACATAAAGAAACAATAAAAAGTGCATACCGAGCAACTTTCGTGGTTCGGAGTTGCTCCACTCTCCTTATGGAGGAGCTTTTATAGATTTTCATTATTTGTCGTAGAAAGTTGGTGTTTTGGCATAGAAATAATCTAGGAAGTTATACTCGTAAAATTTAACATAGAAGAACAGTAAAAAGTGTACACCGAGCAACTTTCATGGTCCGAAGTTTCTCAACTCTATCTATGGAGGAGCTTTTAACGGTTTTTGTCCATTTGGCATAGAAATGTGGTGTTTTGGCATCGAAATAATCTAGGAAGCTTATACTCGTATAATTTGACAAAGAAGAAGAATAAAAAGTGTACACCGAGCAACTTTGATAGTCCGAAGTTGCTCAACTCTATCTATGAAGGAGTTTTTAACCGTTACTATCCATTTGTCATAGAAAGGTGGTGTTTTGACATCGAAATAATCTAGGAAGCTTATACTCATAAAATTTGACATTGAAGAACAATAAAAAGTGTACACCGAGAAACTTTCATGGTCCGAAGTTGCTCAACTCTATCTATGGAGGAGCTTTTAACGGTTTTTGTCCATTTGGCATAGAAAGTTGGTGTTTTGGCATCGAAATAATCGAGCAAGTTATACTCGTAAAATTTCACATAGAAGAACAGTAAAAAGTGTACACCGAGCAACTTTCATGGTCCGAAGTTGCTCAACTCTATCTATGGAGGAGCTTTTAACGGTTTTTGTCCATTTGGCATAGAAAGTTGGTGTTTTGGCATCGATATAATCTAGGAAGTTATACTCGTAAAATTTGACAAAGAAGAACAATAAAATGTGTACACCGAGCAACTTTGATGGTCTGAAGTTGCTCAACTCTATATACGGTGGAGCTTTTAACGGTTTTTGTCCATTTGTCGTAGAAAGGTAGTTTTTTGGCGTCGAAATAATCTAGAAAGCTTATACTCATAAAATTTGACATAGAAGAAGAATAAAAAGTGTACATCGAGCAACTTTGATGGTCCGAAGTTGCTCAACTCTATCTATGGAGGAGCTTTTAACGGTTTTTGTCCGATTTTCATAGATATGTGGTGTTTTGGCATCGAAATAATCTAGAAAGCTTATACTCGTAAAATTTGGCAAAGAAGAACAATAAAAAATGTACACCGAGCAACTTTCATTGTCCGAAGTTGCTCAACTCTATCTATGGAGGAGCTTTTAACGGTTTTTGTCCATTTGTCATAGAAAGTTGGTGTTTTGGAATCGAAATAATCTAGGAAGTTAAACTCAGAAAATTTTACATAGAAGAACAATAAAAAATGTACACCGAGCAACTTTGATGGTCTGAAGTTGCTCAACTCTATATACGGTGGAGCTTTTAACGGTTTCTGTCCATTTGTCGTAGAAAGGTAGTTTTTTGGCATCGAAATAATCTAGGAAGCTTATACTCGTAAAATTTGGCAAATAAGAACAATAAAAAATGTACACCGAGCAACTTTCGTGGTCCAAAGTTGCTCAACTCTATCTATGGAGAAGCTTTTAACGGTTTTTGTCCATTTGTCATAGAAAGTAGGTGTTTTGGAATCGAAATAATCTAGGAAGCTTATACTCGTAAAATTTGACAAGGAAGAACAATAAAAAATGTACACCGAGCAACTTTCATGGTCCGAAGTTGCTCAACTCTATCTATGGAGGAGCTTTTAACGGTTTTTGTCCATTTGTCATAGAAAGTTGGTGTTTTGGAATCGAAATAATATAGGAAGTTAAACTCGTAAAATTTGACATAGAAGAACAGTAAAAAGTGTACACCGAGCAACTTTCATGGTCCGAAGTTGCTCAACTCTATCTGTGGAAGAGCTTTTAACGGTTTTTGTTCATTTGGCATAGAAAGTTGGTGTTTTGGCATCGAAATAATCTAGGAAGTTATACTCGTAAAATTTGACAAAGAAGAACAATAAAATGTGTACACCGAGCAACTTTGATGGTCTGAAGTTGCTCAACTCTATATACGGTGGAGCTTTTAACGGTTTCTGTCCATTTGTCGTAGAAAGGTAGTTTTTTGGCATCGAAATAATCTAGGAAGCTTATACTCGTAAAATTTGGCAAAGAAGAACAATAAAAAATGTACATCGAGCAACTTTGATGGTCCGAAGTTGCTCAACTCTATCTATGGAGGAGCTTTTCACGGTTTTTGTCCATTTTTCATAGATATGTGGTGTTTTGGCATCGAAATAATCTAGGAAGCTTATACTCGTAAAATTTGGCAAAGAAGAACAATAAAAAATGTACACCGAGCAACTTTCATGGTCCGAAGTTGCTCAACTCTATCTACGGAGAAGCTTTTAACGGTTTTTGTCCATTTGTCATAGAAAGTAGGTGTTTTGGAATCGAAATAATCTAGGAAGCTTATACTCGTAAAATTTGACAAGGAAGAACAATAAAAAATGTACACCGAGCAACATTCATGGTCCGAAGTTGCTCAACTCTATCTATGGAGGAGCTTTTAACGGTTTTTGTCCATTTGTCATAGAAAGTTGGCGTTTTGGAATCGAAATAATCTAGGAAGTTAAACTCGTAAAATTTTACATAGAAGAACAATAAAAAGTGTACACCGAGCAACTTTCATGGTCCGAAGTTGCTCAACTCAATCTATGGAGGAGCTTTTAACGATTTTTATCCATTTGTCATAGAAAGTTGGTGTTTCGGCATCGAAATAATCTAGGAAGCTTATACTCATAAAATTTGACATAGAAGAAGAATAAAAAGTGTACATCGAGCAACTTTGATGGTCCGAAGTTGCTCAACTCTATCTATGGTGAAGCTTTTAACGGTTTTTGTCCATTTGTCATAGAAAGTAGGTGTTTTGGAATCGAAATAATCTAGGAAGCTTATACTCGTAAAATTTGACAAGGAAGAACAATAAAAAGTGTACATCGAGCAACTTTGATGGTCTGAAGTTGCTCAACTCTATATACGGTGGAGCTTTTAACGGTTTTTGTCCATTTGTCGTAGAAAGGTAGTTTTTTTGCATCGAAATAATCTAGGAAGCTTATACTCATAAAATTTGACATAGAAGAAGAATAAAAAGTGTACATTGAGCAACTTTGATGGTCCGAAGTTGCTCAACTCTATCTATGGAGGAGCTTTTAACGGTTTTTGTCCATTTTTCATAGATATGTGGTGTTTTGGCATCGAAATAATCTAGGAAGCTTATACTCGTAAAATTTGGCAAAGAAGAACAATAAAAAATGTACACCGAGCAACTTTCATGGTCCGAAGTTGCTCAACTCTATCTATGGAGAAGCTTTTAACGGTTTTTGTCCATTTGTCATAGAAAGTAGGTGTTTTGGAATCGAAATAATCTAGGAAGCTTATACTCGTAAAATTTGACAAGGAAGAACAATAAAAAATGTACACCGAGCAACTTTCATGGTCCGAAGTTGCTCAACTCTATCTATGGAGGAGCTTTTAACGGTTTTTGTCCATTTGTCATAGAAAGTTGGTGTTTTGGAATCGAAATAATCTAGGAAGTTAAACTCGTAAAATTTTACATAGAAGAACAATAAAAAGTGTACACCGAGCAACTTTCATGGTCCGAAGTTGCTCAACTCAATCTATGGAGGAGCTTTTAACGGTTTTTATCCATTTGTCATAGAAAGTTGGTGTTTCGGCATCGAAATAATCTAGGAAGCTTATACTCGTAAAATTTGGCAAAGAAGAACAATAAAAAATGTACACCGAGCAACTTTCATGGTCCGAAGTTGCTCAACTCTATCTATGGAGAAGCTTTTAACGGTTTTTGTCCATTTGTCATAGAAAGTAGGTGTTTTGGAATCGAAATAATCTAGGAAGCTTATACTCGTAAAATTTGACAAGGAAGAACAATAAAAAATGTACACCGAGCAACTTTCATGGTACGAAGTTGCTCAACTTAATCTATGGAGGAGCTTTTAACGGTTTTTGTCCATTTGTCGTAGAAAGGTAGTTTTTTGGCGTCGAAATAATCTAGAAAGCTTATACTCATAAAATTTGACATAGAAGAAGAATAAAAAGTCTACATCGAGCAACTTTGATGGTCCGAAGTTGCTCAACTCTATCTATGGAGGAGCTTTTAACGGTTTTTGTCCATTTTTCATAGATATGTGGTGTTTTGGCATCGAAATAATCTAGGAAGCTTATACTCGTAAAATTTGGCAAAGAAGAACAATAAAAAATGTACACCGAGCAACTTTCATTGTCCGAAGTTGCTCAACTCTATCTATGGAGGAGCTTTTAACGGTTTTCGTCCATTTGTCATAGAAAGTTGGTGTTTTGGAATCGAAATAATCTAGGAAGTTAAACTCGTAAAATTTTACATAGAAGAACAATAAAAGTCTACACCGAGCAACTTTCATGGTCCGAAGTTGCTCAACTCAATCTATGGAGGAGCTTTTAATGGTTTTTGTCCATTTTTCATAGATATGTGGTGTTTTGGGATCGAAATAATCTAGGAAGCTTATACTCGTAAAATTTGGCAAAGAAGAACAGTAAAAAATGTACACCGAGCAACTTTCGTGGTCCGAAGTTGCTCAACTCTATCTATGGAGAAGCTTTTAACGGTTTTTGTCCATTTGTCATAGAAAGTAGGTGTTTTGGAATCGAAATAATCTAGGAAGCTTATACTCGTAAAATTTTACAAGGAAGAACAATAAAAAATGTACACCGGGCAACTTTCATGGTCCGAAGTTGCTCAACTCTATCTATGGAGGAGCTTTTAACGGTTTTTGTCCATTTGTCATAGAAAGTTGGTGTTTTGGAATCGAAATAATCTAGGAAGTTAAACTCGTAAAATTTGACATAGAAGAACAGTAAAAAGTGTACACCGAGCAACTTTCATGGTCCGAAGTTGCTCAACTCTATCTGTGGAGGAGCTTTTAACGGTTTTTGTTCATTTGGCATAGAAAGTTGGTGTTTTGGCATCGAAATAATCTAGGAAGTTATACTCGTAAAATTTGACAAAGAAGAACAATAAAATGTGTACACCGAGCAACTTTGATGGTCTGAAGTTGCTCAACTCTATATACGGTGGAGCTTTTAACGGTTTCTGTCCATTTGTCGTAGAAAGGTAGTTTTTTGGCATCGAAATAATCTAGGAAGCTTATACTCGTAAAATTTGGCAAAGAAGAACAATAAAAAATGTACAACGAGCAACTTTCGTGGTCCGAAGTTGCTCAACTCTATCTATGGAGAAGCTTTTAACGGTTTTTGTCCATTTGTCATAGAAAGTAGGTGTTTTGGAATCGAAATAATCTAGGAAGCTTATACTCGTAAAATTTGACAAGGAAGAACAATAAAAAATGTACACCGAGCAACTTTCATGGTCCGAAGTTGCTCAACACTATCTATGGAGGAGCTTTTAACGGTTTTTGTCCATTTGTCATAGAAAGTTGGTGTTTTGGAATCGAAATAATATAGGAAGTTAAACTCGTAAAATTTGACATAGAAGAACAGTAAAAAGTGTACACCGAGCAACTTTCATGGTCCGAAGTTGCTCAACTCTATCTGTGGAGGAGCTTTTAACGGTTTTTGTTCATTTGGCATAGAAAGTTGGTGTTTTGGCATCGAAATAATCTAGGAAGTTATACTCGTAAAATTTGACAAAGAAGAACAATAAAATGTGTACACCGAGCAACTTTGATGGTCTGAAGTTGCTCAACTCTATATACGGTGGAGCTTTTAACGGTTTCTGTCCATTTGTCGTAGAAAGGTAGTTTTTTGGCATCGAAATAATCTAGGAAGCTTATACTCGTAAAATTTGGCAAAGAAGAACAATGAAAAATGTACATCGAGCAACTTTGATGGTCCGAAGTTGCTCAACTCTATCTATGGAGGAGCTTTTAACGGTTTTTGTCCATTTTTCATAGATATGTGGTGTTTTGGCATCGAAATAATCTAGGAAGCTTATACTCGTAAAATTTGGCAAAGAAGAACAATAAAAAATGTACACCGAGCAACTTTCATGGTCCGAATTTGCTCAACTCTATCTATGGAGAAGCTTTTAACGGTTTTTGTCCATTTGTCATAGAAAGTAGGTGTTTTGGAATCGAAATAATCTAGGAAGCTTATACTCGTAAAATTTGACAAGGAAGAACAATAAAAAATGTACACCGAGCCACTTTCATGGTCCGAAGTTGCTCAACTCTATCTATGGAGGAGCTTTTAACGGTTTTAGTGCATTTGTCATAGAAAGTTGGTGTTTTGGAATCGAAATAATCTAGGAAGTTAAACTCGTAAAATTTTACATAGAAGAACAATAAAAAGTGTACACCGAGCAACTTTCATGGTCCGAAGTTGCTCAACTCAATCTATGGAGGAGCTTTTAACGATTTTTATCCATTTGTCATAGAAAGTTGGTGTTTCGGCATCGAAATAATCTAGGAAGCTTATACTCATAAAATTTGACATAGAAGAAGAATAAAAAGTGTAGATCGAGCAACTTTGATGGTCCGAAGTTGCTCAACTCTATCTATGGAGAAGCTTTTAACGGTTTTTGTCCATTTGTCATAGAAAGTAGGTGTTTTGGAATCGAAATAATCTAGGAAGCTTATACTCGTAAAATTTGACAAGGAAGAACAATAAAATGTGTACACCGAGCAACTTTGATGGTCTGAAGTTGCTCAACTCTATATACGGTGGAGCTTTTAACGGTTTTTGTCCATTTGTCGTAGAAAGGTAGGTTTTTGGCATCGAAATAATCTAGGAAGCTTATACTCATAAAATTTGACATAGAAGAAGAATAAAAAGTGTACATCGAGCAACTTTGATGGTCCGAAGTTGCTCAACTCTATCTATGGAGGAGCTTTTAACGGTTTTTGTCAATTTTTCATAGATATGTGGTGTTTTGGTATCGAAATAATCTAGGAAGCTTATACTCGTAAAATTTGGCAAAGAAGAACAATAAAAAATGTACACCGAGCAACTTTCATGGTCCGAAGTTGCTCAATTCTATCTATGGAGAAGCTTTTAACGGTTTTTGTCCATTTGTCATAGAAAGTAGGTGTTTTAGAATCGAAATAATCTAGGAAGCTTATACTCGTAAAATTTGACAAGGAAGAAAAATAAAAAATGTACACCGAGCAACTTTCGTGGTCCGAAGTTGCTCAACTCTATCTATGGAGGAGCTTTTAACGGTTTTTGTCCATTTGTCATAGAAAGTTGGTGTTTTGGAATCGAAATAATCTAGGAAGTTAAACTCGTAAAATTTGACATAGAAGAACAATAAAAAGTGTACACCGAGCAACTTTCATGGTCCGAAGTTGCTCAACTCAATCTATGGAGGAGCTTTTAACGGTTTTTGTCCATTTGTCATAGAAAGTTGTTGTTTCGGCATCGAAATAATCTAGGATGCTTATACTCGTAAAATTTGACAAAGAAGAACAATAAAAAGTGTACACCGAGCAACTTTCATGGTCCGAAGTTGCTCAACTCTATCTATGGAGATTATTTTAATGGTTTTTGTCCATTTTTCATAGAAAGGTGGTGTTTTGGCATTGAAGTAATCTACGAAGCCTATACTCGTAAAATTTGACATAGAAGAACAACAAAAAGTGTACACCGAGCAACTTTGATGGTCCGAAGTTTCTCAACTCTATCTATGGAGGAGCTTTTAACGGTTTTTGTTCATTTGTCGTAGAAAGGTGGTGTTTTGGCATCGAAATAATCTAGGAAGCTTATGCCCGAAAAATTTGACATAAAAGAATAATAAAAAGTGTATATCGTACAACTTTGATAGTTCGAAATTGCTCAACTCTCTCGATGGAGTTGTTTTTAATAGTTTTGCCGAATTTCGACTTATATTGTTCTCTTGACAACAAAACAATTTACGAAGCGAATACTAGTAATTTTGGACATAAAGAAACAATAAAAAGTGCATACCGAGCAACTTTTGTGGTTTGGAATTGCTCAACACTCCTTATGGAGGAGCTTTTATTGTTTTCATTATTTGTCGTAGAAAGTTGGTGTTTGGGCATCGAAATAATCTAGGAAGTTATACTAGTAAAATTTGACATAGAAGAACAATAAAATGTGTACACCGAGCAACTTTGATGGTCCGAAGTTGCTCAACTCTATCAACGGAGGAGCTTTTAACGGTTTTTGTCCATTTTTCATAGAAAGTTGGTGTTTTGGCATCGAAATAATCTAGGAAGCATATACTCTTAAAATTTGACATAGAAGAACAATAAAAAGTGTACACCGAGCAACTTCCATGGTCCGAAGTTGCTCAACTCAATCTATGGAGGAGCTTTTAACGGTTTTTATCCATTTGTGATAGAAAGTTGGTGTTTCGGCATCGAAATAATCTAGGAAGCTTATACTCGTAAAATTTGGCAAAGAAGAACAATAAAAAATGTACACCGAGCAACTTTCATGGTCCGAAGTTGCTCAACTCTATCTATGGAGAAGCTTTTAACGGTTTTTGTCCATTTGTCATAGAAAGTAGGTGTTTTAGAATCGAAATAATCTAGGAAGCTTATACTCGTAAAATTTGACAAGGAAGAACAATAAAAAATGTACACCGAGCAACTTTCGTGGTCCGAAGTTGCTCAACTCTATCTATGGAGGAGCTTTTAACGGTTTTTGTCCATTTGTCATAGAAAGTTGGTGTTTTGGAATCGAAATAATCTAGGAAGTTAAACTCGTAAAATTTGACATAGAAGAACAATAAAAAGTGTACACCGAGCAACTTTCATGGTCCGAAGTTGCTCAACTCAATCTATGGAGGAGCTTTTAACGGTTTTTATCCATTTGTCATAGAAAGTTGTTGTTTCGGCATCGAAATAATCTAGGAAGCTTATACTCGTAAAATTTGACAAAGAAGAACAATAAAAAGTGTACACCGAGCAACTTTCATGGTCCGAAGTTGCTCAACTCTATCTATGGAGATTATTTTAATGGTTTTTGTCCATTTTTCATAGAAAGGTGGTGTTTTGGCATTGAAGTAATCTACGAAGCCTATACTCGTAAAATTTGACATAGAAGAACAACAAAAAGTGTACACCGAGCAGCTTTGATGGTCCGAAGTTTCTCAACTCTATCTATGGAGGAGCTTTTAACGGTTTTTGTTCATTTGTCGTAGAAAGGTGGTGTTTTGGCATCGAAATAATCTAGGAAGCTTATACTCGAAAAATTTGACATAAAAGAACAATAAAAAGTGTATATCGTACAACTTTGATAGTTCGAAATTGCTCAACTCTCTCGATGGAGTTGTTTTTAATAGTTTTGCCGAATTTCGACCGATATTGTTCTTTTGACAACAAAACAATTTACGAAGCGAATACTAGTAATTTTGGACACAAAGAAACAATAAAAAGTGCATACCGAGCAACTTTTGTGGTTCGGAATTGCTCAACTCTCCTTATGGAGGAGCTTTTATTGGTTTTCATTATTTGTCGTAGAAAGTTGGTGTTTGGGCATCGAAATAATCTAGGAAGTTATACTCGTAAAATTTGACATCGAAGAACAATAAAATGTGTACACCGAGCAACTTTGATGGTCCGAAGTTGCTCAACTCTATTAACGGAGGAGCTTTTAACGGTTTTTGTCCATTTTTCATAGAAAGTTGGTGTTTTGGCATCGAAATAATCTAGGAAGCTTATACACTTAAAATTTGACATAGAAGAACAATAAAAAGTGTACACCGAGCAACTTTCATGGTCCGAAGTTGTCAACTCTATCTATGAAGGAGCTTTTAACGGTTTTTGTACATATGTCATAGAAATGTGGTGTTTTGGCATCGAAGTAATCTAGGATGCTTATACACGTAAAATTTGACATAGAAGAACAATAAAAAGTGTACACCGAGCAACTTTCATGGTCCGAAGTTGCTCAACTCTATCTATGGAGGAGCTTTTAACGGTTTTTATCTATTGCCATAGAAAGTTGGTGTTTTGGAATCGAAATAATCTAGGAAGTTATACTCGTAAAATTTGACATAGAAGAACAAAAAAAAGTGTACACCGAGCAACTTTGATGGTACGAAGTTGCTCAACTCTATCTTTAAAGGAGCTTTTAACAGTTTTTGTCCATTTGGAATAGATATGTGGTGTTTTGGCATCGAAATAATCTATGAAGCTTATACTCGTAAAATTTGACCTAGAAGAACAGTAAAAAGTGTACACCGAGCAACTTTCATGGTCCGAAGTTGCTCAACTCTATCTATGGGGAGCTTTTAACTGTTACTATCCATTTGTCATAGAAAGGTGGTGTTTTGGCATCGAAATAATCTAGGAAGCTTATACTCGTAAAATTTGACATAGAAGAACAATAAAAAGTGTACACCGAGCAAATTTCATGGTCCGAAGTTGCTCAACTCTATCTATGGAGGAGCTTTTAACGGTTTTTATCCATTTGGCATAGAAAGTTGGTGTTTTGGCATCGAAATAATCTAGCAAGTTATACTCGTAAAATTTGACATAGAAGAACAGTAAAAAGTGTACACCGAGCAACTTTCATGGTCTGAAGTTGCTCAACTCTATCTATGGAGGAGCTTTTAACGGTTTTTGTCCATTTGGAATAGAAATGTGGTGTTTTGGCATTGAAATAATCTAGGAAGCTTATACTCGTAAAATTTGACAAAGAAGAACAATAAAAAGTGTACACCGAGCAACTTTGATAGTCCGAAGTTGCTCAACTCTTTCTATGAAGGAGATTTTAACGATTTTTGTGCATTTGTCATAGAAATGTGGTGTTTTGGCTCGGAAATAATCTAGAAAGCTTATACTCGTAAAATTTAACATAGAAGAACAATAAAAAGTGTACACCGAGCAACTTTCATGGTCCGAAGTTGCTCAACTCTATCTAAGGAGTAGCTTTTAACGGTCTCTGTCCATTTGTCATAGATATGTGTTGTTTTGGCATCGAAATAATCTAGGAAGCTTGTACTCGTAAAATTTGACAAAGAAGAACAATAAAAAGTGTACACCGAGTAACTTTCATGGTCCGAATTGCTCAACTCTATCTATGGAGGAGCTTTTAACGGTTTTTATCCATTTGTGATAGAAAGTTGGTGTTTCGGCATCGAAATAATCTAGGAAGCTTATACTCGTAAAATTTGACAAAGAAGAACAATAAAAAGTGTACATCGAGCAACTTTCATGGTCCGAAGTTGCTCAACTCTATCTATGGAGATTATTTTAATGGTTTTTGTCCATTTTTCATAGAAAGGTGGTGTTTTGGCATTGAAGTAATCTACGAAGCCTATACTCGTAAAATTTGACATAGAAGAACAACAAAAAGTGTATACCGAGCAACTTTCATGGTCCGAAGTTTCTCAACTCTATCTATGGAGGAGCTTTTAACGGTTTTTGTTCATTTGTAATAGAAAGGTGGTGTTTTGGCATCGAAATAATCGAGGAAGCTTATACTCAAAAAATTTGACATAGAATAACAATAAAAAGTGTATATCGTGCAACTTTGACGGTTCGAAATTGCTCAACTCTCTCGATGGAGTTGTTTTTAGTAGTTTTGCCGAATTTAGACCGATATTGTTGTCTTGCAACAAAACAATTTTCAAAGCGAATACTAGTAATTTTGGACATAAAAAAACAATAAAAAGTGCATACCGAGCAACTTTCGTGGTTCGGAGTTGCTCCACTCTCCTTATGGAGGAGCTTTTATAGATTTTCATTATTTGTCGTAGAAAGTTGGTGTTTTGGCATAGAAATAATCTAGGAAGTTATACTCGTAAAATTTAACATAGAAGAACAGTAAAAAGTGTACACCGAGCAACTTTCATGGTCCGAAGTTGCTCAACTCTATCTATGGAGGAGCTTTTAACGGTTTTTGTCGATTTGGCATAGAAATGTGGTGTTTTGGCATCGAAATAATCTAGGAAGCTTATACTCGTAAAATTTAACAAAGAAGAAGAATAAAAAGTGTACACCGAGCAACTTTGATAGTCCGAAGTTGCTCAACTCTGTCTATGGAGGAGTTTTTAACTGTTACTATCCATTTGTCATAGAAAGGTGGTGTTTTGACATCGAAATATTCTAGGAAGCTTATACTCATAAAATTTGACATTGAAGAACAATAAAAAGTGTACACCGAGCAACTTTCATGGTCCGAAGTTGCTCAACTCTATCTATAGAGGAGCTTTTAACGGTTTTTGTCCATTTGGCATAGAAAGTTGGTGTTTTGGCATCGAAATAATCGAGCAAGTTATACTCGTAAAATTTCACATAGAAGAACAGTAAAAAGTGTACACCGAGCAATTTTCATGGTCCGAAGTTGCTCAACTCTATCTATGGAGGAGCTTTTAACGGTTTTTGTCCATTTGGCATAGAAAGTTGGTGTTTTGGCATCGATATAATCTAGGAAGTTATACTCGTAAAATTTGACAAAGAAGAACAATAAAATGTGTACACCGAGCAACTTTGATGGTCTGAAGTTGCTCAACTCTATATACGGTGGAGCTTTTAACGGTTTTTGTCCATTTGTCGTAGAAAGGTAGTTTTTTGGCGTCGAAATAATCTAGGAAGCTTATAATCATAAAATTTGACATAGAAGAAGAATAAAAAGTGTACATCGAGCAACTTTGATGGTCCGAAGTTGCTCAACTCTATCAATGGAGGAGCTTTTAATGGTTTTTATCCATTTTTCATAGATATGTGGTGTTTTGGCATCGAAATAATCTAGGAAGTTAAACTCGTAAAATTTTACATAGAAGAACAATAAAAAGTGTACACCGAGCAACTTTCATGGTCCGAAGTTGCTCAACTCAATCTATGGAGGAGCTTTTAACGGTTTTTATCCATTTGTCATAGAAAGTTGGTGTTTCGGCATCGAAATAATCTAGGAAGCTTATACTCGTAAAATTTGACAAAGAAGAACAATAAAAAGTGTACACTAAGCAACTTTCATGGTCCGAAGTCGCTCAACTCTATCTATGGAGATTATTTTAATGGTTTTTGTCCATTTTTCATAGAAAGTAGGTGTTTTGGAATCGAAATAATCTAGGAAGCTTATACTCATAAAATTTGACAAGGAAGAACAATAAAAAATGTACACCGAGCAACTTTCATGGTCCGAATTTGCTCAACTCTATCTATGGAGGAGCTTTTAACGGTTTTTGTCCATTTGTCATAGAAAGTTGGTGTTTTGGAATCGAAATAATCTAGGAAGTTAAACTCGTAAAATTTTACATAGAAGAACAATAAAAAGTGTACACCGAGCAACTTTCATGGTCCGAAGTTGCTCAACTCTATCTATGTAGATTATTTTAAAGGTTTTTGTCCATTTATCATAGAAAGGTGGTGTTTTGGCATTGAAGTAATCTACGAAGCCTATACTCGTAAAATTTGACATAGAAGAACAACAAAAAGTGTACATCGAGCAACTTTGACGGTCCGAAGTTGCTCAACTCTATCTATGGAGGAGCTTTTAACGGTTTTTGTTCATTTGTCGTAGAAAGGTGGTGTTTTGGCATCGAAATAATCTAGGAAGCTTATGCTCGAAAAATTTGACATAAAAGAATAATAAAAAGTGTATATCGTACAACTTTGATAGTTCGAAATTGCTCAACTCTCTCGATGGAGTTGTTTTTAATAGTTTTGCCGAATTTCGACTTATATTGTTCTCTTGACAACAAAACAATTTACGAAGCGAATACTAGTAATTTTGGACATAAAGAAACAATAAAAAGTGCATACCGAGCAACTTTTGTGGTTTGGAATTGCTCAACACTCCTTATGGAGGAGCTTTTATTGGTTTTCATTATTTGTCGTAGAAAGTTGGTGTTTGGGCATCGAAATAATCTAGGAAGTTATACTAGTAAAATTTGACATAGAAGAACAATAAAATGTGTACACCGAGCAACTTTGATGGTCCGAAGTTGCTCAACTCTATCAACGGAGGAGCTTTTAACGGTTTTTGTCCATTTTTCATATAAAGTTGGTGTTTTGGCATCGAAATAATCTAGGAAGCATATACTCTTAAAATTTGACATAGAAGAACAATAAAAAGTCTACACCGAGCAACTTCCATGGTCCGAAGTTGCTCAACTCAATCTATGGAGGAGCTTTTAACGGTTTTTATCCATTTGTGATAGAAAGTTGGTGTTTCGGCATCGAAATAATCTAGGAAGCTTATACTCGTAAAATTTGACAAAGAAGAACAATAAAAAGTGTACACCGAGCAACTTTCATGGTCCGAAGTTGCTCAACTCTATCTATGGAGATTATTTTAATGGTTTTTGTCCATTTTTCATAGAAAGGTGGTGTTTTGCTATTGAAGTAATCTACGAAGCCTATACTCGTAAAATTTGACATAGAAGAACAACAAAAAGTGTACACCGAGCAACTTTGATGGTCCGAAGTTTCTCAACTCTATCTATGGAGGAGCTTTTAACGGTTTTTGTTCATTTGTCATAGAAAGGTGGTGTTTTGGCATCGAAATAATCTGGGAAGCTTATACTCGAAAAATTTGACATAAAAGAACAATAAAAAGTGTATATCGTACAACTTTGATAGTTCAAAATTGCTCAACTCTCTCGATGGATTTGTTTTTAATAGTTTTGCCGAATTTCGACCGATATTGTTCTTTTGACAACAAAACAATTTACGAAGCGAATACTAGTAATTTTGGACATAAAGAAACAATAAAAAGTGCATACCGAGCAACTTTTGTGGTTCGGAATTGCTCAACTCTCCTTATGGAGGAGCTTTTATTGGTTTCCATTATTTGTCGTAGAAAGTTGGTGTTTGGGCATCAAAATAATCTAGGAAGTTATACTCGTAAAATTTGACATCGAAGAACAATAAAATGTGTACACCGAGCAACTTTGATGGTCCGAAGTTGCTCAACTCTATTAACGGAGGAGCTTTTAACGGTTTTTGTCCATTTTTCATAGAAAGTTGGTGTTTTGGCATCGAAATAATCTAGGAAGCTTATACACTTAAAATTTGACATAGAAGAACAATAAAAAGTGTACACTGAGCAACTTTCATGGTCCGAAGTTGTCAACTCTATCTATGAAGGAGCTTTTAACGGTTTTTGTACATATGTCATAGAAATGTGGTGTTTTGGCATCGAAGTAATCTAGGATGCTTATACACGTAAAATTTGACATAGAAGAACAATAAAAAGTGTACACCGAGCAACTTTCATGGTCCGAAGTTGCTCAACTCTATCTATGGAGGAGCTTTTAACGGTTTTTATCTATTTGGCATAGAAAGTTGGTGTTTTGGAATCGAAATAATCTATGAAGTTATACTCGTAAAATTTGACATAGAAGAACAAAAAAAAGTGTACACCGAGCAACTTTGATGGTACGAAGTTGCTCAACTCTATCTTTAAAGGAGCTTTTAACAGTTTTTGTCCATTTGGAATAGATATGTGGTGTTTTGGCATCGAAATAATCTATGAAGCTTATACTCGTAAAATTTGACCTAGAAGAACAGTAAAAAGTGTACACCGAGCAACTTTCATGGTCCGAAGTTGCTCAACTCTATCTATGGGGAGCTTTTAACTGTTACTATCCATTTGTCATAGAAAGGTGGTGTTTTGGCATCGAAATAATCTAGGAAGCTTATACTCGTAAAATTTGACATAGAAGAACAATAAAAAGTGTACACCGAGCAAATTTCATGGTCCGAAGTTGCTCAACTCTATCTATGGAGGAGCTTTTAACAGTTTTTATCCATTTGGCATAGAAAGTTGGTGTTTTGGCATCGAAATAATCTAGCAAGTTATACTCGTAAAATTTGACATAGAAGAACAGTAAAAAGTGTACACCGAGCAACTTTCATGGTCTGAAGTTGCTCAACTCTATCTATGGAGGAGCTTTTAACGGTTTTTGTACATATGTCATAGAAATGTGGTGTTTTGGCATGGAAATAATCTAGGAAGCTTATACTCGTAAAATTTGACAAAGAAGAACAATAAAAAGTGTACACCGAGCAACTTTGATAGTCCGAAGTTGCTCAACTCTTTCTATGAAGGAGATTTTAACGATTTTTGTGCATTTGTCATAGAAATGTGGTGTTTTGGCATGGAAATAATCTAGAAAGCTTATACTCGTAAAATTTAACATAGAAGAACAATAAAAAGTGTACACCGAGCAACTTTCATGGTCCGAAGTTGCTCAACTCTATCTAAGGAGGAGCTTTTAACGGTCTCTGTCCATTTGTCATAGATATGTGTTGTTTTGGCATCGAAATAATCTAGGAAGCTTGTACTCGTAAAATTTGACAAAGAAGAACAATAAAAAGTGTACACCGAGTAACTTTCATGGTCCGAATTGCTCAACTCTATCTATGGAGGAGCTTTTAACGGTTTTTATCCATTTGTGATAGAAAGTTGGTGTTTCGGCATCGAAATAATCTAGGAAGCTTATACTCGTAAAATTTGACAAAGAAGAACAATAAAAAGTGTACATCGAGCAACTTTCATGGGCCGAAGTTGCTCAACTCTATCTATGGAGATTATTTTAATGGTTTTTGTCCATTTTTCATAGAAAGGTGGTGTTTTGGCATTGAAGTAATCTACGAAGCCTATACTCGTAAAATTTGACATAGAAGAACAACAAAAAGTGTATACCGAGCAACTTTCATGGTCCGAAGTTTCTCAACTCTATCTATGGAGGAGCTTTTAACGGTTTTTGTTCATTTGTAATAGAAAGGTGGTGTTTTGGCATCGAAATAATCGAGGAAGCTTATACTCAAAAAATTTGACCTAGAATAACAATAAAAAGTGTATATCGTGCAACTTTGACGGTTCGAAATTGCTCAACTCTCTCGATGGAGTTGTTTTTAGTAGTTTTGCCGAATTTAGACCGATATTGTTGTCTTGCAACAAAACAATTTTCAAAGCGAATACTAGTAATTTTGGACATAAAGAAACAATAAAAAGTGCATACCGAGCAACTTTCGTGGTTCGGAGTTGCTCCACTCTCCTTATGGAGGAGCTTTTATAGATTTTCATTATTTGTCGTAGAAAGTTGGTGTTTTGGCATAGAAATAATCTAGGAAGTTATACTCGTAAAATTTAACATAGAAGAACAGTAAAAAGTGTACACCGAGCAACTTTCATGGTCCGAAGTTGCTCAACTCTATCTATGGAGGAGCTTTTAACGGTTTTTGTCCATTTGGCATAGAAATGTGGTGTTTTGGCATCGAAATAATCTAGGAAGCTTATACTCGTAAAATTTAACAAAGAAGAAGAATAAAAAGTGTACACCGAGCAACTTTGATAGTCCGAAGTTGCTCAACTCTGTCTATGGAGGAGTTTTTAACTGTTACTATCCATTTGTCATAGAAAGGTGGTGTTTTGACATCGAAATAATCTAGGAAGCTTATACTCATAAAATTTGACATTGAAGAACAATAAAAAGTGTACACCGAGCAACTTTCATGGTCCGAAGTTGCTCAACTCTATCTATGGAGGAGCTTTTAACGGTTTTTGTCCATTTGGCATAGAAAGTTGGTGTTTTGGCATCGAAATAATCCAGCAAGTTATACTCGTAAAATTTCACATAGAAGAACAGTAAAAAGTGTACACCGAGCAACTTTCATGGTCCGAAGTTGCTCAACTCTATCTATGGAGGAGCTTTTAACGGTTTTTGTCCATTTGGCATAGAAAGTTGGTGTTTTGGCATCGAGATAATCTAGGAAGTTATACTCGTAAAATTTGACAAAGAAGAACAATAAAATGTGTACACCGAGCAACTTTGATGGTCTGAAGTTGCTCAACTCTATATACGGTGGAGCTTTTAACGGTTTTTGTCCATTTGTCGTAGAAAGGTAGTTTTTTGGCGTCGAAATAATCTAGGAAGCTTATACTCATAAAATTTGACATAGAAGAAGAATAAAAAGTGTACATCGAGCAACTTTGATGGTCCGAAGTTGCTCAACTCTATCTATGGAGGAGCTTTTAATGGTTTTTGTCCATTTTTCATAGATATGTGGTGTTTTGGCATCGAAATAATCTAGGAAGTTAAACTCGTAAAATTTTACATAGAAGAACAATAAAAAGTGTACACCGAGCAACTTTCATGGTCCGAAGTTGCTCAACTCAATCTATGGAGGAGCTTTTAACGGTTTTTATCCATTTGTCATAGAAAGTTGGTGTTTCGGCATCGAAATAATCTAGGAAGCTTATACTCGTAAAATTTGACAAAGAAGAACAATAAAAAGTGTACACTAAGCAACTTTCATGGTCCGAAGTCGCTCAACTCTATCTATGGAGATTATTTTAATGGTTTTTGTCCATTTTTCATAGAAAGTAGGTGTTTTGGAATCGAAATAATCTAGGAAGCTTATACTCATAAAATTTGACAAGCAAGAACAATAAAAAATGTACACCGAGCAACTTTCATGGTCCGAATTTGCTCAACTCTATCTATGGAGGAGCTTTTAACGGTTTTTGTCCATTTGTCATAGAAAGTTGGTGTTTTGGAATCGAAATAATCTAGGAAGTTAAACTCGTAAAATTTTACATAGAAGAACAATAAAAAGTGTACACCGAGCAACTTTCATGGTCCGAAGTTGCTCAACTCTATCTATGGAGATTATTTTAAAGGTTTTTGTCCATTTATCATAGAAAGGTGGTGTTTTGGCATTGAAGTAATCTACGAAGCCTATACTCGTAAAATTTGACATAGAAGAACAACAAAAAGTGTACACCGAGCAACTTTGACGGTCCGAAGTTTCTCAACTCTATCTATGGAGGAGCTTTTAACGGTTTTTGTTCATTTGTCGTAGAAAGGTGGTGTTTTGGCATCGAAATAATCTAGGAAGCTTATGCTCGAAAAATTTGACATAAAAGAATAATAAAAAGTGTATATCGTACAACTTTGATAGTTCGAAATTGCTCAACTCTCTCGATGGAGTTGTTTTTAATAGTTTTGCCGAATTTCGACTTATATTGTTCTCTTGACAACAAAACAATTTACGAAGCGAATACTAGTAATTTTGGACATAAAGAAACAATAAAAAGTGCATACCGAGCAACTTTTGTGGTTCGGAATTGCTCAACTCTCCTTATGGAGGAGCTTTTATTGGTTTTCATTATTTGTCGTAGAAAGTTGGTGTTTGGGCATCGAAATAATCTAGGAAGTTATACTCGTAAAATTTGACATCGAAGAACAATAAAATGTGTACACCGAGCAACTTTGATGGTCCGAAGTTGCTCAACTCTATTAACGGAGGAGCTTTTAACGGTTTTTGTCCATTTTTCATAGAAAGTTGGTGTTTTGGCATCGAAATAATCTAGGAAGCTTATACACTTAAAATTTGACATAGAAGAACAATAAAAAGTGTACACCGAGCAACTTTCATGGTCCGAAGTTGTCAACTCTATCTATGAAGGAGCTTTTAACGGTTTTTGTACGTATGTCATAGAAATGTGGTGTTTTGGCATCGAAGTAATCTAGGATGCTTATACACGTAAAATTTGACATAGAAGAACAATAAAAAGTGTACACCGAGCAACTTTCATGGTCCGAAGTTGCTCAACTCTATCTATGGAGGAGCTTTTAACGGTTTTTATCTATTTGGCATAGAAAGTTGGTGTTTTGGAATCGAAATAATCTAGGAAGTTATACTCGTAAAATTTAACATAGAAGAACAGTAAAAAGTGTACACCGAGCAACTTTCATGGTACGAAGTTGCTCAACTCTATCTATGGAGGAGCTTTTAACGGTTTTTGTCCATTTGGCATAGAAATGTGGTGTTTTGGCATCGAAATAATCTAGGAAGCTTATACTCGTAAAATTTAACAAAGAAGAAGAATAAAAAGTGTACACCGAGCAACTTTGATAGTCCGAAGTTGCTCAACTCTGTCTATGGAGGAGTTTTTAACTGTTACTATCCATTTGTCATAGAAAGGTGGTGTTTTGACATCGAAATAATCTAGGAAGCTTATACTCATAAAATTTGACATTGAAGAACAATAAAAAGTGTACACCGAGCAACTTTCATGGTCCGAAGTTGCTCAACTCTATCTATGGAGGAGCTTTTAACGGTTTTTGTCCATTTGGCATAGAAATGTGGTGTTTTGGCATCGAAATAATCTAGGAAGCTTATACTCGTAAAATTTAACAAAGAAGAAGAATAAAAAGTGTACACCGAGCAACTTTGATAGTCCGAAGTTGCTCAACTCTGTCTATGGAGGAGTTTTTAACTGTTACTATCCATTTGTCATAGAAAGGTGGTGTTTTGACATCGAAATAATCTAGGAAGCTTATACTCATAAAATTTGACATTGAAGAACAATAAAAAGTGTACACCGAGCAACTTTCATGGTCCGAAGTTGCTCAACTCTATCTATGGAGGAGCTTTTAACGGTTTTTGTCCATTTGGCATAGAAAGTTGGTGTTTTGGCATCGAAATAATCCAGCAAGTTATACTCGTAAAATTTCACATAGAAGAACAGTAAAAAGTGTACACCGAGCAACTTTCATGGTCCGAAGTTGCTCAACTCTATCTATGGAGGAGCTTTTAACGGTTTTTGTCCATTTGGCATAGAAAGTTGGTGTTTTGGCATCGAGATAATCTAGGAAGTTATACTCGTAAAATTTGACAAAGAAGAACAATAAAATGTGTACACCGAGCAACTTTGATGGTCTGAAGTTGCTCAACTCTATATACGGTGGAGCTTTTAACGGTTTTTGTCCATTTGTCGTAGAAAGGTAGTTTTTTGGCGTCGAAATAATCTAGGAAGCTTATACTCATAAAATTTGACATAGAAGAAGAATAAAAAGTGTACATCGAGCAACTTTGATGGTCCGAAGTTGCTCAACTCTATCTATGGAGGAGCTTTTAATGGTTTTTGTCCATTTTTCATAGATATGTGGTGTTTTGGCATCGAAATAATCTAGGAAGTTAAACTCGTAAAATTTTACATAGAAGAACAATAAAAAGTGTACACCGAGCAACTTTCATGGTCCGAAGTTGCTCAACTCTATCTAAGGAGGAGCTTTTAACGGTCTCTGTCCATTTGTCATAGATATGTGTTGTTTTGGCATCGAAATAATCTAGGAAGCTTGTACTCGTAAAATTTGACAAAGAAGAACAATAAAAAGTGTACACCGAGTAACTTTCATGGTCCGAATTGCTCAACTCTATCTATGGAGGAGATTTTAACGGTTTTTATCCATTTGTGATAGAAAGTTGGTGTTTCGGCATCGAAATAATCTAGGAAGCTTATACTCGTAAAATTTGACAAAGAAGAACAATAAAAAGTGTACATCGAGCAACTTTCATGGTCCGAAGTTGCTCAACTCTATCTATGGAGATTATTTTAATGGTTTTTGTCCATTTTTCATAGAAAGGTGGTGTTTTGGCATTGAAGTAATCTACGAAGCCTATACTCGTAAAATTTGACATAGAAGAACAACAAAAAGTGTATACCGAGCAACTTTCATGGTCCGAAGTTTCTCAACTCTATCTATGGAGGAGCTTTTAACGGTTTTTGTTCATTTGTAATAGAAAGGTGGTGTTTTGGCATCGAAATAATCGAGGAAGCTTATACTCAAAAAATTTGACCTAGAATAACAATAAAAAGTATATATCGTGCAACTTTGACGGTTCGAAATTGCTCAACTCTCTCGATGGAGTTGTTTTTAGTAGTTTTGCCGAATTTAGACCGATATTGTTGTCTTGCAACAAAACAATTTTCAAAGCGAATACTAGTAATTTTGGACATAAAGAAACAATAAAAAGTGCATACCGAGCAACTTTCGTGGTTCGGAGTTGCTCCACTCTCCTTATGGAGGAGCTTTTATAGATTTTCATTATTTGTCGTAGAAAGTTGGTGTTTTGGCATAGAAATAATCTAGGAAGTTATACTCGTAAAATTTAACATAGAAGAACAGTAAAAAGTGTACACCGAGCAACTTTCATGGTCCGAAGTTGCTCAACTCTATCTATGGAGGAGCTTTTAACGGTTTTTGTCCATTTGGCATAGAAAGTTGGTGTTTTGGCATCGATATAATCTAGGAAGTTATACTCGTAAAATTTGACAAAGAAGAACAATAAAATGTGTACACCGAGCAACTTTGATGGTCTGAAGTTGCTCAACTCTATATACGGTGGAGCTTTTAACGGTTTTTGTCCATTTGTCGTAGAAAGGTAGTTTTTTGGCATCGAAATAATCTAGGAAGCTTATACTCATAAAATTTGACATAGAAGAAGAATAAAAAGTGTACATCGAGCAACTTTGATGGTCCGAAGTTGCTCAACTCTATCTATGGAGGAGCTTTTAATGGTTTTTGTCCATTTTTCATAGATATGTGGTGTTTTGGCATCGAAATAATCTAGGAAGTTAAACTCGTAAAATTTTACATAGAAGAACAATAAAAAGTGTACACCGAGCAACTTTCATGGTCCGAAGTTGCTCAACTCAATCTATGGAGGAGCTTTTAACGGTTTTTATCCATTTGTCATAGAAAGTTGGTGTTTCGGCATCGAAATAATCTAGGAAGCTTATACTCGTAAAATTTGACAAAGAAGAACAATAAAAAGTGTACACTAAGCAACTTTCATGGTCCGAAGTCGCTCAACTCTATCTATGGAGATTATTTTAATGGTTTTTGTCCATTTTTCATAGAAAGTAGGTGTTTTGGAATCGAAATAATCTAGGAAGCTTATACTCATAAAATTTGACAAGGAAGAACAATAAAAAATGTACACCGAGCAACTTTCATGGTCCGAATTTGCTCAACTCTATCTATGGAGGAGCTTTTAACGGTTTTTGTCCATTTGTCATAGAAAGTTGGTGTTTTGGAATCGAAATAATCTAGGAAGTTAAACTCGTAAAATTTTACATAGAAGAACAATAAAAAGTGTACACCGAGCAACTTTCATGGTCCGAAGTTGCTCAACTCTATCTATGGAGATTATTTTAAAGGTTTTTGTCCATTTATCATAGAAAGGTGGTGTTTTGGCATTGAAGTAATCTACGAAGCCTATACTCGTAAAATTTGACATAGAAGAACAACAAAAAGTGTACACCGAGCAACTTTGACGGTCCGAAGTTTCTCAACTCTATCTATGGAGGAGCTTTTAACGGTTTTTGTTCATTTGTCGTAGAAAGGTGGTGTTTTGGCATCGAAATAATCTAGGAAGCTTATGCTCGAAAAATTTGACATAAAAGAATAATAAAAAGTGTATATCGTACAACTTTGATAGTTCGAAATTGCTCAACTCTCTCGATGGAGTTGTTTTTAATAGTTTTGCCGAATTTCGACTTATATTGTTCTCTTGACAACAAAACAATTTACGAAGCGAATACTAGTAATTTTGGACATAAAGAAACAATAAAAAGTGCATACCGAGCAACTTTTGTGGTTTGGAATTGCTCAACACTCCTTATGGAGGAGCTTTTATTGGTTTTCATTATTTGTCGTAGAAAGTTGGTGTTTGGGCATCGAAATAATCTAGGAAGTTATACTAGTAAAATTTGACATAGAAAAACAATAAAATGTGTACACCGAGCAACTTTGATGGTCCGAAGTTGCTCAACTCTATTAACGGAGGAGCTTTTAACGGTTTTTGTCCATTTTTCATAGAAAGTTGGTGTTTTGGCATCGAAATAATCTAGGAAGCTTATACACTTAAAATTTGACATAGAAGAACAATAAAAAGTGTACACCGAGCAACTTTCATGGTCCGAAGTTGTCAACTCTATCTATGAAGGAGCTTTTAACGGTTTTTGTACATATGTCATAGAAATGTGGTGTTTTGGCATCGAAGTAATCTAGGATGCTTATACACGTAAAATTTGACATAGAAGAACAATAAAAAGTGTACACCGAGCAACTTTCATGGTCCGAAGTTGCTCAACTCTATCTATGGAGGAGCTTTTAACGGTTTTTATCTATTTGGCATAGAAAGTTGGTGTTTTGGAATCGAAATAATCTAGGAAGTTATACTCGTAAAATTTGACATAGAAGAACAAAAAAAAGTGTACACCGAGCAACTTTGATGGTACGAAGTTGCTCAACTCTATCTTTAAAGGAGCTTTTAACAGTTTTTGTCCATTTGGAATAGATATGTGGTGTTTTGGCATCGAAATAATCTATGAAGCTTATACTCGTAAAATTTGACCTAGAAGAACAGTAAAAAGTGTACACCGAGCAACTTTCATGGTCCGAAGTTGCTCAACTCTATCTATGGGGAGCTTTTAACTGTTACTATCCATTTGTCATAGAAAGGTGGTGTTTTGGAATCGAAATAATCTAGGAAGCTTATACTCGTAAAATTTGACATAGAAGAATAATAAAAAGTGTGCACCGAGCAAATTTCATGGTCCGAAGTTGCTCAACTCTATCTATGGAGGAGCTTTTAACGGTTTTTGTCCATTTGGAATAGAAATGTGGTGTTTTGGCATGGAAATAATCTAGGAAGCTTATACTCGTAAAATTTGACAAAGAAGAACAATAAAAAGTGTACACCGAGCAACTTTGATAGTCCGAAGTTGCTCAACTCTTTCTATGAAGGAGATTTTAACGATTTTTGTGCATTTGTCATAGAAATGTGGTGTTTTGGCATGGAAATAATCTAGAAAGCTTATACTCGTAAAATTTAACATAGAAGAACAATAAAAAGTGTACACCGAGCAACTTTCATGGTCCGAAGTTGCTCAACTCTATCTAAGGAGGAGCTTTTAACGGTCTCTGTCCATTTGTCATAGATATGTGTTGTTTTGGCATCGAAATAATCTAGGAAGCTTGTACTCGTAAAATTTGACAAAGAAGAACAATAAAAAGTGTACACCGAGTAACTTTCATGGTCCGAATTGCTCAACTCTATCTATGGAGGAGCTTTTAACGGTTTTTATCCATTTGTGATAGAAAGTTGGTGTTTCGGCATCGAAATAATCTAGGAAGCTTATACTCGTAAAATTTGACAAAGAAGAACAATAAAAAGTGTACATCGAGCAACTTTCATGGTCCGAAGTTGCTCAACTCTATCTATGGAGATTATTTTAATGGTTTTTGTCCATTTTTCATAGAAAGGTGGTGTTTTGGCATTGAAGTAATCTACGAAGCCTATACTCGTAAAATTTGACATAGAAGAACAACAAAAAGTGTATACCGAGCAACTTTCATGGTCCGAAGTTTCTCAACTCTATCTATGGAGGAGCTTTTAACGGTTTTTGTTCATTTGTAATAGAAAGGTGGTGTTTTGGCATCGAAATAATCGAGGAAGCTTATACTCAAAAAATTTGACCTAGAATAACAATAAAAAGTGTATATCGTGCAACTTTGACGGTTCGAAATTGCTCAACTCTCTCGATGGAGTTGTTTTTAGTAGTTTTGCCGAATTTAGACCGATATTGTTGTCTTGCAACAAAACAATTTTCAAAGCGAATACTAGTAATTTTGGACATAAAGAAACAATAAAAAGTGCATACCGAGCAACTTTCGTGGTTCGGAGTTGCTCCACTCTCCTTATGGAGGAGCTTTTATAGATTTTCATTATTTGTCGTAGAAAGTTGGTGTTTTGGCATAGAAATAATCTAGGAAGTTATACTCGTAAAATTTAACATAGAAGAACAGTAAAAAGTGTACACCGAGCAACTTTCATGGTCCGAAGTTGCTCAACTCTATCTATGGAGGAGCTTTTAACGGTTTTTGTCCATTTGGCATAGAAATGTGGTGTTTTGGCATCGAAATAATCTAGGAAGCTTATACTCGTAAAATTTAACAAAGAAGAAGAATAAAAAGTGTACACCGAGCAACTTTGATAGTCCGAAGTTGCTCAACTCTGTCTATGGAGGAGTTTTTAACTGTTACTATCCATTTGTCATAGAAAGGTGGTGTTTTGACATCGAAATAATCTAGGAAGCTTATACTCATAAAATTTGACATTGAAAAACAATAAAAAGTGTACACCGAGCAACTTTCATGGTCCGAAGTTGCTCAACTCTATCTATGGAGGAGCTTTTAACGGTTTTTGTCCATTTGGCATAGAAATGTGGTGTTTTGGCATCGAAATAATCTAGGAAGCTTATACTCATAAAATTTGACATAGAAGAAGAATAAAAAGTGTACATCGAGCAACTTTGATGGTCCGAAGTTGCTCAACTCTATCTATGGAGGAGCTTTTAACGGTTTTTGTCCATTTGGCATAGAAAGTTGGTGTTTTGGCATCGAAATAATCCAGCAAGTTATACTCGTAAAATTTCACATAGAAGAACAGTAAAAAGTGTACACCGAGCAACTTTCATGGTCCGAAGTTGCTCAACTCTATCTATGGAGGAGCTTTTAAGGGTTTTTGTCCATTTGGCATAGAAAGTTGGTGTTTTGGCATCGATATAATCTAGGAAGTTATACTCGTAAAATTTGACAAAGAAGAACAATAAAATGTGTACACCGAGCATCTTTGATGGTCTGAAGTTGCTCAACTCTATATACGGTGGAGCTTTTAACGGTTTTTGTCCATTTGTCGTAGAAAGGTAGTTTTTTGGCGTCGAAATAATCTAGGAAGCTTATACTCATAAAATTTGACATAGAAGAAGAATAAAAAGTGTAAATCGAGCAACTTTGATGGTCCGAAGTTGCTCAACTCTATCTATGGAGGAGCTTTTAACGGTTTTTGTCCATTTTTCATAGATATGTGGTGTTTTGGCATCGAAATAATCTAGGAAGCTTATTCTCGTAAAATTTGGCAAAGAAGAACAATAAAAAATGTACACCGAGCAACTTTCATTGTCAACAGTTGCTCAACTCTATCTATGGATGAGCTTTTAACGGTTTTTGTCCATTTGTCATAGAAAGTTGGTGTTTTGGAATCGAAATAATCTAGGAAGTTAAACTCGTAAAATTTTACATAGAAGAACAATAAAAAGTGTACACCGAGCAACTTTCATGGTCCGAAGTTGCTCAACTCAATCTATGGAGGAGCTTTTAACGGTTTTTATCCATTTGTCATAGAAAGTTGGTGTTTCGGCATCGAAATAATCTAGGAAGCTTATACTCGTAAAATTTGACAAAGAAGAACAATAAAAAGTGTACACTAAGCAACTTTCATGGTCCGAAGTCGCTCAACTCTATCTATGGAGATTATTTTAATGGTTTTTGTCCATTTTTCATAGAAAGTAGGTGTTTTGGAATCGAAATAATCTGGGAAGCTTATACTCATAAAATTTGACAAGGAAGAACAATAAAAAATGTACACCGAGCAACTTTCATAGTCCGAATTTGCTCAACTCTATCTATGGAGGAGCTTTTAACGGTTTTTGTCCATTTGTCATAGAAAGTTGGTGTTTTGGAATCGAAATAATCTAGGAAGTTAAACTCGTAAAATTTTACATAGAAGAACAATAAAAAGTGTACACCGAGCAACTTTCATGGTCCGAAGTTGCTCAACTCAATCTATGGAGGAGCTTTTAACGGTTTTTATACATTTGTCTTAGAAAGTTGGTGTTTCGGCATCGAAATAATCTAGGAAGCTTATACTCGTAAAATTTGACAAAGAAGAACAATAAAAAGTGTACATTGAGCAACTTTCATGGTCCGAAGTCGCTCAACTCTATCTATGGAGATTATTTTAATGGTTTTCGTCCATTTTTCATAGAAATGTGGTGTTTTGGCATTGAAGTAATCTACGAAGCCTATACTCGTAAAATTTTACATAGAAGAACAACAAAAAGTGTACACCGAGCAACTTTGATGGTCCGAAGTTTCTCAACTCTATCTATGGAGGAGCTTTTAACGGTTTTTGTTCATTTGTCGTAGAAAGGTGGTGTTTTGGCATCGAAATAATCCAGGAAGTTTATACTCGAAAAATTTGACATAAAAGAACAATAAAAAGTGTATATCGTACAACTTTGATAGTTCGAAATTGCTCAACTCTCTCGATGGAGTTGTTTTTAATAGTTTTGCCGAATTTCGACCGATATTGTTCTCTTGACAACAAAACAATTTACGAAGCGAATACTAGTAATTTTGGACATAAAGAAACAATAAAAAGTGCATACCGAGCAACTTTTGTGGTTCGGAATTGCTCAACACTCCTTATGGAGGAGCTTTTATTGGTTTTCATTATTTGTCGTAGAAAGTTGGTGTTTGGGCATCGAAATAATCTAGGAAGTTATACTCGTAAAATTTGACGTAGAAGAACAATAAAATGTGTACACCGAGCAACTTTGACGGTCCGAAGTTGCTCAACTCTATCAACGGAGGAGCTTTTAACGGTTTTTGTCCATTTTTCATAGAAAGTTGGTGTTTTTGCATCGAAATAATCTAGGAAGCTTATACACTTAAAATTTGACATAGAAGAACAGTGAAAAGTGTACACCGAGCAACTTTCATGGTCCGAAGTTGCTCAACTCTATCTATGGGGGAACTTTTAACTGTTACTATCCATTTGTCATAGAAAGGTGGTGTTTTGGCATCGAAATAATCTAGGAAGCTTATACTTGTAAAATTTGACATAGAAGAACAATAAAAAGAGTACACCGAGCAAATTTCATGGTCCGAAGTTGCTCAACTCTATCTATGGAGGAGCTTTTAACAGTTTTTATCCATTTGTCATAGAAAGTTGGTGTTTTGGAGTCCAAATAATCAAGGATGTTATACTCGTAAAATTTGACATAGAAGAACAATAAAAAGTGTACACCGCAACTTTCATGGTCCGAAGTTGCTCAACTCTATCTATGGAGGAGCTTTTAACGATTTTTGTTCATTTGTCATAGAAAGGTGTTGTTTTGGTATCGAAATAATCTAGGAAGCTTATACTCGAAAAATTTGACATAAAAGAACAATAAAAAGTGTATATCGTACAACTTTGATAGTTCGAAATTGCTCAACTCTCTCGATGGAGTTGTTTTTAATAGTTTTGCCGAATTTCGACCGATATTGTTCTCTTGACAACAAAACAATTTACGAAGCGAATACTAGTAATTTTGGACATAAAGAAACAATAAAAAGTGCATACCGAGCAACTTTTGTGGTTCGGAATTGCTCAACTCTCCTTATGGAGGAGCTTTTATTGGTTTTCATTATTTGTTGTAGAAAGTTGGTGTTTGGGCATCGAAATAATCTAGGAAGTTATACTCGTAAAATTTGACATAGAAGAACAATAAAATGTGTACACAGAGCAACTTTGATGGTCCGAAGTTGCTCAACTCTATCAACGGAGGAGCTTTTAACGGTTTTTGTCCATTTTTCATAGAAAGTTGGTGTTTTGGCATCGAAATAATCTAGGAAGCTTATACACTTAAAATTTGACATAGAAGAACAATAAAAACTGTACACCGAGCAACTTTCATGGTCCGAAGTTGTCAACTCTATCTATGAAGGAGCTTTTAACGGTTTTTGTCCATATGTCATAGAAATGTGGTGTTTTGGCATCGAAGTAATCTAGGATGCTTATACACATAAAATTTGACATAGAAGAACAATAAAAAGTGTACACCGAGCAACTTTGATGGTACGAAGTTGCTCAACTCTATCTTTAAAGGAGCTTTTAATAGTTTTTGTCCATTTGGAATAGATATGTGGTGTTTTGGCATCGAAATAATCTATGAAGCTTGTACTCGTAAAATTTGACATAGAAGAACAGTGAAAAGTGTACACCGAGCAACTTTCATGGTCCGAAGTTGCTCAACTCTATCTATGGGGGAACTTTTAACTGTTACTATCCATTTGTCATAGAAAGGTGGTGTTTTGGCATCGAAATAATCTAGGAAGCTTATACTTGTAAAATTTGACATAGAAGAACAATAAAAAGAGTACACCGAGCAAATTTCATGGTCCGAAGTTGCTCAACTCTATCTATGGAGGAGCTTTTAACAGTTTTTATACATTTGTCATAGAAAGTTGGTGTTTTGGAATCCAAATAATCAAGGATGTTATACTCGTAAAATTTGACATAGAAGAACAATAAAAAGTGTACACCGCAACTTTCATGGTCCGAAGTTGCTCGACTCTATCTATGGAGGAGCTTTTAACGGTTTTTGTCCATTTGTCATAGATATGTGGTGTTTTGGCATCGAAATAATCTAGCAAGTTATACTCGTAAAATTTGACATAGAAGAACAGTAAAAAGTGTATACCGAGCAACTTTCATGGTCCGAAGTTGCTCAACTCTATCTATGGAGGAGCTTTTAACGGTTTTTGTCCATTTGGCATAGAAATGTGGTGTTTTCGCATCGAAATAATCTAGGAAGTTATACTCAAAAAATTTGACAAAGAAGAACAATAAAATGTGTACACCGAGCAACTTTGATGGTCCGAAGTTGCTCAACTCTTTCTATGAAGGAGATTTTAACGATTTTTGTGCATTTGTCATCGAAATGTGGTGTTTTGGCATGAAATAATCTAGAAAGCTTCTACTCGTAAAATTTAACATAGAAGAACAATAAAAAGTGTAGACCGAGCAACTTTCATGGTCCGAAGTTGCTCAACTCTATCTATGGAGGAGCTTTTAACGGTTTTTGTCCATTTGGCATAGATATGTGGTGTTTTGGCATCGAAATAATCTAGGAAGTTATACTCGTAAAATTTGACATAAAAGAACAATAAAATGTGTACACCGAGCAACTTTCATGGTCTGAAGTTGCTCAACTCTATCTATGGAGGAGCTTTTAAAGGTTTTTGTCCATTTGGAATAGAAATATGGTGTTTTGGCATCGAAATAATCTAGGAAGCTTATACTCATAAAATTTGACAAAGAAGAACAATAAAAAGTGTACACCGAGCAACTTTGATAGTCCGAAGTTGCTCAACTCTTTCTGTGAAGGAGATTTTAACGATTTTTGTGCATTTATCATAGAAATGTGGTGTTTTGGCATGGAAATAATCTAGAAAGCTTATACTCGTAAAATTTAACATGGAAGAACAATAAAATGTGTACACCGAGCAACTTTCATGGTCCGAAGTTGCTCAATTCTATCTATGGAGGAGCTTTTAACAGTTTTTATCCATTTGTCATAGAAAGTTGGTATTTTGGAATCCAAATAATCAAGGAAGTTATACTCGTAAAATTTGACATAGAAGAACAATAAAAAGTGTACACCGCAACTTTCATGGTCCGAAGTTGCTCAACTCTATCTATGGAGGTGCTTTTAACGGTTTTTGTCCATTTGTCATAGATATGTGGTGTTTTGGCATCGAAATAATCTAGCAAGTTATACTTGTAAAATTTGACATAGAAGAACAGTAAAAAGTTTACACCGAGCAACTTTCATGGTCCGAAGTTGCTCAACTCTATCTATGGAGGAGCTTTTAACGGTTTTTGTCTATTTGTCATAGATATGTGGTGTTTTGGCATCGAAATAACCTAGGAAGCTTATACTCGTAAAATTTGACAAAGAAGAAGAATAAAAAGTGTACACCGAGCAACTTTGATAGTCCGAAGTTGCTCAACTCTTTCTATGAAGGAGATTTTAACGATTTTTGTGCATTTGTGATCGAAATGTGGTGTTTTGGCATGAAATAATCTAGAAAGCTTATACTTGTAAAATTTAACATAGAAGAACAATAAAAAGTGTACACCGAGCAACTTTCATGGTCCGAAGTTGCTCAATTCTATCTATGGAGGAGCTTTTAACAGTTTTTATCCATTTGTCATAAAAAGTTGGTGTTTTGGAATCCAAATAATCAAGGAAGTTATACTCGTAAAATTTGACATAGAAGAACAATAAAAAGTGTACACCGCAACTTTCATGGTCCGAAGTTGCTCAACTCTATCTATGGAGGAGCTTTTAACGGTTTTTGTCCATTTGTCATAGATATGTGGTGTTTTGGCATCGAAATAATCTAGCAAGTTATACTCGTAAAATTTGACATAGAAGAACAGTAAAAAGTTTACACCGAGCAACTTTCATGGTCCGAAGTTGCTCAACTCTATCTATGGAGGAGCTTTTAACGGTTTTTGTCCATTTGTCATAGATATGTGGTGTTTTGGCATCGAAATAACCAAGGAAGCTTATACTCGTAAAATTTGACAAAGAAGAAGAATAAAAAGTGTACACCGAGCAACTTTGATAGTCCGAAGTTGCTCAACTCTTTCTATGAAGGAGATTTTAACGATTTTTGTGCATTTGTCATCGAAATGTGGTGTTTTGGCATGAAATAATCTAGAAAGCTTATACTCGTAAAATTTAACATAGAAGAACAATAAAAAGTGTACACCGAACAACTTTCATGGTCCCAAGTTGCTCAACTCTATCTATGGAGGAGCTTTTAACGGTTTTTGTCCATTTGGCATAGATATGTGGTGTTTTGGCATCGAAATAATCTAGGAAGTTATACTCGTAAAATTTGGCATAAAAGAACAATAAAATGTGTACACCGATCAACTTTGATGGTCCGAAGTTGCTCAACTCTATCTATGGTGGAGCTTTTAAAGGTTTTTGTCCATTTGTCGTAGAAAGGTAGTTTTTTGGCATCGAAATAATCTAGGAAGTTATACTTGTGAAATTTGACATAGAAGAAGAATAAAAAGTATACACCGAGCAACTTTGATGGTCCGAAGTTGCTCAGCTCTATCTATGGAGGAGCTTTTAACAGTTTTTATCCATTTGTCATAGAAAGTTGGTGTTTTGGAATCCAAATAATCAAGGAAGTTATACTCGTAAAATTTGACATAGAAGAACAATAAAAAGTGTACACCGCAACTTTCATGGTCCGAAGTTGCTCAACTCTATCTATGGAGGAGCTTTTAACGGTTTTTGTCCATTTGTCATAGATATGTGGTGTTTTGACATCGAAATAATCTAGGAAGCTTATACTCATAAAATTTGACAAAGAAGAACAATAAAAAGTGTACATCGAGCAACTTTCATGGTCCGAAGTTGCTCAACTCTATCTATGGAGGAGCTTTTAATGGTTTTTGTCCATTTGACATAGAAAGTTTGTGTTTTGGCATCGAAATAATCTAGGAAGTTATACTCGAAAAATTTGACATAAAAGAACAATAAAATGTGTACACCGAGCAACTTTGATGGTCCGAAGTTGCTCAACTCTATCTATGGTAGAGCTTTTAACGGTTTTTGTCCATTTGTTGTAGAAAGGTAGTTTTTTGGCATCGAAATAATCTAGCAAGCTTATACTCGTAAAATTTGACATAGAAGAACAATAAAAAGTGTACACCGAGCAACTTTCACGGTCCGAAGTTGCTCAACTCTATCTATGGAGGAGCTTTTAACGGTTTTTATCCATTTGTCGTAGATATGTGGTGTTTTGGCATCGAAATAATCTAAGAAGCTTATACTCGTAAAATTTGACAGAGAAGAACAATAAAAAATGTACACCGAGCAACTTTCATGGTCCGAAGTTGCTCAACTCTATCTATGGAGGAGCTTTTAACGGTTTTTGTCCATTTGTCATAGAAAGTTGGTGTTTTGGAATCGAAATAATCTACGAAGCTTATACTCGTAAAATTTGACAAAGAAGAACAATAAAAAATGTACACCGAGCAACTTTCATGGTCCGAAGTTGCTCAACTCTATCTATGGGGGAGCTTTTAACGGTTTTTGTCAATTTGTCGTAGAAAGTTGGTTTTTTGGAATCGAAATAATCTAGGAAGTTACACTCGTAAAATTTGACATAGAAGGACAGTAAAAAGTGTATACCGAGCAACTTTCATGGTCCGAAGTTGCTCAACTCTATCTATGGAGGAGCTTTTAACGGTTTTTGTCCATTTGGCATAGAAATGTGGTGTTTTCGCATCGAAATAATCTAGGAAGTTATACTCGTAAAATTTGACAAAGAAGAACAATAAAATGTGTACACCGAGCAACTTTGATGGTCCGAAGTTGCTCAACTCTATCTATGGAGGAGCTTTTAACGGTTTTTGTCCATTTGGCATAGAAATGTGGTGTTTTCGCATCGAAATAATCTAGGAAGTTATACTCGTAAAATTTGACAAAGAAGAACAATAAAATGTGTACACCGAGCAACTTTGATGGTCCGAAGTTGCTCAACTCTATCTATGGAGGAGCTTTTAACGGTTTTTGTCCATTTGGCATAGAAATGTGGTGTTTTCGCATCGAAATAATCTAGGAAGTTATACTCGTAAAATTTGACAAAGAAGAACAATAAAATGTGTACACCGAGCAACTTTGATGGTCCGAAGTTGCTCAACTCTTTCTATGAAGGAGATTTTAACGATTTTTGTGCATTTGTCATCGAAATGTGGTGTTTTGGCATGAAATAATCTAGAAAGCTTCTACTCGTAAAATTTAACATAGAAGAACAATAAAAAGTGTAGACCGAGCAACTTTCATGGTCCGAAGTTGCTCAACTCTATCTATGGAGGAGCTTTTAACGGTTTTTGTCCATTTGGCATAGATATGTGGTGTTTTGGCATCGAAATAATCTAGGAAGTTATACTCGTAAAATTTGACATAAAAGAACAATAAAATGTGTACACCGAGCAACTTTCATGGTCTGAAGTTGCTCAACTCTATCTATGGAGGAGCTTTTAAAGGTTTTTGTCCATTTGGAATAGAAATATGGTGTTTTGGCATCGAAATAATCTAGGAAGCTTATACTCATAAAATTTGACAAAGAAGAACAATAAAAAGTGTACACCGAGCAACTTTGATAGTCCGAAGTTGCTCAACTCTTTCTGTGAAGGAGATTTTAACGATTTTTGTGCATTTATCATAGAAATGTGGTGTTTTGGCATGGAAATAATCTAGAAAGCTTATACTCGTAAAATTTAACATGGAAGAACAATAAAATGTGTACACCGAGCAACTTTCATGGTCCGAAGTTGCTCAATTCTATCTATGGAGGAGCTTTTAACAGTTTTTATCCATTTGTCATAGAAAGTTGGTATTTTGGAATCCAAATAATCAAGGAAGTTATACTCGTAAAATTTGACATAGAAGAACAATAAAAAGTGTACACCGCAACTTTCATGGTCCGAAGTTGCTCAACTCTATCTATGGAGGTGCTTTTAACGGTTTTTGTCCATTTGTCATAGATATGTGGTGTTTTGGCATCGAAATAATCTAGCAAGTTATACTTGTAAAATTTGACATAGAAGAACAGTAAAAAGTTTACACCGAGCAACTTTCATGGTCCGAAGTTGCTCAACTCTATCTATGGAGGAGCTTTTAACGGTTTTTGTCTATTTGTCATAGATATGTGGTGTTTTGGCATCGAAATAACCTAGGAAGCTTATACTCGTAAAATTTGACAAAGAAGAAGAATAAAAAGTGTACACCGAGCAACTTTGATAGTCCGAAGTTGCTCAACTCTTTCTATGAAGGAGATTTTAACGATTTTTGTGCATTTGTGATCGAAATGTGGTGTTTTGGCATGAAATAATCTAGAAAGCTTATACTTGTAAAATTTAACATAGAAGAACAATAAAAAGTGTACACCGAGCAACTTTCATGGTCCGAAGTTGCTCAATTCTATCTATGGAGGAGCTTTTAACAGTTTTTATCCATTTGTCATAAAAAGTTGGTGTTTTGGAATCCAAATAATCAAGGAAGTTATACTCGTAAAATTTGACATAGAAGAACAATAAAAAGTGTACACCGCAACTTTCATGGTCCGAAGTTGCTCAACTCTATCTATGGAGGAGCTTTTAACGGTTTTTGTCCATTTGTCATAGATATGTGGTGTTTTGGCATCGAAATAATCTAGCAAGTTATACTCGTAAAATTTGACATAGAAGAACAGTAAAAAGTTTACACCGAGCAACTTTCATGGTCCGAAGTTGCTCAACTCTATCTATGGAGGAGCTTTTAACGGTTTTTGTCCATTTGTCATAGATATGTGGTGTTTTGGCATCGAAATAACCAAGGAAGCTTATACTCGTAAAATTTGACAAAGAAGAAGAATAAAAAGTGTACACCGAGCAACTTTGATAGTCCGAAGTTGCTCAACTCTTTCTATGAAGGAGATTTTAACGATTTTTGTGCATTTGTCATCGAAATGTGGTGTTTTGGCATGAAATAATCTAGAAAGCTTATACTCGTAAAATTTAACATAGAAGAACAATAAAAAGTGTACACCGAACAACTTTCATGGTCCCAAGTTGCTCAACTCTATCTATGGAGGAGCTTTTAACGGTTTTTGTCCATTTGGCATAGATATGTGGTGTTTTGGCATCGAAATAATCTAGGAAGTTATACTCGTAAAATTTGGCATAAAAGAACAATAAAATGTGTACACCGATCAACTTTGATGGTCCGAAGTTGCTCAACTCTATCTATGGTGGAGCTTTTAAAGGTTTTTGTCCATTTGTCGTAGAAAGGTAGTTTTTTGGCATCGAAATAATCTAGGAAGTTATACTTGTGAAATTTGACATAGAAGAAGAATAAAAAGTATACACCGAGCAACTTTGATGGTCCGAAGTTGCTCAGCTCTATCTATGGAGGAGCTTTTAACAGTTTTTATCCATTTGTCATAGAAAGTTGGTGTTTTGGAATCCAAATAATCAAGGAAGTTATACTCGTAAAATTTGACATAGAAGAACAATAAAAAGTGTACACCGCAACTTTCATGGTCCGAAGTTGCTCAACTCTATCTATGGAGGAGCTTTTAACGGTTTTTGTCCATTTGTCATAGATATGTGGTGTTTTGACATCGAAATAATCTAGGAAGCTTATACTCATAAAATTTGACAAAGAAGAACAATAAAAAGTGTACATCGAGCAACTTTCATGGTCCGAAGTTGCTCAACTCTATCTATGGAGGAGCTTTTAATGGTTTTTGTCCATTTGACATAGAAAGTTTGTGTTTTGGCATCGAAATAATCTAGGAAGTTATACTCGAAAAATTTGACATAAAAGAACAATAAAATGTGTACACCGAGCAACTTTGATGGTCCGAAGTTGCTCAACTCTATCTATGGTAGAGCTTTTAACGGTTTTTGTCCATTTGTTGTAGAAAGGTAGTTTTTTGGCATCGAAATAATCTAGCAAGCTTATACTCGTAAAATTTGACATAGAAGAACAATAAAAAGTGTACACCGAGCAACTTTCACGGTCCGAAGTTGCTCAACTCTATCTATGGAGGAGCTTTTAACGGTTTTTATCCATTTGTCGTAGATATGTGGTGTTTTGGCATCGAAATAATCTAAGAAGCTTATACTCGTAAAATTTGACAGAGAAGAACAATAAAAAATGTACACCGAGCAACTTTCATGGTCCGAAGTTGCTCAACTCTATCTATGGAGGAGCTTTTAACGGTTTTTGTCCATTTGTCATAGAAAGTTGGTGTTTTGGAATCGAAATAATCTACGAAGCTTATACTCGTAAAATTTGACAAAGAAGAACAATAAAAAATGTACACCGAGCAACTTTCATGGTCCGAAGTTGCTCAACTCTATCTATGGGGGAGCTTTTAACGGTTTTTGTCAATTTGTCGTAGAAAGTTGGTTTTTTGGAATCGAAATAATCTAGGAAGTTACACTCGTAAAATTTGACATAGAAGGAAAATAAAAAGTGTACACCGAGCAACTTTCATGGTCCGAAGTTGCTCAACTCTATCTATGGAGGAGCTTTTAACGGTCTTTGTCCATTTGTCATAGATATGTGGTGTTTTGGCTTCGAAATAATCTAGGAAGCTTATACTCGTAAAATTTGACAAAGAAGAACAATAAAAAGTGTACACCGAGCAACTTTCATGGTCCGAAGTTGCTCAACTCTATCTATGGAGAAGCTTTTAACGGTTTTTATCCATTTGTGATAGAAAGTTGGTGTTTTGGAATCGAAATAATCTAGGAAGCTAATACTCGTAAAATTTGACAAAAAAGAACAATAAAAAATGTACACCGAGCAACTTTCATGGTCCGAAGTTGCTCAACTCTATCTATGGAGGAGCTTTTAACGGTCTTTGTCCATTTGTCATAGATATGTGGTGTTTTGGCATCGAAATAATCTAGGAAGCTTATACTCATAAAATTTGACAAAGAAGAACAATAAAAAGTGTACACCGAGGAATTTTCATGGTCCGAATTGCTAGACTCTATCTATGGCGGAGCTTTTAACGATTTTTATCCATTTGTGATAGAAAGTTGGTGTTTCGGCATCGAAATAATCTAGGAAGCTTATACTCGTAAAATTTGACAAAGAAGAACAATAAAAAGTGTACACCGAGCAACTTTCATGGTCCGAAGTCGCTCAACTCTATCTATGGAGATTATTTTAATGGTTTTTGTCCATTTTTCATAGAAATGTGGTGTTTTGGCATTGAAGTAATCTAAGAAGCCTATACTCGTAAAATTTGACATAGAAGAACAACAAAAAGTGTACACCGAGCAACTTTGATGGTCCGAAGTTTCTCAACTCTATCTATGGAGGAGCTTTTAACGGTTTTTGTTCATTTGTCGTAGAAAGGTGGTGTTTTGGCATCGAAATAATCTAGGAAGTTTATACTCGAAAAATTTGACATAAAAGAACAATAAAAAGTGTATATCGTACAACTTTGATAGATCGAAATTGCTCAACTCTCTCGATGGAGTTGTTTTTAATAGTTTTGCCGAATTTCGACCGATATTGTTCTCTTGACAACAAAACAATTTACGAAGCGAATACTAGTAATTTTGGACATAAAGAAACAATAAAAAGTGCATACCGAGCAACTTTTGTGGTTCGGAATTGCTCAACACTCCTTATGGAGGAGCTTTTATTGGTTTTCATTATTTGTCGTAGAAAGTTGGTGTTTGGGCATCGAAATAATCTAGGAAGTTATACTCGTAAAATTTGACGTAGAAGAACAATAAAATGTGTACACCGAGCAACTTTGATGGTCCGAAGTTGCTCAACTCTATCAACGGAGGAGCTTTTAACGGTTTTTGTCCATTTTTCATAGAAAGTTGGTGTTTTGGCATCGAAATAATCTAGGAAGTTATACTCGTAAAATTTGACATAAAAGAACAATAAAATGTGTACACCGAGCAACTTTCATGGTCTGAAGTTGCTCAACTCTATCTATGGAGGAGCTTTTAAAGGTTTTTGTCCATTTGGAATAGAAATATGGTGTTTTGGCATCGAAATAATCTAGGAAGCTTATACTCATAAAATTTGACAAAGAAGAACAATAAAAAGTGTACACCGAGCAACTTTGATAGTCCGAAGTTGCTCAACTCTTTCTATGAAGGAGATTTTAACGATTTTTGTGCATTTATCATAGAAATGTGGTGTTTTGGCATGGAAATAATCTAGAAAGCTTATACTCGTAAAATTTAACATGGAAGAACAATAAAAAGTGTACACCGAGCAACTTTCATGGTCCGAAGTTGCTCAATTCTATCTATGGAGGAGCTTTTAACAGTTTTTATCCATTTGTCATAGAAAGTTGGTGTTTTGGAATCCAAATAATCGAGGAAGTTATACTCGTAAAATTTGACATAGAAGAACAATAAAAAGTGTACACCGCAACTTTCATGGTCCGAAGTTGCTCAACTCTATCTATGGAGGAGCTTTTAACGGTTTTTATCCATTTGTCATAGATATGTGGTGTTTTGGCATCGAAATAATCTAGCAAGTTATACTTGTAAAATTTGACATAGAAGAACAGTAAAAAGTTTACACCGAGCAACTTTCACGGTCCGAAGTTGCTCAACTCTATCTATGGAGGAGCTTTTAACGGTTTTTGTCTATTTGTCATAGATATGTGGTGTTTTGGCATCGAAATAACCAAGGAAGCTTATACTCGTAAAATTTGACAAAGAAGAAAAATAAAAAGTGTACACCGAGCAACTTTGATAGTCCGAAGTTGCTCAACTCTTTCTATGAAGTAGATTTTAACGATTTTTGTGCATTTGTCATCGAAATGTGGTGTTTTGGCATGAAATAATCTAAAAAGCTTATACTCGTAAAATTTAACATAGAAGAACAATAAAAAGTGTACACCGAGCAACTTTCATGGTCCCAAGTTGCTCAACTCTATCTATGGAGGAGCTTTTAACGGTTTTTGTCCATTTGGCATAGATATGTGGTGTTTTGGCATCGAAATAATCTAGGAAGTTATACTCGTAAAATTTGGCATAAAAGAACAACAAAATGTGTACACCGATCAACTTTGATGGTCCGAAGTTGCTCAACTCTATCTATGGTGGAGCTTTTAAAGGTTTTTGTCCATTTGTCGTAGAAAGGTAGTTTTTTGGCATCGAAATAATCTAGGAAGTTATACTTGTGAAATTTGACATAGAAGAAGAATAAAAAGTATACACCGAGCAACTTTGATGGTCCGAAGTTGCTCAGCTCTATCTATGGAGGAGCTTTTAACAGTTTTTATCCATTTGTCATAGAAAGTTGGTGTTTTGGAATCCAAATAATCAAGGAAGTTATACTCGTAAAATTTGACATAGAAGAACAATAAAAAGTGTACACCGCAACTTTCATGGTCCGAAGTTGCTCAACTCTATCTATGGAGGAGCTTTTAACGGTTTTTGTCCATTTGTCATAGATATGTGGTGTTTTGACATCGAAATAATCTAGGAAGCTTATACTCATAAAATTTGACAAAGAAGAACAATAAAAAGTGTACATCGAGCAACTTTCATGGTCCGAAGTTGCTCAACTCTATCTATGGGGGAGCTTTTAACGGTTTTTGTCAATTTGTCGTAGAAAGTTGGTTTTTTGGAATCGAAATAATCTAGGAAGTTATACTCGTAAAATTTGACATAGAAGGAAAATAAAAAGTGTACACCGAGCAACTTTCATGGTCCGAAGTTGCTCAACTCTATCTATGGAGGAGCTTTTAACGGTCTTTGTCCATTTGTCATAGATATGTGGTGTTTTGGCTTCGAAATAATCTAGGAAGCTTATACTCGTAAAATTTGACAAAGAAGAACAATAAAAAGTGTACACCGAGCAACTTTCATGGTCCGAAGTTGCTCAACTCTATCTATGGAGAAGCTTTTAACGGTTTTTATCCATTTGTGATAGAAAGTTGGTGTTTTGGAATCGAAATAATCTAGGAAGCTAATACTCGTAAAATTTGACAAAGAAGAACAATAAAAAATGTACACCGAGCAACTTTCATGGTCCGAAGTTGCTCAACTCTATCTATGGAGGAGCTTTTAACGGTCTTTGTCCATTTGTCATAGATATGTGGTGTTTTGGCATCGAAATAATCTAGGAAGCTTATACTCATAAAATTTGACAAAGAAGAACAATAAAAAGTGTACACCGAGGAATTTTCATGGTCCGAATTGCTAGACTCTATCTATGGCGGAGCTTTTAACGATTTTTATCCATTTGTGATAGAAAGTTGGTGTTTCGGCATCGAAATAATCTAGGAAGCTTATACTCGTAAAATTTGACAAAGAAGAACAATAAAAAGTGTACACCGAGCAACTTTCATGGTCCGAAGTCGCTCAACTCTATCTATGGAGATTATTTTAATGGTTTTTGTCCATTTTTCATAGAAATGTGGTGTTTTGGCATTGAAGTAATCTATGAAGCCTATACTCGTAAAATTTGACATAGAAGAACAACAAAAAGTGTACACCGAGCAACTTTGATGGTCCGAAGTTTCTCAACTCTATCTATGGAGGAGCTTTTAACGGTTTTTGTTCATTTGTCGTAGAAAGGTGGTGTTTTGGCATCGAAATAATCTAGGAAGTTTATACTCGAAAAATTTGACATAAAAGAACAATAAAAAGTGTATATCGTACAACTTTGATAGATCGAAATTGCTCAACTCTCTCGATGGAGTTGTTTTTAATAGTTTTGCCGAATTTCGACCGATATTGTTGTCTTGACAACAAAACAATTTTCAAAGCGAATACTAGTAATTTTGGACATAAAGAAACAATAAAAAGTGCATACCGAGCAACTTTCGTGGTTCGGAGTTGCTCCACTCTCCTTATGGAGGAGCTTTTATAGATTTTCATTATTTGTCGTAGAAAGTTGGTGTTTTGTCATAGAAATAATCTAGGAAGTTATACTCGTAAAATTTAACATAGAAGAACAGTAAAAAGTGTACACCGAGCAACATTGATGGTCCGAAGTTGCTCAACTCTATCTATGAAGGAGCTTTTAACGGTTTTTGTCCATTTGGCAAAGAAATGTGGTGTTTTGGCATCGAAATAATCTAGGAAGCTTATACTCGTAAAATTTGACAAAGAAGAAGAATAAAAAGTGTACACCGAGCAACTTTGATAGTCCGAAGTTGCTCAACTCTATCTCTGAAGGAGATTTTAACGGTTTTTGTGCATTTGTAATAGAAATGTGGTGTTTCTGCATGGAAATAATCTAGAAAGCTTATACTCGTAAAATTTTACATATAAGAACAATAAAAAGTGTACACCGACAAACTTTCATGGTCCGAAGTTGCTCAACTCTATCTATGGAGGAGCTTTTAACGGTTTTTATCCATTTGTCATAGAAAGTTGGTGTTTTGGAATCGAAATAATCTAGCAAGTTATACTCGTAAAATTTGACATTGAAGAACAATAAAAAGTGTACACCGAACAACATTCATGGTCCGAAGTTGCTCAACTCTATCTATGGAGGAGCTTTTAACGGTTTTGGTCCATTTGACATAGATATGTGGTGTTTTGGCATCGAAATAATCTAGGAAGCTTATACTCGAAAAAATTTGACATAGAAGAACAATAAAAAGTGTACACTGAGTAACTTTCATGGTCCGAAGTTACTCAACTCTATCCATGGAGGAGCTTTTAACGGTTTTTGTCCATTTGTCATAGAAAGTTGGTGTTTTGGCATCGAAATAATCTAGGAAGCTTATACTCGTAAAATTTGACAAAGAAGAACAATAAAAAACGTACACCGAGCAACTTTCATGGTCCGAAGTTGCTCAACTCTATCTATGGAGGAGCTTTTAACGGTTTTTATCCATTTGTGATAGAAAGATATTGTTTCGGCATCGAAATAATCTAGGAAGCTTATACTCGTAAAATTTGACAAAGAAGAACAATAAAAAGTGTACACCGAGCAACTTTCATGGTCCGAAGTTGCTCAACTCTATCTATGGAGATGATTTTAATGGTTTTTGTCCATTTTTCATAGAAAGGTGGTGTTTTGGCATTGAAGTAATCTACGAAGCCTATACTCGTAAAATTTGTCATAGAAGAACAACAAAAAGTGTACACCGAGCAACTTTGATGGTCCGAAGTTTCTCAACTCTATCTATGGAGGAGCTTTTAACGGTTTTTGTTCATTTGTCATAGAAAGGTGGCGTTTTGGCATTGAAATAATCTAGGAAGCTTATAATCGTAAAACTTGACATAGAAGAACAATAAAAAGTGTACACCTAGCAACTTTCATGGTTCGAAGTTGCTCAACTATATCTATGGAGGAGCTTCTAACAGTTTTTGTCCATTTGGCATAGAAAGTTGGTGTTTTGCCATCGTAATAATCTAGGAAGCTTATACTCGTGAAATTTGACATAGAAGAATAATAAAAAGTGTACACCGAGCAACTTTCATGGTCCGAAGTTGCTCAAATCTATCTACGGAGGAGCTTTTAACGGTTTTTGTCCATTTGGCATAGAAAGTTGGTGTTTTGGCATCGAAATAATCTAGGAAGCTTATACTTGTAAAATTTGACATAGAAGAACAATAAAAAGAGTACACCGAGCAACTTTCATGGTCCGAAGTTGCTCAACTCTATCTACGGAGGAGCTTTTAACGGTTTTTGTCCATTTGTCATAGAAAGTTGGTGTATTGGAATCGAAATAATCTAGGATGTTATACTCGTAAAATTTGACATAGAAGAACAATAAAAAGTGTACACCGAGCAACTTTCATGGTCCGAACTTGCTCAACTCTATCTATGGAGGAGATTTTAACGGTTTTTATCCATTTGTGATAGAAAGTTGGTGTTTCGGCATCGAAATAATCTAGGAAACTTATACTCGTAAAATTTGACAAAGAAGAACAATAAAAAGTGTACACCGAACAACTTTCATGGTCCGAATATGCTCAACTCTATCTATGGAAGAGCTTTTAACGGTTTTTGTCCATTTGTGATAGAAAGTTGGTATTTTGGCTTCGAAATAATCTAGTAAGTTATACTCGTAAAATTTAACATAGAAGAACAATAAAAAGTGTACACCGGGCAACTTTCATGGTCCGAAGTTGCTCAACTCTATCTATGGAGGAGATTTTAACGATTTTTGTCCATTTGTCATAGAAAGTTGGTGTTTTGGCATCGAAATAACCTAAGAAGCTTATACTCGTAAAATTTGACAAAGAAGAACAATAAAAAGTGTACACCGAGCAACTTTCATGGTCCGAAGTTGCTCAACTCTATCTATGGAGGAGCTTTTAACGGTTTCTATCCATTTGTCATAGAAAGTTGTTGTTTTGGCAACGAAATAATCTAGGAAGCTTATACTCGTAAAATTTAAGATAGAAGAACAATAAAAAATGTACACCGAGCAACTTTCATGGTCCGAAGTTGCTCAACTCTATCTATGGAGGAGCTTTTAACGGTTTTTGTCCATTTGTCATAGAAAGTTGGTTTTTTGGAATCGAAATAATCTAGAAAGTTATACTCGTAAAATTTGATATAGAAGAACAATAAAAAGTGTACAGCGAGCAACTTTCATTGTCCGAAGTTGCTGAACTCTATCTATGGAGGAGCTTTTAACGGTCTTTGTCCATTTGTCATAGATATGTGGTGTTTTGGGATCGAAATAATCTGGGAAGCTTATACTCGTAAAATTTGACAAAGAAGAACAATAAAAAGTGTACACCGAGCAACTTTCATGGTCCGAAGTTCCTCAACTCTATCTATGGAAGAGCTTTTAACGGTTTTTGTCCATTTGTGTTAGAAAGTTGGTATTTTGGCATCGAAATAATCTAGTAAGTTATATCGTAAAATTTAACATAGAAGAACAATAAAAAGTGTACACCGAGCAACTTTCATGGTCCGAAGTTGCTCAACTCTATCTATGGAGGAGCTTTTAACGGTTTTTGTCCATTTGTCATAGAAAGTTGGTTTTTTGGAATCGAAATAATCTAGGAAGTTATACTCGTAAAATTTGACATAGAAGAACAATAAAAAGTGTACAGCGAGCAACTTTCATTGTCCGAAGTTGCTGAACTCTATCTATGGAGGAGCTTTTAACGGTCTTTGTCCATTTGTCATAGATATGTGGTGTTTTGGGATCGAAATAATCTGGGAAGCTTATACTCGTAAAATTTGACAAAGAAGAACAATAAAAAGTGTACACCGAGCAACTTTCATGGTCCGAAGTTGCTCAACTCTATCTATGGAGGAGCTTTTAACGGTTTTTATCCAATTGTGATAGAAATTTGGTTTTTTCCGCATCAAAATAATCTAGGAAGCATATACTCGTAAAATTTGACAAAGAAGAACAATGAAAAATGTACACCGAGCAACTTTCATGGTCCGAAGTTCCTCAACTCTATCTATGGAAGAGCTTTTAACGGTTTTTGTCCATTTGTGTTAGAAAGTTGGTATTTTGGCATCGAAATAATCTAGTAAGTTATATCGTAAAATTTAACATAGAAGAACAATAAAAAGTGTACACCGAGCAACTTTCATGGTCCGAAGTTGCTCAACTCTATCTATGCAGGAGATTTTAACGGTTTTTGTCCATTTGTCATAGAAAGTTGGTGTTTTGGCATCGAAATAACCTAGGAAGCTTATACTCGTAAAATTTGACAAAGAAGAACAATAAAAAGTGTACACCGAGCAACTTTCATGGTCCGAAGTTGCTCAACTCTATCTATCGAGGAGCTTTTAACGGTTTTTATCCAATTGTGATAGAAAGTTGGTGTTTCGGCATCAAAATAATCTTGGAAGCATATACTCGTAAAATCTAACATAGAAGAACAATAAAAAGTGTACACCGAGCAATTTTCATGGTCTGAAGTTGCTCAACTCTATCTATGCAGGAGATTTTAACGGTTTTTGTCCATTTGTCATAGAAAGTTGGTGTTTTGGCATTGAAATAACCTAGGAAGCTTATACTCGTAAAATTTGACAAAGAAGAACAATAAAAAGTGTACACCGAGCAACTTTCATGGTCCGAAGTTGCTCAACTATATCTATGGAGGAGCTTCCAACAGTTTTTGTCCATTTGGCATAGAAAGTTGGTGTTTTGGCATCGAAATAATCTAGCAAGTTATACTCGTAAAATTTGACATAGAAGAACAGTAAAAAGTGTACACCGAGCAACTTTCATGGTCCGAAGTTGCTCAACTCTATCTATGGAGGAGCTTTTAACAGTTTTTATCCATTTGTGTCATAGAAAGTTGGTGTTTTTGAATCCAAATAATCAAGGAAGTTATACTCGTAAAATTTGACATAGAAGAACAATAAAAAGTGTACACCGCAACTTTCATGGTCCGAAGTTGCTCAACTCTATCTATGGAGGAGCTTTTAACGGTTTTTGTCCATTTGTCATAGATATGTGGTGTTTTTCCATCGTAATAATCTAGGAAGCTTATACTCGTAAAATTTGACATAGAAGAATAATAAAAAGTGTACACCGAGCAACTTTCATGGTCCGAAGTTGCTCAACTCTATCTATGGAGGAGCTTTTAACGGTTTTTGTCCATTTGGCATAGAAAGTTGGTGTTTTGGCATCGAAATAATCTAGGAAGCTTATACTCGTAAAATTTGACATAAAAGAACAATAAAAAGTGTACACCGAGCAACTTTCATGGTCCGAAGTTGCTCAACTCTATCTATGGAGGAGCTTTTAACGGTTTTTGTCCATTTGTCATAGAAAGTTGGTGTTTTGGAATCGAAATAATCTAGGAAGCTTATACTCATAAAATTTGACAAAGAAGAACAATAAAAAGTGTACATCGAGCAACTTTCATGGTCCGAAGTTGCTCAACTCTATCTATGGGGGAGCTTTTAACGGTTTTTGTCAATTTGTCGTAGAAAGTTGGTTTTTTGGAATCGAAATAATCTAGGAAGTTATACTCGTATAATTTGACATAGAAGGAAAATAAAAAGTGTACACCGAGCAACTTTCATGGTCCGAAGTTGCTCAACTCTATCTATGGAGGAGCTTTTAACGGTCTTTGTCCATTTGTCATTGATATGTGGTGTTTTGGCTTCGAAATAATCTAGGAAGCTTATACTCGTAAAATTTGACAAAGAAGAACAATAAAAAGTGTACACCGAGCAACTTTCATGGTCCGAAGTTGCTCAACTCTATCTATGGAGAAGCTTTTAACGGTTTTTATCCATTTGTGATAGAAAGTTGGTGTTTTGGAATCGAAATAATCTAGGAAGCTAATACTCGTAAAATTTGACAAAGAAGAACAATAAAAAATGTACACCGAGCAACTTTCATGGTCCGAAGTTGCTCAACTCTATCTATGGAGGAGCTTTTAACGGTCTTTGTCCATTTGTCATAGATATGTGGTGTTTTGGCATCGAAATAATCTAGGAAGCTTATACTCATAAAATTTGACAAAGAAGAACAATAAAAAGTGTACACCGAGGAATTTTCATGGTCCGAATTGCTAGACTCTATCTATGGCGGAGCTTTTAACGATTTTTATCCATTTGTGATAGAAAGTTGGTGTTTCGGCATCGAAATAATCTAGGAAGCTTATACTCGTAAAATTTGACAAAGAAGAACAATAAAAAGTGTACACCGAGCAACTTTCATGGTCCGAAGTCGCTCAACTCTATCTATGGAGATTATTTTAATGGTTTTTGTCCATTTTTCATAGAAATGTGGTGTTTTGGCATTGAAGTAATCTATGAAGCCTATACTCGTAAAATTTGACATAGAAGAACAACAAAAAGTGTACACCGAGCAACTTTGATGGTCCGAAGTTTCTCAACTCTATCTATGGAGGAGCTTTTAACGGTTTTTGTTCATTTGTCGTAGAAAGGTGGTGTTTTGGCATCGAAATAATCTAGGAAGTTTATACTCGAAAAATTTGACATAAAAGAACAATAAAAAGTGTATATCGTACAACTTTGATAGATCGAAATTGCTCAACTCTCTCGATGGAGTTGTTTTTAATAGTTTTGCCGAATTTCGACCGATATTGTTGTCTTGACAACAAAACAATTTTCAAAGCGAATACTAGTAATTTTGGACATAAAGAAACAATAAAAAGTGCATACCGAGCAACTTTCGTGGTTCGGAGTTGCTCCACTCTCCTTATGGAGGAGCTTTTATAGATTTTCATTATTTGTCGTAGAAAGTTGGTGTTTTGGCATAGAAATAATCTAGGAAGTTATACTCGTAAAATTTAACATAGAAGAACAGTAAAAAGTGTACACCGAGCAACATTGATGGTCCGAAGTTGCTCAACTCTATCTATGGAGGAGCTTTTAACGGTTTTTGTCCATTTGGCAAAGAAATGTGGTGTTTTGGCATCGAAATAATCTAGGAAGCTTATACTCGTAAAATTTGACAAAGAAGAAGAATAAAAAGTGTACACCGAGCAACTTTGATAGTCCGAAGTTGCTCAACTCTATCTCTGAAGGAGATTTTAACGGTTTTTGTGCATTTGTAATAGAAATGTGGTGTTTCTGCATGGAAATAATCTAGAAAGCTTATACTCGTAAAATTTTACATATAAGAACAATAAAAAGTGTACACCGACAAACTTTCATGGTCCGAAGTTGCTCAACTCTATCTATGGAGGAGCTTTTAACGGTTTTTATCCATTTGTCATAGAAAGTTGGTGTTTTGGAATCGAAATAATCTAGCAAGTTATACTCGTAAAATTTGACATTGAAGAACAATAAAAAGTGTACACCGAACAACATTCATGGTCCGAAGTTGCTCAACTCTATCTATGGAGGAGCTTTTAACGGTTTTGGTCCATTTGACATAGATATGTGGTGTTTTGGCATCGAAATAATCTAGGAAGCTTATACTCGAAAAAATTTGACATAGAAGAACAATAAAAAGTGTACACTGAGTAACTTTCATGGTCCGAAGTTACTCAACTCTATCCATGGAGGAGCTTTTAACGGTTTTTGTCCATTTGTCATAGAAAGTTGGTGTTTTGGCATCGAAATAATCTAGGAAGCTTATACTCGTAAAATTTGACAAAGAAGAACAATAAAAAACGTACACCGAGCAACTTTCATGGTCCGAAGTTGCTCAACTCTATCTATGGAGGAGCTTTTAACGGTTTTTATCCATTTGTGATAGAAAGATATTGTTTCGGCATCGAAATAATCTAGGAAGCTTATACTCGTAAAATTTGACAAAGAAGAACAATAAAAAGTGTACACCGAGCAACTTTCATGGTCCGAAGTTGCTCAACTCTATCTATGGAGATGATTTTAATGGTTTTTGTCCATTTTTCATAGAAAGGTGGTGTTTTGGCATTGAAGTAATCTACGAAGCCTATACTCGTAAAATTTGTCATAGAAGAACAACAAAAAGTGTACACCGAGCAACTTTGATGGTCCGAAGTTTCTCAACTCTATCTATGGAGGAGCTTTTAACGGTTTTTGTTCATTTGTCATAGAAAGGTGGCGTTTTGGCATTGAAATAATCTAGGAAGCTTATAATCGTAAAACTTGACATAGAAGAACAATAAAAAGTGTACACCTAGCAACTTTCATGGTTCGAAGTTGCTCAACTATATCTATGGAGGAGCTTCTAACAGTTTTTGTCCATTTGGCATAGAAAGTTGGTGTTTTGGCATCGAAATAATCTAGCAAGTTATACTCGTAAAATTTGACATAGAAGAACAGTAAAAAGTGTACACCGAGCAACTTTCATGGTCCGAAGTTGCTCAACTCTATCTATGGAGGAGCTTTTAACAGTTTTTATCCATTTGTGTCATAGAAAGTTGGTGTTTTGGAATCAAATAATCAAGGAAGTTATACTCGTAAAATTTGACATAGAAGAACAATAAAAAGTGTACACCGCAACTTTCATGGTCCGAAGTTGCTCAACTCTATCTATGGAGGAGAATTTAACGGTTTTTGTCCATTTGTCATAGATATGTGGTGTTTTGCCATCGTAATAATCTAGGAAGCTTATACTCGTGAAATTTGACATAGAAGAATAATAAAAAGTGTACACCGAGCAACTTTCATGGTCCGAAGTTGCTCAACTCTATCTACGGAGGAGCTTTTAACGGTTTTTGTCCATTTGGCATAGAAAGTTGGTGTTTTGGCATCGAAATAATCTAGGAAGCTTATACTTGTAAAATTTGACATAGAAGAACAATAAAAAGAGTACACCGAGCAACTTTCATGGTCCGAAGTTGCTCAACTCTATCTACGGAGGAGCTTTTAACGGTTTTTGTCCATTTGTCATAGAAAGTTGGTGTATTGGAATCGAAATAATCTAGGATGTTATACTCGTAAAATTTGACATAGAAGAACAATAAAAAGTGTACACCGAGCAACTTTCATGGTCCGAACTTGCTCAACTCTATCTATGGAGGAGATTTTAACGGTTTTTATCCATTTGTGATAGAAAGTTGGTGTTTCGGCATCGAAATAATCTAGGAAACTTATACTCGTAAAATTTGACAAAGAATAACAATAAAAAGTGTACACCGAACAACTTTCATGGTCCGAATATGCTCAACTCTATCTATGGAAGAGCTTTTAACGGTTTTTGTCCATTTGTGATAGAAAGTTGGTATTTTGGCTTCGAAATAATCTAGTAAGTTATACTCGTAAAATTTAACATAGAAGAACAATAAAAAGTGTACACCGGGCAACTTTCATGGTCCGAAGTTGCTCAACTCTATCTATGGAGGAGATTTTAACGATTTTTGTCCATTTGTCATAGAAAGTTGGTGTTTTGGCATCGAAATAACCTAAGAAGCTTATACTCGTAAAATTTGACAAAGAAGAACAATAAAAAGTGTACACCGAGCAACTTTCATGGTCCGAAGTTGCTCAACTCTATCTATGGAGGAGCTTTTAACGGTTTCTATCCATTTGTCATAGAAAGTTGTTGTTTTGGCAACGAAATAATCTAGGAAGCTTATACTCGTAAAATTTAAGATAGAAGAACAATAAAAAATGTACACCGAGCAACTTTCATGGTCCGAAGTTGCTCAACTCTATCTATGGAGGAGCTTTTAACGGTTTTTGTCCATTTGTCATAGAAAGTTGGTTTTTTGGAATCGAAATAATCTAGAAAGTTATACTCGTAAAATTTGATATAGAAGAACAATAAAAAGTGTACAGCGAGCAACTTTCATTGTCCGAAGTTGCTGAACTCTATCTATGGAGGAGCTTTTAACGGTCTTTGTCCATTTGTCATAGATATGTGGTGTTTTGGGATCGAAATAATCTGGGAAGCTTATACTCGTAAAATTTGACAAAGAAGAACAATAAAAAGTGTACACCGAGCAACTTTCATGGTCCGAAGTTCCTCAACTCTATCTATGGAAGAGCTTTTAACGGTTTTTGTCCATTTGTGTTAGAAAGTTGGTATTTTGGCATCGAAATAATCTAGTAAGTTATATCGTAAAATTTAACATAGAAGAACAATAAAAAGTGTACACCGAGCAACTTTCATGGTCCGAAGTTGCTCAACTCTATCTTTGGAGGAGCTTTTAACGGTTTTTGTCCATTTGTCATAGAAAGTTGGTTTTTTGGAATCGAAATAATCTAGGAAGTTATACTCGTAAAATTTGACATAGAAGAACAATAAAAAGTGTACAGCGAGCAACTTTCATTGTCCGAAGTTGCTGAACTCTATCTATGGAGGAGCTTTTAACGGTCTTTGTCCATTTGTCATAGATATGTGGTGTTTTGGGATCGAAATAATCTGGGAAGCTTATACTCGTAAAATTTGACAAAGAAGAACAATAAAAAGTGTACACCGAGCAACTTTCATGGTCCGAAGTTGCTCAACTCTATCTATGGAGGAGCTTTTAACGGTTTTTATCCAATTGTGATAGAAAGTTGGTGTTTCGGCATCAAAATAATCTAGGAAGCATATACTCGTAAAATTTGACAAAGAAGAACAATGAAAAATGTACACCGAGCAACTTTCATGGTCCGAAGTTCCTCAACTCTATCTATGGAAGAGCTTTTAACGGTTTTTGTCCATTTGTGTTAGAAAGTTGGTATTTTGGCATCGAAATAATCTAGTAAGTTATATCGTAAAATTTAACATAGAAGAACAATAAAAAGTGTACACCGAGCAACTTTCATGGTCCGAAGTTGCTCAACTCTATCTATGCAGGAGATTTTAACGGTTTTTGTCCATTTGTCATAGAAAGTTGGTGTTTTGGCATCGAAATAACCTAGGAAGCTTATACTCGTAAAATTTGACAAAGAAGAACAATAAAAAGTGTACACCGAGCAACTTTCATGGTCCGAAGTTGCTCAACTCTATCTATGGAGGAGCTTTTAACGGTTTTTATCCAATTGTGATAGAAAGTTGGTGTTTCGGCATCAAAATAATCTTGGAAGCATATACTCGTAAAATCTAACATAGAAGAACAATAAAAAGTGTACACCGAGCAATTTTCATGGTCTGAAGTTGCTCAACTCTATCTATGCAGGAGATTTTAACGGTTTTTGTCCATTTGTCATAGAAAGTTGGTGTTTTGGCATTGAAATAACCTAGGAAGCTTATACTCGTAAAATTTGACAAAGAAGAACAATAAAAAGTGTACACCGAGCAACTTTCATGGTCCGAAGTTGCTCAACTATATCTATGGAGGAGCTTCCAACAGTTTTTGTCCATTTGGCATAGAAAGTTGGTGTTTTGGCATCAAAATAATCTAGCAAGTTATACTCGTAAAATTTGACATAGAAGAACAGTAAAAAGTGTACACCGAGCAACTTTCATGGTCCGAAGTTGCTCAACTCTATCTATGGAGGAGCTTTTAACAGTTTTTATCTATTTGTGTCATAGAAAGTTGGTGTTTTTGAATCCAAATAATCAAGGAAGTTATACTCGTAAAATTTGACATAGAAGAACAATAAAAAGTGTACACCGCAACTTTCATGGTCCGAAGTTGCTCAACTCTATCTATGGAGGAGCTTTTAACGGTTTTTGTCCATTTGTCATAGATATGTGGTGTTTTTCCATCGTAATAATCTAGGAAGCTTATACTCGTAAAATTTGACATAGAAGAATAATAAAAAGTGTACACCGAGCAACTTTCATGGTCCGAAGTTGCTCAACTCTATCTATGGAGGAGCTTTTAACGGTTTTTGTCCATTTGGCATAGAAAGTTGGTGTTTTGGCATCGAAATAATCTAGGAAGCTTATACTCGTAAAATTTGACATAAAAGAACAATAAAAAGTGTACACCGAGCAACTTTCATGGTCCGAAGTTGCTCAACTCTATCTATGGAGGAGCTTTTAACGGTTTTTGTCCATTTGTCATAGAAAGTTGGTGTTTTGGAATCGAAATAATCTAGGAAGTTATACTTGTAAAATTTGACATAGAAGAACAACAAAAAGTGTACACCGAGCAACTTTCGTGGTCCGAAGTTGCTCAACTCTATCTATGGAGGAGATTTTAACGGTTTTTATCCATTTGTGATAGAAAGTTGGTGTTTCGTCATCGAAATAATCTAGGAAACTTATACTCGTAAAATTTGACAAAGAAGAACAATAAAAAGTGTACACCGAACAACTTTCATGATCCGAATATGCTCAACTCTATCTATGGAAGAGCTTTTAACGGTTTTTGTCCATTTGTGATAGAAAGTTGGTATTTTGGCATCGAAATAATCTAGTAAGTTATACTCGTAAAATTTAACATAGAAGAACAATAAAAAGTGTACACCGAGCAACTTTCATGGTCCGAAGTTGCTCAACTCTATCTATGGAGGAGATTTTAACGATTTTTGTCCATTTGTCATAGAAAGTTGGTGTTTTGGCATCGAAATAACCTAGGAAGCTTATACTCGTAAAATTTGACAAAGAAGAACAATAAAAAGTGTACACCGAGCAACTTTCATGGTCCGAAGTTGCTCAACTCTATCTATGGAGGAGCTTTTAACGGTTTTTATCCATTTGTCATAGAAAGTTGTCGTTTTGGCAACGAAATAATCTAGGAAGCTTATACTCGTAAAATTTAAGATAGAAGAACAATAAAAAATGTACACCGACAACTTTCATGGTCCGAAGTTGCACAACTCTATCTATGGAGGAGCTTTTAACGGTTTTTGTCCATTTGTCATAGAAAGTTGGTTTTTTGGAATCGAAATAATCTAGGAAGTTATACTCGTAAAATTTGACATAGAAGAACAATAAAAAGTGTACAGCGAGCAACTTTCATTGTCCGAAGTTGCTGAACTCTGTCAATGGAGGAGCTTTTAACGGTCTTTGTCCATTTGTCATAGATATTTGGTGTTTTGGGATCGAAATAATCTAGGAAGCTTATACTCGTAAAATTTGATAAAGAAGAACAATAAAAAGTGTACACCGAGCAACTTTCATGGTCCGAAGTTGCTCAACTCTATCTATGGAGGAGCTTTTAACGGTTTTTATCCAATTGTGATAGAAAGTTGGTGTTTCGGCATGAAAATAATCTAGGAAGCATATACTCGTAAAATTTGACAAAGAAGAACAATAAAAAGTGTACACCGAGCAACTTTCAGGGTCCCAAGTTGCTCAACTCTATCTATGGAGGAGCTTTTAACGGTTTTTATCCAAATGTGATAGAAATTTGGTGTGTCGGCATCGAAATAATCTAGGAAGCTTATACTCGTAAAATTTGACAAAGAAGAACAATAACAAATGTACACCGAGCAACTTTCGTGGTCCGAAGTTCCTCAACTCTATCTATGGAAGAGCTTTTAACGGTTTTTGTCCATTTGTGTTAGAAAGTTGGTATTTTGGCATCGAAATAATCTAGTAAGTTATACTCGTAAAATTTAACATAGAAGAACAATAAAAAGTGTACGCCGAGCAACTTTCATGGTCCGAAGTTGCTCAACTCTATCTATGCAGGAGATTTTAACGGTTTTTGTCCATTTGTCATAGAAAGTTGGTGTTTTGGCATCGAAATAACCTAGGAAGCTTATACTCGTAAAATTTGACAAGGAAGAACAATAAAAAGTGTACACCGAGCAACTTTCATGGTCCGAAGTTGATCAACTCTATTTATGGAGGAGCTTTTAACGGTTTTTATCCATTTGTCATAGAAAGTTGTCCTTTTGGCAACGAAATAATCTAGGAAGCTTATACTCGTAAAATTTGACATAGAAGAACAATAAAAAATGTACACCGAGCAACTTTCATGGTCCGAAGTTGCTCAACTCTATCTATGGAGGAGCTTTTAACGGTTTTTGTCCATTTGTCATAGAAAGTTGGTATTTTGGCATCGAAATAATCTAGTAAGTTATACTCGTAAAATTTAACATAGAAGAACAATAAAAAGTGTACACCGAGCAACTTTCATGGTCCGAAGTTGCTCAACTCTATCTATGGAGGAGATTTTAATGGTTTTTGTCCATTTGTTATAGAAAGTTGATGTTTTGGCATCGAAATAACCTAGGAAGCTTATAGTCGTAAAATTTGACAAAGAAGAACAATAAAAAGTGTACACCGAGCAACTTTCATGGTCCGAAGTTGATCAACTCTATCTATAGAGGAGCTTTTAACGGTTTTTATCCATTTGTCATAGAAAGTTGTCCTTTTGGCAACGAAATAATCTAGGAAGCTTATACTCGTAAAATTTGACATAGAAGAACAATAAAAAATGTACACCGAGCAACTTTCATGGTCCGAAGTTGCTCAACTCTATCTATGGAAGAGCTTTTAACGGTTTTTGTCCATTTGTGATAGAAAGTTCGTGTTTCGGCATCGATATAATCTAGAAAACTTATACTCGTAAAATTTGACAAAGAAGAACAATAAAAAATGTACACCGAGCAACTTTCATGGTCCGAAGTAGCTCAACTCTATCTATGGAAGAGCTTTTAACGGTTTTTGTCCATTTGTGATAGAAAGTTGGTATTTTGGCATCGAAATAATCTAGTAAGTTATACTCGTAAAATTTAACATAGAAGAACAATAAAAAGTGTACACCGAGCAACTTTCACGGTCCGAAGTTGCTCAACTCTATCTATGGAGGAGATTTTAATGGTTTTTGTCCATTTGTCATAGAAAGTTGGTGTTTTGGCATCGAAATAACCTAGGAAGCTTATAGTCGTAAAATTTGACAAAGAAGAACAATAAAAAGTGTACACCGAGCAACTTTCATTGTCCGAAGTTGATCAACTCTATCTATGGAGGAGCTTTTAACGGTTTTTATCCATTTGTCATAGAAAGTTGTCCTTTTGGCAACGAAATAATCTAGGAAGCTTATACTCGTAAAATTTGACATAGAAGAACAATAAAAAATGTACACCGAGCAACTTTCATGGTCCGAAGTTGCTCAACTCTATCTATGGAGGAGCTTTTAACGGTTTTTGTCCATTTGTCATAGAAAGTTGGTTTTTTGGAATCGAAATAATCTAGGAAGTTATACTCGTAAAATTTGACATAGAAGAACAATAAAAACTGTACAGCGAGCAGCTTTCATTGTCCGAAGTTGCTGAACTCTATCTATGGAGGAGCTTTTAACGGTCTTTGTCCATTTTTCATAGATATGTGGTGTTTTGGGATAGAAATAATCTAGGAAGCTTATACTTGTAAAATTTGACAAAGAAGAACAATAAAAAGTGTACACCGAGCAACTTTCATGGTCCGAAGTTGCTCAACTCTATCTATGGAGGAGCTTTTAATGGTTTTTATCCAATTGTGATAGAAAGTTGGTGTTTCGGCATCAAAATAATCTAGGAAGCTTATACTCGTAAAATTTGACATAGAAGAACAATAAAAAATGTACACCGAGCAACTTTCATGGTCCGAAGTTGCTCAACTCTATCTATAGAGGAGCTTTTAACGGTTTTTGTCCATTTGCCAAAGAAAGTTGGTTTCTTAGAATCGAAATAATCTAGGAAGTTATACTCGTAAAATTTGACATAGAAGAACAATAAAAAGTGTACAGCGAGCAACTTTCATTTTCCGAAGTTGCTGAACTCTATCTATGGAGGAGCTTTTAACGATCTTTGTCCATTTGTCATAGATATGTGGTGTTTTGGGATCGAAATAATCTAGGAAGCTTATACTCGTAAAATTTGACAAAGAAGAACAATAAAAAGTGTACGCCGAGCAACTTTCATGGTCCGAAGTTGCTCAACTCTATCTATGCAAGAGATTTTAACGGTTTTTATCCATTTGTCATAGAAAGTTGTGTTTTGGCATCGAAATAACCTAGGAACCTTATACTCGTAAAATTTGACAAGGAAGAACAATAAAAAGTGTACACCGAGCAACTTTCATGGTCCGAAGTTGATCAACTCTATCTATGGAGGAGCTTTTAACGGTTTTTATCCATTTGTCATAGAAAGTTGTCGTTTTGGCAACGAAATAATCTAGGAAGCTTATACTCGTAAAATTTGACATAGAAGAACAATAAAAAATGTACACCGAGCAACTTTCATGGTCCGAAGTTGCTCAACTCTATCTATGGAGGAGCTTTTAACGGTTTTTGTCCATTTGTCATAGAAAGTTGGTGTGTCGGCATCGAAATAATCTAGGAAGCTTATACTCGTAAAATTTGACAAAGAAGAACAATAAAAAGTGTACACCGAGCAACTTTCATGGTCCAAAGTTGATCAACTCTATCTATGGAGGAGCTTTTAACGGTTTTTATCCATTTGTCATAGAAAGTTGTCGTTTTGGCAACGAAATAATCTAGGAAGCTTATACTCGTAAAATTTGACAAAGAAGAACAATAAAAAGTGTACACCGAGCAACTTTCATGGTCCCAAGTTGCTCAACTCTATCTATGGAGGAGCTTTTAACGGTTTTTATCCAATTGTGATAGAAAGTTGGTGTGTCGGCATCGAAATAATCTAGGAAGCTTATACTCGTAAAATTTGACAAAGAAGAACAATAAAAAATGTACACCGAGCAACTTTCATGGTCCGAAGTTCCTCAACTCTATCTATGGAAGAGCTTTTAACGGTTTTTGTCCATTTGTGTTAGAAAGTTGGTATTTTGGCATCGAAATAATCTAGTAAGTTATACTCGTAAAATTTAACATAGAAGAACAATAAAAAGTGTACGCCGAGCAACTTTCATGGTCCGAAGTTGCTCAACTCTATCTATGCAGGAAATTTTAACGGTTTTTGTCCATTTGTCATAGAAAGTTGGTGTTTTGGCATCGAAATAACCTAGGAAGCTTATACTCGTAAAATTTGACAAAGAAGAACATTAAAAAGTGTACACCGAGCAACTTTCATGGTCCGAAGTTGATCAACTCTATCTATGGAGGAGCTTTTAACGGTTTTTATCCATTTGTCATAGAAAGTTGTCGTTTTGGCAACGAAATAATCTAGGAAGCTTATACTCGTAAAATTTGACATAGAAGAACAATAAAAAATGTACACCGAGCAACTTTCATGGTCCGAAGTTGCTCAACTCTATCTATGGAGGAGCTTTTAACGGTTTTTGTCCATTTGTCATAGAAAGTTGGTTTTTTGGAATCGAAATAATCTAGGAAGTTATACTCGTAAAATTTGACATAGAAGAACAATAAAAAGTGTACAGCGAGCAACTTTCATTGTCCGAAGTTGCTGAACTCTATCTATGGAGGAGCTTTTAACGGTCTTTGTCCATTTGTCATAGATATGTGGTGTTTTGGGATCGAAATAATCTAGGAAGCTTATACTCGTAAAATTTGACAAAGAAGAACAATAAAAAGTGTACACCGAACAACTTTCGTGGTCCGAAGTTGCTCAACTCTATCTATGGAGGAGCTTTTAACGGTTTTTGTCCATTTGGGATAGAAAGTTGGAATTTGGCATCGAAATAATCTAGGAAGTTATACTCGTAAAATTTGACAAAGAAGAACAATAAAAAGTGTACACCGAGCAACTTTCATGGTCCGAAGTTGCTCAACTCTATCTATGGAGGATCTTTTAGCCGTTTTTGTCCATTTGGCATAGAAAGTTGGTATTTTGGCATCGAAATAATCTAGGAAGTTATACTCGTAAAATTTGACATAAAAGAACAATAAAATGTGTACACCGAGCAAATTTGATGGTCCGAAGTTGCTCAACTCTATCTATGGTGGAGCTTTTAACGGTTTTTGTCCATTTGTCGTAGAAAGGTAGTTTTTTGGCATCGAAATAATCTGGGAAGCTTATACTCGTAAAATTTGACATAGAAGAAGAATAAAAAGTGTACACCGAGCAACTTTGATGGTCCGAAGTTGCTCAACTCTATCAATGGAGGAGCTCTTAACGGTTTTTGTCCATTTGTCATAGATATGTTGTGTTTTGGCATCGAAATAATCTAGGAAGCTTATACTCGTAAAATTTGACAAAGAAGAACAATAAAAAATGTGCACCGAGCAACTTTCATGGTCCGAAGTTGCTCAACTCTATATATGGAGAAGCGTTTAACAGTTTTTGTCCATTTGTCTTAGAAAGTTGGTGTTTTGGAATCGAAATAATCTAGGAAGTTATTCACGTAAAATTTGACATAGAAGAACAATAAAAAGTGTACACCGAGCAACTTTCATGGTCCGAAGTTGCTCAACTCTATCTATGGAGGAGCTTTTAACGGTTTTTGTCCATTTGTCATAGATATGTGGTGTTTTGGCATCGAAATAACCTAGGAAGCTTATACTCGTAAAATTTGACAAAGAAGAACAATAAAAAATGTACACCGAGCAACTTTCATGATCCGAAGTTGCTCAACTCTATCTATGGAGGAGCTTTTAACGGTTTTTGTCCATTTTTCATAGAAAATTGGTGTTTTGGAATCGAAATAATCTAGGAAGCTTATACTCATAAAATTTGACAAAGAAGAACAATAAAAAATGTACATCGAGCAACTTTCATGGTTCGAAGTTGCTCAACTCTATCTATGGAGGAGCTTTTAACGGTTTTTGTCCATTTGTCATAGAAAGTTGGTTTTTTGGAATCGAAATAATCTAGGAAGTTATACTCGTAAAATTTGACATAGAAGAACGATAAAAAGTGTACACCGAGGAACTTTAATGGTCCGAAGTTGCTCAACTCTATCTATAGAGGAGCTTTTAACGGTCTTTGTCCATTTGTCATAGATATGTGGTGTTTTGGCATCGAAATAATCTAGGAAGCTTATGCTCGTAAAATTTGACAAAGAAGAACAATAAAAAGTGTACACCGAGCAACTTTCATGGTTCGAAGTTGATCAACTCTATCTATGGAGAAGCTTTTAACGGTTTTTATCCATTTGTGATAGAAAGTTCGTGTTTCGGCATCGATATAATCTAGAAAACTTATACTCGTAAAATTTGACAAAGAAGAACAATAAAAAATGTACACCGAGCAACTTTCATGGTCCGAAGTAGCTCAACTCTATCTATGGAAGAGCTTTTAACGGTTTTTGTCCATTTGTGATAGAAAGTTGGTATTTTGGCATCGAAATAATCTAGTAAGTTATACTCGTAAAATTTAACATAGAAGAACAATAAAAAGTGTACACCGAGCAACTTTCATGGTCCGAAGTTGCTCAACTCTATCTATGGAGGAGATTTTAATGGTTTTTGTCCATTTGTCATAGAAAGTTGGTGTTTTGGCATCGAAATAACCTAGGAAGCTTATAGTCGTAAAATTTGACAAAGAAGAACAATAAAAAGTGTACACCGAGCAACTTTCATGGTCCGAAGTTGATCAACTCTATCTATAGAGGAGCTTTTAACGGTTTTTATCCATTTGTCATAGAAAGTTGTCCTTTTGGCAACGAAATAATCTAGGAAGCTTATACTCGTAAAATTTGACATAGAAGAACAATAAAAAATGTACACCGAGCAACTTTCATGGTCCGAAGTTGCTCAACTCTATCTATGGAGGAGCTTTTAACGGTTTTTGTCCATTTGTCATAGAAAGTTGGTTTTTTGGAATCGAAATAATCTAGGAAGTTATACTCGTAAAATTTGACATAGAAGAACAATAAAAAGTGTACAGCGAGCAACTTTCATTGTCCGAAGTTGCTGAACTCTATCTATGGAGGAGCTTTTAACGGTCTTTGTCCATTTGTCATAGATATGTGGTGTTTTGGGATCGAAATAATCTAGGAAGCTTATACTCGTAAAATTTGACAAAGAAGAACAATAAAAAGTGTACACCGAGCAACTTTCATGGTCCGAAGTTGCTCAACTCTATCTATGGAGGAGCTTTTAACGGTTTTTGTCCATTTGCCAAAGAAAGTTGGTTTCTTAGAATCGAAATAATCTAGGAAGTTGTACTCGTAAAATTTGACATAGAAGAACAATAAAAAGTGTACAGCGAGCAACTTTCATTTTCCGAAGTTGCTGAACTCTATCTATGGAGGAGCTTTTAACGATCTTTGTCCATTTGTCATAGATATGTGGTGTTTTGGGATCGAAATAATCTAGGAAGCTTATACTCGTAAAATTTGACAAAGAAGAACAATAAAAAGTGTACGCCGAGCAACTTTCATGGTCCGAAGTTGCTCAACTCTATCTATGCAGGAGATTTTAACGGTTTTTGTCCATTTGTCATAGAAAGTTGGTGTTTTGGCATCGAAATAACCTAGGAACCTTATACTCGTAAAATTTGACAAGGAAGAACAATAAAAAGTGTACACCGAGCAACTTTCATGGTCCGAAGTTGATCAACTCTATCTATGGAGGAGCTTTTAACGGTTTTTATCCATTTGTCATAGAAAGTTGTCGTTTTGGCAACGAAATAATCTAGGAAGCTTATACTCGTAAAATTTGACATAGAAGAACAATAAAAAATGTACACCGAGCAACTTTCATGGTCTGAAGTTGCTCAACTCTATCTATGGAGGAGCTTTTAGCGGTTTTTGTCCATTTGTCATAGAAAGTTGGTGTGTCGGCATCGAAATAATCTAGGAAGCTTATACTCGTAAAATTTGACAAAGAAGAACAATAAAAAGTGTACACCGAGCAACTTTCATGGTCCGAAGTTGATCAACTCTATCTATGGAGGAGCTTTTAACGGTTTTTATCCATTTGTCATAGAAAGTTGTCGTTTTGGCAACGAAATAATCTAGGAAGCTTATACTCGTAAAATTTGACAAAGAAGAACAATAAAAAGTGTACACCGAGCAACTTTCATGGTCCCAAGTTGCTCAACTCTATCTATGGAGGAGCTTTTAACGGTTTTTATCCAATTGTGATAGAAAGTTGGTGTGTCGGCATCGAAATAATCTAGGAAGCTTATACTCGTAAAATTTGACAAAGAAGAACAATAAAAAATGTACACCGAGCAACTTTCATGGTCCGAAGTTCCTCAACTCTATCTATGGAAGAGCTTTTAACGGTTTTTGTCCATTTGTGTTAGAAAGTTGGTATTTTGGCATCGAAATAATCTAGTAAGTTATACTCGTAAAATTTAACATAGAAGAACAATAAAAAGTGTACGCCGAACAACTTTCATGGTCCGAAGTTGCTCAACTCTATCTATGCAGGAAATTTTAACGGTTTTTGTCCATTTGTCATAGAAAGTTGGTGTTTTGGCATCGAAATAACCTAGGAAGCTTATACTCGTAAAATTTGACAAAGAAGAACAATAAAAAGTGTACACCGAGCAACTTTCATGGTCCGAAGTTGATCAACTCTATCTATGGAGGAGCTTTTAACGGTTTTTATCCATTTGTCATAGAAAGTTGTCGTTTTGGCAACGAAATAATCTAGGAAGCTTATACTCGTAAAATTTGACATAGAAGAACAATAAAAAATGTACACCGAGCAACTTTCATGGTCCGAAGTTGCTCAACTCTATCTATGGAGGAGCTTTTAACGGTTTTTGTCCATTTGTCATAGAAAGTTGGTTTTTTGGAATCGAAATAATCTAGGAAGTTATACTCGTAAAATTTGACATAGAAGAACAATAAAAAGTGTACAGCGAGCAACTTTCATTGTCCGAAGTTGCTGAACTCTATCTATGGAGGTGCTTTTAACGGTCTTTGTCCATTTGTCATAGATATGTGGTGTTTTGGGATCGAAATAATCTAGGAAGCTTATACTCGTAAAATTTGACAAAGAAGAACAATAAAAAGTGTACACCGAACAACTTTCGTGGTCCGAAGTTGCTCAACTCTATCTATGGAGGAGCTTTTAGCCGTTTTTGTCCATTTGGCATAGAAAGTTGGTATTTTGGCATCGAAATAATCTAGGAAGTTATACTCGTAAAATTTGACAAAGAAGAACAATAAAAAGTGTACACCGAGCAACTTTCATGGTCCGAAGTTGCTCAACTCTATCTGTGGAGGATCTTTTAGCCGTTTTTGTCCATTTGGCATAGAAAGTTGGTATTTTGGCATCGAAATAATCTAGGAACTTATACTCGTAAAATTTGACATAAAAGAACAATAAAATGTGTACACCGAGCAACTTTGATGGTCCGAAGTTGCTCAACTCTATCTATGGTGGAGCTTTTAACGGTTTTTGTCCATTTGTCGTAGAAAGGTAGTTTTTTGGCATCGAAATAATCTGGGAAGCTTATACTCGTAAAATTTGACATAGAAGAAGAATAAAAAGTGTACACCGAGCAACTTTGATGGTCCGAAGTTGCTCAACTCTATCAATGGAGGAGCTCTTAACGGTTTTTGTCCATTTGTCATAGATATGTTGTGTTTTGGCATCGAAATAATCTAGGAAGCTTATACTCGTAAAATTTGACAAAGAAGAACAATAAAAAATGTGCACCGAGCAACTTTCACGGTCCGAAGTTGCTCAACTCTATCTATGGAGAAGCTTTTAACAGTTTTTGTCCATTTGTCTTAGAAAGTTGGTGTTTTGGAATCGAAATAATCTAGGAAGTTATTCACGTAAAATTTGACATAGAAGAACAATAAAAAGTGTACACCGAGCAACTTTCATGTTCCGAAGTTGCTCAACTCTATCTATGGAGGAGCTTTTAACGGTTTTTGTCCATTTGTCATAGATATGTGGTGTTTTGGCATCGAAATAACCTAGGAAGCTTATACTCGTAAAATTTGACAAAGAAGAACAATAAAAAATGTACACCGAGCAACTTTCATGATCCGAAGTTGCTCAACTCTATCTATGGAGGAGCTTTTAACGGTTTTTGTCCATTTGTCATAGAAAATTGGTGTTTTGGAATCGAAATAATCTAGGAAGCTTATACTCATAAAATTTGACAAAGAAGAACAATAAAAAATGTACACCGAGCAACTTTCATGGTTCGAAGTTGCTCAACTCTATCTATGGAAGAGCTTTTAACGGTTTTTGTCCATTTGTCATAGAAAGTTGGTTTTTTGGAATCGAAATAATCTAGGAAGTTATACTCGTAAAATTTGACATAGAAGAACGATAAAAAGTGTACACCGAGGAACTTTAATGGTCCGAAGTTGCTCAACACTATCTATAGAGGAGTTTTTAACGGTCTTTGTCCATTTGTCATAGATATGTGGTGTTTTGGCATCGAAATAATCTAGGAAGCTTATGCTCGTAAAATTTGACAAAGAAGAACAATAAAAAGTGTACACCGAGCAACTTTCATGGTTCGAAGTTGATCAACTCTATCTATGGAGAAGCTTTTAACGGTTTTTATCCATTTGTGATAGAAAGTTCGTGTTTCGGCATCGATATAATCTAGAAAACTTATACTCGTAAAATTTGACAAAGAAGAACAATAAAAAATGTACACCGAGCAACTTTCATGGTCCGAAGTTGCTCAACTCTATCTATGGAAGAGCTTTTAACGGTTTTTGTCCATTTGTGATAGAAAGTTGGTATTTTGGCATCGAAATAATCTAGTAAGTTATACTCGTAAAATTTAACATAGAAGAACAATAAAAAGTGTACACCGAGCAACTTTCATGGTCCGAAGTTGCTCAACTCTATCTATGGAGGAGATTTTAATGGTTTTTGTCCATTTGTCATAGAAAGTTGGTGTTTTGGCATCGAAATAACCTAGGAAGCTTATAGTCGTAAAATTTGACAAAGAAGAACAATAAAAAGTGTACACCGAGCAACTTTCATGGTCCGAAGTTGATCAACTCTATCTATAGAGGAGCTTTTAACGGTTTTTATCCATTTGTCATAGAAAGTTGTCCTTTTGGCAACGAAATAATCTAGGAAGCTTATACTCATAAAATTTGACATAGAAGAACAATAAAAAATGTACACCGAGCAACTTTCATGGTCCGAAGTTGCTCAACTCTATCTATGGAGGAGCTTTTAACGGTTTTTGTCCATTTGTCATAGAAAGTTGGTTTTTTGGAATCGAAATAATCTAGGAAGTTATACTCGTAAAATTTGACATAGAAGAACAATAAAAACTGTACAGCGAGCAGCTTTCATTGTCCGAAGTTGCTGAACTCTATCTATGGAGGAGCTTTTAACGGTCTTTGTCCATTTGTCATAGATATGTGGTGTTTTGGGATCGAAATAATCTAGGAAGCTTATACTTGTAAAATTTGACAAAGAAGAACAATAAAAAGTGTACACCGAGCAACTTTCATGGTCCGAAGTTGCTCAACTCTATCTATGGAGGAGCTTTTAATGGTTTTTATCCAATTGTGATAGAAAGTTGGTGTTTCGGCATCAAAATAATCTAGGAAGCTTATACTCGTAAAATTTGACATAGAAGAACAATAAAAAATGTACACCGAGCAACTTTCATGGTCCGAAGTTGCTCAACTCTATCTATGGAGGAGCTTTTAACGGTTTTTGTCCATTTGCCATAGAAAGTTGGTTTTTTAGAATCGAAATAATCTAGGAAGTTATACTCGTAAAATTTGACATAGAAGAACAATAAAAAGTGTACAGCGAGCAACTTTCATTTTCCGAAGTTGCTGAACTCTATCTATGGAGGAGCTTTTAACGATCTTTGTCCATTTGTCATAGATATGTGGTGTTTTGGGATCGAAATAATCTAGGAAGCTTATACTCGTAAAATTTGACAAAGAAGAACAATGAAAAGTGTACACCGAGCAACTTTCATGGTCCGAAGTTGCTCAACTCTATCTATGGAGGAGCTTTTAACGGTTTTTATCCAATTGTGATAGAAAGTTGGTGTTTCGGCATCAAAATAATCTAGGAAGCATATACTCGTAAAATTTGACAAAGAAGAACAATAAAAAGTGTACACCGAGGAACTTTCATGGTCCGAAGTTGCTCAACTCTATCTATGGAGGAGCTTTTAACGGTTTTTGTCCATTTGTCATAGAAAGTTGGTGTTTTGGAATCGAAATAATCTAGGAAGCATATACTCGTAAAATTTTACAAAGAAGAACAATAAAAAGTGTACACCGAGCAACTTTCATGGTCCGAAGTTGTTCAACTCTATCTATGTAGGAGCTTTTAACGGTTTTTATCCAATTGTGATAGAAAGTTGGTGTTTCGGCATCGAAATAATCTAGGAAGCTTATACTCGTAAAATTTGACAAAGAAGAACAATAAAAAATGTACACCAAGCAACTTTCATGGTCCGAAGTTGCTCAACTCTATCAATGGAGGAGATTTTAACGGTTTTTGTCCATTTGTCATAGAAAGTTGGTGTTTTGGAATCGAAATAATCTAGGAAGCTTATACTCGTAAAATTTGACAAAGAAGAACAATAAAAATTGTACACCGAGCAACTTTCATGGTCCGAAGTTGCTCAACTCTGTCTATGGAGGAGCTTTTAACGGTTTTTATCCAATTGTGATAGAAAGTTGGTGTTTCGGCAGCAAAATAATCTAGGAAGCATATACTCGTAAAATTTGACAAAGAAGAACAATAAAAAGTGTACACCGAGCAACTTTCATTGTCCGAAGTTGCTCAACTCTATCTATGGAGGAGCTTTTAACGATTTTTGTCCATTTGTCATAGAAATTTGTCGTATTGGCAACGAAATAATCTAGGAATCTTGTACTCATAAAATTTGACAAAGAAGAACTATAAAAAATGTACACCGAGCAACTTTCAAGGTCCGAAGTTGCTCAACTCTATCTATGGAGGAGCTTTTAACGGTTTTTGTCCATTTGTCATAGAAAGTTGGTGTTTTGGAATCGAATAAATCTAGGAAGTTTTACTCGTAAAATTTGACATAGAAGAACAATAAAAAGTGTACACCGAGAAACTTTCATGGTCCGAAGTTGCTCAACTCTATCTATGGAGGAGCTTTTAACGGTTTTTGTCCATTTGTCATAGAAATTTGTCGTATTGGCAACGAAATAATCTAGGAATCTTATACTCGTAAAATTTGACAAAGAAGAACAATAAAAACTGTACACCGAGCAACTTTCATGGTCCGAAGTTGCTCAACTCTATCAATGGAAGAGCTTTTAACGATTTTTGTCCATTTGTCATAGAAATTTGTCGTATTGGCAACGAAATAATCTAGGAATCTTGTACTTGTAAAATTTGACAAAGAAGAACAAGAAAAAGTGTACACCGAGCAACTTTCATGGTCCGAAGTTGTTCAACTCTATCTATATAGGAGCATTTAACGGTTTTTATCCAATTGTGATAGAAAGTTGGTGTTTCGGCATCGAAATAATCTAGGAAGCTTATACTCGTAAAATTTGACAAAGAAGAACAATAAAAAATGTACACCGAGCAACTTTCATGGTCCGAAGTTGCTCAACTCTATCAATGGAGGAGATTTTAACGTTTTTTGTCCATTTGTCATAGAAAGTTGGTGTTTTGGAATCGAAATAATCTAGGAATCTTATACTCGTAAAATTTGACAAAGAAGAACAATAAAAATTGTACACCGAGCAACTTTCATGGTCCGAAGTTGCTTAACTCTGTCTATGGAGGAGCTTTTAACGGTTTTTATCCAATTGTGATAGAAAGTTGGTGTTTCGGCATCAAAATAATCTAGGAAGCATATACTCGTAAAATTTGACAAAGAAGAACAATAAAAAGTGTACACCGAGCAACTTTCATTGTCCGAAGTTGTTCAACTCTATCTATGGAGGAGCTTTTAACGATTTTTGTCCATTTGTCATAGAAATTTGTCGTATTGGCAACGAAATAATCTAGGAATCTTGTACTCGTAAAATTTGACAAAGAAGAACTATAAAAAATGTACACCGAGCAACTTTCATGGTCCGAAGTTGCTCAACTCTATCTATGGAGGAGCTTTTAACGGTTTTTTTCCATTTGTCATAGAAAGTTGGTGTTTTGGAATCGAAATAATCTAGGAAGTTTTACTCGTAAAATTTGACATAGAAGAACAATAAAAAGTGTACACCGAGAAACTTTCATGGTCCAAAGTTGCTCAACTCTATCTATGGAGGAGCTTTTAACGGTTTTTGTCCATTTGTCATAGAAATTTGTCGTATTGGCAACGAAATAATCTAGGAATCTTATACTCGTAAAATTTGACAAAGAAGAACAATAAAAACTGTGCACCGAGCAACTTTCATGGTCCGAAGTTGCTCAACTCTATCAATGGAAGAGCTTTTAACGGTTTTTGTCCATTTGTGATAGAAAGTTGGTATTTTGGCATCCAAATAATCTAGGAAGTTATACTCGTAAAATTTATTATAGAAGAACAATAAAAAGTGTACACCGAGCAACTTTCATGGTCCGAAGTTGCTCAACTCTATCTATGGAGGAGCTTTTAACCGTTTTTGTCCATTTGGCATAGAAAGTTGGTATTTTGGCATCGAAATAATCTAGGAAAATATACATGTAAAATTTGACATAGAAGAACAATAAAAAGTGTACACCGAGCACTTTTCATGGTCCGAAGTTGCTCAACTCTATCTATGGAGGAGCTTTTAACGGTTTTTGTCCATTTGTCATAGATATGTGGTGTTTTGGCATCGAAATAACCTAGGAAGCTTATACTCGTAAAATTTGACAAAGAAGAACAATAAAAAGTGTACACCGAGCAACTTTCATGATCCGAAATTGCTCAACTCTATCTATGGAGGAGCTTTTAACGGTTTTTGTCCATTTGTCATAGAAAGTTGGTGTTTTGGAATCGAAATAATCTAGGAAGCTTATACTCGTAAAATTTGACAAAGAAGAAAAATAAAAAGTGTACACCGAGCAACTTTCATGGTCCGAAGTTGCTCAACTCTATCTATGGAAGAGCTTTTAACGGTTTGTGTCCCTTGGCGATAGAAAGTTGGTGTTTCGGCATCGAAATAATCTAGGAAGCTTATTCTCGTAAAATTTGACAAAAAAAAACAATAAAATCTGACATTGTCATCAGTTAAAATTTGGTTATCTAATCAGTTTTGCATGAAAGACCTAGGAGAAGCGAGCTATGTTCTAGGCATCAAACTAACCCGAGATCGCGGATCTAGAACTTTAGCTCTATCTCAATCTACTTACATAGAAAAGATATTGGTCAAGTATGCAATGCAGGACTCCAAGAAAGGTTTGTTGCCTTTTAGACATGGAGTTCCTCTTTCCAGGGATGACTGTCCTAAGACAGAAGAAGAAAGGCAACAAATGAGTAAGGTACCATATGCTTCGGCAGTTGGTAGTCTCATGTACGCCATGCTATGCACTAGACCAGATATTTGTTATGCAGTAGGATTGGTCAGCAGATATCAATCTAATCCAGGAATGCATCACTGGACAGCGGTAAAACATATATTCAAGTATCTTCGGAGAACGAAAGATTATATGCTTGCTTACCGTAGTGATGAGATCATTCCAGTGGGCTATACTGATTCAGACTTTCAGGCAGACAAGGACTCCAGGAGATCCACGTCTGGTTATGTATTTACCCTTGGTGGTGGAGCCATTAGTTGGAGGAGTGTGAAGCAAACTTGCATCGCAGACTTCACCATGGAAGCCGAATATGTGGCAGCATCAGATGCCGCAAAGGAGGCTGTATGGTTAAAGAAATTCCTCTTAGAATTAGAGGTAGTTCCTAATATTGAGAGACCTATGACCCTATATTGTGACAATATGGGTGCCATAGCTCAAAGTAAGGAACCTCGCTATCACAGTAAAGGGAAACACATTGAACGCAAGTTCCATTTGATAAGGGAGTTCGTGCAGCGAAAGGAAGTGGAGATACTAAAGATAGCCTCTTTGCATAATTTGGCGGATCCATTCACAAAGGCCCTTACTGGAAAGAGCTTTACAGCTCATGTTGAGGGGATGGGTGTTAGGATACTCTAGTAGTATGTTCTTCAGTCCAAGTGGGAGTTTGTTGGGATGATGTCCTAAAAAACAAACCATGTAAATGATTGCATTTGTGTTTTAAATGTTTTATTTTAAATATTTCATTTATATGTGAATGTTCTAACAAGGTCTAAGGATGTTAGATATGTGAATCTTGGATACTCAGATACACTTATAGTGTGAGTATAGATTGACACAAGATTCATTATTACATTCTAAATCATTAGTCACAACCAGATTAACAAAGTTAGGCACTTTGTTGATATAGGTTGTAGTGCATGGACATCTCCAATTAGGGGAATGGTTTGTCTTGACCGTTTGAGAGGATTCTCGGATTGGTGCACTAGTGTGTATGTGGACATATACATTGACGGACTTACATAGGAATGAACAACTAGAAACGTGCTATCAAAGAGTTGTTCATCCTATAGCTATGGGAGTACGGTATATCTCAAGCTTGAGTAGGTCAATACGTTTATACTTATAGCGTGTGCATTTTGATTCATCAATAAGTGAGACACGCACTATTGTCAAAATCTTGATGATTTGGATGTATGCCACTAGGGTATAAGCGCATACCTACAAAATAGTCATTCATGTACTTTCAGTTATGAAAGTGTAAGCACCCATCTGAGAGGTTCAAATTAATCTATCTAAAAATCTATGCATAGTGATTCTAACGAATCAAGCGTTATGAATTAAATTGATCGACGGGTCAATTTAATACGCTTAGAGGATAGATATAAAGGAATCTGGAGCTCAGAGAAAATATGGATTTTGGAGTGTTCGATAGTACGAATAAATTCACTCCATCTTACCGGGTGTTGCATGGAGGATATGCATGTACACTTCCCATAGGTCAGGGATAGGTTTCTAATTATGGAAAGCCTCGATGTAAGAATCGTACATATTGGGGAGTGCATCCAAAGTTCAGGTAGTGTCAGACGAACATTGGATTGTTATATTATTCCTAGTCATAGAGTTTGACGGTAAAGAATAATATTTCGGGAGCCACAATATGTATGTCCTGCGGAGTCCCCTTGGTAGCTCTATATATTCTCTTATCCTATTTAAGGAAGATCAGCAAAATTTACCATATCACAACGGTTGTTGGAAAAGTTACAAGAATGGAATTTGTATAACAAATAGATACAATTTTATTGGGTTTTGGTTTTCCAAAGATAACCCTAAGATAAAATTGTTTTTGTTAAGATATACAAAATTCTTGTAAGTGTATTTATGTAAAAATAACAAATCTCGGAGTTTTGATTTAGATTGTAAAATAAATATTTTACATAATCAAAAACAAATTAAAGTCAAGAATGAACCAAGGAACAAAACAAATTTGAGCCTTGAATTCTTGAAATATTGGGCCAAGCTAGGCTTAAACCATGTTATTGCATAGCAATATATGGCCGGTCCATTGTGGATAATTTGGGCTCCGATTATGCTTGTTAAAAGTATTCCATATTTGTTTTGGCTTTGAATCCAATTGGGATTAGAAGTCAACTCAAATAATGATTTGTTATATATATATAAACACAACAATTTTTCTATGAATGGATAAGGATGGCCACCGTTTTGTTTTTTCCTAGTTCCATTTGGATTAGGAAAACAAAACCTAAAAGGAGACTTTTTTTAACACAATGAAAAGGTTTTGTTTTATAAAATAAAAAGGGCTGGCCGTGTGATTCATTCATGAGAAAACAACCAAGTTATTTTTTCCAATAAAAAGGAGCCGAGTGTTCCTAGAGAGGTGGCCGTGTGAGATTCTTTTGGTTCACTACCAATTGGGTTTTTTGCTTTGCTTTTTCGCAAGGAGATTAAAGAGAATACCTAGGAAACAACATAGGCTATTCTTGGTGATTCTTGTTTTCTAAATTGGTGGTTCGTGATCAAGAGGTGTGATCAAACAAAGGGTGTGTTCAAGATCCGATCGTGTGTTCGTGATCAAGTGTTGAGTTCGTGATCAAGACGGATAGCACGTTGGACCTCGATAGTAAAGAGGTTGGTATTCTTCTTCTAACCTTCTTCATGCCATGATTGTATGTTTAGATCTAAGAATTATTTTGTATGAAATTAATACTAGAAGCATGCTAGGATTAATTACAAAATTAATTGGATCTAGGATAACACTTGATAGGCGTGTAACAATCTAGGGTTGTTTGGCTTCCGATTAAATTTTTGATTTGTACCTATGCTAAGAACGATCCGTAAGATGCTTCCGCATGTTTTAAAAAATGTGTACACCGAGCAACTTTCATGGTCCGAAGTTGCTCAACTCTATCTATGGAGGAGCTTTTAACGGGTTTTGTCCATTTGTCATAGATATGTGGTGTTTTGGCATCGAAATAATCTAGGAAGCTTATACTCGTAAAATTTGACAAAGAAGAACAATAAAAAATGTACACCGAGCAACTTTAATGGTCCGAAGTTGCTCAACTCTATCTATGGAGGAGCTTTTAACGGTTTTTGTCCATTTGTCATAGAAAGTTGGTATTTTGGAATCGAAATAATCTAGGAAGTTATACTCGTAAAATTTGACAAAGAAGAACAATAAAAAATGTACACCGAGCAACTTTCATGGTCCGAAGTTGCTCAACTCTATCTATGGAGGAGCTTTTAACGGTGTTTGTCCATTTGTCATAGAAAGTTGGTTTTTTGGAATCGAAATAATCTAGGAAGTTATACTCGTAAAATTTGACATAGAAGAACATTAAAAGGTGTACACCGAGCAACTTTCATGGTCCGAAGTTGCTCAACTCTATCTATGGAGGAGCTTTTAACGGTCTTTGTCCATTTGTCATAGATATGTGGTGTTTTGGCATCGAAATAATCTAGGAAACTTATACTCGTAAAATTTGACGAAGAAGAACAATAAAAAGTGTACACCGAGCAACTTTCTTGGTCCGAAGTTGCTCAACTCTATCTATGGAGAAGCTTTGAACGGTTTTTATCCATTAGTGATAGAAAGTAGGTGTTTCGGCATCGAAATAATCTAGGAAGCTTATACTAGTAAAATTTGAGAAAGAAGAACAATAAAAAATGTACACCGAGCAACTTTCATGGTCCGAGGTTGCTCAACTCTATCTTTGGAGGAGCTTTTAAAGGTTTTTGTCCATTTGTCATAGAAATTTGGTGTTTTGGAATCGAAATAATCTAGGAAGCTTATACTCGTAAAATTTGACAAAGAAGAACAATAAAAAGTGTACACCGAGCAACTTTCATGGTCCGAAGTTGCTCAACTCTATCTATGGAGGAGCTTTTAACGGTTTTTATCCATTTGTCTTAGAAAGTTGGTGTTTCGGCATCAAAATAATCTAGGAAGCATATACTCGTAAAATTTGACAAAGAAGAACAATAAAAAGTGTACACCGAGCAACTTTTATGGTCCGAAGTTGCTCAACTCTATCTATGGAGGAGCTTTTAACGGTTTTTGTCCATTTGTCATAGATATGTGGTGTTTTGCATCGAAATAACCTAGGAAGCTTATACTCGTAAAATTTGACAAAGAAGAACAATAAAAAGTGTACACCGAGCAACTTTCATGGTCCGAAGTTGCTCAACTCTATCTATGGAGGAGCTTTTAACGGTTTTTGTCCATTTGCCATAGAAAGTTGGTTTTTTGGAATCGAAATAATCTAGGAAGTTATACTCGTAAAATTTGACATAGAAGAATAATAAAAAGTGTACACCGAGCAACTTTCATGGTCCGAAGTTTCTCAACTCTATCTATGGAGGAGCTATTAACGGTCTTTGTCCATTTGTCATAGATATGTGGTGTTTTGGCTTCGAAATAATCTAGGAAGCTTATACTCGTAAAATTTGACAAAGAAGAATAATAAAAAGTGTACACCGAGCAACTTTCATGGTCCGAAGTTGCTCAACTCTATCTTTGGAGGAGCTTTTAACGGTTTTTATCCATTAGTGATAGAAAGTAGGTGTTTCGGCATCGAAATAATCTAGGAAGCTTATACTAGTAAAATTTGAGAAAGAAGAACAATAAAAAATGTACACCGAGCAACTTTCATGGTCCGAGGTTGCTCAACTCTATCTTTGGAGGAGCTTTTAACGGTTTTTGTCCATTTGTCATAGAAAGTTGGTGTTTTGGAATCGAAATAATCTAGGAAGCTTATACTCGTAAAATTTGACAAAGAAGAACAATAAAAATTGTACACCGAGCAACTTTCATGGTCCGAAGTTGCTCAACTCTATCTATGGAGGAGCTTTTAACGGTTTTTATCCATTTGTCTTAGAAAGTGGGTGTTTCGGCATCACAATAATCTAGGAAGCTTATACTCGTAAAATTTGACAAAGAAGAACAATAAAAAGTGTACACCGAGCAACTTTTATGGTCCGAAGTTGCTCAACTCTATCAATGGAGGAGCTTTTAACGGTTTTTGTCCATTTGTCATAGATATGTGGTGTTTTGGCATCGAAATAACCTAGGAAGCTTATACTCGTAAAATTTGACAAAGAAGAACAATAAAAAGTGTACACCGAGCAACTTTCATGGTCCGAAGTTGCTCAACTCTATCTATGGAGGAGCTTTTAACGGTTTTTGTCCATTTGTGATAGAAAGTTGGTTTTTTGGAATCGAAATAATCTAGGAAGTTATACTCGTAAAATTTGACATAGAAGAACAATAAAAAGTGTACACCGAGCAACTTTCATGGTCCGAAGTTGCTCAACTCTATCTATGGAGGAGCTTTTAACGGTGTTTGTCCATTTGTAATAGATATGTGGTGTTTTGGCAGCGAAATAATCTCGGAAGCTTATACTCGTAAAATTTGACAAAGAAGAACAATAAAAAGTGTACACCGAGCAACTTACATGGTCCGAAGTTGCTCAACTCTATCTATGGAGAAGCTTTGAACGGTTTTTATCCATTTGTGATAGAAAGTTGGTGTTTCGGCATCGAAATAATCTAGGAAGCTTATACTCGTAAAATTTGACAAAGAAGAACAATAAAAAATGTACACCGAGCAACTTTCATGGTCCGAAGTTGCTCAACTCTATCTATGGGGGAGCTTTTAACGGTTTTTGTCCATTTGTCATAGAAATTTGGTGTTTTGGAATCGAAATAATCTAGGAAGCTTATACTCGTAAAATTCGACAAAGAAGAACAATAAAAAGTGTACGCCGAGCAACTTTCATGGTCCGAAGTTGCTCAACTCTATCTTTGGAGGAGCTTTGAACGGTTTTTATCCATTTGTCTTAGAAAGTGGGTGTTTCGGCATCACAATAATCTAGGAAGCTTATACTCGTAAAATTTGACAAAGAAGAACAATAAAAAGTGTACACCGAGCAACTTTTATGGTCCGAAGTTGCTCAACTCTATCAATGGAGGAGCTTTTAACGGTTTTTGTCCATTTGTCATAGATATGTGGTGTTTTGGCATCGAAATAACCTAGGAAGCTTATACTCGTAAAATTTGACAAAGAAGAACAATAAAAAGTGTACACCGAGCAACTTTCATGGTCCGAAGTTGCTCAACTCTATCTATGGAGGAGCTTTTAACGGTTTTTGTCCATTTGTGATAGAAAGTTGGTTTTTTGGAATCGAAATAATCTAGGAAGTTATACTCGTAAAATTTGACATAGAAGAACAATAAAAAGTGTACACCGAGCAACTTTCATGGTCCGAAGTTGCTCAACTCTATCTATGGAGGAGCTTTTAACGGTGTTTGTCCATTTGTAATAGATATGTGGTGTTTTGGCAGCGAAATAATCTCGGAAGCTTATACTCGTAAAATTTGACAAAGAAGAACAATAAAAAGTGTACACCGAGCAACTTACATGGTCCGAAGTTGCTCAACTCTATCTATGGAGAAGCTTTGAACGGTTTTTATCCATTTGTGATAGAAAGTTGGTGTTTCGGCATCGAAATAATCTAGGAAGCTTATACTCGTAAAATTTGACAAAGAAGAACAATAAAAAATGTACACCGAGCAACTTTCATGGTCCGAAGTTGCTCAACTCTATCTATGGGGGAGCTTTTAACGGTTTTTGTCCATTTGTCATAGAAATTTGGTGTTTTGGAATCGAAATAATCTAGGAAGCTTATACTCGTAAAATTCGACAAAGAAGAACAATAAAAAGTGTACGCCGAGCAACTTTCATGGTCCGAAGTTGCTCAACTCTATCTTTGGAGGAGCTTTGAACGGTTTTTATCCATTTGTCTTAGAAAGTGGGTGTTTCGGCATCACAATAATCTAGGAAGCTTATACTCGTAAAATTTGACAAAGAAGAACAATAAAAAGTGTACACCGAGCAACTTTTATGGTCCGAAGTTGCTCAACTCTATCAATGGAGGAGCTTTTAACGGTTTTTGTCCATTTGTCATAGATATGTGGTGTTTTGGCATCGAAATAACCTAGGAAGCTTATACTCGTAAAATTTGACAAAGAAGAACAATAAAAAGTGTACACCGAGCAACTTTCATGGTCCGAAGTTGCTCAACTCTATCTATGGAGGAGCTTTTAACGGTTTTTGTCCATTTGTGATAGAAAGTTGGTTTTTTGGAATCGAAATAATCTAGGAAGTTATACTCGTAAAATTTGACATAGAAGAACAATAAAAAGTGTACACCGAGCAACTTTCATGGTCCGAAGTTGCTCAACTCTATCTATGGAGGAGCTTTTAACGGTGTTTGTCCATTTGTAATAGATATGTGGTGTTTTGGCAGCGAAATAATCTCGGAAGCTTATACTCGTAAAATTTGACAAAGAAGAACAATAAAAAGTGTACACCGAGCAACTTACATGGTCCGAAGTTGCTCAACTCTATCTATGGAGAAGCTTTGAACGGTTTTTATCCATTTGTGATAGAAAGTTGGTGTTTCGGCATCGAAATAATCTAGGAAGCTTATACTCGTAAAATTTGACAAAGAAGAACAATAAAAAATGTACACCGAGCAACTTTCATGGTCCGAAGTTGCTCAACTCTATCTATGGGGGAGCTTTTAACGGTTTTTGTCCATTTGTCATAGAAATTTGGTGTTTTGGAATCGAAATAATCTAGGAAGCTTATACTCGTAAAATTCGACAAAGAAGAACAATAAAAAGTGTACGCCGAGCAACTTTCATGGTCCGAAGTTGCTCAACTCTATCTTTGGAGGAGCTTTGAACGGTTTTTATCCATTTGTCTTAGAAAGTGGGTGTTTCGGCATCACAATAATCTAGGAAGCTTATACTCGTAAAATTTGACAAAGAAGAACAATAAAAAGTGTACACCGAGCAACTTTTATGGTCCGAAGTTGCTCAACTCTATCAATGGAGGAGCTTTTAACGGTTTTTGTCCATTTGTCATAGATATGTGGTGTTTTGGCATCGAAATAACCTAGGAAGCTTATACTCGTAAAATTTGACAAAGAAGAACAATAAAAAGTGTACACCGAGCAACTTTCATGGTCCGAAGTTGCTCAACTCTATCTATGGAGGAGCTTTTAACGGTTTTTGTCCATTTGTGATAGAAAGTTGGTTTTTTGGAATCGAAATAATCTAGGAAGTTATACTCGTAAAATTTGACATAGAAGAACAATAAAAAGTGTACACCGAGCAACTTTGATGGTCCGAAGTTGCTCAACTCTATCTATGGAGGAGCTTTTAACGGTTTTTGTCCATTTCGCATAGAAAGTTGGTGTTTTGGCATCGAAATAATCTAGGAAGTTATACTCGTAAAATTTGACATAGAAGAAGAATAAAAAGTATACACCGAGCAACCTTGATGGTCCGAAGTTGCTCAACTCTATCTATGGAGGAGCTTTTAACAGTTTTTATCCATTTGTCATATAAAGTTGGTGTTTTGGAATCCAAATAATCACGGAAGTTATACTCGTAAAATTTGACATAGAAGAACAATGAAAAGTGTACACCGAGCAACTTTCATGATCCGAAGTTGCTCAACTCTATCTATGGAGGAGCTTTTAACGGTTTTTGTCCATTTGTCATAGATATGTGGTGTTTTGGCATCGAAATAATCTAGGAAGCTTATACTCAAAAAATTTGACAAAGAAGAACAATAAAAAATGTACACCGAGCAACTTTAATGGTCCGAAGTTGCTCAACTCTATCTATGGAGGAGCTTTTAACGGTTTTTGTCTATTTGTCATAGAAAGTTGGTATTTTGGAATCGAAATAATATAGGAAGCTTATACTCGTAAAATTTGACAAAGAAGAACAATAAAAAATGTACACCGAGCAACTTTCATTGTCCGAAGTTGCTCAACTCTATCTATGGAGGAGCTTTTAACGGTGTTTGTCCATTTGTCATAGAAAGTTGGTTTTTTGGAATCGAAATAATCTAGGAAGTTATACTCGTAAAATTTGACATAGAAAAAACATTAAAAGGTGTACACCGAGCAACTTTCATAGTCCGAAGTTGCTCAACTCTATCTATGGAGGAGCTTTTAACGGTCTTTGTCCATTTGTCATAGATATGTGGTGTTTTGGCATCGAAATAATCTAGGAAGCTTATACTCGTAAAATTTGACGAAGAAGAACAATAAAAAGTGTACACCGAGCAACTTTGATGGTCCGAAGTTGCTCAACTCTATCTATGGAGAAGCTTTGAACGGTTTTTATCCATTTGTGATAGAAAGTAGGTGTTTCGGCATCGAAATAATCTAGGAAGCTTATACTCGTAAAATTTGACAAAGAAGAACAATAAAAAGTGTACACCGAGCAACTTTCATGGTCCGAAGTTGCTCAACTCTATCTATGGAGGAGCTTTTAACGGTTTTTATCCATTTGTCTTAGAAAGTTGGTGTTTCGGCATCAAAATAATCTAGGAAGCATATACTCGTAAAATTTGACAAAGAAGAACAATAAAAAGTGTACACCGAGCAACTTTTATGGTCCGAAGTTGCTCAACTCTATCTATGGAGGAGCTTTTAACGGTTTTTGTCCATTTGTCATAGATATGTGGTGTTTTGCATCGAAATAACCTAGGAAGCTTATACTCGTAAAATTTGACAAAGAAGAACAATAAAAAGTGTACACCGAGCAACTTTCATGGTCCGAAGTTGCTCAACTCTATCTATGGAGGAGCTTTTAACGGTTTTTGTCCATTTGCCATAGAAAGTTGGTTTTTTGGAATCGAAATAATCTAGGAAGTTATACTCGTAAAATTTGACATAGAAGAATAATAAAAAGTGTACACCGAGCAACTTTCATGGTCCGAAGTTTCTCAACTCTATCTATGGAGGAGCTTTTAACGGTCTTTGTCCATTTGTCATAGATATGTGGTGTTTTGGCATCGAAATAATCTAGGAAGCTTATACTCGTAAAATTTGACAAAGAAGAATAATAAAAAGTGTACACCGAGCAACTTTCATGGTCCGAAGTTGCTCAACTCTATCTTTGGAGGAGCTTTTAACGGTTTTTGTCCGTTTGTCATAGAAAGTTGGTGTTTTGGAATCGAAATAATCTAGGAAGCTCATACTCGTAAAATTTGACAAAGAAGAACAATAAAAAGTGTACACCGAGCAACTTTCATGGTCCGAAGTTTCTCAACTCTATCTATGGAGGAGCTTTTAACGGTTTTTGTCCATTTATCATAGAAAGTTGGTGTTTTGGAATCGAAATAATCTAGGAAGCTTATACTCGTAAAATGTGACAAAGAAGAACAATAAAAAATGTACACCGAGCAACTTTCATGGTCCGAAGTTGCTCAACTTTATCTATGGAGGAGCTTTTAACGGTTTTTGTCCATTTTTCATAGAAAGTTGGTTTTTTGGAATCGAAATAATCTAGGAAGTACTCGTAAAATTTAACATAGAAGAACAATAAAAAGTGTACACCGAGAAACTTTGATAGTACGAAGTTGCTCAACTCTATCTATGAAGGAGATTTTAACGGTTTTTGTGCATTTGTCATAGAAATGTGTTGTTTTGGCATTGAAATAATCTAGGAAGCTTGTACTCGTAAAATTTGACATAGAAGAACAATAAAAAGTGTACACCGAGCAACTTTGATGGTCCGAAGTTGCTCAACTCTATCTATAGAGGAGCTTTTAGCGGTTTTTGTCCATTTCGCATAGAAAGTTGGTGTTTTGGCATCGAAATAATCTAGGAAGTTATACTCGTAAAATTTGACATTGAAGAAGAATAAAAAGTATACACCGAGCAACTTTGATGGTCCGAAGTTGCTCAACTCTATCTATGGAGGAGCTTTTAACAGTTTTTATCCCTTTGTCATATAAAGTGGGTGTTTTGGAATCCAAATAATCACGGAAGTTATACTCGTAAAATTTGACAAAGAAGAACAATAAAAAGTGTACACCGAGCAACTTTTATGGTCCGAAGTTGCTCAACTCTATCAATGGAGGAGCTTTTAACGGTTTTTGTCCATTTGTCATAGATATGTGGTGTTTTGGCATCGAAATAACCTAGGAAGCTTATACTCGTAAAATTTGACAAAGAAGAACAATAAAAAGTGTACACCGAGCAACTTTCATAGTCCGAAGTTGCTCAACTCTATCTATGGAGGAGCTTTTAACGGTTTTTGTCCATTTGTGATAGAAAGTTGGTTTTTTGGAATCGAAATAATCTAGGAAGTTATACTCGTAAAATTTGACATAGAAGAACAATAAAAAGTGTACACCGAGCAACTTTCATGGTCCGAAGTTGCTCAACTCTATCTATGGAGGAGCTTTTAACGGTGTTTGTCCATTTGTAATAGATATGTGGTGTTTTGGCAGCGAAATAATCTCGGAAGCTTATACTCGTAAAATTTGACAAAGAAGAACAATAAAAAGTGTACACCGAGCAACTTACATGGTCCGAAGTTGCTCAACTCTATCTATGGAGAAGCTTTGAACGGTTTTTATCCATTTGTGATAGAAAGTTGGTGTTTCGGCATCGAAATAATCTAGGAAGCTTATACTCGTAAAATTTGACAAAGAAGAACAATAAAAAATGTACACCGAGCAACTTTCATGGTCCGAAGTTGCTCAACTCTATCTATGGGGGAGCTTTTAACGGTTTTTGTCCATTTGTCATAGAAATTTGGTGTTTTGGAATCGAAATAATCTAGGAAGCTTATACTCGTAAAATTCGACAAAGAAGAACAATAAAAAGTGTACGCCGAGCAACTTTCATGGTCCGAAGTTGCTCAACTCTATCTTTGGAGGAGCTTTGAACGGTTTTTATCTATTTGTCTTAGAAAGTGGGTGTTTCGGCATCACAATAATCTAGGAAGCTTATACTCGTAAAATTTGACAAAGAAGAACAATAAAAAGTGTACACCGAGCAACTTTTATGGTCCGAAGTTGCTCAACTCTATCAATGGAGGAGCTTTTAACGGTTTTTGTCCATTTGTCATAGATATGTGGTGTTTTGGCATCGAAATAACCTAGGAAGCTTATACTCGTAAAATTTGACAAAGAAGAACAATAAAAAGTGTACACCGAGCAACTTTCATGGTCCGAAGTTGCTCAACTCTATCTATGGAGGAGCTTTTAACGGTTTTTGTCCATTTGTGATAGAAAGTTGGTTTTTTGGAATCGAAATAATCTAGGAAGTTATACTCGTAAAATTTGACATAGAAGAACAATAAAAAGTGTACACCGAGCAACTTTGATGGTCCGAAGTTGCTCAACTCTATCTATGGAGGAGCTTTTAACGGTTTTTGTCCATTTCGCATAGAAAGTTGGTGTTTTGGCATCGAAATAATCTAGGAAGTTATACTCGTAAAATTTGACATAGAAGAAGAATAAAAAGTATACACCGAGCAACCTTGATGGTCCGAAGTTGCTCAACTCTATCTATGGAGGAGCTTTTAACAGTTTTTATCCATTTGTCATATAAAGTTGGTGTTTTGGAATCCAAATAATCACGGAAGTTATACTCGTAAAATTTGACATAGAAGAACAATGAAAAGTGTACACCGAGCAACTTTCATGATCCGAAGTTGCTCAACTCTATCTATGGAGGAGCTTTTAACGGTTTTTGTCCATTTGTCATAGATATGTGGTGTTTTGGCATCGAAATAATCTAGGAAGCTTATACTCAAAAAATTTGACAAAGAAGAACAATAAAAAATGTACACCGAGCAACTTTAATGGTCCGAAGTTGCTCAACTCTATCTATGGAGGAGCTTTTAACGGTTTTTGTCTATTTGTCATAGAAAGTTGGTATTTTGGAATCGAAATAATATAGGAAGCTTATACTCGTAAAATTTGACAAAGAAGAACAATAAAAAATGTACACCGAGCAACTTTCATTGTCCGAAGTTGCTCAACTCTATCTATGGAGGAGCTTTTAACGGTGTTTGTCCATTTGTCATAGAAAGTTGGTTTTTTGGAATCGAAATAATCTAGGAAGTTATACTCGTAAAATTTGACATAGAAAAAACATTAAAAGGTGTACACCGAGCAACTTTCATAGTCCGAAGTTGCTCAACTCTATCTATGGAGGAGCTTTTAACGGTCTTTGTCCATTTGTCATAGATATGTAGTGTTTTGGCATCGAAATAATCTAGGAAGCTTATACTCGTAAAATTTGACGAAGAAGAACAATAAAAAGTGTACACCGAGCAACTTTGATGGTCCGAAGTTGCTCAACTCTATCTATGGAGAAGCTTTGAACGGTTTTTATCCATTTGTGATAGAAAGTAGGTGTTTCGGCATCGAAATAATCTAGGAAGCTTATACTCGTAAAATTTGACAAAGAAGAACAATAAAAAGTGTACACCGAGCAACTTTCATGGTCCGAAGTTGCTCAACTCTATCTATGGAGGAGCTTTTAACGGTTTTTATCCATTTGTCTTAGAAAGTTGGTGTTTCGGCATCAAAATAATCTAGGAAGCATATACTCGTAAAATTTGACAAAGAAGAACAATAAAAAGTGTACACCGAGCAACTTTTATGGTCCGAAGTTGCTCAACTCTATCTATGGAGGAGCTTTTAACGGTTTTTGTCCATTTGTCATAGATATGTGGTGTTTTGCATCGAAATAACCTAGGAAGCTTATACTCGTAAAATTTGACAAAGAAGAACAATAAAAAGTGTACACCGAGCAACTTTCATGGTCCGAAGTTGCTCAACTCTATCTATGGAGGAGCTTTTAACGGTTTTTGTCCATTTGCCATAGAAAGTTGGTTTTTTGGAATCGAAATAATTTAGGAAGTTATACTCGTAAAATTTGACATAGAAGAATAATAAAAAGTGTACACCGAGCAACTTTCATGGTCCGAAGTTTCTCAACTCTATCTATGGAGGAGCTTTTAACGGTCTTTGTCCATTTGTCATAGATATGTGGTGTTTTGGCATCGAAATAATCTAGGAAGCTTATACTCGTAAAATTTGACAAAGAAGAATAATAAAAAGTGTACACCGAGCAACTTTCATGGTCCGAAGTTGCTCAACTCTATCTTTGGAGGAGCTTTTAACGGTTTTTGTCCGTTTGTCATAGAAAGTTGGTGTTTTGGAATCGAAATAATCTAGGAAGCTCATACTCGTAAAATTTGACAAAGAAGAACAATAAAAAGTGTACACCGAGCAACTTTCATGGTCCGAAGTTTCTCAACTCTATCTATGGAGGAGCTTTTAACGGTTTTTGTCCATTTATCATAGAAAGTTGGTGTTTTGGAATCGAAATAATCTAGGAAGCTTATACTCGTAAAATGTGACAAAGAAGAACAATAAAAAATGTACACCGAGCAACTTTCATGGTCCGAAGTTGCTCAACTTTATCTATGGAGGAGCTTTTAACGGTTTTTGTCCATTTTTCATAGAAAGTTGGTTTTTTGGAATCGAAATAATCTAGGAAGTACTCGTAAAATTTAACATAGAAGAACAATAAAAAGTGTACACCGAGAAACTTTGATAGTACGAAGTTGCTCAACTCTATCTATGAAGGAGATTTTAACGGTTTTTGTGCATTTGTCATAGAAATGTGTTGTTTTGGCATTGAAATAATCTAGGAAGCTTATACTCGTAAAATTTGACATAGAAGAACAATAAAAAGTGTACACCGAGCAACTTTGATGGTCCGAAGTTGCTCAACTCTATCTATAGAGGAGCTTTTAGCGGTTTTTGTCCATTTCGCATAGAAAGTTGGTGTTTTGGCATCGAAATAATCTAGGAAGTTATACTCGTAAAATTTGACATTGAAGAAGAATAAAAAGTATACACCGAGCAACTTTGATGGTCCGAAGTTGCTCAACTCTATCTATGGAGGAGCTTTTAACAGTTTTTATCCCTTTGTCATATAAAGTGGGTGTTTTGGAATCCAAATAATCACGGAAGTTATACTCGTAAAATTTGACAAAGAAGAACAATAAAAAGTGTACACCGAGCAACTTTTATGGTCCGAAGTTGCTCAACTCTATCAATGGAGGAGCTTTTAACGGTTTTTGTCCATTTGTCATAGATATGTGGTGTTTTGGCATCGAAATAACCTAGGAAGCTTATACTCGTAAAATTTGACAAAGAAGAACAATAAAAAGTGTACACCGAGCAACTTTCATAGTCCGAAGTTGCTCAACTCTATCTATGGAGGAGCTTTTAACGGTTTTTGTCCATTTGTGATAGAAAGTTGGTTTTTTGGAATCGAAATAATCTAGGAAGTTATACTCGTAAAATTTGACATAGAAGAACAATAAAAAGTGTACACCGAGCAACTTTCATGGTCCGAAGTTGCTCAACTCTATCTATGGAGGAGCTTTTAACGGTGTTTGTCCATTTGTAATAGATATGTGGTGTTTTGGCAGCGAAATAATCTCGGAAGCTTATACTCGTAAAATTTGACAAAGAAGAACAATAAAAAGTGTACACCGAGCAACTTACATGGTCCGAAGTTGCTCAACTCTATCTATGGAGAAGCTTTGAACGGTTTTTATCCATTTGTGATAGAAAGTTGGTGTTTCGGCATCGAAATAATCTAGGAAGCTTATACTCGTAAAATTTGACAAAGAAGAACAATAAAAAATGTACACCGAGCAACTTTCATGGTCCGAAGTTGCTCAACTCTATCTATGGGGGAGCTTTTAACGGTTTTTGTCCATTTGTCATAGAAATTTGGTGTTTTGGAATCGAAATAATCTAGGAAGCTTATACTCGTAAAATTCGACAAAGAAGAACAATAAAAAGTGTACGCCGAGCAACTTTCATGGTCCGAAGTTGCTCAACTCTATCTTTGGAGGAGCTTTGAACGGTTTTTATCCATTTGTCTTAGAAAGTGGGTGTTTCGGCATCACAATAATCTAGGAAGCTTATACTCGTAAAATTTGACAAAGAAGAACAATAAAAAGTGTACACCGAGCAACTTTTATGGTCCGAAGTTGCTCAACTCTATCAATGGAGGAGCTTTTAACGGTTTTTGTCCATTTGTCATAGATATGTGGTGTTTTGGCATCGAAATAACCTAGGAAGCTTATACTCGTAAAATTTGACAAAGAAGAACAATAAAAAGTGTACACCGAGCAACTTTCATGGTCCGAAGTTGCTCAACTCTATCTATGGAGGAGCTTTTAACGGTTTTTGTCCATTTGTGATAGAAAGTTGGTTTTTTGGAATCGAAATAATCTAGGAAGTTATACTCGTAAAATTTGACATAGAAGAACAATAAAAAGTGTACACCGAGCAACTTTGATGGTCCGAAGTTGCTCAACTCTATCTATGGAGGAGCTTTTAACGGTTTTTGTCCATTTCGCATAGAAAGTTGGTGTTTTGGCATCGAAATAATCTAGGAAGTTATACTCGTAAAATTTGACATAGAAGAAGAATAAAAAGTATACACCGAGCAACCTTGATGGTCCGAAGTTGCTCAACTCTATCTATGGAGGAGCTTTTAACAGTTTTTATCCATTTGTCATATAAAGTTGGTGTTTTGGAATCCAAATAATCACGGAAGTTATACTCGTAAAATTTGACATAGAAGAACAATGAAAAGTGTACACCGAGCAACTTTCATGATCCGAAGTTGCTCAACTCTATCTATGGAGGAGCTTTTAACGGTTTTTGTCCATTTGTCATAGATATGTGGTGTTTTGGCATCGAAATAATCTAGGAAGCTTATACTCAAAAAATTTGACAAAGAAGAACAATAAAAAATGTACACCGAGCAACTTTAATGGTCCGAAGTTGCTCAACTCTATCTATGGAGGAGCTTTTAACGGTTTTTGTCTATTTGTCATAGAAAGTTGGTATTTTGGAATCGAAATAATATAGGAAGCTTATACTCGTAAAATTTGACAAAGAAGAACAATAAAAAATGTACACCGAGCAACTTTCATTGTCCGAAGTTGCTCAACTCTATCTATGGAGGAGCTTTTAACGGTGTTTGTCCATTTGTCATAGAAAGTTGGTTTTTTGGAATCGAAATAATCTAGGAAGTTATACTCGTAAAATTTGACATAGAAAAAACATTAAAAGGTGTACACCGAGCAACTTTCATAGTCCGAAGTTGCTCAACTCTATCTATGGAGGAGCTTTTAACGGTCTTTGTCCATTTGTCATAGATATGTGGTGTTTTGGCATCGAAATAATCTAGGAAGCTTATACTCGTAAAATTTGACGAAGAAGAACAATAAAAAGTGTACACCGAGCAACTTTGATGGTCCGAAGTTGCTCAACTCTATCTATGGAGAAGCTTTGAACGGTTTTTATCCATTTGTGATAGAAAGTAGGTGTTTCGGCATCGAAATAATCTAGGAAGCTTATACTCGTAAAATTTGACAAAGAAGAACAATAAAAAGTGTACACCGAGCAACTTTCATGGTCCGAAGTTGCTCAACTCTATCTATGGAGGAGCTTTTAACGGTTTTTATCCATTTGTCTTAGAAAGTTGGTGTTTCGGCATCAAAATAATCTAGGAAGCATATACTCGTAAAATTTGACAAAGAAGAACAATAAAAAGTGTACACCGAGCAACTTTTATGGTCCGAAGTTGCTCAACTCTATCTATGGAGGAGCTTTTAACGGTTTTTGTCCATTTGTCATAGATATGTGGTGTTTTGCATCGAAATAACCTAGGAAGCTTATACTCGTAAAATTTGACAAAGAAGAACAATAAAAAGTGTACACCGAGCAACTTTCATGGTCCGAAGTTGCTCAACTCTATCTATGGAGGAGCTTTTAACGGTTTTTGTCCATTTGCCATAGAAAGTCGGTTTTTTGGAATCGAAATAATCTAGGAAGTTATACTCGTAAAATTTGACATAGAAGAATAATAAAAAGTGTACACCGAGCAACTTTCATGGTCCGAAGTTTCTCAACTCTATCTATGGAGGAGCTTTTAACGGTCTTTGTCCATTTGTCATAGATATGTGGTGTTTTGGCATCGAAATAATCTAGGAAGCTTATACTCGTAAAATTTGACAAAGAAGAATAATAAAAAGTGTACACCGAGCAACTTTCATGGTCCGAAGTTGCTCAACTCTATCTTTGGAGGAGCTTTTAACGGTTTTTGTCCGTTTGTCATAGAAAGTTGGTGTTTTGGAATCGAAATAATCTAGGAAGCTCATACTCGTAAAATTTGACAAAGAAGAACAATAAAAAGTGTACACCGAGCAACTTTCATGGTCCGAAGTTTCTCAACTCTATCTATGGAGGAGCTTTTAACGGTTTTTGTCCATTTATCATAGAAAGTTGGTGTTTTGGAATCGAAATAATCTAGGAAGCTTATACTCGTAAAATGTGACAAAGAAGAACAATAAAAAATGTACACCGAGCAACTTTCATGGTCCGAAGTTGCTCAACTTTATCTATGGAGGAGCTTTTAACGGTTTTTGTCCATTTTTCATAGAAAGTTGGTTTTTTGGAATCGAAATAATCTAGGAAGTACTCGTAAAATTTAACATAGAAGAACAATAAAAAGTGTACACCGAGAAACTTTGATAGTATGAAGTTGCTCAACTCTATCTATGAAGGAGATTTTAACGGTTTTTGTGCATTTGTCATAGAAATGTGTTGTTTTGGCATTGAAATAATCTAGGAAGCTTATACTCGTAAAATTTGACATAGAAGAACAATAAAAAGTGTACACCGAGCAACTTTGATGGTCCGAAGTTGCTCAACTCTATCTATAGAGGAGCTTTTAGCGGTTTTTGTCCATTTCGCATAGAAAGTTGGTGTTTTGGCATCGAAATAATCTAGGAAGTTATACTCGTAAAATTTGACATTGAAGAAGAATAAAAAGTATACACCGAGCAACTTTGATGGTCCGAAGTTGCTCAACTCTATCTATGGGGGAGCTTTTAACAGTTTTTATCCATTTGTCATATAAAGTTGGTGTTTTGGAATCCAAATAATCACGGAAGTTATACTCGTAAAATTTGACATAGAAGAACAATAAAAAGTGTACACCGAGCAACTTTCATGGTCCGAAGTTGCTCAACTCTATCTATGGAGGAGCTTTTAACGGTTTTTGTCCATTTGTCATAGATATGTGCTGTTTTGGCATCGAAATAATCTAGGAAGCTTATACTCGTAAAATTTGACAAAGAAGAACAATAAAAAATGTACACCGAGCAACTTTAATGGTCCGAAGTTGCTCAACTCTATCTATGGAGGAGCTTTTAACGGTTGTTGTCCATTAGTCATAGAAAGTTGGTATTTTGGAATCGAAATAATCTAGGAAGCTTATACTCGTAAAATTTGACAAAGAAGAACAATAAAAAATGTACACCGAGCAACTTTCATGGTCCGAAGTTGCTCAACTCTATCTATGGGGGAGCTTTTAACGGTTTTTGTCCATTTGTCATAGAAATTTGGTGTTTTGGAATCGAAATAATCTAGGAAGCTTATACTCGTAAAATTCGACAAAGAAGAACAATAAAAAGTGTACGCCGAGCAACTTTCATGGTACGAAGTTGCTCAACTCTATCTTTGGAGGAGCTTTGAACGGTTTTTATCCATTTGTGATAGAAAGTTGGTGTTTCGGCATCGAAATAATCTAGGGAGCTTATACTCGTAAAATTTGACAAAGAAGAACAATAAAAAGTGTACACCGAGCAACTTTCATGGTCCGAAGTTGCTCAACTCTATCTATGGAGGAGGTTTTAACGGTTTTTGTCCATTTGTCATAGATATGTGGTGTTTTGGCATCGAAATAACCTAGGAAGCTTATACTCGTAAAATTTGACAAAGAAGAACAATAAAAAATGTATACCGAGCAACTTTCACGATCCGAAGTTTCTCAACTCTATATATGGAGGAGCTTTTAACGGTTTTTGTCCATTTATCATAGAAAGTTGGTGTTTTGGAATCGAAATAATCTAGGAAGCTTATACTCGTAAAATGTGACAAAGAAGAACAATAAAAAATGTACACCGAGCAACTTTCATGGTCCGAAGTTGCTCAACTTTATCTATGGAGGAGCTTTTAACGCTTTTTATCCATTTGTCATAGAAAGTTGGTGTTTTGGAATCGAAATAATCTAGGAAGCTTATACTCGTAAAATTTGACAAAGAAGAACAATAAAAAGTGTACACCGAGCAACTTTCATGGTCCGAAGTTGCTCAACTCTATTTATGGAGGAGCTTTTAACGGTTTTTATCCATTTATCTTAGGAAGTTGGTGTTTCGGCATCAAAATAATCTAGGAAGCATATACTCGTAAAATTTGACAAAGAAGAACAATAAAAAGTGTACACCGAGCAACTTTTGTGGTCCGAAGTTGCTCAACTCTATCTATGGAGGAGCTTTTAACGGTTTTTGTCCATTTGTCATAGATATGTGGTGTTTTGCATCGAAATAACCTAGGAAGCTTATACTCGTAAAATTTGACAAAGAAGAACAATAAAAAGTGTACACCGAGCAACTTTCATGGTCCGAAGTTGCTCAACTCTATCTATGGAGGAGCTTTTAACGGTTTTTGTCCATTTGCCATAGAAAGTTGGTTTTTTGGAATCGAAATAATCTAGGAAGTTATACTCGTAAAATTTGACATAGAAGAATAATAAAAAGTGTACACCGAGCAGCTTTCATGGTCCGAAGTTTCTCAACTCTATCTATGGAGGAGCTTTTAACGGTCTTTGTCCATTTGTCATAGATATGTGGTGTTTTGGCATCAAAATAATCTAGGAAGCTTATACTCGTAAAATTTGACAAAGAAGAATAATAAAAAGTGTACACCGAGCAACTTTCATGGTCCGAAGTTTCTCAACTCTATCTTTGGAGGAGCTTTTAACGGTTTTTGTCCATTTGTCATAGAAAGTTGGTGTTTTGGAATCGAAATAATCTAGGAAGCTTATACTCGTAAAATTTGACAAAGAAGAACAATAAAAAGTGTACACCGAGCAACTTTCATGGTCCGAAGTTTCTCAACTCTATCTATGGAGGAGCTTTTAACGGTTTTTGTCCATTTATCATAGAAAGTTGGTGTTTTGGAATCGAAATAATCTAGGAAGCTTATACTCGTAAAATGTGACAAAGAAGAACAATAAAAAATGTACACCGAGCAACTTTCATGGTCCGAAGTTGCTCAACTTTATCTATGGAGGAGCTTTTAACGGTTTTTGTCCATTTTTCATAGAAAGTTGGTTTTTTGGAATCGAAATAATCTAGGAAGTACTCGTAAAATTTAACATAGAAGAACAATAAAAAGTGTACACCGAGAAACTTTGATAGTACGAAGTTGCTCAACTCTATCTATGAAGGAGATTTTAACGGTTTTTGTGCATTTGTCATAGAAATGTGTTATTTTGGCATGGAAATAATCTAGGAAGCTTATACTCGTAAAATTTGACATAGAAGAACAATAAAAAGTGTACACCGAGCAACTTTGATGGTCCGAAGTTGCTCAACTCTATCTATAGAGGAGCTTTTAACGGTTTTTGTCCATTTCGCATAGAAAGTTCGTGTTTTTGCATCGAAATAATCTAGGAAGTTATACTCGTAAAATTTGACATTGAAGAAGAATAAAAAGTATACACCGAGCAACTTTGATGGTCCGAAGTTGGTCAACTCTATCTATGGAGGAGCTTTTAACAGTTTTTATCCATTTGTCATATAAAGTTGGTGTTTTGGAATCCAAATAATCACGGAAGTTATACTCGTAAAATTTGACATAGAAGAACAATAAAAAGTGTACACCGAGCAACTTTCATGGTCCGAAGTTGCTCAACTCTATCTATGGAGGAGCTTTTAACGGTTTTTGTCCATTTGTCATAGATATGTGGTGTTTTGGCAACGAAATAATCTAGGAAGCTTATACTCGTAATATTTGACAAAGAAGAACAATAAAAAATGTACACCGAGCAACTTTAATGGTCCGAAGTTGCTCAACTCTATCTATGGGGGAGCTTTTAACGGTTTTTGTCCATTTGTCATAGAAATTTGGTGTTTTGGAATCGAAATAATCTAGGAAGCTTATACTCGTAAAATTCGACAAAGAAGAACAATAAAAAGTGTACGCCGAGCTACTTTCACGGTACGAAGTTGCTCAACTCTATCTTTGGAGGAGCTTTGAACGGTTTTTATCCATTTGTGATAGAAAGTTGGTGTTTCGGCATCGAAATAATCTAGGGAGCTTATACTCGTAAAATTTGACAAAGAAGAACAATAAAAAATGTACACCGAGCAACTTTCACGATCCGAAGTTTCTCAACTCTATATATGGAGGAGCTTTTAACGGTTTTTGTCCATTTATCATAGAAAGTTGGTGTTTTGGAATCGAAATAATCTAGGAAGCTTATACTCGTAAAATGTGACAAAGAAGAACAATAAAAAATGTACACCGAGCAACTTTCATGGTCCGAAGTTGCTCAACTCTATCTATGGAGGAGCTTTTAACGGTTTTTGTCCATTTGTCATAGAAAGTTGGTGTTTTGGAATCGAAATAATCTAGGAAGTACTCGTAAAATTTAACATAGAAGAACAATAAAAAGTGTACACCGAGAAACTTTGATAGTACGAAGTTGCTCAACTTTATCTATGAAGGAGATTTTAACGGTTTTTGTGCATTTGTCATAGAAATGTGTTATTTTGGCATGGAAATAATCTAGGAAGCTTATACTCGTAAAATTTGACATAGAAGAACAATAAAAAGTGTACACCGAGCAACTTTGATGGTCCGAAGTTGCTCAACTCTATCTATGGAGGATCTTTTAACGGTTTTTGTCCATTTCGCATAGAAAGTTGATGTTTTGGCATCGAAATAATATAGGAAGTTATACTCGTAAAATTTGACATAGAAGAAGAATAAAAAGTATACACCGAGCAACTTTGATGGTCCGAAGTTGCTCAACTCTATCTATGGAGGAGCTTTTAACAGTTTTTATCCATTTGTCATATAAAGTTGGTGTTTTGGAATCCAAATAATCACGGAAGTTATACTCGTAAAATTTGACATAGAAGAACAATGAAAAGTGTACACCGAGCAACTTTCATGTTCCGAAGTTGCTCAACTCTATCTATGGAAGAGCTTTTAACGGTTTTTGTCCATTTGTCATAGATATGTGGTGTTTTGGCATCGAAATAATCTAGGAAGCTTATACTCGTAAAATTTGACGAAGAAGAACAATAAAAAATGTACACCGAGCAACTTTAATGGTCCGAAGTTGCTCAACTCTATCTATGGAGGAGCTTTTAACGGTGTTTGTCCATTTGTCATAGAAAGTTGGTTTTTTGGAATCGAAATAATCTAGGAAGTTATACTCGTAAAATTTGACATAGAAAAAACAATAAAAAGTGTACACCGAGCAACTTTCATGGTCCGAAGTTGCTCAACTCTATCTATGGAGGAGCTTTTAACGGTTTTTATCCATTTGTCTTAGAAAGTTGGTGTTTTGGAATCGAAATAATCTAGGAAGCTTATACTCGTAAAATTCGACAAAGAAGAACAATAAAAAGTGTACGCCGAGCTACTTTCACGGTACGAAGTTGCTCAACTCTATCTTTGGAGGAGCTTTGAACGGTTTTTATCCATTTGTGATAGAAAGTTGGTGTTTCGGCATCGAAATAATCTAGGGAGCTTATACTCGTAAAATTTGACAAAGAAGAACAATAAAAAATGTACACCGAGCAACTTTCACGATCCGAAGTTTCTCAACTCTATATATGGAGGAGCTTTTAACGGTTTTTGTCCATTTATCATAGAAAGTTGGTGTTTTGGAATCGAAATAATCTAGGAAGCTTATACTCGTAAAATGTGACAAAGAAGAACAATAAAAAATGTACACCGAGCAACTTTCATGGTCCGAAGTTGCTCAACTCTATCTATGGAGGAGCTTTTAACGGTTTTTGTCCATTTGTCATAGAAAGTTGGTGTTTTGGAATCGAAATAATCTAGGAAGTACTCGTAAAATTTAACATAGAAGAACAATAAAAAGTGTACACCGAGAAACTTTGATAGTACGAAGTTGCTCAACTTTATCTATGAAGGAGATTTTAACGGTTTTTGTGCATTTGTCATAGAAATGTGTTATTTTGGCATGGAAATAATCTAGGAAGCTTATACTCGTAAAATTTGACATAGAAGAACAATAAAAAGTGTACACCGAGCAACTTTGATGGTCCGAAGTTGCTCAACTCTATCTATGGAGGATCTTTTAACGGTTTTTGTCCATTTCGCATAGAAAGTTGATGTTTTGGCATCGAAATAATATAGGAAGTTATACTCGTAAAATTTGACATAGAAGAACAATGAAAAGTGTACACCGAGCAACTTTCATGTTCCGAAGTTGCTCAACTCTATCTATGGAAGAGCTTTTAACGGTTTTTGTCCATTTGTCATAGATATGTGGTGTTTTGGCATCGAAATAATCTAGGAAGCTTATACTCGTAAAATTTGACGAAGAAGAACAATAAAAAATGTACACCGAGCAACTTTAATGGTCCGAAGTTGCTCAACTCTATCTATGGAGGAGCTTTTAACGGTTTTTGTCCATTTGTCATAGAAAGTTGGTATTTTGGAATCGAAATAATCTAGGAAGCTTATACTCGTAAAATTTGACAAAGAAGAACAATAAAAAATGTACACCGAGCAACTTTCATGGTCCGAAGTTGCTCAACTCTATCTATGGAGGAGCTTTTAATGGTGTTTGTCCATTTGTCATAGAAAGTTGGTTTTTTGGAATCGAAATAATCTAGGAAGTTATACTCGTAAAATTTGACATAGAAAAAACAATAAAAAGTGTACACCGAGCAACTTTCATGGTCCGAAGTTGCTCAACTCTATCTATGGAGGAGCTTTTAACGGTTTTTATCCATTTGTCTTAGAAAGTTGGTGTTTCGGCATCAAAATAATCTAGGAAGCATATACTCGTAAAATTTGACAAAGAAGAACAATAAAAAGTGTACACCGAGCAACTTTTATGGTCCGAAGTTGCTCAACTCTATCTATGGAGGAGCTTTTAACGGTTTTTGTCCATTTGTCATAGATATGTGGTGTTTTGCATCGAAATAACCTAGGAAGCTTATACTCGTAAAATTTGACAAAGAAGAACAATAAAAAGTGTACACCGAGCAACTTTCATGGTCCGAAGTTGCTCAACTCTATCTATGGAGGAGCTTTTAACGGTTTTTGTCCATTTGCCATAGAAAGTTGGTTTTTTGGAATCGAAATAATCTAGGAAGTTATACTCGTAAAATTTGACATAGAAGAATAATAAAAAGTGTACACCGAGCAGCTTTCATGGTCCGAAGTTTCTCAACTCTATCTATGGAGGAGCTTTTAACGGTCTTTGTCCATTTGTCATAGATATGTGGTGTTTTGGCATCAAAATAATCTAGGAAGCTTATACTCGTAAAATTTGACAAAGAAGAATAATAAAAAGTGTACACCGAGCAACTTTCATGGTCCGAAGTTTCTCAACTCTATCTTTGGAGGAGCTTTTAACGGTTTTTGTCCATTTGTCATAGAAAGTTGGTGTTTTGGAATCGAAATAATCTAGGAAGCTTATACTCGTAAAATTTGACAAAGAAGAACAATAAAAAGTGTACACCGAGCAACTTTCATGGTCCGAAGTTTCTCAACTCTATCTATGGAGGAGCTTTTAACGGTTTTTGTCCATTTATCATAGAAAGTTGGTGTTTTGGAATCGAAATAATCTAGGAAGCTTATACTCGTAAAATGTGACAAAGAAGAACAATAAAAAATGTACACCGAGCAACTTTCATGGTCCGAAGTTGCTCAACTTTATCTATGGAGGAGCTTTTAACGGTTTTTGTCCATTTTTCATAGAAAGTTGGTTTTTTGGAATCGAAATAATCTAGGAAGTACTCGTAAAATTTAACATAGAAGAACAATAAAAAGTGTACACCGAGAAACTTTGATAGTACGAAGTTGCTCAACTCTATCTATGAAGGAGATTTTAACGGTTTTTGTGCATTTGTCATAGAAATGTGTTATTTTGGCATGGAAATAATCTAGGAAGCTTATACTCGTAAAATTTGACATAGAAGAACAATAAAAAGTGTACACCGAGCAACTTTGATGGTCCGAAGTTGCTCAACTCTATCTATAGAGGAGCTTTTAACGGTTTTTGTCCATTTCGCATAGAAAGTTCGTGTTTTTGCATCGAAATAATCTAGGAAGTTATACTCGTAAAATTTGACATTGAAGAAGAATAAAAAGTATACACCGAGCAACTTTGATGGTCCGAAGTTGGTCAACTCTATCTATGGAGGAGCTTTTAACAGTTTTTATCCATTTGTCATATAAAGTTGGTGTTTTGGAATCCAAATAATCACGGAAGTTATACTCGTAAAATTTGACATAGAAGAACAATAAAAAGTGTACACCGAGCAACTTTCATGGTCCGAAGTTGCTCAACTCTATCTATGGAGGAGCTTTTAACGGTTTTTGTCCATTTGTCATAGATATGTGGTGTTTTGGCAACGAAATAATCTAGGAAGCTTATACTCGTAATATTTGACAAAGAAGAACAATAAAAAATGTACACCGAGCAACTTTAATGGTCCGAAGTTGCTCAACTCTATCTATGGGGGAGCTTTTAACGGTTTTTGTCCATTTGTCATAGAAATTTGGTGTTTTGGAATCGAAATAATCTAGGAAGCTTATACTCGTAAAATTCGACAAAGAAGAACAATAAAAAGTGTACGCCGAGCTACTTTCACGGTACGAAGTTGCTCAACTCTATCTTTGGAGGAGCTTTGAACGGTTTTTATCCATTTGTGATAGAAAGTTGGTGTTTCGGCATCGAAATAATCTAGGGAGCTTATACTCGTAAAATTTGACAAAGAAGAACAATAAAAAATGTACACCGAGCAACTTTCACGATCCGAAGTTTCTCAACTCTATATATGGAGGAGCTTTTAACGGTTTTTGTCCATTTATCATAGAAAGTTGGTGTTTTGGAATCGAAATAATCTAGGAAGCTTATACTCGTAAAATGTGACAAAGAAGAACAATAAAAAATGTACACCGAGCAACTTTCATGGTCCGAAGTTGCTCAACTCTATCTATGGAGGAGCTTTTAACGGTTTTTGTCCATTTGTCATAGAAAGTTGGTGTTTTGGAATCGAAATAATCTAGGAAGTACTCGTAAAATTTAACATAGAAGAACAATAAAAAGTGTACACCGAGAAACTTTGATAGTACGAAGTTGCTCAACTTTATCTATGAAGGAGATTTTAACGGTTTTTGTGCATTTGTCATAGAAATGTGTTATTTTGGCATGGAAATAATCTAGGAAGCTTATACTCGTAAAATTTGACATAGAAGAACAATAAAAAGTGTACACCGAGCAACTTTGATGGTCCGAAGTTGCTCAACTCTATCTATGGAGGATCTTTTAACGGTTTTTGTCCATTTCGCATAGAAAGTTGATGTTTTGGCATCGAAATAATATAGGAAGTTATACTCGTAAAATTTGACATAGAAGAAGAATAAAAAGTATACACCGAGCAACTTTGATGGTCCGAAGTTGCTCAACTCTATCTATGGAGGAGCTTTTAACAGTTTTTATCCATTTGTCATATAAAGTTGGTGTTTTGGAATCCAAATAATCACGGAAGTTATACTCGTAAAATTTGACATAGAAGAACAATGAAAAGTGTACACCGAGCAACTTTCATGTTCCGAAGTTGCTCAACTCTATCTATGGAAGAGCTTTTAACGGTTTTTGTCCATTTGTCATAGATATGTGGTGTTTTGGCATCGAAATAATCTAGGAAGCTTATACTCGTAAAATTTGACGAAGAAGAACAATAAAAAATGTACACCGAGCAACTTTAATGGTCCGAAGTTGCTCAACTCTATCTATGGAGGAGCTTTTAACGGTTTTTGTCCATTTGTCATAGAAAGTTGGTATTTTGGAATCGAAATAATCTAGGAAGCTTATACTCGTAAAATTTGACAAAGAAGAACAATAAAAAATGTACACCGAGCAACTTTCATGGTCCGAAGTTGCTCAACTCTATCTATGGAGGAGCTTTTAATGGTGTTTGTCCATTTGTCATAGAAAGTTGGTTTTTTGGAATCGAAATAATCTAGGAAGTTATACTCGTAAAATTTGACATAGAAAAAACATTAAAAGGTGTACACCGAGCAACTTTCATGGTCCGAAGTTGCTCAACTCTATCTATGGAGGAGCTTTTAACGGTCTTTGTCCATTTGTCATAGATATGTGGTGTTTTGGCATCGAAATAATCTAGGAAGCTTATACTCGTAAAATTTGACGAAGAAGAACAATAAAAAGTGTACACCGAGCAACTTTCATGGTCCGAAGTTGCTCAACTCTATCTATGGAGAAGCTTTGAACGGTTTTTATCCATTTGTGATAGAAAGTAGGTGTTTCGGCATCGAAATAATCTAGGAAGCTTATACTAGTAAAATTTGAGAAACAAGAACAATAAAAAATGTACACCGAGCAACTTTCATGGTCCGAAGTTGCTCAACTCTATCTTTGGAGGAGCTTTTAACGGTTTTTGTCCATTTGTCATAGAAAGTTGGTGTTTTGGAATCTAAATAATCTAGGAAGCTTATACTCGTAAAATTTGACAAAGAAGAACAATAAATAGTGTATACCGAGCAACTTTCATGGTCCGAAGTTGCTCAACTCTATCTATGGAGGAGCTTTTAACGGTTTTTATCCATTTGTCTTAGAAAGTTGGTGTTTCGGCATCAAAATAATCTAGGAAGCATATACTCGTAAAATTTGACAAAGAAGAACAATAAAAAGTGTACACCGAGCAACTTTTATGGTCCGAAGTTGCTCAACTCTATCTATGGAGGAGCTTTTAACGGTTTTTGTCCATTTGTCATAGATATGTGGTGTTTTGCATCGAAATAACCTAGGAAGCTTATACTCGTAAAATTTGACAAAGAAGAACAATAAAAAGTGTACACCGAGCAACTTTCATGGTCCGAAGTTGCTCAACTCTATCTATGGAGGAGCTTTTAACGGTTTTTGTCCATTTGCCATAGAAAGTCGGTTTTTTGGAATCGAAATAATCTTGGAAGTTATACTCGTAAAATTTGACATAGAAGAATAATAAAAAGTGTACACCGAGCAACTTTCATGGTCCGAAGTTTCTCAACTCTATCTATGGAGGAGCTTTTAACGGTCTTTGTCCATTTGTCATAGATATGTGGTGTTTTGGCATCGAAATAATCTAGGAAGCTTATACTCGTAAAATTTGACAAAGAAGAATAATAAAAAGTGTACACCGAACAACTTTCATGGTCCGAAGTTGCTCAACTCTATCTTTGGAGGAGCTTTTAACGGTTTTTGTCCATTTGTCATAGAAAATTCGTGTTTTGGAATCGAAATAATCTAGGAAGCTTATACTCGTAAAATTTGACAAAGAAGAACAATAAAAAGTGTACACCGAGCAACTTTCATGGTCCGAAGTTTCTCAACTCTATCTATGGAGGAGCTTTTAACGGTTTTTGTCCATTTATCATAGAAAGTTGGTGTTTTGGAATCGAAATAATCTAGGAAGCTTATACTCGTAAAATGTGACAAAGAAGAACAATAAAAAATGTACACCGAGCAACTTTCATGGTCCGAAGTTGCTCAACTTTATCTATGGAGGAGCTTTTAGCGGTTTTTGTCCATTTTTCATAGAAAGTTGGTTTTTTGTAATCGAAATAATCTAGGACGTACTCGTAAAATTTAACATAGAAGAACAATAAAAAGTGTACACCGAGAAACTTTGATAGTACGAAGTTGCTCAACTCTATCTATGAAGGAGATTTTAACGGTTTTTGTGCATTTGTCATAGAAATGTGTTGTTTTGGCATGGAAATAATCTAGGAAGCTTATACTCGAAAAATTTGACATAGAAGAACAATAAAAAGTGTACACCGAGCAACTTTGATGGTCCCAAGTTGCTCAACTCTATCTATGGAGGAGCTTTTAACAGTTTTTATCCATTTGTCATATAAAGTTGGTGTTTTGGAATCCAAATAATCACGGAAGTTATACTCGTAAAATTTGACATAGAAGAACAATGAAAAGTGTACACCGAGCAACTTTCATGGTCCGAAGTTGCTCAACTCTATCTATGGAGGAGCTTTTAACGGTCTTTGTCCATTTGTCATAGATATGTGGTGTTTTGGCGTCGAAATAATCTAGGAAGCTTATACTCATAAAATTTGACAAAGAAGAACAATAAAAAATGTACACCGAGCAACTTTCATGGTCCAAGTTGCTCAACTCTATCTATGGAGGAGCTTTTAACGGTTTTTGTCTATTTGTCATAAAAAGTTGGTGTTTCGGCATCGAAATAATCTAGGAAGCTTATACTCGTAAAATTTGACAAAGAAGAACAATAAAAAGTGTACACCGAGCAACTTTTATGGTCCGAAGTTGCTCAACTCTATCTATGGAGGAGCTTTTAACGGTTTTTGTCCATTTGTCATAGATATGTGTTGTTTTGGCATCGAAATAACCTAGGAAGCTTATACTCGTAAAATTTGACAAAGAAGAACAATAAAAAATGTACACCGAGCAACTTTCATGGTCCGATTTTTCTCAACTCTATCTTTGGAGGAGCTTTTAATGGTTTTTGTCCATTTGTCATAGAAAGTTGGTGTTTTGGAATCGAAATAATCTAGGAAGCTTATACTCGTAAAATTTGACAAAGAAGAACAATAAAAAGTGTACACCGAGCAACTTTCACGGTCCGAAGTTGCTCAACTCTATCTATGGAGGAGCTTTTAACAGTTTTTGTCCATTTGTCATAGATATGTGGTAATTTGGCATCGAAATAACCTAGGAAGCTTATACTCGTAAAATTTGACAAAGAAGAACAATAAAAAGTGTACACCGAGCAACTTTCACGGTCCGAAGTTGCTCAACTCTATCTATGGAGGAGCTTTTAACGGTTTTTATCCACTTGTCTTAGAAAGTTGGTGATTCGGCATCAAAATAATCTAGGAAGCATATACTCGTAAAATTTGACAAAGAAGAACAATAAAAAGTGTACACCGAGCAACTTTTATGGTCCGAAGCTGCTCAACTCTATCTATGGAGGAGCTTTTAACGGTCTTTCTCCATTTGTCATAGATATGTGGTGTTTCGGCATCGAAATAATCCAGGAAGCTTATACTCGTAAAATTTGACAAAGAAGAACAATAAAAAGTGTACACCGAGCAACTTTCATGGTCCGAAGTTGCTCAACTCTATCTATGGAGGAGCTTTTAACGGTTTTTGTCCATAAGGCATAGAAAGTTGGTGTTTTGGCATCAAAATAATCCAGGAAGTTATACTCGTAAAATTTGACATAAAAGAACAATAAAATGTGTACACCGAGCAACTTCGATGGTCCGAAGTCGCTCAACTTTATCTATGGTGGAGCTTTTAACGGTTTTTGTCCATTTATCGTAGAAAGGTAGTTTTTTGGCATCGAAATAATCTAGGAAGCTTATACTCGTAAAATTTGACAAAGAAGAACAATAAAAAGTGTACACCGAGCAACTTTGGTGGTCCGAAGTTGCTCAACTCTATCTATGGAGGAGCTTTTAACAGGTTTTGTCCATTTGTCATAGATATGTGGTGTTTTGGCATCGAAATAACCTAGGAAGCTTATACTCGTAAAATTTGACAAAGAAGAACATTAAAAAGTGTACGCCGAGCAACTTTCATGGTCCGAAGTTGCTCAACTCTATCTATGGAGAAGCTTTTAACGGTTTTTGTCCATTTGTGATAGAAAGTTGGTGTTTCGGCATCAAAATAATCTATGAAGCTCATACTCGTAAAATTTGACAAAGAAGAACAATAAAAAGTGTACCCCGAGCAACTTTCATGGTCCGAAGTTGCTCAACTCTATCTATGGAGGAGCTTTTAACGGTTTTTGTCCATTTGTCATAGATATGTGGTAATTTGGCATCGAAATAACCTAGGAAGCTTATACTCGTAAAATTTGACAAAGAAGAACAATAAAAAGTGTACACCGAGCAACTTTCACGGTCCGAAGTTGCTCAACTCTATCTATGGAGGAGCTTTTAACAGTTTTTGTCCATTTGTCATAGATATGTGGTAATTTGGCATCGAAATAACCTAGGAAGCTTATACTCGTAAAATTTGACAAAGAAGAACAATAAAAAGTGTACACCGAGCAACTTTCACGGTCCGAAGTTGCTCAACTCTATCTATGGAGGAGCTTTTAACGGTTTTTATCCACTTGTCTTAGAAAGTTGGTGATTCGGCATCAAAATAATCTAGGAAGCATATACTCGTAAAATTTGACAAAGAAGAACAATAAAAAGTGTACACCGAGCAACTTTTATGGTCCGAAGCTGCTCAACTCTATCTATGGAGGAGCTTTTAACGGTCTTTCTCCATTTGTCATAGATATGTGGTGTTTCGGCATCGAAATAATCCAGGAAGCTTATACTCGTAAAATTTGACAAAGAAGAACAATAAAAAGTGTACACCGAGCAACTTTCATGGTCCGAAGTTGCTCAACTCTATCTATGGAGGAGCTTTTAACGGTTTTTGTCCATAAGGCATAGAAAGTTGGTGTTTTGGCATCAAAATAATCCAGGAAGTTATACTCGTAAAATTTGACATAAAAGAACAATAAAATGTGTACACCGAGCAACTTCGATGGTCCGAAGTCGCTCAACTTTATCTATGGTGGAGCTTTTAACGGTTTTTGTCCATTTATCGTAGAAAGGTAGTTTTTTGGCATCGAAATAATCTAGGAAGCTTATACTCGTAAAATTTGACAAAGAAGAACAATAAAAAGTGTACACCGAGCAACTTTGGTGGTCCGAAGTTGCTCAACTCTATCTATGGAGGAGCTTTTAACAGGTTTTGTCCATTTGTCATAGATATGTGGTGTTTTGGCATCGAAATAACCTAGGAAGCTTATACTCGTAAAATTTGACAAAGAAGAACATTAAAAAGTGTACGCCGAGCAACTTTCATGGTCCGAAGTTGCTCAACTCTATCTATGGAGAAGCTTTTAACGGTTTTTGTCCATTTGTGATAGAAAGTTGGTGTTTCGGCATCAAAATAATCTATGAAGCTCATACTCGTAAAATTTGACAAAGAAGAACAATAAAAAGTGTACACCGAGCAACTTTCATGGTCCGAAGTTGCTCAACTCTATCTATGGAGGAGCTTTTAACGGTTTTTGTCCATTTGTCATAGATATGTGGTAATTTGGCATCGAAATAACCTAGGAAGCTTATACTCGTAAAATTTGACAAAGAAGAACAATAAAAAGTGTACACCGAGCAACTTTCATGGTCCGAAGTTGCTCAACTCTATCTATGGAGGAGCTTTTAACGGTTTTTGTCCATTTGTCATAGATATGTGGTAATTTGGCATCGAAATAACCTAGGAAGCTTATACTCGTAAAATTTGGCAAAGAAGAACAATAAAACGTGTACACCGAGCAACTTTCATGATCCGAAGTTGCTCAACTCTATCTATGTAGGAGCTTTTAACGGTTTTTGTCCATTTGTCATAGAAAGTTGGTGTTTTGGAATCGAAATAATCTAGGAAGCTTATACTCATAAAATTTGACATAGAAGAACAATAAAAAGTGTAAACCGAGCAACTTTCATGGTCCGAAGTTGCTCAACTCTATCTATGGAGGAGCTTTTAACGGTTTTTGTCCATTTGTGATAAAAATTTGGTGTTTCGGCATCGAAATAATCTAGGAAGCTTATACTCGTAAAATTTGACAAAGAAGAACAATAAAATGTGTACACCGAGCAACTTTCATGGTCCGAAGTTGCTCAAATCTATCTATGGAGGAGCTTTTAACGGTTTTTGTCCATTTGTCATAGATATGTGGTGTTTTCGCATCGAAATAACCTAGGAAGCTTATACTCGTAAAATTTGACAAAGAAGAACAATAAAAAATGTACACCGAGCAACTTTCATGGTCCGATTTTTCTCAACTCTATCTTTGGAGGAGCTTTTAATGGTTTTTGTCCATTTGTCATAGAAAGTTAATGTTTTGGAATCGAAATAATCTAGGAAGCTTATACTCGTAAAATTTGACAAAGAAGAACAATAAAAAGTGTACACCGAGCAACTTTCACGGTCCGAAGTTGCTCAACTCTATCTATGGAGGAGCTTTTAACGGTTTTTGTCCATTTGTCATAGATATGTGGTAATTTGGCATCGAAATAACCTAGGAAGCTTATACTCGTAAAATTTGACAAAGAAGAACAATAAAAAGTGTACACCGAGCAACTTTCATGGTCCGAAGTTGCTCAACTCTATCTATGGAGGAGCTTTTAACGGTGTTTGTCCATTTGTCATAGATATGTGGTAATTTGGCATCGAAATAACCTAGGAAGCTTATACTCGTAAAATTTGACAAAGAAGAACAATAAAAAGTGTACACCGAGCAACTTTCATGATCCGAAGTTGCTCAACTCTATCTATGTAGGAGCTTTTAACGGTTTTTGTCCATTTGTCGTAGAAAGTTGGTGTTTTGGAATCGAAATAATCTAGGAAGCTTATACTCGTAAAATTTGACATAGAAGAACAATAAAAAGTGTACACCGAGCAACTTTCATGGTCCGAAGTTGCTCAACTCTATCTATGGAGGAGCTTTTAACGGTTTTTGTCCATTTGTCATAGATATGTGGTAATTTGGCATCGAAATAATCCAGGAAGTTATACTCGTAAAATTTGACATAAAAGAACAATGAAATGTGTACACCGAGCAACTTCGATGGTCCGAAGTCGCTCAACTTTATCTATGGTGGAGCTTTTAACGGTTTTTGTCCATTAGTCGTAGAAAGGTAGTTTTTTGGCATCGAAATAATCTAGGAAGCTTATACTCGTAAAATTTGACAAAGAAGAACAATAAAAAGTGTACACCGAGCAACTTTGGAGGTCCGAAGTTGCTCAACTCTATCTATGGAGGAGCTTTTAACAGGTTTTGTCCATTTGACATAGATATGTGGTGTTGTGGCATCGAAATAACCTAGGAATCTTATACTCGTAAAATTTGACAAAGAAGAACAATAAAAAGTGTACGCCGAGCAACTTTCATGGTCCGAAGTTGCTCAACTCTATCTATGGAGGAGCTTTTATCGGTTTTTGTCCATTTGTGATAGAAAGTTGGTGTTTCGGCATCAAAATAATCTAGGAAGCTCATACTCGTAAAATTTGACAAAGAAGAACATTAAAAAGTGTACGCCGAGCAACTTTCATGGTCCGAAGTTGCTCAACTCTATCTATGGAGAAGCTTTTAACGGTTTTTGTCCATTTGTGATAGAAAGTTGGTGTTTCGGCATCAAAATAATCTATGAAGCTCATACTCGTAAAATTTGACAAAGAAGAACAATAAAAAGTGTACACCGAGCAACTTTCATGGTCCGAAGTTGCTCAACTCTATCTATGGAGGAGCTTTTAACGGTTTTTGTCCATTTGTCATAGATATGTGGTAATTTGGCATCGAAATAACCTAGGAAGCTTATACTCGTAAAATTTGACAAAGAAGAACAATAAAAAGTGTACACCGAGCAACTTTCATGGTCCGAAGTTGCTCAACTCTATCTATGGAGGAGCTTTTAACGGTTTTTGTCCATTTGTCATAGATATGTGGTAATTTGGCATCGAAATAACCTAGGAAGCTTATACTCGTAAAATTTGGCAAAGAAGAACAATAAAACGTGTACACCGAGCAACTTTCATGATCCGAAGTTGCTCAACTCTATCTATGTAGGAGCTTTTAACGGTTTTTGTCCATTTGTCATAGAAAGTTGGTGTTTTGGAATCGAAATAATCTAGGAAGCTTATACTCATAAAATTTGACATAGAAGAACAATAAAAAGTGTAAACCGAGCAACTTTCATGGTCCGAAGTTGCTCAACTCTATCTATGGAGGAGCTTTTAACGGTTTTTGTCCATTTGTGATAAAAATTTGGTGTTTCGGCATCGAAATAATCTAGGAAGCTTATACTCGTAAAATTTGACAAAGAAGAACAATAAAATGTGTACACCGAGCAACTTTCATGGTCCGAAGTTGCTCAAATCTATCTATGGAGGAGCTTTTAACGGTTTTTGTCCATTTGTCATAGATATGTGGTGTTTTCGCATCGAAATAACCTAGGAAGCTTATACTCGTAAAATTTGACAAAGAAGAACAATAAAAAATGTACACCGAGCAACTTTCATGGTCCGATTTTTCTCAACTCTATCTTTGGAGGAGCTTTTAATGGTTTTTGTCCATTTGTCATAGAAAGTTAATGTTTTGGAATCGAAATAATCTAGGAAGCTTATACTCGTAAAATTTGACAAAGAAGAACAATAAAAAGTGTACACCGAGCAACTTTCACGGTCCGAAGTTGCTCAACTCTATCTATGGAGGAGCTTTTAACGGTTTTTGTCCATTTGTCATAGATATGTGGTAATTTGGCATCGAAATAACCTAGGAAGCTTATACTCGTAAAATTTGACAAAGAAGAACAATAAAAAGTGTACACCGAGCAACTTTCATGGTCCGAAGTTGCTCAACTCTATCTATGGAGGAGCTTTTAACGGTGTTTGTCCATTTGTCATAGATATGTGGTAATTTGGCATCGAAATAACCTAGGAAGCTTATACTCGTAAAATTTGACAAAGAAGAACAATAAAAAGTGTACACCGAGCAACTTTCATGATCCGAAGTTGCTCAACTCTATCTATGTAGGAGCTTTTAACGGTTTTTGTCCATTTGTCGTAGAAAGTTGGTGTTTTGGAATCGAAATAATCTAGGAAGCTTATACTCGTAAAATTTGACATAGAAGAACAATAAAAAGTGTACACCGAGCAACTTTCATGGTCCGAAGTTGCTCAACTCTATCTATGGAGGAGCTTTTAACGGTTTTTGTCCATTTGTCATAGATATGTGGTAATTTGGCATCGAAATAATCCAGGAAGTTATACTCGTAAAATTTGACATAAAAGAACAATGAAATGTGTACACCGAGCAACTTCGATGGTCCGAAGTCGCTCAACTTTATCTATGGTGGAGCTTTTAACGGTTTTTGTCCATTAGTCGTAGAAAGGTAGTTTTTTGGCATCGAAATAATCTAGGAAGCTTATACTCGTAAAATTTGACAAAGAAGAACAATAAAAAGTGTACACCGAGCAACTTTGGAGGTCCGAAGTTGCTCAACTCTATCTATGGAGGAGCTTTTAACAGGTTTTGTCCATTTGTCATAGATATGTGGTGTTGTGGCATCGAAATAACCTAGGAATCTTATACTCGTAAAATTTGACAAAGAAGAACAATAAAAAGTGTACGCCGAGCAACTTTCATGGTCCGAAGTTGCTCAACTCTATCTATGGAGGAGCTTTTATCGGTTTTTGTCCATTTGTGATAGAAAGTTGGTGTTTCGGCATCAAAATAATCTAGGAAGCTCATACTCGTAAAATTTGACAAAGAAGAACAATAAAAAGTGTACACCGAGCAACTTTCATGGTCCGAAGTTGCTCAACTCTATCTATGGAGGAGCTTTTAACGGTTTTTGTCCATTTGTCATAGATATGTGGTAATTTGGCATCGAAATAACCTAGGAAGCTTATACTCGTAAAATTTGACAAAGAAGAACAATAAAAAGTGTACACCGAGCAACTTTCATGGTCCGAAGTTGCTCAACTCTATCTATGGAGGAGCTTTTAACGGTTTTTGTCCATTTGTGATAAAAATTTGGTGTTTCGGCATCGAAATAATCTAGGAAGCTTATACTCGTAAAATTTGACAAAGAAGAACAATAAAATGTGTACACCGAGCAACTTTCATGGTCCGAAGTTGCTCAAATCTATCTATGGAGGAGCTTTTAACGGTTTTTGTCCATTTGTCATAGATATGTGGTGTTTTCGCATCGAAATAACCTAGGAAGCTTATACTCGTAAAATTTGACAAAGAAGAACAATAAAAAATGTACACCGAGCAACTTTCATGGTCCGATTTTTCTCAACTCTATCTTTGGAGGAGCTTTTAATGGTTTTTGTCCATTTGTCATAGAAAGTTGGTGTTTCGGAATCGAAATAATCTAGGAAGCTTATACTCGTAAAATTTGACAAAGAAGAACAATAAAAAGTGTACACCGAGCAACTTTCACGGTCCGAAGTTGCTCAACTCTATCTATGGAGGAGCTTTTAACGGTTTTTGTCCATTTGTCATAGATATGTGGTAATTTGGCATCGAAATAACCTAGGAAGCTTATACTCGTAAAATTTGACAAAGAAGAACAATAAAAAGTGTACACCGAGCAACTTTCATGGTCCGAAGTTGCTCAACTCTATCTATGGAGGAGCTTTTAACGGTTTTTGTCCATTTGTCATAGATATGTGGTAATTTGGCATCGAAATAACCTAGGAAGCTTATACTCGTAAAATTTGACAAAGAAGAACAATAAAAAGTGTACACCGAGCAACTTTCATGATCCGAAGTTGCTCAACTCTATCTATGTAGGAGCTTTTAACGGTTTTTGTCCATTTGTCGTAGAAAGTTGGTGTTTTGGAATCGAAATAATCTAGGAAGCTTATACTCGTAAAATTTGACATAGAAGAACAATAAAAAGTGTACACCGAGCAACTTTCATGGTCCGAAGTTGCTCAACTCTATCTATGGAGGAGCTTTTAACGGTTTTTGTCCATTTGTCATAGATATGTGGTAATTTGGCATCGAAATAGTCCAGGAAGTTATACTCGTAAAATTTGACATAAAAGAACAATGAAATGTGTACACCGAGCAACTTCGATGGTCCGAAGTCGCTCAACTTTATCTATGGTGGAGCTTTTAACGGTTTTTGTCCATTTGTCGTAGAAAGGTAGTTTTTTGGCATCGAAATAATCTAGGAAGCTTATACTCGTAAAATTTGACAAAGAAGAACAATAAAAAGTGTACACCGAGCAACTTTGGTGGTCCGAAGTTGCTCAACTCTATCTATGGAGGAGCTTTTAACAGGTTTTGTCCATTTGTCATAGATATGTGGTGTTGTGGCATCGAAATAACCTAGGAATCTTATACTCGTAAAATTTGACAAAGAAGAACAATAAAAAGTGTACGCCGAGCAACTTTCATGGTCCGAAGTTGCTCAACTCTATCTATGGAGGAGCTTTTATCGGTTTTTGTCCATTTGTGATAGAAAGTTGGTGTTTCGGCATCAAAATAATCTAGGAAGGTCATACTCGTAAAATTTGACAAAGAAGAACAATAAAAAGTATACACTGAGCAACTTTCATGGTCCGAAGTTGCTCAACTCTATCTATGGAGGAGCTTTTAACGGTTTTTGTCCATTTGTCATAGATATGTGGTAATTTGGCATCGAAATAACCTAGGAAGCTTATACTCGTAAAATTTGACAAAGAAGAACAATAAAAAGTGTACACCGAGCAACTTTCATGGTCCGAAGTTGCTCAACTCTATCTATGGAGGAGCTTTTAACGGTTTTTGTCCATTTGTCATAGATATGTGGTAATTTGCATCGAAATAACCTAGGAAGCTTATACTCGTAAAATTTGGCAAAGAAGAACAATAAAAAGTGTACACCGAGCAACTATCATGATCCGAAGTTGCTCAACTCTATCTATGTAGGAGCTTTTAACGGTTTTTGTCCATTTTGTCATAGAAAGTTGGTGTTTTGGAATCGAAATAATCTAGGAAGCTTATACTCGTAAAATTTGACATAGAAGAACAATAAAAAGTGTACACCGAGCAACTTTCATGGTCCGAAGTTGCTCAACTCTATCTATGGAGGAGCTTTTAACGGTTTTTGTCCATTTGTGATAAAAAGTTGGTGTTTCGGCATCGAAATAATCTAGGAAGCTTATACTCGTAAAATTTGACAAAGAAGAACAATAAAATGTGTACACCGAGCAACTTTCATGGTCCGAAGTTGCTCAACTCTATCTATGGAGGAGCTTTTAATGGTTTTTGTCTATTTGTCATAGATATGTGGTGTTTTGGCATCGAAATAACCTAGGAAGCTTATACTCGTAAAATTTGACAAAGAAGAACAATAAAAAATGTACATCGAGCAACTTTCATGGTCCGATTTTTCTCAACTCTATCTTTGGAGGAGCTTTTAATGGTTTTTGTCCATTTGTCATAGAAAGTTGGTGTTTTGGAATCGAAATAATCTAGGAAGCTTATACTCGTAAAATTTGACAAAGAAGAACAATAAAAAGTGTACACCGAGCAACTTTCACGGTCTGAAGTTGCTCTACTCTATCTATGGAGGAGCTTTTAACGGTTTTTGTCCATTTGTCATAGATATGTGGTAATTTGGCATCGAAATAACCTAGGAAGCTTATACTCGTAAAATTTGACAAAGAAGAACAATAAAAAGTGTACACCGAGCAACTTTCACGGTCCGAAGTTGCTCAACTCTATCTATGGAGGAGCTTTTAACGGTTTTTATCCACTTGTCTTAGAAAGTTGGTGATTCGGCATCAAAATAATCTAGGAAGCATATACTCGTAAAATTTGACAAAGAAGAACAATAAAAAGTGTAAACCGAGCAACTTTTATGGTCCGAAGTTGCTCAACTCTATCTATGGAGGAGCTTTTAACGGTCTTTGTCCATTTGTCATAGATATGTGGTGTTTTGGCATCGAAATAATCTAGGAAGCTTATACTAGTAAAATTTGACAAAGAAGAACAATAAAAAGTGTACACCGAGCAACTTTCATGGTCCGAAGTTGCCCAACTCTATCTATGGAGGAGCTTTTAACGGTTTTTGTCCATAAGGCATAGAAAGTTGGTGTTTTGGCATCAAAAAAATCCAGGAAGTTATACTCGTAAAATATGACATAAAAGAACAAAAAAATGTGTACACCGAGCAACTTCGATGGTCCGAAGTCGCTCAACTTTATCTATGGTGGAGCTTTTAACGGTTTTTGTCCATTTGTCGTAGAAAGGTAGTTTTTTGGCATCGAAATAATCTAGGAAGCTTATACTCGTAAAATTTATCAAAGAAGAACAATAAAAAGTGTACACCGAGCAACTTTGGTGGTCTGAAGTTGCTCAACTCTATCTATGGAGGAGCTTTTAACAGGTTTTGTCCATTTGTCATAGATATGTGGTGTTTTGGCATCGAAATAACCTAGGAAGCTTATACTCGTAAAATTTGACAAAGAAGAACAATAAAAAGTGTACGCCGAGCAACTTTCATGGTCCGAAGTTGCTCAACTCTATCTATGGAGGAGCTTTTAACGGTTTTTGTCCATTTGTGATAGAAAGTTGGTGTTTCGGCATCAAAATAATCTAGGAAGCTCATACTCGTAAAATTTGACAAAGAAGAACAATAAAAAGTGTACACCGAGCAACTTTCATGGTCCGAAGTTGCTCAACTCTATCTATGGAGGAGCTTTTAACGGTTTTTGTCCATTTGTCATAGAAAGTTGGTGTTTTGGAATCGAAATAATCTAGGAAGCTTATACTCGTAAAATTTGACATAGAAGAACAATAAAAATTGTACACCGAGCAACTTTCATGGTCCGAAGTTGCTCAACTCTATCTATGGAGGAGCTTTTAACGGTTTTTGTCCATTTGTGATAAAAAGTTGGTGTTTCGGCATCGAAATAATCTAGAAAGCTTATACTCGTAAAATTTGACAAAGAAGAACAATAAAATGGGTACACCGAGCAACTTTCATGGTCCGAAGTTGCTCAACTCTATCTATGGAGGAGCTTTTAACGGTTTTTGTCCATTTGTCATAGATATGTGGTGTTTTGGCATCGAAATAACCTAGGAAGCTTATACTCGTAAAATTTGACAAAGAAGAACAATAAAAAATGTACACCGAGCAACTTTCATGGTCTGATTTTTCTCAACTCTATCTTTGGAGGAGCTTTTAATGGTTTTTGTCCATTTGTCATAGAAAGTTGGTGTTTTGGAATCGAAATAATCTAGGAAGCTTATACTCGTAAAATTTGACAAAGAAGAACAATAAAAAGTGTACACCGAGCAACTTTCACGGTCCGAAGTTGCTCAACTCTATCTATGGAGGAGCTTTTAACGGTTTTTATCCACTTGTCTTAGAAAGTTGGTGATTCGGCATCAAAATAATCTAGGAAGCATATACTCGTAAAATTTGACAAAGAAGAACAATAAAAAGTGTACACCGACCAACTTTTATGGTCCGAAGTTGCTCAACTCTATCTATGGAGGAGCTTTTAACGATCTTTGTCCATTTGTCATAGATATGTGGTGTTTTGGCATCGAAATAATCTAGGAAGCTTATACTCGTAAAATTTGACAAAGAAGAACAATAAAAAGTGTACACCGAGCAACTTTCATGGTCCGAAGTTGCTCAACTCTATCAATGGAGGACCTTTTAACGGTTTTTGTCCATAAGGCATAGAAAGTTGGTGTTTTGGCATCAAAATAATCCAGGAAGTTATACTCGTAAAATTCGACATAAAAGAACAATAAAATGTGTACACCGAGCAACTTTGAAGGTCCGAAGTCGCTCAACTTTATCTATGGTGGAGCTTTTAACTGTTTTTGTCCATTTGTCGTAGAAAGGTAGTTTTTTGGCATCGAAATAATCTAGGAAGCTTATGCTCGTAAAATTTGACAAAGAAGAACAATAAAAAGTGTACACCGAGCAACTTTGGTGGTCCGAAGTTGCTCAACTCTATCTATGGAGGAGCTTTTAACAGGTTTTGTCCATTTGTCATAGATATGTGGTGTTTTGGCATCGAAATAACCTAGGAAGCTTATACTCGTAAAATTTGACAAAGAAGAACAATAAAAAGTGTACGCCGAGCAACTTTCATGGTCCGAAGTTGCTCAATTCTATCTATGGAGGAGCTTTTAACGGTTTTTGTCCAGTTGTGATAGAAAGTTGGTGTTTCGGCATCAAAATAATCTAGGAAGCTCATACTCGTAAAATTTGACAAAGAAGAACAATAAAAAGTGTACACCGAGCAACTTTCATGGTCCGAAGTTGCTCAACTCTATCTATGGAGGAGCTTTTAACGGTTTTTGTCCATTTGTCATAGATATGTGGTAATTTGGCATCGAAATAACTTAGGAAGCTTATACTCGTAAAATTTGGCAAAGAAGAACAATAAAAAGTGTACACCGAGCAACTTTCATGATCCGAAGTTGCTCAACTCTATCTATGTAGGAGCTTTTAACGGTTTTTGTCCATTTGTCATAGAAAGTTGGTGTTTTGGAATCGAAATAATCTAGGAAGCTTATACTCGTAAAATTTGACAAAGAAGAACAATAAAAAGTGTACACCGAGCAACTTTCATGGTCCGAAGTTGCTCAACTCTATCTATGGAGGAGCTTTTAACGGTTTTTGTCCATTTGTCATAGATATGTGGTAATTTGGCATCGAAATAACCTAGGAAGCTTATACTCGTAAAATTTGACAAAGAAGAACAATAAAAAGTGTACACCGAGCAACTTTCATGATCCGAAGTTGCTCAACTCTATCTATGGAGGAGCTTTTAACGGTTTTTGTCCATTTGTCATAGAAAGTTGGTGTTTTGGAATCGAAATAATTAGGAAGCTTATACTCGTAAAATTTGACATAGAAGAACAATAAAAAGTGTACACCGAGCAACTTTCATGGTCCGAAGTTGCTCAACTCTATCTTTGGAGGAGCTTTTAACGGTTTTTGTCCATTTGTCATAGAAAGTTGGTGTTTTGTAATCGAAATAATCTAGGAAGCTTATACTCGTAAAATTTGACAAAGAAGAACAATTAAAAATGTACACCGAGCAACTTTCACGGTCCGAAGTTGCTCAACTCTATCTATGGAGGAGCTTTTAACGGTTTTTATCCACTTGTCTTAGAAAGTTGGTGATTCGGCATCAAAATAATCTAGGAAGCATATACTCGTAAAATTTGACAAAGAAGAACAATAAAAAGTGTACACCGAGCAACTTTCATGGTCCGAAGTTGCTCAACTCTATCTATGGAGGAGCTTTTAACGGTTTTTGTCCATTTGTCATAGATATGTGGTAATTTGGCATCGAAATAACCTAGGAAGCTTATACTCGTAAAATTTGACAAAGAAGAACAATAAAAAGTGTACACCGAGCAACTTTCATGATCCGAAGTTGCTCAACTCTATCTATGGAGGAGCTTTTAACGGTTTTTGTCCATTTGTCATAGAAAGTTGGTGTTTTGGAATCGAAATAATCTAGGAAGCTTATACTCGTAAAATTTGACATAGAAGAACAATAAAAAGTGTACACCGAGCAACTTTCATGGTCCGAAGTTGCTCAACTCTATCTATGGAGGAGCTTTTAACGGTTTTTGTCCATTTGTCATAGAAAGTTGGTGTTTTGGAATCGAAATAATCTAGGAAGCTTATACTCGTAAAATTTGACATAGAAGAACAATAAAAAGTGTACACCGAGCAACTTTCATGGTCCGAAGTTGCTCAACTCTATCTATGGAGGAGCTTTTAACGGTTTTTGTCCATTTGTCATAGATATGTGGTGTTTTGGCATCGAAATAACCTAGGAAGCTTATACTCGTAAAATTTGATGAAGAAGAACAATAAAAAATGTACACCGAGCAACTTTCATGGTCCGATTTTGCTCAACTCTATCTTTGGAGGAGCTTTTAACGGTTTTTGTCCATTTGTCATAGAAAGTTGGTGTTTTGGAATCGAAATAATCTAGGAAGCTTATACTCGTAAAATTTGACAAAGAAGAACAATAAAAAGTGTACACCGAGCAACTTTCACGGTCCGAAGTTGCTCAACTCTATCTATGGAGGAGCTTTTAACGGTTTTTATCCACTTGTCTTAGAAAGTTGGTGATTCGGCTCAAAATAATCTAGGAAGCATATACTCGTAAAATTTGACAAAGAAGAACAATAAAAAGTGTACACCGAGCAACTTTTAAGGTCCGAAGTTGCTCAACTCTATCTATGGAGGAGCTTTTAACGGTTTTTGTCCATTTGTCATAGATATGTGGTGTTTTGCATCGAAATAACCTAGGAAGCTTATACTCGTAAAATTTGACAAAGAAGAACAATAAAAAGTGTACACCGAGCAACTTTCATGGTCCGAAGTTGCTCAACTCTATCTATGGAGGAGCTTTTAACGGTTTTTATCCATTTGTCATAGAAAGTTGGTTTTTTGGAATCGAAATAATCTAGGAAGTTATACTCGTAAAATTTGACATAGAAGAATAATAAAAAGTGTACACCGAGCAACTTTCATGGTCCGAAGTTTCTCAACTCTATCTATGGAGGAGCTTTTAACGGTCTTTGTCCATTTGTCATAGATATGTGGTGTTTTGGCATCGAAATAATCTAGGAAGGTTATACTCGTAAAAGTTGACAAAGAAGAATAATAAAAAGTGTACACCGAGCAACTTTCATGGTCCGAAGTTGCTCAACTCTATCTATGGAGGAGCTTTTAACGGTTTTTGTCCATAAGGCATAGAAAGTTGGTGTTTTGGCATCAAAATAATCCAGGAAGTTATACTCGTAAAATTTGACATAAAAGAACAATAAAATGTGTACATCAGCAACTTCGATGGTCCGAAGTCGCTCAACTTTATCTATGGTGGAGCTTTTAACGGTTTTTGTCCATTTGTCGTAGAAAGGTAGTTTTTTGGCATCGAAATAATCTAGGAAGCTTATACTCGTAAAATTTGACAAAGAAGAACAATAAAAAGTGTACACCGAGCAACTTTGATGGTCCGAAGTTGCTTAACTCTATCTATGGAGGAGCTTTTAACAGGTTTTGTCCATTTGTCATAGATATGTGGTGTTTTGGCATTGAAATAACCTAGGAAGCTTATACTCGTAAAATTTGACAAAGAAGAACAATAAAAAGTGTACGCCGAGCAACTTTCATGGTCCGAAGTTGCTCAACTCTATCTATGGAGGAGCTTTTAACGGTTTTTGTCCATTTGTGATAGAAAGTTGGTGTTTCGGCATCAAAATAATCTAGGAAGCTTATACTCGTAAAATTTGACAAAGAAGAACAATAAAAAGTGTACACCGAGCAACTTTCATGGTCCGAAGTTGCTCAACTCTATCTATGGAGGAGCTTTTAACGGTTTTTGTCCATTTGTCATCGATATGTGGTAATTTGGAATCGAAATAACCTAGGAAGCTTATACTCGTAAAATTTGACAAAGAAGAACAATAAAAAGTGTACACCGAGCAACTTTCATGGTCCGAAGTTGCTCAACTCTATCTATGGAGGAGCTTTGGTTTTTGTCCATTTGTCATCGATATGTGGTAATTTGGAATCGAAATAACCTAGGAAGCTTATACTCGTAAAATTTGACAAAGAAGAACAATAAAAAGTGTACACCGAGCAACTTTCTTGATCCGAAGTTGCTCAACTCTATCTATGGAGGAGCTTTTAACGGTTTTTGTCCATTTGTCATAGAAAGTTGGTGTTTTGGAATCGAAATAATCTAGGAAGCTTATACTCGTAAAATTTGACATAGAAGAACAATAAAAAGTGTACACCGAGCAACTTTCATGGTCCGAAGTTGCTCAACTCCATCTATGGAGGAGCTTTTAACGGTTTTTGTCCATTTGTCATAGAAAGTTGGTGTTTTGGAATCGAAATAATCTAGGAAGTTATACTCGTAAAATTTGACATAGAAGAATAATAAAAAGTGTACACCGAGCAACTTTCATGGTCCGAAGTTTCTCAACTCTATCTATGGAGGAGCTTTTAACGGTCTTTGTCCATTTGTCATAGATATGTGGTGTTTTGGCATCGAAATAATCTAGGAAGGTTATACTCGTAAAAGTTGACAAAGAAGAATAATAAAAAGTGTACACCGAGCAACTTTCATGGTCCGAAGTTGCTCAACTCTATCTATGGAGGAGCTTTTAACGGTTTTTGTCCATAAGGCATATATATGTCGTGTTTTGGCATCGAAATAACCTAGGAAGCTTATACTCGTAAAATTTGACAAAGTAGAACAATAAAAAATGTACACCGAGCAACTTTCATGGTCCGATTTTGCTCAACTCTATCTTTGGAGGAGCTTTTAACGGTTTTAGTCCATTTTTCATAGAAAGTTGGTGTTTTGGAATCGAAATAATCTAGGAAGCTTATACTCGTAAAATTTGACAAAGAAGAACAATTAAAAGTGTACACCGAGCAACTTTCACGGTCCGAAGTTGCTCAACTCTATCTATGGAGGAGCTTTTAACGGTTTTTGTCCATTTGTCATAGAAAGTTGTTTTTTGGAATCGAAATAATCTAGGAAGTTATACTCGTAAAATTTGACATAGAAGAACAACAAAAAGTGTACACCGAGCAACTTTCATGGTCCGAAGTTTCACAACTCTATCTATGGAGGAGCTTTTAACGGTCTTTCTCAATTTGTCATAGATATGTGGTGTTTTGGCATCGAAATAATCTAGGAAGCTTATACTCGTAAAAGTTGACAAAGAAGAATAATAAAAAGTGTACACCGAGCAACTTTCATGGTCCGAAGTTGCTGAACTCTATCTATGGAGAAGCTTTGAAGGGTTTTTATCCATTTGTGATAGAAAGTTGATGTTTCGGCATCGAAATAATCTAGGAAGCTTATACTCGTAAAATTTGACAAAGAAGAACAATAAAAAATTTACACCGAGCAACTTTCATGGTCGAAGTTGCTCAACTCTATCTATGGAGGAGCTTTTAACGGTTTTTGTCCATTTGTCATAGAAAGTTGGTTTTTTGGAATCGAAATAATCTAGGAAGTTATACTCGTAAAATTTGACATAGAAGTATAAAAAGTGTACACCGAGCAACTTTCATGGTCCGAAGTTTCTCAACTCTATCTATGGAGGAGCTTTTAACGGTCTTTGTCTATTTGTCATAGATATGTGGTGTTTTGGCATCGAAATAATCTAGGAAGCTTATTCTCATAAAATTTGACAAAGAAGAATAATAAAAAGTGTACACCGAGCAACTTTCATGGTCCGAAGTTGCCCAACTCTATCTATGGAGAAGCTTTGAACGGTTTTTATCCATTTGTGATAGAAAGTTGGTGTTTCGGCATCGAAATAATCTAGAAAGCTTATACTCGTAAAATTTGACAAAGAAGAACAATAAAAAATGTACACCGGGCAACTTTCATGGTCCGAAGTTGCTCAACTCTCTCTACGGAGGAGCTTTAACGGTTTTTGTCCATTTGTCATAGAAAGTTGGTATTTTGGAATCGAAATAATCTAGGAAGCTTATACTCGTAAAATTTGACAAAGAAGAACAATAAAAAAAGTACACCGAGCAACTTTCATGGTCCGAAGTTGCTCAACTCTATCTATGGAGGAGCTTTAACGGTTTTTGTCCATTTGTCATAGAAAGTTGTTTTTTGGAATCGAAATAATCTAGGAAGTTATACTCGTAAAATTTGACAAAGAAGAACAATAAAAAGTGTACACCGAGCAACTTTCATGGTCTGAAGTTGCTCAACTCTATCTATGGAGGAGGTTTTAACGGTTTTTGTCCATTTGGCATAGAAAGTTGGTGTTTTGGCTTCAAAATAATCTAGGAAGTTATACTCGTAAAATTTGACATAAAAGAAGTATAAAATGTGTACACCGAGCAACTTTCGTGGTCCGAAGTTGCTCAACTCTACCTATGGAGCAGCTTTTAACGGTTTTTGTCCATTTGTCATAGAAAGTTGATATTATGGAATCGAAATAATCTAGGCAGCTTATACTCGTAAAATTTGACAAAGAAGAACAATAAAAAATGTACACCGAGCAACTTTCATGGTCCGAAGTTGCTCAACTCTATCTATGGAGGAGCTTTTCACGGTTTTTGTCCATTTGTCATAGAGAGTTGGTTTTTTGGAATCGAAATAATCTAGGAAGTTATACTCGTAAAATTTGACATAGAAGAACAATAAAAAGTGTACACCGAGCAACTTTCATGGTCCGAAGTTGCTCAACTCTATCTATGGAGGAGCTTTTAACGGTTTTTATCCATTTGTGATAGAAAGTTGGTGTTTCGGCATCAAAATAATCTAGGAAGCTTATACTCGTAAAATTTGACAAAGAAGAACAATAAAAAGTGTACACCGAGCAACTTTCATGGTCCGAAGTTGCTAAACTCTATCTATGGAGGAGCTTTTAACGGTTTTTGTCCATTTGTCATAGATATGTGGTGTTTTGGCATCGAAATAACCTAGGAAGCTTATACTCGTAAAACTTGACAAAGAAGTACAATAAAAAATGTACACCGAGCAACTTTCATGGTCCGATTTTGCTCAACTCTATCTTTGGAGGAGCTTTTAACGGTTTTTGTCCATTTGTCATAGAAAGTTGGTGTTTTGGAATCGAAATAATCTAAGAAGCTTATACTCGTAAAATATGACAAAGAAGAACAATAAAAAGTGTACACCGAGCAACTTTCACGGTCCGAAGTTACTCAACTCTATCTATGGAGGAGCTTTTAACGGTTTTTATCCACTTGTCTTAGAAAGTTGGTGATTCGGCATCAAAATAATCTAGGAAGCATATACTCGTAAAATTTGACAAAGAAGAACAATAAAAAGTGTACACCGAGCAACTTTTATGGTCCGAAGTTGCTCAACTCTATATATGGAGGAGCTTTTAACGGTATTTGTCCATTTGTCATAGATATGTGGTGTTTTGCATCGAAATAACCTAGGAAGCTTATACTCGTAAAATTTGACAAAGAAGAACAATAAAAAGTGTACACCGAGCAACTTTCATGGTCCGAAGTTGCTCAACTCTATCTATGGAGGAGCTTTTAACGGTTTTTGTCCATTTGTCATAGAAAGTTGGTGTTTTGGCATCGAAATAATCTAGGAAGCTTATACTCGTAAAAGTTGACAAAGAAGAATAATAAAAAGTGTACACCGAGCAACTTTCATGGTCCGAAGTTGCTCAACTCTATCTATGGAGAAGCTTTGAACGGTTTTTATCCATTTGTGATAGAAAGTTGGTGTTTCGGCATCGAAATAATCTAGGAAGTTATACTCGTAAAATTTGACATAGAAGTATAATAAAAAGTGTACACCGAGCAACTTTCATGGTCGAAGTTGCTCAACTCTATCTATGGAGGAGCTTTTAACGGTTTTTGTCCATTTGTCATAGAAAGTTGGTTTTTTGGAATCGAAATAATCTAGGAAGTTATACTCGTAAAATTTGACATAGAAGTATAATAAAAAGTGTACGCCGAGCAACTTTCATGGTCCGAAGTTTCTCAACTCTATCTATGGAGGAGCTTTTAACGGTCTTTGTCCATTTGTCATAGATATGTGGTGTTTTGGCATCGAAATAATCTAGGAAGCTTATTCTCATAAAATTTGACAAAGAAGAATAATAAAAAGTGTACACCGAGCAACTTTCATGGTCCGAAGTTGCTCAACTCTATCTATGGAGAAGCTTTGAACGGTTTTTATCCATTCGTGATAGAAAGTTGGTGTTTCGGCATCGAAATAATCTAGGAAGCTTATACTCGTAAAATTTGACAAAGAAGAACAATAAAAAATGTACACCGAGCAACTTTCATGGTCCGAAGTTGCTCAACTCTATCTATGGAGGAGCTTTAACGGTTTTTGTCCATTTGTCATAGAAAGTTGGTATTTTGGAATCGAAATAATCTAGGAAGCTTATACTCGTAAAATTTGACAAAGAAGAACAATAAAAAAAGTACACCGAGCAACTTTCATGGTCCGAAGTTGCTCAACTCTATCTATGGAGGAGCTTTTAATGGTTTTTGTCCATTTGTCATAGAAAGTTGTTTTTTGGAATCGAAATAATCTAGGAAGTTATACTCGTAAAATTTGACATAGAAGAACAATAAAAAGTGTACACCGAGCAACTTTCATGGTCCGAAGATGCTCAACTCTATCTATGGAGGAGCTTTAAACTGTCTTTGTTCATTTGTCATAGATATGTGGTGTTTTGGCGTCGAAATAATCTAGGAAGCTTATACTCGTAAAATTTGACAAAGAAGAACAATAAAAAGTGTACACCGAGCAACTTTCATGGTCCGAAGTTGCTCAACTCTATCTATGGAGGAGGTTTTAACGGTTTTTGTCCATTTGGGAAAGAAAGTTGGTGTTTTGGCATCAAAATAATCTAGGAAGTTATACTCGTAAAATTTGACATAAAAGAAGTATAAAATGTGTACACCGAGCAACTTTCATGGTCCGAAGTTGCTCAACTCTACCTATGGAGGAGCTTTTAACGGTTTTTGTCCATTTTTCATAGAAAGTTGATATTTTGGAATCGAAATAATCTAGGAAGCTTATACTCGTAAAATTTGACAAAGAAGAACAATAAAAAATGTACACCGAGCAACTTTCATGGTCCGAAGTTGCTCAACTCTATCTATGGAGGAGCGTTTCACGGTTTTTTTCCGTTTGTCATGGAGAGTTGGTTTTTTGGAATCGAAATAATCTAGCAAGTTATACTCGTAAAATTTGACATAGAAGAACAATAAAAAGTGTAAACCGAGCAACTTTCATGGTCCGAAGTTGCTCAACTCTATCTATGGAGGAGCTTTTAACGGTCTTTGTCCATTTGTCATAGATATGTGGTGTTTTGGCATCGAAATAATCTAGGAAGCTTATACTCGTAAAATTTGACAAAGAAGAACAATAAAAAGTGTACACCGAGCAACTTTCATGGTCCAAAGTTGCTCAACTCTATCTATCGAGAAGCTTTTAACTGTTTTTATCTATTTGTGATAGAAAGTTGGTGTTTCGGCATCGAAATAATCTAGGAAGCTTATACTCGTAAAATTTGACAAAGAAGAACAATAAAAAATGTACACCGAGCAACTTTCATGGTCCGAAGTTGCTCAACTCTATCTATGGAGGAGCTTTAACGGTTTTTGTCCATTTGTCATAGAAAGTTGGTATTTTGGAATCGAAATAATCTAGGAAGCTTATACTCGTAAAATTTGACAAGGAAGAACAATAAAAAAAGTACACCGAGCAACTTTCATGGTCCGAAGTTGCTCAACTCTATCTATGGAGGAGCTTTAACGGTTTTTGTCCATTTGTCATAGAAAGTTTGTTTTTTGGAATCGAAATAATCTAGGAAGTTATACTCGTAAAATTTGACATAGAAGAACAACAAAAAGTGTACACCGAGCAACTTTCATGGTCCGAAGTTGCTGAACTCTATCTATGGAGGAGCTTTTAACGGTTTTTGTCCATTTGTCTTAGATATGTGGTGTATTGGCATCGAAATAATCTAGGAAGCTTATACTCGTAAAATTTGACAAAGAAGAACAATAAAAAGTGTACACCGAGCAACTTTGATGGTCCGAAGTTGCTCAACTCTATCTATGGAGGAGCTTTTAACGGTCTTTGTCCATTTGTCATAGATATGTGGTGTTTTGACATCGAAATAATCTAGGAAGCTTATAATCGTAAAATTTGACAAAGAAGAACAATAAAAAGTGTACACCGAGCAACTTTCATGGTCCGAAGTTGCTCAACTCTATCTATGGAGGAGCTTTTAACGGTTTTTGTCCATTAGGCATAGAAAGTTGGTGTTTTGGCATCAAAATAATCTAGGAAGTTATACTCGTAAAATTTGACATAAAAGAACAATAAAATGTGTACACCGAGCAACTTCGATGGTCCGAAGTGGCTCAACTCTATCTATGGTGGAGCTTTTAACGGTTTTTGTCCATTTGTCGTAGAAAGGTAGTTTTTTGGCATCGAAATAATCTAGGAAGCTTATACTCGTAAAATTTGACAAAGAAGAACAATAAAAAGTGTACACCGAGCAACTTTTATGGTCCGAAGTTGCTCAACTCTATCTATGGAGGAGCTTTTAACGGGTTTTGTCCATTTGTCATAGATATGTGGTGTTTTGGCATCGAAATAACCTAGGAAGCTTATACTCGTAAAATTTGACAAAGAAGAACAATAAAAAGTGTACGCCGAGCAACTTTCATGGTCCGAAGTTGCTCAACTCTATCTATGGAGGAGCTTTTAACGGTTTTTGTCCATTTGCGATAGAAAGTTGGTGTTTCGGCATCAAAATAATCTAGGAAGCTTATACTCGTAAAATTTGACAAAGAAGAACAATAAAAAGTGTACACCGAGCAACTTTCATGGTCCGAAGTTACTCAACTCTATCTATGAAGGAGCTTTTAACGGTTTTTGTCCATTTGTCATAGATATGTGGTGTTTTGGCATCGAAATAACCTAGGAAGCTTATACTCGTAAAATTTGACAAAGAAGAACAATAAAAAGTGTACACCGAGCAACTTTCATGATCCGAAGTTGCTCAACTCTATCTATGGAGGAGCTTTTGACGGTTTTTATCCATTTGTCATAGAAAGTTGGTGTTTTGAAATCGAAATAATCTAGGAAGCTTATACTCGTAAAATTTGACATAAAAGAACAATAAAATGTGTACACCGAGCAACTTCGATGGTCCGAAGTAGCTCAACTCTATCTATGGTGGAGCTTTTAACGGTTTTTGTCCATTTGTCGTAGAAAGGTAGTTTTTTGGCATCGAAATAATCTAGGAAGCTTATACTCGTAAAATTTGACAAAGAAGAACAATAAAAAGTGTACACCGAGCAACTTTGATGGTCCGAAGTTGCTCAACTCTATCTATGGAGGAGCTTTTAACGGGTTTTGTCCATTTGTCATAGATATGTGGTGTTTTGGCATCGAAATAACCTAGGAAGCTTATACTCGTAAAATTTGACAAAGAAGAACAATAAAAAGTGTACGCCGAGCAACTTTCATGGTCCGAAGTTGCTCAACTCTATCTATGGAGGAGCTTTTAACGGTTTTTGTCCATTTGCGATAGAAAGTTGGTGTTTTGGCATCAAAATAATCTAGGAAGCTTATACTCGTAAAATTTGACAAAGAATAACAATAAAAAGTGTACACCGAGCAACTTTCATGGTCCGAAGTTGCTCAACTCTACCTATGGAGGAGCTTTTAACGGTTTTTGTCCATTTGTCATAGATATGTGGTGTTTTGGCATCGAAATAACCTAGGAAGCTTATACTCGTAAAATTTGACAAAGAAGAACAATAAAAAGTGTACACCGAGCAACTTTCATGATCCGAAGTTGCTCAACTCTACCTATGGAGGAGATTTTCACGGTTTTTTTCCGTTTGTCATGGAGAGTTGGTTTTTTGGAATCGAAATAATCTAGGAAGCTTATACACGTAAAATTTGACATAGAAGAACAATAAAAAGTGTACACCGGGCAACTTTCATGGTCCGAAGTTGCTCAACACTATCTATGGAGGAGCTTTTAACGGTTTTTATCTATTTGTCATAGATATGTGGTGTTTTGGCATCGAAATAAGCTAGGAAGCTTATACTCGTAAAATTTGACAAAGAAGAACAATAAAAAGTGTACACCGAGCAACTTTCATGGTCCAAAGTTGCTCAACTCTATCTATGGAGAAGCTTTTAACTGTTTTTATCTATTTGTGATAGAAAGTTGGTGTTTCGGCATCGAAATAATCTAGGAAGCTTATACTCGTAAAATTTGACAAAGAAGAACAATAAAAAATGTACACCGAGCAACTTTCATGGTCCGAAGTTGCTCAACTCTATCTATGGAGGAGCTTTAACGGTTTTTGTCCATTTGTCATAGAAAGTTGGTATTTTGGAATCGAAATAATCTAGGAAGCTTATACCCGTAAAATTTGACAAGGAAGAACAATAAAAAAAGTACACCGAGCAACTTTCATGGTCCGAAGTTGCTCAACTCTATCTATGGAGGAGCTTTAACGGTTTTTGTCCATTTGTCATAGAAAGTTTGTTTTTTGGAATCGAAATAATCTAGGAAGTTATACTCGTAAAATTTGACATAGAAGAACAACAAAAAGTGTACACCGAGCAACTTTCATGGTCCGAAGTTTCTCAACTCTATCTATGGAGGAGCTTTTAACGGTCTTTGTCCATTTGTCATAGATATGTGGTGTTTTGGCATCGAAATAATCTAGGAAGGTTATACTCGTAAAAGTTGACAAAGAAGAATAATAAAAAGTGTACACCGAGCAACTTTCATGGTCCGAAGTTGCTCAACTCTATCTATGGAGGAGCTTTTAACGGTTTTTGTCCATAAGGCATATATATGTCGTGTTTTGGCATCGAAATAACCTAGGAAGCTTATACTCGTAAAATTTGACAAAGTAGAACAATAAAAAATGTACACCGAGCAACTTTCATGGTCCGAAGTTGCTCAACTCTATCTATGGAGGAGCTTTTAACGGTCTTTGTCCATTTGTCATAGATATGTGGTGTTTTGACATCGAAATAATCTAGGAAGCTTATACTCGTAAAATTTGACAAAGAAGAACAATAAAAAGTGTACACCGAGCAACTTTCATGGTCCGAAGTTGCTCAACTCTATCTATGGAGGAGCTTTTAACGGTTTTTGTCCATTAGGCATAGAAAGTTGGTGTTTTGGCATCAAAATAATCTAGGAAGTTATACTCGTAAAATTTGACATAAAAGAACAATAAAATGTGTACACCGAGCAACTTCGATGGTCCGAAGTGGCTCAACTCTATCTATGGTGGAGCTTTTAACGGTTTTTGTCCATTTGTCGTAGAAAGGTAGTTTTTTGGCATCGAAATAATCTAGGAAGCTTATACTCGTAAAATTTGACAAAGAAGAACAATAAAAAGTGTACACCGAGCAACTTTGATGGTCCGAAGTTGCTCAACTCTATCTATGGAGGAGCTTTTAACGGGTTTTGTCCATTTGTCATAGATATGTGGTGTTTTGGCATCGAAATAACCTAGGAAGCTTATACTCGTAAAATTTGACAAAGAAGAACAATAAAAAGTGTACGCCGAGCAACTTTCATGGTCCGAAGTTGCTCAACTCTATCTATGGAGGAGCTTTTAACGGTTTTTGTCCGTTTGCGATAGAAAGTTGGTGTTTCGGCATCAAAATAATCTAGGAAGCTTATACTCGTAAAATTTGACAAAGAAGAACAATAAAAAGTGTACACCGAGCAACTATCATGGTCCGAAGTTGCTCAACTCTATCTATGAAGGAGCTTTTAACGGGTTTTGTCCATTTGTCATAGATATGTGGTGTTTTGGCATCGAAATAACCTAGGAAGCTTATACTCGTAAAATTTGACAAAGAAGAACAATAAAAAGTGTACACCGAGCAACTTTCATGATCCGAAGTTGCTCAACTCTATCTATGGAGGAGCTTTTAACGGTTTTTATCCATTTGTCATAGAAAGTTGGTGTTTTGAAATCGAAATAAACTAGGAAGCTTATACTCGTAAAATTTGACATAAAAGAACAATAAAATGTGTACACCGAGCAACTTCGATGGTCCGAAGTGGCTCAACTCTATCTATGGTGGAGCTTTTAACGGTTTTTGTCCATTTGTCGTAGAAAGGTAGTTTTTTGGCATCGAAATAATCTAGGAAACTTATACTCGTAAAATTTGACAAAGAAGAACAATAAAAAGTGTACACCGAGCAACTTTGATGGTCCGAAGTTGCTCAACTCTATCTATGGAGGAGCTTTTAATGGGTTTTGTCCATTTGTCATAGATATGTGGTGTTTTGGCATCGAAATAACCTAGGAAGCTTATACTCGTAAAATTTGACAAAGAAGAACAATAAAAAGTGTACGCCGAGCAACTTTCATGGTCCGAAGTTGCTCAACTCTATCTATGGAGGAGCTTTTAACGGTTTTTGTCCATTTGCGATAGAAAGTTGGTGTTTTGGCATCAAAATAATCTAGGAAGCTTATACTCGTAAAATTTGACAAAGAATAACAATAAAAAGTGTACACCGAGCAACTTTCATGGTCCGAAGTTGCTCAACTCTACCTATGGAGGAGCTTTTAACGGTTTTTGTCCATTTGTCATAGATATGTGGTGTTTTGGCATCGAAATAACCTAGGAAGCTTATACTCGTAAAATTTGACAAAGAAGAACAATAAAAAGTGTACACCGAGCAACTTTCATGATCCGAAGTTGCTCAACTCTACCTATGGAAGAGCTTTTCACGGTTTTTTTCCGTTTGTCATGGAGAGTTGGTTTTTTGGAATCGAAATAATCTAGGAAGCTTATACACGTAAAATTTGACATAGAAGAACAATAAAAAGTGTACACCGAGCAACTTTCATGGTCCGAAGTTGCTCAACACTATCTATGGAGGAGCTTTTAACGGTTTTTATCTATTTGTCATAGATATGTGGTGTTTTGGCATCGAAATAATCTAGGAAGCTTATACTCGTAAAATTTGACAAAGAAGAACAATAAAAAGTGTACACCGAGCAACTTTCATGGTCCAAAGTTGCTCAACTCTATCTATGGAGAAGCTTTTAACTGTTTTTATCTATTTGTGATAGAAAGTTGGTGTTTCGGCATCGAAATAATCTAGGAAGCTTATACTCGTAAAATTTGACATAGAAGAACAATAAAAAATGTACACCGAGCAACTTTCATGGTCCGAAGTTGTTCAACTCTATCTATGGAGGAGCTTTAACGGTTTTTGTCCATTTGTCATAGAAAGTTGGTATTTTGGAATCGAAATAATCTAGGAAGCTTATACTCGTAAAATTTGACAAGGAAGAACAATAAAAAAAGTACACCGAGCAACTTTCATGGTCCGAAGTTGCTCAACTCTATCTATGGAGGAGCTTTAACGGTTTTTGTCCATTTGTCATAGAAAGTTTGTTTTTTGGAATCGAAATAATCTAGGAAGTTATACTCGTAAAATTTGACATAGAAGAACAACAAAAAGTGTACACCGAGCAACTTTCATGGTCCGAAGTTGCTCAACTCTATCTATGGAGGAGCTTTTAACGGTTTTTGTCCATTTGTCTTAGATATGTGGTGTATTGGCATCGAAATAATCTAGGAAGCTTATACTCGTAAAATTTGACAAAGAAGAACAATAAAAAGTGTACACCGAGCAACTTTGATGGTCCGAAGTTGCTCAACTCTATCTATGGAGGAGCTTTTAACGGTCTTTGTCCATTTGTCATAGATATGTGGTGTTTTGACATCGAAATAATCTAGGAAGCTTATACTCGTAAAATTTGACAAAGAAGAACAATAAAAAGTGTACACCGGGCAACTTTCATGGTCCGAAGTTGCTCAACTCTATCTATGGAGGAGCTTTTAACGGTTTTTGTCCATTAGGCATAGAAAGTTGGTGTTTTGGCATCAAAATAATCTAGGAAGTTATACTCGTAAAATTTGACATAAAAGAACAATAAAATGTGTACACCGAGCAACTTCGATGGTCCGAAGTGGCTCAACTCTATCTATGGTGGAGCTTTTAACGGTTTTTGTCCATTTGTCGTAGAAATGTAGTTTTTTGGCATCGAAATAATCTAGGAAGCTTATACTCGTAAAATTTGACAAAGAAGAACAATAAAAAGTGTACACCGAGCAACTTTGATGGTCCGAAGTTGCTCAACTCTATCTATGGAGGAGCTTTTAACGGGTTTTGTCCATTTGTCATAGATATGTGGTGTTTTGGCATCGAAATAACCTAGGAAGCTTATACTCGTAAAATTTGACAAAGAAGAACAATAAAAAGTGTACGCCGAGCAACTTTCATGGTCCGAAGTTGCTCAACTCTATCTATGGAGGAGCTTTTAACGGTTTTTGTCCATTTGCGATAGAAAGTTGGTGTTTCGGCATCAAAATAATCTAGGAAGCTTATACTCGTAAAATTTGACAAAGAAGAACAATAAAAAGTGTACACCGAGCAACTTTCATGGTCCGAAGTTGCTCAACTCTATCTATGAAGGAGCTTTTAACGGTTTTTGTCCATTTGTCATAGATATGTGGTGTTTTGGCATCGAAATAACCTAGGAAGCTTATACTCGTAAAATTTGACAAAGAAGAACAATAAAAAGTGTACACCGAGCAACTTTCATGATCCGAAGTTGCTCAACTCTATCTATGGAGGAGCTTTTAACGGTTTTTATCCATTTGTCATAGAAAGTTGGTGTTTTGAAATCGAAATAATCTAGGAAGCTTATACTCGTAAAATTTGACATAAAAGAACAATAAAATGTGTACACCGAGCAACTTCGATGGTCCGAAGTGGCTCAACTCTATCTATGGTGGAGCTTTTAACGGTTTTTGTCCATTTGTCGTAGAAAGGTAGTTTTTTAGCCTCGAAATAATCTAGGAAGCTTATACTCGTAAAATTTGACAAAGAAGAACAATAAAAAGTGTACACCGAGCAACTTTGATGGTCCGAAGTTGCTCAACTCTATCTATGGAGGAGCTTTTAACGGGTTTTGTCCATTTGTCATAGATATGTGGTGTTTTGGCATCGAAATAACCTAGGAAGCTTATACTCGTAGAATTTGACAAAGAAGAACAATAAAAAGTGTACGCCGAGCAACTTTCATGGTCCGAAGTTGCTCAACTCTATCTATGGAGGAGCTTTTAACGGTTTTTGTCCATTTGCGATAGAAAGTTGGTGTTTCGGCATCAAAATAATCTAGGAAGCTTATACTCATAAAATTTGACAAAGAAGAACAATAAAAAGTGTACACCGAGCAACTTTCACGGTCCGAAGTTGCTCAACTCTATCTATGAAGGAGCTTTTAACGGTTTTTGTCCATTTGTCATAGATATGTGGTGTTTTGGCATCGAAATAACCTAGGAAGCTTATACTCGTAAAATTTGACAAAGAAGAACAATAAAAAGTGTACACCGAGCAACTTTCATGATCCGAAGTTGCTCAACTCTACCTATGGAGGAGCTTTTAACGGTTTTTATCCATTTGTCATAGAAAGTTGGTGTTTTGGAATCTAAATAATCTAGGAAGCTTATACACGTAAAATTTGACATAGAAGAACAATAAAAAGTGTACACCGAGCAACTTTCATGGTCCGAAGTTGCTCAACACTATCTATGGAGGAGCTTTTAACGGTTTTTATCTATTTGTGATAGAAAGTTGGTGTTTCGGCATCAAAATAATCTAAGAAGCTTATACTCGTAAAATTTGACAAAGAAGAACAATAAAAAGTGTACACCGAGCAACTTTCATGGTCCGAAGTTGCTCAACTCTATCTATGGAGGAGCTTTTAACGGTTTTTGTCCATTTGTCATAGATATGTGGTGTTTTGGCATCGAAATAACCTAGGAAGCTTATACTCGTAAAATTTGACAAAGAAGAACAATAAAAAAAGTACACCGAGCAACTTTCATGATCCGAAGTTGCTCAACTCTATCTATGGAGGAGCTTTTAACGGTTTTTGTCCATTTGTCATAGAAAGTTAGTGTTTTGGAATCGAAATAATCTAGGAAGCTTATACTCGTAAAATTTGACATAGAAGAACAATAAAAAGTGTACACCGAGCAACTTTCATGGTCCGAAGTTGCTCAACTCTATCTATAGAGGAGCTTTTAACGGTTTTTGTCCATTTGTCATAGAAAGTTGGTGTTTTGGAATCGAAATAATCTAGGAAGCTTATACTCGTAAAATTTGACATAGAAGAACAATAAAAAGTGTACACCGAGCAACTTTCACGGTCCGAAGTTGCTCAACTCTATCTATGGAGGAGCTTTTAATGGTTTTTATCCATTTGTGATAGAAAGTTGGTGTTTCGGCATCAAAATAATCTAGGAAGCTTATACTCGTAAAATTTGACAAAGAAGAAGAATAAAAAGTATACACCGAGCAACTTTTATGGTCCAAAGTTGCTCAACTCTATCTATGGAGGAGCTTTTAACAGTTTTTATCCATTTGTCATATAAAGTTGGTGTTTTGGAATCCAAATAATCGCGGAAGTTATACTCGTAAAATTTGACATAGAAGAACAATAAAAAGTGTACACCGAGCAACTTTCATGGTCCGAAGTTGCTCAACTCTATCTATGGAGGAGCTTTTAACGGTTTTTGTCCATTTGTCATATAAAGTTGGTTTTTTGGAATCGAAATAATCTAGGAAGTTATACTCGTAAAATTTGACATAGAAGAACAATAAAAAGTGTACACCGAGCAACTTTCATGGTCCGAAGTTGCTCAACTCTATCTTTGGAGGGGCTTTTAACGGTTTTTGTCCATTTGTCATAGAAAGTTGGCTTTTTGGAATCGAAATAATCTAGGAAGCTTATACTCGTAAAATTTAACATAGAAGAACAATAAAAAGTGTACACCGAGCAACTTTGATAGTACGAAGTTGCTCAACTCTATCTATGAAGGAGATTTTAACGGTTTTTGTGCATTTGTCATAGAAATGTGGTGTTTTGCCATGGAAATAATATAGGAAGCTTATACTCGTAAAATTTGACATAGAAGAACAATAAAAAGTGTACACCGAACAATTTTGTTGGTCTGAAGTTGCTCAACTCTATCTATGGAGGAGCTTTTAACGGTTTTTGTCCATTTGGCATAGATATGTAGTGTTTTGGCATCGAAGTAATCTAGGAAGCTTATACACGTAAAATTTGACAAAGAAGAACAATAAAAAGTGTACACCGATCAACTTTGATGGTCCGAAGTTCCTCAACTCTATCTATGGAGGAGCTTTTAACGGTTTTTGTCCATTTGGCATAGAAAGTTGGTGTTTTGGCATCGAAATAATCTAGGAAGTTATACTCGTAAAATTTGACGTAAAAGAACAATAAAATGTGTACACCGAGAAACTTTGATGGTCCGAAGTTGCTCAACTCTATCTATGGTGAATCTTTTAACGGTTTTTGTCCATTTGTCGAAGAAAGGTAGTTTTTTGGCATCGAAATAATCTAGGAAGCTTATACTCGTAAAATTTGACATAGAAAAACAATAAAAAATGTACACCGAGCAACTTTCATGGTCCGAAGATGCTCAACTCTATCTATGGAGGAGCTTTTAACGGTTTTTGTCCATTTGTCATAGAAAGTTGGTATTTTGGATTCGAAATAATCTAGGAAGCTTATACTCGTAAAATTTGACAAAGAAGAACCATAAAAAATGTACACCGAGCAACTTTCATGGTCCGAAGTTGCTCAACTCTATCTATGGAGGAGCTTTTAACGGTTTTTGTCCATTTGTCATAGAAAGTTGGTATTTTGGAATCGAAATAATCTAGGAAGCTTATACTCGTAAAATTTGACGAAGAAGAACAATAAAAAATGTACACCGAGCAACTTTGATGGTCCGAAGTTGCTCAACTCTATCTATGGTGGATCTTTTAACGGTTTTTGTCCATTTGTCGTAGAAACGTATTTTTTTGGCATCGAAATAATCTAGGAAGCTTATACTCGTAAAATTTGACATAGAAGCAGAATAAAAAGTGTACACCGAGCAACTTTGATGGTCCGATGTTGCTCAACTCTATCTATGGAGGGGCTTTTAACGGTTTTTGTCCATTTGTCATAGAAAGTTGGTGGTTTGGAATCGAAATATTCCAGGAATTCATACTCGTAAAATTTGACAAAGAAGAACAATAAAAAATGTACACCGAGCAACTTTCATGGTCCGAAGTTGCTCAACTCTATCTATGGAGGAGCTTTTAACGGTCTTTGTCCATTTGTCATAGATATGTGGTGTTTTGGCATCGAAATAATCTAGGAAGCTTATACTCGTAAAATTTAACATAGAAGAGCAATAAAAAGTGTACACCGAGCAACTTTCATGGTCCGAATTTTGCTCAACTCTATCTATGGAGGAGCTTTTAACGGTTTTTGTCCATTTGTCATAGATATGTGGTGTTTTGGCATCGAAATAACCTAGGAAGCTTATACTCGTAAAATTTGACAAAGAAGAACAATAAAAAATGTACACCGAGCAACTTTCATGGTCCGAAGTTGCTCAACTCTATCTATGGAGGAGCTTTTAACGGTTTTTGTCCATTTGTCATAGATATGTGGTGTTTTGGCATCGAAATAACCTAGGAAGCTTATACTCGTAAAATTTGACATAGAAGAAGAATAAAAAGTGTACACCGAGCAACTTTGATGGTTCGATGTTGCTCAACTATATCTATGGAGGAGCTTTTAACGGTTTTTGTCCATTTGTCATAGAAAGTTGGTGTTTTGGAATCGAAATAATCTAGGAAGCTTATACTCCTAAAATTTGACAAAGAAGAACAATAAAAAAATGTACACCGAGCAACTTTCATGGTCCAAAGTTGCTCAACTCTATCTATGGAGGAGCTTTTAACGGTTTTTGTCCATTTGTCTTAGAAAGTTGGTGTTTTGGAATCGAAATAATCTAGGAAGTTTTACACGTAAAATTTGACATAGAAGAACAATAAAAAGTGTACAACGAGCAACTTTTATGGTCCGAAGTTTCTCAACTCTATCTATGGAGGAGCTTTTAATGGTTTTTATCCATTTGTGATAGAAACTTGGTGTTTCGGCATCGAAATAATCTAGGAAGCTTATTCTCGTAAAATTTGACAAAGAAAAACAATAAAAAGTGTACACCGAGCAACTTTCATGGTCCGAAGTTGCTCAACTCTATCTATGGAGGAGCTTTTAACGGTTTTTGTCCAATTGTCGTAGAAAGTTGGTGTTTTGGCATCGAAATAATCTAGGAAGCTTATACTCGTAAAATTTGACAAAGAAGAACAATAAAAAATGTACACCGAACAACTTTCATGGTCCGAAGTTGCTCAACTCTATCTATGGAGGAGCTTTTAACGGTTTTTATCCATTTGTGATAGAAAGTTGGTGTTTCGGCATCGAAATAATCTACGAAGCTTATACTCAAAAAATTTGACATAGAATAACAATAAAAAGTGTATATCGTGCAACTTTGACGGTTCGAAATTGCTCAACTCTCTCAATGGAGTTGTTTTTAATAGTTTTGCCCAATTTAGACCGATATTATTGCCTTGACAACAAAACAATTTGCGAAACGAATACTAGTAATTTTGGACATAAAGAAACAATAAAAAGTGCATATGGAGCTACTTTCGTGGTTCGGAGTTGCTCAACTCTCCTTATGGAGCAGCTTTTATTGGTTTTCATTATTTGTCGTAGAAAGTTGATGTTTTGGCATCGAAATACTCTAGGATGTTATACTCGTAAAATTTGACATAGAAGAACAGTAAAAAGTGTACATCGAGCAACTTTCATGGTCCGAAGTTGCTCAACTCTATCTATGAAAGAGCTTTTAACGGTTTTTGTCCATTTGGCATAGAAATGTGGTTTTTTGGAATCGAAATAATCTAGGAAGCTCATACTCGTAAAATTTGACAAAGAAGAACAATAAAATGTGTACACCGAGCAACTTTGATAGTCCGAAGTTGCTCAACTCTATCTATGGAGGAGCTTTTAACGGTTTTTGTCCATTTGGCATAGATATGTGGTGTTTTGGCATCGAACTAATCTAGGAAGCTTATACACGTAAAATTTGACAAAGAAGAACAATAAAAAGTGTACACCGAGCAACTTTGATGGTCCGAAGTTGCTCAACTCTATCTATGGAAGAGCTTTTAACGGTTTTTGTCCATTTGGCATAGAAAGTTGGTGTTTTGGCATCGAAATAATCTAGGAAGTTATACTCGTAAAATTTGACATAAAAGAACAATAAAATGTGTACACCGAGCAACTTTGATGGTCCGAAGTTGCTCAACTCTATCTATGGTGGATCTTTTAACGGTTTTTGCCCATTTGTCATAGAAAGGTAGTTTTTTGGCATCGAAATAATCTAGGAAGCTTATACTCGTAAAATTTGACATAGAAGAAGAATAAAAAGTGTACACCGAGCAACTTTGATGGTCCGATGTTGCTCAACTCTATCTATGGAGGAGCTTTTAACGGTTTTTGTCCATTTGTCATAGAAAGTTGGTGTTTTGGAATCGAAATATTCTTGGAAGTTATACTCGTAAAATTTGACATAGAAGAACAATAAAAAGTGTGCACCGTGCAACTTTTATGGTCCGAAGTTGCTCAACTCTATCTATGGACGAGCTTTTAACGATTTTTGTCCATTTGGCATAGATATGTGGTGTTTTGGCATCGAAATAATCTAGGAAGTTATACTCGTAAAATTTGACTTAAAAGAACCATAAAAAGTGTACACCGAGCAACTTTGATGGTCGGAAGTTGCTCAACTCTATCTATGGTGGAGCTTTTAAAGGTTTTTGTCCATTTGTCTTAGAAATGTAGTTTTTTGGCATCGAAATAATCTAGGAAGTTATACTTGTAAAATTTGACATAGAAGAAGAATAAAAAGTATACACCGAGCAACTTTGATGGTCAAAGTTGCTCAACTCTATCTATGGAGGAGCTTTTAACAGTTTTTATCCATTTGTCATAGAAAGTTGGTATTTTGGAATCCAAATAATCAAGGAAGTTATACTCGTAAAATTTGACACAGAAGAACAATAAAAAGTGTACACCGCAACTTTCATGGTCCGAAGTTGCTCAACTCTATCTATGGAGGAGCTTTTAACGGTTTTTGTCCATTTGTCATAGATATGTGGTGTTTTGCCATCGAAATAATCTAGGAAGCTTATACTCGTAAAATTTCACATAGAAGAACAATAAAAATTGTACACCGAGCAACTTTCATGGTCCGAAGTTGCTCAACTCTATCTATGGAGGAGCTTTTAACGGTTTTTGTCCATTTGTCATAGATATGTGGTGTTTTGCCATCGAAATAATCTAGGAAGCTTATACTCGTAAAATTTCACATAGAAGAACAATAAAAATTGTACACCGAGCAACTTTCATGGTCCGAAGTTGCTCAACTCTATCTATGGAGGAGCTTTTCACGGTTTTTGTCCATTTGTCATAGAGAGTTGGTTTTTTGGAATCGAAATAATCTAGGAAGTTATACTCGTAAAATTTGACATAGAAGAACAATAAAAAGTGTACACCGAGCAACTTTCATGGTCCGAAGTTGCTCAACTCTATCTATGGAGGAGCTTTTAACGGTTTTTATCCATTTGTGATAGAAAGTTGGTGTTTCGGCATCAAAATAATCTAGGAAGCTTATACTCGTAAAATTTGACAAAGAAGAACAATAAAAAGTGTACACCGAGCAACTTTCATGGTCCGAAGTTGCTAAACTCTATCTATGGAGGAGCTTTTAACGGTTTTTGTCCATTTGTCATAGATATGTGGTGTTTTGGCATCGAAATAACCTAGGAAGCTTATACTCGTAAAACTTGACAAAGAAGTACAATAAAAAATGTACACCGAGCAACTTTCATGGTCCGATTTTGCTCAACTCTATCTTTGGAGGAGCTTTTAACGGTTTTTGTCCATTTGTCATAGAAAGTTGGTGTTTTGGAATCGAAATAATCTAAGAAGCTTATACTCGTAAAATATGACAAAGAAGAACAATAAAAAGTGTACACCGAGCAACTTTCACGGTCCGAAGTTACTCAACTCTATCTATGGAGGAGCTTTTAACGGTTTTTATCCACTTGTCTTAGAAAGTTGGTGATTCGGCATCAAAATAATCTAGGAAGCATATACTCGTAAAATTTGACAAAGAAGAACAATAAAAAGTGTACACCGAGCAACTTTTATGGTCCGAAGTTGCTCAACTCTATATATGGAGGAGCTTTTAACGGTATTTGTCCATTTGTCATAGATATGTGGTGTTTTGCATCGAAATAACCTAGGAAGCTTATACTCGTAAAATTTGACAAAGAAGAACAATAAAATGTGTACACCGAGCAACTTCGATGGTCCGAAGTTGCTCAACTCTATCTATGGTGGAGCTTTTAACGGTTTTTGTCCATTTGTCGTAGAAAGGTAGTTTTTTGGCATCGAAATAATCTAGGAAGCTTATACTCGTAAAAGTTGACATAGAAGAACAATAAAAAGTGTATACCGAGCAAAATTCATGGTCCGAAGTTGCTGAACTCTATCTATGGAGGAGCTTTTAACGGTTTTTGTCCATTTGTCATAGATATGTGGTGTTTTGGCATCGAGATAATCTAGGAAGCTTATACTCGTAAAATTTGACAAAAAAGAACAATAAAAAATGTACACCGAACAACTTTCATGGTCCGAAGTTGCTCAACTCTATCTATGGAGGAGCTTTTAACGGTTTTTGTCCATTTGTCATAGAAAGTTGGTATTTTGGAATCGAAATAATTTAGGAAGCTTATACTCGTAAAATTTAACAAAGAAGAACAATAAAAAATGTACACCGAGCAAATTTCATGGTCCGAAGTTGCTCAACTCTATCTATGGAGGAGCTTTTAACGATTTTTGTCCATTTGTCATAGAAAGTTAGTTTTTTGGAATCGAAATAATCTAGGAAGTTATACTCGTAAAATTTGAAATAGAAGAACAATAAAAAGTGTACACCGAGCAACTTTCATGGTCCGAAGTTGTTCAACTCTATCTATGGAGGAGCTTTTAACGGTCTTTGTCCATTTGTCATAGATATGTGGTGTTTTGGCATCGAAATAACCTAGGAAGCTTATACTCGTAAAATTTGACAAAGAAGAACAATAAAAAATGTACACCGAGCAACTTTCATGGTCCGAAGTTGCTCAACTCTATCTATGGAGGAGCTTTTAACGGTTTTTGTCCATTTGTCATAGATATGTGGTGTTTTGGCATCGAAATAACCTAGGAAGCTTATACTCGTAAAATTTGACATAGAAGAAGAATAAAAAGTGTATACCGAGCAACTTTGATGGTTCGATGTTGCTCAACTCTATGTATGGAGGAGCTTTTAACGGTTTTTGTCCATTTGTCATAGAAAGTTGGTGTTTTGGAATCGAAATAATCTAGGAAGCTTATACTCCTAAAATTTGACAAAGAAGAACAATAAAAAAATGTACACCGAGCAACTTTCATGGTCCAAAGTTGCTCAACTCTATCTATGGAGGAGCTTTTAACGGTTTTTGTCCATTTGTCTTAGAAAGTTGGTGTTTTGGAATCGAAATAATCTAGGAAGCTTATACTCGTAAAATTTGACAAAGAAGAACAATAAAAAGTGTACACCGAGCAACTTTCATGGTCCGAAGTTGCTCAACTCTATCTATGGAGGAGCTTTTAACGGTTTTTGTCCATTTATTATAGATATATGGTGTTTTGGCATCGAAAAAACCTAGGAAGCTTATACTCGAAAAATTTGACAAAGAAGAACAATAAAAAATGTAGACCGACCAACTTTCATGATCCGAAGTTGCTCAACTCTATCTATGGAGGAGCTTTTAACGGTTTTTTTCCATTTGTTATAAATATGTGGTGTTTTGGCATCGAAATAACCTAGGAAGCTTATACTTGTAAAATTTGACAAAGAAGAACAATAAAAAATTTATACCGAGCAACTTTCATGGTCCGAAGTTGCTCAACTCTATCTATGGAGGAGCTTTTAACGGTTTTTGTCCATTTGTCATAGATATGTGGTGTTTTGGCATCGAAATAACCTAGGAAGCTTATACTCGTAAAATTTGACAAAGAAGAACAATAAAAAATGTACAACGAGCAACTTTCATGATCCGAAGTTGCTCAACTCTATCTATGGAGGAGCTTTTAACGGTTTTTGTCCATTTGTCATAGATATGTGGTGTTTTGGCATCGAAATAACCTAGGAAGCTTATACTCGTAAAATTTGACATAGAAGAAGAATAAAAAGTGTACACCGAGCAACTTTCATGGTCCGAAGTTGCTCAACTCTATCTATGGAGATGCTTTGAACGGTTTTTATCCATTTGTCGTAGAAAGGCAGTTTTTTGGCATCGAAATAATCTAGGAAGCTTATACTCGTAAAAGTTGACATAGAAGAACAATAAAAAGTGTACACCGAGCAACATTCATGGTCCGAAGTTGCTCAACTCTATCTATGGAGGAGCTTTTAACGGTTTTTGTCTATTTGTCATAGATATGTGGTGTTTTGGCATCGAAATAATCTAGGAAGCTTATACTCGTAAAATTTGACAAAAAAGAACAATAAAAAATGTACACCGAGCAACTTTCATGGTCCGAAGTTGCTCAACTCTATCTATGGAGGAGCTTTTAACGGTTTTTGTCCATTTGTCATAGATATGTGGTGTTTTGGCATCGAAATAACCTAGGAAGCTTATACTCGTAAAATTTGACATAGAAGAAGAATAAAAAGTGTACACCGAGCAACTTTGATGGTTCGATGTTGCTCAACTATATCTATGGAGGAGCTTTTAACGGTTTTTGTCCATTTGTCATAGAAAGTTGGTGTTTTGGAATCGAAATAATCTAGGAAGCTTATACTCCTAAAATTTGACAAAGAAGAACAATAAAAAAATGTACACCGAGCAACTTTCATGGTCCAAAGTTGCTCAACTCTATCTATGGAGGAGCTTTTAACGGTTTTTGTCCATTTGTCTTAGAAAGTTGGTGTTTTGGAATCGAAATAATCTAGGAAGTTTTACACGTAAAATTTGACATAGAAGAACAATAAAAAGTGTACAACGAGCAACTTTTATGGTCCGAAGTTTCTCAACTCTATCTATGGAGGAGCTTTTAATGGTTTTTATCCATTTGTGATAGAAACTTGGTGTTTCGGCATCGAAATAATCTAGGAAGCTTATTCTCGTAAAATTTGACAAAGAAAAACAATAAAAAGTGTACACCGAGCAACTTTCATGGTCCGAAGTTGCTCAACTCTATCTATGGAGGAGCTTTTAACGGTTTTTGTCCAATTGTCATAGAAAGTTGGTGTTTTGGCATCGAAATAATCTAGGAAGCTTATACTCGTAAAATTTGACAAAGAAGAACAATAAAAAATGTACACCGAACAACTTTCATGGTCCGAAGTTGCTCAACTCTATCTATGGAGGAGCTTTTAACGGTTTTTATCCATTTGTGATAGAAAGTTGGTGTTTCGGCATCGAAATAATCTACGAAGCTTATACTCAAAAAATTTGACATAGAATAACAATAAAAAGTGTATATCGTGCAACTTTGACGGTTCGAAATTGCTCAACTCTCTCAATGGAGTTGTTTTTAATAGTTTTGCCCAATTTAGACCGATATTATTGCCTTGACAACAAAACAATTTGCGAAACGAATACTAGTAATTTTGGACATAAAGAAACAATAAAAAGTGCATATGGAGCTACTTTCGTGGTTCGGAGTTGCTCAACTCTCCTTATGGAGCAGCTTTTATTGGTTTTCATTATTTGTCGTAGAAAGTTGATGTTTTGGCATCGAAATACTCTAGGATGTTATACTCGTAAAATTTGACATAGAAGAACAGTAAAAAGTGTACATCGAGCAACTTTCATGGTCCGAAGTTGCTCAACTCTATCTATGAAAGAGCTTTTAACGGTTTTTGTCCATTTGGCATAGAAATGTGGTTTTTTGGAATCGAAATAATCTAGGAAGCTCATACTCGTAAAATTTGACAAAGAAGAACAATAAAATGTGTACACCGAGCAACTTTGATAGTCCGAAGTTGCTCAACTCTATCTATGGAGGAGCTTTTAACGGTTTTTGTCCATTTGGCATAGATATGTGGTGTTTTGGCATCGAACTAATCTAGGAAGCTTATACACGTAAAATTTGACAAAGAAGAACAATAAAAAGTGTACACCGAGCAACTTTGATGGTCCGAAGTTGCTCAACTCTATCTATGGAAGAGCTTTTAACGGTTTTTGTCCATTTGGCATAGAAAGTTGGTGTTTTGGCATCGAAATAATCTAGGAAGTTATACTCGTAAAATTTGACATAAAAGAACAATAAAATGTGTACACCGAGCAACTTTGATGGTCCGAAGTTGCTCAACTCTATCTATGGTGGATCTTTTAACGGTTTTTGCCCATTTGTCATAGAAAGGTAGTTTTTTGGCATCGAAATAATCTAGGAAGCTTATACTCGTAAAATTTGACATAGAAGAAGAATAAAAAGTGTACACCGAGCAACTTTGATGGTCCGATGTTGCTCAACTCTATCTATGGAGGAGCTTTTAACGGTTTTTGTCCATTTGTCATAGAAAGTTGGTGTTTTGGAATCGAAATATTCTTGGAAGTTATACTCGTAAAATTTGACATAGAAGAACAATAAAAAGTGTGCACCGTGCAACTTTTATGGTCCGAAGTTGCTCAACTCTATCTATGGACGAGCTTTTAACGATTTTTGTCCATTTGGCATAGATATGTGGTGTTTTGGCATCGAAATAATCTAGGAAGTTATACTCGTAAAATTTGACTTAAAAGAACCATAAAAAGTGTACACCGAGCAACTTTGATGGTCGGAAGTTGCTCAACTCTATCTATGGTGGAGCTTTTAAAGGTTTTTGTCCATTTGTCTTAGAAATGTAGTTTTTTGGCATCGAAATAATCTAGGAAGTTATACTTGTAAAATTTGACATAGAAGAAGAATAAAAAGTATACACCGAGCAACTTTGATGGTCAAAGTTGCTCAACTCTATCTATGGAGGAGCTTTTAACAGTTTTTAACCATTTGTCATAGAAAGTTGGTATTTTGGAATCCAAATAATCAAGGAAGTTATACTCGTAAAATTTGACACAGAAGAACAATAAAAAGTGTACACCGCAACTTTCATGGTCCGAAGTTGCTCAACTCTATCTATGGAGGAGCTTTTAACGGTTTTTGTCCATTTGTCATAGATATGTGGTGTTTTGCCATCGAAATAATCTAGGAAGCTTATACTCGTAAAATTTCACATAGAAGAACAATAAAAATTGTACACCGAGCAACTTTCATGGTCCGAAGTTGCTCAACTCTATCTATGGAGGAGCTTTTAACGGTTTTTGTCCATTTGTCATAGATATGTGGTGTTTTGCCATCGAAATAATCTAGGAAGCTTATACTCGTAAAATTTCACATAGAAGAACAATAAAAATTGTACACCGAGCAACTTTCATGGTCCGAAGTTGCTCAACTCTATCTATGGAGGAGCTTTTCACGGTTTTTGTCCATTTGTCATAGAGAGTTGGTTTTTTGGAATCGAAATAATCTAGGAAGTTATACTCGTAAAATTTGACATAGAAGAACAATAAAAAGTGTACACCGAGCAACTTTCATGGTCCGAAGTTGCTCAACTCTATCTATGGAGGAGCTTTTAACGGTTTTTATCCATTTGTGATAGAAAGTTGGTGTTTCGGCATCAAAATAATCTAGGAAGCTTATACTCGTAAAATTTGACAAAGAAGAACAATAAAAAGTGTACACCGAGCAACTTTCATGGTCCGAAGTTGCTAAACTCTATCTATGGAGGAGCTTTTAACGGTTTTTGTCCATTTGTCATAGATATGTGGTGTTTTGGCATCGAAATAACCTAGGAAGCTTATACTCGTAAAACTTGACAAAGAAGTACAATAAAAAATGTACACCGAGCAACTTTCATGGTCCGATTTTGCTCAACTCTATCTTTGGAGGAGCTTTTAACGGTTTTTGTCCATTTGTCATAGAAAGTTGGTGTTTTGGAATCGAAATAATCTAAGAAGCTTATACTCGTAAAATATGACAAAGAAGAACAATAAAAAGTGTACACCGAGCAACTTTCACGGTCCGAAGTTACTCAACTCTATCTATGGAGGAGCTTTTAACGGTTTTTATCCACTTGTCTTAGAAAGTTGGTGATTCGGCATCAAAATAATCTAGGAAGCATATACTCGTAAAATTTGACAAAGAAGAACAATAAAAAGTGTACACCGAGCAACTTTTATGGTCCGAAGTTGCTCAACTCTATATATGGAGGAGCTTTTAACGGTATTTGTCCATTTGTCATAGATATGTGGTGTTTTGCATCGAAATAACCTAGGAAGCTTATACTCGTAAAATTTGACAAAGAAGAACAATAAAATGTGTACACCGAGCAACTTCGATGGTCCGAAGTTGCTCAACTCTATCTATGGTGGAGCTTTTAACGGTTTTTGTCCATTTGTCGTAGAAAGGTAGTTTTTTGGCATCGAAATAATCTAGGAAGCTTATACTCGTAAAAGTTGACATAGAAGAACAATAAAAAGTGTATACCGAGCAAAATTCATGGTCCGAAGTTGCTGAACTCTATCTATGGAGGAGCTTTTAACGGTTTTTGTCCATTTGTCATAGATATGTGGTGTTTTGGCATCGAGATAATCTAGGAAGCTTATACTCGTAAAATTTGACAAAAAAGAACAATAAAAAATGTACACCGAACAACTTTCATGGTCCGAAGTTGCTCAACTCTATCTATGGAGGAGCTTTTAACGGTTTTTGTCCATTTGTCATAGAAAGTTGGTATTTTGGAATCGAAATAATTTAGGAAGCTTATACTCGTAAAATTTAACAAAGAAGAACAATAAAAAATGTACACCGAGCAAATTTCATGGTCCGAAGTTGCTCAACTCTATCTATGGAGGAGCTTTTAACGATTTTTGTCCATTTGTCATAGAAAGTTAGTTTTTTGGAATCGAAATAATCTAGGAAGTTATACTCGTAAAATTTGAAATAGAAGAACAATAAAAAGTGTACACCGAGCAACTTTCATGGTCCGAAGTTGTTCAACTCTATCTATGGAGGAGCTTTTAACGGTCTTTGTCCATTTGTCATAGATATGTGGTGTTTTGGCATCGAAATAACCTAGGAAGCTTATACTCGTAAAATTTGACAAAGAAGAACAATAAAAAATGTACACCGAGCAACTTTCATGGTCCGAAGTTGCTCAACTCTATCTATGGAGGAGCTTTTAACGGTTTTTGTCCATTTGTCATAGATATGTGGTGTTTTGGCATCGAAATAACCTAGGAAGCTTATACTCGTAAAATTTGACATAGAAGAAGAATAAAAAGTGTATACCGAGCAACTTTGATGGTTCGATGTTGCTCAACTCTATGTATGGAGGAGCTTTTAACGGTTTTTGTCCATTTGTCATAGAAAGTTGGTGTTTTGGAATCGAAATAATCTAGGAAGCTTATACTCCTAAAATTTGACAAAGAAGAACAATAAAAAAATGTACACCGAGCAACTTTCATGGTCCAAAGTTGCTCAACTCTATCTATGGAGGAGCTTTTAACGGTTTTTGTCCATTTGTCTTAGAAAGTTGGTGTTTTGGAATCGAAATAATCTAGGAAGCTTATACTCGTAAAATTTGACAAAGAAGAACAATAAAAAGTGTACACCGAGCAACTTTCATGGTCCGAAGTTGCTCAACTCTATCTATGGAGGAGCTTTTAACGGTTTTTGTCCATTTATTATAGATATATGGTGTTTTGGCATCGAAAAAACCTAGGAAGCTTATACTCGAAAAATTTGACAAAGAAGAACAATAAAAAATGTAGACCGACCAACTTTCATGATCCGAAGTTGCTCAACTCTATCTATGGAGGAGCTTTTAACGGTTTTTTTCCATTTGTTATAAATATGTGGTGTTTTGGCATCGAAATAACCTAGGAAGCTTATACTTGTAAAATTTGACAAAGAAGAACAATAAAAAATTTATACCGAGCAACTTTCATGGTCCGAAGTTGCTCAACTCTATCTATGGAGGAGCTTTTAACGGTTTTTGTCCATTTGTCATAGATATGTGGTGTTTTGGCATCGAAATAACCTAGGAAGCTTATACTCGTAAAATTTGACAAAGAAGAACAATAAAAAATGTACAACGAGCAACTTTCATGATCCGAAGTTGCTCAACTCTATCTATGGAGGAGCTTTTAACGGTTTTTGTCCATTTGTCATAGATATGTGGTGTTTTGGCATCGAAATAACCTAGGAAGCTTATACTCGTAAAATTTGACATAGAAGAAGAATAAAAAGTGTACACCGAGCAACTTTCATGGTCCGAAGTTGCTCAACTCTATCTATGGAGATGCTTTGAACGGTTTTTATCCATTTGTCGTAGAAAGGCAGTTTTTTGGCATCGAAATAATCTAGGAAGCTTATACTCGTAAAAGTTGACATAGAAGAACAATAAAAAGTGTACACCGAGCAACATTCATGGTCCGAAGTTGCTCAACTCTATCTATGGAGGAGCTTTTAACGGTTTTTGTCTATTTGTCATAGATATGTGGTGTTTTGGCATCGAAATAATCTAGGAAGCTTATACTCGTAAAATTTGACAAAAAAGAACAATAAAAAATGTACACCGAGCAACTTTCATGGTCCGAAGTTGCTCAACTCTATCTATGGAGGAGCTTTTAACAGTTTTTATTCATTTGGCATAGAAAGTTAGTGTTTTGGCATCGAAATAATCTAGGAAGTTATACTCGTAAAATTTGACATAAAAGAACAATAAAATGTGTACACCGAGCAACTTCGATGGTCCGAAGTTGCTCAACTCTATCTATGGTGGAGCTTTTAACGGTTTTTGTCCATTTGTCGTAGAAAGGTAGTTTTTTGTCATCGAAATAATCTAGGATGCTTATACTCGTAAAAGTTGACATAGAAGAACAATAAAAAGTGTACACCGAGCAACATTCATGGTCCGAAGTTGCTCAACTTTATCTATGGAGGAGCTTTTAACGGTTTTTGTCGATTTGTCATAGATATGTGGTGTTTTGGCATCGAAATAATCTAGGAAGCTTATACTCGTAAAATTTGACAAAAAAGAACAATAAAAAATGTACACCGAGCAACTTTCATGGTCCGAAGTTGCTCAACTCTATCTATGGAGGAGCTTTTAACGGTTTTTGTCTATTTGTCATAGAAAGTTGGTATTTTGGAATCGAAATAATTTAGGAAGCTTATACTCGTAAAATTTGACAAAGAAGAACAATAAAAAATGTACACCGAGTAAATTTCATGGTCCGAAGTTGCTCAACTCTATCTATGGAGGAGCTTTTAACGATTTTTGTCCATTTGTCATAGAAAGTTAGTTTTTTGGAATCGAAATAATCTAGGAAGTTATACTCGTAAAATTTGACATAGAAGAAGAATAAAAAGTGTACACCGAGCAACTTTCATGGTCCGAAGTTGCTCAACTCTATCTATGGAGAAGCTTTGAACGTTTTTTATCCATTTGTCGTAGAAAGGTAGTTTTTTGGCATCGAAATAATCTAGGAAGCTTATACTCGTAAAAGTTGACATAGAAGAACAATAAAAAGTGTACACCGAGCAAAATTCATGGTCCGAAGTTGCTCAACTCTATCTATGGAGGAGCTTTTAACGGTTTTTGTCCTTTTGTCATAGATATGTGGTGTTTTGGCATCGAAATAATCTAGGAAGCTTATACTCGTAAAATTTGACAAAAAAGAAAAATAAAAAATGTACACCGAGCAACTTTCATGGTCCGAAGTTGCTCAACTCTATCTATGGAGGAGCTTTTAACGGTTTTTATTCATTTGGCATAGAAAGTTAGTGTTTTGGCATCGAAATAATCTAGGAAGTTATACTCGTAAAATTTGACATAAAAGAACAATAAAATGTGTACACCGAGCAACTTCGATGGTCCGAAGTTGCTCAACTCTATCTATGGTGGAGCTTTTAACGGTTTTTGTCCATTTGTCGTAGAAAGGTAGTTTTTTGGCATCGAAATAATCTAGGAAGCTTATACTCGTAAAAGATGACATAGAAGAACAATAAAAAGTGTACACCGAGCAACATTCATGGTCCGAAGTTGCTCAACTTTATCTATGGAGGAGCTTTTAACGGTTTTTGTCGATTTGTCATAGATATATGGTGTTTTGGCATCGAAATAATCTAGGAAGCTTATACTCGTAAAATTTGACAAAGAAGAACAATAAAAAGTGTACACCGAGCAACTTTCATGGTCCGAAGTTGCTCAACTCTATCTATGGAGAAGCTTTGAACGGTTTTTATCCATTTGTGATAGAAAGTTGGTGTTTCGGCATCGAAATAATCTTGGAAGCTTATACTCATAAAATTTGACAAAGAAGAACAATAAAAATGTACACCGAGCAACTTTCATGGTCCGAAGTTGCTCAACTCTATGTATGGAGGAGCTTTTAACGGTTTTTGTCTATTTGTCATAGAAAGTTGGTATTTTGGAATCGAAATAATTTAGGAAGCTTATACTCGTAAAATTTGACAAAGAAGAACAATAAAAAATGTACACCGAGCAAATTTCATGGTCCGAAGTTGCTCAACTCTATCTATGGAGGAGCTTTTAACAATTTTTGTCCATTTGTCATAGAAAGTTAGTTTTTTGGAATCGAAATAATCTAGGAAGTTATACTCGTAAAATTTGACATAGAAGAACAATAAAATGTGTACACCGAGCAACTTTGATGGTCCGATGTTGCTCAACTCTATCTATGGAGGAGCTTTTAACGGTTTTTTTCCATTTGTCATAGAAAGTTGGTGTTTTGGAATCGAAATAATCTAGGAAGTTATACTCGTAAAATTTGACATAGAAGAAAAATAAAATGTGTACACCGAGCAACTTTGATGGTCCGATGTTGCTCAACTCTATCTATGGAGGAGCTTTTAACGGTTTTTGTCTATTTGTCATAGAAAGTTGGTGTTTTGGAATCGAAGTAATCTAGGATGCTTATACAAGTAAAATTTGACATAGAAGAACAATAAAAAGTGTGCACCGTGCAACTTTCATGGTCCGAAGTTGTCAACTCTATCTATGGAGGAGCTTTTAACCGTTTTTGTCCATTTTTCATAGAAAGTTGGTGTTTTGGCATCGAAATAATCTAGGAAGTTATACTCGTAAAATTTGACATAAAAGAACAATAAAATGTGTATATCGTGCAACTTTGATGGTCCGAAGTTGCTCAACTCTCTCGATGGACTTATTTTTAATAGTTTTGCCGAATTTAGACCGATATTGTTCTCTTGACAACAAAACAATTTGCGAAGCGAATACTAGTAATTTGGAACATAAAGAAACAATAGAAAGTGCATACCGAGCAACTTTCGTTTTTCGGAATAGCCCAACTCTCCTTTTGTAGGAGCTTTTATTGGTTTTCATTATTTTTCGTAGAAAGTTGGTGTTTTGGCATCGAAATAATCTAGGAAGCTGTACTCGTAAAATTTGGCATAGAAGAACAATAAAAAGTGTACACCGAGCAACTTTCATGGTCCGAAGTTGCTCAACTCTATCTATGGAGGAGCGTTTAACGGTTTTTGTCCATTTGGCATAGAAATGTGGGGTTTTGGCATCGAAATAATCTAGGAAGCTTATACCCGTAAAATTTGACAAAGAAGAACAATAAAAAATGTAGACCGAGCAACTTTCATGGTCCTAAGTTGCTCAACTCTTTCTATGGAGGAGCTTTTAACGGTTTTTGCCAATTTGGCATAGAAATGTGGTGTTTGGTCATGGAAATAATCTAGAAAGCTTATACTCGTAAAATTTCACATAGAAGATCAATAAAAAGTGTACACCGAGCAACTTTAATGGTTTGAAGTTGCTCAACTCTATCTATGGAGGAGCTTTTAACGGTTTTTGTATATTTGTCATAGAAAGTTGGTGTTTTGGCATCGAAATAATCTAGGAAGTTATACTCGTAAAATTTGACATAAAAGAACAGTAAAATGTGTACACCGAGCAACTTTGATTGTCCGAAGTTGCTCAACTCTATCTATGGTGGAGCTTTTAACGGTTTTTGTCCGTTTGTCATAGAAAGGTAGTTTTTTGCCATCAAAATAATCTAGGAAGCTTATACTCGTTAAATTTGACATAGAAGAAGAATAAAAAGTGCACAGCGAGCAACTTTGATTGTCCGATGTTGCTCAACTCTATCTATGGAGGAGCTTTTAACGGTTTTTGTATATTTGTTATAGAAAGTTGGTGTTTTGGCATCGAAATAATCTAGGAAGTTATACTCGTAAAATTTGACATAAAAGAACAATAAAATGTGTACACCGAGCAACTTTGATTTTCCGAAGTTGCTCAACTCTATCTATGGTGGAGCTTTTAACGGTTTTTGTCCATTTGTCATAGAAAGGTAGTTTTTTGGCATCGAAATATTCTACGAAGTCATAGTCGTAAAATTTGACATAAAAGAACAATAAAATGTGTACACCGAGCAACTTTGATGGTCCGAAGTTGCTCAACTCTATCTACGGACGAGCTTTTAACGGTTTATGTCCATATGTCGTAGAAATGTGGTGTTTTGGCATCGAAGTAATCTAGGATGCTTATACACGTAAAATTTCACATAGAAGAACAATAAAAAGTGTACACCGAGCAACTTTCATGGTCCGAAGTTGCTCAACTCTATCTATGGAGGAGCTTTTAACGGTTTTTGTCCATTTGTCATAGAAAGGTGGTGTTTTGGCATCGAAATAATCTAGGAAGCTTATACTCGAAAAATTTGACATAGAAGAACAATAAAAAGTGTATATCGTGCAACTTTGATAGTTCGAAATTGCTCAATTCTCTCGATGGACTTATTTTTAATAGCTTTGCCGAATTTAGACCGATATTGTTCTCTTGAAAACAAAACAATTTGCGAAGCGAATACTAGTAATTTTGGACATAAAGAAACAATAAAAAAGTGCATACCGAGCAACTTTCGTTTTTCGGAATAGCTCAACTCTCCTTTTGTAGGAGCTTTTATTGGTTTTCATTATTTGTCGTAGAAAGTTGGTGTTTTGGCATCGAATTAATCTAGGAAGTTATACTCGTAAAATTTGACATAGAAGAATAATAAAAAGTGTACACCGAGCAACTTTCATGGATCGAAGTTGCTCAACTCTATCTATGGAAAAGCTTTTAAGGGTTTTTGTCAATTTGGCATAGAAATGTCGTGTTTTGGCAGCGAAATAATCTAGGAAGCTTATACTCGTAAAATTTGACAAAGAACAACAATAAAAAATGTACACCGAGCAACTTTCATGGTCCGAAGTTGCTCACCTCTATCTATGGACGAGCTTTTAACGATTTTTGTCCATTTGGCATAGAAATGTGGTGATTTGGCATCGGAATAATCTAGGAAGCTTATAATCGTAAAATTTGACATAGAACAACAATAAAAAGTGTACACCGAGCAACTTTAGTGGTCCGAAGTTTCTCAACTCTATCTATGGAGGAGCTTTTAACGGTTTTTGTATATTTGTCATAGAAAGTTGGTGTTTTGGCATCGAAATAATCTAGGAAGTTATACTCGTAAAATTTGACATAAAAGAACAGTAAAATGTGTACACCGAGCAACTTTGATTGTCCGAAGTTGCTCAACTCTATCTATGGTGGAGCTTTTAACGGTTTTTGTCCGTTTGTCATAGAAAGGTAGTTTTTTGCCATCAAAATAATCTAGGAAGCTTATACTCGTTAAATTTGACATAGAAGAAGAATAAAAAGTGCACAGCGAGCAACTTTGATTGTCCGATGTTGCTCAACTCTATCTATGGAGGAGCTTTTAACGGTTTTTGTATATTTGTTATAGAAAGTTGGTGTTTTGGCATCGAAATAATCTAGGAAGTTATACTCGTAAAATTTGACATAAAAGAACAATAAAATGTGTACACCGAGCAACTTTGATTTTCCGAAGTTGCTCAACTCTATCTATGGTGGAGCTTTTAACGGTTTTTGTCCATTTGTCATAGAAAGGTAGTTTTTTGGCATCGAAATAATCTACGAAGTCATAGTCGTAAAATTTGACATAAAAGAACAATAAAATGTGTACACCGAGCAACTTTGATGGTCCGAAGTTGCTCAACTCTATCTACGGACGAGCTTTTAACGGTTTTTGTCCATATGTCGTAGAAATGTGGTGTTTTGGCATCGAAGTAATCTAGGATGCTTATACACGTAAAATTTCACATAGAAGAACAATAAAAAGTGTACACCGAGCAACTTTTATGATCCGAAGTTGCTCAACTCTATCTATGGAGGAGCTTTTAACGGTTTTTGTCCATTTGTCATAGAAAGGTGGTGTTTTGGCATCGAAATAATCTAGGAAGCTTATACTCGAAAAATTTGACATAGAAGAACAATAAAAAGTGTATATCGTGCAACTTTGATAGTTCGAAATTGCTCAATTCTCTCGATGGACTTATTTTTAATAGCTTTGCCGAATTTAGACCGATATTGTTCTCTTGAAAACAAAACAATTTGCGAAGCGAATACTAGTAATTTTGGACATAAAGAAACAATAAAAAAGTGCATACCGAGCAACTTTCGTTTTTCGGAATAGCTCAACTCTCCTTTTGTAGGAGCTTTTATTGGTTTTCATTATTTGTCGTAGAAAGTTGGTGTTTTGGCATCGAATTAATCTAGGAAGTTATACTCGTAAAATTTGACATAGAAGAATAATAAAAAGTGTACACCGAGCAACTTTCATGGATCGAAGTTGCTCAACTCTATCTATGGAAAAGCTTTTAAGGGTTTTTGTCAATTTGGCATAGAAATGTCGTGTTTTGGCAGCGAAATAATCTAGGAAGCTTATACTCGTAAAATTTGACAAAGAACAACAATAAAAAATGTACACCGAGCAACTTTCATGGTCCGAAGTTGCTCACCTCTATCTATGGAAAAGCTTTTAAGGGTTTTTGTCAATTTGGCATAGAAATGTCGTGTTTTGGCAGCGAAATAATCTAGGAAGCTTATACTCGTAAAATTTGACAAAGAACAACAATAAAAAATGTACACCGAGCAACTTTCATGGTCCGAAGTTGCTCACCTCTATCTATGGACGAGATTTTAACGATTTTTGTCCATTTGGCATAGAAATGTGGTGATTTGGCATCGGAATAATCTAGGAAGCTTATAATCGTAAAATTTGACATAGAACAACAATAAAAAGTGTACACCGAGCAACTTTCGTGGTCCGAAGTTTCTCAACTCTATCTATGGAGGAGCTTTTAACGGTTTTTGTATATTTGTCATAGAAAGTTGGTGTTTTGGCATCGAAATAATCTAGGAAGTTATACTCGTAAAATTTGACATAAAAGAACAGTAAAATGTGTACACCGAGCAACTTTGATTGTCCGAAGTTGCTCAACTCTATCTATGGTGGAGCTTTTAACGGTTTTTGTCCGTTTGTCATAGAAAGGTAGTTTTTTGCCATCAAAATAATCTAGGAAGCTTATACTCGTTAAATTTGACATAGAAGAAGAATAAAAAGTGCACAGCGAGCAACTTTGATTGTCCGATGTTGCTCAACTCTATCTATGGAGGAGCTTTTAACGGTTTTTGTATATTTGTTATAGAAAGTTGGTGTTTTGGCATCGAAATAATCTAGGAAGTTATACTCGTAAAATTTGACATAAAAGAACAATAAAATGTGTACACCGAGCAACTTTGATTTTCCGAAGTTGCTCAACTCTATCTATGGTGGAGCTTTTAACGGTTTTTGTCCATTTGTCATAGAAAGGTAGTTTTTTGGCATCGAAATAATCTACGAAGTCATAGTCGTAAAATTTGACATAAAAGAACAATAAAATGTGTACACCGAGCAACTTTGATGGTCCGAAGTTGCTCAACTCTATCTACGGACGAGCTTTTAACGGTTTTTGTCCATATGTCGTAGAAATGTGGTGTTTTGGCATCGAAGTAATCTAGGATGCTTATACACGTAAAATTTCACATAGAAGAACAATAAAAAGTGTACACCGAGCAACTTTCATGATCCGAAGTTGCTCAACTCTATCTATGGAGGAGCTTTTAACGGTTTTTGTCCATTTGTCATAGAAAGGTGGTGTTTTGGCATCGAAATAATCTAGGAAGCTTATACTCGAAAAATTTGACATAGAAGAACAATAAAAAGTGTATATCGTGCAACTTTGATAGTTCGAAATTGCTCAATTCTCTCGATGGACTTATTTTTAATAGCTTTGCCGAATTTAGACCGATATTGTTCTCTTGAAAACAAAACAATTTGCGAAGCGAATACTAGTAATTTTGGACATAAAGAAACAATAAAAAAGTGCATACCGAGCAACTTTCGTTTTTCGGAATAGCTCAACTCTCCTTTTGTAGGAGCTTTTATTGGTTTTCATTATTTGTCGTAGAAAGTTGGTGTTTTGGCATCGAATTAATCTAGGAAGTTATACTCGTAAAATTTGACATAGAAGAATAATAAAAAGTGTACACCGAGCAACTTTCATGGATCGAAGTTGCTCAACTCTATCTATGGAAAAGCTTTTAAGGGTTTTTGTCAATTTGGCATAGAAATGTCGTGTTTTGGCAGCGAAATAATCTAGGAAGCTTATACTCATAAAATTTGACAAAGAACAACAATAAAAAATGTACACCGAGCAACTTTCATGGTCCGAAGTTGCTCACCTCTATCTATGGACGAGCTTTTAACGATTTTTGTCCATTTGGCATAGAAATGTGGTGATTTGGCATCGGAATAATCTAGGAAGCTTATAATCGTAAAATTTGACATAGAACAACAATAAAAAGTGTACACCGAGAAACTTTGATTGTCCGAAGTTGCTCAACTCTATCTATGAAGGAGATTTTAACGGTTTTTGTTTATTTGTCATAGAAAGGTGGTGTTTTGGCATAGAAATAATCTAGGAAGCTTATACTCGAAAAATTTGACATAGAAGAACAATAAAAAGTGTATATCGTGCAACTTTGATAGTTCGAAATTGCTCAACTCTCTCGATGAAGTTGTTTTAATAGTTTTTCCGAATTTAGACCGATATTGTTCTCTTGACAACAAAACAATTTACGAAGCGAATACTAGTAATTTTGGACATAAAGAAACAATAAAAAGTGCATACCGAGACACTTTCGTGGTTCGGAATTGCTCAACTCTGCCTATGGAGGAGCTTTTATTGGTTTTCATTATTTTTCATAGAAAGTTGGTGTTTTTGCATCGAAATAATTTAGGAGGCTTATACTCGTAAAATTTGACATAGAAAGCTGGTGTTTTGACATCGAAATAATCTAGGAAGCTTAAACTCGTAAATTTTGACATAGAAGAACAATCAAAAGTGTACACCGAGCAACTTTCATGGTCCGAAGTTGCTCAACTCTATCTACAGAGGAGCTTTTAACGGTTTTTGTCCATTTGAGATAGAAATGTGGTGATTTGGCATCGAAATAATCTAGAAAGCCTATAATCGTAAAATTTGACATGGAAGAACAATAAAAAGTGTACACCGAGCAACTTTCAAGGTCCGAAGTTGCTCAACTCTATCTATCGAGGAGCTTTTAACGGTTTTTGTGCATTTGTCATAAAAAGGTGGTGTTTTGGCATCGAAATAATCTAGGAAGCTTATACTCGAAAAATTTGACATAGAAGAACAATAAAAAGTGGATATCGTGCAACTTTGATAGTTCGAAATTGCTCAACTCTCTCGATGAAGTTGTTTTTAATAGTTTTGCCGAATTTAGACCGATATTGTTCTCTTGACAACAAAATAATTTACGAAGCGAATACTAGTAATTTTGGACTTAAAGAAACAATAAAAAGTGCATAGCGAGCAACTTTCGTGGTTCGGAATTGCTCAACTCTCCTTATGGAGGAGCTTTTATTGGTTTTCATTATTTGTCGTAGAAAGTTGGTGTTTTGGCATCGAAATAATATAGGAAGCTTATACTCGTAAAATTTGACATAGAAGAACAATAAAAAGTGTACACCGAGCAACTTTCAAGTTCCGAAGTTGCTCAACTCTATCTATCGAGGAGCTTTTAACTGTTTTTGTGCATTTGTCATAGAAAGGTGGTGTTTTGGCATCGAAATAATCTAGGAAGCTTATACTCGTAAATTTTGACATTGAAGAACAATAAAAAGTGTACACTGAGCAACTTTCATGGTCCAAAGTTGCTCAACTCTATCTATGGAGGAGCTTTTAACGGTTTTTGTCCATTTGGCATAGAAATGTGGTGATTTGGCATCGAAATAATCTAGGAAGCCTATAATCGAAAAATTCAACATGGAAGAACAATAAAAAGTGTACACTGAGCAACTTTCATGGTCCGAAGTTGATCAACTCTATCTATGGAGGAGCTTTTAACGGTTTTTGTCCATTTGGCATAGAAATGTGGTGATTTGGCATCGAAATAATCTAGGAAGCCTATAATCGTAAAAATTGACATGGAACAACAATAAAAAGTGTAGACCGAGAAACTTTGATGGTCCGAAGTTGCTCAACTCTATCTATGCAGGAGATTTTAACGGTTTTTGTGCATTTGTCATAGAAATGTGGTGTTTTGGCATGGAAATAATCTAGAAAGCTTATACTCATAAATTTTAACATAGAAGAACAATAAAAAGTGTACATCGAGCAACTTTCATGGTCTGAAGTTGCTCAACTCTATCTATGGAGGAGCTTTTAACGGTTTTTGTCCATTTGTCATAGAAAGGTGGTGTTTTGGCATTGAAATAATCTAGGAAGCTTATACTCAAAAATTTTTACATAGAAGAACAATAAAAAGTGTATATCGTGCAACTTTGATAGTTCGAAATTGCTCAACTCTCTCGATGGAGTTGTTTTTAATGGTTTTGCCGAATTTAGACAGATATTTTTTCCTTGACAACAAAACAATTTGCGAAGCGAATACTAGTAATTTTGGACATAAAGAAAAATTAAAAAGTGCATACCGAGCAACTTTCGTGGTTCGGAATTGCTCAACTCTCCTTATGGAGGAGCTTTTATTGGTTTTCATTATTTGTCGTAGAAAGTTGGTGTTTTGGCATCGAAATAATTTAGGAAGCTTATACTCGTAAAATTTGACATAGAAGAACAATACAAAGTGTACACCGAGCAACTTTCAAGGTCCGAAGTTGCTCAACTCTATCTATCGAGGAGCTTTTAACGGTTTTTGTGCATTTGTCATAGAAAGGTGGTGTTTTGGCATCGAAATAATCTAGGAAGCTTATACTCGTAAAATTTGACATAGAAGAACAACAAAAAGTGTACAACGAGCAACTTTCATGGTCCAAAGTTGCTCAACTCTATCTATGGAGGAGCTTTTAACGGTTTTTGTCCATTTGGAATAGAAATGTGGCGATTTGGCGTCGAAATAATCTAGGAAGCCTATAATCATAAAATTTGACATTGAAGAACAATAAAAAGTGTACACCGAGCAACTTTCATGGTCCGAAGTTGCTTAACTCTATCTATGGAAGAGCTTTTAACAGTTTTTGTCCATTTGAGATAGAAATGTGGTGATTTGGCATTGAAATAATCTAGGAAGCTTATACTCGTAAAATTCGACATAGAAGAATAATAAAAAGTGTACACCGAGCAACTTTCATGGTTCGAAGTTGCTCAACTCTATCTATGGAGGAGCTTTTAACGGTTTTTGTCAATTTGGCATAGAAATGTGGTGTTTTGGCATCGAAATAATCTAGGAAGCTTATACTCGAAAAATTTGACATAGAAGAACAATAAAAATTGTATATCGTGCAACTTTGATAGTTCGAAATTGCTCAACTCTCTCGATGAAGTTGTTTTTAATAGTTTTGCCGAATTTAGACCGATATTGTTCTCTTGACAACAAAACAATTTACGAAGCGAGTACTAGTAATTTTGGACTTAAAGAAACAATAAAAAGTGCATACCGAACAACTTTCGTGGTTCGGAATTGCTCAACTCTCCTTATGGAGGAGCTTTTATTGGTTTTCATTATTTGTCACAAAAAGTTGGTGTTTTGGCATCGAAATAATATACGAAGTTATACTCGTAAAATTTGACATAGAAGAATAATAAAAAGTGTACACCGAGCAACTTTCATGGATCGAAGTTGCTCAACTCTATCTATGGAAAAGCTTTTAACGGTTTTTGTCAATTTGGCATAGAAATGTGGTGATATAGAACAACAATAAAAAGTGTAGACCGAGAAACTTTGATGGTCCGAAGTTGCTCAACTCTATCTATGCAGGAGATTTTAACGGTTTTTGTGCATTTGTAATAGAAATGTGGTGTTTTGGCATGGAAATAATCTAGAAAGCTTATACTCGTAAATTTTAACATAGAAGAACAATAAAAAGTGTACATCGAGCAACTTGCATGGTCTGAAGTTGCTCAAGTCTAGCTATGGAGGAGCTTTTAACGGTTTTTGTCCATTTGTCATAGAAAGGTGGTGTTTTGGCATTGAAATAATCTAGGAAGCTTATACTCGAAAAATTTTACGTAGAAGAACAATAAAAAGTGTATATCGTGCAACTTTGATAGTTCGAAATTACTCAACTCTCTCGATGGAGTTGTTTTTAATAGTTTTGCCGAATTTAGACAGATATTTTTCCCTTGACAACAAAACAATTTACGAAGCGAATACTAGTAATTTTGGACATAAAAAAAAATTAAAAAGTGCATACCGAGCAACTTTCGGGGTTCGGAATTGCTCAACTCTCCTTATGGGGGAGCTTTTATTGGTTTTCATTATTTGTCGTAGAAAGTTGGTGTTTTGGCATCGAAATAATTTAGGAAGCTTATACTCGTAAAATTTGACATAGAAGAACAATAAAAAGTGTACACCGAGCAACTTTCAAGGTCCGAAGTTGCTCAACTCTATCTATCGAGGAGCTTTTAACGGTTTTTGTGCATTTGTCATAGAAAGGTGGTGTTTTGGCATCGAAATAATCTAGGAAGCTTATACTCGTAAAATTTGACATAGAAGAACAACAAAAAGTGTACAACGAGCAACTTTCATGGTCCGAAGTTGCTCAACTCTATCTATGGAGGAGCTTTTAACGGTTTTTGTCCATTTGGAATAGAAATGTGGTGATTTGGCGTCGAAATAATCTAGGAAGCCTATAATCGTAAAATTTGACATGGAAGAACAATAAAAAGTGTACACCGAGCAACTTTCATGGTCCGAAGTTGCTTAACTCTATCTATGGAAGAGCTTTTAACAGTTTTTGTCCATTTGAGATAGAAATGTGGTGATTTGGCATCGAAATAATCTAGGAAGCTTATACTCGTAAAATTTGACATAGAAGAATAATAAAAAGTGTACACCGAGCAACTTTCATGGTTCGAAGTTGCTCAACTCTATCTATGGAGGAGCTTTTAAAGGTTTTTGTCAATTTGGCATAGAAATGTGGTGTTTTGGCATCGAAATAATCTAGGAAGCTTATACTCGAAAAATTTGACATAGAAGAACAATAAAAAGTGTATATCGTGCAACTTTGATAGTTCGAAATTGCTCAACTCTCTCGATGAAGTTGTTTTTAATAGTTTTGCCGAATTTAGACCGATATTGTTCTCTTGACAACAAAACAATTTACGAAGCGAATACTAGTAATTTTGGACTTAAAGAAACAATAAAAAGTGCATACCGAACAACTTTCGTGGTTCGGAATTGCTCAACTCTCCTTATGGAGTAGCTTTTATTGGTTTTCATTATTTGTCACAGAAAGTTGGTGTTTTGGCATCGAAATAATATACGAAGTTATACTCGTAAAATTTGACATAGAGGAATAATAAAAAATGTACACCGAGCAACTTTCATGGATCGAAGTTGCTCAACTCTATCTATGGAAAAGCTTTTAACGGTTTTTGTCAATTTGGCATAGAAATGTGGTGTTTTGTCATCGAAATAATCTAGGAAGCTTATACTCGTAAGCTTTGACAAAGAAGAACAATAAAAAATGTACACCGAGCAACTTTCATGGTCCGAAGTTGCTCAACTCTATCTATGGACGAGCTTTTAAAGGTTTTTGTCAATTTGGCATAGAAATGTGGTGTTTTGGCATCGAAATAATCTAGGAAGCTTATACTCGAAAAATTTGACATAGAAGAACAATAAAAAGTGTATATCGTGCAACTTTGATAGTTCGAAATTGCTCAACTCTCTCGATGAAGTTGTTTTTAATAGTTTTGCCGAATTTAGACCGATATTGTTCTCTTGACAACAAAACAATTTACGAAGCGAATACTAGTAATTTTGGACTTAAAGAAACAATAAAAAGTGCATACCGAACAACTTTCGTGGTTCGGAATTGCTCAACTCTCCTTATGGAGGAGCTTTTATTGGTTTTCATTATTTGTCACAAAAAGTTGGTGTTTTGGCATCGAAATAATATACGAAGTTATACTCGTAAAATTTGACATAGAAGAATAATAAAAAGTGTACACCGAGCAACTTTCATGGATCGAAGTTGCTCAACTCTATCTATGGAAAAGCTTTTAACGGTTTTTGTCAATTTGGCATAGAAATGTGGTGATATAGAACAACAATAAAAAGTGTAGACCGAGAAACTTTGATGGTCCGAAGTTGCTCAACTCTATCTATGCAGGAGATTTTAACGGTTTTTGTGCATTTGTAATAGAAATGTGGTGTTTTGGCATGGAAATAATCTAGAAAGCTTATACTCGTAAATTTTAACATAGAAGAACAATAAAAAGTGTACATCGAGCAACTTGCATGGTCTGAAGTTGCTCAAGTCTAGCTATGGAGGAGCTTTTAACGGTTTTTGTCCATTTGTCATAGAAAGGTGGTGTTTTGGCATTGAAATAATCTAGGAAGCTTATACTCGAAAAATTTTACGTAGAAGAACAATAAAAAGTGTATATCGTGCAACTTTGATAGTTCGAAATTACTCAACTCTCTCGATGGAGTTGTTTTTAATAGTTTTGCCGAATTTAGACAGATATTTTTCCCTTGACAACAAAACAATTTACGAAGCGAATACTAGTAATTTTGGACATAAAAAAAAATTAAAAAGTGCATACCGAGCAACTTTCGGGGTTCGGAATTGCTCAACTCTCCTTATGGGGGAGCTTTTATTGGTTTTCATTATTTGTCGTAGAAAGTTGGTGTTTTGGCATCGAAATAATTTAGGAAGCTTATACTCGTAAAATTTGACATAGAAGAACAATAAAAAGTGTACACCGAGCAACTTTCAAGGTCCGAAGTTGCTCAACTCTATCTATCGAGGAGCTTTTAACGGTTTTTGTGCATTTGTCATAGAAAGGTGGTGTTTTGGCATCGAAATAATCTAGGAAGCTTATACTCGTAAAATTTGACATAGAAGAACAACAAAAAGTGTACAACGAGCAACTTTCATGGTCCGAAGTTGCTCAACTCTATCTATGGAGGAGCTTTTAACGGTTTTTGTCCATTTGGAATAGAAATGTGGTGATTTGGCGTCGAAATAATCTAGGAAGCCTATAATCGTAAAATTTGACATGGAAGAACAATAAAAAGTGTACACCGAGCAACTTTCATGGTCCGAAGTTGCTTAACTCTATCTATGGAAGAGCTTTTAACAGTTTTTGTCCATTTGAGATAGAAATGTGGTGATTTGGCATCGAAATAATCTAGGAAGCTTATACTCGTAAAATTTGACATAGAAGAATAATAAAAAGTGTACACCGAGCAACTTTCATGGTTCGAAGTTGCTCAACTCTATCTATGGAGGAGCTTTTAAAGGTTTTTGTCAATTTGGCATAGAAATGTGGTGTTTTGGCATCGAAATAATCTAGGAAGCTTATACTCGAAAAATTTGACATAGAAGAACAATAAAAAGTGTATATCGTGCAACTTTGATAGTTCGAAATTGCTCAACTCTCTCGATGAAGTTGTTTTTAATAGTTTTGCCGAATTTAGACCGATATTGTTCTCTTGACAACAAAACAATTTACGAAGCGAATACTAGTAATTTTGGACTTAAAGAAACAATAAAAAGTGCATACCGAACAACTTTCGTGGTTCGGAATTGCTCAACTCTCCTTATGGAGTAGCTTTTATTGGTTTTCATTATTTGTCACAGAAAGTTGGTGTTTTGGCATCGAAATAATATACGAAGTTATACTCGTAAAATTTGACATAGAGGAATAATAAAAAATGTACACCGAGCAACTTTCATGGATCGAAGTTGCTCAACTCTATCTATGGAAAAGCTTTTAACGGTTTTTGTCAATTTGGCATAGAAATGTGGTGTTTTGTCATCGAAATAATCTAGGAAGCTTATACTCGTAAGCTTTGACAAAGAAGAACAATAAAAAATGTACACCGAGCAACTTTCATGGTCCGAAGTTGCTCAACTCTATCTATGGACGAGCTTTTAAAGGTTTTTGTCAATTTGGCATAGAAATGTGGTGTTTTGGCATCGAAATAATCTAGGAAGCTTATACTCGAAAAATTTGACATAGAAGAACAATAAAAAGTGTATATCGTGCAACTTTGATAGTTCGAAATTGCTCAACTCTCTCGATGAAGTTGTTTTTAATAGTTTTGCCGAATTTAGACCGATATTGTTCTCTTGACAACAAAACAATTTACGAAGCGAATACTAGTAATTTTGGACTTAAAGAAACAATAAAAAGTGCATACCGAACAACTTTCGTGGTTCGGAATTGCTCAACTCTCCTTATGGAGGAGCTTTTATTGGTTTTCATTATTTGTCACAAAAAGTTGGTGTTTTGGCATCGAAATAATATACGAAGTTATACTCGTAAAATTTGACATAGAAGAATAATAAAAAGTGTACACCGAGCAACTTTCATGGATCGAAGTTGCTCAACTCTATCTATGGAAAAGCTTTTAACGGTTTTTGTCAATTTGGCATAGAAATGTGGTGATATAGAACAACAATAAAAAGTGTAGACCGAGAAACTTTGATGGTCCGAAGTTGCTCAACTCTATCTATGCAGGAGATTTTAACGGTTTTTGTGCATTTGTAATAGAAATGTGGTGTTTTGGCATGGAAATAATCTAGAAAGCTTATACTCGTAAATTTTAACATAGAAGAACAATAAAAAGTGTACATCGAGCAACTTGCATGGTCTGAAGTTGCTCAAGTCTAGCTATGGAGGAGCTTTTAACGGTTTTTGTCCATTTGTCATAGAAAGGTGGTGTTTTGGCATTGAAATAATCTAGGAAGCTTATACTCGAAAAATTTTACGTAGAAGAACAATAAAAAGTGTATATCGTGCAACTTTGATAGTTCGAAATTACTCAACTCTCTCGATGGAGTTGTTTTTAATAGTTTTGCCGAATTTAGACAGATATTTTTCCCTTGACAACAAAACAATTTACGAAGCGAATACTAGTAATTTTGGACATAAAAAAAAATTAAAAAGTGCATACCGAGCAACTTTCGGGGTTCGGAATTGCTCAACTCTCCTTATGGGGGAGCTTTTATTGGTTTTCATTATTTGTCGTAGAAAGTTGGTGTTTTGGCATCGAAATAATTTAGGAAGCTTATACTCGTAAAATTTGACATAGAAGAACAATAAAAAGTGTACACCGAGCAACTTTCAAGGTCCGAAGTTGCTCAACTCTATCTATCGAGGAGCTTTTAACGGTTTTTGTGCATTTGTCATAGAAAGGTGGTGTTTTGGCATCGAAATAATCTAGGAAGCTTATACTCGTAAAATTTGACATAGAAGAACAACAAAAAGTGTACAACGAGCAACTTTCATGGTCCGAAGTTGCTCAACTCTATCTATGGAGGAGCTTTTAACGGTTTTTGTCCATTTGGAATAGAAATGTGGTGATTTGGCGTCGAAATAATCTAGGAAGCCTATAATCGTAAAATTTGACATGGAAGAACAATAAAAAGTGTACACCGAGCAACTTTCATGGTCCGAAGTTGCTTAACTCTATCTATGGAAGAGCTTTTAACAGTTTTTGTCCATTTGAGATAGAAATGTGGTGATTTGGCATCGAAATAATCTAGGAAGCTTATACTCGTAAAATTTGACATAGAAGAATAATAAAAAGTGTACACCGAGCAACTTTCATGGTTCGAAGTTGCTCAACTCTATCTATGGAGGAGCTTTTAAAGGTTTTTGTCAATTTGGCATAGAAATGTGGTGTTTTGGCATCGAAATAATCTAGGAAGCTTATACTCGAAAAATTTGACATAGAAGAACAATAAAAAGTGTATATCGTGCAACTTTGATAGTTCGAAATTGCTCAACTCTCTCGATGAAGTTGTTTTTAATAGTTTTGCCGAATTTAGACCGATATTGTTCTCTTGACAACAAAACAATTTACGAAGCGAATACTAGTAATTTTGGACTTAAAGAAACAATAAAAAGTGCATACCGAACAACTTTCGTGGTTCGGAATTGCTCAACTCTCCTTATGGAGTAGCTTTTATTGGTTTTCATTATTTGTCACAGAAAGTTGGTGTTTTGGCATCGAAATAATATACGAAGTTATACTCGTAAAATTTGACATAGAGGAATAATAAAAAATGTACACCGAGCAACTTTCATGGATCGAAGTTGCTCAACTCTATCTATGGAAAAGCTTTTAACGGTTTTTGTCAATTTGGCATAGAAATGTGGTGTTTTGTCATCGAAATAATCTAGGAAGCTTATACTCGTAAGCTTTGACAAAGAAGAACAATAAAAAATGTACACCGAGCAACTTTCATGGTCCGAAGTTGCTCAACTCTATCTATGGACGAGCTTTTAACGGTTTTTGTCCATTTGTCATAGAAATATGGTGATTTGGCATCGGAATAATCTAGGAAGCTTATAATCGTAAAATTTGACATAGAACAACAATAAAAAGTGTACACCGAGCAACTTTGATGGTCCGAAGTTGCTCAACACTATATATGAAGGAGATTTTAACTGTTTTTGTGCATTTGTCATAGAAAGGTGGTGTTTTGGCATCGAAATAATCTAGGAAGCTTATACTCGAAAAATTTGAAATAGAAGAACAATAAAAAGTGTATATCGTGCAACTTTGATAGTTCGAAATTGCTCAACTCTCTCGATGAAGTTGTTTTTAATAGTTTTGACGAATTTAGATCGATATTGTTCTCTTGACAACAAAACAATTTACGAAGCGAATACTAGTAATTTTGGACATAAAGAAACAATAAAAAGTGCATACCGAGCAACTTTCGTGGTTCGGAATTGCTCAACTCTCCTTATGGAGGAGCTTTTATTGGTTTTCATTATTTGTCACAGAAAGTTGGTGTTTTGGCATCGAAATAATATACGAAGTTATACTCGTAAAATTTGACATAGAAGAATAATAAAAAGTTTACATCGAGCAACTTTCATGGATCGAAGTTGCTCAACTCTATCTATGGAAAAGCTTTTAACGGTTTTTGTCAATTTCGCACAGAAATGTGGTGTTTTGGCATCAAAATAATCTAGGAAGCCTATACTCGTAAAATTTGACAAAGAAGAACAATAAAAAATGTACACCGAGCAACTTTCATGGTCCGAAGTTGCTCAACTCTATCTATGGACGAGCTTTTAACGGTTTTTGTCCATTTAGCATAGAAATGTGGTGATTTGGCAACGGAATAATCTAGGAAGCTTATAATCGTAAAATTTGACATAGAACAACATTAAAAAGTGTACACCGAGCAACTTTGATGGTCCGAAGTTGCTCAACTCTATCTATGAAGGAGATTTTAACGGTTTTTGTGCATTTGTCATAGAAAGGTGATGTTTTGGCATCGAAATAATCTAGGAAGCTTATACTCGAAAAATTTGACATAGAAGAACAATAAAAAGTGTATATCGTGCAACTTTGATAGTTCGAAATTGCTCAACTCTCTCGATGAAGTTGTTTTTAATAGTTTTGCCAAATTTAGACCGATATCGTTCTCCTGACAACAAAACAATTTACGAAAAGAATACTAGTAATTTTGGACATAAAGAAACAATAAAAAGTGCATACCGAGATACTTTCGTGGTTCGGAATTGCTCAACTCTGCTTATGGAGGAGCTTTTATTGGTTTTCATTATTTGTCAAAGAAAGTTGGTGTTTTTGCATCGAAATAATTTAGGAAGCTTATACTCGTAAAATTTGACATAGAAGAACAATAAAAAGTGTACACCGAGCAACTTTCACGGTCCGAAGTTCCTCAACTCTATCTACGGAGGAGCTTTTAGCTGTTTTAGTCCATTTGAGATAGAAATGTGGTGATTTGGCATCGAAATAATCTAGAAAGCCTATAATCGTAAAATTTGACATGGAAGAACAATAAAAAGTGTACACCGAGCAACTTTCAAGGTCCGAAGTTGCTCAACTCTATCTATCGAGGAGCTTTTAACGGTTTTTGTGCATTTGTCATAAAGAGGTGGTCTTTTGGCATCGAAATAATCTAGGAAGCTTATACTCGAAAAATTTGACATAGAAGAACAATAAAAAGTCTATATCGTGCAACTTTGATAGTTCGAAATTGCTCAACTCTCTCGATGAAGTTGTTTTTAATAGTTTTGCCGAATTTAGACCGATATTGTTCTCTTGACAACAAAACAATATACGAAGCGAATACTAGTAATTTTGGACTTAAAGAAACAATAAAAAGTGCATACCGAGCAACTTTCGTGGTTCTGAATTGCTCAACTCTCCTTATGGAGGAGCTTTTATTGGTTTTCATTATTTGTCGTAGAAAGTTGGTGTTTTGGCATCGAAATAATCTAGGAAGCTTAAACTCGTAAATTTTGACATAGAAGAACAATCAAAAGTGTACACCGAGCAACTTTCAAGGTCCGAAGTTGCTCAACTCTATCTTTCGAGGAGCTTTTAACGGTTTTTGTGCATTTGTCATAGAAAGGTGGTGTTTTGGCATCGAAATAATTTAGGAAGCTTATACTCGTAAAATTTGACATAGAAGAACAACAAAAAGTGTACAACGAGCAACTTTCATGGTCCGAAGTTGCTCAACTCTATCTATGGAGGAGCTTTTAACGGTTTTTGTCCATTTGGAATAGAAATGTGGTGATTTGGCATCGAAATAATCTAGGAAGCCTATAATCGTAAAATTTGACATGGAAGAACAATAAAAAGTGTACACCGAGCAACTTTCATGGTCCGAAGTTGCTTAACTCTATCTATGGAAGAGCTTTTAACAGTTTTTGTCCATTTGAGATAGAAATGTGGTGATTTGGCATCGAAATAATCTAGGAAGCTTATACTCGTAAAATTTGACATAGAAGAATAATAAAAAGTGTACACCGAGCAACTTTCATGGTTCGAAGTTGCTCAACTCTATCTATGGAGGAGCTTTTAACGGTTTTTGTCAATTTGGCATAGAAATGTGGTGTTTTGGCATCGAAATAATCTAGGAAGCTTATACTCGAAAAATTTGACATAGAAGAACAATAAAAAGTGTATATCGTGCAATTTTGATAGTTCGAAATTGCTCAACTCTCTCGATGAAGTTGTTTTTAATAGTTTTGCCGAATTTAGACCGATATTGTTCACTTGACAACAAAACAATTTACGAAGCGAATACTAGTAATTTTGGACTTAAAGAAACAATAAAAAGTGCATACCGAACAACTTTCGTGGTTCGGAATTGCTCAACTCTCCTTATGGAGGAGCTTTTATTGGTTTTCATTATTTGTCACAGAAAGTTGGTGTTTTGGCACCGAAATAATATACGAAGTTATACTCGTAAAATTTGACATAGAAGAATAATAAAAAGTGTACACCGAGCAACTTTCATTGATCGAAGTTGCTCAACTCTATCTATGGAAAAGCTTTTAACGGTTTTTGTCAATTTGGCTTAGAAATGTGGTGTTTTGGCACCGAAATAATATACGAAGTTATACTCGTAAAATTTGACATAGAAGAATAATAAAAAGTTTACATCAGGCAACTTTCATGGATCGAAGTTGCTCAACTCTATCTATGGAAAAGCTTTTAACGGTTTTTGTCAATTTCGCACAGAAATGTGGTGTTTTGGCATCGAAATAATCTAGGAAGCCTATACTCGTAAAATTTGACAAAGAAGAACAATAAAAAATGTACACCGAGCAACTTTCATGGTCCGAAGTTGCTCAACTCTATCTATGGAGGAGCTTTTAACGGTTTTTGTCTATTTGGAATAGAAATGTGGTGATTTGGCATCGAAATAATCTAGAAAGCTTATAATCGAAAAATTCAACATGGAAGAACAATAAAAAGTGTACACTGAGCAACTTTCGTGGTCCGAAGTTGCTCAACTCTATCTATGGAGGAGCTTTTAACGGTTTTTGTCCATTTGGCATAGAAATGTGGTGATTTGGCATCGAAATAATCTAGGAAGCCTATAATCGTAAAGATTGACATAGAACAACAATAAAAAGTGTAGACCGAGAAACTTTGATGGTCCGAAGTTGCTCAACTCTATCTATGGAGGAGCTTTTAACGGTTTTTGTCCATTTGTCATAGAAAGGTGGTGTTTTGGCATTGAAATAATCTAGGAAGCTTATACTCGAAAAATTTTACATAGAAGAACAATAAAAAGTGTATATCGTGCAACTTTGATAGTTCGAAATTGCTCAACTCTCTCGATGGAGTTGTTTTTAATAGTTTTGCCGAATTTAGACCGATATTTTTCGCTTGACAACAAAACAATTTGCGAAGCGAATACTAGTAATTTTGGACATAAAGAAAAATTAAAAAGTGCATACCGAGCAAGTGTCGTGGTTCGGAATTGCTCAACTCTCCTTATGGAGGAGCTTTTATTGGTTTTTATTATTTTTCGTAGAAAGTTGGTGTTTTGCCATCGAAATAATTTAGGAAGCTTATACTCGTAAAATTTGACATAGAAGAACAATAAAAAGTGTACACCGAGCAACTTTCAAGGTCCGAAGTTGCTCAACTCTATCTATCGAGGAGCTTTTAACGGTTTTTGTGCATTTGTCATAGAAAGGTGGTGTTTTCGCATCGAAATAATCAAGAAGATTATACTCGTAAAATTTGACATAGAAGAACAACAAAAAGTGTACACCGAGCAACTTTCATGGTCCGAAGTTGCTCAACTCTATCTATGGAGGAGCTTTTAACGGTTTTTGTCCATTTGGAATAGAAATGTGGTGATTTGGCATCGAAATAATCTAGGAAGCCTATAATCGTAAAATTTGACATGGAAGAACAATAAAAAGTGTACACCGAGCAACTTTCATGGTCCGAAGTTGCTCAACTCTGTCTATGGAAGAGCTTTTAACGGTTTTTGTCCATTTGACATAGAAATGTGGTGATTTGGCATCGAAATAATCTAGGAAGCTTATACTCGTAAAATTTGACATAGAAGAATAATAAAAAGTGTACACCGAGCAACTTTCATGGTTCGAAGTTGCTCAACTCTATCTATGGAGGAGCTTTTAACGATTTTTGTCAATTCGGCATAGAAATGTGGTGTTTTGGCATCGAAATAATCTAGGAAGCTTATACTCGAAAAATTTGACATAGAAGAACAATAAAAAGTGTATATCGTGCAACTTTGATAGTTCGAAATTGCTCAACTCTCTCGATGAAGTTGTTTTTAATAGTTTTGCCGAATTTAGACCGATATTGTTCTCTTGACAACAAAACAATTTACGAAGCGAATACTAGTAATTTTGGACTTAAAGAAACAATAAAAAGTGCATACCGAGCAACATTCGTGGTTCGGAATTGCTCAACTCTCCTTATGGAGGAGCTTTTATTGGTTTTCATTATTTGTCGTAGAAAGTTGGTGTTTTGGCATCGAAATAATATACGAAGTTATACTCGTAAAATTTGACATAGAAGAATAATAAAAAATGTACACCGAGCAACTTTCATGGATCGAAGTTGCTCAACTCTATCTATGGAAAAGCTTTTAAAGGTTTTTGTCAATTTCGCATAGAAATGTGGTGTTTTGGCATCGAAATAATCTAGGAAGCTTATACTCGTAAAATTTGACAAAGAAGAACAATAAGAAATGTACACCGAGCAACTTTGATGGTCCGAAGTTGCTCAACTCTATCTGTGAAGGAGATTTTAACGGTTTTTGTTTATTTGGCATAGAAAGGTGGTGTTTTGGCATAGAAATAATCTAGGAAGCTTATACTCGAAAAATTTGACATAGAAGAACAATAAAAAATGTATATCGTGCAACTTTGATAGTTCGAAATTGCTCAACTCTCTCGATGAAGTTGTTTTTAATAGTTATGCCGAATTTAGACCGATATTGTTCTCATGACAACAAAACAATTTACGAAGCGAATACTAGTAATTTTGGACATAAAGAAACAATAAAAAGTGTATACCGAGACACTTTCGTGGTTCGGAATTGCTCAACTCTGCTTATGGAGGAGCTTTTATTGGTTTTCATTATTTTTCATAGAAAGTTGGTGTTTTTGCATCGAAATAATTTAGGAAGTTTATACTCGTAAAATTTGACATAGAAGAACAATAAAAAGTGTATACCGCGCAACTTTCAAGTTCCGAAGTTGCTCAACTCTATCTATCGAGGAGCTTTTAACGGTTTTTGTCATTTTGTCATAGAAAGCTGGTGTTTTGACATCGAAATAATCTAGGAAGCTTAAACTCGTAAATTTTGACATAGAAGAACAATCAAAAGTGTACACCGAGCAACTTTCATGGTCCGAAGTTGCTCAACTCTATCTACAGAGGAGCTTTTAACAGTTTTTGTCCATTTGAGATAGAAATGTGGTGATTTGGCAACGATATAATCTAGAAAGCCTATAATCGTAAAATTTGACATGGAAGAACAATAAAAAGTGTATATCGTGCAACTTTGATAGTTCGAAATTGCTCAACTTTCTCGATGAAGTTGTTTTTAATAGTTTTGCCGAATTTAGAGCGATATTGTTCTCTTGACAACAAAACGATTTACGAAGCGAATACTAGTAATTTTGGACTTAAAGAAACAATAAAAAGTGCATAGCGAGCAACTTTCGTGGTTCGGAATTGCTCAACTCTCCTTATAGAGGAGCTTTTATTGGTTTTCATTATTTGTCGTAGAAAGTTGGTATTTTGGCATAGAAATAATATAGGAATCTTATACTCGTAAAATTTGACATAGAAGAACAATAAAAAGTGTACACCGAGCAACTTTCAAGTTCCGAAGTTGCTCAACTCTATCTATCGAGGAGCTTTTAACGGTTTTTGTGCATTTGTCATAAAAAGGTGGTGTTTTGGCATCGAAATAATCTAGGAAGCTTATACTCGAAAAATTTGACATAGAAGAACAATAAAAAGTCTATATCGTGCAACTTTGATAGTTCGAAATTGCTCAATTCTCTCGATGAAGTTGTTTTTAATAGTTTTGCCGAATTTAGACCGATATTGTTCTCTTGACAACAAAACAATTTACGAAGCGAATACTAGTAATTTTGGACATAAAGAAACAATAAAAAGTGCATACCGAGACACTTTCGTGGTTCGGAATTGCTCAACTCTGCTTATGGAGGAGCTTTTATTGGTTTTCATTATTTTTCATAGAAAGTTGGTGTTTTTGCATCGAAATAATTTAGGAAGTTTATACTCGTAAAATTTGACATAGAAGAACAATAAAAAGTGTACACCGCGCAACTTTCAAGTTCCGAATTTGGTCAACTCTATCTATCGAGGAGCTTTTAACGGTTTTTGTCGTTTTGTCATAGAAAGCTGGTGTTTTGACATCGAAATAATCTAGGAAGCTTAAACTCGTAAATTTTGACATAGAAGAACAATCAAAAGTGTACACCGAGCAACTTTCATGGTCCGAAGTTGCTCAACTCTATCTACAGAGGAGCTTTTAACGGTTTTTGTCCATTTGAGATAGAAATGTGGTGATTTGGCATCGATATAATTTAGAAAGCCTATAATCGTAAAATTTGACATGGAAGAACAATAAAAAGTGTATATCGTGCAACTTTGATAGTTCGAAATTGCTCAACTTTCTCGATGAAGTTGTTTTTAATAGTTTTGCCGAATTTAGAGCGATATTGTTCTCTTGACAACAAAACAATTTACGAAGCGAATACTAGTAATTTTGGACTTAAAGAAACAATAAAAAGTGCATAGCGAGCAACTTTCGTGGTTCTGAATTGCTCAACTCTCCTTATAGAGGAGCTTTTATTGGTTTTCATTATTTGTCGTAGAAAGTTGGTATTTTGGCATCGAAATAATATAGGAAACTTATACTCGTAAAATTTGACATAGAAGAACAATAAAAAGTGTACACCGAGCAACTTTCAAGTTCCGAAGTTGCTCAACTCTATCTATCGAGGAGCTTTTAACGGTTTTTGTGCATTTGTCATAAAAAGGTGGTGTTTTGGCATCGAAATAATCTAGGAAGCTTATACTCGAAAAATTTGACATAGAAGAACAATAAAAAGTCTATATCGTGCAACTTTGATAGTTCGAAATTGCTCAACTCTCTCGATGAAGTTGTTTTTAATAGTTTTGCCGAATTTAGACCGATATTGTTCTCTTGACAACAAAACAATTTACGAAGCGAATACTAGTAATTTTGGACTTAAAGAAACAATAAAAAGTGCATAGCGAGCAACTTTCGTGGTTCGGAATTGCTCAACTCTCCTTATGGAGGAGCTTTTATTGGTTTTCATTATTTGTCGTAGAAAGTTGGTGTTTTGGCATCGAAATAATATAGGAAGCTTATACTCGTAAAATTTGACATAGAAGAACAATAAAAAGTGTACACCGAGCAACTTTCAAGTTCCGAAGTTGCTCAACTCTATCTATCGTGGAGCTTTTAACGGTTTTTGTGCATTTGTCATAGAAAGGTGGTGTTTTGGCATCGAAATAATCTAGGAAGCCTATACTCGTAAATTTTGACATTGAAGAACAATAAAAAGTGTACACTGAGCAACTTTCATGGTCCGAAGTTGCTCACCTCTATCTATGGACGAGCTTTTATCGATTTTTGTCCATTTGGCATAGAAATGTGGTGATTTGGCATCGGAATAATCTAGGAAGCTTATAATCGTAAAATTTGACATAGAACAACAATAAAAAGTGTACACCGAGCAACTTTGATGGTCCGAAGTTGCTCAACTCTATCTGTGAAGGACATTTTAACGGTTTTTGTTTATTTGGCATAGAAAGGTGGTGTTTTGGCATAGAAATAATCTAGGAAGCTTATACTCGAAAAATTTGACATAGAAGAACAATAAAAAATGTATATCGTGCAACTTTGATAGTTCGAAATTGCTCAACTCTCTCGATGAAGTTGTTTTTAATAGTTATGCCGAATTTAGACCGATATTGTTCTCTTGACAACAAAACAATTTACGAAGCGAATACTAGTAATTTTGGACATAAAGAAACAATAAAAAGTGCATACCGAGACACTTTCGTGGTTCGGAATTGCTCAACTCTGCTTATGGAGGAGCTTTTATTGGTTTTCATTATTTTTCATAGAAAGTTGGTGTTTTTGCATCGAAATAATTTAGGAAGTTTATACTCGTAAAATTTGACATAGAAGAACAATAAAAAGTGTACACCGAGCAACTTTCAAGTTCCGAAGTTGCTCAACTCTATCTATCGACGAGCTTTTAACGGTTTTTGTCCATTTGGCATAGAAATGTGGTGATTTGGCATCGAAATAATCTAGGAAGCCTATAATCAAAAAATTCAACATGGAAGAACAATAAAAAGTGTACACTGAGCAACTTTCATGGTCCGAAGTTGCTCAACTCTATCTATGGAGGAGCTTTTAACGGTTTTTGTCCATTTGGCATAGAAATGTGGTGATTTGGCATCGAAATAATCTAGGAAGCCTATAATCGTAAATATTGACATAGAACAACAATAAAAAGTGTTGACCGAGAAACTTTGATGGTCCGAAGTTGCTCAACTCTATCTATGCAGGAGATTTTAACGGTTTTTGCGCATTTGTCATAGAAATGTGGTGTTTTGGCATGGAAATAATCTAGAAAGCTTATACTCGTAAATTTTAACATAGAAGAACAATAAAAAGTGTACATCGAGCAACTTTCATGGTCTGAAGTTGCTCAACTCTATCTATCGAGGAGCTTTTAACGGTTTTTGTCCATTTGTCATAGAAAGGTGGTGTTTTGGCATTGAAATAATCTAGGAAGCTTATACTCGAAAAATTTTACATAGAAGAACAATAAAAAGTGTATATCGTGCAACTTTGATAGTTCGAAATTGCTCAACTCTCTCGATGGAGTTGTTTTTAATAGTTTTGCCGAATTTAGACCGATATTTTTCCCTTGACAACAAAACAATTTGCGAAACGAATACTAGTAATTTTGGACATAAAGAAAAATTAAAAAGTGCATACCGAGCAACTTTCGTGGTTCGGAATTGCTCAACTCTCCTTATGGAGGAGCCTTTATTGGTTTTCATTATTTGTCGTAGAAAGTTGGTGTTTTGGCATCGAAATAATTTAGGAAGCTTATACTCGTAAAATTTGACATAGAAGAACAATAAAAAGTGTACACCGAGCAACTTTCAGGGTCCGAAGTTGCTCAACTCTATCTATCGAGGAGCTTTTAACGGTTTTTGTGCATTTGTCATAGAAAGGTGGTGTTTTGGCATCGAAATAATCTAGGAAGCTTATACTCGTAAAATTTTACATAGAAGAACAACAAAAAGTGTACACCGAGCAACGTTCATGGTCCGAAGTTGCTCAACTCTATCTATGGAGGAGCTTTTAACGGTTTTGGTCCATTTGGAATAGAAATGTGGTGATTTGGCATCGAAATAATCTAGGAAGCCTATAATCGTAAAATTTGACATGGAAGAACAATAAAAAGTGTACACCGAGCAACTTTCATGGTCCAAAGTTGCTGAACTCTATCTATGGAAGAGCTTTTAACGGTTTTTGTCCCTTTGAGATAGAAATGTGGTGATTTGGCATCGAAATAATCTAGGAAGCTTATACTCGTAAAATTTGACATAGAAGAATAATAAAAAGTGTACACTGAGCAACTTTCATGGTTCGAAGTTGCTCAACTCTATCTATGGAGGAGCTTTTAACGGTTTTTGTCAATTTGGCATAGAAATGTGGTGTTTTGGCATCGAAATAATCTAGGAAGCTTATACTCGAAAAATTTGACATAGAAGAACAATAAAAAGTGTATATCGTGCAACTTTTATAGTTCGAAATTGCTCAACTCTCTCGATGAAGTTGTTTTTAATAGTTTTGCCGAATTTAGACCGATATTGTTCTCTTGACAACAAAACAATTTACGAAGCGAATACTAGTAATTTTGGACTTAAAGAAACAATAAAAAGTGCATACCGAGCAACTTTCGTGGTTCGGAATTGCTCAACTTTCCTTATGGAGGAGCTTTTATTGGTTTTCATTATTTGTCACAGAAAGTTGGTGTTTTGGCGTCGAAATAATATACGAAGTTATAGTCGTAAAATTTGACATAGAAGAATAATAAAAAGTGTACACCGAGCAACTTTCACGGATCGAAGTTGCTCAACTCTATCTATGGAAAAGCTTTTAACGGTTTTTGTCAATTTGGCATAGAAATGTGGTGTTTTGGCATCGAAATAATCTAGGAAGCTTATACTCGTAAAATTTGACAAAGAAGAACAATAAAAAATGTACACCGAGCAACTTTCATGGTCCGAAGTTGCTCAACTCTATCTATGGACGAGCTTTTAACGGTTTTTGTCCATTTGGCATAGAAATGTGGTGATTTGGCATCGGAATAATCTAGGAAGCCAATAATCGTAAAATTTGACATAGAACAACAATAAATAGTGTACACCGAGCAACTTTGATGGTCCGAAGTTGCTCAACTCTATCTATGAAGGAGATTTTAACGGTTTTTGTGCATTTGTCATAGAAAGGTGGTGTTTTGGCATCGAAATAATCTAGGAAGCTTATACTCGAAAAATTTGACATAGAAGAACAATAAAAAGTGTATATCGTGCAACTTTGATAGTTCGAAATTGCTCAACTCTCTCGATGAAGTTGTTTTTAATAGTTTTGCCGAATTTAGACCGATATTGTTCTCTTGACAACAAAACAATTTACGAAGCGAATACTAGTAATTTTGGACTTAAAGAAACAATAAAAAGTGCATAGCGAGAAACTTTCGTGGTTCGGAATTGCTCAACTCTGCTTATGGAGGAGCTTTTATTTGTTTTCATTATTTGTCATAGAAAGTTGGTGTTTTTGCATCGAAATAATTTAGGAAGCTTATACTCGTAAAATTTGACATAGAAGAACAATAAAAAGTGTACACCGAGCAACTTTCAAGTTCCGAAGTTGCTCAACTCTATCTATCGAGGAGCTTTTAACGGTTTTTGTCCTTTTGTCATAGAAAGCTGGTGTTTTGACATCGAAATAATCTAGGAAGCTTAAACTCGTAAATTTTGACATAGAAGAACAATCAAAAGTGTACACCGAGCAACTTTCATGGTCCGAAGTTGCTCAACTCTATCTACGGAGGAGCTTTTAACGGTTTTTGTCCATTTGAGATAGAAATGTGGTGATTTGGCATCGAAATAATCTAGAAAGCCTATAATCGTAAAATTTGACGTTGAAGAACAATAAAAAGTGTACACCGAGCAACTTTCAAGGTCCGAAGTGGCTCAACTCTATCTATCGAGGAGCTTTTAACTGTTTTTGTGCATTTGTCATAAAAAGGTGGTGTTTTGGCATCGAAATAATCTAGGAAGCTTATACTCGAAAAATTTGACATAGAAGAACAATAAAATGTGTATATCGTGCAACTTTGATAGTTCGAAATTGCTCAACTCTCTCGATGAAGTTGTTTTTAATAGTTTTGCCGAATTTAGACCGATATTGTTCTCTTAACAACAAAACAATTTACGAAGCGAATACTAGTAATTTTGGACTTAAAGAAACAATAAAAAGTGCATAGCGAGCAACTTTCGTGGTTCGGAATTGCTCAACTCTCCTTATGGAGGAGCTTTTATTGCTTTTCATTATTTGTCGTAGAAAGTTAGTGTTTTGGCATCGAAATAATATAGGAAGCTTATACTCGTAAAATTTGACATAGAAGAACAATAAAAAGTGTACACCGAGCAACTTTCAAGTTTTGAAGTTGCTCAACTCTATCTATCGAGGAGCTTTTAACGGTTTTTGTGCATTTGTCATAGAAAGGTGGTGTTTTGGCATCGAAATAATCTAGGAAGCTTATACTCGTAAATTTTGACATTGAAGAACAATAAAAAGTGTACACTGAGCAACTTTCATGGTCCAAAGTTGCTCAACTCTATCTATGGAGGAGCTTTTAACGGTTTTTGTCCATTTGGCATAGAAATGTGGTGATTTGGCATCGAAATAATCTAGGAAGCCTATAATCGAAAAATTCAACATGGAAGAACAATAAAAAGTGTACACTGAGCAACTTTCATGGTCCGAAGTTGCTCAACTCTATCTATGGAGGAGCTTTTAACAGTTTTTGTCCATTTGGCATAGAAATGTGGTGATTTGGCATCGAAATAATCTAGGAAGCCTATAATCGTAAAAATTGTCATAGAACAACAATAAAAAGTGTAGACCGAGAAACTTTGATGGTCCGAAGTTGCTAAACTCTATCTATGCAGGAGATTTTAACGGTTTTTGTGCATTTGTCATAGAAAGGTGGTGTTTTGGCATTGAAATAATCTAGGAAGCTTATACTCGAAATTTTTTACATAGAAGAACAATAAAAAGTGTATATCGTGCAACTTTGATAGTTCGAAATTGCTCAACTCTCTCGATGGAGTAGTTTTTAATAGTTTTGCCGAATTTAGACAGATATTTTTCCCTTGACAACAAAACAATTTGCGAAGCGAATACTAGTAATTTTGGACATAAAGAAAAATGAAAAAGTGCATACCGAGCAACTTTCGTGGTTCGGAATTGCTCAACTCTCCTTATGGAGGAGCTTTTATTGGTTTTCATTATTTGTCGTAGAAAGTTGGTGTTTTGGCATCGAAATAATTTAGGAAGCTTATACTCGTAAAATTTGACATAGAAGAACAATACAAAGTGTACACCGAGCAACTTTCAAGGTCCGAAGTTGCTCAACTCTATCTATCGAGGAGCTTTTAGCGGTTTTTGTGCATTTGTCATAGAAAGGTGGTGTTTTGGCATCGAAATAATCTAGGAAGCTTATACTCGTAAAATTTGAAATAGAAGAACAACAAAAAGTGTACAACGAGCAACTTTCATGGTCCGAAGTTGCTCAACTCTATCTATGGAGGAGCTTTTTACGGTTTTTGTCCATTTGGAATAGAAATGTGGTGATTTGGCATCGAAATAATCTAGGAAGCCTATAATCGTAAAATTTGACATGGAAGAACAATAAAAAGTGTACACTGAGCAACTTTCATGATCCGAAGTTGCTTAACTCTATCTATGGAAGAGCTTTTAACAGTTTTTGTCCATTTGAGATAGAAATGTGGTGATTTGGCATCGAAATAATCTAGGAAGCTTATACTCGTAAAATTTGACATAGAAGAATAATAAAAAGTGTACACCGAGCAACTTTCATGGTTCGAAGTTGCTCAACTCTATCTATGGAGGAGCTTTTAACGGTTTTTGTCAATTTGGCATAGAAATGTGGTGTTTTGGCATCGAAATAATCTAGGAAGCTTATACTCGAAAAATTTGACATAGAAGAACAATAAAAAGTGTAAATCGTGCAACTTTGATAGTTCGAAATTGCTCAACTCTCTCGATGAAGTTGTTTTTAATAGTTTTGCCGAATTTAGACCGATATTGTTCTCTTGACAACAAAACAATTTACGAAGCGAATACTAGTAATTTTGGACATAAAGAAACAATAAAAAGTGCATACCGAGCAACTTTCGTGGTTCGGAATTGCTCAACTCTCCTTATGGAGGAGCTTTTATTGGTTTTCATTATTTGTCACAGAAAGTTGGTGTTTTGGTATCGAAATAATATACGAAGTTATACTCGTAAAATTCGACATAGAAGAATAATAAAAAGTTTACACCGAGCAACTTTCATGGATCGAAGTTGCTCAACTCTATCTGTGGAAATGCTTTTAACGGTTTTTGTCAATTTCGCACAGAAATGTGGTGTTTTGGCATCGAAATAATCTAGGAAGCCTATACTCGTAAAATTTGACAAAGAAGAACAATAAAAAATGTACACCGAGCAACTTTCATGGTCCGAAGTCGCTCAACTCTATCTATGGACGAGCTTTTAACGGTTTTTGTCCATTTAGCATAGAAATGTGGTGATTTGGCAACGGAATAATCTAGGAAGCTTATAATCGTAAAATTTGACATAGAACAACAATAAATAGTGTACACCGAGCAACTTTGATGGTCCGAAGTTGCTCAACTCTATCTATGAAGGAGATTTTAACGGTTTTTGTGCATTTGTCATAGAAAGGTGGTGTTTTGGCATCGAAATAATCTAGGAAGCTTATACTCGAAAAATTTGACATAGAAGAACAATAAAAAGTGTATATCGTGCAACTTTGATAGTTCGAAATTGCTCAACTCTCTCGATGAAGTTGTTTTTAATAGTTTTGCCGAATTTAGACCGATATTGTTCTCTTGACAACAAAACAATTTACGAAGCGAATACTAGTAATTTTGGACATAAAGAAACAATAAAAAGTGCATACCGAGCAACTTTCGTGGTTCGGAATTGCTCAACTCTCCTTATGGAGGAGCTTTTATTGGTTTTCATTATTTGTCACATAAAGTTGGTGTTTTGGCATCGAAATAATATACGAAGTTATACTCGTAAAATTTGACATAGAAGAATAATAAAAAGTTTACACCGAGCAACTTTCATGGATCGAAGTTGCTCAACTCTATCTGTGGAAATGCTTTTAACGGTTTTTGTCAATTTCGCACAGAAATGTGTTGTTTTGGCATCGAAATAATCTAGGAAGCCTATACTCGTAAAATTTGACAAAGAAGAACAATAAAAAATGTACACCGAGCAACTTTCATGGTCCGAAGTTGCTCAACTCTATCTATGGAGGAGCTTTTAACGGTTTTTGTCTATTTGGCATAGAAATGTGGTGATTTGGCATCGAAATAATCTAGAAAGCTTATAATCGAAAAATTCAACATGGAAGAACAATAAAAAGTGTACACTGAGCAACTTTCATGGTCCGAAGTTGCTCAACTCTATCTATGGAGGAGCTTTTAACGGTTTTTGTCCATTTGGCATAGGAATGTGGTGATTTGGTATCGAAATAATCTAGGAAGCCTATAATCGTAAAGATTGACATAGAACAACAATAAAAAGTGTAGACCGAGAAACTTTGATGGTCCGAAGTTGCTCAACTCTATCTATGGAGGAGCTTTTAACGGTTTTTGTCCATTTGTCATAGAAAGGTGGTGTTTTGGCATTGAAATAATCTAGGCAGCTTATACTCGAAAAATTTTACATAGAAGAACAATCAAAAGTGTATATCGTGCAACTTTGATAGTTCGAAATTGCTCAACTCTCTCGATGGAGTTGTTTTTAATAGTTTTGCCGAATTTAGACCGATATTTTTTCCTTGACAACAAAACAATTTGCGAAGCGTATACTAGTAATTTTGGACATAAAGAAAAATTAAAAAGTGCAAACCGAGCAACTTTCGTGGTTCGGAATTGCTCAACTCTCCTTATGGAGGAGCTTTTATTGGTTTTTATTATTTTTCGTAGAAAGTTGGTGTTTTGCCATCGAAATAATTTAGGAAGCTTATACTCGTAAAATTTGACATAGAAGAACAATAAAAAGTGTACACCGAGCAACTTTCAGGGTCCGAAGTTGCTCAACTCTATCTATCGAGGAGCTTTTAACGGTTTTTGTGCATTTGTCATAGAAAGGTGGTGTTTTGGCATCGAAATAATCTAGAAGCTTATACTCGTAAACTTTGACATAGAAGAACAACAAAAAGTGTACACCGAGCAACTTTCATGGTCCGAAGTTGCTGAACTCTATCTATGGAGGAGCTTTTAATGGTTTTTGTCCATTTGGAATAGAAATGTGGTGATTTGGCATCGAAATAATCTAGGAAGCCTATAATCGTAAAATTTGACATGGAAGAACAATAAAAAGTGTACACCGAGCAACTTTCATGGTCCGAAGTTGCTCAACTCTATCAATGGAAGAGCTTTTAACGGTTTTTGTCCATTTGACACAGAAATGTGGTGATTTGGCATCGAAATAATCTAGGAAGCTTATACTGGTAAAATTTGACATAGAAGAATAATAAAAAGTGTACACCGAGCAACTTTCATGGTTCGAAGTTGCTCAACTCTATCTATGGAGGAGCTTTTAACGGTTTTTGTCAATTCGGCATAGAAATGTGGTGTTTTGGCATAGAAATAATCTAGGAAGCTTATACTCGAAAAATTTGACATAGAAGAACAATAAAAAGTGTATATCGTGCAACTTTGATAGTTCGAAATTGCTCAACTCTCTCGATGAAGTTGTTTTTAATAGTTTTACCGAATTTAGACCGATATTGTTCTCTTGACAACAAAACAATTTACGAAGCGAATACTAGTAATTTTGGACTTAAAGAAACAATAAAAAGTGCATACCGAGCAACTTTCGTGGTTCGGAATTGCTCAACTCTCCTTATGGAGGAGCTTTTATTGGTTTTCATTATTTGTCGTAGAAAGTTGGTGTTTTGGCATCGAAATAATATACGAAGTTATACTCGTAAAGTTTGACATAGAAGAATAATAAAAAGTGTATACCGAGCAACTTTCATGGATCGAAGTTGCTCAACTCTATCTATGGAAAAGCTTTTAAAGGTTTTTGTCAATTTGGCATAGAAATGTGGTGTTTTGGCATCGAAATAATCTAGGAAGCTTATACTCGTAAAATTTGACAAAGAAGAACAATAAAAAATGTACACCGAGCAAATTTCATGGTCCGAAGTTGCTCACCTCTATCTACGGACGAGCTTTTATCGATTTTTGTCCATTTGGCATAGAAATGTGGTGATTTGGCATCGGAATAATCTAGGAAGCTTATAATCGTAAAATTTGACATAGAACAACAATAAAAAGTGTACAACGAGAAACTTTGATGGTCCGAAGTTGCTCAACTCTATCTGTGAAGGAGATTTTAACGGTTTTTGTTTATTTGGCATAGAAAGGTGGTGTTTTGGCATAGAAGAACAATAAAAAATGTATATCGTGCAACTTTGATAGTTCGAAATTGCTCAACTCTCTCGATGAAGTTGTTTTTAACAGTTATGCTGAATTTAGACCGATATTGTTCTCTTGACAACAAAACAATTTACGAAGCGAATACTAGTAATTTTGGACATAAAGAAACAATAAAAAGTGCATACCGAGACACTTTCGTGGTTCGGAATTGCTCAACTCTGCTTATGTAGGAGCTTTTATTGGTTTTCATTATTTTTCATAGAAAGTTGGTGTTTTTGCATCGAAATAATTTAGGAAGCTTATACTCGTAAAATTTGACATAGAAGAACAATAAAAAGTGTACACCGAGCAACTTTCAAGTTCCGAAGTTGCTCAACACTATCTATCGAGGAGCTTTTAACGGTTTTTGTCGTTTTATCATAGAAAGCTGGTGTTTTGACATCGAAATAATCTAGGAAGCTTAAACTCGTAAATTTTGACATAGAAGAACAATCAAAAGTGTACACCGAGCAACTTTCATGGTCCGAAGTTGCTCAACTCTATCTACAGAGGAGCTTTTAACGGTTTTTGTCCATTTGAGATAGAAATGTGGTGATTTGGCATCGATATAATCTAGAAAGCCTATAATCGTAAAATTTGACATGGAAGAACAATAAAAAGTGTATATCGTGCAACTTTGATAGTTCGAAATTGCTCAACTCTCTCGATGAAGTTGTTTTTAATAGTTTTGCCAAATTTAGAGCGATATTGTTCTCTTGACAACAAAACAATTTACGAAGCGAATACTAGTAATTTTGGACTTAAAGAAACAATAAAAAGTGCATAGCGAGCAACTTTCGTGGTTCGGAATTGCTCAACTCTCCTTATAGAGGAGCTTTTATTGGTTTTCATTATTTGTCGTAGAAAGTTGGTGTTTTGGCATCGAAATAATATAGGAAGCTTATACTCGTAAAATTTGACATAGAAGAACAATAAAAAGTGTACACCGAGCAACTTTCAAGTTCCGAAGTTGCTCAACTCTATCTATCGAGGAGCTTTTAACGGTTTTTGTGCATTTGTCATAAAAAGGTGGTGTTTTGGCATCGAAATAATCTAGGAAGCTTATACTCGAAAAATTTGACATAGAAGAACAATAAAAAGTGTATATCGTGCAACATTGATAGTTCGAAATTGCTCAACTCTCTCGATGAAGTTGTTTTTAATAGTTTTGCCGAATTTAGCCGATATTGTTCTCTTGACAACAAAACAATTTACGAAGCGAATACTAGTAATTTTGGACTTAAAGAAACAATAAAAAGTGCATAGCGAGCAACTTTCGTGGTTCGGATTGCTCAACTCTCCTTATGGAGGAGCTTTTATTGGTTTTCATTATTTGTCGTAGAAAGTTGGTGTTTTGGCATCGAAATAATATAGGAATCTTATACTCGTAAAATTTGACATAGAAGAACAATAAAAAGTGTACACCGAGCAACTTTCAAGTTCCGAAGTTGCTCAACTCTATCTATCGAGGAGCTTTTAACGGTTTTTCTGCATTTGTCATAGAAAGGTGGTGTTTTGGCATCGAAATAATCTAGGAAGCTTATACTCGTAAATTTTGACATTGAAGAACAATAAAAAGTGTACACTGAGCAACATTCATGGTTCGAAGTTGCTCAACTCTATCTATGGAGGAGCTTTTAACGGTTTTTGTCAATTTTGCATAGAAATGTGGTGTTTTGGCATCGAAATAATCTAGGAGGCTTATACTTGACAAATTTGACATAGAAGAACAATAAAAAGTGTATATCGTGCAACTTTGATAGTTCGAAATTGCTCAACTCTCTCGATGGAGTTGTTTTTAATAGTTTTGCCGAATTTAGACCGATATTTTTCCCTTGACAACAAAACAATTTGCGAAGCGAATACTAGTAATTTTGGACATAAAGAAAAATTAAAAAGTGCATACCGAGCAACTTTCGTGGTTCGGAATTCCTCAACTCTCCTTATGGAGGAGCTTTTATTGGTTTTCATTATTTGTCGTAGAAAGTTGGTGTTTTGGCATCGAAATAATTTAGGAAGCTTATACTCGTAAAGTTGACATAGAAGAACAATAAAAAGTGTACACCGAGCAACTTTCAGGGTCCGAAGTTGCTCAACTCTATCTATCGAGGAGCTTTTAACGGTTTTTGTGCATTTGTCATAAAAAGGTGGTGTTTTGGCATCGAAATAATCTAGGAAGCTTATACTCGTAAAATTTGACATAGAAGAACAATAAAAAGTGTACACCGAGCAACTTTCAAGTTCCGAAGTTGCTCAACTCTATCTATCGAGGAGCTTTTAACGGTTTTTGTGCATTTGTCATAAAAAGGTGGTGTTTTGGCATCGAAATAATCTAGGAAGCTTATACTCGAAAAATTTGACATAGAAGAACAATAAAAAGTGTATATCGTGCAACATTGATAGTTCGAAATTGCTCAACTATCTCGATGAAGTTGTTTTTAATAGTTTTGCCGAATTTAGCCGATATTGTTCTCTTGACAACAAAACAATTTACGAAGCGAATACTAGTAATTTTGGACTTAAAGAAACAATAAAAAGTGCATAGCGAGCAACTTTCGTGGTTCGGATTGCTCAACTCTCCTTATGGAGGAGCTTTTATTGGTTTTCATTATTTGTCGTAGAAAGTTGGTGTTTTGGCATCGAAATAATATAGGAATCTTATACTCGAAAAATTTGACATAGAAGAACAATAAAAAGTGTACACCGAGCAACTTTCAAGTTCCGAAGTTGCTCAACTCTATCTATGGAGGAGCTTTTAACGGTTTTTGTCCATTTGGCATAGAAATGTGGTGATTTGGCATCGAAATAATCTAGGAAGCCTATAATCGTAAAGATTGACATAGAACAACAATAAAAAGTGTAGACCGAGAAACTTTGATGGTCCGAAGTTGCTCAACTCTATCTATGCAGGAGATTTTAACGGTTTTTGTGCATTTGTCATAGAAATGTGGTGTTTTGGCATGGAAATAATCTAGAAAGCTTATACTCGTAAATTTTAACATAGAAGAACAATAAAAAGTGTACATCGAGCAACTTTCGTGGTCTGAAGTTGCTCAACTCTATCTATGGAGGAGCTTTTAACGGTTTTTGTCCATTTGTCATAGAAAGGTGGTGTTTTGGCATTGAAATAATCTAGGAAGCTTATAATCGAAAAATTTGACATAGAAGAACAATAAAAAGTGTATATCGTGCAACTTTGATAGTTCGAAATTGCTCAACTCTCTCGATGGAGTTGTTTTTAATAGTTTTGCCGAATTTAGACCGATATTTTTCCCTTGACAACAAAACAATTTGCGAAGCGAATACTAGTAATTTTGGACATAAAGAAAAATTAAAAAGTGCATACCGAGCAAATTTCGGGGTTCGGAATTCCTCAACTCTCCTTATGGAGGAGCTTTTATTGGTTTTCATTATTTGTCGTAGAAAGTTGGTGTTTTGGCATCGAAATAATTTAGGAAGCTTATACTCGTAAAATTTGACATAGAAGAACAATAAAAAGTGTACACCGAGCAACTTTCAGGGTCCGAAGTTGCTCAACTCTATCTATCGAGGAGCTTTTAACGGTTTTTGTGCATTTGTCATAGAAAGGTGGTGTTTTGGCATCGAAATAATCTAGGAAGCTTATACTCGTAAAATTTTACATAGAAGAACAACAAAAAGTGTACACCGAGCAACGTTCATGGTCCGAAGTTGCTCAACTCTATCTATGGAGGAGCTTTTAACGGTTTTTGTCCATTTGGAATAGAAATGTGGTGATTTGGCATCGAAATAATCTAGGAAGCCTATAATCGTAAAATTTGACATGGAAGAACAATAAAAAGTGTACACCGAGCAACTTTCAAGGTCCGAAGTTGCTGAACTCTATCTATGGAAGAGCTTTTAACGGTTTTTGTCCCTTTGACAAAGAAATGTGGTGATTTGGCATCGAAATAATCTAGGAAGCTTATACTCGTAAAATTTGACATAGAAGAATAATAAAAAGTGTACACTGAGCAACTTTCATGGTTCGAAGTTGCTCAACTCTATCTATGGAGGAGCTTTTAACGGTTTTTGTCAATTTTGCATAGAAATGTGGTGTTTTGGCATCGAAATAATCTAGGAAGCTTATACTCGACAAATTTGACATAGAAGAACAATAAAAAGTGTATATCGTGCAACTTTGATAGTTCGAAATTGCTCAACTCTCTCGATGGAGTTGTTTTTAATAGTTTTGCCGAATTTAGACCGATATTTTTCCCTTGACAACAAAACAATTTGCGAAGCGAATACTAGTAATTTTGGACATAAAGAAAAATTAAAAAGTGCATACCGAGCAACTTTCGTGGTTCGGAATTCCTCAACTCTCCTTATGGAGGAGCTTTTATTGGTTTTCATTATTCGTCGTAGAAAGTTGGTGTTTTGGCATCGAAATAATTTAGGAAGCTTATACTCGTAAAATTTGACATAGAAGAACAATAAAAAGTGTACACCGAGCAACTTTCAGGGTCCGAAGTTGCTCAACTCTATCTATCGAGGAGCTTTTAACGGTTTTTGTGCATTTGTCATAGAAAGGTGGTGTTTTGGCATCGAAATAATCTAGGAAGCTTATACTCGTAAAATTTTACATAGAAGAACAACAAAAAGTGTACACCGAGCAACGTTCATGGTCCGAAGTTGCTCAACTCTATCTATGGAGGAGCTTTTAACGGTTTTTGTCCATTTGGAATAGAAATGTGGTGATTTGGCATCGAAATAATCTAGGAAGCCTATAATCGTAAAATTTGACATGGAAGAACAATAAAAAGTGTACACCGAGCAACTTTCAAGGTCCGAAGTTGCTGAACTCTATCTATGGAAGAGCTTTTAACGGTTTTTGTCCCTTTGACAAAGAAATGTGATGATTTGGCATTGAAATAATCTAGGAAGCTTATACTCGTAAAATTTGACATAGAAGAATAATAAAAAGTGTACACCGAGCAACTTTCATGGTCCGAAGTTGCTCAACTCTATCTATCGAGGAGCTTTTAACGGTTTTTGTGCATTTGTCATAGAAAGGTGGTGTTTTGGCATCGAAATAATCTAGGAAGCTTATACTCGTGAAATTTTACATAGAAGAACAACAAAAAGTGTACACCGAGCAACTTTCATGGTCCGAAATTGCTGAACTCTATCTATGGAGGAGCTTTTAATGGTTTTTGTCCATTTGGAATAGAAATGTGGTGATTTGGCATCGAAATAATCTAGGAAGCCTATAATCGTAAAATTTGACATGGAAGAACAATAAAAAGTGTACACCGAGCAACTTTCATGGTCCGAAGTTGCTCAACTCTATCAATGGAAGAGCTTTTAACTGTTTTTGTCCATTTGACACAGAAATGTGGTGATTTGGCATCGAAATAATCTAGGAAGCTTATACTCGTAAAATTTGACATCGAAGAATAATAAAAAGTGTACACCGAGCAACTTTCATGGTTCGAAGTTGCTCAACTCTATCTATGGAGGAGCTTTTAACGGTTTTTGTCAATTCGGCATAGAAATGTGGTGTTTTGGCATCGAAATAATCTAGGAAGCTTATACTCGAAAAATTTGACATAGAAGAACAATAAAAAGTGTATATCGTGCAACTTTGATAGTTCGAAATTGCTCAACTCTCTCGATGAAGTTGTTTTTAATAGTTTTGCCGAATTTAGACCGATATTGTTCTCTTGACAACAAAACAATTTACGAAGCGAATACTAGTAATTTTGGACTTAAAGAAACAATAAAAAGTGCATACCGAGCAACTTTCGTGGTTCGGAATTGCTCAACTTTCCTTATGGAGGAGCTTTTATTGGTTTTCATTATTTGTCACAGAAAGTTGGTGTTTTGGCATCGAAATAATATACGAAGTTATACTCGTAAAATTTGACATAGAAGAATAGTAAAAAGTGTACATCGAGCAACGTTCATGGATCGAAGTTGCTCAACTCTATCTATGGAAAAGCTTTTAACGGTTTTTGTCAATTTGGCATAGAAATGTGGTGTTTTGGCATCGAAATAATCTAGGAAGCTTATACTCATAAAATTTGACAAAGAAGAAAAATAAAAAATGTACACCGAGCGACTTTCGTGGTCCGAAGTTGCTCAACTCTATCTATGGACGAGCTTTTAACGGTTTTTGTCCATTTGGCATAGAAATGTGGTGATTTGGCATCGGAATAATCTAGGAAGCCTATAATCGTAAAATTTGACATGGAAGAACAATAAAAAGTGTACACCGAGCAACTTTCAAGGTCCGAAGTTGCTGAACTCTATCTATGGAAGAGCTTTTAACGGTTTTTGTCCCTTTGACAAAGAAATGTGGTGATTTGGCATCGAAATAATCTAGGAAGCTTATACTCGTAAAATTTGACATAGAAGAATAATAAAAAGTGTACACTGAGCAACTTTCATGGTTCGAAGTTGCTCAACTCTATCTATGGAGGAGCTTTTAACGGTTTTTGTCAATTTTGCATAGAAATGTGGTGTTTTGGCATCGAAATAATCTAGGAAGCTTATACTCGACAAATTTGACATAGAAGAACAATAAAAAGTGTATATCGTGCAACTTTGATAGTTCGAAATTGCTCAACTCTCTCGATGGAGTTGTTTTTAATAGTTTTGCCGAATTTAGACCGATATTTTTCCCTTGACAACAAAACAATTTGCGAAGCGAATACTAGTAATTTTGGACATAAAGAAAAATTAAAAAGTGCATACCGAGCAACTTTCGTGGTTCGGAATTCCTCAACTCTCCTTATGGAGGAGCTTTTATTGGTTTTCATTATTCGTCGTAGAAAGTTGGTGTTTTGGCATCGAAATAATTTAGGAAGCTTATACTCGTAAAATTTGACATAGAAGAACAATAAAAAGTGTACACCGAGCAACTTTCAGGGTCCGAAGTTGCTCAACTCTATCTATCGAGGAGCTTTTAACGGTTTTTGTGCATTTGTCATAGAAAGGTGGTGTTTTGGCATCGAAATAATCTAGGAAGCTTATACTCGTAAAATTTTACATAGAAGAACAACAAAAAGTGTACACCGAGCAACGTTCATGGTCCGAAGTTGCTCAACTCTATCTATGGAGGAGCTTTTAACGGTTTTTGTCCATTTGGAATAGAAATGTGGTGATTTGGCATCGAAATAATCTAGGAAGCCTATAATCGTAAAATTTGACATGGAAGAACAATAAAAAGTGTACACCGAGCAACTTTCAAGGTCCGAAGTTGCTGAACTCTATCTATGGAAGAGCTTTTAACGGTTTTTGTCCCTTTGACAAAGAAATGTGATGATTTGGCATTGAAATAATCTAGGAAGCTTATACTCGTAAAATTTGACATAGAAGAATAATAAAAAGTGTACACCGAGCAACTTTCATGGTCCGAAGTTGCTCAACTCTATCTATCGAGGAGCTTTTAACGGTTTTTGTGCATTTGTCATAGAAAGGTGGTGTTTTGGCATCGAAATAATCTAGGAAGCTTATACTCGTGAAATTTTACATAGAAGAACAACAAAAAGTGTACACCGAGCAACTTTCATGGTCCGAAATTGCTGAACTCTATCTATGGAGGAGCTTTTAATGGTTTTTGTCCATTTGGAATAGAAATGTGGTGATTTGGCATCGAAATAATCTAGGAAGCCTATAATCGTAAAATTTGACATGGAAGAACAATAAAAAGTGTACACCGAGCAACTTTCATGGTCCGAAGTTGCTCAACTCTATCAATGGAAGAGCTTTTAACTGTTTTTGTCCATTTGACACAGAAATGTGGTGATTTGGCATCGAAATAATCTAGGAAGCTTATACTCGTAAAATTTGACATCGAAGAATAATAAAAAGTGTACACCGAGCAACTTTCATGGTTCGAAGTTGCTCAACTCTATCTATGGAGGAGCTTTTAACGGTTTTTGTCAATTCGGCATAGAAATGTGGTGTTTTGGCATCGAAATAATCTAGGAAGCTTATACTCGAAAAATTTGACATAGAAGAACAATAAAAAGTGTATATCGTGCAACTTTGATAGTTCGAAATTGCTCAACTCTCTCGATGAAGTTGTTTTTAATAGTTTTGCCGAATTTAGACCGATATTGTTCTCTTGACAACAAAACAATTTACGAAGCGAATACTAGTAATTTTGGACTTAAAGAAACAATAAAAAGTGCATACCGAGCAACTTTCGTGGTTCGGAATTGCTCAACTTTCCTTATGGAGGAGCTTTTATTGGTTTTCATTATTTGTCACAGAAAGTTGGTGTTTTGGCATCGAAATAATATACGAAGTTATACTCGTAAAATTTGACATAGAAGAATAGTAAAAAGTGTACATCGAGCAACGTTCATGGATCGAAGTTGCTCAACTCTATCTATGGAAAAGCTTTTAACGGTTTTTGTCAATTTGGCATAGAAATGTGGTGTTTTGGCATCGAAATAATCTAGGAAGCTTATACTCATAAAATTTGACAAAGAAGAAAAATAAAAAATGTACACCGAGCGACTTTCGTGGTCCGAAGTTGCTCAACTCTATCTATGGACGAGCTTTTAACGGTTTTTGTCCATTTGGCATAGAAATGTGGTGATTTGGCATCGGAATAATCTAGGAAGCCTATAATCGTAAAATTTGACATAGAACAACAATAAAAGTGTACACCGAGCAACTTTGATGGTCCGAAGTTGCTCAACTCTATCTATGAAGGAGATTTTAACGGTTTTTGTGCATTTGTCATAGAAAGGTGGTGTTTTGGCATCGAAATAATCTAGGAAGCTTATACTCGAAAAATTTGACATAGAAGAACAATAAAAAGTGTATATCGTGCAACTTTGATAGTTCGAAATTGCTCAACTCTCTCGATGAAGTTGTTTTTAATAGTTTTGCCGAATTTAGACCGATATTGTTCTCTTGACAACAAAACAATTTACGAAGCGAATACTAGTAATTTTGGACTTAAAGAAACAATAAAAAGTGCATAGCGAGCCACTTTTGTGGTTCGGAATTGCTCAACTCTCCTTATGGAGGAGCTTTTATTGGTTTTCATTATTTGTCGTAGAAAGTTGGTGTTTTGGCATCGAAATAATCTAGGAAGCCTATACTCGTAAATTTTGACATGGAAGAACAATAAAAAGTGTACACCGAGCAACTTTCAAGGTCCGAAGTTGCCCAACTCTATCTATCGAGGAGTTTTTAACGGTTTTTGTGCATTTGTCATAGAAAGGTGGTGTTTTGGCATCGAAATAATCTAGGAAGCTTATACTCGTAAAATTTGACATAGAAGAACAATAAAAACTGTACACCGAGCAACTTTCATGGTCCGAAGTTGTTCAACTCAATCTATGGAGGAGCTTTTACGGTTTTTGTCCATTTGAATTAGAAATGTGGTGATTTGGCATCGAAATAATCTAGGAACCCTATAATCGTAAAATTCGACATAGAAGAACAATAAAAAGTGTACACCGAGCAACTTTCAAGGTTCGAAGTTGCTCAACTCTATCTATCGAGGAGCTTTTAACGGTTTTTGTGCATTTGTCCTAGAAAGGTGGTGTTTTGGCATCGAAATAATCTAGGAAGCTTATACTCGTAAAATTTGACATAGAAGAACAACAAAAAGTGTACTCCGAGCAACTTTCATGGTCCGAAGTTGTTGAACTCTATCTATGGAGGAGCTTTTAACGGTTTTTGTCCATTTGGGATAGAAATTTGTTGATTTTGCATTGAAATAATCTAGGAAGCCTATAATCGTAAAATTCGACATGGAAGAACAATAAAAAGTGTACACCGAGCAACTTTCAAGGTCCGAAGTTGCTCAACTCTATCTATCTAGGAGTTTTTAACGGTTTTTTTTGCATTTGTCATAGAAAGGTGGTGTTTTGGCTTCGAAATAATCTAGGAAGCTTATACTCGTAAAATTTGACATAGAAGAACAATAAAAAGTGTACACCGAGCAACTTTCATGGTCCGAAGTTGCTCAACTCTATCTATGGAGGAGCTTTTAACTGTTATTGTCCATTTGTCATAGAAAGGTGGTGTTTTTGCATTGAAATAATCAAGGAAGCTTATACTCGAAAAATTTTACATAGAAGAACAATAAAAAGTGTATATCGTGCAACTTTGATAGTTCGAAATTGCTCAACTCTCTCGATGGAGTTTTTTTTAATAGTTTTGCCGAATTTAGACAGATATTGTTCTCTTGACAACAAAACAATTTCCGAAGCGAATACTAGTAATTTTGGACAGAAAGAAAAAATAAAAAGTGTATACCGAGCAAGTTTCGTGGTTCGGAATTGCTCAACTCTTTCTATGGAGGAGTTTTTAACTGTTATTGTCCATTTGTCATAGAAAGGTGGTGTTTTAGCATCGAAATAATCAAGGAAGCTTATACTCGAAAAATTTGACATAGAAGAACAATAAAAAGTGTATATCGTGCAACTTTGATAGTTCGAAATTGCTCAACTCTCTCGATGGAGTTTTTTTTAATAGTTTTGCCGAATTTAGACAGATATTGTTCTCTTGACAACAAAACAATTTGCGAAGCGAATACTAGTAATTTTGGACAGAAAGAAAAAATAAAAAGTGCATACCGAGCAAGTTTCGTGGTTCGGAATTGCTCAACTCTATCTATCGAGGAGCTTTTAACGGTTTTTGTGCATTTGTCATAGAAAGGTGGTGTTTTGGCATCGAAATAATCTAGGAAGCTTATACTCGAAAAATTTGACATAGAAGAACAATAAAAATTGTATATCGTGAAACTTTGATAGTTCGAAATTGCTCAACTCTCTTGATGAAGTTGTTTTTAATAGTTTTGCCGAATTAAGACCGATATTGTTCTCTTGACAACAAAACAATTTACGAAGCGAATACTAGTAATTTTGGACATAAAAAAACAATAAAAAGTGCATACCGAGACACTTTCGTGGTTCGGAATTGCTCAACTCTGCTTATGGAGGAGCTTTTATTTGTTTTCATTATTTGTCATAGAAAGTTGGTGTTTTTGCATCGAAATAATTTAGGAAGCTTATACTCGTAAAATTTGACATAGAAGAACAATAAAAAGTGTACACCGAGCAACTTTCAAGTTCCGAAGTTGCTCAACTCTATCTATCGAGGAGCTTTTAATGGTTTTTGTCCTTTTGTCATAGAAAGCTGGTGTTTTGACATCGAAATAATATAGGAAGCTTAAACTCGTAAATTTTTACATAGAAGAACAATCAAAAGTGTACACCGAGCAACTTTCATGGTCCGAAGATGCTCAACTCTATCTACGGAGGAGCTTTTAACGGTTTTTGTCCATTTGAGATAGAAATGTGGTGATTTGGCATCGAAATAATCTAGAAAGCCTATAATCGTAAAATTTGACATGGAAGAACAATAAAAAGTGTACACCGAGCAACTTTCAAGGTCCGAAGTTGCTCAACTCTATCTATCGAGGAGCTTTTAACGGTTTTTGTGCATTTGTCATAAAAAGGTGGTGTTTTGGCATCGAAATAATCCAGGAAGCTTATACTCGAAAAATTTGACATAGAAGAACAATAAAAAGTGTATATCGTGCAACTTTGATAGTTCAAAATTGCTCAACTCTCTCGATGAAGTTGTTTTTAATAGTTTTACCGAATTTAGACCGATATTGTTCCCTTGACAACAAAACAATTTACGAAGCGAATACTAGTAATTTTGGACTTAAAGAAACAATAAAAAGTGCATACCGGGCAACTTTCGTGGTTCGGAATTGCTCAACTCTCCTTATGGAGGAGCTTTTATTGGTTTTCATTATTTGTCGTAGAAAGTTGGTGTTTTGGCATCGAAATAATCTAGGAAGCTTATACTCGAAAAATTTGACATAGAAGAACAATAAAAAGTGTATATCGTGCAACTTTGATAGTTCAAAATTTCTCAACTCTCTCGATGGAGTTTTTTTTAATAGTTTTGCCGAATTTAGACAGATAATGTTCTTTTGACAACAAAACAATTTGCGAAGCGAATACTAGTAATTTTGGACAGAAAGAAAAAATAAAAAGTGCATACCGAGCAAGTTTCGTGGTTCGGAATTGCTCAACTCTATCTATCGAGGAGCTTTTAACGGTTTTTGTGCATTTGTCATAGAAAGGTGGTGTTTTGGCATCGAAATAATCTAGGAAGCTTATACTCGAAAAATTTGACATAGAAGAACAATAAAAATTGTATATCGTGAAACTTTGATAGTTCGAAATTGCTCAACTCTCTTGATGAAGTTGTTTTTAATAGTTTTGCCGAATTTAGACCGATATTGTTCTCTTGACAACAAAACAATTTACGAAGCGAATACTAGTAATTTTGGACATAAAAAAACAATAAAAAGTGCATACCGAGACACTTTCGTGGTTCGGAATTGCTCAACTCTGCTTATGGAGGAGCTTTTATTTGTTTTCATTATTTGTCATAGAAAGTTGGTGTTTTTGCATCGAAATAATTTAGGAAGCTTATACTCGTAAAATTTGACATAGAAGAACAATAAAAAGTGTACACCGAGCAACTTTCAAGTTCCGAAGTTGCTCAACTCTATCTATCGAGGAGCTTTTAATGGTTTTTGTCCTTTTGTCATAGAAAGCTGGTGTTTTGACATCGAAATAATATAGGAAGCTTAAACTCGTAAATTTTGACATAGAAGAACAATCAAAAGTGTACACCGAGCAACTTTCATGGTCCGAAGTTGCTCAACTCTATCTACGGAGGAGCTTTTAACGGTTTTTGTCCATTTGAGATAGAAATGTGGTGATTTGGCATCGAAATAATCTAGAAAGCCTATAATCGTAAAATTTGACATGGAAGAACAATAAAAAGTGTACACCGAGCAACTTTCAAGGTCCGAAGTTGCTCAACTCTATCTATCGAGGAGCTTTTAACGGTTTTTGTGCATTTGTCATAAAAAGGTGGTGTTTTGGCATCGAAATAATCCAGGAAGCTTATACTCGAAAAATTTGACATAGAAGAACAATAAAAAGTGTATATCGTGCAACTTTGATAGTTCGAAATTGCTCAACTCTCTCGATGAAGTTGTTTTTAATAGTTTTGCCGAATTTAGACCGATATTGTTCTCTTGACAACAAAACAATTTACGAAGCGAATACTAGTAATTTTGGACTTAAAGAAACAATAAAAAGTGCATAGCGAGCCACTTTTGTGGTTCGGAATTGCTCAACTCTCCTTATGGAGGAGCTTTTATTGGTTTTCATTATTTGTCGTAGAAAGTTGGTGTTTTGGCATCGAAATAATCTAGGAAGCCTATACTCGTAAATTTTGACATGGAAGAACAATAAAAAGTGTACACCGAGCAACTTTCAAGGTCCGAAGTTGCCCAACTCTATCTATCGAGGAGTTTTTAACGGTTTTTGTGCATTTGTCATAGAAAGGTGGTGTTTTGGCATCGAAATAATCTAGGAAGCTTATACTCGTAAAATTTGACATAGAAGAACAATAAAAACTGTACACCGAGCAACTTTCATGGTCCGAAGTTGTTCAACTCAATCTATGGAGGAGCTTTTACGGTTTTTGTCCATTTGAATTAGAAATGTGGTGATTTGGCATCGAAATAATCTAGGAACCCTATAATCGTAAAATTCGACATAGAAGAACAATAAAAAGTGTACACCGAGCAACTTTCAAGGTTCGAAGTTGCTCAACTCTATCTATCGAGGAGCTTTTAACGGTTTTTGTGCATTTGTCCTAGAAAGGTGGTGTTTTGGCATCGAAATAATCTAGGAAGCTTATACTCGTAAAATTTGACATAGAAGAACAACAAAAAGTGTACTCCGAGCAACTTTCATGGTCCGAAGTTGTTGAACTCTATCTATGGAGGAGCTTTTAACGGTTTTTGTCCATTTGGGATAGAAATTTGTTGATTTTGCATTGAAATAATCTAGGAAGCCTATAATCGTAAAATTCGACATGGAAGAACAATAAAAAGTGTACACCGAGCAACTTTCAAGGTCCGAAGTTGCTCAACTCTATCTATCTAGGAGTTTTTAACGGTTTTTTTGCATTTGTCATAGAAAGGTGGTGTTTTGGCTTCGAAATAATCTAGGAAGCTTATACTCGTAAAATTTGACATAGAAGAACAATAAAAAGTGTACACCGAGCAACTTTCATGGTCCGAAGTTGCTCAACTCTATCTATGGAGGAGCTTTTAACTGTTATTGTCCATTTGTCATAGAAAGGTGGTGTTTTTGCATTGAAATAATCAAGGAAGCTTATACTCGAAAAATTTTACATAGAAGAACAATAAAAAGTGTATATCGTGCAACTTTGATAGTTCGAAATTGCTCAACTCTCTCGATGGAGTTTTTTTTAATAGTTTTGCCGAATTTGGACAGATATTGTTCTCTTGACAACAAAACAATTTCCGAAGCGAATACTAGTAATTTTGGACAGAAAGAAAAAATAAAAAGTGTATACCGAGCAAGTTTCGTGGTTCGGAATTGCTCAACTCTTTCTATGGAGGAGTTTTTAACTGTTATTGTCCATTTGTCATAGAAAGGTGGTGTTTTAGCATCGAAATAATCAAGGAAGCTTATACTCGAAAAATTTGACATAGAAGAACAATAAAAAGTGTATATCGTGCAACTTTGATAGTTCGAAATTGCTCAACTCTCTCGATGGAGTTTTTTTTAATAGTTTTGCCGAATTTAGACAGATATTGTTCTCTTGACAACAAAACAATTTGCGAAGCGAATACTAGTAATTTTGGACAGAAAGAAAAAATAAAAAGTGCATACCGAGCAAGTTTCGTGGTTCGGAATTGCTCAACTCTATCTATCGAGGAGCTTTTAACGGTTTTTGTGCATTTGTCATAGAAAGGTGGTGTTTTGGCATCGAAATAATCTAGGAAGCTTATACTCGAAAAATTTGACATAGAAGAACAATAAAAATTGTATATCGTGAAACTTTGATAGTTCGAAATTGCTCAACTCTCTTGATGAAGTTGTTTTTAATAGTTTTGCCGAATTAAGACCGATATTGTTCTCTTGACAACAAAACAATTTACGAAGCGAATACTAGTAATTTTGGACATAAAAAAACAATAAAAAGTGCATACCGAGACACTTTCGTGGTTCGGAATTGCTCAACTCTGCTTATGGAGGAGCTTTTATTTGTTTTCATTATTTGTCATAGAAAGTTGGTGTTTTTGCATCGAAATAATTTAGGAAGCTTATACTCGTAAAATTTGACATAGAAGAACAATAAAAAGTGTACACCGAGCAACTTTCAAGTTCCGAAGTTGCTCAACTCTATCTATCGAGGAGCTTTTAATGGTTTTTGTCCTTTTGTCATAGAAAGCTGGTGTTTTGACATCGAAATAATATAGGAAGCTTAAACTCGTAAATTTTTACATAGAAGAACAATCAAAAGTGTACACCGAGCAACTTTCATGGTCCGAAGTTGCTCAACTCTATCTACGGAGGAGCTTTTAACGGTTTTTGTCCATTTGAGATAGAAATGTGGTGATTTGGCATCGAAATAATCTAGAAAGCCTATAATCGTAAAATTTGACATGGAAGAACAATAAAAAGTGTACACCGAGCAACTTTCAAGGTCCGAAGTTGCTCAACTCTATCTATCGAGGAGCTTTTAACGGTTTTTGTGCATTTGTCATAAAAAGGTGGTGTTTTGGCATCGAAATAATCCAGGAAGCTTATACTCGAAAAATTTGACATAGAAGAACAATAAAAAGTGTATATCGTGCAACTTTGATAGTTCAAAATTGCTCAACTCTCTCGATGAAGTTGTTTTTAATAGTTTTGCCGAATTTAGACCGATATTGTTCCCTTGACAACAAAACAATTTACGAAGCGAATACTAGTAATTTTGGACTTAAAGAAACAATAAAAAGTGCATACCGGGCAACTTTCGTGGTTCGGAATTGCTCAACTCCCCTTATGGAGGAGCTTTTATTGGTTTTCATTATTTGTCGTAGAAAGTTGGTGTTTTGGCATCGAAATAATCTAGGAAGCTTATACTCGAAAAATTTGACATAGAAGAACAATAAAAAGTGTATATCGTGCAACTTTGATAGTTCAAAATTTCTCAACTCTCTCGATGGAGTTTTTTTTAATAGTTTTGCCGAATTTAGACAGATAATGTTCTTTTGACAACAAAACAATTTGCGAAGCGAATACTAGTAATTTTGGACAGAAAGAAAAAATAAAAAGTGCATACTGAGCAAGTTTCGTGGTTCGGAATTGCTCAACTCTATCTATCGAGGAGCTTTTAACGGTTTTTGTGCATTTGTCATAGAAAGGTGGTGTTTTGGCATCGAAATAATCTAGGAAGCTTATACTCGAAAAATTTGACATAGAAGAACAATAAAAATTGTATATCGTGAAACTTTGATAGTTCGAAATTGCTCAACTCTCTTGATGAAGTTGTTTTTAATAGTTTTGCCGAATTTAGACCGATATTGTTCTCTTGACAACAAAACAATTTACGAAGCGAATACTAGTAATTTTGGACATAAAAAAACAATAAAAAGTGCATACCGAGACACTTTCGTGGTTCGGAATTGCTCAACTCTGCTTATGGAGGAGCTTTTATTTGTTTTCATTATTTGTCATAGAAAGTTGGTGTTTTTGCATCGAAATAATTTAGGAAGCTTATACTCGTAAAATTTGACATAGAAGAACAATAAAAAGTGTACACCGAGCAACTTTCAAGTTCCGAAGTTGCTCAACTCTATCTATCGAGGAGCTTTTAATGGTTTTTGTCCTTTTGTCATAGAAAGCTGGTGTTTTGACATCGAAATAATATAGGAAGCTTAAACTCGTAAATTTTGACATAGAAGAACAATCAAAAGTGTACACCGAGCAACTTTCATGGTCCGAAGTTGCTCAACTCTATCTACGGAGGAGCTTTTAACGGTTTTTGTCCATTTGAGATAGAAATGTGGTGATTTGGCATCGAAATAATCTAGAAAGCCTATAATCGTAAAATTTGACATGGAAGAACAATAAAAAGTGTACACCGAGCAACTTTCAAGGTCCGAAGTTGCTCAACTCTATCTATCGAGGAGCTTTTAACGGTTTTTGTGCATTTGTCATAAAAAGGTGGTGTTTTGGCATCGAAATAATCCAGGAAGCTTATACTCGAAAAATTTGACATAGAAGAACAATAAAAAGTGTATATCGTGCAACTTTGATAGTTCAAAATTGCTCAACTCTCTCGATGAAGTTGTTTTTAATAGTTTTGCCGAATTTAGACCGATATTGTTCCCTTGACAACAAAACAATTTACGAAGCGAATACTAGTAATTTTGGACTTAAAGAAACAATAAAAAGTGCATACCGGGCAACTTTCGTGGTTCGGAATTGCTCAACTCTCCTTATGGAGGAGCTTTTATTGGTTTTCATTATTTGTCGTAGAAAGTTGGTGTTTTGGCATCGAAATAATCTAGGAAGCTTATACTCGAAAAATTTGACATAGAAGAACAATAAAAAGTGTATATCGTGCAACATTGATAGTTCAAAATTTCTCAACTCTCTCGATGGAGTTTTTTTTAATAGTTTTGCCGAATTTAGACAGATATTGTTCTCTTGACAACAAAACAATTTGCGAAGCGAATACTAGTAATTTTGGACAGAAAGAAAAAATAAAAAGTGCATACCGAGCAAGTTTCGTGGTTCGGAATTGCTCAACTCTATCTATCGAGGAGCTTTTAACGGTTTTTGTGCATTTGTCATAGAAAGGTGGTGTTTTTGCATCGAAATAATCTAGGAAGCTTATACTCGTAAAATTTGACATAGAAGAACAACAAAAAGTGTACACCGAGCAACTTTCATGGTCCGAAGTTGCTGAACTCTATCTATGGAGGAGCTTTTAACGGTTTTTATCCATTTGGGATAGAAATGTGGTGATTTTGCATTGAAATAATCTAAGAAGCCTATAATCGTAAAATTTGACATGGAAGAACGACAAAAAGTGTACACCGAGCAACTTTCATGGTCCGAAGTTGCTGAACTCTATCTATGGAGGAGCTTTTAACGGTTTTTATCCATTTGGGATAGAAATGTGGTGATTTTGCATTGAAATAATCTAAGAAGCCTATAATCGTAAAATTTGACATGGAAGAACAATAAAAAGTGTACATCGAGCAACTTTCAAGGTCCGAAGTTGCCCAACTCTATCTATCGAGGAGTTTTTAACGGTTTTTGTGCATTTGTCATAGAAAGGTGGTGTTTTGGTTTCAAAATAATCTAGGAAGCTTATACTCGTAAAATTTGACATAGAAGAACAATAAAAAGTGTACACCGAGCAACTTTCATGGTCCGAAGTTGCTGAACTCTATCTATGGAGGAGCTTTTATCGGTTTTTGTCCATTTGGGATAGAAATGTGGTGATTTTGCATTGAAATAATCTAGGAAGCCTATAATCGTAAAATTCGACATAGAAGAACAATAAAAAGTGTACACCGAGCAACTTTCAAGGTTCGAAGTTGCTCAACTCTATCTATGGAGGAGCTTTTAACGGTTTTTGTCCATTTGGCATAGATATGTGGTGTTTTTGCATCGAAATAATCTAGGAAGCTTATACTCGTAAATTTTGACATAGAAGAACAATAAAAAGTGTACACCGAGCAACTTTCATGGTCCCAAGTTGCTCAACTCTATCTATGGAGGAGCTTTTAATGGTTTTTGTCCATTTGACATAGAAATGTGGTGATTTGGCATCGAAATAATCTAGGAAGCCTGTAATCGTAAAATTTGACAAAGAACAAGAATAAAAAGTGTACACCGAACAACTTTCATGGTCCGAAGTTGCTCAACTCTATCTATGGAGGAGCTTTTAACGGTTTTTGTCCATTTGACATAGAAATGTGGTGATTTGGCATCGAAATAATCTAGGAAGCCTATAATCGTAAAATTCGACATAGAACAACAATAAAAAGTGTACACCGAGCAACTTTGATGGTCCGAAGTTGCACAACTCTATCTATGCAGGAGATTTTAACGGTTTTTGTGCATTTGTCATAGAAATGTGATGTTTTGGCATGAAAATAATCTAGAAAGCTTATACTCGTAAAATTTAACATAGAAGAACAATAAAAAGTGTACACCGAGAAACTTTCATGGTCCGAAGTTGCTCAACTCTATCTATGGAGGAGCTTTTAACGGTTTTTGTCCATTTGTCATAGAAAGGTGGTGTTTTGGCATCGAAATAATCTAGAAAGCTTATACTCGAAAAATTTGACATAGAAGAACAATAAATAGTCTATATCGTGCAACTTTGATAGTTCGAAATTGCTCAACTCTCTCGATGGAGTTGTTTTTAATAGTTTTGCCGAATTTAGTCCGATATTGTTCTCTTGACAACAAAACAATTTGCGAAGCGAATACTAGTAATTTTTGACATAAAGAAACAATAAAAAGTGCATACCGAGCAACTTTCGTGGTTCGGAATAGCTCAACTCTCCTTATGTAGGAGCTTTTATTGGCTTTCATTATTTGTCGTAGAAAGTTGGTGTTTCGGCATCGAAATTATCTAGGAAGTTATACTCGTAAAATTTGACATAAAAAAACAATAAAATGTGTACACCGAGCAACTATGATGGTCTGAAGTTGCTCAACTCTATCTATGGTGGAGCTTTTAACGGTTTTTGTCCATTTGTCATAAAAAGGTGGTCTTTTGGTATCGAAATAATCTAGAAAGCTTATACTCGTAAAATTTGACATAGAAGAACAATAAAAAGTGTACACCGAGCAACTTTGATGGTCTGAAGTTGCTCAACTCTATCTATGGAGGAGCTTTTAACAGTTTTTGTCCATTTGTCATAGAAAGTTGGTGTTTTGGCATGGAAATAATCTTGGAATTTATACTCGTAAATTTTGACTTAGAACAACAATAAAAAGTGTACACCTTGCAACTTTCATGGTCCGAAGTTGCTCAACTCTATCTTTGGAGAAGCTTTTAACGGTTTTTGTCCATTTGGCATAGAAATGTGGTGATTTGGAATCGAAATAATCTAGGAAGCCTATAATCGAAAAATTCAACATGGAAGAACAATAAAAAGTGTACACTGAGCAACTTTCATGGTCCGAAGTTGCTCAACTCTATCTATGGAGGAGCTTTTAACGGTTTTTATCCATTTGGCATAGAAATGTGGTGATTTGGCATCGAAATAATCTAGGAATCCTATAATCGTAAAGATTGCATAGAACAACAATAAAAAGTGTAGACCGAGAAACTTTGATGGTCCGAAGTTGCTCAACTCTATCTATGCAGGAGATTTTAACGGTTTTTGTGCATTTGTCATAGAAATGTGGTGTTTTGGCATGGAAATAATCTAGAAAGCTTATACTCGTAAATTTTAACATAGAAGAACAATAAAAAGTGTACATCGAGCAACTTTCATGGTCTGAAGTTGCTCAACTCTATCTATGGAGGAGCTTTTAACGGTTTTTGTCCATTTGTCATAGAAAGGTGGTGTTTTGGCATTGAAATAATCTAGGAAGCTTATACCCGAAAAATTTTACATAGAAGAACAATAAAAAGTGTATATCGTGCAACTTTGATAGTTCGAAATTGATCAACTCTCACGATGGAGTTGTTTTTAATAGTTTTGCCGAATTTAGACCGATATTTTTCCCTTGACAACAAAACAATTTGCGAAGCGAATACTAGTAATTTTGGACATAAAGAAAAATTAAAAAGTGCATACCGAGCAACTTTCATGGTTCGGAGTTGCTCAACTCTCCTTATGGAGGAGCTTTTATTGGTTTTCATTATTTGTCGTAGAAAGTTGGTGTTTTGGCATCGAAATAATTTAGGAAGCTTATACTCGTAAAATTTGACATAGAAGAACAATAAAAAGTGTACACCGAGCAACTTTCAAGGTCCGAAGTTGCTCAACTTTATCTCTCGAGGAGCTTTTAACGGTTTTTGTGCATTTGTCATAGAGAGGTGGTGTTTTGGCATCGACATAATCTACGAAGCTTATACTCGTAAAATTTGACATAGAAGAACAACAAAAATTGTACACCGAGCAACTTTCATGGTCCGAAGTTGCTCAACTCTATCTATGGAGGAGCTTTTAACGGTTTTTGTCCATTTGGAATATAAATGTGGTGATTTGGCATCGAAATAATCTAGGAAGCCTATAATCGTAAAATTTGACATGGAAGAACAATAAAAAGTGTACACCGAGCAACTTTCATGGTCCGAAGTTGCTCAACTCCATCTATGGAAGAGCTTTTAACGGTTTTTGTCCATTTGACATAGAAATGTGGTGATTTGGCATCAAAATAATCTAGGAAGCTTATACTCGTAAAATTTGACATAGAAAAATAATAAAAAGTGTACACCGAGCAACTTTCATGGATCGAAGTTGCTCAACTCTATCTATGGAGGGGCTTTTAACGGTTTTTGTCAATTTGGCATAGAAATGTGGTGTTTTGGCATCGAAATAATCTAGGAAGCTTATACTCAAAAAATTTGACATAGAAGAATAATAAAAAGTGTACACCTAGCAACTTTCATGGTCCGAAGTTGCTCAACTCTATCTATGGACGAGCTTTTAACGGTTTTTGTCCATTTGGCATAGAAATGTGGTGATTTGGCATCGGAATAATCTAGGAAGCTTATAATCGTAAAATTTGACATGGAACAACAATAAAAAGTGCACACCGAGCAACTTTGATGGTCCGAAATTGCTCAACCCTCTTGATGAAGTTGTTTTTAATAGTTTTGCTGAATTTAGACCGATATTGTTCTCTTGACAACAAAACAATTTACGAAGCGAATACTAGTAATTTTGGACATAAAAAAACAATAAAAAGTGCATACCGAGACACTTTCGTGGTTCGGAATTGCTCAACTCTGCTTATGGAGGAGCTTTTATTTGTTTTCATTATTTGTCATAAAAATTTGTTATTTTTGCATCGAAATAATTTAGGAAGCTTATACTCGTAAAATTTGACATAGAAGAACAATAAAAAGTGTACACCGAGCAACTTTCAAGTTCCGAAGTTGCTCAACTCTATCTATCGAGGAGCCTTTAACGGTTTTTGTCCTTTTGTAATAGAAAGCTGGTGTTTTGACATCGAAATAATCTAGGAAGCTTAAACTCGTAAATTTTGACATAGAAGAACAATCAAAAGTGTACACCGAGCAACTTTCAAGGTCCGAAGTTGCTCAACTCTATCTATCGAGGAGTTTTTAACGGTTTTTGTGCATTTGTCATAGAAAGGTGGTGTTTTGGCTTCGAAATAATCTAGGAAGCTTATACTCATAAAATTTGACATAGAAGAACAATAAAAGGTGTACACCGAGCAACTTTCATGGTCCGAAGTTGCTCAACTCTATCTATGAAGGAGCTTTTAACGGTTTTTGTCCATTTGGCATAGATATGTGGTGTTTTGGCATAGAAATAATCTAGAAAGCCTATAATCGTAAAATTTGACATGGAAGAACAATAAAAAGTGTACAACGAACAACTTTCAAGGTCCAAAGTTGCTCAACTCTATCTATCGAGGAGCTTTTAACGGTTTTTGTGCATTTGTCATAAAAAGGTGGTGTTTTGGCATCGAAATAATCTGGGAAGCTTATACTCGAAAAATTTGACATTGAACAACAATAAAAAGTGTATATCGTGCAACTTTGATAGTTCAAAATTGCTCAACTCTCTCGATGAAGTTGTTTTTAATAGTTTTGCCGAATTTAGACCGATATTGTTCCCTTGACAACAAAACAATTTACGAAGCGAATACTAGTAATTTTGGACTTAAAGAAACAATAAAAAGTGCATACCGGGCAACTTTCGTGGTTCGGAATTGCTCAACTCTCCTTTTGGAGGAGCTTTTATTGGTTTTCATTATTTGTCGTAGAAAGTTGGTGTTTTGGCATCGAAATAATCTAGGAAGCTTATACTCGAAAAATTTGACATAGAAGAACAATAAAAAGTGTATATCGTGCAACTTTGATAGTTCAAAATTTCTCAACTCTCTCGATGGAGTTTTTTTTAATAGTTTTGCCGAATTTAGACAGATATTGTTCTCTTGACAAGAAAACAATTTGCGAAGCGAATACTAGTAATTTTGGACAGAAAGAAAAAATAAAAAGTGCATACCGAGCAAGTTTCGTGGTTCGGAATTGCTCAACTCTATCTATCGAGGAGCTTTTAACGGTTTTTGTGCATTTGTCATAGAAAGGTGGTGTTTTGGCATCGAAATAATCTAGGAAGCTTATACTCGTAAAATTTGACATAGAAGAACAACAAAAAGTGTACACCGAGCAACTTTCATGGTCCGAAGTTGCTGAACTCTATCTATGGAGGAGCTTTTAACGGTTTTTATCCATTTGGGATAGAAATGTGGTGATTTTGCATTGAAATAATCTAAGAAGCCTATAATCGTAAAATTTGACATGGAGGAACGACAAAAAGTGTACACCGAGCAACTTTCATGGTCCGAAGTTGCTAAACTCTATCTATGGAGGAGCTTTTAACGGTTTTTATCCATTTGGGATAGAAATGTGGTGATTTTGCATTGAAATAATCTAAGAAGCCTATAATCGTAAAATTTGACATGGAAGAACAATAAAAAGTGTACACCGAGCAACTTTCAAGATCCGAAGTTGCCCAACTCTATCTATCGAGGAGTTTTTAACGGTTTTTGTGCATTTGTCATAGAAAGGTGGTGTTTTGGTTTCGAAATAATATAGGAAGCTTATACTCGTAAAATTTGACATAGAAGAACAATAAAAAGTGTACACCGAGCAACTTTCATGGTCCGAAGTTGCTGAACTCCATCTATGGAGGAGCTTTTATCGGTTTTTGTCCATTTGGGATAGAAATGTGGTGATTTTGCATTGAAATAATCTAGGAAGCCTATAATCGTAAAATTCGACATAGAAGAACAATAAAAAGTGTACACCGAGCAACTTTCAAGGTTCGAAGTTGCTCAACTCTATCTATGGAGGAGCTTTTAACGGTTTTTGTCCATTTGGCATAGATATGTGGTGTTTTTGCATCGAAATAATCTAGGAAGCTTATACTCGTAAATTTTGACATAGAAGAACAATAAAAAGTGTACACCGAGCAACTTTCATGGTCCCAAGTTGCTCAACTCTATCTATGGAGGAGCTTTTAACGGTTTTTGTCCATTTGACATAGAAATGTGGTGATTTGGCATCGAAATAATCTAGGAAGCCTATAATCGTAAAATTTGACATAGAACAACAATAAAAAGTGTACACCGAACAACTTTCATGGTCCGAAGTTGCTCAACTCTATCTATGGAGGAGCTTTTAACGGTTTTTGTCCATTTGACATAGAAATGTGGTGATTTGGCATCGAAATAATCTAGGAAGCCTATAATCGTAAAATTCGACATAGAACAACAATGAAAAGTGTACACCGAGCAACTTTGATGGTCCGAAGTTGCACAACTCTATCTATGCAGGAGATTTTAACGGTTTTTGTGCATTTGTCATAGAAATGTGATGTTTTGGCATTGAAATAATCTAGAAAGCTTATACTCGTAAAATTTAACATAGAAGAACAATAAAAGGTGTACACCGAGAAACTTTCATGGTTCGAAGTTGCTCAACTCTATCTATGGAGGAGCTTTTAACGGTTTTTGTCCATTTGTCATAGAAAGTTGGTGTTTTGGCATCGAAATAATCTTGGAATTTATACTCGTAAATTTTGACTTAGAACAACAATAAAAAGTGTACACCTTGCAACTTTCATGGTCCGAAGTTGCTCAACTCTATCTATGGAGAAGCTTTTAACGGTTTTTGTCCATTTGGCATAGAAATGTGGTGATTTGGAATCGAAATAATCTAGGAAGCCTATAATCGAAAAATTCAACATGGAAGAACAATAAAAAGTGTACACTGAGCAACTTTCATGGTCCGAAGTTGCTCAACTCTATCTATGGAGGAGCTTTTAACGGTTTTTGTCCATTTGGCATAGAAATGTGGTGATTTGGCATCGAAATAATCTAGGAAGCCTATAATCGTAAAGATTGACATAGAACAACAATAAAAAGTGTAGAACGAGAAACTTTGATGGTCCGAAGTTGCTCAACTCTATCTATGCAGGAGATTTTAACGGTTTTTGTGCATTTGTCATAGAAATGTGGTGTTTTGGCATGGAAATAATCTAGAAAGCTTATACTCGTAAATTTTAACATAGAAGAACAATAAAAAGTGTACACCGAGAAACTTTCATGGTCCGAAGTTGCTCAACTCTATCTATGGAGGAGCTTTTAACGGTTTTTGTCCATTTGTCATAGAAAGTTGGTGTTTTGGCATCGAAATAATCTTGGAATTTATACTCGTAAATTTTGACTTAGAACAACAATAAAAAGTGTACACCTTGCAACTTTCATGGTCCGAAGTTGCTCAACTCTATCTATGGAGAAGCTTTTAACGGTTTTTGTCCATTTGGCATAGAAATGTGGTGATTTGGAATCGAAATAATCTAGGAAGCCTATAATCGAAAAATTCAACATGGAAGAACAATAAAAAGTGTACACTGAGCAACTTTCATGGTCCGAAGTTGCTCAACTCTATCTATGGAGGAGCTTTTAACGGTTTTTGTCCATTTGTCATAGAAAGTTGGTGTTTTGGCATCGAAATAATCTTGGAATTTATACTCGTAAATTTTGACTTAGAACAACAATAAAAAGTGTACACCCTGCAACTTTCATGGTCCGAAGTTGCTCAACTCTATCTATGGAGAAGCTTTTAACGGTTTTTGTCCATTTGGCATAGAAATGTGGTGATTTGGAATCGAAATAATCTAGGAAGCCTATAATCGAAAAATTCAACATGGAAGAACAATAAAAAGTGTACACTGAGCAACTTTCATGGTCCGAAGTTGCTCAACTCTATCTATGGAGGAGCTTTTAACGGTTTTTGTCCATTTGGCATAGAAATGTGGTGATTTGGCATCGAAATAATCTAGGAAGCCTATAATCGTAAAGATTGACATAGAACAACAATAAAAAGTGTAGAACGAGAAACTTTGATGGTCCGAAGTTGCTCAACTCTATCTATGCAGGAGATTTTAACGGTTTTTGTGCATTTGTCATAGAAATGTGGTGTTTTGGCATGGAAATAATCTAGAAAGCTTATACTCGTAAATTTTAACATAGAAGAACAATAAAAAGTGTACACCGAGAAACTTTCATGGTCCGAAGTTGCTCAACTCTATCTATGGAGGAGCTTTTAACGGTTTTTGTCCATTTGTCATAGAAAGGTGGTGTTTTGGCATCGAAATAATCTAGAAAGCTTATACTCGAAAAATTTGACATAGAAGAACAATAAATAGTCTATATCGTGCAACTTTGATAGTTCGAAATTGCTCAACTCTCTCGATGGAGTTGTTTTTAATAGTTTTGCCGAATTTAGTCCGATATTGTTCTCTTGACAACAAAACAATATGCGAAGCGAATACTAGTAATTTTTGACATAAAGAAACAATAAAAAGTGCATACCGAGCAACTTTCGTGGTTCGGAATAGCTCAACTCTCCTTATGTAGGAGCTTTTATTGGCTTTCATTATTTGTCGTAGAAAGTTGGTGTTTTGGCATCGAAATTATCTAGGAAGTTATACTCGTAAATTTGACATAAAAAACAATAAAATGTGTACACCGAGCAACTATGATGGTCTGAAGTTGCTCAACTCTATCTATTGTGGAGCTTTTAACGGTTTTTGTCCATTTGTCATAAAAAGGTGGTCTTTTGGTATCGAAATAATATAGAAAGCTTATACTCGTAAAATTTGACATAGAAGAACAATAAAAAGTGTACACCGAGCAACTTTGATGGTCTGAAGTTGCTCAACTCTATCTATGGAGGAGCTTTTAACAGCTTTTGTCCATTTGTCATAGAAAGTTGGTGTTTTGGCATCGAAATAATCTTGGAATTTATACTCGTAAATTTTGACTTAGAACAACAATAAAAAGTGTACACCTTGCAACTTTCATGGTCCGAAGTTGCTCAACTCTATCTATGGAGAAGCTTTTAACGGTTTTTGTCCATTTGGCATAGAAATGTGGTGATTTGGAATCGAAATAATCTAGGAAGCCTATAATCGAAAAATTCAACATGGAAGAACAATAAAAAGTGTACACTGAGCAACTTTCATGGTCCGAAGTTGCTCAACTCTATCTATGGAGGAGCTTTTAACGGTTTTTGTCCATTTGGCATACAAATGTGGTGATTTGGCATCGAAATAATCTAGGAAGCCTATAATCGTAAAGATTGACATAGAACAACAATAAAAAGTGTAGAACGAGAAACTTTGATGGTCCGAAGTTGCTCAACTCTATCTATGCAGGAGATTTTAACGGTTTTTGTGCATTTGTCATAGAAATGTGGTGTTTTGGCATGGAAATAATCTAGAAAGCTTATACTCGTAAATTTTAACATAGAAGAACAATAAAAAGTGTACATCGAGCAACTTTCATGGTCTGAAGTTGCTCAACTCTATCTATGGAGGAGCTTTTAACGGTTTTTGTCCATTTGTCATAGAAAGGTGGTGTTTTGGCATTGAAATAATCTAGGAAGCTTATACTCGAAAAATTTTACATAGAAGAACAATAAAAAGTGTATATCGTGCAACTTTGATAGTTCGAAATTGATCAACTCTCACGATGGAGTTGTTTTTAATAGTTTTGCCGAATTTAGACCGATATTTTTCCCTTGACAACAAAACAATTTGCGAAGCGAATACTAGTAATTTTGGACGTAAAGAAAAATTAAAAAGTGCATACCGAGCAACTTTCATGGTTCGGAGTTGCTCAACTCTCCTTATGGAGGAGCTTTTATTGGTTTTCATTATTTGTCGTAGAAAGTTGGTGTTTTGGCATCGAAATAATTTAGGAAGCTTATGCTCGTAAAATTTGACATAGAAGAACAATAAAAAGTGTACACCGAGCAACTTTCAAGGTCCGAAATTGCTCAACTCTATCTCTCGAGGAGCTTTTAACGGTTTTTGTGCATTTGTCATAGAGAGGTGGTGTTTTGGCATCGACATAATCTACGAAGCTTATACTCGTAAAATTTGACATAGAAGAACAACAAAAAGTGTACACCGAGCAACTTTCATGGTCCGAAGTTGCTCAACTCTATCTATGGAGGAGCTTTTAACGGTTTTTGTCCATTTGGAATATAAATGTGGTGATTTGGCATCGAAATAATCTAGGAAGCCTATAATCGTAAAATTTGACATGGAAGAACAATAAAAAGTGTACACCGAGCAACTTTCATGGTCCGAAGTTGCTCAACTCCATCTATAGAAGAGCTTTTAACGGTTTTTGTCCATTTGACATAGAAATGTGGTGATTTGGCATCAAAATAATCTAGGAAGCTTATACTCGTAAAATTTGACATAGAAGAATAATAAAAAGTGTACACCGAGCAACTTTCATGGATCGAAGTTGCTCAACTCTATCTATGGAGGGGCTTTTAACGGTTTTTGTCAATTTGGCATAGAAATGTGGTGTTTTGGCATCGAAATAATCTAGGAAGCTTATACTCAAAAAATTTGACATAGAAGAATAATAAAAAGTGTACACCTAGCAACTTTCATGGTCCGAAGTTGCTCAACTCTATCTATGGACGAGCTTTTAACGGTTTTTGTCCATTTGGCATAGAACAACGGTTTTTGTCCATTTGGCATAGAACAATAATCTAGGAAGCTTATAATCGTAAAATTTGACATAGAACAACAATAAAAAGTGCACACCGAGCAACTTTGATGGTCCGAAGTTGCTCAACTTTATCTACGAAGGAGATTTTAACGGTTTTTGTGCATTTGTCATAGAAAGGTGGTGTTTTGGCATCGAAATAATCTAGGAAGCTTATACTCGAAAAATTTGACATAGAAGAACAATAAAAAGTGTATATCGTGAAACTTTGATAGTTCGAAATTGCTCAACCCTCTTGATGAAGTTGTTTTTAATAGTTTTGCCGAATTTAGACCGATATTGTTCTCTTGACAACAAAACAATTTACGAAGCGAATACTAGTAATTTTGGACATAAAAAAACAATAAAAAGTGCATACCGAGACACTTTCGTGGTTCGGAATTGCTCAACTCTGCTTATGGAGGAGCTTTTATTTGTTTTCATTATTTGTCATAAAAATTTGGTGTTTTTGCATCGAAATAATTTAGGAAGCTTATACTCGTAAAATTTGACATAGAAGAACAATAAAAAGTGTACACCGAGCAACTTTCAAGTTCCGAAGTTGCTCAACTCTATCTATCGAGGAGCTTTTAACGGTTTTTGTCCTTTTGTCATAGAAAGCTGGTGTTTTGACATCGAAATAATCTAGGAAGATTAAACTCGTAAATTTTGACATAGAAGAACAATCAAAAGTGTACACCGAGCAACTTTCATTGTCCGAAGTTGCTCAACTCTATCTACGGAGGAGCTTTTAACGGTTTTTGTCCATTTGAGATAGAAATGTGGTGATTTGGCATCGAAATAATCTAGAAAGCCTATAATCGTAAAATTTGACATGGAAGAACAATAAAAAGTGTACACCGAGCAACTTTCAAGGTCCGAAGTTGCTCAACTCTATCTATCGAGGAGCTTTTAACGGTTTTTGTGCATTTGTCATAAAAAGGTGGTGTTTTGGCATCGAAATAATCTAGGAAGCTTATACTCGAAAAATTTGACATAGAAGAACAATAAAAAGTGTATATCGTGCAACTTTGATAGTTCAAAATTGCTCAACTCTCTCGATGAAGTTGTTTTTAATAGTTTTGCCGAATTTAGACCGATATTGTTCCCTTGACAACAAAACAATTTACGAAGCGAATACTAGTAATTTTGGACTTAAAGAAACAATAAAAAGTGCATACCGGGCAACTTTCGTGGTTCGGAATTGCTCAACTCTCCTTATGGAGGAGCTTTTATTGGTTTTCATTATTTGTCGTAGAAAGTTGGTGTTTTGGCATCGAAATAATATAGGAAGCTTATACTCGTAAAATTTGACATAGAAGAACAATAAAAAGTGTACACCGAGCAACTTTCAAGTTCCGAAGTTGCTCAACTCTATCTATCGAGGAGCTTTTAACGGTTTTTGTGCATTTGTCATAGAAAGGTGGTGTTTTGGCATCGAAATAATCTAGGAAGCTTATACTCGTAAAATTTGACATAGAAGAACAACAAAAAGTGTACACCGAGCAACTTTCATGGTCCGAAGTTGCTCAACTTTATCTATGGAGGAGCTTTTAACGGTTTTTGTCCATTTGGAATAGAAATGTGGTGATTTGGCATCGAAATAATCTAGGAAACCTATAATCGTAAAATTTGACATGGAAGGACAATAAAAAGTGTACACCGAGCAACTTTCAAGGTCCGAAGTTGCTCAACTCTATCTATCGTGGAGTTTTTAACGGTTTTTGTGCGTTTGTCATAGAAAGGTGGTGTTTTGGCATCGAAATAATCTAGGAAGCTTATACTCGTAAATTTTGACATGGAAGAACAATAAAAACTGTACACCAAGCAACTTTCATGGTCCGAAGTTGCTCAACTCAATCTATGAAGGAGCTTTTAACGGTTTTTGTCCATTTGAAATAGAATTGTGGTGATTTGGCATCGAAATAATCTAGGAAGCCTATAATCGTAAAATTCGACATAGAAGAACAATAAAAAGTGTACACCGAGCAACTTTCAAGGTTCGAAGTTGCACAACTCTATCTATCGAGGAGCTTTTAACGGTTTTTGTGCATTTGTCAAAGAAAGGTGGTGTTTTGGCATCGAAATAATCTAGGAAGCTTATACTCGTAAAATTTGACATAGAAGAACAACAAAAAGTGTACACCGAGCTACTTTCATGGTCCGAAGTTGCTGAACTCTATCTATGGAGGAGCTTTTAACGGTTTTTGTCCATTTGGGATAGAAATGTGGTGATTTTTCATTGAAATAATCTAGGAAGCCTATAATCGTAAAATTTGACATGGAAGAACAATAAAAAGTGTACACCGAGCAACTTTCAAGGTCCGAAGTTGCTCAACTCTATCTATCGAGGAGTTTTTAACGGTTTTTGTGCATTTGTCATAGAAAGTTGGTGTTTTGGCTTCGAAATAATCTAGGAAGCTTATACTCGTAAAATTTAACATAGAAGAACAATAAAAGGTGTACACCGAGCAACTTTCATGGTCCGAAGTTGCTCAACTCTATCTATGAAGGAGCTTGTAACGGTTTTTGTCCATTTGGCATAGATATGTGGTGTTTTGGCATAGAAATAATCTACGAAGCTTATACTCGTAAAATTTGACATAGAAGAACAATAAAATGTGTACACCGAGCAACTTTCATGGTTCGAAGTTGCTCAACTCTATCTATGGAGGAGCTTTTAACTGTTATTGTCCATTTGTCATAGAAAGGTGGTGTTTTTGCATTGAAATAATCAAGGAAGCTTGTACTCGAAAAATTTGACATAGAAGAACAATAAAATGTGTACACCGAGCAACTTTCATGGTCCGAAGTTGCTCAACTCTATCTATGGAGGAGCTTTTAACTGTTATTGTCCATTTGTCATAGAAAGGTGATGTTTTTCGATTGAAATAATCAAGGAAGCTTGTACTCGAAAAATTTGACATAGAAGAACAATAAAAAGTGTATATCGTGAACTTTGATAGTTAGAAATTGCTCAACTCTCTCGATCGAGTTGTTTTTAATAGTTTTGCCGAATTTAGACCGATATTGTTCTTTTGACAACAAAACAATTTGCGAAGCGAATACTAGTAATTTTGGACAGAGAGAAAAAATAAAAAGTGCATACCGAGCAAGTTTCGTGGTTCGGAATTGCTCAACTCTTTCTATGGAGGAGTTTTTAACTGTTATTGTCCATTTGTCATAGAAAGGTGGTGTTTTAGCATCGAAATAATCTAGGAGGCTTATACTCGTAAAATTTGACATAGAAGAACAATAAAAAGTGTATATCGTGAACTTTGATAGTTCGAAATTGCTCAACTCTCTCGATCGAGTTGTTTTTAATAGTTTTGCCGAATTTAGACCGATATTGTTCTTTTGACAACAAAACAATTTGCGAAGCGAATACAAGTATTTTTGGACAGAAAGAAACAATAAAAAGTGCATACCGAGCAACTTTTGTGGTTCGGAATTGCTCAACTCTATCTATGGAGGAGCTTTTAACGGTTTTTATCCATTTGTCATAAAAAGTTGGTGTTTCGGCATCGAAATAATTTAGGAAGCTTATACTCGTTAAATTTGACATAGAAGAACAATAAAAAGATTACACCGAGCAACTTTCAAGGTCCGAAGTTGCTCAACTCTATCAATGGAGGAGCTTTTAACGGTTTTTGCGAATTTGCCATAGAAAGGTGGTGTTTTTGGCCTCGAAATAATCTAGGAAGCTTATACTAGTAAATTTTGACATAGAAGAACAATAAAAAGTTTACACCGAGCAACTTTCATGGTCTGAAGTTGCTCAACTCTATCTATGGAGGAGCATTTAACGGTTTTTGTGCATTTGTCATAGAAATGTGGTGTTTTGGCATTGATATAATCTAAAATGCCTATACTCGTAAAATTGAACATAGAAGAACAATAAAAAGTGTACACCGAGCAACTTTCAAGGTCGGAAGTTGCTCAATTCCATCTATGAAGGAGCTTTTAATGGTTTTTGTCCATTTGGAATAGATATGTGGTGTTTTGGCATCGAAATAATCTAGGAAGCTTATACTCGTAAATTTTGACATAGAAGAACAATAAAAAGTGTACACCGAGCAACTTTCATGGTCCGAAGTTGCTCAACTCTCTCTATGGAGGAGCTTTTAACGGTTTTTGTCCATTTGACATAGTAATGTGGTGATTTGGCATCGAAATAATCTAGGAAGCCTATAATCGTAAAATTTGACATAGAACAACAATAAAAAGTATACACCGAGAAACTTTCGTGGTCCGAATTTGCTCAACTCTATCTATTGTGGAGCTTTTAACGGTTTTTGTCCATTTGTCATAAAAAGGTGGTCTTTTGGTATCGAAATAATCTAGGAAGCTTATACTCGTAAAATTTGACATAGAAGAACAATAAAAAGTGTACACCGAGCAACTTTGATGGTCCGAAGTTGCTCAACTCTATCTATGGAGGAGCTTTTAACGGTTTTTGTCCATTTGACATAGAAATGTGGTGATTTGGCATCGAAATAATCTAGGAAGCCTATAATCGTAAAATTGGACATAGAACAACAATAAAAAGTGTACACCGAGCAACTTTGATGGTCTGAAGTTGCACAACTCTATCTATGCAGGAGATTTTAACGGTTTTTGTGCATTTGTCATAGAAATGTGATGTTTTGGCATGGAAATAATCTAGAAAGCTTATACTCGTAAAATTTAACATAGAAGAACAATAAAAAGTGTACACCGAGCAACTTTCATGGTCCGAAGTCGCTCAACTCTAACTATGGAGGAGCTTTTAACGGTTTTTGTCCATTTGTCATAGAAAAGTGGTGTTTTGGCATCGAAATAATCTAGAAAGCTTATACTCGAAAAATTTGACATAGAAGAACAATAAATAGTCTATATCGTGCAACTTTGATAGTTCGAAATTGCTCAACTCTCTCGATGGAGTTGTTTTTAATAGTTTTGCCGAATTTAGACCGATATTGTTCTCTTGACAACAAAACAATTTGCGAAGCGTATACTAGTAATTTTGGACATAAAGAGACAATAAAAAGTGCGTACCGAGCAACTTTCGTGGTTCGGAATAGCTCAACTCTCCTTATGTAGGAGCTTTTATTGGCTTTCATTATTTGTCGTAGAAAGTTGGTGTTTCGGCATCGAAATAATCTAGGAAGTTATACTCGTAAAATTTGACATAAAAAAACAATAAAATGTGTACACCGAGCAACTATGATGGTCTGAAGTTGCTCAACTCTATCTATTGTGAAGCTTTTAACGGTTTTTGTCCATTTGTCATAAAAAGGTGGTCTTTTGGTATCGAAATAATCTAGGAAGCTTATACTCGTAAAATTTGACATAGAAGAACAATAAAAAGTGTACACCGAGCAACTTTGATGGTCTGAAGTTGCTCAACTCTATCTATGGAGGAGCTTTTAAGGGTTTTTGTCCATTTGTCATAGAAAGTTGGTGTTTTGGCATCGAAATAATCTTGGAATTTATACTCGTAAATTTTGACTTAGAAGAACAATAAAAAGTGTACACCTTGCAACTTTCATGGTCCGAAGTTGCTCAACTCTATCTATGGAGAAGCTTTTAACGGTTTTTGTCCATTTGGCATAGAAATGTGGTGATTTGGAATCGAAATAATCTAGGAAGCCTATAATCTTAAAATTTGACATAGAAGAACAATAAAAAGTGTACACCGAGCAACTTTCATGGTCCGAAGTTGCAAAACTCTATCTATGGAGGAGCTTTTAACGGTTTTTGTCCATTTGGCATAGAAATGTGGTGATTTGGCACCGAAATAATCTAGGAAGCCTATAATCGTAACATTTGACATAGAAGAACAAAAAAAGTGTACACCGAGCAACTTTCAAGTTCCGAAGTTGCTCAACTCTATCTATGGAGGAGCTTTTAACGGTTTTTGTGCATTTGTCATAGAAAGGTGGTGTTTTGGCATGGAAATAATCTAGGAAGCTTATACTCTTAAATTTTGACATAGAAGAACAATAAAAAGTGTACACCGAGCAACTTTCATGGTCCGAAGTTGCACAACTCTATCTATGGAGGAGCTTTTAACGGTTTTTGTCCATTTGTCATAGAAATGTGGTGATTTGGCACCGAAATAATCTAGGAAGCCTATAATCATAAAAGTTGACATGGAAGAACAATAAAAAGTGTACACCGAGCAACTTTCATGGTCCGAAGTTGCTCAACTCTATCTATGGAAGAGCTTTTAACGGTTTTTGTCCATTTGACATAGAAATGTGATGATTTGGCATCGAAATAATCTAGGAAGCTTATACTCGTAAAATTTGACATAGAAGAACAATAAAAAGTGTACACCGAGCAACTTTGATGGTCCGTAGTTGCTCAACTCTATCTATGAAGGAGCTTTTAACGGTTTTTGTCCATTTGGCATAGATATGTGGTGTTTTGGCATCGAAATAATCTGCGAAGCTTATACTCGTAAAATTTGACATAGAAGAACAATAAAAAGTGTACACCGGGCAACTTTCATTTTCCGAAGTTGCTCAACTCCATCTATGGAGGAGCTTTTAAATGTTATTGTCCATTTGTCATAGAAAGGTGGTGTTTTTGCATCGAAATAATCTAGGAAGGTTATACTCGAAAAATTTGACATAGAAGAACAATAAAAAGTGTATATCGTGCAACTTTGATATTTCGAAATTGCTCAACTCTCTCGATGGAGTTGTTTTTAATTTTTTTGCCGAATTTAGACCGATATTGTTCTCTTGACAACAAAACAATTTGCGAAGCGAATACTAGTAATTTTGGACATAAAGAAACAATAAAAAGTGCATACCGAGCAACTTTCGTGGTTCGGAATTGCTCAACTCTCCTTATGGAGAAACTTTTATTGGTTTTCATTATTTGTCGTAGAAAGTTGGTGATTTGGCATCGAAATAATCTAGTAAGTTATACTCGTAAAATTGGACATAGAAGAACAATAAAAAGTGTACACCGAGCAACTTTCATGGTCTGAAGTTGCTCAACTCTATCTATGGAGGAGCTTTTAATTGTTTTTGTGCATTTGTCATAAAAAGGTGGTGTTTTGGCATCGAAATAATCTAGGAAGCTTATACTCGTAAATTTTGACATAGAAGAACAATAAAAAGTGTACACCGAGCAACTTTCATGGTCCGAAGTTGCTCAACTCTATCTATGGAGGAGCTTTTAACGGTTTTTGCCCATTTGGCATAGAAATGTGGTGATTTGGCATCGACATAATCTAGGAAGCTTATAATCCTAAAATTTGACAAAGAACAACAATGAAAAGTGTACATCGAGCAACTTTGATGGTCCGAAGTTGCTCAACTCTATCGATGAATGAGATTTTAATAGTTTTGCCAAATTTAGATCGATATTGTTCTCTTGACAAAAAAACAATTTACGAAGCGAATACTAGTAATTTTGGACATAAAGAAACAATAAAAAGTGCATAACGAGCAACTTTCGTGGTTCGGAATTGCTCAACTCTATCTATGGAGGGGCTTTTACTAGTTTTTATCCATTTGTCATAGAAAAGTTGGTGTTTCGGCATCGAAATAATCTAGGAAGCTTATACTCGTAAAATTTGACATAGAAGAACAATAAAAAGTGTACACCGAGCAACTTTCAAGGTCCGATGTTGCTCAACTCTATCTATGGAGGAGCTTTTAACGGTTTTTGTGCATTTGTCATAGAAAGGTGGTGTTTGGCATCAAAATAATCTAGGAAGCTTATACTCGTAAATTTTGACATAGAAGAACAATAAAAAGTGTACAACGAGCAACTTTCATGGTCCAAAGTTGCTCAACTCTATCTATGGAGGAACTTTTAACGGTTTTTGTCCATTTGTCATAGAAATGTGGTGATTTCGCATCGAAATAATCTAGGTAGCCTATAATTGTAAAATTTGACATGGAAGAACAATAAAAAGTGTACACCGAGCAACTTTCAAGGTCCGAAGTTTCTCAACTCTATCTATCGAGGTGCTTTTAACGGTTTTGGTGCATTTGTCATAGAAAGGTGGTGTTTTGGCATCGAAATAATCGAGGAAGCTTATACTCGTAAATTTTGACATTGAAGAACAATAAAAAGTGTACACCGAGCAACTTTCATGGTCCCAAGTTGCTCAACTCTGTCTATGGAGGAGCTTTTAACGGTTTTTGTCCATTTGACATAGAAATGTGGTGATTTGGCATCGAAATAATCTAGGAAGCCTATAATCATAAAATTTGACATAGAACAACAATAAAAAGTGTACACCGAGCAACTTTGATGGTCCGAAGTTGCACAACTCTATCTATGCAGGAGATTTTAACGGTTTTTGTGCATTTGTCATAGAAATGTGATGTTTTGGCATGGAAATAATCTAGAAAGCTTATACTCGTAAAATTTAACATAGAAGAACAATAAAAAGTGTACACCGAGCAACTTTGATGGTCCGAAGTTGCACAACTCTATCTATGGAGGAGCTTTTAACGGTTTTTGTCCATTTGTCATAGAAATGTGGTGTTTTGGCATCGAAATAATCTAGAAAGCTTATACTCGAAAAATTTGACATAGAAGAACAATAAATAGTCTATATCGTGCAACTTTGATAGTTCGAAATTGCTCAACTCTCTCGATGGAGTTGTTTTTAATAGTTTTGACGAAATTAGACCGATATTGTTCTCTTGACAACAAAACAATTTGCGAAGCGAATACTAGTAATTTTGGACATAAAGAAACAATAAAAAGTGCATACCGAGCAACTTCCGTGGTTCGGAATAGCTCAACTCTACTTATGTAGGAGCTTTTAATGGTTTTCATTATTTGTCATAGAAAGTTGGTGTTTCGGAATCGAAATAATCTAGGAAGTTATACTCGTAAAATTTGACATAGAAAAACAATAAAATGTGTACATCGAGCAACTTTGATGGTCCGAAGTTGCTCAACTTTATCTATTGTGGAGCTTTTAAAGGTTTTTGTCCATTTGTCGTAAAAAGTTGGTTTTTTGGCATCGAAATAATCTAGGAAGCTTATACTCATAAAATTTGACATTGAAGAACAATAAAAAGTGTACACCGAGCAACTTTGATGGTCTGAAGTTGCTCAACTCTATCTATGGAGGAGCTTTTAGCGGTTTTTGTCCATTTGTCATAGAAAGTTGGTGTTTTGGCATCGAAATAATCTAGGAAGTTATACTTGTAAAATTTGACATAGAAGAACAATAAAAAGTGTACACCGAGCAACTTTGATGGTCCGAAGTTGCTCAACTCTATCTATGAAGGAGCTTTTAACGGTTTTTGTCCATTTGGCATAGATATGTGGTGTTTTGGCATCGAAATAATCTAGGAAGCTTATACTCGTAAAATTTGACATAGAAGAACAATAAAAAGTGTACACCGAGCAACTTTGATGGTCCGAAGTTGCTCAACTCTATCTATGGAGGAGCTTTTAACGGTTTTTGTCCATTTGTCATAGAAAGTTGGTGTTTTGGCATTGAAATAATCTTGGAAGTTATACTTGTAAAATTTGACATAGAAGAACAATAAAAAGTGTACACCGAGCAACTTTGTTGGTCCAAAGTTGCTCAACTCTATCTATGGAGGTGCTTTTAAAGGTTTTTGTCCATTTGTCATAGAAAATTGGTGTTTTGGCATCGAAATAATCTAGGAAGTTATACTTGTAAAATTTGACATAGAAGAACAATAAAAAGTGTACACCGAGCAACTTTGATGGTCCGAAGTTGCTCAACTCTATCTATGAAGGAGCTTTTAACGGTTTTTGTCCATTTGGCATAGATATGTGGTGTTTTGGCATCGAAATAATCAAGTAAGTTATACTCGTAAAATTGGACATAGAAGAACAATAAAAAGTGTACACCGAGCAACTTTCATGGTCTGAAGTTGCTCAACTCTATCTATGGAGGAGCTTTTAATGGTTTTTGTGCATTTGTCATAAAAAGGTGGTGTTTTGGCATCGAAATAATCTAGGAAGCTTATACTCGAAAAATTTGACATAGAAGAACAATAAAAAGTGTATATCGTGCAACTTTGATATTTCGAAATTGCTCAACTCTCTCGATGGAGTTGTTTTTAATTTTTTTGCCGAATTTAGACCGATATTGTTCTCTTGACAACAAAACAATTTGCGAAGCGAATACTAGTAATTTTGGACAGAAAGAAACAATAAAAAGTGCATACCGAGCAACTTTCGTGGTTCGGAATTGCTCAACTCTCCTTATGGAGGAACTTTTATTGGTTTTCATTATTTGTCGTAGAAAGTTGGTGATTTGGCATCGAAATAATCTAGTAAGTTATACTCGTAAAATTGGACATAGAAGAACAATAAAAAGTGTACACCGAGCAACTTTCATGGTCTGAAGTTGCTCAACTCTATCTATGGAGGAGCTTTTAATGGTTTTTGTGCATTTGTCATAAAAAGGTGGTGTTTTGGCATTGAAATAATCTAGGAAGCTTATACTCGTAAATTTTGACATAGAAGAACAATAAAAAGTGTACACCGAGCAACTTTCATGGTCCGAAGTTGCTCAACTCTATCTATGGAGGAGCTTTTAACGGTTTTTGTCCATTTGGCATAGAAATGTGGTGATTTGGCATCGACATAATCTAGCAAGCTTATAATCCTAAAATTTGACAAAGAACAACAATGAAAAGTGTACATCGAGCAACTTTGATGGTCCGAAGTTGCTCAACTCTATCGATGAATGAGATTTTAATAGTTTTGTCAAATTTAGATCGATATTGTTCTCTTGACAACAAAATAATTTACGAAGCGAATACTAGTAATTTTGGACATAAAGAAACAATAAAAAGTGCATAACGAGCAACTTTCGTGGTTCGGAATTGCTCAACTCTATCTATGGAGGGGCTTTTACTAGTTTTTATCCATTTGTCATAGAAAAGTTGGTGTTTCGGCATCGAAATAATCTAGGAAGCTTATACTCGTAAAATTTGACATAGAAGAACAATAAAAAGTGTACACCGAGTGCTACTTTCAAGGTCCGATGTTGCTCAAATCTATCTATGGAGGAGCTTTTAACGGTTTTTGTGCATTTGTCATAGAAAGGTGGTGTTTGGCATCAAAATAATCTATGAAGCTTATACTCGTAAATTTTGACATAGAAGAACAATAAAAAGTGTACAACGAGCAACTTTCATGGTCCAAAGTTGCTCAACTCTATCTATGGAGGAACTTTTAACGGTTTTTGTCCATTTGTCATAGAAATGTGGTGATTTCGCATCGAAATAATCTAGGTAGCCTATAATTGTAAAATTTGACATGGAAGAACAATAAAAAGTGTACACCGAGCAACTTTCAAGGTCCGAAGTTGCTCAACTCTATCTATCGAGGTGCTTTTAACGGTTTTTGTGCATTTGTCATAGAAAGGTGGTGTTTTGGCATCGAAATAATCGAGGAAGCTTATACTCGTAAATTTTGACATTGAAGAACAATAAAAAGTGTACACCGAGCAACTTTCATGGTCCCAAGTTGCTCAACTCTATCTATGGAGGAGCTTTTAACGGTTTTTGTCCGTTTGACATAGAAATGTGGTGATTTGGCATCGAAATAATCTAGGAAGCCTATAATCGTAAAATTTGACATAGAACAACAATAAAAAGTGTACACCGAGCAACTTTGATGGTCCGAAGTTGCACAACTCTATCTATGCAGGAGATTTTAACGGTTTTTGTGCATTTGTCATAGAAATGTGATGTTTTGGCATGGAAATAATCTAGAAAGCTTATACTCGTAAAATTTAACATAGAAGAACAATAAAAAGTGTACACCGAGCAACTTTCATTGTCCGAAGTTGCACAACTCTATCTATGGAGGAGCTTTTAACGGTTTTTGTCCATTTGTCATAGAAATGTGGTGTTTTGGCATCGAAATAATCTAGAAAGCTTATACTCGAAAAATTTGACATAGAAGAACAATAAATAGTGTATATCGTGCAACTTTGATAGTTCGAAATTGCTCAACTCTCTCGATGGAGTTGTTTTTAATAGTTTTGACGAATTTAGACCGATATTGTTCTCTTGACAACAAAACAATTTGCGAAGCGAATACTAGTAATTTTGGACATAAAGAAACAATAAAAAGTGCATACCGAGCAACTTCCGTGGTTCGGAATAGCTCAACTCTACTTATGTAGGAGCTTTTAATAGTTTTCATTATTTGTCATAGAAAGTTGGTGTTTCGGCATCGAAATAATCTAGGAAGTTATACTCGTAAAATTTGACATAGAAAAATGATAAAATGTGTACATCGAGCAACTTTGATGGTCCGAAGTTGCTCAACTTTATCTATTGTGGAGCTTTTAAAGGTTTTTGTCCATTTGTCGTAAAAAGTTGGTTTTTTGGCATCGAAATAATCTAGGAAGCTTATACTCATAAAATTTGACATAGAAGAACAATAAAAAGTGTACACCGAGCAACTTTGATGGTCTGAAGTTGCTCAACTCTATCTATGGAGGAGCTTCTAGCGGTTTTTGTCCATTTGTCATAGAAAGTTGGTGTTTTGGCATCGAAATAATCTAGGAAGTTATACTTGTAAAATTTGACATAGAAGAACCATAAAAAGTGTACACCGAGCAACTTTGATGGTCCGAAGTTGCTCAACTCTATCTATGAAGGAGCTTTTAACGGTTTTTGTCCATTTGGCATAGATATGTGGTGTTTTGGCATCGAAATAATCTAGGAAGCTTATACTCGTAAAATTTGACATAGAAGAACAATAAAAAGTGTAGACCGAGCAACTTTGATGGTCCGAAGTTGCTCAACTCTATCTATGGAGGAGCTTTTAACGGTTTTTGTCCATTTGTCATAGAAAGTTGGTGTTTTGGCATTGAAATAATCGAGGAAGTTATACTTGTAAAATTTGACATAGAAGAAGAATAAAAGTTGTACACCGAGCAACTTTGTTGGTCCAAAGTTGCTCAACTCTATCTATGGAGGTGCTTTTAAAGGTTTTTGTCCATTTGTCATAGAAAATTGGTGTTTTGGCATCGAAATAATCTAGGAAGTTATACTTGTAAAATTTGACATAGAAGAACAATAAAAAGTGTATATCGTGCAACTTTGATATTTCGAAATTGCTCAACTCTCTCGATGGAGTTGTTTTTAATTTTTTTGCCGAATTTAGACCGATATTGTTCTCTTGACAACAAAACAATTTGCGAAGCGAATACTAGTAATTTTGGACAGAAAGAAACAATAAAAAGTGCATACCGAGCAACTTTCGTGGTTCGGAATTGCTCAACTCTCCTTATGGAGGAACTTTTATTGGTTTTCATTATTTGTCGTAGAAAGTTGGTGATTTGGCATCGAAATAATCTAGTAAGTTATACTCGTAAAATTGGACATAGAAGAACAATAAAAAGTGTACACCGAGCAACTTTCATGGTCTGAAGTTGCTCAACTCTATCTATGGAGGAGCTTTTAATGGTTTTTGTGCATTTGTCATAAAAAGGTGGTGTTTTGGCATTGAAATAATCTAGGAAGCTTATACTCGTAAATTTTGACATAGAAGAACAATAAAAAGTGTACACCGAGCAACTTTCATGGTCCGAAGTTGCTCAACTCTATCTATGGAGGAGCTTTTAACGGTTTTTGTCCATTTGGCATAGAAATGTGGTGATTTGGCATCGACATAATCTAGGAAGCTTATAATCCTAAAATTTGACAAAGAACAACAATGAAAAGTGTACATCGAGCAACTTTGATGGTCCGAAGTTGCTCAACTCTATCGATGAATGAGATTTTAATAGTTTTGTCAAATTTAGATCGATATTGTTCTCTTGACAACAAAATAATTTACGAAGCGAATACTAGTAATTTTGGACATAAAGAAACAATAAAAAGTGCATAACGAGCAACTTTCGTGGTTCGGAATTGCTCAACTCTATCTATGGAGGGGCTTTTACTAGTTTTTATCCATTTGTCATAGAAAAGTTGGTGTTTCGGCATCGAAATAATCTAGGAAGCTTATACTCGTAAAATTTGACATAGAAGAACAATAAAAAGTGTACACCGAGTGCTACTTTCAAGGTCCGATGTTGCTCAAATCTATCTATGGAGGAGCTTTTAACGGTTTTTGTGCATTTGTCATAGAAAGGTGGTGTTTGGCATCAAAATAATCTATGAAGCTTATACTCGTAAATTTTGACATAGAAGAACAATAAAAAGTGTACAACGAGCAACTTTCATGGTCCAAAGTTGCTCAACTCTATCTATGGAGGAACTTTTAACGGTTTTTGTCCATTTGTCATAGAAATGTGGTGATTTCGCATCGAAATAATCTAGGTAGCCTATAATTGTAAAATTTGACATGGAAGAACAATAAAAAGTGTACACCGAGCAACTTTCAAGGTCCGAAGTTGCTCAACTCTATCTATCGAGGTGCTTTTAACGGTTTTTGTGCATTTGTCATAGAAAGGTGGTGTTTTGGCATCGAAATAATCGAGGAAGCTTATACTCGTAAATTTTGACATTGAAGAACAATAAAAAGTGTACACCGAGCAACTTTCATGGTCCCAAGTTGCTCAACTCTATCTATGGAGGAGCTTTTAACGGTTTTTGTCCGTTTGACATAGAAATGTGGTGATTTGGCATCGAAATAATCTAGGAAGCCTATAATCGTAAAATTTGACATAGAACAACAATAAAAAGTGTACACCGAGCAACTTTGATGGTCCGAAGTTGCACAACTCTATCTATGCAGGAGATTTTAACGGTTTTTGTGCATTTGTCATAGAAATGTGATGTTTTGGCATGGAAATAATCTAGAAAGCTTATACTCGTAAAATTTAACATAGAAGAACAATAAAAAGTGTACACCGAGCAACTTTCATTGTCCGAAGTTGCACAACTCTATCTATGGAGGAGCTTTTAACGGTTTTTGTCCATTTGTCATAGAAATGTGGTGTTTTGGCATCGAAATAATCTAGAAAGCTTATACTCGAAAAATTTGACATAGAAGAACAATAAATAGTGTATATCGTGCAACTTTGATAGTTCGAAATTGCTCAACTCTCTCGATGGAGTTGTTTTTAATAGTTTTGACGAATTTAGACCGATATTGTTCTCTTGACAACAAAACAATTTGCGAAGCGAATACTAGTAATTTTGGACATAAAGAAACAATAAAAAGTGCATACCGAGCAACTTCCGTGGTTCGGAATAGCTCAACTCTACTTATGTAGGAGCTTTTAATAGTTTTCATTATTTGTCATAGAAAGTTGGTGTTTCGGCATCGAAATAATCTAGGAAGTTATACTCGTAAAATTTGACATAGAAAAATGATAAAATGTGTACATCGAGCAACTTTGATGGTCCGAAGTTGCTCAACTTTATCTATTGTGGAGCTTTTAAAGGTTTTTGTCCATTTGTCGTAAAAAGTTAGTTTTTTGGCATCGAAATAATCTAGGAAGCTTATACTCATAAAATTTGACATAGAAGAACAATAAAAAGTGTACACCGAGCAACTTTGATGGTCTGAAGTTGCTCAACTCTATCTATGGAGGAGCTTCTAGCGGTTTTTGTCCATTTGTCATAGAAAGTTGGTGTTTTGGCATCGAAATAATCTAGGAAGTTATACTTGTAAAATTTGACATAGAAGAACCATAAAAAGTGTACACCGAGCAACTTTGATGGTCCGAAGTTGCTCAACTCTATCTATGAAGGAGCTTTTAACGGTTTTTGTCCATTTGGCATAGATATGTGGTGTTTTGGCATCGAAATAATCTAGGAAGCTTATACTCGTAAAATTTGACATAGAAGAACAATAAAAAGTGTAGACCGAGCAACTTTGATGGTCCGAAGTTGCTCAACTCTATCTATGGAGGAGCTTTTAACGGTTTTTGTCCATTTGTCGTAGAAAGTTGGTGTTTTGGCATTGAAATAATCGAGGAAGTTATACTTGTAAAATTTGACATAGAAGAAGAATAAAAGTTGTACACCGAGCAACTTTGTTGGTCCAAAGTTGCTCAACTCTATCTATGGAGGTGCTTTTAAAGGTTTTTGTCCATTTGTCATAGAAAGTTGGTGTTTTGGCATCGAAATAATCTAGGAAGTTATACTTGTAAAATTTGACATAGAAGAACAATAAAAAGTGTACACCGAGCAACTTTGATGGTCCGAAGTTGCTCAACTCTATCTATGAAGGAGCTTTTAACGGTTTTTGTCCATTTGGCATAGATATGTGATGTTTTGGCATCGAAATAATCTAGGAAGCTTAGACTCGTAAAATTTGACACAGAAGAACAATAAAAATTGTACACCGGGCAACTTTCATGGTCCGAAGTTTCTCAACTCTATCTATGGAGGAGCTTTTAACTGTTATTGTCCATTTGTCATAGAAAGGTGGTGTTTTTGCATCTAAATAATCTAGGAAGGTTATACTCGAAAAATTTGACATAGAAGAACAATAAAAAGTGTATATCGTGCAACTTTGATATTTCGAAATTGCTCAACTCTCTCGATGGAGTTGTTTTTAATTTTTTTGCCGAATTTAGACCGATATTGTTCTCTTGACAACAAAACAATTTGCGAAGCGAATACTAGTAATTTTGGACAGAAAGAAACAATAAAAAGTGCATACCGAGCAACTTTCGTGGTTCGAAATTGCTCAACTCTCCTTATGGAGGAACTTTTATTGGTTTTCATTATTTGTCGTAGAAAGTTGGTGATTTGGCATCGAAATAATCTAGTAAGTTATACTCGTAAAATTGGACATAGAAGAACAATAAAAAATGTACACCGAGCAACTTTCATGGTCTGAAGTTGCTCAACTCTATCTATGGAGGAGCTTTTAAAGGTTTTTGTGCATTTGTCATAAAAAGGTGGTGTTTTGGCATCGAAATAATCGAGGAAGCTTATACTCGTAAATTTTGACATTGAAGAACAATAAAAAGTGTACACCGAGCAACTTTCATGGTCCCAAGTTGCTCAACTCTATCTATGGAGGAGCTTTTAACGGTTTTTGTCCATTTGACATAGAAATGTGGTGATTTGGCATCGAAATAATCAAGGAAGCCTGTAATCGTAAAATTTGACATAGAACAACAATAAAAAGTGTACACCGAGCAACTTTGATGGTCCGAAGTTGCACAACTCTATCTATGGAGGAGCTTTTACTAGTTTTTATCCATTTGTCATAGAAAAGTTGGTGTTTCGGCATCGAAATAATCTAGGAAGCTTATACTCGTAAAATTTGACATAGAAGAACAATAAAAAGTGTACACCGAGCAACTTTCTAGGTCCGATGTTGCTCAACTCTATCTATGGAGGAGCTTTTAACGGTTTTTGTGCATTTGTCATATAAATGTGATGTTTTGGCATGGAAATAATCTAGGAAGCTTATACTCGTAAAATTTGACGTAGAAGAACAATAAAAAGTGTACACCGAGCAACTTTCATTGTCCAAAGTTGCTCAACTCTATCTATGGAGGAGCTTTTAACGGTTTTTCTCCATTTGTCATAGAAAGGTGGTGTTTTGGCAACGAAATAATCTAGAAAGCTTATACTCGAAAAATTTGACATAGAAGAACAATAAATAGTTTATATCGTGCAACTTTGATAGTTCGAAATTGCTCAACTCTCTCGATGGAGTTGTTTTTAATAGTTTTGCCGAATTTAGACCGATATTGTTCTCTTGACAACAAAACAATTTGCGAAGCGAATACTAGTAATTTTGGACATAAAGAAACAATAAAAAGTGCATAACGAGCAACTTTCGTGTTTCGGAATTGCTCAACTCTCCTTATGGAGGAACTTTTATTGGTTTTCATTATTTGTCGTAGAAAGTTGGTGATTTGGCATCGAAATAATCTAGTAAGTTATACTCGTAAAATTAGACATAGAAGAACAATAAAAAGTGTACACCGAGCAACTTTCATGGTCTGAAGTTGCTCAACTCTATCTGTGGAGGAGCTTTTAATGGTTTTTGTGCATTTGTCATAAAAAGGTGGTGTTTTGGCATCGAAATAATCTAGGAAGCTTATACTCGTAAATTTTGACATAGAAGAACAATAAAAAGTGTACACCGAGCAACTTTCATGGTCCAAAGTTGCTCAACTCTATCTATGGAGGAGCTTTTAACGGTTTTTGTCCATTTGGCATAGAAATGTGGTGATTTGGCATCGACATAATCTAGGAAGCCTATAATCCTGAAATTTGACAAAGAACAACAATGAAAAGTGTACATAGAGCAACTTTGATGGTCCGAAGTTGCTCAACTCTATCGATGAATGAGATTTTAATAGTTTTGCCAAATTTAGATCGATATTGTTCTCTTGACAACAAAACAATTTACGAAGCGAATACTAGTAATTTTGGACATAAAGAAACAATAAAAAGTGCATAACGAGCAAATTTCGTGGTTCGGAATTGCTCAACTCTATCTATGGAGGGGCTTTTACTAGTTTTTATCCATTTGTCATAGAAAAGTTGGTGTTTCGGCATCGAAATAATCTAGGAAGCTTATACTCGTAAAATTTGACAAAGAAGAACAATAAAAAGTGTACACCGAGCAACTTTCAAGGTCCGATGTTGCTCAACTCTATCTATGGAGGAGCTTTTAACGGTTTTTGTGCATTTGTCATAGAAAGGTGGTGTTTTGGCATCAAAATAATCTAGGAAGCTTATACACGTAAATTTTGACATAGAAGAACAATAAAAAGTGTACACCGAGCAACTTTCATGGTCCAAAGTTGCACAACTCTATCTATGGAGGAACTTTTAACGGTTTTTGTCCATTTGTCTTAGAAATGTGGTGATTTCGCATCAAAATAATCTAGGTAGCCTATAATTGTAAAATTTGACATGGAAGAACAAGAAAAAGTGTACACCGAGCAACTTTCAAGGTCCGAAGTTGCTCAACTCTATCTATCGAGGTGCTTTTAACGGTTTTTGTGCATTTGTCATAGAAAGGTGGTGTTTTGGCATCGAAATAATCGAGGAAGCTTATACTCGTAAATTTTGACATTGAAGAACAATAAAAAGTGTACACCGAGCAACTTTCATGGTCCCAAGTTGCTCAATTCTATCTATGGAGGAGCTTTTAACGGTTTTTGTCCATTTGACATAGAAATGTGGTGATTTGGCATCGAAATAATCTAGGAAGCCTATAATCGTAAAATTTGACATAGAACAACAATAAAAAGTGTACACCGAGCAACTTTGATGGTCCGAAGTTGCACAACTCTATCTATGCAGGAGATTTTAACGGTTTTTGTGCATTTGTCATAGAAATGTGATGTTTTGGCATGGAAATAATCTAGAAAGCTTATACTCGTAAAATTTAACATAGAAGAACAATAAAAAGTGTACACCGAGCACTTTCATGGTCCGAAGTTGCACAACTCTATCTATGGAGGAGCTTTTAACGGTTTTTGTCTATTTGTCATAGAAATGTGGTGTTTTGGCATCGAAATAATCTAGAAAGCTTATACTCGTAAATTTTGACATAGAAGAACAATAAAAAGTGTACACCGAGCAACTTTCATGGTCCAAAGTTGCTCAACTCTATCTATGTAGGAGCTTTTAACGGTTTTTGTCCATTTGGCATAGAAATGTGGTGATTTGGCATCGACATAATCCAGGAAGCTTATAATCCTGAAATTTGACAAAGAACAACAATGAAAAGTGTACATCGAGCAACTTTGATGGTCCGAAGTTGCTCAACTCTATCGATGAATGAGATTTTAATAGTTTTGCCAAATTTAGATCGATATTGTTCTCTTGACAACAAAACAATTTACGAAGCGAATACTAGTAATTTTGGACATAAAGAAACAATAAAAAGTGCATAACGAGCAACTTTCGTGGTTCGGAATTGCTCAACTCTATCTATGGAGGGGCTTTTACTAGTTTTTATCCATTTGTCATAGAAAAGTTGGTGTTTCGGCATCAAAATAATCTAGGAAGCTTATACTCGTAAAATTTGACATTGAAGAACAATAAAAAGTGTACACCGAGCAACTTTCAAGGTCCGATGTTGCTCAACTCTATCTATGGAGGAGCTTTTAACGGTTTTTGTGCATTTGTCATAGAAAAGTGTTGTTTTGGCATCAAAATAATCTAGGAAGCTTATACGCGTAAATTTTGACATAGAAGAACAATAAAAAGTGTACACCGAGCAACTTTCATGGTCCAAAGTTGCACAACTCTATCTATGGAGGAACTTTTAACGGTTTTTGTCCATTTGTCTTAGAAATGTGGTGATTTCGCATCGAAATAATCTAGGTAGCCTATAATTGTAAAATTTGACATGGAAGAACAATAAAAAGTCTACACCGAGCAACTTTCAAGGTCCGAAGTTGCTCAACTCTATCTATCGAGGTGCTTTTAACGGTTTTTGTGCATTTGTCATAGAAAGGTGGTGTTTTGGCATCGAAATAATCGAGGAAGCTTATACTCGTAAATTTTGACATTGAAGAACAATAAAAAGTGTACACCGAGCAACTTTCATGGTCCGAAGTTGCTCAACTCTATCTATGGAGGAGCTTTTAATCGTTTTTGTGCATTTGTCATAAAAAGGTGGTGTTTTGGCATCAAAATAATCTAGGAAGCTTATACTCGTAAATTTTGACATAGAAGAACAATAAAAAGTGTACACCGAGCAACTTTCATGGTCCAAAGTTGCTCAACTCTATCTATGGAGGAGATTTTAACGGTTTTTGTCCATTTGTCATAGAAAGGTGGTGTTTTGGCATCGAAATAATCTAGAAAGCTTATACTCGAAAAATTTGACATAGAAGAACAATAAATAGTCTATATCGTGCAACTTTGATAGTTCGAAATTGCTCAACTCTCTCGATGGAGTTGTTTTTAATAGTTTTGCCTAATTTAGACCGATATTGTTCTCTTGACAACAAAACAATTTGCGAAGCGAATACTAGTAATTTTGGACATAAAGAAACAATAAAAAGTGCATACCGAGCAACTTTCGTGGTTCGGAATAGCTCAACTCTCCTTATGTAGGAGCTTTTATTAGTTTTCATTATTTGTCGTAGAAAGTTGGTGTTTCGGCATCGAAATAATCTAGGAAGTTATACTCGTAAAATTTGACATAGAAAAACAATAAAATGTGTACATCGAGCAACTTTGATGGTCCGAAGTTGCTTAACTTTATCTATTGTGGACCTTTTATAGGTTTTTGTCCATTTTTCGTAAAAAGGTGGTTTTTTGGCATCGAAATAATCTAGGAAGCTTATACTCGTAAAATTTGACATTGAAGAACAATAAAAAGTGTACACCGAGCAACTTTGATGGTCTGAAGTTGCTCAACTCTATCTATGGAGGAGCTTCTAGCGGTTTTTGTCCATTTGTCATAGAAAGTTGGTGTTTTGGCATCGAAATAATCTAGGAAGTTATACTTGTAAAATTTGACATAGAAGAACAATAAAAAGTGTACACCGAGCAACTTTGATGGTCCGAAGTTGCTCAACTCTATCTATGAGGGAGCTTTTAACGGTTTTTGTCCATTTGGCATAGATATGTGGTGTTTTGGCATCTAAATAATCGAGGAAGCTTATACTCGTAAAATTTGACATAGAAGAACAATAAAAAGTGTACACCGAGCAACTTTGATGGTCCGAAGTTGCTCAACTCTATCTATGGAGGAGCTTTTAACGGTTTTTGTCCATTTGTCATAGAAAGTTGGTGTTTTTGCATTGAAATAATCTTGGAAGTTATACTTGTAAAATTTGACATAGAAGAACAATAAAAAGTGTACACCGAGCGACTTTCATGGTCCGAAGTTGCACAACTCTATCTATGGAAGAGCTTTTAACTGTTATTGTCCATTTGTCATAGAAAGGTGGTGTTTTTGCATCGAAATAATCTAGGAAGGTTATACTCGAAAAATTTGACATAGTTGAACAATAAAAAGTGTATATCGTGCAACTTTGATAGTTCGAAATTGCTCAACTCTCTCGATGGAGTTGTTTTTAATAGTTTTGCCGAATTTAGACCGATATTGTTCTCATGACAACAAAACAATTTACGAAGTGAATACTAGTAATTTTGGACATAAAGAAACAATAAAAAGTGCATAACGAGAAACTTTGGTGGTTCAGAATTGCTCAACTCTATCTATGGAGGAGCTTTTAACGGTTTTTGTGCATTTGTCATAGAAAGGTGGTGTTTTGGCGTCGAAATAATCTAGGAAGCTTATACTCGTAAAATTTGACATAGAAGAACAATAAAAAGTGTACACCGAGCAACTTTCATGGTCCGAAGTTGCTCAACTCTATCTATGGAGGAGCTTTTAACGGTTTATGTGCATTTGTCATAGAAATGTGGTGTTTTGGCATCGAAATAATCTAGGAAGCTTATAATCGTAAAATTTGACATAGAACAACAATAAAAAGTGTACACCGAGCAACTTTGATGGTCCGAAGTTGCACAACTCTATCTATGCAGGAGATTTTAACGGTTTTTGTACATTTGTCATAGAAATGTGATGTTTTGGCATGGAAATAATCTGGAAAGCTTATACTCGTAAAATTTAACATAGAAGAACAATAAAAAGTGTACACCGAGCAACTTTCATGGTCCGAAGTTGCTCAACTCTATCTATGAAGGAGCTTATAACGGTTTTTGTCCATTTGGCATAGATATGCGGTGTTTTGGCATCGAAATAATCTAGGAAGCTTATACTCGAAAAATTTGACATAGAAGAATAATAAATAGTCTATATCGTGCAACTTTGATAGTTCGAAATTGCTCAACTCTCTCGATGGAGTTGTTTTTAACAGTTTTGCCGAATTTAGATTGATATTGTTCTCTTGACAACAAAACAATTTGCGAAGCGAATACTAGTAATTTTGGACATAAAGAAGCAATAAAAAGTGCATACCGAGCAACTTTCGTGGTTCGGAATAGCTCAACGCTCCTTATGTAGGAGCTTTTATTGGCTTTCATTATTTGTCGTTGAAAGTTGGTGTTTCGGCATCGAAATAATCTAGAAAGTTATACTCATAAAATTTGACATAGAAAAACAATAAAATGTGTACACCGAGCAACTTTGATGGTCCGAAGTTGCGCATCTATTGTGGAGCTTTTAAAGGTTTTTGTCCATTTGTCGTAAAAAGGTGGTTTTTTGGTATCGAAATAATCTAGGAAGCTTATACTCGTAAAATTTGACATAGAAGAACAATAAAAAGTGTACACCGAGCAACTTTGATGGTCTGAAGTTGCTCAACTCTATCTATGGAGGAGCTTTTAACGATTTTTGTCCATTTGTCATAGAAAGTTGGTGTTTTGGCATTGAAATAATCTTGGAAGTTATACTTGTAAAATTTGACATAGAAGAACAACAAAAAGTGTACACCGAGCAACTTTGTTGGTCCAAAGTTGCTCAACTCTATCTATGGAGGTGCTTTTAACGGTTTTTGTCCATTTGTCATAGAAAATTGGTGTTTTGGCATCGAAATAATCTAGGAAGTTATACTTGTAAAATTTGACATAGAAGAACAATAAAAAGCGTACACCGAGCAACTTTGATGGTCCGAAGTTGCTCAACTCTATCTATGAAGGAGCTTTTATTGGTTTTTGTCCATTTGGCATAGATATGTGGTGTTTTGGCATCGAAATAATCTACGAAGCTTATATTCGTAAAATTTGACATAGAAGAACAATAAAAAGTGTACACCGAGCAACTTTCATGGTCCGAAGTTGGTCAACTCTATCTATGGAGGAGCTTTTAACTGTTATTGTCCATTTGTCATAGAAAAGTGGTGTTTTTGCATCGAAATAATCTAGGAAGGTTACAGTCGAAAAATTTGACATAGAAGAACAATAAAAAGTGCATACCGAGCAACTTTCGTGGTTCGGAATTGCTCAACTCTCCTTATGGAGGAACTTTTATTGGTTTTCATTATTTGTCGTGGAAAGTTGGTGATTTGACATCGAAATAATCTAGTAAGTTATACTCGTAAAATTTGACATAGAAGAACAATAAAAAGTGTACACCGAGCAACTTTCAAGGTCCGAAGTTGCTCAACTCTATCTATGGAAGAGCTTTTAACGGTTTTTATCCATTTGTCATAGAAAAGTTGGTGTTTTGGCATCGAAATAATCTAGGAAGCTTATACTCGTAAATTTTGACATAGAAGAACAATAAAAAGTGTACACCGAGCAACTTTCATGGTCCGAAGTTGCTCAGCTCTATCTATGGAGGAGCTTTTAACGGTTTTTGTCCATTTGTCATAGAAATGTTGTGATTTGGCATCGACATAATTTAGGAAGCTTATAATCCTAAAATTTGACAAAGAACAAAAAAAAAGTGTACACCGAGCAACTTTGATGGTCCGAAGTTGCTCAACTCTATCGATGAATGAGATTTTAATAGTTTTGCCGAATTTAGATCGATATTGTTCTCTTGACAACAAAACAATTTACGAAGGGAATACTAGTAATTTTGGACATAAAGAAACAATAAAAAGTGCATAACGAGCAACTTTCGTGGTTCGGAATTGCTCAACTCTATCTATGGAGGAACTTTTAACGGTTTTTGTCCATTTGTCATAGAAATGTGGTGATTTCGCATCGAAATAATCTAGGTAGCCTATAATTGTAAAATTTGACATGGAAGAACAATAAAAAGTGTACACCGAGCAACTTTCAAGGTCCGAAGTTGCTCAACTCTATCTACCGAGGTGCTTTTAACGGTTTTTGTGCATTTGTCATAGAAAGGTGGTGTTTTGGCATCGAAATAATCGAGGAAGCTTATACTCGTAAATTTTGACATTGAAGAACAATAAAAAGTGTATACCGAGCAACTTTCATGGTCCCAAGTTGCTCAACTCTATCTATGGAGGAGCTTTTAACGGTTTTTGTCCATTTGACATAGAAATGTGGTGATTTGGCATCAAAATAATCTAGGAAGCCTATAATCGTAAAATTTGACATAGAACAACAATAAAAAGTGTACACCGAGCAACTTTGATGGTCCGAAGTTGCACAAATCTATCTATGCAGGAGATTTTAACGGTTTTTGTGCATTTGTCATAGAAATGTGATGTTTTGATATGGAAATAATCTAGAAAGCTTATACTCGTAAAATTTAACATAGAAGAAAACCAATAAAAAGTGTACACCGAGCAACTTTCATGGTTCGAAGTTGCTCAACTCTATCTATGGAGGAGCTTTTAACGGTTTTTGTCCATTTGTCATAGAAAGGTGGTGTTTTGGCATCGAAATAATCTACAAAGCTTATACTCGAAAAATTTGACATAGAAGAACAATAAATAGTCTATATCGTACAACTTTGATAGTTCGAAATTGCTCAACTCTCTCGATGGAGTTGTTTTTAATAGTTTTGCCGAATTTAGACCGATATTGTTCTCATGACAACAAAACAATTTGCGAAGCGAATACTAGTAATTTTGGACATATAGAAACAATAAAAAGTGCATACCGAGCAACTTTCGTGGTTCGGAATAGCTCAACTCTCCTTATTTAGGAGCTTTTATTGGTTTTCATTATTTGTCGTAGAAAGTTGGTGTTTCGGCATCGAAATAATCTAGGAAGTTTTATTCGTAAAATTTGACATAGAAAAACAATAAAATGTGTACATCGAGCAACTTTGATGGTCCGAAGTTGCTCAACTTTATCTATTGTGGAGCTTTTAAAGGTTTTTGTCCATTTGTCGTAAAAAGGTGGTTTTTTTGGCATCGAAATAATCTAGGAAGCTTATACTCGTAAAATTTGACATAGAAGAACAATAAAAATTGTACACCGAGCAACTTTGATGGTCTGAAGTTGCTCAACTCTATCTATGGATGAGCTTTTCGCGGTTTTTGTCCATTTGTCATAGAAAGTTGGTGTTTTGGCATCGAAATAATCTAGGAGGGTTATACTCGAAAAATTTGACATAGAAGAACAATAAAAAGTGTATATCGTGCAACTTTGATAGTTCGAAATTGCTCAACTCTCTCGATGGAGTTGTTTTTAATTGTTTTGCCGAATTTAGATCGATATTGTTCTCTTGACAACAAAACAGTTTGCGAAGCGAATACTTGTAATTTTGGACAGAAAGAAATAATAAAAAGTGCATACCGAGCAACTTTCGTGGTTCGGAATTCCTCAACTCTCCTTAAGGAGGAACTTTTATTGGTTTTCATTATTTGTCATAGAAAGTTGGTGTTTTGGCATCGAAATAATCAAGTAAGTTATACTCGTAAAATGGACATAGAAGAACAATAAAAAGTGTACACCGAGCAACTTTCATGGTCTGAAGTTGCTCAACTCTATCTATGGAGGAGCTTTTAACGGTTTTTGTCCATTTGGCATAGATATGTGGTGTTTTGGCATCGAAATAATCTACGAAGCTTATACTCGTAAAATTTGACATAGAAGAACAATAAAAAGTATACACCGAGCAACTTTCATGGTCCGAAGTTGCTCAACTCTATCTATGGAGGAGCTTTTAACTGTTATTGTCCATTTGTCATAGAAAGGTGGTGTTTTTGCATCGAAAGAATTTTGGAAGGTTATACTCGAAAAATTTGACATAGAAGAACAATAAAAAGTGTATATCGTGCAACTTTGATAGTTTGAAATTGCTCAAATCTCTCGATGGAGTTGTTTTTAATTGTTTTGCCGAATTTAGACCGATATTGTTCTCTTGACAACCAAACAATTTGCGAAGCGAATACTAGTAATTTTGGACAGAAAGAAACAATAAAAAGTGCATACCGAGCAACTTTCGTGGTTCGGAATTGCTCAACTCTCCTTAAGGAGGAACTTTTATTGGTTTTCATTATTTGTCATAGAAAGTTGATGTTTTGGCATCGAAATAATCAAGTAAGTTATACTCGTAAAATTGGACATAGAAGAACAATAAAAAGTGTACACCGAGCAACTTTCATGGTCTGAAGTTGCTCAACTCTATCTATGGAGGAGCTTTTAATGGTTTTTGTGCATTTGTCATAAAAAGGTGGTGTTTTGGCATCGAAATAATCTAGGAAGCTTATACTCGTAAATTTTGACATAGAAGAACAATAAAAAGTGTACACCGAGCAACTTTCATGGTCCGAAGTTGCTCAGCTCTATCTATGGAGGAGCTTTTAACGGTTTTTGTCCATTTGGCTTAGAAATGTGGTGATTTGGCATCGACATAATCTAGGAAGCTTATAATCCTAAAATTTGACAAAGAACAACAATAAAAAGTGTACACCGAGCAACTTTGATGGTCCGAAGTTGCTCAACTCTATTGATGAAGGAGATTTTAATAGTTTCGCCGAATTTAGACCGATATTGTTCTCATGACAACAAAACAATTTACGAAGCGAATACTAGTAATTTTGGACATAAAGAAACAATAAAAAGTGCATAACGAGCAACTTTCGTGGTTCGGAATTGTCAACTCCCCTTATGTAGGAGCTTTTATCGGTTTTCTTTATTTGTCGTAGAAAGTTGGTGTTTCGCCATCGAAATAATCTAGGAAGTTATACTCGTAAAATTTAACATAGAAGAACAATAAAAAGTGTACGCCGAGCAACTTTCATGGTCCGAAGTTGCTCAACTCTATCTATGAAGGAGCTTTTAACGGTTTTTGTCCATTTGGCATAGAAATATGGTGTTTTGGCAACGAAATAATTTAGGAAGTTTATACTCGAAAAATTTGACATAGAAGAACAATAAAAAGTGTATATCGTGCAACTTTGATATTTCGAAATTGCTCAACTCTCTCGATGGAGTTGTTTTTAATTGTTTTGCCGAATTTAGACCGATATTGTTCTCTTGACAACAAAACAATTTGCGAAGCGAATACTAGTAATTTTGGACAGAAAGAAACAATAAAAAGTGCATACCGAGAAACTTTCGTGGTTCGGAATTGCTCAACTCTCCTTATGGAGGAACTTTTACTAGTTTTTATCCATTTGTCATAGAAAAGTTGGTGTTTCGGCATCGAAATAATCTAGGAAGCTTATACTCGTAAAATTTGACATAGAAGAACAATAAAAAGTGTACACCGAGCAACTTTCAAGGTTCGATGTTGCTCAACTCTATCTATGGAGGAGCTTTTAACGGTTTTTGTGCATTTGTCATAGAAAGGTGGTGTTTTGGCATCAAAATAATCTAGGAAGCTTATACTCGTAAATTTTGACATAGAAGAACAATAAAAAGTGTACACCGAGCAACTTTTATGGTCCAAAGTTGCTCAACTCTATCTATGAAGGAACTTTTAACGGTTTTTGTCCATTTGTCATAGAAATGTGGTAATTTCGCATCGAAATAATCTAGGAAGCCTATAATCGTAAAATTTGACATGGAAGAACAATAAAAAGTGTACACCGAGCAACTTTCAAGGTCCGAAGTTGTTCAACTCTATCTATCGAGGTGCTTTTAGCGGTTTTTGTGCTTTTGTCATAGAAAGGTGGTGTTTTGGCATCGAAATAATCGAGGAAGCTTATACTCGTAAATTTTGACATTGAATAACAATAAAAAGTGTACACCGAGCAACTTTCATGGTCCCAAGTTGCTCAACTCTATCTATGGAGGAGCTTTTAACGGTTTTTGTCCATTTGACATAGAAATGTGGTGATTTGGCATCGAAATAATCTAGGAAGCCTATAATCGTAAAATTTGACATAGAACAACAATAAAAAGTGTACACCGAGCAACTTTGATGGTCCGAAGTTGCACAAATCTATCTATGCAGGAGATTTTAACGGTTTTTGTGCATTTGTCATAGAAATGTGATGTTTTGTCATGGAAATAATCTAGAAAGCTTATACTCGTAAAATTTAACATAGAAGAACAATAAAAAGTGTACACCGAGCAACTTTCATGGTCCGAAGTTGCTCAACTCCATCTATGGAGGAGCTTTTAACGGTTTTTGTCCATTTGTCATAGAAAGGTGGTGTTTTGGCATCGAAATAATCTTGGAAGTTATACTTGTAAAATTTGACATAGAAGAACAATAAAAAGTGTACACCGAGCAACTTTGTTGGTCCAAAGTTGCTCAACTCTATCTATGGAGATGCTTTTAACGGTTTTTGTCCATTTGTCATAGAAAATTGGTGTTTTGGCATCGAAATAATCTAGGAAGTTATACTTGTAAAATTTGACATAGAAGAACAATAAAAAGTGTACACCGAGCAACTTTGATGGTCCGAAGTTGCTCAACTCTATCGATGAAGGAGATTTTAATAGTTTTGCCGAAATTAGATCGATATTGTTCTCTTGATAACAAAACAATTTACGTAGCGAATACTAGTAATTTTGGACACAAAGAAACACTAAAAAGTGCATAACGAGCAACTTTCGTGGTTCGGAATTGCTCAACTCTATCTATGGAGGAGCTTTTACTAGTTTTTATCCATTTGTCATAGAAAAGTTGGTGTTTCGGCATCGAAATAATCTAGGAAGCTTATACTCGTAAAATTTGACATAGAAGAACAATAAAAAGTGTACACCGAGCAACTTTCAAGGTCCGATGTTGCTCAACTCTATCTACGGAGGAGCTTTTAACGGTTTTTGTGCATTTGTCATAGAAAGGTGGTGTTTTGGCATCAAAATAATCTAGGAAGCATATACTCGTAAATTTTGACATAGAAGAACAATAAAAAGTGTACACCGAGCAACTTTCACGGTCCAAAGTTGCTCAACTCTATCTATGGAGGAACTTTTAACGGTTTTTGTCCATTTGTCATAGAAATGTGGTGATTTCGCATCGAAATAATCTAGGTAGCCTATAATTGTAAAATTTGACATGGAAGAACAATAAAAAGTGTACACCGAGCAACTTTCAAGGTCCGAAGTTGCTCAACTCTATCTACCGAGGTGCTTTTAACGGTTTTTGTGCATTTGTCATAGAAATGTGGTGATTTGGCATCGAAATAATCTAGGAAGCCTATAATCGTAAAATTTGACATAGAACAACAATAAAAAGTGTACACCGAGCAACTTTGATGGTCCGAAGTTGCACAACTCTATCTATGCAGGAGATTTTAACGGTTTTTGTGCATTTGTCATAGAAATGTGATGTTTTGGCATGAAAATAATCTCGAAAGCTTATACTCGTAAAATTTAACATAGAAGAACAATAAAAAGTGTACACCGAGCAACTTTCATGGTCCGAAGTTGCTCAACTCTATCTATGGAGGAGCTTTTATCTGTTATTGTCCATTTGTCATAGAAAGGTGGTGTTTTTGCATCGAAATAATCTAGGAAGGTTATACTCGAAAAATTTGACATAGAAAAACAATAAAAAGTGTATATCGTGCAACTTTGATAGTTCGAAATTGCTCAACTCTCTCGATGGAGTTGTTTTTAATTGTTTTGCCGAATTTAGACCGATATTGTTCTCTTGACAACAAAATAATTTGCGAAGCGAATACTAGTAATTTTGTAAAGAAAGAAACAATAAAAAGTGCATACCGAGCAACTTTCGTGGTTCGGAATTGCTCAACTCTCCTTAAGGAGGAACTTTTATTGGTTTTCATTATTTGTCGTAGAAAGTTGGTGTTTTGGCATCGAAATAATCTAGTAAGTTATACTCGTAAAATTGGACATAGAAGAACAATAAAAAGTGTACACCGAGCAACTTTCATGGTCTGAAGTTGCTCAACTCTATCTATGGAGGAGCTTTTAATGATTTTTGTGCATTTGTCATAAAAAGGTGGTGTTTTGGCATCGAAATAATCTAGGAAGCTTATACTCGTAAATTTTGACATAGAAGAACAATAAAAAGTGTACACCGAGCAACTTTCATGGTCCGAAGTTGCTCAGCTCTATCTATGGAGGAGCTTTTAACGGTTTTTGTCCATTTGGCATAGAAATGTAGTGATTTGGCATCGACATAATCTAGAAAGCTTATAATCCTAAAATTTGACAAAGAAAAACAATAAAAAGTGTACACCGAGCAACTTTGATGGTCCGAAGTTGCTCAACTCTATCGATGAAGGAGATTTTAATAGTTTTGCCGAATTTAGACCGATATTGTTCTCATGACAACAAAACAATTTATGAAGCGAATACTAGTAATTTTGGACATAAAGAAACAATAAAAAGTGCATAACGAGCAACTTTCGTGGTTCGGAATTGCTCAACTCTCCTTATGTAGGAGCTTCTATTGGTTTTCATTATTTGTCGTAGAAAGTTGGTGTTTCGGCATCGAAATAATCTAGGAAGTTATACTCGAAAAATTTAACATAGAAGAACAATAAAAAGTGTACACCGAGCAACTTTCATGGTCCGAAGTTGCTCAACTCTATCTATGGAGGAGCTTTTAACGGTTTTTGTCCTTTTTTCATAGAAAGGTGGTGTTTTGGCATCGAAATAATCTAGAAAGCCTATACTCGAAAAATTTGACATATAAGAACAATAAATAGTCTATATCGTGCAACTTTGATAGTTCGAAATTGCTCAACTCTCTCGATGGAGTTGTTTTTAATAGTTTTGCCGAATTTAGACCGATATTGTTCTCTTGACAACAAAACAATTTGCGAAGCGAATACTAGTAATTTTGGAAATAAAGAAAGAATAAAAAGTGCATTCCGAGCAACTTTCGTGGTTCGAAATAGCTCAACTCTCCTTATGTAGGAGCTTTTATTGGTTTTCATTATTTGTCATAGAAAGTTGGTGTTTCGGCATCGAAATAATCTAGGAAGTTATACTCGTAAAATTTGACATAGAAAAACAATAAAATGTGTACATCGAGCAACTTTGATGGTCCGAAGTTGCTCAACTCTATCTATTGTGGAGCTTTTAAAGGTTTTTGTCCATTTGTCGTAAAAAGGTGGTTTTTTGGCATCGAAATAATCTAGGAAGCTTATACTCGTAAAATTTGACATAGAAGAACAATAAAAAGTGTACACCGAGCAACTTTGCTGGTCTGAAGTTGCTCAACTCTATCTATGGAGGAGCTTTTAGCGGTTTTTGTCCATTTGTCATAGAAAGTTGGTGTTTTGGCATCGAAATAATCTTGGAAGTTATACTTGTAAAATTTGACATAGAAGAACAATAAAAAGTGTACACCGAGCAACTTTGTTGGTCCAAAGTTGCTCAACTCTATCTATGGAGATGCTTTTAACGGTTTTTGTCCATTTGTCATAGAAAATTGGTGTTTTGGCATCGAAATAATCTAGGAAGTTATACTTGTAAAATTTGACATAGAAGAACAATAAAAAGTGTACACCGAGCAACTTTGATGGTCCGAAGTTGCTCAACTCTATCGATGAAGGAGATTTTAATAGTTTTGCCGAAATTAGATCGATATTGTTCTCTTGATAACAAAACAATTTACGTAGCGAATACTAGTAATTTTGGACACAAAGAAACAATAAAAAGTGCATAACGAGCAACTTTCGTGGTTCGGAATTGCTCAACTCTATCTATGGAGGAGCTTTTACTAGTTTTTATCCATTTGTCATAGAAAAGTTGGTGTTTCGGCATCGAAATAATCTAGGAAGCTTATACTCGTAAAATTTGACATAGAAGAACAATAAAAAGTGTACACCGAGCAACTTTCAAGGTCCGATGTTGCTCAACTCTATCTACGGAGGAGCTTTTAACGGTTTTTGTGCATTTGTCATAGAAAGGTGGTGTTTTGGCATCAAAATAATCTAGGAAGCATATACTCGTAAATTTTGACATAGAAGAACAATAAAAAGTGTACACCGAGCAACTTTCACGGTCCAAAGTTGCTCAACTCTATCTATGGAGGAACTTTTAACGGTTTTTGTCCATTTGTCATAGAAATGTGGTGATTTCGCATCGAAATAATCTAGGTAGCCTATAATTGTAAAATTTGACATGGAAGAACAATAAAAAGTGTACACCGAGCAACTTTCAAGGTTCGAAGTTGCTCAACTCTATCTACCGAGGTGCTTTTAACGGTTTTTGTGCATTTGTCATAGAAAGGTGGTGTTTTGGCATCGAAATAATCGAGGAAGCTTATACTCGTAAATTTTGACATTGAAGAACAATAAAAAGTGTACACCGAGCAACTTTCATGGTCCCAAGTTGCTCAACTCTATCTATGGAGGAGCTTTTAACGGTTTTTGTCCATTTGACATAGAAATGTGGTGATTTGGCATCGAAATAATCTAGGAAGCCTATAATCGTAAAATTTGACATAGAACAACAATAAAAAGTGTACACCGAGCAACTTTGATGGTCCGAAGTTGCACAACTCTATCTATGCAGGAGATTTTAACGGTTTTTGTGCATTTGTCATAGAAATGTGATGTTTTGGCATGAAAATAATCTCGAAAGCTTATACTCGTAAAATTTAACATAGAAGAACAATAAAAAGTGTACACCGAGCAACTTTCATGGTCCGAAGTTGCTCAACTCTATCTATGGATGAGCTTTTATCTGTTATTGTCCATTTGTCATAGAAAGGTGGTGTTTTTGCATCGAAATAATCTAGGAAGGTTATACTCGAAAAATTTGACATAGAAAAACAATAAAAAGTGTATATCGTGCAACTTTGATAGTTCGAAATTGCTCAACTCTCTCGATGGAGTTGTTTTTAATTGTTTTGCCGAATTTAGACCGATATTGTTCTCTTGACAACAAAATAATTTGCGAAGCGAATACTAGTAATTTTGTAAAGAAAGAAACAATAAAAAGTGCATACCGAGCAACTTTCGTGGTTCGGAATTGCTCAACTCTCCTTAAGGAGGAACTTTTATTGGTTTTCATTATTTGTCGTAGAAAGTTGGTGTTTTGGCATCGAAATAATCTAGTAAGTTATACTCGTAAAATTGGACATAGAAGAACAATAAAAAGTGTACACCGAGCAACTTTCATGGTCTGAAGTTGCTCAACTCTATCTATGGAGGAGCTTTTAATGATTTTTGTGCATTTGTCATAAAAAGGTGGTGTTTTGGCATCGAAATAATCTAGGAAGCTTATACTCGTAAATTTTGACATAGAAGAACAATAAAAAGTGTACACCGAGCAACTTTCATGGTCCGAAGTTGCTCAGCTCTATCTATGGAGGAGCTTTTAACGGTTTTTGTCCATTTGGCATAGAAATGTAGTGATTTGGCATCGACATAATCTAGAAAGCTTATAATCCTAAAATTTGACAAAGAAAAACAATAAAAAGTGTACACCGAGCAACTTTGATGGTCCGAAGTTGCTCAACTCTATCGATGAAGGAGATTTTAATAGTTTTGCCGAATTTAGACCGATATTGTTCTCATGACAACAAAACAATTTATGAAGCGAATACTAGTAATTTTGGACACAAAGAAACAATAAAAAGTGCATAACGAGCAACTTTCGTGGTTCGGAATTGCTCAACTCTCCTTATGTAGGAGCTTCTATTGGTTTTCATTATTTGTCGTAGAAAGTTGGTGTTTCGGCATCGAAATAATCTAGGAAGTTATACTCGAAAAATTTAACATAGAAGAACAATAAAAAGTGTACACCGAGCAACTTTCATGGTCCGAAGTTGCTCAACTCTATCTATGGAGGAGCTTTTAACGGTTTTTGTCCTTTTTTCATAGAAAGGTGGTGTTTTGGCATCGAAATAATCTAGAAAGCCTATACTCGAAAAATTTGACATATAAGAACAATAAATAGTCTATATCGTGCAACTTTGATAGTTCGAAATTGCTCAACTCTCTCGATGGAGTTGTTTTTAATAGTTTTGCCGAATTTAGACCGATATTGTTCTCTTGACAACAAAACAATTTGCGAAGCGAATACTAGTAATTTTGGAAATAAAGAAAGAATAAAAAGTGCATTCCGAGCAACTTTCGTGGTTCGAAATAGCTCAACTCTCCTTATGTAGGAGCTTTTATTGGTTTTCATTATTTGTCATAGAAAGTTGGTGTTTCGGCATCGAAATAATCTAGGAAGTTATACTCGTAAAATTTGACATAGAAAAACAATAAAATGTGTACATCGAGCAACTTTGATGGTCCGAAGTTGCTCAACTCTATCTATTGTGGAGCTTTTAAAGGTTTTTGTCCATTTGTCGTAAAAAGGTGGTTTTTTGGCATCGAAATAATCTAGGAAGCTTATACTCGTAAAATTTGACATAGAAGAACAATAAAAAGTGTACACCGAGCAACTTTGCTGGTCTGAAGTTGCTCAACTCTATCTATGGAGGAGCTTTTAGCGGTTTTTGTCCATTTGTCATAGAAAGTTGGTGTTTTGGCATCGAAATAATCTTGGAAGTTATACTTGTAAAATTTGACATAGAAGAACAATAAAAAGTGTACACCGAGCAACTTTGTTGGTCCAAAGTTGCTCAACTCTATCTATGGAGATGCTTTTAACGGTTTTTGTCCATTTGTCATAGAAAATTGGTGTTTTGGCATCGAAATAATCTAGGAAGTTATACTTGTAAAATTTGACATAGAAGAACAATAAAAAGTGTACACCGAGCAACTTTGATGGTCCGAAGTTGCTCAACTCTATCGATGAAGGAGATTTTAATAGTTTTGCCGAAATTAGATCGATATTGTTCTCTTGATAACAAAACAATTTACGTAGCGAATACTAGTAATTTTGGACACAAAGAAACAATAAAAAGTGCATAACGAGCAACTTTCGTGGTTCGGAATTGCTCAACTCTATCTATGGAGGAGCTTTTACTAGTTTTTATCCATTTGTCATAGAAAAGTTGGTGTTTCGGCATCGAAATAATCTAGGAAGCTTATACTCGTAAAATTTGACATAGAAGAACAATAAAAAGTGTACACCGAGCAACTTTCAAGGTCCGATGTTGCTCAACTCTATCTACGGAGGAGCTTTTAACGGTTTTTGTGCATTTGTCATAGAAAGGTGGTGTTTTGGCATCAAAATAATCTAGGAAGCATATACTCGTAAATTTTGACATAGAAGAACAATAAAAAGTGTACACCGAGCAACTTTCACGGTCCAAAGTTGCTCAACTCTATCTATGGAGGAACTTTTAACGGTTTTTGTCCATTTGTCATAGAAATGTGGTGATTTCGCATCGAAATAATCTAGGTAGCCTATAATTGTAAAATTTGACATGGAAGAACAATAAAAAGTGTACACCGAGCAACTTTCAAGGTTCGAAGTTGCTCAACTCTATCTACCGAGGTGCTTTTAACGGTTTTTGTGCATTTGTCATAGAAAGGTGGTGTTTTGGCATCGAAATAATCGAGGAAGCTTATACTCGTAAATTTTGACATTGAAGAACAATAAAAAGTGTACACCGAGCAACTTTCATGGTCCCAAGTTGCTCAACTCTATCTATGGAGGAGCTTTTAACGGTTTTTGTCCATTTGACATAGAAATGTGGTGATTTGGCATCGAAATAATCTAGGAAGCCTATAATCGTAAAATTTGACATAGAACAACAATAAAAAGTGTACACCGAGCAACTTTGATGGTCCGAAGTTGCACAACTCTATCTATGCAGGAGATTTTAACGGTTTTTGTGCATTTGTCATAGAAATGTGATGTTTTGGCATGAAAATAATCTCGAAAGCTTATACTCGTAAAATTTAACATAGAAGAACAATAAAAAGTGTACACCGAGCAACTTTCATGGTCCGAAGTTGCTCAACTCTATCTATGGATGAGCTTTTATCTGTTATTGTCCATTTGTCATAGAAAGGTGGTGTTTTTGCATCGAAATAATCTAGGAAGGTTATACTCGAAAAATTTGACATAGAAAAACAATAAAAAGTGTATATCGTGCAACTTTGATAGTTCGAAATTGCTCAACTCTCTCGATGGAGTTGTTTTTAATTGTTTTGCCGAATTTAGACCGATATTGTTCTCTTGACAACAAAATAATTTGCGAAGCGAATACTAGTAATTTTGTAAAGAAAGAAACAATAAAAAGTGCATACCGAGCAACTTTCGTGGTTCGGAATTGCTCAACTCTCCTTAAGGAGGAACTTTTATTGGTTTTCATTATTTGTCGTAGAAAGTTGGTGTTTTGGCATCGAAATAATCTAGTAAGTTATACTCGTAAAATTGGACATAGAAGAACAATAAAAAGTGTACACCGAGCAACTTTCATGGTCTGAAGTTGCTCAACTCTATCTATGGAGGAGCTTTTAATGATTTTTGTGCATTTGTCATAAAAAGGTGGTGTTTTGGCATCGAAATAATCTAGGAAGCTTATACTCGTAAATTTTGACATAGAAGAACAATAAAAAGTGTACACCGAGCAACTTTCATGGTCCGAAGTTGCTCAGCTCTATCTATGGAGGAGCTTTTAACGGTTTTTGTCCATTTGGCATAGAAATGTAGTGATTTGGCATCGACATAATCTAGAAAGCTTATAATCCTAAAATTTGACAAAGAAAAACAATAAAAAGTGTACACCGAGCAACTTTGATGGTCCGAAGTTGCTCAACTCTATCGATGAAGGAGATTTTAATAGTTTTGCCGAATTTAGACCGATATTGTTCTCATGACAACAAAACAATTTATGAAGCGAATACTAGTAATTTTGGACATAAAGAAACAATAAAAAGTGCATAACGAGCAACTTTCGTGGTTCGGAATTGCTCAACTCTCCTTATGTAGGAGCTTCTATTGGTTTTCATTATTTGTCGTAGAAAGTTGGTGTTTCGGCATCGAAATAATCTAGGAAGTTATACTCGAAAAATTTAACATAGAAGAACAATAAAAAGTGTACACCGAGCAACTTTCATGGTCCGAAGTTGCTCAACTCTATCTATGGAGGAGCTTTTAACGGTTTTTGTCCTTTTTTCATAGAAAGGTAGTGTTTTGGCATTGAAATAATCTAGAAAGCCTATACTCGAAAAATTTGACATATAAGAACAATAAATAGTCTATATCGTGCAACTTTGATAGTTCGAAATTGCTCAACTCTCTCGATGGAGTTGTTTTTAATAGTTTTGCCGAATTTAGACCGATATTGTTCTCTTGACAACAAAACAATTTGCGAAGCGAATACTAGTAATTTTGGAAATAAAGAAAGAATAAAAAGTGCATTCCGAGCAACTTTCGTGGTTCGAAATAGCTCAACTCTCCTTATGTAGGAGCTTTTATTGGTTTTCATTATTTGTCATAGAAAGTTGGTGTTTCGGCATCGAAATAATCTAGGAAGTTATACTCGTAAAATTTGACATAGAAAAACAATAAAATGTGTACATCGAGCAACTTTGATGGTCCGAAGTTGCTCAACTCTATCTATTGTGGAGCTTTTAAAGGTTTTTGTCCATTTGTCGTAAAAAGTTGGTTTTTTGGCATCGAAATAATCTAGGAAGCTTATACTCGTAAAATTTGACATAGAAGAACAATAAAAAGTGTACACCGAGAAACTTTGATGGTCTGTAGTTGCTCAATTCTATCTATGGAGGAGCTTTTAGCGGTTTTTGTCCATTTGGCATAGATATGTGGTGTTTTGGCATCGAAACAATCTTGGAAGTTATACTTGTAAAATTTGACATAGAAGAACAATAAAAAGTGTACACCGAGCAACTTTGTTGGTCCAAAGTTGCTCAACTCTATCTATGGAGGTGCTTTTAACGGTTTTTGTCCATTTGTCATAGAAAATTGGTGTTTTGGCATCGAAATAATCTAGGAAGTTATACTTGTAAAATTTGACATAGAAGAACAATAAAAAGTGTACACCGAGCAACTTTCATGGTCCGAAGTTGCTCAACTCTATCTATGGAGAAGCTTTTAACTGTTATTGTCCATTTGTCATAGAAAGGTGGTGTTTTTGCATCGAAATAATCTAGGAAGGTTATACTCGAAAAATTTGACATAGAAGAAAAATAAAAAGTGTATATGGTGCAACTTTGATAGTTCGAAATTGCTCAACTCTTTCGATGGAGTTGTTTTTAATTGTTTTGCCGAATTTAGACCGATATTGTTCTCTTGACAACAAAACAATTTGCGAAGCGAATACTAGTAATTTTGGACAGAAAGAAACAATAAAAAGTGCATACCGACAACTTTCGTGGTTCGGAATTGCTCAACTCTCCTTATGGAGGAACTTTTATTGGTTTTCATTATTTGTCGTAGAAAGTTGGTGTTTTGGCATCGAAATAATCTAGTAAGTTATACTCGTAAAATTGGACATAGAAGAACAATAAAAAGTGTACACCGAGCAACTTTCATGGTCTGAAGTTGGTCAACTCTATCTATGGAGGAGCTTTTAATGGTTTTTGTGCATTTGTCATAAAAAGGTGGTGTTTTGGCATCGAAATAATCTAGCAAGCTTATACTCGTAAATTTTGACATAGAAGAACAATAAAAAGTGTACACCGAGCAACTTTCATGGTCCGAAGTTGCTCAGCTCTATCTATGGAGGAGCTTTTAACGGTTTTTGTCCATTTGGTATAGAAGTGTGTTGATTTGGCATCGACATAATATAGGAAGCTTATAATCCTAAAATTTGACAAAGAACAACAATAAAAAGTGTACACCGAGCAACTTTGATGGTCCGAAGTTGCTCAACTCTATCGATGAAGGAGATTTTAATAGTTTTGCCGAATTTAGACCGATATTGTTCTCATGACAACAAAACAATTTACGAAGCAAATACTAGTAATTTTGGACATAAAGAAACAATAAAAAGTGCATAACGAGCAACTTTCGTGGTTCGGAATTGCTCAACTCTATCTATGGAGGAGCTTTTAACGGTTTTTATCCATTTGTCATAGAAAAGTTGGTGTTTCGGCATCGAAATAATCTAGGAAGCTTATACTCGTAAAATTTGACATAGAAGAACAATAAAAAGTGTACACCGAGCAACTTTCATGGTCCGAAGTTGCTCAACTCTATCTATGGAGGAGCTTTTAACTGTTATTGTCCATTTGGCATAGAAATGTGGTGATTTGGCAATGAAATAATCTAGGAAGCTTATACTCGTAAATTTTGACATAGAAGAACAATAAAAAGTGTACACCGAGCAACTTTCATGGTCCGAAGTTGCTCAACTTTATCTATGGAGGAGCTTTTAACGGTTTTTGTCCATTTGGCATAGAAATGTGGTGATTTGGCATCGACATATTCTAGGAAGCCTATAATCGTAAAATTTTACATGGAAGAACAATAAAAAGTGTACACCGAGCAACTTTCATGGTCCGAAGTTGCTCAACTCTATCTATGGAGGAGCTTTTAACGGTTTTTGTCCATTTGACATAGAAATGTGGTGATTTGGCATCGAAATAATATAGGAAGCCTAAAATCATAAAATTTGACATAGAACAACAATAAAAAGTGTACACTGAGCAACTTTGATGGTCCGAAGTTGCACAACTCTATCTATGCAGGAGATTTTAACGATTTTTGTGCATTTGTCATAGAAATGTGATGTTTTGGCATGGAAATAATCTAGAAAGCTTATACTCGTAAAATTTAACATAGAAGAACAATAAAAAGTGTACACCGAGCAACTTTCATGGTCAGAAGTTGCTCAACTCTATCTATGGAGGAGCTTTTAACGGTTTTTGTCCATTTCTCATAGAAAAGTAGTGTTTTGGCATCGAAATAATCTAGAAAGCTTATACTCGAAAAATTTGACATAGAAGAACAATAAATAGTCTATATCGTGCAACTTTGATAGTTCGAAATTGCTCAACTCTCTCGATGGAGTTGTTTTTAATAGTTTTGCCGAATTTAGACCGATATTGTTCTCTTGACAACAAAGCAATTTGCGAAGCGAATACTAGTAATTTTGGATATAAAGAAACAATAAAAAGTGCATACCGACCAACTTTCGTGGTTCGGAATAGCTCAACTCTCCTTATGTAGGAGCTTTTATTGGCTTTCATTATTTGTCGTAGAAAGGTTGTGTTTCGGCATCGAAATAATCTAGGAAGTTATACTCGTAAAATTTGACTTAGAAAACAATAAAATGTGTACACCGAGCAACTATTATGGTCCGAAGTTGCTCAACTCTATCGATGAAGGAGATTTTAATAGTTTTGCCGAATTTAGACCGATATTGTTCTCATGACAACAAAACAATTTACGAAGCGAATACTAGTAATTTTGGACATAAAGAAACAATAAAAAGTGCATAACGAGCAACTTTCGTGGTTCAGAATTGCTCAACTCTATCTATGGAGGAGCTTTTAACGGTTTTTATACATTTGTCATAGAAAAGTTGGTGTTTCGGCATCGAAATAATCTAGGAAGCTTATACTCATAAAATTTGACATAGAAGAACAATAAAAAGTGTACACCAAGCAACTTTCATGGTCTGAAGTTGCTCAACTCTATCTATGGAGGAGCTTTTAATGGTTTTTGTGCATTTGTCATAAAAAGGTGGTGTTTTGCCATCGAAATAATCTAGGAAGCTTATACTCGTTAAATTTGACATAGAAGAACAATAAAAAGTGTACACCGATCAACTTTCATGGTCCGAAGTTGCTCAACTCTATCTATGGAGGAGCTTTTAACTGTTATTGTCCATTTGGCATAGAAATGTGGTGATTTTGCATCGAAATAATCTAGGAAGCTTATACTCGTAAATTTTGACATAGAGATACAATAAAAAGTGTACACCGAGCAACTTTGATGGTCCGAAGTTGCTCAACTCTATCTATGGAGGAGCTTTTAACGGTTTTTGTCCATTTGGCATAGAAATATGCTGATTTGGCATCGACATAATCTAGGAAGCCTATAATCATAAAATTTGACATGGAAGAACAATAAAAAGTGTACACCGAGCAACTTTCATGGTCCGAAGTTGCTCAACTCTATCTATGGAGGAGCTTTTAACGGTTTTTTTCCATTTGTCATAGAAAGGTGGTGTTTTGGCATCGAAATAATCTAGAAAGCTTATACTCGAAAAATTTGACATAGAAGAACAATAAATAGTCTATATCGTGCAACTTTGATAGTTCGAAATTTCTCAACTCTCTCGATGGAGTTGGTTTTAATAGTTTTGCCGAATTTAGACCGATATTGTTCTCTTGACAACAAAACAATTTGCGAAGCGAATACTAGTAATTTTGGACATAAATAAACAATAAAAAGTGCATACCGAGCAACTTTTGTGGTTCGGAATAGCTCAACTCTCCTTATGTAGGAGCTTTTATTGGCTTTCATTATTTGTCGTAGAAAGTTGGTGTTTCGGCATCGAAATAATCTAGGAAGTTATACTCGTAAAATTTGACATAGAAAAACAATAAAATGTGTTCACCGAGCAACTTTGATGGTCCTAAGTTGCTCAACTCTATCTATTGTGGAGCTTTTAACGATTTTTGTCCATTTGTCGTAAAAAGGTGGTTTTTTGGTATCGAAATAATCTTGGAAGCTTATACTCGTAAAATTTGACATAGAAGAACAATAAAAAATGCACACCGAGCAACTTTGATGGTCCGAAGTTGCTCAACTCCATCTATGGAGGAGCTTTTAACGGTTTTTGTCCATTTGTCATAGAAAGTTGGTGTTTTGGCATCGAAATAATCTTGGAAGTTATACTCGTAAATTTTGACTTCGAAGAACAATAAAAAGTGTACACCTTGCAACTTTCATGGTCCGAAGTTGCTCAACTCTATCTATGGAGAAGCTTTTAACGGTTTTTGTCCATTTGGCATAGAAATGTGGTGATTTAGAATCGAAATAATCTAGGAAGCCTATAATCGTAAAATTTGACATAGAAGAACAATAAAAAGTGTACACCGAGCAACTTTGATGGTCCGAAGTTGCTCAACTCTATCTATGAAGGAGCTTTTAACGGTTTTTGTCTATTTGGCATAGATATGTGGTGTTTCGGCATCGAAATAATCTACGAAGCTTATACTCGTAAAATTTGACATAGAAGAACAATAAAAAGTGTACACCGAGCAACTTTCAAGGTCCGAAGTTGCTCAACTCTATCTATGGAGGAGCTTTTAACGGTTTTTGTCCATTTGTCATAGAAAGGTGGTGTTTTGCATCGAAATAATCTAGGAAGGCTATAATCTTAAAATTTGACATAGAACAACAATAAAAAGTGTACACCGAGCAACTTTGATGGTCCGAAGTTGCTCAACTCTATCTATGCAGGAGATTTTAACCGTTTTTGTGCAATTGTCATAGAAATGTGTTGTTTTGGCACGGAAATAATCTAGAAAGCTTATACTCATAAAATTTCACATAGAAGAACAATAAAAAGTCTACACCGAGCAACTTTCATGATCCGAAGTTGCTCAACTCTATATATGGAGGAGCTTTTAACGGTTTTTGTCCATTTGTCATAGAAAGGTGGTGTTTTGGCATCGAAATAATCTAGGAAGCTTATACTCTTAAATTTTGACATAGAAGAACAATAAAAAGTGTACACCGAGCAACTTTCATGGTCCGAAGTTGCTCAACTCTATCTATGAAAGAGATTTTAACGGTTTTTGTCCATTTGGCATAGATATGTGGTGTTTCGGCATCGAAATAATCTACGAAGCTTATACTCTTAAAATTTGACATAGAAGAACAATAAAAAGTGTACACCGAGCAACTTTCAAGTTCCGAAGTTGCTCAACTCTATCTATGGAGGAGCTTTTAACGTTTTTTGTGCATTTGTCATAGAAAGGTGGTGTTTTGGCATGGAAATAATCTAGGAAGATTATACTCTTAAATTTTGACATAGAAGAACAATAAAAAGTGTATACCGAGCAACTTTCATGGTCCGAAGTTGCACAACCCTATCTATGGAGGAGCTTTTAACGATTTTTGTCCATTTGGCATAGAAATGTGGTGATTTGGCATCGAAATAATCTAGGAAGCCTATAATCGTAAAATTTGACATGGAAGAACAATAAAAAGTGTACACCGAGCAACTTTTATGGTCCGAAGTTGGTCAACTCTATCTATGGAGGAGCTTTTAACGGTTTTTGTCCATTTGGCATTGAAATGTGGTGATTTGGCATCGACATAATCTAGGAAGCTTATAATCCTAAAATTTGACAAAGAACAACAATAAAAAAGTGTACACCGAGCAACTTTGATGGTCCGAAGTTGCTCAACTCTATCGATGAAGGAGATTTTAATAGTTTTGCCGAATTTAGACCGATATTGTTCTCAAGACAACAAAACAATTTACAAAGCGAATACTAGTAATTTTGGACATAAAGAAACAATAAAAAGTGCATAACGAGCAACTTTCGTGGTTCGGAATTGCTCAACTCTATCTATCGAGGAGCTTTTAACGGTTTTTGTGCATTTGTCATAGAAAGGTGGTGTTTTGGCATCGAAATAATCTAGGAAGCTTATACTCGTAAAATTTGACATAGAAGAACAATAAAAAGTGTACACCGAGCAACTTTCATGGTCCGAAGTTGCTCAACTCTATCTATGGAGGAGCTTTTAACTGTTATTGTCCATTTGGCATAGAAATGTGGTGTTTTGGCATCGAAATAATCTAGGAAGCTTATACTCGTAAATTTTGACATAGAGGAACAATAAAAAGTGTACACCGAGCAACTTTCATGGTCCGAAGTTGCTCAACTCTATCTATGGAGGAGCTTTTAACGGTTTTTGTCTATTTCTCATAGAAAAGTAGTGTTTTGGAATCGAAATAATCTAGAAAGCTTATACTCGACAAATTTGACATAGAAGAACAATAAATAGTCTATATCGTGCAACTTTGATAGTTCGAAATTGCTCAACTCTCTCGATGGAGTTGTTTTTAATAGTTTTGCCGAATTTAGACCGATATTGTTCTCTTGACAACAAAACAATTTGCGAAGCGAATACTAGTAATTTTGGACATAAAGAAACAATAAAAAGTGCATACCGACCAACTTTCGTGGTTCGGAATAGCTCAACTCTCCTTATGTAGGAGCTTTTATTGGCTTTCATTATTTGTCGTAGAAAGGTTGTGTTTCAGCATCGAAATAATCTAGGAAGTTATACTCGTAAAATTTGACATAGAAAAACAATAAAATGTGTACACCGATCAACTATGATGGTCCAAAGTTGCTCAACTCTATCTATTGTGGAGCTTTTAACGGTTTTTGTCCATTTGTCTTAAAAAGGTGGTTTTTTGGTATCGAAATAATCTAGGAAGCTTATACTCGTAAAATTTGACATAGAAGAACAATAAAAAGTTTACACCGAGTAACTTTGATGGTCTGAAGTTGCTCAACTCTATCTATGGAGGAGCTTTTAACGGTTTTTGTCCATTTGTCATAGAAAGTTGGTGTTTTGGCATCGAAATAATCTTGGAAGTTATACTCGTAAATTTTGACTTAGAAGAACAATAAAAAGTGTACACCTTTCAACTTTCATGGTCCGAAGTTGCTCAACTCTATCTATGGAGAAGCTTTTAACGGTTTTTGTCCATTTGGCATAGAAATGTGGTGATTTGGAATCGAAATAATCTAGGAAACCTATAATCGTAAAATTTGACATAGAAGAACAATAAAAAGTGTACACCGAGCAACTTTAATGGTCCGAAGTTGCTCAACTCTATCTATGAAGGAGCTTTTAACGGTTTTTTTCCATTTGGCATAGATATGTGGTGTTTCGGCATCGAAATAATCTACGAAGCTTATACTCGTAAAATTTGACATAGAAGAACAATAAAAAGTGTACACCGAGCAACTTTCAAGTTCTGAAGTTGCTCAACTCTATCTATGGAGGAGCTTTTAACGGTTTTTGTGCATTTGTCATAGAAAGGTGGTGTTTTCGCATGGAAAATATCTAGGAAGCTTATACTCTTAAATTTTGACATAGAGAACAATAAAAAGTGTACACCGAGCAACTTTCATGGTCCGAAGTTGCTCAACTATATCTATGGAGGAGCTTTTAATTGTTATTGTCCATTTGGCATAGAAATGTGGTGTTTTGGCATCGAAATAATCTAGGAAGCTTATACTCGTAAATTTTGACATAGAGGAACAATAAAAAGTGTACACCGAGCAACTTTAATGGTCCGAAGTTGCTCAACTCTATCTATGGAGGAGCTTTTAACGGTTTTTGTCCATTTCTCATAGAAAAGTAGTGTTTTGGAATCGAAATAATCTAGAAAGCTTATACTCGAAAAATTTTACATAGAAGAACAATAAATAGTCTATATCGTGCAACTTTGATAGTTCGAAATTGCTCAACTCTCTCGATGGAGTTGTTTTTAATAGTTTTGCCGAATTTGGACCGATATTATTCTCTTGACAACAAAACAATTTGCGAAGCGAATACTAGTAATTTTGGACATAAAGAAACAATAAAAAGTGCATACCGACCAACTTTCGTGGTTCGGAATAGCTCAACTCTCCTTATGTAGGAGCTTTTATTGGCTTTCATTATTTGTCGTAGAAAGGTTGTGTTTCGGCATCGAAATAATCTAGGAAGTTATACTCGTAAAATTTGACATAGAAAAACAATAAAATGTGTACACCGAGCAACTATGATGGTCTGAAGTTGCTCAACTCTATCTATTGTGGAGCTTTGAACGGCTTTTGTCCATTTGTCATAAAAAGGTGGTTTTTTGGTATCGAAATAATCTAGGAAGCTTATACTCATAAAATGTGACATAGAAGAATAATAAAAAGTGTACACCGAGTAACTTTGATGGTCCTAAGTTGCTCAACTCTATCTATTGTGGAGCTTTTAACGATTTTTGTCAATTTGTCGTAAAAAGGTGGTTTTTTGGTATCGAAATAATCTTGGAAGCTTATACTCGTAAAATTTGACATAGAAGAACAATAAAAAATGTACACCGAGCAACTTTGATGGTCCGAAGTTGCTCAACTCTATCTATGGAGAAGCTTTTAACGGTTTTTGTCCATTTGTCATAGAAAGTTGGTGTTTTGGCATCGAAATAATCTTGGAAGTTATACTCGTAAAATTTGACATAGAAAAACAATAAAATGTGTACACCGAGCAACTTTGATGGTCCTAAGTTGCTCAACTCTATCTATTGTGGAGCTTTTAACGATTTTTGTCAATTTGTCGTAAAAAGGTGGTTTTTTGGTATCGAAATAATCTTGGAAGCTTATACTCGTAAAATTTGACATGGAAGAACAATAAAAAGTGTACACCGAGCAACTTTCATGGTCCGAAGTTGCTCAACTCTATCTATGGAGGAGCTTTTAACGGTTTTTGTCCATTTGGCATAGAAATGTGGTGATTTGGCATCGACATAATCTAGGAAGTTTATAATCCTAAAATTTGACAAAGAACAACAATAAAAAAGTGTACACTGAGCAACTTTGATGGTCCGAAGTTGCTCAACTCTATCGATGAAGGAGATTTTAATAGTTTTGCCGAATTTTGACCGATATTGTTCTCATGACAACAAAACAATTTAAAATGCGAATACTATTAATTTTGGACATAAAGAAACAATAAAAAGTTCATAACGAGCAACTTTCGTGGTTCGGAATTGCTCAACTCTATCTATCGAGGAGCTTTTAACGGTTTTTATGCATTTGTCATAGAAAGGTGGTGTTTTGGCATCGAAATAATCTAGCAAGCTTATACTCGTTAAATTTGACATAGAAGAACAATAAAAAGTGTACACCGATCAACTTTCATGGTCCGAAGTTGCTCAACTCTATCTATGGAGGAGCTTTTAACTGTTATTGTCCATTTGGCATAGAAATGTGGTGATTTGGCATCGAAATAATCTAGGAAGCTTATACTCGTAAATTTTGACATAGAGGAACAATAAAAAGTGTACACCGAGCAACTTTCATGGTCCGAAGTTGCTCAACTCTATCTATGGAGGAGCTTTTAACGGTTTTTGTCCATTTGGCATATAAATGTGGTGATTTGGCATCGACATAATCTAGGAAGCCTATAATCGTAAAATTTGACATGGAAGAACAATAAAAAGTGTACACCGAGCAACTTTCATGGTCCGAAGTTGCTCAACTCTATCTATGGAGGAGCTTTTAACGGTTTTTGTCCATTTGTCATAGAAAGGTGGTGTTTTGGCATCGAAATAATCTAGAAAGCTTATACTCGAAAAATTTGACATAGAAGAACAATAAATAGTCTATATCGTGCAACTTTGATAGTTCGAAATTTTTCAACTCTCTCGATGGAGTTGTTTTTAATAGTTTTGCCGAATTTAGACCGATATTGTTCTCTTGACAACAAAACAATTTGCGAAGCGAATACTAGTAATTTTGGACATAAATAAAAAATAAAAAGTGCATACCGAGCAACTTTTGTGGTTCGGAATAGCTCAACTCGCCTTATGTAGGAGCTTTTATTGGCTTTCATTATTAGTCGTAGAAAGTTGGTGTTTCGGCATCGAAATAATCTAGGAAGTTATACTCGTAAAATTTGACATAGAAAAACAATAAAATGTGTACACCGAGCAACTTTGATGGTCCTAAGTTGCTCAACTCTATCTATTGTGGAGCTTTTAACGATTTTTGTCCATTTGTCATAAAAAGGTGGTTTTTTGGTATCGAAATAATCTAGGAAGCTTATACTCGTAAAATTTGACATAGAAGAACAATAAAAAATGTACACCGAGCAACTTTGATGGTCTGAAGTTGCACAACTCTATCTATGGAGGAGCTTTTAACGGTTTTTATCCATTTGTCATAGAAATTTGGTGTTTTGGCATCGAAATAATCTTGGAAGTTATACACGTAAATTTTGACTTAGAAGAACAATAAAAAGTGTACACCTTGCAACTTTCATGGTCCGAAGTTGCTCAACTCTATCTATGGAGAAGCTTTTAACGGTTTTTGTCCATTTGGCATAGAAATGTGGTGATTTGGAATCGAAATAATCTAGGAAGCCTATAATCGTAAAATTTGACTTAGAAGAACAATAAAAAGTGTACACCGAGCAACTTTGATGATCCGAAGTTGCTCAACTCTATCTATGAAGGAGCTTTTAACGGTTTTTGTCCATTTGGCATAGATATGTGGTGTTTCGGCATCGAAATAATCTACGGAGTTTATACTCGTAAAATTTGACATAGAAGAACAATAAAAAGTGTACACCGAGCAACTTTCAAGGTCCAAGTTGCTCAACTCTATCTATGGAGGAGCTTTTAACGGTTTTTGTCCATTTGTCATAGAAAGGTGGTGTTTTGCATCGAAATAATCTAGGAAGCATATAATCGTAAAATTTGACATAGAACAACAATAAAAGGTGTACACCGAGCAACTTTGATGGTCCGAAGTTGCTCAACTCTATCTATGCAGGAGATTTTAACCGTTTTTGTGCATTTGTCATAGAAATGTGGTGTTTTGGCACGGAAATAATCTAGAAAGCTTATACTCGTAAAATTTCACATAGAACAACAATAAAAAGTCTACACCTTGCAACTTTCAAGGTCCGAAGTTGCTCAACTCTATATATGGAGGAGCTTTTAACGGTTTTTGTCCATTTGTCATAGAAAGGTGGTGTTTTGGCATCGAAATAATCTAGGAAGCTTATACTCTTAAATTTTGACATAGAAGAACAATAAAAAGTGTACACCGAGCAACTTTCATGGTCCGAAGTTGCTCAACTCTATCTATGAAAGAGCTTTTAACGGTGTTTGTCCATTTGGCATAGATATGTGGTGTTTCGGCATCGAAATAATCTACGAAACTTATACTCGTAAAATTTGACATAGAAGAATAATAAAAAGTGTACACCGAGCAACTTTCAAGTTCCGAAGTTGCTCAACTCTATCTATGGAGGAGCATTTAACGGTTTTTGTGCATTTGTCATAGAAAGGTGGTGTTTTGGCAAGGAAATAATCTAGGAAGCTTATACTCTTAAATTTTGACATAGAAGAACAATAAAAAGTGTACACCGAGCAACTTTCATGGTCCGAAGTTGCACAACTCTATCTTTTGAGGAGCTTTTAACGATTTTTGTCCATTTGGCATAGAAATGTGGTGATTTGGCATCGAAATAATCTAGGAAGCCTATAATCGTAAAATTTGACATGGAAGAACAATAAAAAGTGTACACCGAGCAACTTTCATGGTCCGAAGTTGCTCAACTCTATCTATGGAGGAGCTTTTAACGGTTTTTGTCCATTTGTCATAGAAAGGTGGTGTTTTGGCATCGAAATAATCTAGGAAGCTTATACTCGAAAAATTTGACATAGAAGAACAATAAAAAGTGTATATCGTGCAACTTCGATAGTTCGAAATTGCTCAACTCTCTCGATGGAGTTGTTTTTAATAGTTTTGCCGAATTTAGACCGATATTGTTCTGTTGACAACAAAACAATTTGCGAAGCGAATACTTGTAATTTTGGACATAAAGAAATAATAAAAGTGCATACCGATGGACTTTTTTGGTTTGGAATAGCTCAACTCTCCGTATGTAGGAGCTTTTATTGGTTTTCATTATTTGTCGTAGAAAGTTGGTGTTTCGGCATCGAAATAATCTAGGAAGTTATACTCGTAAAATTTAACATAGAAAAACAACAAAAAGTGTACACCGAGCAACTTTCATGGTCCGAAGTTGGCAACTCTATCTATGGTGGAGCGTTTAGCGGTTTTGGTCCATTTGTCACAGAAAGGAGGTTTTTTGGCATCGAAATAATCTAGGAAGCTTATACTCGTAAAATTTAAAATAGAAGAAGAATAAAAAGTGTACACCGAGCAACTTTGATGGTCCGAAGTTGCTCAACTCTATCTATGAATGAGTTTTTAACGGTTTTTGTCCATTTGGCATAGATATGTGGTTTTTTGGCATTGAAATAATCTACGAAGCTTATACTCATAAAATTTCACATAGAAGAACAATAAAAATTGTACACCGAGCAACTTTCATGGTCCGAAGTTGCTCAACTCTATCTATGGAGGAGCTTTTAACTGTTATTGTCCATTTGTCATAGAAAGGTGGTGTTTTGGCATCGAAATAATCTAGGAAGCCTATACTCGAAAAATTTGACATAGAAGAACAAAAAAAAGTGTATATCGTGCAACTTTGATAGTTCGAAATTACTCAACTCTCTCGATGGAGTTGTTTTTAATAGTTTTGCCAAATTTAGACCGATTTTGTTTTCTTGAAAACAAAACAATTTGCGAAGCGAATACTAGTAATTTTGGACATAAAGAAACAATAAAAAGTGCATACCGAGCAACTTTCGTGGTTCGAAATTGCTCAACTCTATCTACGTAGGAGCTTTTAACGGTTTTATCCATTTGTCATAGAAAAGTTGGTGTTTCGGCATCGAAATAATCTAGGAAGCTTATACTCGTAAAATTTTTCATAGAAGAACAATAAAAAGTGTACACCGAGCAACTTTGAAGGTCCGAAGTTGCTCAACTCTATCTATGGATGAGCTTTTAATGGTTTTTGTGCATTTGTCATTGAAAGGTGGTGTTTTGGCATCGAAATAATCTAGGAATCTTATACTCTAAAATTTTGAGATAGCAGAACAATAAAAAGTGTACACCGAGCAACTTTCATGGTCCGAAGTTGGTCAACTCTATCTATGGAGGAGCTTTTAACGGTTTTTGTCTATTTGGCATAGAAATGTGGTGATTTGGCATCAAAATAATCTAGGAAGCCTATAATCGTAAAATTTGACATGGAAGAACAATAAAAAGTGTACACCGAGCAACTTTTAAGGTCCGAAGTTGCTCAACTCTATCTATCGAGGAGCTTTTAACGGTTTTTGTGCATTTGTCATAGAAAGGTGGTGTTTTGGCATCGAAATAATCTAAGAAGCTTATACTCGTAAATTTTGACATAGAAGAACAATAAAAAGTGTACACCGAGCAACTTTCATGGTCCGAAGTTGGTCAACTCTATCTATGGAGGAGCTTTTAACGGTTTTTGTCTATTTGGCATAGAAATGTGGTGATTTGGTATCAAAATAATCTAGGAAGCCTATAATCGTAAAATTTTACATGGAAGAACAATGAAAAGTGTACACCGAGCAACTTTTAAGGTCCGAAGTTGCTCAACTCTATCTATCGAGGAGCTTTTAACGGTTTTTGTGCATTTGTCATAGAAAGGTGGTGTTTTGGCATCGAAATAATCTAGGAAGCCTATAATCATAAAATTTGACATAGAACAACAATAAAAAGTGTACACCGAGCAACTTTGATGGTCCGAAGTTGCTCAACTCTATCTATGCAGGAGATTTTAACGGTTTTTGTGCATTTGTCATAGAAATGAGGTGTTTTGCACGGAAATAATCTAGAAAGCTTATACTCCTAAAATTTCACAAAGAAGAACAATAAAAAGAGTACACCGAGCAACTTTCATGGTCCGAAGTTGCTCAACTATATCTATGGAGGAGTTTTTAACGGTTTTTTCCATTTGGCATAGAAATGTGGTGATTTCGAATCGAAATAATCCAGGAAGCCTAAAATGGTAAAATTTGACATGGAAGAACAATAAAAAGTGTACACCGAGCAACTTTCAAGGACCGAAATTGCTCAACTCTATCTATGGAGGAGCTTTTAACGATTTTTGTCTATTTGGAATAGAAATGTTGTGATTTGTCATCAAAATTACTAGGAAGCCTATAATCGTAAAATTTGACATGGAAGAACAATAAAAAGTGTACACCGAGCAACTTTCAAGGACCGAAGTTGCTCAACTCTATCTATCGAGGAGCTTTTAACGGTTTTTTTGCATTTGTCATAGAAAGGTGGTGTTTTGGCATCGAAATAATCTAAGAAGCTTATACTCGTAAATTTTGACATAGAAGAACAATAAAAAGTGTACACCGAGCAACTTTCATGGTCCGAAGTTAGTCAACTCTATCTATGGAGGAGCTTTTAACGGTTTTTGTCTATTTGCAATAGAAATGTGGTGATTTGGCATCGAAATAATCTAGGAAGCCTATAATCGTAAAATTTGACATGGAAGAACAGTAAAAAGTGTACACCGAGCAACTTTTAAGGTCCGAAGTTGCTCAACTCTATCTATCGAGGAGTTTTTAACGGTTTTTGTGCATTTGTCATAGAAAAGTGGTGTTTTGGCATCGAAATAATCTAGGAAGCTTATACACGTAAAATTTGACATAGAACAACAATAAAAAGTGGACACCGAGCAACTTTGATTGTCCGAAGTTGCACAACTCTCTCGATGGAGGAGCTTTTAACGGTTTTTGTGGATTTGGCATAGAAAGTTGGTGTTTTGGCATCGAAATAATCTAGGAAGTTATACTAGTAAAATTTGACATAAAAGAACAATAAAATGTGTACGCAGTGCAACTTTGATGGTCCAAAGTTGCTCAACTCTATCTATGGTGGAGCTTTTAACGGTTTTTGTCCATTTGTCGTAGAAATGTGGTTTTTTGGCAACGAAATAATCTAGGAAGCTTATACTCGTAAAATGCGACACAGAATAATAATAAAAAGTGTACACCGAGCAACTTTCATGGTCCGAAGTTGCTCAACACTATCTATGGAGGAGCATTTAACGGTTTTTATCCATTTGTCAAAGAACGTTAGTGTTTCGGCATCGAAATAGTGTAGGAAGCTTATATTCGTAAAATTTGACAAAGAAGAACAATAAAAAGTGTACACCGAGCAACTTTCATGGTCCGAAGTTGCTCAACTCTATCTATGGAGATGATTTTAATGGCTTTTGTCCATTTTTCATAGAAAGATGGTGTTTTGGAATTGAAGTAATCTAGAAAGTTTATATTCGTAAAATTTTAAATAGAAGAACAACAAAAAGCGTACACCGAGCAACTTTGATGGTCCGAAGTTGGTCAACTATTTCTATGGAGGAGCTTTTAACGGTTTTTGTCCATTTGTCATAGAAAGGTGGTGTTTTGTTATCGAAATAATCTAGTAAGCTTATACTCGAAGAATTTGACATAGAAGAACAAAAAAAAGTGTATATCGTGCAACTTTGATAGTTCAAAATTGCTCAACTCTCTCGATGGAGTTGTTTTTAATAGTTTTGCCAAATTTAGACCGATTTTGTTTTCTTGAAAACAAAACAATTTGCGAAGCGAATACTAGTAATTTTGGACATAAAGAAACAATAAAAAGTGCATACCGAGCAACTTTCGTGGTTCGAAATTGCTCAACTCTATCTACGTAGGAGCTTTTAACGGTTTTATCCATTTGTCATAGAAAAGTTGGTGTTTCGGCATCGAAATAATCTAGGAAGCTTATACTCGTAAAATTTTTCATAGAAGAACAATAAAAAGTGTACACCGAGCAACTTTGAAGGTCCGAAGTTGCTCAACTCTATCTATGGAAGAGCTTTTAATGGTTTTTGTGCATTTTTCATTGAAAGGTGGTGTTTTGGCATCGAAATAATCTAGGAATCTTATACTCGAAAATTTTGACATAGCAGAACAATAAAAAGTGTACACCGAGCAACTTTCATGGTCCGAAGTTGGTCAACTCTATCTATGGAGGAGCTTTTAACGGTTTTTGTCTATTTGGCATAGAAATGTGGTGATTTGGCATCAAAATAATCTAGGAAGCCTATAATCGTAAAATTTGACATGGAAGAACAATAAAAAGTGTACACCGAGCAACTTTTAAGGTCCGAAGTTGCTCAACTCTATCTATCGAGGAGCTTTTAATGGTTTTTGTGCATTTGTCATAGAAAGGTGGTGTTTTGGCATCGAAATAATCTAAGAAGCTTATACTCGTAAATTTTGACATAGAAGAACAATAAAAAGTGTACACCGAGCAACTTTCATGGTCCGAAGTTGGTCAACTCTATCTATGGAGGAGCTTTTAACGGTTTTTGTCTATTTGGCATAGAAATGTGGTGATTTGGTATCAAAATAATCTAGGAAGCCTATAATCGTAAAATTTTACATGGAAGAACAATAAAAAGTGTACACCGAGCAACTTTTAAGGTCCGAAGTTGCTCAACTCTATCTATCGAGGAGCTTTTAACGGTTTTTGTGCATTTGTCATAGAAAGGTGGTGTTTTGGCATCGAAATAATCTAGGAAGCCTATAATCATAAAATTTGACATAGAACAACAATAAAAAGTGTACACCGAGCAACTTTGATGGTCCGAAGTTGCTCAACTCTATCTATGCAGGAGATTTTAACGGTTTTTGTGCATTTGTCATAGAAATGAGGTGTTTTGCACGGAAATAATCTAGAAAGCTTATACTCCTAAAATTTCACAAAGAAGAACAATAAAAAGAGTACACCGAGCAACTTTCATGGTCCGAAGTTGCTCAACTATATCTATGGAGGAGTTTTTAACGGTTTTTTCCATTTGGCATAGAAATGTGGTGATTTCGAATCGAAATAATCCAGGAAGCCTAAAATGGTAAAATTTGACATGGAAGAACAATAAAAAGTGTACACCGAGCAACTTTCAAGGACCGAAATTGCTCAACTCTATCTATGGAGGAGCTTTTAACGATTTTTGTCTATTTGGAATAGAAATGTTGTGATTTGTCATCAAAATTACTAGGAAGCCTATAATCGTAAAATTTGACATGGAAGAACAATAAAAAGTGTACACCGAGCAACTTTCAAGGACCGAAGTTGCTCAACTCTATCTATCGAGGAGCTTTTAACGGTTTTTTTGCATTTGTCATAGAAAGGTGGTGTTTTGGCATCGAAATAATCTAAGAAGCTTATACTCGTAAATTTTGACATAAAAGAACAATAAAAAGTGTACACCGAGCAACTTTCATGGTCCGAAGTTAGTCAACTCTATCTATGGAGGAGCTTTTAACGGTTTTTGTCTATTTGCAATAGAAATGTGGTGATTTGGCATCGAAATAATCTAGGAAGCCTATAATCGTAAAATTTGACATGGAAGAACAGTAAAAAGTGTACACCAAGCAACTTTCATGGTCCGAAGTTGCTCAATTCTATATATGGAGGAGCTTTTAACGATTTTTGTCCATTTGTCATAGAAAGGTGGTGTTTTGGCATCGAAATAATCTAGGAAGGTTATACTCGAAAAATTTGACATAGAAGAACAATAAAAAGTGTATATCGTGCAACTTTGATAGTTCAAAATTGCTCAACTCTCTCGATGGAGTTGTTTTTAATAGTTTTCCCGAATTTAGACCGATATTGTTCTGTTGACAACAAAACAATTTGCGAAGCGAATACTAGTAATTTTGGACATAAAGAAACAATAAAAAGTTCATACCGAGCAACTTTCGTGGTTCGGAATAGCTCAACTCTCCTTATGTAGGAGCTTTTATTGGCTTTCATTATTTGTCGTAGAAAGTTGGTGTTTCGGCATCGAAATAATCTAGGAAGTTAAACTCGTAAAATTTGACATAGAACAACAATAAAAAGTGTACACCGAGCAACTTTGATGGTCTGAAGTTGCTCAACTCTATCTATGCAGGAGATTTTAACCGTTTTTGTGCATTTGTCATAGAAATGTGGTGTTTTGGCACGGAAATAGTCTAGAAAGCTTATACTCGTAAAATTTCACATAGAAGAACAATAAAAAGTCTACACCGAGCAACTTTCATGGTCCGAAGTTGCTCAACTCTATATATGGAGGAGCTTTTAACGGTTTTTGTCCATTTGTCATAGAAAGGTGGTGTTTTGGCATCGAAATAATCTAGGAAGCTTATACTCGAAAAATTTGACATAGAAGAACAATAAAAAGTGTATATCGTGCAACTTTGATAGTTTGAAATTGATCAACTCTCTCGATGGAGTTGTTTTTAATAGTTTTGCCGAATTTAGACCGATATTGTTCTGTTGACAACAAAACAATTTGCGAAGCGAATACTAGTAATTTTGGACGTAAAGAAACAATGAAAGTGCATACCGATCAACTTTCGTGTTTCGGAATAGCTCAACTCTCCGTATGTAGGAGCTTTTATTGGTTTTCATTATTTGTCGTAGAAAGTTGGTGTTTCGGCATCGAAATAATCTAGGAAGTTATACTCGTAAAACTTAACATAGAAAAACAATAAAAGGTGTACACCGAGCAACTTTCATGGTCCGAAGTTGTCAACTCTATCTATGGTGGAGCGTTTAGCGGTTTTGGTCCATTTGTCACAGAAAGGTGGTTTTTTGGCATCGAAATAATCTAGGAAGCTTATACTCGTAAAATTTGACATAGAAAAAAAATAAAAAGTGTACACCGAGCAACTTTGATGGTCCGAAGTTGCTCAACTCTATCTATGAATGAGTTTTTAACTGTTTTTATCCATTTGGCATAGATATGTGGTTTTTTGGCATTGAAATAATCTACGAAGCTTATACTCGTAAAATTTCACATAGAAGAACAATAAAAAGTGTACACCGAGTAACTTTCATGGTCCGAAGTTGCTCAACTCTATCTATGGAGGAGCTTTTAACGGTTTTTGTCCATTTGTCATAGAAAGGTGGTGTTTTGGCATCGAAATAATCTAGGAAGCTTATACTCGAAAAATTTGACATAGAAGAACAATAAAAAGTGTATATCGTGCAACTTTTATAGTTCGACATTGCTCAACTCTCTCGATGGAGTTGTTTTTAATAGTTTTCCTGAATTTAGACCGATATTGTTCTGTTGACAACAAAACAATTTGCGAAGCGAATACTAGTAATTTTGGACATAAAGAAACAATAAAAAGAGCATAACGAGCAACTTTCGTGGTTCGGAATAGCTCAACTCTCATTATGTAGGAGCTTTTATTGGCTTTCATTATTTGTCGTAGAAAGTTGGTGTTTCGGCATCGAAATAATCTAGGAAGTTATACTCGTAAAATTTGACATAAAAAAGTAATAAAATGTGTACACCAAGCAACTTTGATGGTCCGAAGTTGCTCAACTCCATATATGGAGGAGCTTTTAGTGGTTTTTGTCCATTTGTCGTAGAAAGGTGGTTTTTTGGCATCGAAATAATCTAGAAAGCTTATACTCGTAAAATTTGACATACAAGAACAATAAAATGTGTACACCGAGCAACTTTGATGGTACGAAATTGCTCAACTCTATCTATTGTGGAGCTGTTAACAGTTTTTGTCCATTTGTCATAGAAAGGTGGTTTTTTGGCATCAAAATAATCTAAAAAGCTTATACTCGTAAAATTTGACATAGAAGAACAATAAAAAGTGTACACCGAGCAACGTTGATGGTCCGAAGTTGCTCAACTCTATCTATCGAGGAGCTTTTAACGGTTTTTGTCCATTTGGCATAGAAATGTGGTGATTTGGCATCGAAATAATCTAGAAAGCCTATAATCGTAAAATTTGACATGGAAGAATAATAAAAAGTGTACACCGAGCAACTTTCAAGGTCCGAAGTTTCTCAACTCTATCTATCGAGGAGCTTTTAATGGTTTTTGTCCATTTGGCATAGAAATGTGGTGATTTGGCTTCGAAATAATCTAGGAAGCCTATAATCGTAAAATTTGACATGGAAGAACAATAAAAAGTATACACCGAGCAACTTTCAAGGTCCGAAGTTGCTCAACTCTATCTATGGAGGAGCTTTTAACGGTTTTTGTGCATTTGTCATAGAAAGGTGGTGTTTTGGCATCGAAATAATCTAGGAAGCTTATACTCGTAAATTTTGACATAGAAGAACAATAAAAAGTTTACACCGAGCAACTTTCATGATCCGAAGTTGCTCAACTCTATCTATGGAGGAGCTTTTAACGGTTTTTGTGCATTTGTCATAGAAAGGTGGTGTTTTGGCATCGAAATAATCTAGGAAGCTTATACTCGTAAATTTTAACATAGAAGAACAATAAAAAGTTTACACCGATCAACTTTCATGATCCGAAGTTGCTCAACTCTATCTATCGAGGAGCTTTTAACGGTTTTTGTCCATTTGGCATAGAAAGGTGGTGTTTCGGCATCAAAATAATCTAGGAAGTTATACTCGTAAAATTTGACATAGAAGAACAATAAAAAGTGTACACCGAGCAACTTTGATGGTCCGAAGTTGCTGAACTCTATCTATGCAGGAGATTTTAACGGTTTTTGTGCATTTGTCATAGAAATGTGGTGTTTTGGCATGGAAATAATCTAGAAAGCTTATACTCGTAAATTTTAACATAGAAGAACAATAAAAAGTGTACACCGAGCAACTTTCATGGTCCGAAGTTGCTCAACTCTATCTATGGGGGAGCTTTTAATGGTTTTTGTCCATTTGGCACAGAAATGTGGTGATTTGGCATCGAAATAATCTAGGAAGCCTATAATCGTAAAATTTGACATGTAAGAACAATAAAAAAAAATACACAGAGCAACTTTCAAGGTCCGAAGTTGCTCAACTCTATCTATGGAGGAGCTTTTAACGGTTTTTGTGCATTTGTCATAGAAAGGTGGTGTTTTGGCATCGAAATAATCTAGGAAGCTTATACTCGTAAATTTTGACATAGAAGAACAATAAAAAGTTTACACCGAGCAACTTTCATGGTCCGAAGTTGCTCAACTCTATCTATGAAAGAGCTTTTAACGGTGTTTGTCCATTTGGCATAGAAAGGTGGTGTTTTGGCATCGAAATAATCTAGGAAGCTTATACTCGAAAAATTTGACATAGAAGAACGATAAAAAGTGTATATCGTGCAACTTTGATAGTTCGAAATTGCTCAACTCTCTCGATGGAGTTGTTTTTAATAGTTTTGCCGAATTTAGACCGATATTGTTCTCTTGACAACAAAACAATTTGCGAAGCCAATACTAGTAACTTTGGACATAAGGAAACAATAAAAAGTGCATATCGAGCAACTTTTGTGGTTCAGAATAGCTCAACTCTCCTTATGTAGGAGCTTTTATTGGTTTTCATTTTTGTCGTAGAAAGTTGGTGTTTCGGCATCGAAATAATCTGGGAAGTTATACTCGTAAAATTTGACATAGAAAAACAATAAAATGTGTACACCAAGCAACTTTGATGGTCCGAAGTTGCTCAACTCTATCTATGGTGGAGCTTTTAACGGTTTTTTGGCATCGAAATAATCTAGGAAGCTTAAACTCGTAAAATTTGAGATAAAAGAACAATAAAATGTGTACACCGAGCAACTTAGATGATCCGAAGTTGCTCAACTCTATCTATTGTGGAGCTTTTAACGGTTTTTGTCCATTTGTCGTAGAAAAATGGTTTTTTGATATCGAAATAATCTAGGAAGCTTATACTCGTAAAATTTGACATAGAAAAACAATAAAAAGTGTACACCGAGCAACTTTAATGGTCCGAAGTTGCTCAACTCTATCTATGGAGGAGCTTTTAACGGTTTTTGTCCATTTTTCATAGAAAGTTGGTGTTTTGGCATCGAAATAATCAAGGAAGTTATACTCGTAAAATTTGACATGGAAGAACAATAAAAAGTGTACACCGAGCAACTTTCACGGTCCGAAATTGCTCAACTCTATCTATGCAGGAGCTTTTAACGATTTTTGTCCATTTTTCATAGAAAGTTGGTGTTCTGGCATCGAAATAATCTAGGAATATTATACTCGTAAATTTGATATAGATGAACAACAAAAAGTGTACACCGAGCAACTTTCATAGTCCGAAGTTGTCAACTCTATCTATGGTGGAGCTTTTAGCGGTTTTTGTCCATTTGTCACAGAAAGGTGGTTTTTTGGCATCGAAATAATCTATGAAGCTCATACTCGTAAAATTTGACATAGAAGAACAATAAAATGTGTACACGGAACAACTTTTATGGTCCGAAGTTGCTCAACTCTATCTATGGAGGAGCTTTTAACGGTTTTTGTGCATTTGTCATAGAAAGGTGGTGTTTTGGCATCGAAATAATCTAGGAAGCTTATACTCGTAAATTTTGACATAGAAGAACAATAAAAAGTTTATACCGAGCAACTTTCATGATCCGAAGTTGCTCAACTCTATCTATCGAGGAGCTTTTAACGGTTTTTGTCCATTTGGCATAGAAAGGTGGTGTTTCGGCATCAAAATAATCTAGGAAGTTATACTCGTAAAATTTGACATAGAAGAACAATAAAAAGTGTACACCGAGCAACTTTGATGGTCCGAAGTTGCTCAACACTATCTATGCAGGAGATTTTAACGGTTTTTGTGCATTTGTCATAGAAATGTGGTGTTTTGGCATGGAAATAATCTAGAAAGCTTATACTCGTAAATTTTAACATAGAAGAACAATAAAAAGTGTACACCGAGCAACTTTCATGGTCCGAAGTTGCTCAACTCTATCTATGGAGGAGCTTTTAATGGTTTTTGTCCATTTGGCATAGAAATGTGGTGATTTGGCATCGAAATAATCTAGGAAGCCTATAATCGTAAAATTTGACATGGAAGAACAATAAAAAGTATACACCGAACAACTTTCAAGGTCCGAAGTTGCTCAACTCTATCTATGGAGGAGCTTTTAACGGTTTTTGTGCATTTGTCATAGAAAGTTGGTGTTTTGGCATCGAAATAATCTAGGAAGTTTATACTCGTAAATTTTGACATAGAAGAACAATAAAAAGTTTACACCGAGCAACTTTCGTGGTCCGAAGTTGCTCAACTCTATCTATGAAAGAGCTTTTAATGGTGTTTGTCCATTTGGCATATAAAGGTGGTGTTTTGGCATCGAAATAATCTAGGAAGCTTATACTCGAAAAATTTGACATAGAAGAACGATAAAAAGTGTATATCGTGCAACTTTGATAGTTCGAAATTGCTCAACTCTCTCGATGGAGTTGTTTTTAATAGTTTTGCCGAATTTAGACCGATATTGTTCTCTTGACAACAAAACAATTTGCGAAGCCAATACTAGTAACTTTGGACATAAGGAAACAATAAAAAGTGCATATCGAGCAACTTTTGTGGTTCAGAATAGCTCAACTCTCCTTATGTAGGAGCTTTTATTGGTTTTCATTATTTGTCGTAGAAAGTTGGTGTTTCGGCATCGAAATAATCTGGGAAGTTATACTCGTAAAATTTGATATAGAAAAACAATAAAATGTGTACACCAAGCAACTTTGATGGTCCGAAGTTGCTCAACTCTATCTATGGTGGAGCTTTTAACGGTTTTTTGGCATCGAAATAATCTAGGAAGCTTATACTCGTAAAATTTGGAATAAAAGAACAATAAAATGTGTACACCGAGCAACTTAGATGATCCGAAGTTGCTCAACTCTATCTATTGTGGAGCTTTTAACGGTTTTTGTCCATTTGTCGTAGAAAAATGGTTTTTTGATATCGAAATAATCTAGGAAGCTTATACTCGTAAAATTTGACATAGAAGAACAATAAAAAGTGTACACCGAGTAACTTTCATGGTCCGAAGTTGCTCAACTCTATCTATGGAGGAGCTTTTAACGGTTTTTGTCCATTTGTCATAGAAAGTTGGTGTTTTGGCATCGAAATAATCAAGCAAGTTATACTCGTAAAATTTGACATGGAAGAACAATAAAAAGTGTACACCGAGCAACTTTCACGGTCCGAAATTGCTCAACTCTATCTATGCAGGAGCTTTTAAGGATTTTTGTCCATTTTTCATAGAAAGTTGGTGTTCTGGCATCGAAATAATCTAGGAATATTATACTCGTAAATTTGATATAGATGAACAACAAAAAGTGTACACCGAGCAACTTTCATAGTCCGAAGTTGTCAACTCTATCTATGGTGGAGCTTTTAGCGGTTTTTGTCCATTTGTCATAGAAAGGTGGTTTTTTGGCATCGAAATAATCTATGAAACTCATACTCGTAATATTTGCCATAGAAGAACAATAAAATGTGTACACCGAGCAACTTTTATGGTCTGAAGTTGCTCAACTCTATCTATGGAGGAGCTTTTAACGGTTTTTGTGCATTTGTCATAGAAAGGTGGTTTTTTGGCATCGAAATAATCTAGGTAGCTTATACTCGTAAATTTTGACATAGAAGAACAATAAAAAGTTTACACCGAGCAACTTTCATGATCCGAAGTTGCTCAACTCTATCTATCGAGGAGCTTTTAACGGTTTTTGTCCATTTGGCATAAAAAGGTGGTGTTTCGGCATCAAAATAATCTAGGAAGTTATACTCGTAAAATTTGACATAGAAGAACAATAAAAAGTGTACACCGAGCAACTTTGATGGTCCGAAGTTGCTCAACTCTATCTATGCAGGAGATTTTAACGGTTTTTGTGCATTTGTCATAGAAATGTGGTGTTTTGGAATGGAAATAATCTAGAAAGCTTATACTCGTAAATTTTAACATAGAAGAACAATAAAAAGTGTGCACCGAGCAACTTTCATGGTCCGAAGTTGCTCAACTCTATCTATGGAGGAGCTTTTAATGGTTTTTGTCCATTTGGCATAGAAATGTGGTGATTTGGCATCGAAATAATCTAGGAAGCCTATAATCGTAAAATTTGACATGGAAGAACAATAAAAAGTATACACCGAGCAACTTTCAAGGTCCGAAGTTGCTCAACTCTATCTATGGAGGAGCTTTTAACGGTTTTTGTGCATTTGTCATAGAAAGTTGGTATTTTGGCATCAAAATAATCTAGGAAGCTTATACTCGTAAATTTTGACATAGAAGAACAATAAAAAGTTTACACCGAGCAACTTTCGTGGTCCGAAGTTGCTCAACTCTATCTATGAAAGAGCTTTTAACGGTGTTTGTCCATTTGGCATAGAAAGTTGGTGTTTTGGCATCGAAATAATCTAGGAAGCTTATACTCGAAAAATTTGACATAGAAGAACGATAAAAAGTGTATATCGTGCAACTTTGATAGTTCGAAATTGCTCAACTCTCTCGATGGAGTTGTTTTTAATAGTTTTGCCGAATTTAGACCGATATTGTTCTCTTGACAAAAAAACAATTTGCGAAGCCAATACTAGTAACTTTGGACATAAGGAAACAATAAAAAGTGCATATCGAGCAACTTTTTTGGTTCAGAATAGCTCAACTCTCCTTATGTAGGAGCTTTTATTGGCTTTCATTATTTGTCGTAGAAAGTTGGTGTTTCGGCATCGAAATAATCTGGGAAGTTATACTCGTAAAATTTGACATAGAAAAACAATAAAATGTGTACACCAAGCAACTTTGATGGTCCGAAGTTGCTCAACTCTATCTATGGTGGAGCTTTTTACGGTTTTTTGGCATCGAAATAATCTAGGAAGCTTATACTCGTAAAATTTGAGACAAAAGAACAATAAAATGTGTACACCGAGCAACTTAGATGATCCGAAGTTGCTCAACTCTATCTATTGTGGAGCTTTTAACGGTTTTTGTCCATTTGTCGTAGAAAATGGTTTTTTGATATCGAAATAATCTAGGAAGCTTATACTCGTAAAATTTGACATAGAAGAACAATAAAAAGTGTACACCGAGCAACTTTCATAGTCCGAAGTTGTCAACTCTATCTATGGTGGAGCTTTTAGCGGTTTTTGTCCATTTGCCACAGAAAGGTGGGTTTTTGGCATCGAAATAATCTATGAAGCTCATACTCGTAAAATTTGACATAGAAGAACAATAAAATGTGTACACCGAGCAACTTTTATGGTCCGAAGTTGCTCAACTCTATCTATGGAGGAGCTTTTAACGGTTTTTGTGCATTTGTCATAGAAAGGTGGTGTTTTGGCATCGAAATAATCTAGGAAGCTTATACTCGTAAATTTTGACATAGAAGAACAATAAAAAGTTTACACCGAGCAACTTTCATGATCCGAAGTTGCTCAACTCTATCTATCGAGGAGCTTTTAACGGTTTTTGTCCATTTGGCATAGAAAGGTGGTGTTTCGGCATCAAAATAATCTAGGAAGTTATACTCGTAAAATTTGACATAGAAGAACAATAAAAAGTGTACACCGAGCAACTTTGATGGTCCGAAGTTGCTCAACTCTATCTATGTAGGAGATTTTAACGGTTTTTGTGCATTTGTCATAGAAATGTGGTGTTTTGGCATGGAAATAATCTAGAAAGCTTATACTCGTAAATTTTAACATAGAAGAACAATAAAAAGTGTACACCGAGCAACTTTCATGGTCCGAAATTGCTCAACTCTATCTATGGAGGAGCTTTTAATGGTTTTTGTCCATTTGGCATAGAAATGTGGTGATTTGGCATCGAAATAATCTAGGAAGCCTATAATCGTAAAATTTTACATGGAAGAACAATAAAAAGTATACACCGAGCAACTTTCAAGGTCCGAAGTTGCTCAACTCTATCTATGGAGGAGCTTTTAACGGTTTTTGTGCATTTGTCATAGAAAGTTGGTGTTTTGGCTTCGAAATAATCCAGGAAGCTTATACTCGTAAATTTTGACATAGAAGAACAATAAAAAGTTTACACCGAGCAACTTTCGTGGTCCGAAGTTGCTCAACTCTATCTATGAAAGAGCTTTTAACGGTGTTTGTCCATTTGGCATAGAAATTTGGTGATTTGGCTTGAAATAATCTAGGAAGCCTATAATCGTAAAATTTGACATAGAAGAACAATAAAAACTGTACACCGAGCAACTTTCATGGTCCGAAGTTGCTCAACTCTATCTATGGACGAGCTTTTAACGGTTTTTGTGCATTTGGCATAGAAATGTGGTGATTTGGCATCGAAATAATCTAGGGAGCCTATAATCGTAAAATTTAACATAGAAGAACAATAAAAAGTGTACAGTGAGCAACTTTCAAGGTCCGAAGTTGCTCAACTCTATCTATGGTGGAGCTTTTAACGATTTTTATCCATTTGTCATAGAAAAGTTGGTGTTTCGGCATCGAAATAATCTAGGAAGCTTATACTCGCAAAATTTGACATAGAAGAACAATAAAAGTTTACACCGAGCAACTTTCAAGGTCCGAAGTTGCTCAACTCTATCTATGGAGGAGCTTTAAACGGTTTTTGTGCATTTGTCATAGAAAGGTGGTGTTTTGGCATCGAAATAATCTAGGAAGCTTATACTCGTAAAATTTGACATAGAAGAACAATAAAAAGTGTACACCGAGCAACTTTCATAGTCCGAAGTTGCTCAACTCTATCTATGGAAGAGCTTTTAACGGTTTTTGTCCATTTGGCATACAAATGTGGTGATTTGGCATCGAAATAATCTAGGAAGCCTATAATCTTAAAATTTGACATGGAAGAACAGTAAAAAGTGTACAACGAGCAACTTTCAAGGTTCGAAGTTGCTCAACTCTATCTATGGAGGAGCTTTTAATGGTTTTTGTGCATTTTTCATAGAAAGGTGGTGTTTTAGCATCGAAATAATCTAGGAAGCTTATACTCGTAAATTTTGACATAGAAGAACAATAAAAGGTGTACACCGAGCAACTTTCATAGTCTGAAGTTGCTCAACTCTATCTATGGAGGAGCTTTTAACGGTTTCTGTCCATTTGTCATAGAAAGTTGGTGTTTTCGCATCGAAATAATCTAGGAAGTTATACTCATAAAATTTGACATAGAAGAACAATAAAAAGTGTACACCGAACAACTTTCATGGTCCGAAGTTGCTCAACTCTATCTATGGAGGAGCTTTTAACGGTTTTTGTCCATTTTTCATAGAAAGTTGGTGTTCTGGCATCGAAATAATCTAGGAATATTATACTCGTAAATTTGACATATATGAACAATAAAAAGTATACACCAAGCAACTTTCATGGTCCGAAGTTGTCAACTCTATCTATGGTGGAGCGTTTAGCGATTTTTGTCCATTTGTCATAGATATGTGGTGTTTTGACATTGAAATAATCTACGAAGCTTATACTCATAAAATTTGACATAGAAGAACAGTAAAAAATGTACACCGAGCAACTTTCGTGGTCCAAAGTTGCTCAACTCTATCTATGGAGGAGCTTTTAACGGTTTTTGTCCATTTGGAATAGATATGTGGTGTTTTGACATTGAAATAATCTACGAAGCTTATACTCGTAAAATTTGACATAAAAGAACAATAAAAAGTGTACACCGAGCAACTTTCGTGGTCAGAAGTTGCTCAACTCTATCTATGTAGGAGCTTTTAACTGTTATTGTCCATTTGTCATAGAAAGGTGGTTTTTTGGCATCGAAATAATCTAGGAAGCGTATACTCGTAAAAATTGACATAGAAGAACAATAAAAAATGTACACCGAGCAACTTTCATGATCAGAAGTTGCTCAACTCTATCTATGTAGGAGCTTTTAACTGTTATTGTCCATTTGTCATAGAAAGGTGGTTTTTTGGCATCGAAATAATCTAGGAAGCTTATACTCGTAAAAATTGACATAAAAGAACAATAAAATGTGTACACCGAGCAACTTTCATGGTCCGAAGTTGCTCAACTCTATCTATGGAGGAGCTTTTAACGGTTTTTGTCCATTTGGCATAGAAATTTGGTGATTTGGCATCGAAATAATCTAGGAAGCCTATAATCGTAAAATTTGACATAGAAGAACCTTAAAAAGTGTACACCGAGAAACTTTCAAGGTCCGAAATTGCTCAACTCTACCTATGGAGGAGCTTTTAACGGTTTTTATCCATTTGTCATAGAAAAGTTGGCGTTTCGGCATCGAAATAATCTAGGAAGCTTATACTCGTAAAATTTGACATGGAAGAACAATAAAAAGTGTACACCGAGCAACTTTGATGGTCCGAAGTTGCTCAACTCTATCCATGGAGGAGCTTTTAACGGTTTTTGTGCATTTGTCATAGAAATGTGGTGTTTTGGCATCGAAATAATCTAGGAAGTTTATACTCGTAAAATTTGACATAGAAGAACAATAAAAAGTGTACACCGAGCAACTTTCATGGTCCGAAGTTGCTCAACTCCATATATGGAGGAGCTTTTAGTGGTTTTTGTCCATTTGTCATAGAAAGGTGGTTTTTTGGCATCGAATTAATCTAGGAAGCTTATACTCGTAAAATTTGACATAGAAGAACAATAAAAAGTGTACACGGAGCAACTTTTAAGGTCCGAAGTTGCTCAACTCTATCTATGGAGGAGCTTTTAATGGTTTTTGTGCATTTGTCATAGAAAGGTGGTGTTTTGGCATCAAAATAATTTAGGAAGCTTATACCCATAAAATTTGACATAGAAGAACAATAAAAAGTGTACGCCGAGCAACTTTCATGGTCCGAAGTGGCTCAACTCTATCTATGGAGAAGCTTTTAACGGTTTTTGTCCATTTGGCATAGAAATGTGGTGATTTGGCATCAAAATAATCTAGGAAGCCTATAATCGTAAAATTTGACATAGAAGAACAATAAAAAGTCTACACCGAGCAACTTTCAAGGTCCAAAGTTGCTCAACTCTATCTATGGAAGAGCTTTTAACGATTTTTATCCATTTGTCATAGAAAAGTTGGTGTTTCGGCATCGAAATAATCTAGGAAGCTTATACTCGTAAATTTTGACATAGAAGAACAATAAAAAGTTTACACCGAGCAACTTTCAAGGTTCGAAGTTGCTCAACTCTATCTATGGAGGAGCTTTAAACGGTTTTTGTGCATTTGTCATAGAAAATTGGTGTTTTGGCATCGAAATAATCTAGGAAGCTCATACTCATAAAATTTGACATAGAAGAACAATAAAAAGTGTACACCGAGCAACTTTTATGGTCCGAAGTTGCTCAACTCTATCTATGAAGGAGCTTTTAACGGTTTTTGTCCATTTGGCATAGATATGTGGTGTTTTGACATTGAAATAATCTACGAAGCTTATACTCGTAAAATTTGACATAGAAGAACAATAAAAAGTGTACACCGAGCAACTTTCGTGGTCCGAAGTTGCTCAACTCTATCTATGGAGGAGCTTTTAACGGTTTTTGTCCATTTGTCATAGAAAGGTGGTTTTTTGGCATCCAAATAATCTAGGAAGCCTATAATCTTAAAATTTGACATGGAAGAACAATAAAAAGTGTACAACGAGCAACTTTCAAGGTTCGAAGTTGCTCAACTCTATCTATGGAGGAGCTGTGAGATCCCGACCCAAAAATATGATGTTTGGTTAAATTTTAAGTAATAAGTTATTGGAAAAATGAGTTCGAAGAGATAACGGACCAATCGAAGTGTATAAGACCCTAAAAAAAATAGTTTTGCGCTTGGTTCGGTAAATGGGTCATAACTTTTAGTGTACATGTCCGTTTCGGGCCCATAATATATCAAATCGAAGCTTAGACCGAGACGCAAAATAAATTTGAGAAAAAAACTGGGTTCTGTGAACAGTAATCCGTCCGGACGGATAATTGGGCGTCCGGACGGATAATTGGGCGTCCGGACGGATATGCCTAAACGGAAGTCAGAAAGGTTCTATGAATAGTGATCCTTCTGGACGGATAATAGGGCGTCCGGACGGATATGCCTAGATTCAAACCAGTGGGTTACATGAAGAGTAATCCGTCCAGACGGATGCTTAGGGCGTCCGGACGGCTATCGGGAAATCAGTTTTTAAGAAACAGAGAGACATTTCTGGACATTACCAACACTTGGAGAGCCCGAGAAGAGAGAGAAAGAGTGAGAAACTTATAGAGAGAAGGAGATTTGTTGAGGTTTTTGCTGGGTTTTCCATGGATTCATGAAGCATGTCAAGAATCAAGGTGGAATCAAGGAAGATTTGAAGGTTTGAGGTGAGTTTTCATAGTTTTGGAATTCTAGGTTTTTTCCTAGATTTGTTTGATTCTTTAATAGATGGAAGGTAAGGCTTAGATATGTTGATTATAGGTTGATTTTGGATGTATATGTAGATTGGTTTGTGATTTGGAGTAGAGTTGAGCTTGGGTTGAGTTTCAAGGATTTTGGAGAAATTTCTAGAGAGAGAAGGTGAGTAATTTCGAATTTATTGATTTAATTGATGTTTATATGAGTTGTTGGTTGTTTATTGATGTATGAATGGGTTCGGTTTTGCCACATTGTTAGGTTTGGGAAATCGGAACCCTAGGAACGTAATTGTGAATTTTGTGGTAAATTGCTCAACAAGAGGTAGGGATTCTTACCCCATTTTCTATCGTATTGTTCTTCTCTAAAGAGCGGTTTAAATTCTTCATTGGTCTTTATTATTTGTGTTCTTGCCTAAATTGTTTCTTAGGAAGAACAAACCTTGTTGTTGGTTATTGATGAATTTGCATACCCTTTGAATGCTTAATCATCTATTGGGCATGATCAACCTCGTTCATGCATCATGTAGTTATGTATATATATATAGGATTGTTATATATACGAGCTTCTTTTGCATGACGTTATTGGACATGAATTATAGATGCATTGGGTCTACGAGTATGGACTCGTAGTATCCTTAGGTTATACTTTGTGATGATGTTGGATACCGAATGGGCACATTGTTGCCGGAAGTCGGGATTTCCATGGTGTAGGTGCACCTATAGTCGTTCCGGGGAAAAGTGCAAGGGTTCCGATGATTTTCCGGAATATTCGTTGACTAGTGCCAGGCGCTGTAGGGTGTAGCCCGAGGTTATACGTTGTTGTGACATTTTAGGATGTCATGTTGCTGCATTGAGCTTGTTTCAACATTCAGCCTTTAGGTTCTTATGATTCATTTTATTTTCCCTACTGAGCCTCCTGCTCACCCTATTTCTTTTCTATATCCTTCAGGTGAGACTGGTGCTGAGAACCAGGCTGTGGATCAGTAGGAGGCAGCGTGACATGGAAGGCCACCCTAGGAGCACTAGGATATATATTTGGTTGTTTGAGAACCTTGGTTATGAATTAAGTACATGTAGTACTTTTATTGGTTGACTATTATGTTGCTTAAATACCTTTTCGGTATGTTTGATGGATGGTCGGGAGGTATGCCGTGTGATTGGGACTCTCGTACCTAGATATAGGACCTTGGGTCCGGATTGATAGACTTTGATAGTCTTTGATGATATTATTGATATGATTATGTTTTGCTTATTGATTGCATGTGATTAGGAGGCCTGAGGCCCTGCCTAGTGTGTGAATGTGGATAGATGGCCAGAGGCCTGTTAGGCTGCGGAACTTCTCTGATTATTATTGATTATCTTTTCCGTATTAAATGAGATGTGACTCTAGGCTGGCACCCTCCGATATACGGGAAGGTGCTATCGGATTTCTATTAGAATCCGGGGTTAGGTTGGCATGTGGTGAGGTCCTTAGTGACGTGGCACATGCCTAAAGTGGCGCTCCCGGCTCAGTGCGTGAATTTCGGGTCGGGGCGCCACAGGAGCTTTTAATGGTTTTTGTGCATTTTTCATAGAAAGGTGGTGTTTTGGCATCGAAATAATCTAGGAAGCTTATACTCATAAATTTAGACATAGAAGAACAATAAAATGTGTACACCGAGCAACTTTCATGGTCCGATGTTGCTCAACTCTATCTATGGAGGCGTTTTTAACGGTTTTTCTCCATTTGGCATAGAAATGTGGTGATTTCACATCGAAATAATCTAGGAAGCCTATAATCGTAAAATTTGACATGGAAGAATAATAAAAAGTGTACACCGAGCAACTTTCAAGGTCCGAAGTTGCTAACTCTATCTATCGAGGAGCTTTTAACGGTTTTTGTGCTTTTGTCATAGAAAGGTGGTGTTTTGGCATCGAAATAATCTAGGAAGCTTATACTCGTAAATTTTGACATAGAAGAACAATAAAAAGTGTACACCGAGCAACTTTGATGGTCCGAAGTTGCTCAACTCTATCTATGAAGGAGCTTTTAACGGTTTTTGTCCATTTGGCATAGATATGTGGTGTTTTGGCATTGAAATAATCTACAAAGTTTATACTCGTAAAATTTGACATAGAAGAACAATAAAAAGTGTACACCGAGCAACTTTCATGGCCCGAAGTTGCTCAACTCTATCTATGGAGGAGCTTTTAACTGTTATTGTCCATTTGTCATAGAAAGGCGGTGTTTTGGCATCGAAATAATCTAGGAAGCTTAAACTCGAAAAATTTGACATAGAAGAACTATAAAAAGTGTATATCGTGCAACTTTGATAGTTCGAAATTGCTCAACTCTCTCGATGGAGTTGTTTTTAATAGTTTTGCCGAATTTAGACCGATATTGTTCTCTTGACAAAAAAATAATTTGCGAAGCAAATACTAGTAATTTTGGACAGAAAGAAACAATAAAAAGTGCATACCGAGCAACGTTCGTGGTTCGGAATTGCTCAACTCTATCTATGGAGGAGCTTTTAACGGTTCTTATCCATTTGTCATAGAAAAAGTCGTGTTTCGACATCGAAATAATCTAGGAAGCTTATACTCGTAAAATTTGACATAGAAGAACAATAAAAAGTGTACACCGAGCAACTTTCATGATCAGAAGTTGTCAACGCTATCTATGTAGGAGCTTTTAACTCTTATTGTCCATTTGTCATAGAAAGGTGGTTTTTTGGCATCGAAATAATCTAGGAAGCTTATACTCGTAAAAATTGACATAAAAGAACAATAAAATGTGTACACCGTGCAACTTTCATGGTCCGAAGTTGCTCAACTCTATCTATGGAGGAGCTTTTAACGGTTTTTGTCCATTTGGCATAGAAATTTGGTGATTTGGCATCGAAATAATCTAGGAAGCCTATAATCGTAAAATTTGACATAGAAGAACCATAAAAAGTGTACACCGAGAAACTTTCAAGGTCCGAAGTTGCTCAACTCTACCTATGGAGGAGCTTTTAACGGTTTTTATCCATTTGTCATAGAAAAGTTGGTGTTTCGGCATCGAAATAAACTAGGAAGCCTATACTCGTAAAATTTGACATGGAAGAACAATAAAAAGTGTACACCGAGCAACTTTCAAGGTCCGAAATTGCTCAACTCTATCTATGGAGGAGCTTTTAATGGTTTTTGTGCATTTGTCATAGAAATGTGGTATTTTGGCATCGAAATAATCTAGGAAGCTTATACTCGTAAAATTTGACATAGAAGAACAATAAAAAGTGTACACCGGGCAACTTTCATGGTCCGAAGTTGCTCAACTCCATATATGGAGGAGCTTTTAGTGGTTTTTGTCCATTTGTCATAGAAATGTGGTTTTTTGGCATCGAATTAATCTAGGAAGCCTATACTCGTAAAATTTCACATAGAAGAACAATAAAAAGTGTACACGGAGCAACTTTCAAGGTCCGAAGTTGCTCAACTCTATCTATGAAGGAGCTTTTAATGGTTTTTGTGCATTTGTCATAGAAAGGTGGTGTTTTGGCATCGAAATAATTTAGGAAGCTTATACTCGTAAAATTTGACATTGAAGAACAATAAAACGTGTACACCGAGCAACTTTCATGGTCCGAAGTTGCTCAACTCTATAGATGGAGGAGCTTTAAGTGGTTTTTGTCCATTTGTCGTAGATAGGTGGTTTTTTGGCATCGAATTAATCTAGGAAGCTTATACTCGTAAAATTTGACATAGAAGAACAATAAAAAGTGTACACCGAACAACTTTGATGGTCCGAAGTTGCTCAACTCTATCTATGAAGGAGCTTTTAACGGTTTTTGTCCATTTGGCATAGATATGTGGTGTTTTGGCATTGAAATAATCTACAAAGTTTATACTCGTAAAATTTGACATAGAAGAACAATAAAAGTGTACACCGAGCAACTTTCATGGTCCGAAGTTGCTCAACTCTATCTATGGAGGAGCTTTTAACTGTTATTGTCCATTTGTCATAGAAAGGCGGTGTTTTGGCATCGAAATAATCTAGGAAGCTTATACTCGAAAAATTTGACATACAAGAACTATAAAAAGTGTATATCGTGCAACTTTGATAGTTCGAAATTGCTCAACTCTCTCGATGGAGTTGTTTTTAATAGTTTTGCCGAATTTAGACCGATATTGTTCTCTTGACAAAAAACCAATTTGCGAAGCAAATACTAGTAATTTTGGACAGAAAGAAACAATAAAAAGTGCATACCGAGCAACTTTCGTGGTTCGGAATTGCTCAACTCTATCTATGGAGGAGCTTTTAACGGTTCTTATCCATTTGTCATAGAAAAAGTCGTGTTTCGACATCGAAATAATCTAGGAAGCTTATACTCGTAAAATTTGACATAGAAGAACAATAAAAAGTGTACACCGAGCAACTTTCATGATCAGAAGTTGCTCAACTCTATCTATGTAGGAGCTTTTAACTGTTATTGTCCATTTTTCATAGAAAGTTGGTTTATTGGCATCGAAATAATCTAGGAAGCTTATACTCGTAAAAATTGACATAAAAGAACAATAAAATGTCTACACCGAGCAACTTTCATGGTCCGAAGTTGCTCAACTCTATCTATGGAGGAGCTTTTAACGGTTTTTCTCCATTTGGCATAGAAATTTGGTGATTTGGCATCGAAATAATCTAGGAAGCCTATAATCGTAAAATTTGACATAGAAGAACCATAAAAAGTGTACACCGAGAAACTTTCAAGGTCCGAAGTTGCTCAACTCTACCTATGGAGGAGCTTTTAACGGTTTTTATCCATTTGTCATAGAAAAGTTGGTGTTTCGGCATCGAAATAATCTGGGAAGCTTATACTCGTAAAATTTGACATGGAAGAACAATAAAAAGTGTACACCGAGCAACTTTCAAGGTCCGAAATTGCTCAACTCTATCTATGGAGGAGCTTTTAACGGTTTTTGTGCATTTGTCATAGAAATGTGGTATTTTGGCAACGAAATAATCTAGGAAGCTTATACTCATAAAATTTGACATAGAAGAACAATAAAAAGTGTACACCGAGCAACTTTCATGGTCCGAAGTTGCTCAACTCCATATATGGAGGAGCTTTTAGTGGTTTTTGTCCATTTGTCATAGAAAGGTGGTTTTTTGGCATCTAATTAATCTAGGAAGCTTATACTCTTAAAATTTGACATAGAAGAACAATAAAAAGTGTACACGGAGCAACTTTCAAGGTCCGAAGTTGCTCAACTCTATCTATGGAGGAGCTTTTAATGGTTTTTGTGCATTTGTCATAGAAAGGTGGTGTTTTGGCATCGAAATAATTTAGGAAGCTTATACTCGTAAAATTTGACATAGAAGAACAATAAAAAGTGTACACCGAGCAACTTTCATGGTCCGAAGTTGCTCAACTCTATCTATGGAGAAGCTTTTAACGGTTTTTTTCCATTTGGCATAGAAATGTGGTGATTTGGCATCAAAATAATCTAGGAAGCCTATAATCGTAAAATTTGACATAGAAGAACAATAAAAAGTCTACACCGAGCAACTTTCAAGGTCCAAAGTTGCTCAACTCTATCTATGGAGGAGCTTTTAATGGTTTTTGTGCATTTTTCATAGAAAAGTGGTGTTTTGGCATCGAAATAATCTAGGAAGCTTATACTCGTAAATTTTGACATAGAAGAACATTAAAAAGTGTACACCGAGCAACTTTCATGGTCCGACGTAGCTCAACTCTATCTATGGAGGCGCTTTTAACGATTTTTCTCCATTTGGCATAGAAATGTGGTGATTTCACATCGAAATAATCTAGGAAGCCTATAATCATAAAATTTGACATGGAAGAATAATAAAAAGTGTTCACCGAGCAACTTTCAAGGTCCGAAGTTGCTCAACTCTATCTATGGAGGAGCTTTTAACGATTTTTATCCATTTGTCATAGAAAAGGTGGTGTTTCGGCATTGAAATAATCTAGGAAGCTTATACTCGTAAAATTTGACATTGAAGAACAATAAAAGTTTACACCGAGCAACTTTCAAGGTCCGAAGTTGCTCAACTCTATCTATGGAGGAGCTTTAAACGGTTTTTGTGCATTTGTCATAGAAAGGTGGTGTTTTGGCATCGAAATAATCTAGGAAGCTTATACTCGTAAAATTTGACATAGAAGAACAAAAAAAAGTGTACATCGAGCAACTTTCATGGTCCGAAGTTGCTCAACTCTATCTATGCAGGAGATTTTAACGGTTTTTGTGCATTTGTCATTGAAATGTGGTGTTTTGGCATGAAAATAATCTAGGAAGCCTATAATCTTAAAATTTGACATGGAAGAACAATAAAAAGTGTACAACGAGCAACTTTCAAGGTTCGAAGTTGCTCAACTCTATCTATGGAGGAGCTTTTAATGGTTTTTGTGCATTTTTCATAGAAAGGTGGTGTTTTGGCATCGAAATAATCTAGGAAGCTTATACTCGTAAATTGTGACATAGAAGAACATTAAAAAGTGTACACCGAGCAACTTTCATGGTCCGACGTTGCTCAACTCTATCTATGGAGGCGCTTTTAACGGTGTTTCTCCATTTGGCATAGAAATGTGGTGATTTCACATCGAAATAATCTAGGAAGCCTATAATCATAAAATTTGACATGGAAGAATAATAAAAAGTGTACACCGAGCAACTTTCAAGGTCCGAAATTGCTAACTCTATCTATCGAGGAGCTTTTAACGGTTTTTGTGCATTTGTCATAGAAAGGTGGTGTTTTGGCATCGAAATAATCTAGGAAGCTTATACTCGTAAATTTTGACATAGAAGAACAATAAAAAGTGTACACCGAGCAACTTTCATGGTCGGAAGTTGCTCAACTCTATCTATGGAGGAGCTTTTAACGGTTTTTGTCCATTTGGCATAGAAATGTGGTGATTTCGCATCGAAATAATCTAGGAAGCCTATAATCGTAAAATTTGACATAGAAGAACAATAAAAAGTGTACACCGAGCAACTTTCAAGGTCCGAAGTTGCTCAACTCTATCTATCGAGGAGCTTTTAACGGTTTTTGTGTATTTGTCATAGGATTGTGGTGTTTTGGCATCGAAATAATCTAGGAAGCTTATACTCGTAAATTTTGACATAGAAGAACAACAAAAAGTGTACACCGAGCAACTTTCATGGTCCGAAGTTGCTCAACTCTATCTATGGAGGAGCTTTTAACGGTTTTTCTCCATTTGGCATAGAAATGTGGTGATTTAGCTTGAAATAATCTAGGAAGCCTATAATCGTAAAATTTGACATAGAACAACAATAAAAAGTGTACACCGAGCAACTTTGATGGTCCGAAGTTGCTCAACTCTATCTATGCTGGTGATTTTAACGGTTTTTGTGCATTTGTCATAGAAATGTGGTGTTTTGGCATGGAAATAATCTAGAAAGTTTATACTAGAAAAATTTGACATAGAAGAACAGTAAAAAGGGTATATCGTGCAACTTTGATAGTTCCGAATTGCTCAACACTGTCGATTGAGTTGTTTCTAATAGTTTTGCCGAATTTAGACCGATATTGTTCTCTTGACAACAAAACAAATTTGCGAAGCGAATACTAGTAACTTTTGACATAAAGAAACAGTAAAAAGTGCATACCGAGCAACTTTCGTGGTTCGGAATTGCTCAACTCTCCTTATGTAGGAGCTTTTATTGGTTTTCATTATTTGTCGTACAAAGTTTGGGTTTCGGCATCGAAATAATCTAAGAAGTTATACACGTAAAATTTTACATAGAAAAACAATAAAATTTGTACATCGAGCAACTTTGATGGTCCGAAGTTGCTCAACTCTATCTATTGTGGAGTTTCTAGTGGTTTTTGTCCATTTGTCGTAGAAAGGTGGTTTTTTGGCATCGAAATAATCTAGGAAGCTTATACTCGTAAAATTTGACATAAAAGAACAATAAAATGTGTACACCGAACAACTTTGATGGTCCGAAGTTGCTCAACTCTATCTATTGTGGAGCTTCTAACGGTTTTTGTCCATTTGTCGTAGAAAGGTGGTTTTTTGGCATCGAAATAATCTCGGAAGCTTATACACCTAAAATTTGACATAGAAGAACAATAAAAAGTGTACACCGAGCAACTTTCATGGTTCGAAGTTGCTCAACTCTATCTATGGAGGTGCTTTTAACTGTTATTGTCCATTTGTCATTGAAAGGCGGTGTTTTGGCATCGAAATAATTTACGAAGCTTATACTCGAAAAATTTGACATAGAAGAACTATAAAAAGTGTATATCGTGCAACTTTGATAGTTCGAAATTGCTCAACTCTCTCGATGGAGTTGTTTTTAATAGTTTTGCCGAATTTAGACCGATATTGTTCTCTTGACAAAAAAATAATTTGCGAAGCAAATACTAGTAATTTTGGACAGAAAGAAACAATAAAAAGTGCATACCGAGCAACTTTCGTGGTTCGGAATTGCTCAACTCTATCTATGGAGGAGCTTTTAACGGTTCTTATCCATTTGTCATAGAAAAAGTCGTGTTTCGACATCGAAATAATCTAGGAAGCTTATACTCGTAAAATTTGACATAGAAGAACAATAAAAAGTGTACACCTAGCAACTTTCATGATCAGAAGTTGCTCAACTCTATCTATGTACGAGCTTTTAACTGTTATTGTCCATTTGTCATAGAAAGGTGGTTTTTTGGCATCGAAATAATCTAGGAAGCTTATACTCGTAAAAATTGACATAAAAGAACAATAAAATGTGTACACCGAGCAACTTTCATGGTCCGAAGTTGCTCAACTCTATCTATGGAGGAGCTTTTAACGGTTTTTGTCCATTTGGCATAGAAATTTGGTGATTTGGCATCGAAATAATCTAGGAAGCCTATAATCGTAAAATTTGACATAGAAGAACCATAAAAAGTGTACACCGAGAAACTTTCAAGGTCCGAAGTTGCTCAACTCTACCTATGGAGGAGCTTTTAACGGTTTTTATCCATTTGTCATAGAAAAGTTGGTGTTTCGGCATCGAAATAATCTAGGAAGCTTATACTCGTAAAATTTGACATGGAAGAACAATAAAAAGTGTACACCGAGCAACTTTCAAGGTCCGAAATTGCTCAACTCTATCTATGGAGGAGCTTTTAACGGTTTTTTTTGCATTTGTCATAGAAATGTGGTGTTTTGGCATCGAAATAATCTAGGAAGCTTATACTCGTAAAATTTGACATAGAAAAACAACAAAAAGTGTACACCGAGCAACTTTCATGGTCCGAAGTTGCTCAACTCCAAATATGGAGGAGCTTTTAGTGGTTTTTGTCCATTTGTCATAGAAAGGTGGTTTTTTGGCATCGAATTAATCTAGGAAGCTAATACTCGTAAAATTTGACATAGAAGAACAATAAAAAGTGTACACGGAGAAACTTTCAAGGTCCGAAGTTGCTCAACTCTATCTATGGAGGAGCTTTTAATGGTTTTTGTGCATTTGTCATAGAAAGGTGATGTTTTGGCATCGAAATAATTTAGGAAGCTTATACTCGTAAAATTTGACATAGAAGAACAATAAAAATTGTACACCGAGCAACTTTCATGGTCCGAAGTTGCTCAACTCTATCTATGGAGAAGCTTTTAACGGTTTTTGTCCATTTTGCATAGAAATGTGGCGATTTGGCATCAAAATAATCTAGGAAGCCTATAATCGTAAAATTTGACATAGATGAACAATAAAAAGTCTACACCGAGCAACATTCACGGTCCAAAGTTGCTCAACTCTATCTATGGAAGAGCTTTTAACGATTTTTATCCATTTGTCATAGAAAAGTTGGTGTTTCCGCATCGAAATAATCTAGGAAGCTTATACTCGTAAAATTTGACATAGAAGAACAATAAAAAGTTTACACCGAGCAACTTTCAAGGTCCGAAGTTGCTCAACTCTATCTATGGAGGAGCTTTAAACGGTTTTTGTGCATTTGTCATAGAAAGGTGGTGTTTTGGCATCGAAATAATCTAGGAAGCTTATACTCGTAAAATTTGACATAGAAGAACAATAAAAAGTGTACAGCGAGCAACTTTCATGGTCCGAAGTTGCTCAACTCTACCTATGGAGGAGCTTTTAACGGTTTTTGTCCATTTGGCATAGAAATGTAGTGATTTGGCATCGAAATAATCTAGGAAGCCTATAATATTAAAATTTGACATGGAAGAACAATAAAAAGTGTACAACGAGCAACTTTCAAGGTTCGAAGTTGCTCTACTCTCCTTATGTAGGAGCTTTTATTGGTTTTCATTATTTGTCGTAGAAAGTTTGTGTTTCGGCATCGAAATAATCTGGGAAGTTATACTCGTAAAATTTGACATAGAAAAACAATAAAATGTGTACACCGAGCAACTTTGATGGTCCGAAGTTGCTCAACTCCATATATGGTGGAGCTTTTAGTGGTTTTTGTCCATTTGTCGTAAAAAGGTGGTGTTTTGGCATCGAAATAATCTGGGAAGTTTATACTCGAAAAATTTGACATAGAAGAACGATAAAAAGTGTATATCGTGCAACTTTGAAATTTCCAAATTGCTCAACTCTCTCGATGGAGTTGTTTTTAATAGTTTTGCCGAATTTAGACCGATATTGTTCTCTTGACAACAAAACAATTTGCGAACCGAATACTAGTAATTTTGGACATAAAGAAACAATAAAAAGTGCATACCGAGCAACTTTCGTGGTTCGGAATAGCTCAACTCTCCTTATGTAGGAGCTTTTATTGGTTTCCATTATTTGTCGTAGAAAGTTGGTGTTTCGGCATCGAAATAATCTGGGAAGTTATACTCGTAAAATTTAACAAAGAAAAACAATAAAATGTGTACACCGAGCAACTTTGATGGTCCGAAGTTGCTCAACTCCATATATGGAAAAGCTTTTAGTAGTTTTTGTCCATTTGTCGTAGAAAGTTGTTGTTTTGGCATCGAAATAATCTAGGAAGCCTATAATCGTAAAATTTGACATGGAAGAACAATAAAAAGTGTACACCGAGCAACGTTCAAGGTCCGAAGTTGCCCAACTCTATCTATGGAGGAGCTTTCAACGGTTTTTGTGCATTTGTCATAGAAAGTTGGTGTTTTGGCATCGAAATAATCTAGGAAGTTATACTCGTAAAATTTGACATAGAAGAACAATAAAAAGTGTACATCGAGCAACTTTCAAGGTCCGACGTTGCTCAACTCTATCTATGGAGGAGCTTTCAACGGTTTTTGTGCATTTGTCATAGAAAGGTGGTGTTTGGGCATCGAAATAATCTAGGAAGTTATACTCGTAAAATTTGACATAGAAGAACAATAAAAAGTGTACACCGAGCAACTTTCATGGTCCGAAGTTGCTCAACTCTATCTATGCAGGAGCTTTTAATGGTTTTTGTGCATTTGTCATAGAAAGGTGGTGTTTTGGCATCGAAATAATTTAGGAAGCTTATACTCGTAAAATTTGACATAGAAGAACAATAAAAAGTGTACACCGAGCAACTTTCATGGTCCGAAGTTGCTCAACTCTATCTATGGAGAAGCTTTTAACGGTTTTTTTCCATTTGGCATAGAAATGTGGTGATTTGGCATCAAAATAATCTAGGAAGCCTATAATCGTAAAATTTGACATAGAAGAACAATAAAAAGTCTACACCGAGCAACTTTCAAGGTCCAAAGTTGCTCAACTCTATCTATGGAGGAGCTTTTAATGGTTTTTGTGCATTTTTCATAGAAAAGTGGTGTTTTGGCATTGAAATAATCTAGGAAGCTTATACTCGTAAATTTTGACATAGAAGAACATTAAAAAGTGTACACCGAGCAACTTTCATGGTCCGACGTAGCTCAACTCTATCTATGGAGGCGCTTTTAACGATTTTTCTCCATTTGGCATAGAAATGTGGTGATTTCACATCGAAATAATCTAGGAAGCCTATAATCATAAAATTTGACATGGAAGAATAATAAAAAGTGTTCACCGAGCAACTTTCAAGGTCCGAAGTTGCTCAACTCTATCTATGGAGGAGCTTTTAACGATTTTTATCCATTTTTCATAGAAAAGGTGGTGTTTCGGCATTGAAATAATCTAGGAAGCTTATACTCGTAAAATTTGACATTGAAGAACAATAAAAGTTTACACCGAGCAACTTTCAAGGTCCGAAGTTGCTCAACTCTATCTATGGAGGAGCTTTAAACGGTTTTTGTGCATTTGTCATAGAAAGGTGGTGTTTTGGCATCGAAATAATCTAGGAAGCTTATACTCGTAAAATTTGACATAGAAGAACAAAAAAAAGTGTACATCGAGCAACTTTCATGGTCCGAAGTTGCTCAACTCTATCTATGCAGGAGATTTTAACGGTTTTTGTGCATTTGTCATTGAAATGTGGTGTTTTGGCATGAAAATAATCTAGGAAGCCTATAATCTTAAAATTTGACATGGAAGAACAATAAAAAGTGTACAACGAGCAACTTTCAAGGTTCGAAGTTGCTCAACTCTATCTATGGAGGAGCTTTTAATGGTTTTTGTGCATTTTTCATAGAAAGGTGGTGTTTTGGCATCGAAATAATCTAGGAAGCTTATACTCGTAAATTGTGACATAGAAGAACATTAAAAAGTGTACACCGAGCAACTTTCATGGTCCGACGTTGCTCAACTCTATCTATGGAGGCGCTTTTAACGGTGTTTCTCCATTTGGCATAGAAATGTGGTGATTTCACATCGAAATAATCTAGGAAGCCTATAATCATAAAATTTGACATGGAAGAATAATAAAAAGTGTACACCGAGCAACTTTCAAGGTCCGAAATTGCTAACTCTATCTATCGAGGAGCTTTTAACGGTTTTTGTGCATTTGTCATAGAAAGGTGGTGTTTTGGCATCGAAATAATCTAGGAAGCTTATACTCGTAAATTTTGACATAGAAGAACAATAAAAAGTGTACACCGAGCAACTTTCATGGTCGGAAGTTGCTCAACTCTATCTATGGAGGAGCTTTTAACGGTTTTTGTCCATTTGGCATAGAAATGTGGTGATTTCGCATCGAAATAATCTAGGAAGCCTATAATCGTAAAATTTGACATAGAAGAACAATAAAAAGTGTACACCGAGCAACTTTCAAGGTCCGAAGTTGCTCAACTCTATCTATCGAGGAGCTTTTAACGGTTTTTGTGTATTTGTCATAGGATTGTGGTGTTTTGGCATCGAAATAATCTAGGAAGCTTATACTCGTAAATTTTGACATAGAAGAACAACAAAAAGTGTACACCGAGCAACTTTCATGGTCCGAAGTTGCTCAACTCTATCTATGGAGGAGCTTTTAACGGTTTTTCTCCATTTGGCATAGAAATGTGGTGATTTAGCTTGAAATAATCTAGGAAGCCCATAATCGTAAAATTTGACATAGAACAACAACAAAAAGTGTACACCGAGCAACTTTGATGGTCCGAAGTTGCTCAACTCTATCTATGCTGGTGATTTTAACGGTTTTTGTGCATTTGTCATAGAAATGTGGTGTTTTGGCATGGAAATAATCTAGAAAGTTTATACTAGAAAAATTTGACATAGAAGAACAGTAAAAAGGGTATATCGTGCAACTTTGATAGTTCCGAATTGCTCAACACTGTCGATTGAGTTGTTTCTAATAGTTTTGCCGAATTTAGACCGATATTGTTCTCTTGACAACAAAACAAATTTGCGAAGCGAATACTAGTAACTTTTGACATAAAGAAACAGTAAAAAGTGCATACCGAGCAACTTTCGTGGTTCGGAATTGCTCAACTCTCCCTATGTAGGAGCTTTTATTGGTTTTCATTATTTGTCGTACAAAGTTTGGGTTTCGGCATCGAAATAATCTAAGAAGTTATACACGTAAAATTTTACATAGAAAAACAATAAAATTTGTACATCGAGCAACTTTGATGGTCCGAAGTTGCTCAACTCTATCTATTGTGGAGTTTCTAGTGGTTTTTGTCCATTTGTCGTAGAAAGGTGGTTTTTTGGCATCGAAATAATCTAGGAAGCTTATACTCGTAAAATTTGACATAAAAGAACAATAAAATGTGTACACCGAACAACTTTGATGGTCCGAAGTTGCTCAACTCTATCTATTGTGGAGCTTCTAACGGTTTTTGTCCATTTGTCGTAGAAAGGTGGTTTTTTGGCATCGAAATAATCTCGGAAGCTTATACACCTAAAATTTGACATAGAAGAACAATAAAAAGTGTACACCGAGCAACTTTCATGGTTCGAAGTTGCTCAACTCTATCTATGGAGGTGCTTTTAACTGTTATTGTCCATTTGTCATTGAAAGGCGGTGTTTTGGCATCGAAATAATTTACGAAGCTTATACTCGAAAAATTTGACATAGAAGAACTATAAAAAGTGTATATCGTGCAACTTTGATAGTTCGAAATTGCTCAACTCTCTCGATGGAGTTGTTTTTAATAGTTTTGCCGAATTTAGACCGATATTGTTCTCTTGACAAAAAAATAATTTGCGAAGCAAATACTAGTAATTTTGGACAGAAAGAAACAATAAAAAGTGCATACCGAGCAACTTTCGTGGTTCGGAATTGCTCAACTCTATCTATGGAGGAGCTTTTAACGGTTCTTATCCATTTGTCATAGAAAAAGTCGTGTTTCGACATCGAAATAATCTAGGAAGCTTATACTCGTAAAATTTGACATAGAAGAACAATAAAAAGTGTACACCTAGCAACTTTCATGATCAGAAGTTGCTCAACTCTATCTATGTACGAGCTTTTAACTGTTATTGTCCATTTGTCATAGAAAGGTGGTTTTTTGGCATCGAAATAATCTAGGAAGCTTATACTCGTAAAAATTGACATAAAAGAACAATAAAATGTGTACACCGAGCAACTTTCATGGTCCGAAGTTGCTCAACTCTATCTATGGAGGAGCTTTTAACGGTTTTTGTCCATTTGGCATAGAAATTTGGTGATTTGGCATCGAAATAATCTAGGAAGCCTATAATCGTAAAATTTGACATAGAAGAACCATAAAAAGTGTACACCGAGAAACTTTCAAGGTCCGAAGTTGCTCAACTCTACCTATGGAGGAGCTTTTAACGGTTTTTATCCATTTGTCATAGAAAAGTTGGTGTTTCGGCATCGAAATAATCTAGGAAGCTTATACTCGTAAAATTTGACATGGAAGAACAATAAAAAGTGTACACCGAGCAACTTTCAAGGTCCGAAATTGCTCAACTCTATCTATGGAGGAGCTTTTAACGGTTTTTTTTGCATTTGTCATAGAAATGTGGTGTTTTGGCATCGAAATAATCTAGGAAGCTTATACTCGTAAAATTTGACATAGAAGAACAACAAAAAGTGTACACCGAGCAACTTTCATGGTCCGAAGTTGCTCAACTCCAAATATGGAGGAGCTTTTAGTGGTTTTTGTCCATTTGTCATAGAAAGGTGGTTTTTTGGCATCGAATTAATCTAGGAAGCTAATACTCGTAAAATTTGACATAGAAGAACAATAAAAAGTGTACACGGAGAAACTTTCAAGGTCCGAAGTTGCTCAACTCTATCTATGGAGGAGCTTTTAATGGTTTTTGTGCATTTGTCATAGAAAGGTGATGTTTTGGCATCGAAATAATTTAGGAAGCTTATACTCGTAAAATTTGACATAGAAGAACAATAAAAATTGTACACCGAGCAACTTTCATGGTCCGAAGTTGCTCAACTCTATCTATGGAGAAGCTTTTAACGGTTTTTGTCCATTTTGCATAGAAATGTGGCGATTTGGCATCAAAATAATCTAGGAAGCCTATAATCGTAAAATTTGACATAGATGAACAATAAAAAGTCTACACCGAGCAACATTCACGGTCCAAAGTTGCTCAACTCTATCTATGGAAGAGCTTTTAACGATTTTTATCCATTTGTCATAGAAAAGTTGGTGTTTCCGCATCGAAATAATCTAGGAAGCTTATACTCGTAAAATTTGACATAGAAGAACAATAAAAAGTTTACACCGAGCAACTTTCAAGGTCCGAAGTTGCTCAACTCTATCTATGGAGGAGCTTTAAACGGTTTTTGTGCATTTGTCATAGAAAGGTGGTGTTTTGGCATCGAAATAATCTAGGAAGCTTGTACTCGTAAAATTTGACATAGAAGAACAATAAAAAGTGTACAGCGAGCAACTTTCATGGTCCGAAGTTGCTCAACTCTACCTATGGAGGAGCTTTTAACGGTTTTTGTCCATTTGGCATAGAAATGTAGTGATTTGGCATCGAAATAATCTAGGAAGCCTATAATATTAAAATTTGACATGGAAGAACAATAAAAAGTGTACAACGAGCAACTTTCAAGGTTCGAAGTTGCTCTACTCTCCTTATGTAGGAGCTTTTATTGGTTTTCATTATTTGTCGTAGAAAGTTTGTGTTTCGGCATCGAAATAATCTGGGAAGTTATACTCGTAAAATTTGACATAGAAAAACAATAAAATGTGTACACCGAGCAACTTTGATGGTCCGAAGTTGCTCAACTCCATATATGGTGGAGCTTTTAGTGGTTTTTGTCCATTTGTCGTAAAAAGGTGGTGTTTTGGCATCGAAATAATCTAGGAAGTTTATACTCGAAAAATTTGACATAGAAGAACGATAAAAAGTGTATATCGTGCAACTTTGAAATTTCCAAATTGCTCAACTCTCTCGATGGAGTTGTTTTTAATAGTTTTGCCGAATTTAGACCGATATTGTTCTCTTGACAACAAAACAATTTGCGAACCGAATACTAGTAATTTTGGACATAAAGAAACAATAAAAAGTGCATACCGAGCAACTTTCGTGGTTCGGAATAGCTCAACTCTCCTTATGTAGGAGCTTTTATTGGTTTCCATTATTTGTCGTAGAAAGTTGGTGTTTCGGCATCGAAATAATCTGGGAAGTTATACTCGTAAAATTTAACAAAGAAAAACAATAAAATGTGTACACCGAGCAACTTTGATGGTCCGAAGTTGCTCAACTCCATATATGGAAAAGCTTTTAGTAGTTTTTGTCCATTTGTCGTAGAAAGTTGTTGTTTTGGCATCGAAATAATCTAGGAAGCCTATAATCGTAAAATTTGACATGGAAGAACAATAAAAAGTGTACACCGAGCAACTTTCAAGGTCCGAAGTTGCCCAACTCTATCTATGGAGGAGCTTTCAACGGTTTTTGTGCATTTGTCATAGAAAGTTGGTGTTTTGGCATCGAAATAATCTAGGAAGTTATACTCGTAAAATTTGACATAGAAGAACAATAAAAAGTGTACATCGAGCAACTTTCAAGGTCCGACGTTGCTCAACTCTATCTATGGAGGAGCTTTCAACGGTTTTTGTGCATTTGTCATAGAAAGGTGGTGTTTGGGCATCGAAATAATCTAGGAAGTTATACTCGTAAAATTTGACATAGAAGAACAATAAAAAGTGTACACCGAGCAACTTTCATGGTCGGAAGTTGCTCAACTCTATCTATGGAGGAGCTTTTAACGGTTTTTGTCCATTTGACATAGAAATGAGGTGACTTCGCATTGAAATAATCTAGGAAGCCTATACTCGTAAATTCTGACATAGAAGAACAACAAAAAGTGTACACCGAGCAACATTCGTGGTCCGAAGTTGCTCAACTCTATCTATCGAGGAGCTTTTAACGGTTTTTCTCCATTTGGCATAGAAATGTGGTGATTTGGCTTGAAATAATCTAGGAATCTTATAATCGTAAAATTTGACATAGAACAACAATAAAAAGTGTACACCGAGCAACTTTGATGGTCCGAAGTTGCTCAACTCTATCTATGCGGGAGATTTTAATGGTTTTTGTGCATTTGTCATAGAAATGTGGTGTTTTGGCATAGAAATAATCTAGAAAGCTTATTCTCGTAAATTTTGACGTAGAAGAACAATAAAAAGTGTACACCGAGCAACTTTCATGGTCCGAAGTTGCTCAACTCTCTCGATGGAGTTATTTTTAATGGTTTTGCCGAATTTAGACCGATATTGTTCTCTTGACAACAAAACAATTTGCGAAGCGAATACTAGTAATTTTGGACATAAAGAAACAATAAAAAGTGCATACCGAGCAACTTTCGTGGTTCGGAATAGCTCAACTCTCCTTATGTAGGAGCTTTTATTGGTTTTCATTATTTGTCGTAGAAAGTTGGTGTTTCGGCATCGAAATAATCTGGGAAGTTATACTCGTAAAATTTGACATAGAAAAACAATAAAATGTATACACGGAGCAACTTTGATGGTCCGAAGTTGCTCAACTCTATCTATTGTGGAGCTTTTAATGGTTTTTGTCCATTTGTCGTAGAAAGGTGGTTTTTTGGCATCGAAATAATCTAGGAAGCTTATACTCGTAAAATTTGAGATAAAAGAACAATAAAATGTGTACACCGAGCAACTTAGATGATCCGAAGTTGCTCAACTCTATCTATTGTGGAGCTTTTAACGGTTTTTGTCCATTTGTCGTAGAAAAATGGTTTTTTGATATCGAAATAATCTAGGAAGCTTATACTCGTAAAATTTGACATAGAAAAACAATAAAAAGTGTACTCCGAGCAACTTTCATGGTCCGAAGTTGCTCAACTCTATCTATGGAGGAGCATTTAACGGTTTTTGTCCATTTTTCATAGAGAGTTGGTGTTTTGGCATCGAAATAATCAAGGAAGTTATACTCGTAAAATTTGACATGGAAGAACAATAAAAAGTGTACACCGAGCAACTTTCAAGGTCCGAAATTGCTCAACTCTATCTATGCAGGAGCTTTTAACGATTTTTGTCCATTTTTCATAGAAAGTTGGTGTTCTGGCATCGAAATAATCTAGGAATATTATACTCGTAAATTTGATATAGATGAACAACAAAAAGTGTACACCGAGCAACTTTCATAGTCCGAAGTTGTCAACTCTATCTATGGTGGAGCTTTTAGCGGTTTTTGTCCATTTGTCACAGAAAGGTGGTTTTTTGGCATCGAAATAATCTATGAAGCTCATACTCGTAAAATTTGACATAGAAGAACAATAAAATGTGTACACCGGGCAACTTTTATGGTCCGAAGTTGCTCAACTCTATCTATGGAGGAGCTTTTAACGGTTTTTGTGCATTTGTCATAGAAAGGTGGTGTTTTGGCATCGAAATAATCTAGGAAGCTTATACTCGTAAATTTTGACATAGAAGAACAATAAAAAGTTTATACCGAGCAACTTTCATGATCCGAAGTTGCTCAACTCTATCTATCGAGGAGCTTTTAACGGTTTTTGTCCATTTGGCATAGAAAGGTGGTGTTTCGGCATCAAAATAATCTAGGAAGTTATACTCGTAAAATTTGACATAGAAGAACAATAAAAAGTGTACACCGAGCAACTTTGATGGTCCGAAGTTGCTCAACTCTGTCTATGCAGGAGATTTTAACGGTTTTTGTGCATTTGTCATAGAAATGTGGTGTTTTGGCATGGAAATAATCTAGAAAGCTTATACTCGTAAATTTTAACATAGAAGAACAATAAAAAGTGTACACCGAGCAACTTTCATGGTCCGAAGTTGCTCAACTCTATCTATGGAGGAGCTTTTAATGGTTTTTGTCCATTTGGCATAGAAATGTGGTGATTTGGCATCGAAATAATCTAGGAAGCCTATAATCGTAAAATTTGACATGGAAGAACAATAAAAAGTATACACCGAGCAACTTTCAAGGTCCGAAGTTGCTCAACTCTATCTATGGAGGAGCTTTTAACGGTTTTTGTGCATTTGTCATAGAAAGTTGGTGTTTTGGCATCGAAATAATCTAGGAAGCTTATACTCGTAAATTTTGACATAGAAGAACAATAAAAAGTTTACACTGAGCAACTTTCGTGGTCCGAAGTTGCTCAACTCTATCTATGAAAGAGCTTTTAACGGTGTTTGTCCATTTGGCATAGAAAGGTGGTGTTTTGGCATCGAAATAATATAGGAAGCTTATACTCGAAAAATTTGACATAGAAGAACGATAAAAAGTGTATATCGTGCAACTTTGATAGTTCGAAATTGCTCAACTCTCTCGATGGAGTTGCTTTTAATAGTTTTGCCGAATTTAGACCGATATTGTTCTCTTGACAACAAAACAATTTGCGAAGCCAATACTAGTAACTTTGGACAAAAGGAAACAATAAAAAGTGCATATCGAGCAACTTTTGTGGTTCAGAATAGCTCAACTCTCCTTATGTAGGAGCTTTTATTGGTTTTCATTATTTGTCGTAGAAAGTTGGTGTTTCGGCATCGAAATAATCTGGGAAGTTATACTCGTAAAATTTGACATAGAAAAACAATAAAATGTGTACACCAAGCAACTTTGATGGTCCGAAGTTGCTCAACTCTATCTATGGTGGAGCTTTTAACGGTTTTTTGGCATCGAAATAATCTAGGAAGCTTATACTCGTAAAATTTGGGATAAAAGAACAATAAAATGTGTACACCGAGCAACTTAGATGATCCGAAGTTGCTCAACTCTATCTATTGTGGAGCTTTTAACGGTTTTTGTCCATTTGTCGTAGAAGAATGGTTTTTTGATATCGAAATAATCTAGGAAGCTTATACTCGTAAAATTTGACATAGAAGAACAATAAAAAGTGTACACCGAGCAACTTTCATGGTCCGAAGTTGCTCAACTCTATCTATGGAGGAGCTTTTAACGGTTTTTGTCCATTTGTCATAGAAAGTTGGTGTTTTGGCATCGAAATAATCAAGCAAGTTATACTCGTAAAATTTGACATGGAAGAACAATAAAAAGTGTACACCGAGCAAATTTCACGGTCCGAAATTGCTCAACTCTATCTATGCAGGAGCTTTTAACGATTTTTGTCCATTTTTCATAGAAAGTTGGTGTTCTGGCATCGAAATAATCTAGGAATATTATACTCGTAAATTTGATATAGATGAACAACAAAAAGTGTACACCGAGCAACTTTCATAGTCCGAAGTTGTCAACTCTATCTATGGTGGAGCTTTTAGCGGTTTTTGTCCATTTGTCACAGAAAGGTGGTTTTTTGGCATCGAAATAATCTATGAAACTCATACTCGTAAAATTTGACATAGAAGAACAATAAAATGTGTACACCGAGCAACTTTTATGGTCCGAAGTTGCTCAACTCTATCTATGGAGGAGCTTTTAACGGTTTTTGTGCATTTGTCATAGAAAGGTGGTGTTTTGGCATCGAAATAATCTAGGTAGCTTATACTCGTAAATTTTGACATACAAGAACAATAAAAAGTTTGCACCGAGCAACTTTCATGATCCGAAGTTGCTCAACTCTATCTATCGAGGAGCTTTTAACGGTTTTTGTCCATTTGGCATAGAAAGGTGGTGTTTCGGCATCAAAATAATCTAGGAAGTTATACTCGTAAAATTTGACATAGAAGAACAATAAAAAGTGTACACCGAGCAACTTTGATGGTCCGAAGTTGCTCAACTCTATCTATGCAGGAGATTTTAACGGTTTTTGTGCATTTGTCATAGAAATGCGGTGTTTTGGCATGGAAATAATCTAGAAAGCTTATACTCGTAAATTTTAACATAGAAGAACAATAAAAAGTGTACACCGAGCAACTTTCATGGTCCGAAGGTGCTCAACTCTATCTATGGAGGAGCTTTTAATGGTTTTTGTCCATTTGGCATAGAAATGTGGTGATTTGGCATCGAAATAATCTAGGAAGCCTATAATCGTAAAATTTGACATGGAAGAACAATAAAAAGTATACACCGAGCAACTTTCAAGGTCCGAAGTTGCTCAACTCTATCTATGGAGGAGCTTTTAACGGTTTTTGTGCATTTGTCATAGAAATTTGGTATTTTGGCATCGAAATAATCTAGGAAGCTTATACTCGTAAATTTTGACATAGAAGAACAATAAAAAGTTTACACCGAGCAACTTTCGTGGTCCGAAGTTTCTCAACTCTATCTATGAAAGAGCTTTTAACGGTGTTTGTCCATTTGGCATAGAAAGGTGGTGTTTTGGCATCGAAATAATCTAGGAAGCTTATACTCGAAAAATTTGACATAGAAGAACGATAAAAAGTGTATATCGTGCAACTTTGATAGTTCGAAATTGCTCAACTCTCTCGATGGAGTTGTTTTTAATAGTTTTGCCGAATTTAGACCGATATTGTTCTCTTGACAACAAAACAATTTGCGAAGCCAATACTAGTAACTTTGGACAAAAGGAAACAATAAAAAGTGCATATCGAGCAACTTTTGTGGTTCAGAATAGCTCAACTCTCCTTATGTAGGAGCTTTTATTGGTTTTCATTATTTGTCGTAGAAAGTTGGTGTTTCGGCATCGAAATAATCTGGGAAGTTATACTCGTAAAATTTGACATAGAAAAACAATAAAATGTGTACACCAAGCAACTTTGATGGTCCGAAGTTGCTCAACTCTATCTATGGTGGAGCTTTTAACGGTTTTTTGGCATCGAAATAATCTAGGAAGCTTATACTCGTAAAATTTGGGATAAAAGAACAATAAAATGTGTACACCGAGCAACTTAGATGATCCGAAGTTGCTCAACTCTATCTATTGTGGAGCTTTTAACGGTTTTTGTCCATTTGTCGTAGAAAAATGGTTTTTTGATATCGAAATAATCTAGGAAGCTTATACTCGTAAAATTTGACATAGAAGAACAATAAAAAGTGTACACCGAGCAACATTCATGGTCCGAAGTTGCTCAACTCTATCTATGGAGGAGCTTTTAACGGTTTTTGTCCATTTGTCATAGAAAGTTGGTGTTTTGGCATCGAAATAATCAAGCAAGTTATACTCGTAAAATTTGACATGGAAGAACAATAAAAAGTGTACACCGAGCAACTTTCACGGTCCGAAATTGCTCAACTCTATCTATGCAGGAGCTTTTAACGATTTTTGTCCATTTTTCATAGAAAGTTGGTGTTCTGGCATCGAAATAATCTAGGAATATTATACTCGTAAATTTGATATAGATGAACAACAAAAAGTGTACACCGAGCAACTTTCATAGTCCGAAGTTGTCAACTCTATCTATGGTGGAGCTTTTAGCGGTTTTTGTCCATTTGTCACAGAAAGGTGGTTTTTTGGCATCGAAATAATCTATGAAGCTCATACTCGTAAAATTTGACATAGAAGAACAATAAAATGTGTACACCGAGCAACTTTTATGGTCCGAAGTTGCTCAACTCTATCTATGGAGGAGCTTTTAACGGTTTTTGTGCATTTGTCATAGAAAGGTGGTGTTTTGGCATCGAAATAATCTAGGTAGCTTATACTCGTAAATTTTGACATACAAGAACAATAAAAAGTTTACACCGAGCAACTTTCATGATCCGTTGTTGCTCAACTCTATCTATCGAGGAGCTTTTAACGGTTTTTGTCCATTTGGCATAGAAAGGTGGTGTTTCGGCATCAAAATAATCTAGGAAGTTATACTCGTAAAATTTGACATAGAAGAACAATAAAAAGTGTACACCGAGCAACTTTGATGGTCCGAAGTTGCTCAACTCTATCTATGCAGGAGATTTTAACGGTTTTTGTGCATTTGTCATAGAAATGCGGTGTTTTGGCATGGAAATAATCTAGAAAGCTTATACTCGTAAATTTTAACATAGAAGAACAATAAAAAGTGTACACCGAGCAACTTTCATGGTCCGAAGGTGCTCAACTCTATCTATGGAGGAGCTTTTAATGGTTTTTGTCCATTTGGCATAGAAATGTGGTGATTTGGCATCGAAATAATCTAGGAAGCCTATAATCGTAAAATTTGACATGGAAGAACAATAAAAAGTATACACCGAGCAACTTTCAAGGTCCGAAGTTGCTCAACTCTATCTATGGAGGAGCTTTTAACGGTTTTTGTGCATTTGTCATAGAAATTTGGTATTTTGGCATCGAAATAATCTAGGAAGCTTATACTCGTAAATTTTGACATAGAAGAACAATAAAAAGTTTACACCGAGCAACTTTCGTGGTCCGAAGTTGCTCAACTCTATCTATGAAAGAGCTTTTAACGGTGTTTGTCCATTTGGCATAGAAAGGTGGTGTTTTGGCATCGAAATAATCTAGGAAGCTTATACTCGAAAAATTTGACATAGAAGAACGATAAAAAGTGTATATCGTGCAACTTTGATAGTTCGAAATTGCTCAACTCTCTCGATGGAGTAGTTTTTAATAGTTTTGCCGAATTTAGACCGATATGGTTCTCTTGACAACAAAACAATTTGCGAAGCCAATACTAGTGACTTTGGACATAAGGAAACAATAAAAAGTGCATATCGAGCAACTTTTGTGGTTCAGAATAGCTCAACTCTCCTTATGTAGGAGCTTTTATTGGTTTTCATTATTTGTCGTAGAAAGTTGGTGTTTCGGCATCGAAATAATCTGGGAAGTTATACTCGTAAAATTTGACATAGAAAAACAATAAAATGTGTACACCAAGCAACTTTGATGGTCCGAAGTTGCTCAACTCTATCTATGGTGGTGCTTTTAACGGTTTTTTGGCATCGAAATAATCTAGGAAGCTTATACTCGTAAAATTTGAGATAAAAGAACAATAAAATGTGTACACCGAGCAACTTAGATGATCCGAAGTTGCTCAACTCTATCTATTGTGGAGCTTTTAACGGTTTTTGTCCATTGGTTGTAGAAAAATGGTTTTTTGATATCGAAATAATCTAGGAAGCTTATACTCGTAAAATTTGACATAGAAGAACAATAAAAATTGTACACCGAGCAACTTTCATGGTCCGAAGTTGCTCAACTCTATATATGGAGGAGCTTTTAACGGTTTTTGTCCATTTGTCATAGAAAGTTGGTTTTTGGCATCGAAATAATCAAGGAAGTTATACTCGTAAAATTTGACATGGAATAACAATAAAAAGTGTACACCGAGCAACTTTCACGGTCCGAAATTGCTCAACTCTATCTATGCAAGAACTTTTAACGATTTTTGTCCATTTTTGATAGAAAGTTGGTGTTCTGGAATCGAAATAATCTAGGAATATTATACTCGTAAATTTGATATAGATGAACAACAAAAAGTGTACACCGAGCAACTTTCATAGTCCGAAGTTGTCAACTCTATCTATGGTGGAGCTTTTATCGGTTTTGGTCCATTTGTCACAGAAAGGTGGTTTTTTGGCATCGAAATAATCTATGAAGCTCATACTCGTAAAATTTGACATAGAAGAACAATAAAATGTGTACACCGAGCAACTTTTATGGTCCGAAGTTGCTCAACTCTATCTATGGAGGAGCTTTTAACGGTTTTTGTGCATTTGTCATAGAAAGGTGGTGTTTTGGCATCGAAATAATCTAGGAAGCTTATACTCGTAAATTTTGACATAGAAGAACAATAAAAAGTTTACACCGAGCAACTTTCATGATCCGAAGTTGCTCAACTCTATCTATCGAGGAGCTTTTAACGGTTTTTGTCCATTTGGCATAGAAAGGTGGTGTTTCGGCATCAAAATAATCTTGGAAGTTATACTCGTAAAATTTGACATAGAATAACAATAAAAAGTGTACACCGAGCAACTTTGATGGTCCGAAGTTGCTCAACTCTATCTATGCAGGAGATTTTAACGGTTTTTGTGCATTTGTCATAGAAATGTGGTGTTTTGGCATGGAAATAATCTAGAAAGCTTATACTCGTAAATTTTAACATAGAAGAACAATAAAAAGTGTACACCGAGCAACTTTCATGGTCCAAAGTTGCTCAACTCTATCTATGGAGGAGCTTTTAATGGTTTTTGTCCATTTGGCATAGAAATGTGGTGATTTGGCATCGAAATAATCTAGGAAGCCTATAATCGTAAAATTTGACATGGAAGAACAATAAAAAGTATACACCGAGCAACTTTCAAGGTCCGAAGTTGCTCAACTCTATCTATGGAGGAGCTTTTAACGGTTTTTGTGCATTTGTCATAGAAAGTTGGTGTTTTGGCATCGAAATAATCTAGGAAGCTTATACTCGTAAATTTTGACATAGAAGAACAATAAAAAGTTTACACCGAGCAACTTTCGTGGTCCGAAGTTGCTCAACTCTATCTATGAAAGAGCTTTTAACGGTGTTTGTCCATTTGGCATAGAAATGTGGTGATTTGGCTTGAAATAATCTAGGAAGCCTATAATCGTAAAATTTGACATAGAAGAACAATAAAAAGTGTACACCGAGCAACTTTCATGGTCCGAAGTTGCTCAACTCTATCTATGGACGAGCTTTTAACGGTTTTTGTGCATTTGGCATAGAAATGTGGTGATTTGCATCGAAATAATCTAGGGAGCCTATAATCGTAAAATTTAACATAGAAGAACAATAAAAAGTGTACAGTGAGCAACTTTCAAGGTCCGAAGTTGCTCAACTCTATCTATGGAGGAGCTTTTAACGATTTTTATCCATTTGTCATAGAAAAGTTGGTGTTTCGGCATCGAAATAATCTAGGAAGCTTATACTCGTAAAATTTGACATAGAAGAACAATAAAAGTTTACACCGAGCAACTTTCAAGGTCCGAAGTTGCTCAACTCTATCTATGGAGGAGCTTTAAACGGTTTTTGTGCATTTGTCATAGAAAGGTGGTGTTTTGGCATCGAAATAATCTAGGAAGCTTATACTCGTAAAATTTGACATAGAAGAACAATAAAAAGTGTACACCGAGCAACTTTCATGGTCCGAAGTTGCTCAACTCTATCTATGGAGGAGCTTTTAACGGTTTTTGTCCATTTGGCATACAAATGTGGTGATTTGGCATCGAAATAATCTAGGAAGCCTATAATCTTAAAATTTGACATGGAAGAACAATAAAAAGTGTACAACGAGCAACTTTCAAGGTTCGAAGTTGCTCAACTCTATCTATGGAGGAGCTTTTAATGGTTTTTGTGCATTTTTCATAGAAAGGTGGTGTTTTGGCATCGAAATAATCTAGGAAGCTTATACTCGTAAATTTTGACATAGAAGAACAATAAAAAGTGTACACCGAGCAACTTTCATAGTCTGAAGTTGCTCAACTCTATCTATGGAGGAGCTTTTAACGGTTTCTGTCCATTTGTCATAGAAAGTTGGTGTTTTGGCATCGAAATAATCTAGGAAGTTATACTCGTAAAATTTGACATAGAAGAACAATAAAAAGTGTACACCGAGCAACTTTCATGGTCCGAAGTTGCTCAACTCTATCTATGGAGGAGCTTTTAACGGTTTTTGTCCATTTTTCATAGAAAGTTGGTGTTCTGGCATCGAAATAATCTAGGAATATTATACTCGTAAATTTGACATAGATGAACAATAAAAAGTATACACCAAGCAACTTTCATGGTCCGAAGTTGTCAACTCTATCTATGGTGGAGCGTTTAGCGGTTTTTGTCCATTTGTCACAGAAAGGTGGTTTTTTGGCATCGAAATAATCTAGGAAGCTATACTCATAAAATTTGACATAGAAGAACAATAAAAAGTGTACACCGAGCAACTTTTATGGTCCGAAGTTGCTCAACTCTATCTATGAAGGAGCTCTTAACGGTTTTTGTCCATTTGGCATAGATATGTGGTGTTTTGACATTGAAATAATCTACGAAGCTTATACTCATAAAATTTGACATAGAAGAACAGTAAAAAATGTACACCGAGCAACTTTCGTGGTCCGAAGTTGCTCAACTCTATCTATGGAGGAGCTTTTAACGGTTTTTGTCCATTTGGAATAGATATGTGGTGTTTTGACATTGAAATAATCTACGAAGCTTATACTCGTAAAATTTGACATAAAAAAACAATAAAATGTGTACACCGAGCAACTTTCGTGGTCCGAAGTTGCTCAACTCTACCTATGGAGGAGCTTTTAACGGTTTTTATCCATTTGTCATAGAAAAGTTGCTGTTTCGGCATCGAAATAATCTAGGAAGCTTATACTCGTAAAATTTGACGTGGAAGAACAATAAAAAGTGTACACCGAGCAACTTTGATGCTCCGAAGTTGCTCAACTCTATCTATGGAGGAGCTTTTAACGGTTTTTGTGCATTTGTCATAGAAATGTGGTGTTTTGGCATCGAAATAATCTAGGAAGTTTATACTCGTAAAATTTGACATAGAAGAACAATAAAAAGTGTACACCGAGCAACTTTCATGGTCCGAAGTTGCTCAACTCCATATATGGAGGAGCTTTTAGTGGTTTTTGTCCATTTGTCATAGAAAGGTGGTTTTTTGGCATCGAATTAATCTAGGAAGCTTATACTCGTAAAATTTGACATAGAAGAACAATAAAAAGTTTACACCGAGCAACTTTCAATGTCCGAAGTTGCTCAACTCTATCTATGGAGGAGCTTTTAATGGTTTTTGTGCATTTGTCATAGAAAGGTGGTGTTTTGGCATCGAAATAATTTAGGAAGCTTATACTCGTAAAATTTGACATAGAAGAACAATAAAAAGTGTACATCGAGCAACTTTCATGGTTCGAAGTTGCTCAACTCTATCTATGGAGAAGCTTTTAACGGTTTTTGTCCATTTGGCATAGAAATGTGGTGATTTGGCATCAAAATAATCTAGGAAGCCTATAATCGTAAAATTTGACATAGAAGAACAATAAAAAGTCTACACCGAGCAACTTTCAAGGTCCAAAGTTGCTCAACTCTATCTATGGAAGAGCTTTTAACGATTTTTATCCATTTGTCATAGAAAAGTTGGTGTTTCGGCATCGAAATAATCTAGGAAGCTTATACTCGTAAAATTTGACATAGAAGAACAATAAAAAGTTTACACCGAGCAACTTTCAATGTCCGAAGTTGCTCAACTCTATCTATGGAGGAGCTTTAAACGGTTTTTGTGCATTTGTCATAGAAAGGTGGTGTTTTGGCATCGAAATAATCTAGGAAGCTCATACTCATAAAATTTGACATAGAAGAACAATAAAAAGTGTACACCGAGCAACTTTTATGGTCCGAAGTTGCTCAACTCTATCTATGAAGGAGCTTTTAACGGTTTTTGTCCATTTGGCATAGATATGTGGTGTTTTGACATTGAAATAATCTACGAAGCTTATACTCGTAAAATTTGACATAGAAGAACAATAAAAAGTGTACACCGAGCAACTTTCGTGGTCCGAAGTTGCTCAACTCTATCTATGGAGGAGCTTTTAACGGTTTTTGTCCATTTGTCATAGAAAGGTGGTTTTTTGGCATCCAAATAATCTAGGAAGCCTTTAATCGTAAAATTTGACATGGAAGAACAATAAAATGTGTACAATGAGCAACTTTCAAGGTTCGAAGTTGCTCAACTCTATCTATGGAGGAGCTGTGAGATCCCGACCCAAAAATATGATGTTTGGTTAAATTTTAAGTAATAAGTTATTGGAAAAATGAGTTCGAAGAGATAACGGACCATTGGAAGTGTATAAGACCCTAAAAAAAATAGTTTTGCGCTTGGTTCGGTAAATGGGTCATAACTTTTAGTGTACATGTCCGTTTCGGGCCCATAATATATCAAATCGAAGCTTAGACCGAGACGGAAAATAAATTTGAGAAACAAACTGGGTTCTGTGAACAGTAATCCGTCCGGACGGATAATTGGGCGTCCGGACGGATATGCCTAAACGGAAGTCAAAAAGGTTCTGTGAATAGTGATCCGTCCTGACGGATAATGGGGCGTCCGGACGGATATGCCTAGATTCAAACCAGTGGGTTACATGAAGAGTAATCCGTCCAGACGGATGCTTAGGGCGTCCGGACAGCTATCGGGAAATCAGTTTTTAAGAAACAGAGAGACATTTCTGGACATTACCAACACTTGGAGAGCCCGAGAAGAGAGAGAAAGAGTGAGAAACTTATAGAGAGAAGGAGATTTGTTGAGGTTTTTGCTGGGTTTTCCATGGATTCATGAAGCATGTCAAGAATCAAGGTGGAATCAAGGAAGATTTGAAGGTTTGAGGTGAGTTTTCATAGTTTTGGAATTCTAGGTTTTTTCCTAGATTTGTTTGATTCTTTAATAGATGGAAGGTAAGGCTTAGATATGTTGATTATAGGTTGATTTTGGATGTATATGTAGATTGGTTTGTGATTTGGAGTAGAGTTGAGCTTGGGTTGAGTTTCAAGGATTTTGGAGAAATTTCTAGAGAGAGAAGGTGAGTAATTTCGAATTTATTGATTTAATTGATGTTTATATGAGTTGTTGGTTGTTTATTGATGTATGAATGGGTTCGGTTTCGCCACATTGTTAGGTTTGGGAAATCGGAACCCTAGGAACGTAATTGTGAATTTTGTGGTAAATTGCTCAACAAGAGGTAGGGATTCTTACCCCATTTTCTATCGTATTGTTCTTCTCTAAAGAGCGGTTTAAATTCTTCATTGGTCTTTATTATTTGTGTTCTTGCCTAAATTATTTCTTAGGAAGAACAAACCTTGTTGTTGGTTATTGATGAATTTGCATACCCTTTGAATGCTTAATCATCTATTGGGCATGATCAACCTCGTTCATGTATCATGTAGTTATGTATATATATATAGGATTGTTATATATACGAGCTTCTTTTGCATGACGTTATTGGACATGAATTATAGATGCATTGGGTCTACGAGTATGGACTCGTAGTATCCTTAGGTTATACTTTGTGATGATGTTGGATACCGAATGGGCACATTGTTGCCGGAAGTCGGGATTTCCATGGTGTAGGTGCACCTATAGTCGTTCCGGGGAAAAGTGCAAGGGTTCCGATGATTTTCCGGAATATTCGTTGACTAGTGCCAGGCGCTGTAGGGTGTAGCCCGAGGTTATACGTTGTTGTGACATTTTAGGATGTCATGTTGCTGCATTGAGCTTGTTTCAACATTCAGCCTTTACGTTCTTATGATTCATTTTATTTTCCCTACTGAGCCTCCTGCTCACCCTATTTCTTTTCTATATCCTTCAGGTGAGACTGGTGCTGAGAACCAGGCTGTGGATCAGTAGGAGGCAGCGTGACATGGAAGGCCACCCTAGGAGCACTAGGATATATATTTGGTTGTTTGAGAACCTTGGTTATGAATTAAGTACATGTAGTACTTTTATTGGTTGACTATTATGTTGCTTAAATACCTTTTCGGTATGTTTGATGGATGGTCGGGAGGTATGCCGTGTGATTGGGACTCTCGTACCTAGATATAGGACCTTGGGTCCGGATTGATAGACTTTGATAGTCTTTGATGATATTATTGATATGATTATGTTTTGCTTATTGATTGCATGTGATTAGGAGGCCTGAGGCCCTGCCTAGTGTGTGAATGTGGATAGATGGCCAGAGGCCTGTTAGGCTGCGGAACTTCTCTGATTATTATTGATTATCTTTTCCGTGTTAAATGAGATGTGACTCTAGGCTGGCACCCTCCGATATACGGGGAGGTGCTATCGGATTTCTATTAGAATCCGGGGTTAGGTTGGCATGTGGTGAGGTCCTTAGTGACGTGGCACATGCCTAAAGTGGCGCTCCCGGCTCAGTGCGTGAATTTCGGGTCGGGGCGCCACAGGAGCTTTTAATGGTTTTTGTGCATTTTTCATAGAAAGGTGGTGTTTTGGCATCGAAATAATCTAGGAAGCTTATACTCGTAAATTTTGACATAGAAGAACAATAAAAAGTGTACACCGAGCAACTTTCATGGTTCGATGTTGCTCAACTCTATCTATGGAGGCGTTTTTAACGGTTTTTCTCCATTTGGCATAGAAATGTGGTGATTTCACATCGAAATAATCTAGGAAGCCTATAATCGTAAAATTTGACATGGAAGAATGATAAAAAGTGTACACCGAGCAACTTTCAATGTCCGAAGTTGCTAACTCTATCTATCGAGGAGCTTTTAACGGTTTTTGTGCTTTTGTCATAGAAAGGTGGTGTTTTGGCATCGAAATAATCTAGGAAGCTTATACTCGTAAATTTTGACATAGAAGAACAATAAAAAGTGTACACCGAGCAACTTTGATTGTCCGAAGTTGCTCAACTCTATCTATGAAGGAGCTTTTAACGGTTTTTGTCCATTTGGCATAGATATGTGGTGTTTTGGCATTGAAATAATCTACAAAGTTTATACTCGTAAAATTTGACATAGAAGAACAATAAAAAGTGTACACCGAGCAACTTTCATGGTCCGAAGTTGCTCAACTCTATCTATGGAGGAGCTTTTAACTGTTATTGTCCATTTGTCATAGAAATGCGGTGTTTTGGCATCGAAATAATCTAGGAAGCTTATACTCGAAAAATTTGACATAGAAGAACTATAAAAAGTGTATATCGTGCAACTTTGATAGTTCGAAATTGCTCAACTCTCTCGATGGAGTTGTTTTTAATAGTTTTGCCGAATTTAGACCGATATTGTTCTCTTGACAAAAAACCAATTTGTGAAGCAAATACTAGTAATTTTGGACAGAAAGAAACAATAAAAAGTGCATACCGAGCAACTTTCGTGGTTCGGAATTGCTCAACTCTATCTATGGAGGAGCTTTTAACGGTTCTTATCCATTTGTCATAGAAAAAGTCGTGTTTCGACATCGAAATAATCTAGGTAGCTTATACTCATAAAATTTGACATAGAAGAACAATAAAAAGTGTACACCGAGCAACTTTCATGATCAGAAGTTGCTCAACTCTATCTATGTAGGAGCTTTTAACTGTTATTGTCCATTTTTCATAGAAAGTTGGTTTTTTGGCATCGAAATAATCTAGGAAGCTTATACTCGTAAAAATTGACATAAAAGAACAATAAAATGTCTACACCGAGCAACTTTCATGGTCCGAAGTTGCTCAACTCTATCTATGGAGGAGCTTTTAACGGTTTTTGTCCATTTGGCATAGAAATTTGGTGATTTGGCATCGAAATAATCTAGGAAGCCTATAATCGTAAAATTTGACATAGAAGAACCACAAAAAGTGTACACCGAGAAACTTTCAAGGTCCGAAGTTGCTCAACTCTACCTATGGAGGAGCTTTTAACGGTTTTTATCCATTTGTCATAGAAAAGTTGGTGTTTCGGCATCGAAATAAACTAGGAAGCTTATACTCGTAAAATTTGACATGGAAGAACAATAAAAAGTGTACACCGAGCAACTTTCAAGGTCCGAAATTGCTCAACTGTATCTATGGAGGAGCTTTTAACGGTTTTGGTGCATTTGTCATAGAAATGTGGTATTTTGGCATCGAAATAATCTAGGAAGCTTATACTCGTAAAATTTGACATAGAAAAACAATAAAAAGTGTACACCGAGCAACTTTCATGGTCCGAAGTTGCTCAACTCCATATATGGAGGAGCTTTTAGTGGTTTTTGTCCATTTGTCATAGAAAGGTGGTTTTTTGGCATCGAATTAATCTAGGAAGCTTATACTCGTAAAATTTCACATAGAAGAACAATAAAAAGTGTACACGGAGCAACTTTCAAGGTCCGAAGTTGCTCAACTCTATCTATGAAGGAGCTTTTAATGGTTTTTGTGCATTTGTCATAGAAAGGTGGTGTTTTGGCATCGAAATAATTTAGGAAGCTTATACTCTTAAAATTTGACATAGAAGAACAATAAAAGGTGTACACCGAGCAACTTTCATGGTCCGAAGTTGCTCCACTCTATAGATGGAGGAGCTTTAAGTGGTTTTTGTCCATTTGTCGTAGAAAGGTGGTTTTTTGGCATCGAATTAATCTAGGAAGCTTATACTCATAAAATTTGACATAGAAGAACAATAAAAAGTGTACACCGAACAACTTTGATGGTCCGAAGTTGCTCAACTCTATCTATGAAGGAGCTTTTAACGGTTTTTGTCCATTTGGCATAGAAAGGTGGTGTTTTGGCATCGAAATAATCTAGGAAGCTTATACTCGTAAAATTTGACATAGAAGAACAATAAAAAGTGTACACCGAGCAACTTTCATGGTCCGAAGTTGCTCAACTCTATCTATGGAGGAGCTTTTAACTGTTATTGTCCATTTGTCATAGAAAGGCGGTGTTTTGGCATCGAAATAATCTAGGAAGCTTATACTCGAAAAATTTGACATAAAAGAACTATAAAAAGTGTACACCGAGCAACTTTCATGGTCCGAAGTTGCTCCACTATATCTATGGAGGAGCTTTTAACGGTTTTTGTCCATTTGGCATAGATATGTGGTGTTTTGGCATTGAAATAATCAACGAAGCTTATACTCGTAAAATTTGACATAGAAGAACAATAAAAAGTGTACACCGAGCAACTTTCATGGTCCGAAGTTGCTCAACTCTATCTATGGAGGAGCTTTTAACGGTTTTTGTCCATTTGGCATAGAAATGTGGTGATTTGGCATAGAAATAATCTAGGAAGCCTATAATCGTAAAATTTAACATAGAAGAACAATAAAAAGTGTACACCGAGCAACTTTCAAGGTCCGAAGTTGCTCAACTCTATCTATGGAGGAGCTTTTAACGATTTTTATCCATTTGTCATAGAAAAGTTGGTGTTTCGGCATCGAAATAATCTAGGAAGCTTATACTCGTAAAATTTGACATTGAAGAACAATAAAAGTTTACACCGAGCAACTTTCAAGGTCCGAAGTTGCTCAACTCTATCTATGGAGGAGCTTTAAACGGTTTTTGTGCATTTGTCATAGAAAGGTGGTGTTTTGGCATCGAAATAATCTAGGAAGCTTATACTCGTAGAATTTGACAAAGAAGAACAATAAAAAGTGTACACCGAGCAAATTTCATGGTCCGAAGTTGCTCAACTCTATCTATGGAGGAGCTTTTAACGGTTTTTGTCCATTTGGCATTGAAATGTGGTGATTTGGCATCAAAATAATCTAGGAAGCCTATAATCTTAAAATTTGACATGGAAGAACAATAAAAAGTGTACAACGAGCAACTTTCAAGGTTCGAAGTTGCTCAACTCTATCTATGGAGGAGCTTTTAATGGTTTTTGTGCATTTTTCATAGAAAGGTGGTGTTTTGGCATCGAAATAATCAAGGAAGCTTATACTCGTAAATTTTGACATAGAAGAACATTAAAAAGTGTACAATGAGCAACTTTCATGGTCCGACGTTGCTCAACTCTATCTATGGAGGCGCTTTTAACGGTGTTTCTCCATTTGGCATAGAAATGTGGTGATTTCACATCGAAATAATCTAGGAAGCCTATAATCATAAAATTTGACATGGAAGAATAATAAAAAGTGTACACCGAGCAACTTTCAAGGTCCGAAGTTGCTAACTCTATCTATCGAGGAGCTTTTAACGGTTTTTGTGCTTTCGTCATAGAAAGGTGGTGTTTTGGCATCGAAATAATCTAGGAAGCTTATACTCGTAAATTTTGACATAGAAGAACAATAAAAAGTGTACACCGAGCAACTTTCATGGTCGGAAGTTGCTCAACTCTATCTATGGAGGAGCTTTTAACGGTTTTTGTCCATTTGGCATAGAAATGTGGTGATTTCGCATCGAAATAATCTAGGAAGCCTATAATCGTAAAATTTGACATAGAAGAACAATAAAAAGTGTACACCGAGCAACTTTCAAGGTCCGAAGTTGCTCAACTCTATCTATCGAGGAGCTTTTAACGGTTTTTGTGCATTTGTCATAGGATTGTGGTGTTTTGGCATCGAAATAATCTAGGAAGCTTATACTCGTAAATTTTGACATAAAAGAACAACAAAAAGTGTACACCGAGCAACTTTCATGGTCCGAAGTTGCTCAACTCTATCTACGGAGGAGCTTTTAACGGTTTTTCTCCATTTGGCATAGAAATGTGGTGATTTAGCTTGAAATAATCTAGGAAGCCTATAATCGTAAAATTTGACATAGAACAACAACAAAAAGTGTACACCGAGCAACTTTGATGGTCTGAAGTTGCTCAACTCTATCTATGCAGGTGATTTTAACGGTTTTTGTGCATTTGTCATAGAAATGTGGTGTTTTGGCATGGAAATAATCTAGAAAGTTTATACTAGAAAAATTTGACATAGAAGAACAGTAAAAAGGATATATCGTGCAACTTTGATAGTTCCAAATTGCTCATCTCTGTCGATTGAGTTGTTTCTAATAGTTTTGCCGAATTTAGACCGATATTGTTCTCTTGACAACAAAACAAATTTGCGAAGCGAATACTAGTAACTTTTGACATAAAGAAACAAAAAAAAGTGCATACCGAGCAACTTTCGTGGTTCGGAATAGCTCAACTCTCCTTATGTAGGAGCTTTTATTGGTTTTCATTATTTGTCGTACAAAGTTTGTGTTTCGGCATCGAAATAATCTAGGAAGTTATACACGTAAAATTTTACATAGAAAAACAATAAAATTTGTACACCGAGCAACTTTGATGGTCCGAAGTTGCTCAACTCTGTCTATTGTAGAGTTTCTAGTGGTTTTTGTCCATTTGTCGTAGAAAGGTGGTTTTTTGGCATCGAAATAATCTAGGAAGCTTATACTCGTAAAATTTGACATAAAAGAACAATAAAATGTGTACACCGAACAACTTTGATAGTCCGAAGTTGCTCAACTCTATCTATTGTGGAGCTTCTAACGGTTTTTGTCCATTTGTCGTAGAAAGGTGGTTTTTTGGCATCGAAATAATCTAGGAAGCTTATACTCGTAAAATTTGACATAGAAGAACAATAAAAAGTGTACACCGAGCAACTTTCATGGTCCGAAGTTGCTCAACTCTATAGATGGAGGAGCTTTAAGTGGTTTTTGTCCATTTATCGTAGAAAGGTGGTTTTTTGGCATCGAATTAATCTAGGAAGCTTATACTCGTAAAATTTGACATAGAAGAACAATAAAAAGTGTACACCGAACAACTTTGATGGTCCGAAGTTGCTCAACTCTATCTATGAAGGAGCTTTTAACGGTTTTTGTCCATTTGGGATAGATATGTGGTGTTTTGGCATTGAAATAATCTACAAAGTTTATACTCGTAAAATTTGACATAGAAGAACAATAAAAAGTGTACACCGAGCAACTTTCATGGTCCGAAGTTGCTCAACTCCATATATGGAGGAGCTTTTAGTGGTTTTTGTCCATTTGTCATAGAAAGGTGGTTTTTTGGCATCGAAGTAATCTAGGAAGCTTATACTCGTAAAATTTCACATAGAAGAACAATAAAAAGTGTACACGGAGCAACTTTCAAGGTCCGAAGTTGCTCAACTCTATCTATGAAGGAGCTTTTAATGGTTTTTGTGCATTTGTCATAGAAAGGTGGTGTTTTGGCATCGAAATAATTTAGGAAGCTTATACTCTTAAAATTTGACATAGAAGAACAATAAAAGGTGTACACCGAGCAACTTTCATGGTCCGAAGTTGCTCCACTCTATAGATGGAGGAGCTTTAAGTGGTTTTTGTCCATTTGTCGTAGAAAGGTGGTTTTTTGGCATCGAATTAATCTAGGAAGCTTATACTCATAAAATTTGACATAGAAGAACAATAAAAAGTGTACACCGAACAACTTTGATGGTCCGAAGTTGCTCAACTCTATCTATGAAGGAGCTTTTAACGGTTTTTGTCCATTTGGCATAGAAAGGTGGTGTTTTGGCATCGAAATAATCTAGGAAGCTTATACTCGTAAAATTTGACATAGAAGAACAATAAAAAGTGTACACCGAGCAACTTTCATGGTCCGAAGTTGCTCAACTCTATCTATGGAGGAGCTTTTAACTGTTATTGTCCATTTGTCATAGAAAGGCGGTGTTTTGGCATCGAAATAATCTAGGAAGCTTATACTCGAAAAATTTGACATAAAAGAACTATAAAAAGTGTACACCGAGCAACTTTCATGGTCCGAAGTTGCTCCACTATATCTATGGAGGAGCTTTTAACGGTTTTTGTCCATTTGGCATAGATATGTGGTGTTTTGGCATTGAAATAATCAACGAAGCTTATACTCGTAAAATTTGACATAGAAGAACAATAAAAAGTGTACACCGAGCAACTTTCATGGTCCGAAGTTGCTCAACTCTATCTATGGAGGAGCTTTTAACGGTTTTTGTCCATTTGGCATAGAAATGTGGTGATTTGGCATAGAAATAATCTAGGAAGCCTATAATCGTAAAATTTAACATAGAAGAACAATAAAAAGTGTACACCGAGCAACTTTCAAGGTCCGAAGTTGCTCAACTCTATCTATGGAGGAGCTTTTAACGATTTTTATCCATTTGTCATAGAAAGGTGGTGTTTTGGCATCGAAATAATCTAGGAAGCTTATACTCGTAGAATTTGACAAAGAAGAACAATAAAAAGTGTACACCGAGCAAATTTCATGGTCCGAAGTTGCTCAACTCTATCTATGGAGGAGCTTTTAACGGTTTTTGTCCATTTGGCATTGAAATGTGGTGATTTGGCATCAAAATAATCTAGGAAGCCTATAATCTTAAAATTTGACATGGAAGAACAATAAAAAGTGTACAACGAGCAACTTTCAAGGTTCGAAGTTGCTCAACTCTATCTATGGAGGAGCTTTTAATGGTTTTTGTGCATTTTTCATAGAAAGGTGGTGTTTTGGCATCGAAATAATCAAGGAAGCTTATACTCGTAAATTTTGACATAGAAGAACATTAAAAAGTGTACAATGAGCAACTTTCATGGTCCGACGTTGCTCAACTCTATCTATGGAGGCGCTTTTAACGGTGTTTCTCCATTTGGCATAGAAATGTGGTGATTTCACATCGAAATAATCTAGGAAGCCTATAATCATAAAATTTGAAATGGAAGAATAATAAAAAGTGTACACCGAGCAACTTTCAAGGTCCGAAGTTGCTAACTCTATCTATCGAGGAGCTTTTAACGGTTTTTGTGCTTTTGTCATAGAAAGGTGGTGTTTTGGCATCGAAATAATCTAGGAAGCTTATACTCGTAAATTTTGACATAGAAGAACAATAAAAAGTGTACACCGAGCAACTTTCATGGTCCGAAGTTGCTCAACTCTATAGATGGAGGAGGTTTAAGTGGTTTTTGTCCATTTATCGTAGAAAGGTGGTTTTTTGGCATCGAATTAATCTAGGAAGCTTATACTCGTAAAATTTGACATAGAAGAACAATAAAAAGTGTACACCGAACAACTTTGATGGTCCGAAGTTGCTCAACTCTATCTATGAAGGAGCTTTTAACGGTTTTTATCCATTTGGGATAGATATGTGGTGTTTTGGCATTGAAATAATCTACAAAGTTTATACTCGTAAAATTTGACATAGAAGAACAATAAAAAGTGTACACCGAGCAACTTTCATGGTCCGAAGTTGCTCAACTCCATATATGGAGGAGCTTTTAGTGGTTTTTGTCCATTTGTCATAGAAAGGTGGTTTTTTGGCATCGAATTAATCTAGGAAGCTTATACTCGTAAAATTTCACATAGAAGAACAATAAAAAGTGTACACGGAGCAACTTTCAAGGTCCGAAGTTGCTCAACTCTATCTATGAAGGAGCTTTTAATGGTTTTTGTGCATTTGTCATAGAAAGGTGGTGTTTTGGCATCGAAATAATTTAGGAAGCTTATACTCTTAAAATTTGACATAGAAGAACAATAAAAGGTGTACACCGAGCAACTTTCATGGTCCGAAGTTGCTCCACTCTATAGATGGAGGAGCTTTAAGTGGTTTTTGTCCATTTGTCGTAGAAAGGTGGTTTTTTGGCATCGAATTAATCTAGGAAGCTTATACTCATAAAATTTGACATAGAAGAACAATAAAAAGTGTACACCGAACAACTTTGATGGTCCGAAGTTGCTCAACTCTATCTATGAAGGAGCTTTTAACGGTTTTTGTCCATTTGGCATAGAAAGGTGGTGTTTTGGCATCGAAATAATCTAGGAAGCTTATACTCGTAAAATTTGACATAGAAGAACAATAAAAAGTGTACACCGAGCAACTTTCATGGTCCGAAGTTGCTCAACTCTATCTATGGAGGAGCTTTTAACTGTTATTGTCCATTTGTCATAGAAAGGCGGTGTTTTGGCATCGAAATAATCTAGGAAGCTTATACTCGAAAAATTTGACATAAAAGAACTATAAAAAGTGTACACCGAGCAACTTTCATGGTCCGAAGTTGCTCCACTATATCTATGGAGGAGCTTTTAACGGTTTTTGTCCATTTGGCATAGATATGTGGTGTTTTGGCATTGAAATAATCAACGAAGCTTATACTCGTAAAATTTGACATAGAAGAACAATAAAAAGTGTACACCGAGCAACTTTCATGGTCCGAAGTTGCTCAACTCTATCTATGGAGGAGCTTTTAACGGTTTTTGTCCATTTGGCATAGAAATGTGGTGATTTGGCATAGAAATAATCTAGGAAGCCTATAATCGTAAAATTTAACATAGAAGAACAATAAAAAGTGTACACCGAGCAACTTTCAAGGTCCGAAGTTGCTCAACTCTATCTATGGAGGAGCTTTTAACGATTTTTATCCATTTGTCATAGAAAAGTTGGTGTTTCGGCATCGAAATAATCTAGGAAGCTTATACTCGTAAAATTTGACATTGAAGAACAATAAAAGTTTACACCGAGCAACTTTCAAGGTCCGAAGTTGCTCAACTCTATCTATGGAGGAGCTTTAAACGGTTTTTGTGCATTTGTCATAGAAAGGTGGTGTTTTGGCATCGAAATAATCTAGGAAGCTTATACTCGTAGAATTTGACAAAGAAGAACAATAAAAAGTGTACACCGAGCAAATTTCATGGTCCGAAGTTGCTCAACTCTATCTATGGAGGAGCTTTTAACGGTTTTTGTCCATTTGGCATTGAAATGTGGTGATTTGGCATCAAAATAATCTAGGAAGCCTATAATCTTAAAATTTGACATGGAAGAACAATAAAAAGTGTACAACGAGCAACTTTCAAGGTTCGAAGTTGCTCAACTCTATCTATGGAGGAGCTTTTAATGGTTTTTGTGCATTTTTCATAGAAAGGTGGTGTTTTGGCATCGAAATAATCAAGGAAGCTTATACTCGTAAATTTTGACATAGAAGAACATTAAAAAGTGTACAATGAGCAACTTTCATGGTCCGACGTTGCTCAACTCTATCTATGGAGGCGCTTTTAACGGTGTTTCTCCATTTGGCATAGAAATGTGGTGATTTCACATCGAAATAATCTAGGAAGCCTATAATCATAAAATTTGACATGGAAGAATAATAAAAAGTGTACACCGAGCAACTTTCAAGGTCCGAAGTTGCTAACTCTATCTATCGAGGAGCTTTTAACGGTTTTTGTGCTTTTGTCATAGAAAGGTGGTGTTTTGGCATCGAAATAATCTAGGAAGCTTATACTCGTAAATTTTGACATAGAAGAACAATAAAAAGTGTACACCGAGCAACTTTCATGGTCGGAAGTTGCTCAACTCTATCTATGGAGGAGCTTTTAACGGTTTTTGTCCATTTGGCATAGAAATGTGGTGATTTCGCATCGAAATAATCTAGGAAGCCTATAATCGTAAAATTTGACATAGAAGAACAATAAAAAGTGTACACCGAGCAACTTTCAAGGTCCGAAGTTGCTCAACTCTATCTATCGAGGAGCTTTTAACGGTTTTTGTGCATTTGTCATAGGATTGTGGTGTTTTGGCATCGAAATAATCTAGGAAGCTTATACTCGTAAATTTTGACATAAAAGAACAACAAAAAGTGTACACCGAGCAACTTTCATGGTCCGAAGTTGCTCAACTCTATCTACGGAGGAGCTTTTAACGGTTTTTCTCCATTTGGCATAGAAATGTGGTGATTTAGCTTGAAATAATCTAGGAAGCCTATAATCGTAAAATTTGACATAGAACAACAACAAAAAGTGTACACCGAGCAACTTTGATGGTCTGAAGTTGCTCAACTCTATCTATGCAGGTGATTTTAACGGTTTTTGTGCATTTGTCATAGAAATGTGGTGTTTTGGCATGGAAATAATCTAGAAAGTTTATACTAGAAAAATTTGACATAGAAGAACAGTAAAAAGGATATATCGTGCAACTTTGATAGTTCCAAATTGCTCATCTCTGTCGATTGAGTTGTTTCTAATAGTTTTGCCGAATTTAGACCGATATTGTTCTCTTGACAACAAAACAAATTTGCGAAGCGAATACTAGTAACTTTTGACATAAAGAAACAAAAAAAAGTGCATACCGAGCAACTTTCGTGGTTCGGAATAGCTCAACTCTCCTTATGTAGGAGCTTTTATTGGTTTTCATTATTTGTCGTACAAAGTTTGTGTTTCGGCATCGAAATAATCTAGGAAGTTATACACGTAAAATTTTACATAGAAAAACAATAAAATTTGTACACCGAGCAACTTTGATGGTCCGAAGTTGCTCAACTCTGTCTATTGTAGAGTTTCTAGTGGTTTTTGTCCATTTGTCGTAGAAAGGTGGTTTTTTGGCATCGAAATAATCTAGGAAGCTTATACTCGTAAAATTTGACATAAAAGAACAATAAAATGTGTACACCGAACAACTTTGATAGTCCGAAGTTGCTCAACTCTATCTATTGTGGAGCTTCTAACGGTTTTTGTCCATTTGTCGTAGAAAGGTGGTTTTTTGGCATCGAAATAATCTAGGAAGCTTATACTCGTAAAATTTGACATAGAAGAACAATAAAAAGTGTACACCGAGCAACTTTCATGGTCCGAAGTTGCTCAACTCTATAGATGGAGGAGCTTTAAGTGGTTTTTGTCCATTTATCGTAGAAAGGTGGTTTTTTGGCATCGAATTAATCTAGGAAGCTTATACTCGTAAAATTTGACATAGAAGAACAATAAAAAGTGTACACCGAACAACTTTGATGGTCCGAAGTTGCTCAACTCTATCTATGAAGGAGCTTTTAACGGTTTTTGTCCATTTGGGATAGATATGTGGTGTTTTGGCATTGAAATAATCTACAAAGTTTATACTCGTAAAATTTGACATAGAAGAACAATAAAAAGTGTACACCGAGCAACTTTCATGGTCCGAAGTTGCTCAACTCTATCTATGGAGGAGCTTTTAACTGTTATTGTCCATTTGTCATAGAAAGGCGGTGTTTTGGCATCGAAATAATCTAGGAAGCTTATACTCGAAAAATTTGACATAGAAGAACTATAAAAAGTGTATATCGTGCAACTTTGATAGTTCGAAATTGCTCAACTCTCTCGATGGAGTTGTTTTTAATAGTTTTGCCGAATTTAGACCGATATTGTTCTCTTGACAAAAAAATAATTTGCGAAGCAAATACTAGTAATTTTGGACAGAAAGAAACAATAAAAAGTGCATACCGAGCAACTTTCGTGGTTCGGAATTGCTCAACTCTATCTATGGAGGAGCTTTTAACGGTTCTTATCCATTTGTCATAGAAAAAGTCGTGTTTCGACATCGAAATAATCTAGGAAGCTTATACTCGTAAAATTTGACATAGAAGAACAATAAAAAGTGTACACCGAGCAACTTTCATGATCAGAAGTTGCTCAACTCTATCTATGTAGGAGCTTTTAACTGTTATTGTCCATTTCTCATAGAAAGGTGGTTTTTTGGCATCGAAATAATCTAGGAAGCTTATACTCGTAAAAATTGACATAAAAGAACAATAAAATGTGTACACCGAGCAACTTTCATGGTCCGAAGTTGCTCAACTCTATCTATGGAGGAGCTTTTAACGGTTTTTGTCCATTTGGCATAGAAATTTGGTGATTTGGCATCGAAATAATCTAGGAAGCCTATAATCGTAAAATTTGACATAGAAGAACCATAAAAAGTGTAGACCGAGAAACTTTCAAGGTCCGAAGTTGCTCAACTCTACCTATGGAGGAGCTTTTAACGGTTTTTATCCATTTGTCATAGAAAAGTTGGTGTTTCGGCATCGAAATAATCTAGGAAGCTTATACTCGTAAAATTTGACATGGAAGAACAATAAAAAGTGTACACCGAGCAACTTTCAAGGTCCGAAATTGCTCAACTCTATCTATGGAGGAGCTTTTAACGGTTTTTTTGCATTTGTCAAAGAAATGTGGTGTTTTGGCATCGAAATAATCTAGGAAGCTTATACTCGTAAAATTTAACATAGAAGAAAAACAAAAAGTGTACACCGAGCAACTTTCATGGTCTGAAGTTGCTCAACTCCAAATATGGAGGAGCTTTTAGTGGTTTTTGTCCATTTGTCATAGAAAGGTGGTTTTTTGGCATCGAATTAATCTAGGAATCCTATAATCGGAATAGCTCAACTCTCCTTATGTAGGAGCTTTTATTGGTTTTCATTATTTGTCGTAGAAAGTTGGTGTTTCGGCATCGAAAGAATCTTGGAAGTTATACTCGTAAAATTTGACATAGAAAAACAATAAAATGTATACACGGAGCAACTTTGATGGTCCGAAGTTGCTCAACTCTATCTATTGTGGAGCTTTTAACGGTTTTTGTCCATTTGTCGTAGAAAGGTGGTTTTTTGGCATCGAAATAATCTAGGAAGTTATACTCGTAAAATTTGACATAGAAGAACAATAAAAAGTGTATACCGAGCAACTTTCATGGTCTGAAGTTGCTCAACTCTATCTACGGAGGAGCTTTTAACGGTTTTTGTCCATTTGGCATAGAAATGTAGTGACTTGGCATCGAAATAATCTAGGAATCCTATAATCGTAAAATTTGACATAGAAGAACAATAAAAGGTGTACACCGACCAACTTTCAGGGTCCGAAGTTGCTCAACTCTATCTATGGAGGAGCTTTTAACGGTTTTTATCCATTTGTCATAGAAAAGTTGGTGTTTCGGTATCGAAATAATCTAGGAAGCTTATACTCGTAAAATTTGACATAGAAGAACAATAAAAAGTGTACACGGAGCAACTTTCAAGGTCCGAAGTTGCTCAACTCTATCTATGGAGGAGCTTTTAATGGTTTTTGTGCATTTGTCATAGAAAGGTGGTGTTTTGGCATCGAAATAATCTAGGAAGCTTATACTCGTAAAATTTGACATAGAAGAACAATAAAAAGTGTACACCGAGCAACTTTCATGGTTCGAAGTTGCTCAACTCTATCTATGGAGAAGCTTTTAACGGTTTTTGTCCATTTGGCATAGAAATGTGGTGATTTGGCATCAAAATAATCTAGGAAGCCTATAATCGTAAAATTTGACATAGAAGAACAATAAAAAGTCTACACCGAGCAACTTTCAAGGTCCAAAGTTGCTCAACTCTATCTATGGAAGAGCTTTTAACGATTTTTATCCATTTGTCATAGAAAAGTTGGTGTTTCGGCATCGAAATAATCTAGGAAGCTTATACTCGTAAAATTTGACATAGAAGAACAATAAAAAGTGTACAACGAGCAACTTTCATGGTCCGAAGTTGCTCAACTCTACCTATGGAGGAGCTTTTAACGGTTTTTGTCCATTTGGCATAGAAATGTAGTGATTTGGCATCGAAATAATCTAGGAAGCCTATAATCTTAAAATTTGACGTGGAAGAACAATAAAAAGTGTACAACGAGCAACTTTCAAGGTTCGAAGTTGCTCTACTCTCTTTATGTAGGAGCTTTTATTGGTTTTCATTATTTGTCGTAGAAAGTTTGTGTTTCGGCATCGAAATAATCTGGGAAGTTATACTCGTAAAATTTGACATAGAAAAACAATAAAATGTGTACACCGAGCAACTTTGATGGTCCGAAGTTGCTCAACTCCATATATGGTGGACCTTTTAGTGGTTTTTGTCCATTTGTCGTAAAAAGGTGGTGTTTTGGCATCGAGATAATCTAGGAAGTTTATACTCGAAAAATTTGACATAGAAGAACGATAAAAAGTGTATATCGTGCAACTTTGAAATTTCCAAATTGCTCAACTCTCTCGATGGAGTTGTTTTTAATAGTTTTGCCGAATTTAGACCGATATTGTTCTCTTGACAACAAAACAATTTGCGAACCGAATACAAGTAATTTTGGACATAAAGAAACAATAAAAAGTGCATACCGAGCAACTTTCGTGGTTCGGAATAGCTCAACTCTCCTTATGTAGGAGCTTTTATTGGTTTTCATTATTTGTCGTAGAAAGTTGGTGTTTCGGCATCGAAATAATCTGGGAAGTTATACTCGTAAAATTTAACAAAGAAAAACAATAAAATGTGTACACCGAGCAAATTTGATGGTTCGAAGTTGCTCAACTCCATATATGGAGAATCTTTTAGTAGTTTTTGTCCATTTGTCGTAGAAAGGTCGTTTTTTGGCATCGAAATAATCTAGGAAGCTTATACTCGTAAAATTTGACATAAAAGAACAATAAAATGTGTACACCGAGCAACTTTGATGGTCCGAAGTTGCTCAACTTTATCTATTGTGGAGCTTTTAACGGATTTTGTCCATTTGTCATAGAAAGGTGGTTTTTTGGCATCGAAATAATCTAGGAAGCTTATACTCGTAAAATTTGACATAGAAGAACAATAAAAAGTGTACACCGAGCAACTTTCAAGGTCCGAAGTTGCTCAACTCTATCTATGGAGGAGCTTTTAACGGTTTTTGTGCATTTGTCATAGAAAGTTGGTGTTTTGGCATCGAAATAATCTAGGAAGCCTATAATCGTAAAATTTGACATGGAAGAACAATAAAAAGTGTACACCGAGCAACTTTCAAGGTCCGAAGTTGCCCAACTCTATCTATGGAGGAGCTTTCAACGGTTTTTGTGCATTTGTCATAGAAAGTTGGTGTTTTGGCATCGAAATAATCTAGGAAGTTATACTCGTAAAATTTGACATGGAAGAACAATAAAAAGTGTACATCGAGCAACTTTCAAGGTCCGAAGTTGCTCAACTCTATCTATGGAGGAGCTTTCAACGGTTTTTGTGCATTTGTCATAGAAAGGTGGTGTTTGGGCATCGAAATAATCTAGGAAGTTATACTCGTAAAATTTGACATAGAAGAACAATAAAAAGTGTACACCGAGCAACTTTCATGGTCGAAAGTTGCTCAACTCTATCTATGGAGGAGCTTTTAACGGTTTTTGTCCATTTGGCATAGAAATGTGGTGATTTCGCATTGAAATTATCTAGGAAGCCTATACTCGTAAATTCTGACATAGAAGAACAACAAAAAGTGTACACCGAGCAACTTTCATGGTCCGAAGTTGCTCAACTCTATCTATGGAGGAGCTTTTAACGGTTTTTCTCCATTTGGCATAGAAATGTGGTGATTTGGCTTGAAATAATCTAGGAAACCTATAATCGTAAAATTTGACATAGAACAACAATAAAAAGTGTACACCGAGCAACTTTGATGGTCCGAAGTTGCTCAACTCTATCTATGCGGGAGATTTTAATGGTTTTTGTGCATTTGTCATAGAAATGTGGTGTTTTGGCATAGAAATAATCTAGAAAGCTTATTCTCGTAAATTTTGACGTAGAAGAACAATAAAAAGTGTACACTGAGCAACTTTCATGGTCCGAAGTTGCTCAACTCTCTCGATGGAGTTATTTTTAATGGTTTTGCCGAATTTAGACCGATATTGTTCCCTTGACAACAAAACAATTTGCGAAGCAAATACTAGTAATTTTGGACATAAAGAAACAATAAAAAGTGCATACCGAGCAACTTTCGTGGTTCGGAATAGCTCAACTCTCCTTATGTAGGAGCTTTTACTGGTTTTCATTATTTGTCGTAGAAAGGTGGTGTTTCGGCATCGAAATAATCTGGGAAGTTATACTCGTAAAATTTGACATAGAAAAACAATAAAATGTATACACGGAGCAACTTTGATGGTCCGAAGTTGCTCAACTCTATCTATTGTGGGGCTTTTAACGGTTTTTGTCCATTTGTCGTAGAAAGGTGGTTTTTTGGCATCGAAGTAATCTAGGAAGCTTATACTCGTAAAATTTGACATAGAAGAACAATAAAAAGTGTACACCGAGCAACTTTCATGGTCCGAAGTTGCTCAACTCTATCTATGGAGGAGCTTTTAACGGTTTTTGTCCATTTGTCATAGAAAGTTGGTGTTTTGGCATCGAAATAATCTAGGAAGTTATAATCGTAAAATTTGACATAGAAGAAAAATAAAAATGTACACCGAGCAACTTTCATGGTCCGAAGTTGCCCAACTTTATATATGGAGGAGCTTTTAACGGTTTTTGTCCATTTTTCATAGAAAGTTTGTGTTCTGGCATCGAAATAATCTAGGAATATTATACTCGTAAATTTGACATAGATGAACAATAAAAAGTGTACACCGAGCAACTTTCATGGTCCGAAGTTGTCAACTCTATCTATGGTGGAGCGTTTAGCGGTTTTTGTCCATTTGTCACAGAAAGGTGGTTATTTGGCATCGAAATAATCTAGGAAGCTCATACTCGTAAAATTTGACATAGAAGAACAATAAAAAGTGTACACCGAGCAACTTTTATGGTCTGAAGTTGCTCAACTCTATCTATGAAGGAGCTTTTAACGGTTTTTGTCTATTTGGCATAGATATGTGGTGTTTTGGCATCGAAATAATCTACGAAGCTTATATTCGTAAAATTTGACATAGAAAAACAATAAAAAGTGTACACCGAGCAACTTTCATGGTCTGAAGTTGCTCAACTCTATCTATGGAGGAGCTTTTAACGGTTTTTGTCCATTTGGCATAGAAATGTGGTGATTTGGCATCGAAATAATCTAGGAATCCTATAATCGTAAAATTTGACATAGAAGAACAATAAAAAGTGTACACCGAGCAACTTTCAAGGTCCGAAGTTGCTCAAATCTATCTATGGAGGAGCTTTTAACGGTTTTTATCCATTTGTCATAGAAAAGTTGGTGTTTCGGCATCGAAATAATCTAGGAAGCTTATACTCGTAAAATTTGACATAGAAGAACAATAAAAAGTGTACACGGAGCAACTTTCAAGGTCCGAAGTTGCTCAACTCTATCTATGGAGGAGCTTTTAATTGTTTTTGTGCATTTGTCATAGAAAGGTGGTGTTTTGGCATCGAAATAATTTACGAAGCTTATTCTCGTAAAATTTGACATAGAAGAACAATAAAAAGTGTACACCGTGCAACTTTCACGGTCCGAAGTTGCTCAACTCTATCTATGAAGAAGCTTTTAACGGTTTTTGTCCATTTGGCATAGAAATGTGGTGATTTGGCATCGAAATAATCTAGGAAGTTATACTTGTAAAATTTGACATAGAAGAACAATAAAAAGTGTACACGGAGCAACTTTCATGGTCCGAAGTTGCTCAACTGTATCTATGGAAGAGCTTTTAACGGTTTTTGTGCATTTGTCATAGAAAGTTGGTGTTTTGGCATCGAAATAATCTAGGAAGCCTATACTCGTAAACTTTGACATAGAAGAACAATAAAAAGTGTACACCGACAACTTTCATGGTCGGAAGTTGCTCAACTTTATCTATGGAAGAGCTTTTAACGGTTTTTGCCCATTAGGCATAGAAATGTGGTGATTTCGCATCGAAATAATCTAGGAAGCCTATAATTGTAAAATTTGACATAGAAGAACAATAAAAATTGTACACTGAGCAACTTTCAAGGTCCAAAGTTGCTCAACTCTATCTATCGAGGAACTTTTAACGGTTTTTTTGCATTTGTCATGGAAATGTGGTGTTTTGGCATCGAAATAATCTAGAAAGCTTATACTCGTAAAATTTTACATAGAAAAACAATAAAATGTGTACACCGAGCAACTTTGATGGTCCGAAGTTGCTCAACTCCATATATGGAGGAGCTTTTAGTAGTTTTTGTCCATTTCTCGTAGAAAGGTGGTTTTTTGGCATCGAAATTATCTAGGAAGCTTATACTCATAAAATTTAACATAAAAGAACAATAAAATGTGTACACCGAGCAACTTTGTTGGTCTGAAGTTGCTCAACTCTATCTATTGTGGAGCTTTTAACGGTTTTTGTCCATTTGTCGTAGAAAGGTGGTTTTTTGGCATCGAAATACTCTAGGAAGCTTATACTCGTAAAATTTGACATAGAAGAACAATTAAAAGTGTACATCGAGCAACTTTCATGGTCCGAAGTTGCTCAACTCTATTTATGGAGGAGCTTTTAACGGTTTTTGTCAATTTGTCATAGAAAGTTGCTGTTTTAGCATCGAAATAATCTAGGAAGTTATACTCGTAAAATTTGACATAGAAGAACAATAAAAAGCGTACACCGAGCAACTTTCATGGTCCGAAGTTGCTCAACTCTATCTATGGAGGAGCTTTTAACGGTTTTTGTCCATTTTTCATAGAAAGTTTGTGTTCTGGCATCGAAATAATCTAGAAATATTATACTCGTAAATTTGACATAGATGAACAATAAAAAGTGTACACCGAGCAACTTTCGTGGTCCGACGTTGTCAACTCTATCTATGGTGGAGCGTTTAGCGGTTTTTGTCCATTTGTCACAGAAAGGTGGTGTTTTGGCATCGAAATAATCTAGGAAGCTCATACTCATAAAATTTGACATAGAAGAACAATAAAAAGTGTACACCGAGCAACTTTTATGGTCCGAAGTTGCTCAACTCTTTCTATGAAGGAGCTTTTAACGGTTTTTGTCTATTTGGCATAGATATGTGGTGTTTTGGCATCAAAATAATCTACAAAGCTTATACTCGTAAAATTTGACATAGAACAACAATAAAAAGTGTACACCGAGAACCTTTCATGGTCCGAAGTTGTCAACTCTATCTATGGTGGAGCGTTTAGCGGTTTTTATCCATTTGTCACAGAAAGGTGGTTTTTTGGCATCGAAATAATCTAGGAAGCTCATACTCGTAAAATTTGACATAGAAGAACAATAAAAAGTGTACACCGAGCAACTTTTATGGTCCGAAGTTGCTGAACTCTATCTATGAAGGAGCTTTTAACGGTTTTTGTCTATTTGGCATAGATATGTGGTGTTTTGGCATCGAAAAAATCTACAAAATTTATACTCGTAAAATTTGACATAGAAGTGCAATAAAAAGTGTACACCGAGCAACTTTCATGGTCTGAAGTTGCTCAACTCTTTCTATGGAGGAGCTTTTAACGGTTTTTGTCCATTTGGCATAGAAATGTGGTGATTTGCATCGAAATAATCTAAGAACCCTATAATCGTAAAATTTGACATAGAAGAACAATAAAAAGTGTACACCGAGCAACTTTCAAGGTCCGAAGTTGCTCAACTCTATCTATGGAGGAGCTTTTAACGGTTTTTATCCATTTGTCATAGAAAAGTTGGTGTTTCGGCATCGAAATAATCTAGGAAGCTTATACTCGTAAAATTTGACATAGAAGAACAATAAAAAGTGTACACGGAGCAACTTTCAAGTTCCGAAGTTGCTCAACTCTATCTATGGAGGAGCTTTTAATGGTTTTTGTGCATTTGTCATAGAAAGGTGGTGTTTTGGCATCGATATAATTTAGGAAGCTTATACTCTTAAAATTTGACATAGAAGAACAATAAAAAGTGTACACCGAGCAACTTTCAAGGTCCGAAGTTGCTCAACTCTATCTATGGAAAAGCTTTTAACGGTTTTTGTCGATTTGACATAGAAATGTTGTGATTTGGCATCGAAATAATCTAGGAAGCCTATAATCGTAAAATTTGACATGGAAGAACAATAAAAAGTGTACAACGAGCAACTTTCAAGGTCCGAAGTTGCTCAACTCTATCTATGGAGGTGCTTTTAACGGTTTTTGTGCATTTTTCATAGAAAGGTGGTGTTTTGGCATCGAAATAATCTAGGAAGCTTATACTCATAAATTTTGACGTAGAAGAACAATAAAAAGTGTACACCGAGCAACTTTCATGGTCCGACGTTGCTCAACTCTATCTATGGAGGCTCTTTTAACGGTTTTTCTCCATTTGGCATAGAAATGCGGTGATTTGGCATCGAAATAATCTAGCAAGCCTATAATCGTAAAATTTGACAGGGAAGAACAATAAAAAGTGTACACCGAGCAACTTTCAAGGTCCGAAGTTGCTCAACTCTATCTATGGAGGAGCTTTTAACGGTTTTTGTGCATTAATCATAGAAAGTTGGTGTTTTGGCATCGAAATAATCTCGGAAGCCTATACTCATAAATTTTGACATAGAAGAACAATAAAAAGTGTACTCCGACAACTTTCATGGTCGGAAGTTGCTCAACTTTATCTATGGAAGAGCTTTCAACGGTTTTTGTCCATTTGGCATAGAAATGTGGTGATTTCGCATCGAAATAATCTAGGAAGCCTATAATCATAAAATTTGACATAGAAGAACAATAAAAAGTGTACACCGAGCAACTTTCATGGTCCGAAGTTGCTCAACTCTATCTATGGAGGAGCTTTTAACGATTTTTGTCCATTTGGCATAGAAATGTAGTGTTTTGGCATCGAAATAATCTAGGAAGCTTATACTCGTAAAATTTGACAAAGAAGAACAATAAAAAATGTACACCGAGCAACTTTCATGGTCCGAAGTTGCTCAACTCTATCTATGGAGGAGCTTTTAACGATTTTTGTCCATTTGGCATAGAAATATGGTGATTTGGTATCGAAATTATCTACGAAGCCTGTAATCGTAAAATTTGACATGGAAGAACAATAAAAAGTGTACACCGAGCAACTATCAAGGTCCGAAGTTGCTCAACTCTATCTATGGAGAAGCTTTTAACGGTTTTTGTCCATTTGTCATAGAAAGGTGGTATTTTGGCATCGAAATAATCTAGGCAGCTTATACTCGTAAATTTTGACATAGAAGAACAATAAAAAGTGTACACCGAGCAACTTTCATGGTCCGAAGTTGCTCAACTCTATCTATAGAAGGGCTTTTAACGGTTTTTGTCTATTTGTCATAGAAAGGTGGTGATTTCGCATCGAAATAATCTAGAAAGCCTATAATCGTAAAATTTGACATGGAAGAACAATAAAAAGTATACACTGAGCAACTTTAAAGGTCCGAAGTTGCTCAACTCTATCTATGGAGGAGCTTTTAACGGTTTTTGTGCATTTGTCATAGAAAGTTCGTGTTTTGGCATCGAAATAATCTAGGAATCCTATACTCGTAAATTTTGACATAGAAGAACAACAAAAAGTGTACACCGAGCAACTTTCATGGTCCGAAGTTGCTCAACTCTATCTATGGAGGAGCTTTTAACGGTTTTTCTCCATTTGGCATAGAAATGTGGTGATTTGGCTTGAAATAATCTAGGAAGCCTATAATCGTAAAATTTGACATAGAACAACAATAAAAAGTGTACACCGAGCAACTTTGATGGTCCGAAGTTGCTCAACTCTATCTACGCGCGAGATTTTAACGGTTTTTGTGCATTTGTCATAGAAATGTGGTGTTTCGTTATGGAAATAATCAAGAAAGCTTATTCTCGAAATATTTGACATAGAAGAAAAGTAAAAAGTGTATATCGTGCAACTTTGATAGTTCGAAATTGCTCAACTCTCTCGATTGAGTTGTTTTTAATAGTTTTGCCGAATTTAGACCGATATTGTTCTCTTGACAACAAAACAATTTGCGAAGCGAATACTAGTAATTTTGGACATAAAGAAGCAATAAAAGTGCATACCGAGCAACTTTCGTGGTTTGGAATAGCTCAACTCTCCTTATGTAGGAGCTTTTATTGGTTTTCATTATTTGTCGTAGAAAGTTTGTGTTTCGGCATCAAAATAATCTAGGAAGTTATACTCGTAAAATTTTACATAGAAAAACAATAAAATGTGTACACCGAGCAACTTTGATGGTCCGAAGTTGCTCAACTCCATATATGGAGGAGCTTTTAGTGGTTTTGTCCATTTGTCGTAGAAAGGTGGTTTTTTGGCATCGAAATTATCTAGGAAGCTTATACTCATAAAATTTAACATAAAAGAACAATAAAATGTGTACACCGAGCAACTTTGTTGGTCCGAAGTTGCTCAACTCTATCTATTGTGGAGCTTTTAACGGTTTTTGTCCATTTGTCGTAGAAAGGTGGTTTTTTGGCATCGAAATAATCTAGGAAGCTTATACTCGTAAAATTTGACATAGAAGAACAATAAAAAGTGTACACCGAGCAACTTTCATGGTCCGAAGTTGCTCAACTCTATCTATGGAGGAGCTTTTAACGGTTTTTGTCCATTTGTCATAGAAAGTTGGTGTTTTAGCATCGAAATAATCTAGAAAGCTTATTCTCGAAATATTTGACATAGAAGAATAGTAAAAAGTGTATATCGTGCAACTTTGATAGTTCGAAATTGCTCAACTCTCTCGATTGAGTTGTTTTTAATTGTTTTGCCGAATTTAGACCGATATTGTTCTCTTGACAACAAAACAATTTGCGAAGCGAATACTAGTAACTTTGGACATAAAGAAACAATAAAAAGTGCATACCGAGCAACTTTCGTTGTTCGGAATAGCTTAACTCTCCTTATGTAGGAGCTTTTATTGGTTTTCATTATTTGTCGTAGAAAGTTTGTGTTTCGGCATCGAAATAATCTAGGAAGTTATACTCGAAAAATTTTACATAGAAAAACAATAAAATGTGTACACCGAGCAACTTTGATGGTCCGAAGTTGCTCAACTCCATATATGGAGGAGCTTTTAGTGGTTTTGTCCATTTGTCGTAGAAAGGTGGTTTTTTGGCATCGAAATTATCTAGGAAGCTTATACTCATAAAATTTAACATAAAAGAACAATAAAATGTGTACACCGAGCAACTTTGTTGGTCCGAAGTTGCTCAACTCTATCTATTGTGGAGCTTTTAACGGTTTTTGTCCATTTGTCGTAGAAAGGTGGTTTTTTGGCATCGAAATAATCTAGGAAGCTTATACTCGTAAAATTTGACATAGAAGAACAATAAAAAGTGTACACCGAGCAACTTTCATGGTCCGAAGTTGCTCAACTCTATCTATGGAGGAGCTTTTAACGGTTTTTGTCCATTTGTCATAGAAAGTTGGTGTTTTAGCATCGAAATAATCTAGGAAGCTTATTCTCGAAATATTTGACATAGAAGAATAGTAAAAAGTGTATATCGTGCAACTTTGATAGTTCGAAATTGCTCAACTCTCTCGATTGAGTTGTTTTTAATTGTTTTGCCGAATTTAGACCGATATTGTTCTCTTGACAACAAAACAATTTGCGAAGCGAATACTAGTAACTTTGGACATAAAGAAACAATAAAAAGTGCATACCGAGCAACTTTCGTTGTTCGGAATAGCTTAACTCTCCTTATGTAGGAGCTTTTATTGGTTTTCATTATTTGTCGTAGAAAGTTTGTGTTTCGGCATCGAAATAATCTAGGAAGTTATACTCGAAAAATTTTACATAGAAAAACAATAAAATGTGTACACCGAGCAACTTTGATGGTCCGAAGTTGCTCAACTCCATATATGGAGGAGCTTTTAGTGGTTTTTGTCCATTTGTCGTAGAAAGGTGGTTTTTTGGCATCGAAATAATCTAGGAAGTTATACTCGTAAAATTTGACATAGAAGAACAATAAAAAGGTGGTTTTTTGGCATCGAAATAATCTAGGAAGTTATACTCGTAAAATTTGACATAGAAGAACAATAAAAAGTGTACACCGAGCAACTTTCATTGTCCGAAGTTGCTCAACTCTATCTATGGAGGAGCTTTTAACGGTTTTTGTCCATTTGTCATAGAAAGTTTGTGTTTTGGCATCGAAATAATCTAGGAAGTTATACTCGTAAAATTTGACATAGAAGAACAATAAAAAGTGTACACCGAGCAATATTCATGGTCCGAAGTTGCTCAACTCTATCTATGGAGGAGCTTTTAACGGTTTTTGTCCATTTCTCATAGAAAGTTGGTGTTCTGGCATCGAAATAATCTAGGAATATTATACTCCTAAATTTGACATATAAGAACAATAAAAAGTGTACACCGAGCAACTTTCATGGTCCGAAGTTGCTCAACTCTATCTATGGAGGAGCTTTTAATGGTTTTTGTCCATTTGTCGTAGAAAGGTGGTTTTTTGGCATCGAAATAATCTAGGAAGCTCATACTTGTAAAATCTAACATAAAAGAACAATAAAATGTGTACACCGAGCAACTTTGTTGGTCCAAAGTTGCTTAACTCTATCTATTGTGGAGCTTTTAACGGTTTTTGTCCTTTTGTCGTAGAAAGGTGGTTTTTTGGCATCGAAATAGTCTAGGAAGCTTATACTCGTAAAATTTGACATAGAAGAACAATAAAAAGTCTACACCGAGCAACTTTCATGGTCCGAAGTTGCTCAACTCTATCTATGGAGGAGCTTTTAACGGTTTTTGTCCATTTGTCATAGAAAGTTGGTGTTTTGGCATAGAAATAATCTAGGAAGTTATACTCGTAAAATTTGACATAGAAGAACAATAAAAAGTGTACACCGAGAAACATTCATGGTCTGAAGTTGCTCAACTCTATCTATGGAGGAGCTTTTAACGGTTTTTGTCCATTTTTCATAGAAAGTTGGTGTTCTGACATCGAAATAATCTAGGAATATTATACTCCTAAATTTGACATATAAGAACAATAAAAAGTGTACACCGAGCAACTTTCATGGTCCGAAGTTGTCAACTCTATCTATGGTGGAGCGTCTAGCGGTTTTTGTCCATTTGTCACAGAAAGGTGGTTTTTTGGCATCGAAATAATCTAGGAAGCTTATACTCGTAAAATTTGACATAGAAGAGCAATAAAAAGTATACACCGAACAACTTTGATGGTCCGAAGTTGCTAAACTCTATCTATGAAGGAGCTTTTAACGGTTTTTGTCCATTTGGCATAGATATGTGGTGTTTTGGCATTGAAATAATCTACAAAGCTTATACTCGTAAAATTTGACATAGAAGAACAATAAAAAGTGTACACCGAGCAATTTTCATGGTCCGAAGTTGCTCAACTCTATCTATGGAGGAGCTTTTAACTGTTATTGTCCATTTGTCATAGAAAGGTGGTGTTTTGGCATCGAAATAATCTAGGAAGCTTATACTCGAAAAATTTGACATAGAAGAACAATAAAAAGTGTATATCGTGCAACTTTGATAGTTCGAAATTGCTCAACTCTCTCGATGGAGTTGTTTTTAATAGTTTTGCCGAATTTACACCGATGTTGTTCTCTTGACAAAAAAACAATTTGCGAAGCGAATACTAGTAATTTTGGACAGAAAGAAACAATAAAAAGTGCATACCGAGCAACTTTCGTGGTTCGGAATTGCTCAACTCTATCTATGGAGGAGCTTTTAACGGTTTTTATCCATTTGTCATAGAAAAGTTGTTGTTTCGACATCGAAATAATCTAGGAAGCTTATACTCGTAAAATTTGACATAGAAGAACAATAAAAAGTGTACACCGAGCAACTTTCAAGGTCCGAAGTTGCTCAACTCTATCGATGGAGGAGCTTTTAACGGTTTTTGTGCATTTGTCATAGAAAGGTGGTGATTTGGCATCGAAATAATCTAGGAAGCCTATAATCGTAAAATTTGACATGGAAGAACAATAAAAAGTGTACACCGAGCAACTTTCAAGGTCCGAAGTTGCTCAACTCTATCTATGGAGAAGCTTTTAACGGTTTTTGTGCATTTGTCATAGAAATGTGGTGTTTTTGCATTGATATAATCTAGAAAGCTTATACTCGTAAAATTTAACATAGAAAAACAATAAAAAGTGTACAATGAGCAACTTTCATGGTCCGAAGTTGCTCAACTCTATCTATGGAGGAGCTTTTAACGGTTTTTGTCCATTTGTCATAGAAAGGTGGTGTTTTGGCATCGAAATAATCTAGGAAGCTTATACTCGAAAAAATTTGACATAGAAGAACAATAAAAAATGTATATCGTGCAACTTTGATAGTTCGAAATTGCTCAACTCTCTCGATGGAGTTGTTTTTAATAGTTTTGCCGAATTTAGACCGATATTGTTCTCTTGACAAAAAAACAATTTGCGAAGCGAATACTAGTAATTTTGGACAGAAAGAAACAATAAAAAGTGCATACCGAGCAACTTTCGTGGTTCGGAATTGCTCAACTCTATCTATGGAGGAGCTTTTAACGGTTTTTATCCATTTGTCATAGAAAAGTTGGTGTTTCGACATCGAAATAGTCTAGGAAGCTTATACTCGTAAAATTTGACATAGAAGAACCATAAAAAGTGTACACCGAGCAACTTTCAATGTCCGAAGTTGCTCAACTCTATCTATGGAGGAGCTTTTAACGGTTTTTGTGCATTTGTCATAGATAGGTGGTGATTTGGCATCGAAATAGTCTAGGAAGCCTATAATCGTAAAATTTGACATGGAAGAACAATAAAAAGTGTACACCGAGCAACTTTCAAGGTCCGAAGTTGCTCAACTCTATCAGTGGAGGTGCTTTTAACGGTTTTTGTGCATTTGTCATTGAAATGTGGTGTTTTGGCATTGATATAATCTAGAAAGTTTATACTCGTAAAATTTAACATAGAAAAACAATGAAAAGTGTAGAACGAGCAACTTTCATGGTCCGAAGTTGCTCAACTCTATCTATGGAGGAGCTTTTAACGGTTTTTGTCCATTTGTCAAAGAAAGGTGGTGTTTTGGCATCGAAATAATCTAGGAAGCTTATACTCTAAAAATTTGACATAGAAGAACAATAAAAAATGTATACCGTGCAACTTTGATAGTTCGAAATTGCTTAACTCTCTCGATGGAGTTGTTTTTAATTGTTTTGCCGAATTTAGACCGATATTGTTCTCTTGATAACAAAACAATTTACGAAACAAATACTAGTAATTTTGGACATAAAGAAACAATAAAATGTGCATACCGAGCAACTTTCGTGGTTCGGAATCGCCCAACTCTCTTTATAGAGGAGCTTTTATTGGTTTTCATTATTTGTCGTAGAAAGTTGGTGTTTTAGCATTGAAATAATCTAGGAAGTTATACTCGTAAAATTTGACATAGAAGAACAATAAAAAGTGTACACCGAGCAACTTTCATGGTCCGAAGTTGCTCAACTCTATCTATGGAGGAGCTTTTAACGGTTTTTGTCCATTTGTCATAGAAAGGTGGTGTTTTGGCATCGAAATAATCTAGGAAGCTTATACTCAAAAAATTTGACATAGAGGAACAATAAAAAGTGTATATCGTGCAACTTTGATAGTTCGAAATTACTTAACTCTCTCGATGGAGTTGTTTTTAATAGTTTTGCCGAATTTAGACCGATATTGTTCTCTTGATAACAAAACAATTTACGAAGTGAATTCAAGTAATTTTGGACATAAAGAAACAATAAAATGTGCATACCGAGCAACTTTCGTGGTTCGGAATTGCTCAACTCTCTTTATGGAGGAGCTTTTATTGGTTTTCATTATTTGTCGTAGAAAGTTGGTGTTTTAGCATTGAAATAATCTAGGAAGTTATACTCGTAAAATTTGACATAGAAGAACAATAAAAAGTGTACACCGAGCAACTTTCACGGTCCGAAGTTGCTCAACTCTATCTATGGAGGAGCTTTTAACGGTTTTTGTCCATTTGTCATAGAAAGGTGCTGTTTTGGCATCGAAATAATCTAGGAAGCTTATACTCGAAAAATTTGACATAGAAGAACAATAAAAAGTGTATATCGTGCAACTTTGATAGTTCGAAATTGCTTAACTCTCTCGGTAGAGTTGTTTTTAATAGTTTTGCCGAATTTAGACCGATATTGTTCTCTTGATAACAAAACAATTTACGAAGCGAATACTAGTAATTTTGGACATAAAGAAACAATAGAATGTGCATACCGAGCAACTTACGTGGTTCGGAATTGCTCAACTCTCTTTATGGGGGAGCTTTTATTAGTTTTCATTATTTGTCGTAGAAAGTTGGTGTTTTAGCATTGAAATAATCTAGGAAGTTATACTCGTAAAATTTGACATAAAAGAACAATAAAAAGTGTACACCGAGCAACTTTCATGGTCCGAAGTTGCTCAACTCTATCTATGGAGGAGCTTTTAACGATTTTTGTCCATTTGGCATAGAAATGTGGTGTTTTGGCATCGAAATAATCTAGGAAGCTTATACTCGTAAAATTTGACAAAGAAGAACAATAAAAAATATACACCGAGCAACTTTCATGGTCCGAAGTTGCTCAACTCTATCTATGGAGGAGCTTTTAACGATTTTTGTCCATTTGGCATAGAAATATGGTGATTTGGCATCGAAATAATCTAGGAAGCCTGTAATCGTAAAATTTGACATGGAAGAACAATAAAAAGTGTACACCGAGCAACTATCAAGGTCCGAAGTTGCTCAACTCTATCTATTGAGAAGCTTTTAACGGTTTTTGTCCATTTATCATAGAAAGGTGGTGTTTTGGCATCGAAATAATCTACGCAGCTTATACTCGTAAATTTTGACATGGAAGAACAATAAAAAGTGTACACCGAGCAACTTTCAAGGTCCGAAGTTGCTCAACTCTATCTATGGAGGAGCTTTTAACGGTTTTTGTGCATTTGTCATAGAAAGTTGGTGTTTTGGCATCGAAATAATCTAAGAAGCCTATACTCGTAAATTTTTACATAGAAGAACAATAAAAAGTGTACACCGAGCAACTTTCATGGTCCAAAGTTGCTCAACTCTATCTATGGAGGGGCTTTTAACGGTTTTTGTCTATTTGTCATAGAAAGGTGGTGTTTTGGCATCGAAATAATCTAGTAAGCTTATACTCGAAAAATTTGACATAGAAGAATGATAAAAAGTGTATATCGTGCAACTTTGATAGTTCGAATTTGCTCAACTCTCTCGATGGAGTTGTTTTTAATTGTTTTGCGAATTTAGACCGATATTGTTCTCTTGACAACAAAACAATTTGCGAAGCGAAGACTAGTAATTTTGGACATAAAGAAACAATAAAAAGTGCATACCGAGCAACTTTCGCGGTTCGGAATAGCTCAACTCTCCTTATGTAGGAGCTTTTATTGGTTTTCATTATTTATCGTAGAAAGTTGGTGTTTCGGCATCGAAATAATTTGGGAAGTTATACTCGTAAAATTTGACATAGAAAAACAATAAAATTTGTACACCGGGCAACTTTGATGGTCCGAAGTTGCTCAACTCCATATATGGTGGAGCTTTTAGTGGTTTTTGTCCATTTGTCGTAGAAAGGTGGTTTTTGGCATCGAAATAATCTAGGAAGTTACACTCGTAAAATTTGACATAGAAGAACAATAAAAAGTGTACACCGAGCAACTTTCATGGTCCGAAGTTGCTCAACTCTATCGATGGAGGAGCTTTTAACGATTTTTGACCATTTGGCATAGAAATGTGGTGTTTTGGCATCGAAATAATCTAGGAAGCTTATACTCGTAAAATTTGACAAAGAAGAACAATAAAAAATGTACACCGAGCAACTTTCATGGTCCGAAGTTGCTCAACTCTATCTATGGAGGAGCTTTTAACGGTTTTTGTCCATTTGGCATAGAAATATGGTGATTTGGCATCGAAATAATCTAGGAAGCCAGTAATCGTAAAATTTGACATGGAAGAATAATAAAAAGTGTACACCGAGCAACTATCAAGGTCCGAAGTTGCTCAACTCTATCTATGGAGAAGCTTTTAACGGTTTTTGTCCATTTGTCATAGAAAGGTGGTGTTTTGGCATCGAAATAATCTAGGCAGCTTATACTCGTAAATTTTGACATAGAAGAACAATAAAAAGTGTACACCGAGCAACTTTCATTGTCCAAAGTTGCTCAACTCTATCTATGGAGGGGCTTTTAACGGTTTTTGTCTATTTGTCATAGAAAGGTGGTGATTTCGCATCGAAATAATCTAGGAAGCCTATAATCATAAAATTTGACATGGAAGAACAATAAAAAGTGTACACCGAGCAACTTTCAAGGTCCGAAGTTGCTCAACTCTATCTATGGAGGAGCTTTTAACGGTTTTTGTGCATTTGTCATAGAAAGTTGGTGTTTTGGCATCGAAATAATCTAGGAAGCCTATACTCGTAAACTTTGACATAGAAGAACAATAAAAAGTGTACACCGAGCTACTTTCATGGTAGGAAGTTGCTCAACTTTATCTATGGAAGAGCTTTTAACGGTTTTTGTCCATTTGGCATAGAAATGTGTTGATTTCGCATCGAAATAATCTAGAAAGCCTATAATCGTAAAATTTGACATAGAAGAACAATAAAAATTGTACACCGAGCAACTTTGAAGGTCCGAAGTTGCTCAACTCTATATATCGAGGAGCTTTTAACGGTTTTTGTGCATTTGTCATAGAAATGTGGTGTTTTGGCATCGAAATAATCTAGGAAGCTTATACTCGTAAATTTTGACAAAGAATAACAACAAAAAGTGTACAACGAGCAAGTTTCATGGTCCGAAGTTGCTCAACTCTATCTATGGAGGAGCTTTTAACGGTTTTTCTCCATTTGGCATAGAAATGTGGTGATTTGGCTTGAAATAATCTAGGAAGCCTATAATCGTAAAATTTGACATAGAACAACAATAAAAAGTGTACACCGAGCAACTTTGATGGTCCGAAGTTGCTCAACTCTATCTATGCGGGAGATTTTAACGGTTTTTGTGCATTTGTCATAGAAATGTGATGTTTTGGCATGGAAATAATCAAGAAAGCTTATTCTCGAAATATTTGACATAGAAGAATAGTAAAAAGTGTATATCGTGCAACTTTGATAGTTCGAAATTGCTCAACTCTCTCGATTGAGTTGTTTTTAATTGTTTTGCCGAAATTAGACCGATATTGTTCTCTTGACAACAAAACAATTTGCGAAGCGAATACTAGTAACTTTGGACATAAAGAAACAATAAAAAGTGCATACCGAGCAACTTTCGTTGTTCGGAATAGCTCAACTCTCCTTATGTAGGAGCTTTTATTGGTTTTCATTATTTGTCGTAGAAAGTTTGTGTTTCGGGATCGAAATAATCTAGAAAGTTATACTCGAAAAATTTTACATAGAAAAACAATAAAATGTGTACACCGAGCAACTTTGATGGTCCGAAGTTGCTCAACTCCATATATGGAGGAGCTTTTAGTGGTTTTTGTCCATTTGTCGTAGAAAGGTGGTTTTTTGGCATCGAAATAATCTAGGAAGTTATACTCGTAAAATTTGACATAGAAGAACAATAAAAAGTGTACACCGAGCAACTTTCATGGTCCGAAGTTGCTCAACTCTATCTATGGAGAAGCTTTTAACGGTTTTTGTCCATTTGTCATAGAACATTTGTGTTTTGGCATCGAAATAATCTAGGAAGTTATACTCGTAAAATTTGACATAGAAGAATAATAAAAAGTGAACACCGAGCAATATTCATGGTCCGAAGTTGCTCAACTCCATCTATGGAGGAGCTTTTAACGGTTTTTGTCCATTTTTCATAGAAAGTTGGTGTTCTGGCATCGAAATAATCTAGGAATATTATACTCCTAAATTTGACATATAAGATTAATAAAAAGTGTACACCGAGCAACTTTCATGGTCCGGAGTTGTCAACTCTATCTATGGTGGAGCGTTTAGCGGTTTTTGTCCATTTGTCACAGAAAGGTAGTTTTTTAGCATTGAAATAATCTAGGAAGTTATACTCGTAAAATTTGACATAGAAGAACAATAAAAAGTGTACACCGAGCAACTTTCATGGTCCGAAGTTGCTCAACTCTATCTATGGAGGAGCTTTTAACGGTTTTTGTCCATTTGTCATAGAAAGGTGGTGTTTTGGCATCGAAATAATCTAGGAAGCTTACACTCGAAAAATTTGACATAGAGGAACAATAAAAAGTGTATATCGTGCAACTTTGATAGTTCGAAATTGCTTAACTCTCTCGATGGAGTTGTTTTTAATAGTTTTGCCGAATTTAGAACGATATTGTTCTCTTGATAACAAAACAATTTACGAAGTGAATACAAGTAATTTTGGACATAAAGAAACAATAAAATGTGCATACCGAGCAACTTTCGTGGTTCAGAATTGCTCAACTCTCTTTATGGAGGAGCTTTTATTGGTTTTCATTATTTGTCGTAGAAAGTTGGTGTTTTAGCATTGAAATAATCTAGGAAGTTATACTCGTAAAATTTGACATAGAAGAACAATAAAAAGTGTACACCGAGCAACTTTCACGGTCCGAAGTTGCTCAACTCTATCTATGGAGGAGCTTTTAACGGTTTTTGTCCATTTGTCATAGAAAGGTGCTGTTTTGGCATCGAAATAATCTAGGAAGCTTATACTCGAAAAATTTGACATAGAAGAACAATAAAAAGTGTATATCGTGCAACTTTGATAGTTCGAAATTGCTTAACTCTCTCGGTAGAGTTGTTTTTAATATTTTTGCCGAATTTAGACCGATATTGTTCTCTTGATAACAAAACAATTTACGAAGCGAATACTAGTAATTTTGGACATAAAGAAACAATAGAATGTGCATACCGAGCAACTTACGTGGTTCGGAATTGCTCAACTCTCTTTATGGGGGAGCTTTTATTAGTTTTCATTATTTGTCGTAGAAAGTTGGTGTTTTAGCATTGAAATAATCTAGGAAGTTATACTCGTAAAATTTGACATAAAAGAACAATAAAAAGTGTACACCGAGCAACTTTCATGGTCCGAAATTGCTCAACTCTATCTATGGAGGAGCTTTTAACGATTTTTGTCCATTTGGCATAGAAATGTGGTGTTTTGGCATCGAAATAATCTAGGAAGCTTATACTCGTAAAATTTGACAAAGAAGAACAATAAAAAATGTACACCGAGCAACTTTCATGGTCCGAAGTTGCTCAACTCTATCTATGGAGGAGCTTTTAACGATTTTTGTCCATTTGGCATAGAAATATGGTGATTTGGCATCGAAATAATCTAGGAAGCCTGTAATCGTAAAATTTGACATGGAAGAACAATAAAAAGTGTACATCGAGCAACTATCAAGGTCCGAAGTTGCTCAACTCTATCTATTGAGAAGCTTTTAACGGTTTTTGTCCATTTATCATAGAAAGGTGGTGTTTTGGCATCGAAATAATCTACGCAGCTTATACTCGTAAATTTTGACATAGAAGAACAATAAAAAGTGTACACCGAGCAACTTTCATGGTCCGAAGTTGCTCAACTCTATCTGTGGAGGGGCTTTTAACGGTTTTTGTCTATTTATCATAGAAAGGTGGTGATTTCGCTTCGAAATAATCTAGGAAGCCTATAATCGTAAAATTTGACATGGAAGAACAATGAGAAGTATACACCGAGCAACTTTCAAGGTCCGAAGTTGCTCAACTCTATCTATGGAGGAGCTTTTAACGGTTTTTGTGCATTTGTCATAGAAAGTTGGTGTTTTGGCATCGAAATAATCAAGGAAGCCTATACTCGTAAATTTTTACATAGAAGAACAATAAAAAGTGTACACCGAGCAACTTTCATGGTCCGAAGTTGCTCAACTCTATCTATGGAGGGGCTTTTAACGGTTTTTGTCTATTTGTCATAGAAAGGTGGTGTTTTGGCACCGAAATAATCTAGGAAGCTTATACTCGAAAAATTTGACATAGAAGAATGATAAAAAGTGTATATCGTGCAACTTTGATAGTTCGAATTTGCTCAACTCTCTCGATGGAGTTGTTTTTAATAGTTTTGCGAATTTAGACCGATATTGTTCTCTTGACAACAAAACAATTTGCGAAGCGAAGACTAGTAATTTTGGACATAAAGAAACAATAAAAAGTGCATACCGAGCAACTTTCGCGGTTCGGAATAGCTCAACTCTCCTTATGTAGGAGCTTTTATTGGTTTTCATTATTTATCGTAGAAAGTTGGTGTTTCGGCATCGAAATAATTTGGGAAATTATACTCGTAAAATTTGACATAGAAAAACAATAAAATTTGTACACCGGGCAACTTTGATGGTCCGAAGTTGCTCAACTCCATATATGGTGGAGCTTTTAGTGGTTTTTGTCCATTTGTCGTAGAAAGGTGGTTTTTTTGCATCGAAATAATCTAGGAAGTTACACTCGTAAAATTTGACATAGAAGAACAATAAAAAGTGTACACCGAGCAACTTTCATGGTCCGAAGTTGCTCAACTCTATCGATGGAGGAGCTTTTAACGATTTTTGTCCATTTGGCATAGAAATGTGGTGTTTTGGCATCGAAATAATCTAGGAAGCTTATACACGTAAAATTTGACAATGAAGAATAATAAAAAAATGTACACCGAGCAACTTTCATGGTCCGAAGTTGCTCAACTCTATCTATGGAGGAGCTTTTAACGGTTTTTGTCCATTTGGCATAGAAATATGGTGATTTGGCATCGAAATAATCTAGGAAGACAGTAATCGTAAAATTTGACATGGAAGAATAATAAAAAGAGTACACCGAGCAACTATCAAGGTTCGAAGTTGCTCAACTCTATCTATGGAGAAGCTTTTAACGGTTTTTGTCCATTTGTCATAGAAAGGTGGTGTTTTGGCATCGAAATAATCTAGGCAGCTTATACTCGTAAATTTTGACATAGAAGAACAATAAAAAGTGTACACCGAGCAACTTTCATGGTCCGAAGTTGCTCAACTCTATCTATGGAGGGGCTTTTAACGGTTTTTGTCTATTTGTCATAGAAAGGTGGTGATTTCGCATCGAAATAATCTAGGAAGCCTATAATCGTAAAATTTGACATGGAAGAACAATAAAAAGTATACACCGAGAAACTTTCAAGGTCCAAAGTTGCTCAACTCTATCTATGGAGGAGCTTTTAACAGTTTTTGTGCATTTGTCATAGAAAGTTGGTGTTTTGGCATCGAAATAATCTAGGAAGCCTATACTCGTAAATTTTGACATAGAAGAACAATAAAAAGTGTACACCGAGCAACTTTCATGGTCGGAAGTTGCTCAACTTTATCTATGGAAGAGCTTTTAACGGTTTTTGTCCATTTGGCATAGAAATATGGTGATTTGGCATCGAAATAATCTAGGAAGCCTATAATCGTAAAATTTGACATAGAAGAACAATAAAAATTGTACATCGAGCAACTTTGAAGGTCCGAAGTTGCTCAACTCTATCTATCGAGGAGCTTTTAACGGTTTTTGTGCATTTGTCATAGAAATGTGGTGTTTTGGCATCGAAATAATCTAGGAAGCTTATACTCGTAAATTTTGACAAAGAAGAACAACAAAAAGTGTACACCGAGCAACTTTCATGGTCCGAAGTTGCTCAACTCTATCTATGGAGGAGCTTTTAACGGTTTTTCTCCATTTGGCATAGAAATGTGGTGATTTGGCTTGAAATAATCTAGGAAGCCTATAATCGTAAAATTTGACATAGAACAACAATAAAAAGTGTACACCGAGCAACTTTGATGGTCCGAAGTTGCTCAACTCTATCTATGCGGGAGATTTTAACGGTTTTTGTGCATTTGTCATAGAAATGTGATGTTTTGGCATGGAAATAATCAAGAAAGCTTATTCTCGAAATATTTGACATAGAAGAATAGTAAAAAGTGTATATCGTGCAACTTTGATAGTTCGAAATTGCTCAACTCTCTCGATTGAGTTGTTTTTAATTGTTTTGCCGAATTTAGACCGATATTGTTCTCTTGACAACAAAACAATTTGCGAAGCGAATACTAGTAACTTTGGACATAAAGAAACAATAAAAAGTGCATACCGAGCAACTTTCGTTGTTCGGAATAGCTCAACTCTCCTTATGTAGGAGCTTTTATTGGTTTTCATTATTTGTCGTAGAAAGTTTGTGTTTCGGGATCGAAATAATCTAGGAAGTTATACTCGAAAAATTTTACATAGAAAAACAATAAAATGTGTACACCGAGCAACTTTGATGGTCCGAAGTTGCTCAACTCCATATATGGAGGAGCTTTTAGTGGTTTTTGTCCATTTGTCGTAGAAAGATGGTTTTTTGGCATCAAAATAATCTAGGAAGTTATACTCGTAAAATTTGACATAGAAGAACAATAAAAAGTGTACACCGAGCAACTTTCATGGTCCGAAGTTGCTCAACTCTATCTATGGAGAAGCTTTTAACGGTTTTTGTCCATTTGTCATAGAACGTTTGTGTTTTGGCATCGAAATAATCTAGGAAGTTATACTCGTAAAATTTGACATAGAAGAACAATAAAAAGTGAACACCGAGCAATATTCATGGTCCGAAGTTGCTCAACTCCATCTATGGAGGAGCTTTTAACGGTTTTGTCCATTTTTCATAGAAAGTTGGTGTTCTGGCATCGAAATAATCTAGGAATATTATACTCCTAAATTTGACATATAAGATTAATAAAAAGTGTACACCGAGCAACTTTCAAGGTCCGGAGTTGTCAACTCTATCTATGGTGGAGCGTTTAGCGGTTTTTGTCCATTTGTCACAGAAAGGTAGTTTTTTGGCATCGAAATAATCTAGGAAGCTTATACCCGTAAAATTTGACATAGAAGAACAATAAAAAGTGTACACCGAACAACTTTGATGGTCCGAAGTTGCCCAACTCTATCTATGAAGGAGCTTTCAACGGTTTTTGTCCATTTGTCATAGATATGTGGTGTTTTGGCATTGAAATAATCTACAAAGCTTATACTCGTAAAATTTGACATAGAAGAACAATAAAAAGTGTACACCGAGCAACTTTCATGGTCCGAAGTTGCTCAACTCTATCTATGGAGGAGCTTTTAACTGTTATTGTCCATTTGTCATAGAAAGGTGGTGTTTTGGCATCGAAATAATCTAGGAAGCTTATACTCGTAAAATTTAACATAAAAGAACAATAAAATGTGTACACCGAGCAACTTTGTTGGTCCGAAGTTGCTCAACTCTATCTATTGTGGAGCTTTTAACGGTTTTTGTCCATTTGTCGTAGAAAGGTGGTTTTTTGGCATCGAAATAATCTAGGAAGCTTATACTCGTAAAATTTGACATAGAAGAACAACAAAAAGTCTACACCGAGCAACTTTCATGGTCCGAAGTTGCTCAACTCTATCTATGGAGGAGCTTTTAACGGTTTTTGTCCATTTGTCATAGAAAGTTGGTGTTTTGGCATCGAAATAATCTAGGAAGTTATACTCGTAAAATTTGACATAGAAGAACAATAAAAAGTGTACACCGAGCAACATTCATGGTCCGAAGTTGCTCAACTCTATCTATGAAGGAGCTTTTAACGGTTTTTGTCCATTTGTCGTAGAAAGGTGGTTTTTTGGCATCGAAATAATCTAGGAAGCTTATACTTGTAAAATTTTACATAAAAAAACAATAAAATGTGTACACCGAGCAACTTTGTTGGTCCGAAGTTGCTCAACTCTATCTATTGTGGAGCTTTTAACGGTTTTTGTCCATTTGTCGTAGAAAGGTGGTTTTTTGGCATCGAAATAATCTAGGAAGCTTATACTCGTAAAATTTGACATAGACGAACAATAAAAAGTCTACACCGAGCAACTTTCATGGTCCGAAGTTGCTCAACTCTATCTATGGAGGAGCTTTTAACGGTTTTTGTCCATTTGTCATAGAAAGTTGGTGTTTTGGCATCGAAATAATCTAGGAAGTTATACTCGTAAAATTTGACATAGAAGAACAATAAAAAGTGTACACCGAGGAACATTCATGGTCCGAAGTTGCTCAACTCTATCTATGGAGGAGCTTCTAACGGTTTTTGTCCATTTTTCATAGAAAGTTGGTGTTCTGGCATCGAAATAATCTAGGAATATTATACTCCTAAATTTGACATATAAGAACAATAAAAATTGTACACCGAACAACTTTCATGGTCCGAAGTTGTCAACTCTATCTATGGTGGAGCGTTTAGCGGTTTTTGTCCATTTGTCACAGAAAGGTGGTTTTTTGGCATCGAAATAATCTAGGAAGCTTATACTCGTAAAATTTGACATAGAAGAGCAATAAAAAGTGTACACCGAACAACTTTGATGGTCCGAAGTTGCTCAACTCTATCTATGAAGGAGGTTTTAACGGTTTTTGTCCATTTGGCATAGATATGTGGTGTTTTGGCATTGAAATAATCTACAAAGCTTATACTCGTAAAATTTGACATAGAAGAACAATAAAAAGTGTACACCGAGCAACTTTCATGGTCCGAAGTTGCTCAACTCTATCTATGGAGGAGCTTTTAACTGTTATTGTTCATTTGTCATAGAAAGGTGGTGTTTTGGCATCGAAATAATCTAGTAAGCTTATACACGAAAAATTTGACATAGAAGAACAATAAAAAGTGTATATTGTGCAACTTTGATAGTTCGAAATTGCTCAACTCTCTCGATGGAGTTGTTTTTAATAGTTTTGCCCAATTTAGACCGATATTGTTCTCTTGACAAAAAAACAATTTGCGAAGCGAATACAAGTAATTTTGGACAGAAAGAAACAATAAAAAGTGCAAAACGAGCAACTTTCGTGGTTCGGAATAGCTCAACTCTATCTATGGAGGAGCTTTTAACGGTTTTTATCCATTTTTCATATAAAAGTTGGTGTTTCGACATCGAAATAATCTAGGAAGCTTATACTCGTAAAATTTGACATAGAAGAATAATAAAAGGTGTACACCGAGCAACTTTCAAGGTCCGAAGTTGCTCAACTCTATCTATGGAGGAGCTTTTAACGGTTTTTGTGCATTTGTCATAGAAAGGTGGTGATTTGGCATCGAAATAATCTAGGAAGCCTATAATCGTAAAATTTGACATGGAAGAACAATAAAAAGTGTACACCGAGCAACTTTCAAGGTCCGAAGTTGCTCAACTCTATCTATGGAGGTGCTTTTAACGGTTTTTTTGCATTTGTCATAGAAATGTGGTGTTTTGGCATTGATATAATCTAGAAAGTTTATACTCGTTAAATTTAACATAGAAAAACAATGAAAAGTGTAGAACGAGCAACTTTCATGGTCCGAAGTTGCTCAACTCTATCTATGGAGGAGCTTTTAACGGTTTTTGTCCATTTGTCATAGAAAGCTGGTGTTTTGGCATCGAAATAATCTAGGACGCTTATACTCGAAAAATTTGACATAGAAGAACAATAAAAAATGTATATCGTGCAACTTTGATAGTTCGAAATTGCTTAACTCTCTCGATGGAGTTGTTTTTAATAGTTTTGCCGAATTTAGACCGATATTGTTCTCTTGATAACAAAACAATTTACGAAGCGAATACTAGTAATTTTGGACATAAAGAAAAAATAAAATGTGCATACCGAGCAACTTTCGTGGTTCGGAATTGCCCAACTCTCTTTATAGAGGAGCTTTTATTGGTTTTCATTATTTGTCGTAGAAAGTTGGTGTTTTAGCATTGAAATAATCTAGGAAGTTATACTCGTAAAATTTGACATAGAAGAACAATAAAAAGTGTACACCGAGCAACTTTCTTGGTCCGAAGTTGCTCAACTCTATCTATGGAGGAGCTTTTAACGGTTTTTGTCCATTTGTCATAGAAAGGTGGTGTTTTGGAATCGAAATAATCTAGGAAGCTTATACTCGAAAAATTTGACATAGAAGAACAATAAAAAGTGTATATCGTACAACTTTGATAGTTCGAAATTGCTTAACTCTCTCGATGGAGTTGTTTTTAATAGTTTTGCCGAATTTAGACCGATATTGTTCTCTTGATAACAAAACAATTTACGAAGCGAATACTAGTAATTTTGGACGTAAAGAAACAATAAAATATGCATACCGAGCAACTTTCGTGGTTCGGAATTGCTCAACTCTCTTTATGGAGGAGCTTTTATTGGTTTTCATTATTTGTCGTAGAAAGATGGTGTTTTAGCATTGAAATAATCTAGGAAGTTATACAAGTAAAATTTGACATAGAAGAACAATAAAAAGTGTACACCGAGCAACTTTCATGGTCCGAAGTTGCTCAACTCTATCTATGGAGGAGCTTTTAACGATTTTTGTCCATTTGGCATAGAAATGTGGTGTTTTGGCATCGAAATAATCTAGGATGCTTATACTCGTAAAATTTGACAAAAAAGAACAATAAAAAATGTACACCGAGCAACTTTCATGGTCCGAAGTTGCTCAACTCTATCTATGGAAGAGCTTTTAACGGTTTTTGTCCATTTGGCATAGAAATATGGTGATTTGGCATCGAAATAATCTAGGAAGCCTGTAATCGTAAAATTTGACATGGAAGAACAATAAAAAGTGTACAGCGAGCAACTATCAAGGTCCGAAGTTGCTCAACTCTATCTATGGAGAAGCTTTTAACGGTTTTTGTCCATTTGTCATAGAAAGGTGGTGTTTTGGCATCGAAATAATCTAGGTAGCTTATACTTGTAAATTTTGACATAGAAGAACAATAAAAAGTGTACACCGAGCAACTTTCATGGTCCGAAGTTGCTCAACTCTATCTATGGAGGGGCTTTTAACGGTTTTTGTCTATTTGTCATAGAAAGGTGGTGTTTTGTCATCGAAATAATCTAGGAAGCTTATACTCGAAAAATTTTACATAGAAGAACGATAAAAAGTGTATATCGTGCAACTTTGATAGTTTGAATTTGCTCAACTTTCTCGATGGAGTTGTTTTTAATAGTTTTTCCGAATTTAGACCGATATTGTTCTCTTGACAATAAAACAATTTGCGAAGCGAATACTAGTAATTTTGGACATAAAGAGACAATAAAAAGTGCATACCGAGCAACTTTCGTGGTTCGGAATAGCTCAACTCTCCTTATGCCTAGCTTTTATTGGTTTTCATTATTTATCGTAGAAAGTTGGTGTTTCGACATCGAAATAATCTGGGAAGTTATACTCGTAAAATTTGACATAGAAAAACAATAAAATTTGTACACCGAGCAACTTTGATGGTCCGAAGTTGCTCAACTCCATATATGGAGGAGCTTTTAGTGGTTTTTGTCCATTTGTCGTAGAAAGGTGGTTTTTTGGCATCGAAATAATCTAGGAAGTTATACTCGTAAAATTTGACATAGAAGAACAATAAAAAGTGTACACCGAGCAACTTTCCTGGTCCGAAGTTCCTTAACTCTATCTATGGAGGAGCTTTTAACGATTTTTGACCATTTGGCATAGAAATGTGGTGTTTTGGCATCGAAATAATCTAGGAAGCTTATACTCGTAAAATTTGACAAAGAAGAACAATAAAAAATGTACACCGAGCAACTTTCATGATCCGAAGTTGCTCAACTCTATCTATGGAGGAGCTTTTAACGGTTTTTGTCCATTTGGCATAGAAATATGGTGATTTGGCATTGAAATAATCTAGGAAGCCTGTAATCGTAAAATTTGACATGGAAGAACAATAAAAAGTGTACACCGAGCAACTATCAAGGTCCGAAGTTGCTCAACTATCTATGGAGAAGCTTTTAACAGTTTTTGTCCATTTGTCATAAAAAGGTGGTGTTTTTGCATCGAAATAATCTAGGTAGCTCATCATCACTATCTTCACTTTCACTACTTGAAGACACTTCCCTTTCACCATGACTCATGGCCTCCCTTGGCTTAGAGGTCACGGCTAGGGCAATGCCCTTCTTCCTTTGAGGCTCCTCATCCACTCTATTTAACACTTTCATCTCATGAGTCATCAAGCTCCCAATGAGCTCATCCAACTTCAAAGTCCTCACGTCTTTGGCCTCCTCAATGGCGGTCACCTTCTCACTCCAATTTCTAGGTAAGCTCCTTAGAACTTTTTGTACCTTGTCATGCATAGGGTAAGGTTTGCCAAGAGCATTCAAATCATTGCATATGCATGTCAACCTATTAAACATGTTACTAATGCATTCACCTTCAAGCATTTTGAACAATTCATATTTTTGCACTAACATGTTAATTTTGCAATCTTTAACTTGACTAGTTCCTTCATGCTTTAATTCTAACATTTTCCAAATCTCTTGAGCACTAGTGCATGCACTAATATGATCATACTCACCCCTAGCTAATGCAATATGTAACAAGTTAATTGCTTTTTCATTTAAGCTCACCTTCTTGTCATCACTCTCACTATACTCACTCTCAAACTCTCCATAAGGCCATATCCATACTCCTAAGGAAAATCCTCATCCTATTCTTCCAAAAACCATAATCCTTCCCATCAAAGAAAGGTGGCCTATTTGATGACAAGCCCTCACCATCATGTGGTCTAGTACTAGTGTAAGCCATTTGATCTAAGCTAGAATGTTAATTCTATTACTTTGCTAACCTCCCTCTGATACCAATTGAAATCACTAGGCTAACACAAGAGGGGGGGTGAATTGTGTTTTAAAAAACTAAGTATAAACCTCAAGTACAAAACCACAACCTAAAAACTCACAAATGATTAAGGCAATGTCAAGAATGCAAATCTGCGCACTAATCGTGTAAATGCAATTTGACCTAGCAATTCAACTCGGAATGTAACGAAATTTGATATGAAATATTACAACACCTCAATGAACACTACATCAAAAATTCAGCTCAAAATTCAAAGTCTAGCTATATGAACAATTCACGGACAGATTGGTATTCTGGAAAATTAACAATCAAAAGTATACCTAGAATTCACTAATCACAAGTTGTTCAACCACAAGCAATATCCCAACAAGCAATGGCAGCAAGAAACACCCTAATATCAACTTCTAAGGCACACAAATCACCAATAACACCAATAGAATGATAATAAAAAATAAGTCACTACAAGGCAGCAAGTCTAACACACATACAAGCAAGGAAATCAAAATAGTGTGCACAAGGATATATAGTGGTTCGGTGCTCACACCTACATCCACTACCTAAGCCCTCAAGCTTAGGATTTCCCAATCCACTAAAGGATATATGTGGTTTTGCAAGTTCACCACAAACTTAGGGTTTCCAAGAACACCCCAAACTTGTACACCAACAAGGTTTGAAGCAAACCTTAAACTTTCACACACCTCTCAAAGGTAATGCCCTCAAAAGGGACTTTTACAAGTATTTGGATTTTGGTTCTCTCAAGATTAGCTCTAGGCTATATATGATTGGAGAACACTCAAATTCACAAGATGTTGCTCAAATGGGTTTGGATTCAAATGTGTAGCAAACACTCTTATAATCTCACACAAAGCTCACACTAGATCAAGAATAGGTTTAGGTGAAGCTTTGTTGAAGAACTCTCAAGAACACACCAAGAGTACCCAAGGGTAGAAAGATTTTGGGGTCGTTCAAGGAGTTTTTGGATCTCTCTTTCAAATAGGAAGATGATGGCTTGAATGTAATCAAAGTGGTAGCAAGAGATCGCAAGGAAGAAGCTTGAATCAAGAAGATGAAGTTGAGAGCAAGTAAGCTTGAACACTTAGTAGAAATTTGCAAATGCTTCTTCCACCTTGCAAGAATGGCCAACCCTTCTCTCTTCAAAACAAACCAAAGCCAACTCAGCCATTGGATCAATACATCTTCAAATCTTGGCCCTTGAAGCTACTTTAAATCTGGACCTTTCTTTAATTCAAATGAAATTAATCTCAGCCATTGAAGATCAAGCCGTTGGACATATTTCTCCAAGAATAGATGACAAAACATCCCATTTTTGCTTGTAAGCTCAAAGAGCTTCAATGCTAGCACTTAGGTTAATCAACATGTTATAAGCTTAATAAAATTCAAGTAAGCACATGATAAATCATTTCATATATAACTGAATGTGCATACAAAATTTCACTTATAACTGAGGTCATTTGGTCATTCAATTTGATCATGCAAATCTCAACTAGCCCAGTTTAATGACTGCACAGGTGAATTTATTTCAACAGACAAATTGAACCTGATAAACTTAAAATTCACCTGACACTATTTGACAATGAAAAATTCCAGAGTGTCTTAAATAATTTTCAGAACAAGAATCAAGTCAATCAGAGCTCATATGAATAAGTTATGACTGTTCAACCAACGTGTGCGCGGTGTGATGTTGTGACAGATTTTAGCATCGAAAAATAAGTCAGTCCAGATTCATCCAATTTATATCAAACATGATCAAACATGATTCCAAAGATACATAATGAAGCTTAAATCAGTAGATATAATATATTTCATGATTTATCCAAATTCATCCAAAGTTAAGCACAATCAAATAGTCCAATATGTATTTTTGCATCAAAACACAAATGTAGGACTTATGGTCCAACAAATTTGTCGTAGAAAGGAGGTTTTTTAGCGTCGAAATATTCTAAGAAGCTTATACTCGTAATATTTGACATAAAAGAACCATCAAATGTGTACACCGAGCAACTTTAATGGTCCGAAGTTGCTCAACTCTATCTATTCTGGAACTTTTAACGGGTTTTGTCCATTTGTCGTAGAAATGTGGTTTTTTGGCATCGAAATAATCTAGGAAGCTTATACTCGTAAAATTTGACATAGAAGAACAATAAAAAGTGTACCCCGAGCAACTTTCTTGGTCCGAAGTTGCTCAACTCTATCTATGGAGGAGCTTTTAACGGTTTTTGTCCATTTGTCATAGAAAGTTGGTGTTTTGGCATCGAAATAATCTAGGAAGTTATACTCGTAAAATTTGACATAGAAGAACAATAAAAAGTGTACACCGAGCAACTTTCATGGTCCGAAGTTGCTTAACTCTATCTATGGATGAGCTTTTAACGGTTTTTGTCCATTTTTCATAGAAAGTTGGTGTTCTGGCATCGAAATAATCTAGAAATATTATACTCCTAAATTTGACATATAAGAACAATAAAAAGTGTACACCGAGCAACTTTCATCGTCCGAAGTTGTCAACTCTATCTATGGTGGGGCGTTTAGCGGTTTTTGTCCATTTATCACAGAAAGGTGGTTTTTTGGCATCGAAATAATCTAGGAAGTTATACTCGTAAAATTTGACATAGAAGAACAATAAAAAGTGTACACCGAGCAACTTTCAAGGTCTGAAGTTTCTCAACTCTATCTATGGAGGAGCTTTTAACGGATTTTGTGCATTTGTCAAAGAAAGGTGGTGATTTGGCATCGAAATAATCTAGGAAGCCTATAATCGTAAAATTTGACATGGAAGAACAATAAAAAGTGTACACCGAGCAACTTTCATGGTCCGAAGTTGCTCAACTCTATCTATGGAGGAGCTTTTAACGGTTTTTGTCCATTTGTCATAGAAAGGTGGTGTTTTGGCATCGAAATAATCTAGGAAGCTTATACTCGAAAAATTTGACATAGAAGAACAATAAAAAGTGTATATCGTGCAACTTTGATAGTTCGAAATTGCTCAACTCTCTCGATGGAGTTGTTTTTAATAGTTTTGCCGAATTTAGACCGATATTGTTCTCTTGACAACAAAACAATTTACGAAGCGAATACTAGTAATTTTGGACATAAAGAAACAAAAAAAAGTGCATACGGAGCAACTTTCGTGGTTCGGAATTGCTCAACTCTCTTTATGGAGGAGCTTTTATTGGTTTTCATTATTTGTCGTAGAAAGTTGGTGTTTTGGCATTGAAATAATCTAGGAAGTTATACTCGTAAAATTTGATATAGAAGAACAATAAAAAGTGTACACCGAGAAACTTTAATGGTCCGAAGTTCTTCAACTCTATCTATGGAGGAGCTTTTAACGGTTTTTGTCCATTGGGCATAGAAATGTGGTGTTTTGGCATCGAAATAATCTAGGAAGCTTATACTCGTAAAATTTGACATAGAAGAAAAATAAAAAATGTACACCGAGCAACTTTCATGGTCCGAAGTTGATCAACTCTATCTATGGAGGAGCTTTTAACGGTTTTTGTCCATTTGGCATAGAAATGTGGTGATTTGGCATCGAAATAATCTAGGAAGCCTATAATCGTAAAATTTGACATGGAAGAACAATAAAAATTGTACACCGAGCAACTTTCATGGTCCGAAGTTGCTCAACTCTATCTATGGAGGAGCTTTTAACGGTTTTTGTTCATTTGTCATAGAAAGGTGGTGTTTTGGCATCGAAATAATCTAAGAAGCTTATACTCGAAAAATTTGACATAGAAGAACAATAAAAAGTGTATATCGTGCAACTTTGATAGTTCGAAATTTCTCAACTCTCTCGATGGAGTTGTTTTTAATAGTTTTGTCGAATTTAGACCGATATTGTTCTCTTGACAAAAAAACAATTTACGAAGCGAATACTAGTAATTTTGGGCATAAAGAAAAAATAAAAAGTGCATATCGAGCAATTTTCGTGGTTCGGAATTGCTCAACTCTCCTTAGGGAAGAGCTTTTATTGGTTTTCATTATTTGTCGTAGAAAGTTGGCGTTTTGGCATCGAAATAATCTAGGAAGTTATACTCGTAAAATTTGACATAGAAAAACAATAAAAAGCGTACACCGACAAACTTTCATGGTCCGAAGTTGTTAACTCTATCTATGGAGGTGCTTTTAACGGTTTTTGTCCATTTGTCATAGAAAGGTGGTGTTTTGGCATCGAAATAATGTAGGAAGCTTATACTCGAAAAATTTGACATAGAAGAACAATAAAAAGTGTATATCGTGCAACTTTGATACTTCGAAATTGCTTAACTCTCTCGATGGAGATGTTTTTAATAGTTTTGCCGAATTTAGACCGATATTGTTCTCTTTATGGCAAAACAATTTACGAAGCGAATACTAGTAATTTTGGACATCAAGAAACAATAAAATGTGCATACCGAGCAACTTTTGTGGTTCTGAATTGCTCAACTCTCCTTATGAAGGAGCTTTTATTGGTTTTCATTATTTGTCGTAGAAAGTTGGTGTTTTGGCATTGAAATAATCTAGGAAGTTATACTCGTAAAATTTGATATAGAAGAACAATAAAAAGTGTACACCGAGAAACTTTAATGGTCCGAAGTTGTTCAACTCTATCTATGGAAGAGCTTTTAACGGTTTTTGTCCATTTGGCATAGAAATGTGGTGTTTTGGCATCGAAATAATCTAGGAAGCTTATACTCGTAAAATTTGACAAAGAAGAACAATAAAAAATGTACACCGAGCAACTTTCATGGTCCGAAGTTGCTCAACTCTATCTATGGAGGAGCTTTTAACGGTTTTTGTCCATTTGGCATAGAAATGTGGTGATTTGGCATCGAAATAAACTAGGAAGCCTATAATCGTAAAATTTGACATGGAAGAACAATAAAAAGTGTACACCGAGCAACTTTCAAGGTCCGAAGTTGCTCAACTCTATCTATGGAGGAGCTTTTAACGATTTTTGTCCATTTGTCATAGAAAGGTGATGTTTTGGCTTCGAAATAATCTAGGAAGCTTATACTCGAAAAATTTGACATAGAAGAACAATCAAAAATGTATATCGTGCAACTTTGATAGTTCGAAATTGCTCAACTCTCTCGATGGAGTTGTTTTTAATAGTTTTGTCGAATTTAGACCGATATTGTTCTCTTGACAACAAAACAATTTACGAAGCGAATACTAGTAATTTTGGACATAAAGAAACAATAAAAAGTGCATATCGAGCAATTTTCGTGGTTCGGAATTGCTCAACTCACCTTATAGAAAGCTTTTATTGGTTTTCATTATTTGTCGTAGAAAGTTGGTGTTTTGGCATCGAAATAATCTAGGAAGTTATACTCGTAAAATTTGACATAGAAGAATAATAAAAAGCGTACACCGAGCAACTTTAATTGCCCGAAGTTGCTCAACTCTATCTATGGAGGAGCTTTTAACGGTTTTTGTCCATTTGTCATAGAAAGGTGGTGTTTTGGGATCGAAATAATCTAGGAAGCTTATACTCGAAAAATTTGACATAGAAGAACAATAAAAAGTGTATATCGTGCAACTTTGATAGTTCGAAATTGCTCAACTCTCTCGATGGAGTTGTTTTTAATAGTTTTGTCGAATTTAGACCGATATTGTTCTCCTGACAACAAAACAATTTACGAAGCGAATACTAGTAATTTTGGACATAAAGAAACAATAAAAAGTGTACACCGAGCAACTTTCGTGGTTCGGAATTGCTCAACTCTCCTTATGGAGGAGCTTTTATTGGTTTTCATTATTTGTCGTAGAAAGTTGGTGTTTTGGCATCAAAATAATCTAGGAAGTTATACTCGTAAAATTTGACATAGAAGAACAATAAAAAGTGTACACCGAGCAACTTTCATGGTCCGAAGTTGCTCAACTCTATCTATGGGGGAGCTTTTAACAGTTTTTGTCCATTTGTCGTAGAAATGTGGTTTTTTTGCATCGAAATAGTCTAGGAAGCTTATACTCTTAAAATTTGACATAAAAGAACAATAAAATGTGTACACCGAGCAACATTGATGGTCCGAAGTTGCTCAACTCTATCTATTGTGGAGCTTTTAACGGTTTTTGTTCATTTGTCGTAGAAAGGTGGTTTTTTGGCAACGAAATAATCTAGGAAGCTTATACTCGTAAAATTTGATATAGAAGAACAATAAAAAGTGTACACCGAGAAACTTTAATGGTCCGAAGTTGTTCAACTCTATCTATGGAGGAGCTTTTAACGGTTTTTGTCCATTTGGCATAGAAATGTGGTGTTTTGGCATCGAAATAATCTAGGAAGCTTATACTCGTAAAATTTGACAAAGAAGAACAATAAAAAATGTACACCGAGCAACTTTCATGGTCCGAAGTTGCTCAACTCTATCTATGGAGGAGCTTTTAACGGTTTTTGTCTATTTGTCATAGAAAGTTGGTGTTTTGGCATCGAAATAATCTAGGAATTTATACTCGTAAAATTTGACATAGAAGAACAATAAAAAGTGTACACCGAGCAACTTTCATGGTCCGAAGTTGCTCAACTCTATCTATGGAGGAGCTTTTAACGGTTTTTGTCCATTTTTCATAGAAAGTTGGTGTTCTGGCATCGATATAATCTAGGAATATTATACTCGTAAAATTTGACATAGAAAAACAATAAAAAGTGTACAACGAGCAACTTTCGTGGTACGAAGTTGTCAACTCTATCTATGGTGGAGCGTTTAACAGTTTTCGTCCATTTGTCACAGAAAGGTGGTTTTTTGGCATCGAAATAATCTAGGAAGTTATACTCGTAAAATTTGACATAGAAGAACAATAAAAAATGTACACCGAGCAACTTTGATGGTCCGAAGTTGCTCAATTCTATCTATGGAGGAGCTTTTAACGGTTTTTGTCCATTTGTCATAGAAAGGTGGTGTTTTGGCATCGAAATAATCTAGGAAGCTTATACTCGAAAAATTATACATAGAAGAACAATAAAAAGTGTATATCGTGCAACTTTGATAGTTCGAAATTGCTCAACTCTCTCGATGGAGTTGTTTTTAATAGTTTTGTCGAATTTAGACTGATATTGTTCTCTTGACAACAAAACAATTTACGAAGCGAATACTAGTAATTTTGGACATAAAGAAACAATAAAAAGTGCATATCGAGCAATTTTCGTGGTTCGGAATTGCTCAACTCTCTTTATGGAAGAGCTTTTATTGGTTTTCATTATTTGTCATAGAAAGTTGGTGTTTTGGCATCAAAATAATCTAGGAAGTTATACTAGTAAAATTTGATATAGAAGAACAATAAAAAGTGTACACCGAGCAACTTTCATTGTCCGAAGTTGCTCAACGCTATCTATGGAGGAGCTTTTAACGGTTTTTGTCCATTTGTCATAGAACGGTGGTGTTTTGGCATCGAAATAATCTAGGAAGCTTATACTCAAAAAATTTGACATAGAAGAACAATAAAAAGTGTATATCGTGCAACTTTGATAGTTCGAAATTGCTCAACTCTCTCGATGGAGTTGTTTTTAATAGTTTTGCCGAATTTAGACTGATATTGTTCTCTTGACAACAAAACAATTTACCAAGCGAATACTAGTAATTTTGGACATAAAGAAACAATAAAAAGTGCATACCGAGCAACTTTCGTGGTTCGGAATTGCTCAACTCTCCTTATGGAGGAGCTTTTATTGGTTTTCATTATATGTCGTAGAAAGTTGGTGTTTTGGCATCGAAATAATCTAGGAAGTTATACTCGTAAAATTTGACATAGAATAACAATAAAAAGCGTACTCCGACCAACTTTCACGGTCCGAAGTTGCTCAACTCTATCTATGGAGGTGCTTTTAACGGTTTTTGTCCATTTGTCATAAAAAGGTGGTGTTTTGGCATCGAAATAATCTAGGAAGCTTATACTCGAAAAATTTGACATAGAAGAACAATAAAAAGTGTATATCGTGCAACTTTGATAGTTCGAAATTGCTTAACTCTCTCGATGGAGTTGTTTTTAATAGTTTTGCCGAATTTAGACCGATATTGTTCTCTTGATGACAAAACAATTTACGAAGCGAATACTAGTAATTTTGGACATAAAGAAATAATAAAATGTGCATACCGAGCAACTTTCGTGGTTCGGAATTGCTCAACTCTCCTTAAGCAGGAGCTTTTGTTGGTTTTCATTATTTGTCGTAGAAAGTTGGTGTTTTGGCATTGAAATAATCTAAGAAGTTATACTCGTAAAATTTGACATAGAAGAACAATAAAAAACGTACACCGAGCAACTTTCATTGTCCGAAGTTGCTCAACTCTATCTATGGAGGAGCTTTTAACGGTTTTTGTCCATTTGTCATAGAAAGGTGGTGTTTTGGCATTGAAATAATCTAGGAAGCTTATACTTGAAAAATTTGACATAGAAGAACAATAAAAAGTGTATATCGTGCAACTTTGATAGTTCGAAATTGCTTAACTCTCTCGATGGAGTTGTTTTTAATAGTTTTGCCGAATTTAGACCGATATTATTCTCTTGATGACAAAACAATTTACGAAGCGAATACTAGTAATTTTGGACATAAAGAAACAATAAAAAGTGCACACCGAGCAACTTTCGTGGTTCGGAATTGCTCAACTCTCCTTATGAAGGAGCTTTTATTGGTTTTCATTATTTGTCGTAGAAAGTTGGTGTTTGGGCATTGAAATAATCTAGGAAGTTATACTCATAAAATTTGACATAGAAGAATAATAAAAAGTGTACAACGAGTAACTTTCATGGTCCGAAGTTGCTCAACTCTATCTATGAAGGACCTTTTAACGGTTTTTGTCCATTTTTCATAGAAAGTTGGTGTTCTAGAAATCGAAATAATCTAGGAATATTATACTCGTAAAATTTGACATAGAAAAACAATAAAAAGTGTACACCGAGCAACTTTCGTGGTACGAAGTTGTCAACTCTATCTATGGTGGAGCGTTTAGCAGTTTTTGTCCATTTGTCACAGAAAGGTGGTTTTTTGGCATCGAAATAATCTAGGAAGTTATACTCGTAAAATTTGACATAGAAGAACAATAAAAAATGTACACCGAGCAACTTTGATGGTCCGAAGTTGCTCAACTCTATCTATGGAGGAGCTTTTAACGATTTTTGTCCATTTGTCATAGAAAGGTGGTCTTTTGGCATCGAAATAATCTAGGAAGCTTATACGCGAAAAATTTCACATAGAAGAACAATAAAAAGTGTATATCGTGCAACTTTGATAGTTCGAAATTGCTTAATTCTCTCGATGGAGTTGTTTTTAATAGTTTTGCCGAATTTAGACCGATATTGTTCTCTTGATGACAAAACAATTTACGAAACGAATACTAGTAATTTTGGACATAAAGAAAAAATAAAATGTGCGTACCGAGCAACTTTCGTGGTTCGGAATTGCTCAACTCTCCTTATGCAGGAGCTTTTATTGGTTTTCATTATTTGTCGTAGAAAGTTGGTGTTTTGGCATTGAAATAATCTGAGAAGTTATACTCGTAAAATTTGACATAGAAGAACAATAAAAAGCGTACTCCGACCAACTTTCATGGTCCGAAGTTGCTCAACTCTATCTATGGAGGAGCTTTTAACGGTTTTTATCCATTTGTCATAGAAACGTAGTGTTTTGGCATTGAAATAATCTAGGAAGCTTATACTTGAAAATTTTGACATAGAAGAACAATAAAAAGTGTATATCGTGCAACTTTGATAGTTCGAAATTGCTTAACTCTCTCGATGGAGTTGTTTTTAATAGTTTTGCCGAATTTAGACCGATATTGTTCTCTTGATGACAAAACAATTTACGAAGCGAATACTAGTAATTTTGGACAAAAAGAATCCATAAAAAGTGCATACCGAGCAACTTTCGTGGTTCGGAATTGCTCAACTCTCCTTATGAAGGAGCTTTTATTGGTTTTCATTATTTGTCGTAGAAAGTTGGTGTTTTGGGATTGAAATAATCTAGGAAGTTATACTCGTAAAATTTGACATAGAAGAACAATAAAAAGTATACAACGAGAAACTTTCATGGTCCGAAGTTGCTCAACTCTATCTATAGAGGAGCTTTTAACGATTTTTGTCTATTTGGCATAGAAATGTGGTGTTTTGGCATCGAAATAATCTAGGAATATTATACTCGTAAAATTTGACATAGAAAAACAATAAAAAGTGTACACCGAGCAACTTTCGTGGTACGAAGTTGTCAACTCTATCTATGGTGGAGCGTTTAGCAGTTTTTGTCCATTTGTCACAGAAAGGTGGTTTTTTGGCATCGAAATAATCTAGGAAGTTATACTCGTAAAATTTGACATAGAAGAACAATAAAAAATGTACACCGAGCAACTTTGATGGTCCGAAGTTGCTCAACTCTATCTATGGACGAGCTTTTAACGATTTTTGTCCATTTGTCATAGAAAGGTGGTCTTTTGGCATCGAAATAATCTAGGAAGCTTATACGCGAAAAATTTCACATAGAAGAACAATAAAAAGTGTATATCGTGCAACTTTGATAGTTCGAAATTGCTTAACTCTCTCGATGGAGTTGTTTTTAATAGTTTTGCCGAATTTAGACCGATATTGTTCTCTTGATGACAAAACAATTTACGAAACGAATACTAGTAATTTTGGACATAAAGAAAAAATAAAATGTGCGTACCGAGCAACTTTCGTGGTTCGGAATTGCTCAACTCTCCTTATGCAGGAGCTTTTATTGGTTTTCATTATTTGTCGTAGAAAGTTGGTGTTTTGGCATTGAAATAATCTAAGAAGTTATACTCGTAAAATTTGACATAGAAGACCAATAAAAAGCGTACTCCGACCAACTTTCATGGTCCGAAGTTGCTCAACTCTATCTATGGAGGAGCTTTTAACGGTTTTTATCCATTTGTCATAGAAACGTAGTGTTTTGGCATTGAAATAATCTAGGAAGCTTATACTTGAAAATTTTGACATAGAAGAACAATAAAAAGTGTATATCGTGCAACTTTGATAGTTCGAAATTGCTTAACTCTCTCGATGGAGTTGTTTTTAATAGTTTTGCCGAATTTAGACCGATATTGTTCTCTTGATGACAAAACAATTTACGAAGCGAATACTAGTAATTTTGGACAAAAAGAAACAATAAAAAGTGCATACCGAGCAACTTTCGTGGTTCGGAATTGCTCAACTCTCCTTATGAAGGAGCTTTTATTGGTTTTCATTATTTGTCGTAGAAAGTTGGTGTTTTGGGATTGAAATAATCTAGGAAGTTATACTCGTAAAATTTGACATAGAAGAACAATAAAAAGTGTACAACGAGAAACTTTCATGGTCCGAAGTTGCTCAACTCTATCTATAGAGGAGCTTTTAACGATTTTTGTCTATTTGGCATTGAAATGTGGTGTTTTGGCATCGAAATAATCTAGGAAGCCCATACTCGTAAAATTTGACAAAGAAGAACAATAAAAAATGTACACCGAGCAACGTTCATGGTCCGAAGTTGCTCAACTCTTTCTATGGAGGAGCTTTTAACGGTTTTTGTCCATTTGGCATAGAAATGTGGTGATTTGGCATCGAAAAAATCTAGGAAGCCTATAATCGTAAAATTTGATATGGAAGAACAATAAAAAGTGTACACCGAGCAACTTTCATGGTCCGAAGTTGCTCAACTCAATCTATGGGGGAGCTTTTAACAGTTTTAGTCAATTTGTGATAGAAAGGTGGTGTTTTGGCATCGAAATAATCTAAGAAGCTTATACTCGAAAAATTTGACATAGAAGAACAATAAAAAGTGTATATCGTGCAACTTTGATAGTTCGAAATTGCTCAACTCTCTCGATGGAGTTGTTTTTAATAGTTTTGTCGAATTTACACCAAATTGTTCGCTTGACAACAAAACAATTTACGAAGTGAATACTAGTAATTTTGGACATAAAGAAAAAATAAAAAGTGCATATCGAGCAATTTTCGTGGTTCGGAATTGCTCAAATCTCCTTATGGAAGAGCATTTATTGGTTTTCATTATTTGTCGTAGAAAGTTGGTGTTTTGGCATCAAAATAATCTAGGAAGTTATACTCGTAAAATTTGACGTGGAAGAACAATAAAAAGAGTACACCGACCAACTTTCATGGTCCGAAGTTGCTCAACTCTATCTATGGAGGAGCTTTTAATGGTTTTTGTCCATTTGTCATAGAAAGGTGGTGTTTTGGCATCGAAATAATCTAGGAAGCTTATACTCGAAAAATTTGACATAGAAGAACAATAAAAAGTGTATATCGTGCAACTTTTATAGTTCGAAATTGCTCAACTCTCTCGATGGAGTAGTTTTTAATAGTTTTGCCGAATTTACACCAAATTGTTCTCTTGATAACAAAACAATTTACGAAGTGAATACAAGTAATTTTGGACATAAAGAAACAATAAAATGTGCATACCGAGCAACTTTCGTGGTTCGGAATTGCTCAACTCTCTTTATGGAGGAGCTTTATTTGGTTTTCATTATTTGTCGTAGAAAGTTGGTGTTTTAGCATTGAAATAATCTAGGAAGTTATACTCGTAAAATTTGACATAGAAGAACAATAAAAAGTGTACACCGAGCAACTTTCACGGTCCGAAGTTGCTCAACTCTATCTATGGAGGAGCTTTTAACGGTTTTTGTCCATTTGTCATAGAAAGGTGCTGTTTTGGCATCGAAATAATCTAGGAAGCTTATACTCGAAAAATTTGACATAGAAGAACAATAAAAAGTGTTTATCGTGCAACTTTGATAGTTCGAAATTGCTTAACTCTCTCGATAGAGTTGTTTTTAATAGTTTTGCCGAATTTAGACCGATATTGTTCTCTTGATAACAAAACAATTTACGAAGCGAATACTAGTAATTTTGGACATAAAGAAACAATAGAATGTGCATACCGAGCAACTTACGTGGTTCGGAATTGCTCAACTCTCTTTATGGGGGAGCTTTTATTGGTTTTCATTATTTGTCGTAGAAAGTTGGTGTTTTACCATTGAAATAATCTAGGAAGTTATACTCGTAAAATTTGACATAAAAGAACAATAAAAAGTGTACACCGAGCAACTTTCATGGTCCGAAGTTGCTCAACTCTATCTATGGAGGAGCTTTTAACGATTTTTGTCCATTTGGCATAGAAATGTGGTGTTTTGGCATCGAAATAATCTAGGAAGCTTATACTCGTAAAATTTGACAAAGAAGAACAATAAAAAATGTACACCGAGCAACTTTCATGGTCCGAAGTTGCTCAACTCTATCTATGGAGGAGCTTTTAACGATTTTTGTCCATTTGGCATAGAAATATGGTGATTTGGCATCGAAATAATCTAGGAAGCCTGTAATCGTAAAATTTGACATAGAAGAACAATAAAAAGCGTACTCCGACCAACTTTCATGGTCCGAAGTTGCTCAACTCTATCTATGGAGGAGCTTTTAACGGTTTTTATCCATTTGTCATAGAAACGTAGTGTTTTGGCATTGAAATAATCTAGGAAGCTTATACTTGAAAAATTTGACATAGAAGAACAATAAAAAGTGTATATCGTGCAACTTTGATAGTTCGAAATTGCTTAACTCTCTCGATGGAGTTGTTTTTAATAGTTTTGCCGAATTTAGACCGATATTGTTCTCTTGATGACAAAACAATTTACGAAGCGAATACTAGTAATTTTGGACAAAAAGAAACAATAAAAAGTGCATACCGAGCAACTTTCGTGGTTCGAAATTGCTCAACTCTCCTTATGAAGGAGCTTTTATTGGTTTTCATTATTTGTCGTAGAAAGTTGGTGTTTTGGGATTGAAATAATCTAGGAAGTTATACTCGTAAAATTTGACATAGAAGAACAATAAAAAGTGTACAACGAGAAACTTTCATGGTCCGAAGTTGCTCAACTCTATCTATAGAGGAGCTTTTAACGATTTTTGTCTATTTGGCATAGAAATGTGGTGTTTTGGCATCGAAATAATCTAGGAATATTATACTCGTAAAATTTGACATAGAAAAACAATAAAAAGTGTACACCGAGCAACTTTCGTGGTACGAAGTTGTCAACTCTATCTATGGTGGAGCGTTTAGCAGTTTTTGTCCATTTGTCACAGAAAGGTGGTTTTTTGGCATCGAAATAATCTAGAAAGTTATACTCGTAAAATTTGACATAGAAGAACAATAAAAAATGTACACCGAGCAACTTTAATGGTCCGAAGTTGCTCAACTCTATCTATGGAGGAGCTTTTAACGATTTTTGTCCATTTGTCATAGAAAGGTGGTCTTTTGGCATCGAAATAATCTAGGAAGCTTATACGCGAAAAATTTCACATAGAAGAACAATAAAAAGTGTATATCGTGCAACTTTGATAGTTCGAAATTGCTTAACTCTCTCGATGGAGTTGTTTTTAATAGTTTTGCCGAATTTAGACCGATATTGTTCTCTTGATGACAAAACAATTTACGAAGCGAATACTAGTAATTTTGGACAAAAAGAAACAATAAAAAGTGCATACCGAGCAACTTTCGTGGTTCGGAATTGCTCAACTCTCCTTATGAAGGAGCTTTTATTGGTTTTCATTATTTGTCGTAGAAAGTTGGTGTTTTGGGATTGAAATAATCTAGGAAGTTATACTCGTAAAATTTGACATAGAAGAACAATAAAAAGTGTACAACGAGAAACTTTCATGGTCCGAAGCTGCTCAACTCTATCTATAGAGGAGCTTTTAACGATTTTTGTCTATTTGGCATAGAAATGTGGTGTTTTGGCATCGAAATAATCTAGGAAGCCCATACTCGTAAAATTTGACAAAGAAGAACAATAAAAAATGTACACCGAGCAACGTTCATGGTCCGAAGTTGCTCAACTCTATCTATGGAGGAGCTTTTAACGGTTTTTGTCCATTTGGCATAGAAATGTGGTGATTTGGCATCGAAAAAATCTAGGAAGCCTATAATCGTAAAATTTGATATGGAAGAACAATAAAAAGTGTACACCGAGCAACTTTCATGGTCCGAAGTTTCTCAACTTTATCTATGGAGGAGATTTTAACGGTTTTTGTCCATTTGTCATAGAAAGGTGGTGTTTTGGCATCGAAATAATCTAAGAAGCTTATACTCGAAAAATTTGACATAGAAGAACAATAAAAAGTGTATATCGTGCAACTTTGATAGTTCGAAATTGCTCAACTCTCTCGATGGAGTTGTTTTTAATAGTTTTGTCGAATTTACACGAAATTGTTCGCTTGACAACAAAACAATTTACGAAGCGAATACTAGTAATTTTGGACATAAAGAAAAAATAAAAAGTGCATATCGAGCAATTTTCGTGGTTCGGAATTGCTCAAATCTCCTTATGGAAGAGCATTTATTGGTTTTCATTATTTGTCGTAGAAAGTTGGTGTTTTGGCATCAAAATAATCTAGGACGTTATACTCGTAAAATTTGACGTGGAAGAACAATAAAAAGAATACACCGACCAACTTTCATGTTCCGAAGTTGCTCAACTCTATCTATGGAGGAGCTTTTAACGGTTTTTGTCCATTTGTCATAGAAAGGTGGTGTTTTGGCATCGAAATAATCTAGGAAGCTTATACTCGAAAAATTTGACATAGAAGAACAATAAAAAGTGTATATCGTGCAACTTTTATAGTTCGAAATTGCTCAACTCTCTCGATGGAGTTGTTTTTAATAGTTTTGCCGAATTTACACCAAATTGTTCTCTTGATAACAAAACAATTTACGAAGTGAATACAAGTAATTTTGGACATAAAGAAACAATAAAATGTGCATACCGAGCAACTTTCGTGGTTCGGAATTGCTCAACTCTCTTTATGGAGGAGCTTTTATTGGTTTTCATTATTTGTCGTAGAAAGTTGGTGTTTTAGCATTGAAATAATCTAGGAAGTTATACTCGTAAAATTTGACATAGAAGAACAATAAAAAGTGTACACCGAGCAACTTTCACGGTCCGAAGTTGCTCAACTCTATCTATGGAGGAGCTTTTAACGGTTTTTGTCCATTTTTCATAGAAAGGTGCTGTTTTGGCATCGAAATAATCTAGGAAGCTTATACTCGAAAAATTTGACATAGAAGAACAATAAAAAGTGTTTATCGTTCAACTTTGATAGTTCGAAATTGCTTAACTCTCTCGGTAGAGTTGGTTTTAATAGTTTTGCCGAATTTAGACCGATATTGTTCTCTTGATAACAAAACAATTTACGAAGCGAATACTAGTAATTTTGGACATAAAGAAACAATAGAATGTGCATACCGAGCAACTTACGTGGTTCGGAATTGCTCAACTCTCTTTATGGGGGAGCTTTTATTGGTTTTCATTATTTGTCGTAGAAAGTTGGTGTTTTACCATTGAAATAATCTAGGAAGTTATACTCGTAAAATTTGACATAAAAGAACAATAAAAATTGTACACCGAGCAACTTTCATGGTCCGAAGTTGCTCAACTCTATCTATGGAGGAGCTTTTAACGATTTTTGTCCATTTGGCATAGAAATGTGGTGTTTTGGCATCGAAATAATCTAGGAAGCTTATACTCGTAAAATTTGACAAAGAAGAACAATAAAAAATGTACACCGAGCAACTTTCATGGTCCGAAGTTGCTCAACTCTATCTATGGAGGAGCTTTTAACGATTTTTGTCCATTTGGCATAGAAATATGGTGATTTGGCATCGAAATAATCTAGGAAGCCTGTAATCGTAAAATTTGACATGGAAGAACAATAAAAAGTGTACACCGAGCAACTATCAAGGTCCGAAGTTGCTCAACTCTATCTATTGAGAAGCTTTTAACGGTTTTTGTCCGTTTATCATAGAAAGGTGGTGTTTTGGCATCGAAATAATCTAGGCAGCTTATACTCGTAAATTTTGACATAGAAGAACAATAAAAAGTGTACACCGAGCAACTTTCGTGGTCCGAAGTTGCTCAACTCTATCTATGGAGGGGCTTTTAACGGTTTTTGTCTATTTGTCATAGAAAGGTGGTGATTTCGCATCGAAATAATCTAGGAAGCCTATAATCGTAAAATTTGACATGGAAGAACAATAAAAAGTATACACCGAGCAACTTTCAAGGTCCGAAGTTGCTCAACTCTATCTATGGAGGAGCTTTTAACGGTTTTTGTGCATTTGTCATAGAAAGTTGGTGTTTTGGCATCGAAATAATCTAGGAAGCCTATACTCGTAAATTTTGACATAGAAGAACAATAAAAAGTGTACACCGAGCAACTTTCATTGTCCGAAGTTGCTCAACTCTATCTATCGAGGGGCTTTTAACGGTTTTTGTCTATTTGTCATAGAAAGGTGGTGTTTTGGCATCGAAATAATCTAGGAAGCTTATACTCGAAAAATTTGACAAAGAAGAATGATAAAAAGTGTATATCGTGCAACTTTGATAGTTCGAATTTGCTTAACTCTCTCGATGGAGTTGTTTTTAATAGTTTTGCCGAATTTAGACCGATATTGTTCTCTTGACAACAAAACAATTTGCGAAGCGAAGACTAGTAATTTTGGACATAAAGAAACAATAAAAAGTGCATACCGAGCAACTTTCGTGGTTCGGAATAGCTCAACTCTCCTTATGTAGGAGCTTTTATTGGTTTTCATTATTTATCGTAGAAAGTTGGTGTTTCGACATCGAAATAATTTGGGAAGTTATACACGTAAAATTTGACATAGAAAAACAATAAAATTTGTACACCGGGCAACTTTGATGGTCCGAAGTTGCTCAACTCCATATATGGAGGAGCTTTTAGTGGTTTTTGTCCATTTGTCGTAGAAAGGTGGTTTTTTGGCATCGAAATAATCTAGGAAGTTACACTCGTAAAATTTGACATAGAAGAACAATAAAAAGTGTACACCGAGAAACTTTCATGGTCCGAAGTTGCTCAACTCTATCGATGGAGGAGCTTTTAACGATTTTTGTCCATTTGGCATAGAAATGTGGTGTTTTGGCATCGAAATAATCTAGGAAGCTTATACTCGTAAAATTTGACAAAGAAGAACAATAAAAAATGTACACCGAGCAACTTTCATGGTCCGAAGTTGCTCAACTCTATCTATGGAGGAACTTTTAACGGTTTTTGTCCATTTGGCATAGAAATATGGTGATTTGGCATCGAAATAATCTAGGAAGCCAGTAATCGTAAAATTTGACATGGAAGAATAATAAAAAGTGTACACCGAGCAACTATCAAGGTCCGAAGTTGCTCAACTCTATCTATGGAGAAGCTTTTAACGGTTTTTGTCCATTTGTCATACAAAGGTGGTGTTTTGGCATCGAAATAATCTAGCCAGCTTATACTCGTAAATTTTGACATAGAAGAACAATAAAAAGTGTACACCGAGCAACTTTCATGGTCCGAAGTTGCTCAACTCTATCTATGGAGGGGCTTTTAACGGTTTTTGTCTATTTGTCATAGAAAGGTGTTGATTTCGCATCGAAATAATCTAGGAAGCCTATAATCGTAAAATTTGACATGGAAGAACAATAAAAAGTATACACCGAGACACTTTCAAGGTCCGAAGTTGCTCAACTCTATCTATGGAGGAGCTTTTAACGGTTTTTGTGCATTTGTCATAGAAAGCTGGTGTTTTGGCATCGAAATAATCAAGGAAGCCTATACTCGTAAATTTTGACATAGAAGAACAATAAAAAGTGTACACCGAGCAACTTTCATGGTCGGAAGTTGCTCAACTTTATCTATGGAAGAGCTTTTAACGGTTTTTGTCCATTTGGCATAGAAATGTGTTGATTTCGCATCGAAATAATCTAGGAAGCCTATAATCGTAAAATTTGACATAGAAGAACAATAAAAATTGTACACCGAGCAACTTTGAAGGTCCGAAGTTGCTCAACTCTATCTATCGAGGAGCTTTTAACGGTTTTTGTGCATTTGTCATAGAAATGTGGTGTTTTGGCATCGAAATAATCTAGGAAGGTTATACTCGTAAATTTTGACATAGAAGAACAACAAAAAGTGTACACCGATCAACTTTCATGGTCCGAAGTTGCTCAACTCTATCTATGGAGGAGCTTTTAACGGTTTTTCTCCATTTGGCATAGAAATGTGGTGATTTGGCTTGAAATAATCTAGGAAGCCTATAATCGTAAAATTTGACATAGAACAACAATAAAAAGTGTACACCGAGCAACTTTGATGGTCCGAAGTTGCTCAACTCTATCTATGCGGGAGATTTTAACGGTTTTTGTGCATTTGTCATAGAAATGTGATGTTTTGGCATGGAAATAATCAAGAAAGCTTATTCTCGAAATATTTGACATAGAAGAATAGTAAAAAGTGTATATCGTGCAACTTTGATAGTTCGAAATTGCTCAACTCTCTCGAATGAGTTGTTTTTAATTGTTTTGCCGAATTTAGACCGATATTGTTCTCTTGACAACAAAACAATTTGCGAAGCGAATACTAGTAACTTTGGACATAAAGAAACAATAAAAAGTGCATACCGAGCAACTTTCGTTGTTCGGAATAGCTCAACTCTCCTTATGTAGGAGCTTTTATTGGTTTTCATTATTTGTCGTAGAAAGTTTGTGTTTCGGGATCGAAATAATCTAGGAAGTTATACTCGAAAAATTTTACATAGAAAAACAGTAAAATGTGTACACCGAGCAACTTTGATGGTCCGAAGTTGCTCAACTCCATATATGGAGGAGCTTTTAGTGGTTTTTGTCCATTTGTCGTAGAAAGGTGGTTTTTTGGCATCGAAATAATCTAGGAAGTGATACTCGTAAAATTTGACATAGAAGAACAATAAAAAGGCGGTTTTTTGGCATCGAAATAATCTAGGAAGTTATACTCGTAAAATTTGACATAGAAGAACAATAAAAAGTGTACACCGAGCAACTTTCATGGTCCGAAGTTGCTCAACTCTATCTATGGAGAAGCTTTTAACGGTTTTTGTCCATTTGTCATAGAAAGTTTGTGTTTTGGCATCGAAATAATCTAGGAAGTTATACTCGTAAAATTTGACATAGAAGAACAATAAAAAGTGAACACCGAGCAATATTCATGGTCCGAAGTTGCTCAACTCCATCTATGCAGGAGCTTTTAACGATTTTTGTCCATTTTTCATAGAAAGCTGGTGTTCTGGCATCGAAATAATCTAGGAATATTATAGTCCTAAATTTGACATATAAGATTAATAAAAAGTGTACACCGAGCAACTTTCATGGTCCGGAGTTGTCAACTCTATCTATGGTGGAGCGTTTAGCGGTTTTTGTCCATTTGTCACAGAAAGGTAGTTTTTTGGCATCGAAATAATCTAGGAAGTTTATACTCGTAAAATTTGACATAGAAGAACAATAAAAAGTGTACACCGAACAACTTTGATGGTCCGAAGTTGCTCAACTCTATCTATGAAGGAGCTTTCAACGGTTTTTGTCCATTTGTCATAGATATGTGGTGTTTTGGCATTGAAATAATCTACAAAGCTTATACTCGTAAAATTTGACATAGAAGAACAATAAAAAGTGTACACCGAGCAACTTTCATGGTCCGAAGTTGCTCAACTCTATCTATGGAGGAGCTTTTAACTGTTATTGTCCATTTGTCATAGAAAGGTGGTGTTTTGGCATCGAAATAATCTAGGAAGCTTATACTCGTAAAATTTAACATAAAAGAACAATAAAATGTGTACACCGAGCAACTTTGTTGGTCCGAAGTTGCTCAACTCTATCTATTGTGGAGCTTTTAACGGTTTTTGTCCATTTGTCGTAGAAAGGTGGTTTTTTGGCATCGAAATAATCTAGGAAGCTTATACTCATAAAATTTGACATAGAAGAACAATAAAAAGTCTACACCGAGCAACTTTCATGGTCCGAAGTTGCTCAACTCTATCTATGGAGGAGCTTTTAACGGTTTTTGTCCATTTGTCATAGAAAGTTGGTGTTTTGGCATCGAAATAATCTAGGAAGTTATACTCGTAAAATTTGACATAGAAGAACAATAAAAAGTGTACACCGAGCAACATTCATGGTCCGAAGTTGCTCAACTCTATCTATGAAGGAGCTTTTAACGGTTTTTGTCCATTTGTCATAGAAAGGTGGTTTTTTGGCATCGAAATAATCTAGGAAGCTTATACTTGTAAAATTTTACATAAAAAATCAACAAAATGTGTACACCGAGCAAATTTGTTGGTCCGAAGTTGCTCAACTCTATCTATTGTGGAACTTTTAACGGTTTTTGTCCATTTGTCGTAGAAAGGTGGTTTTTTGGCATCGAAATAATCTAGGAAGCTTATACTCGTAAAATTTGACATAGACGAACAATAAAAAGTCTACACCGAGCAACTTTCATGGTCCGAAGTTGCTCAACTCTATCTATGGAGGAGCTTTTAACGGTTTTTTTCCATTTTTCATAGAAAGTTGGTGTTTTGGCATCGAAATAATCTAGGATGTTATATTCGTAAAATTTTACATAGAAGAACAATAAAAAGTGTACACCGAGCAACATTCATGGTCCGAAGTTGCTCAACTCTATCTATGGAGGAGCTTCTTACGGTTTTTGTCCATTTTTCATAGAAAGTTGGTGTTCTGGCATCGAAATAATCTAGGAATATTATACTCCTAAATTTGACATAGAAGAACAATAAAAAGTGTACATCGAGCAACTTTCATGGTCCAAAGTTGCTCAACTCTATCTATGGAGGAGCTTTTAACTGTTATTGTCCATTTGTCATAGAAAGGTGGTGTTTTGGCATCGAAATAATCTAGGAAGCTTATACACGAAAAATTTGACATAGAAGAACAATAAAAATTGTATATCGTGTAACTTTGATAGTTCGAAATTGCTCAACTCTCTCGATGGAGTTGTTTTTAATAGTTTTGCCGAATTTAGACCGATGTTGTTCTCTTGAAAAAAAAACAATTTGCGAAACGAATACTAGTAATTTTGGACAGAAAGAAACAATAAAAAGTCCATACCAAGCAACTTTCGTGGTTCGGAATTGCTCAACTCTATCTAAGGAGGAGCTTTTAACGGTTTTTATCCATTTGTCATAGAAAAGTTGGTGTTTCGACATCGAAATAATCTAGGAAGCTTATACTCGTAAAATTTGACATAGAAGAACAATAAAAAGTGTACACCGAGCAACTTTCAAGGTCCGAAGTTGCTCAACTCTATCGATAGAGGAGCTTTTAACGGTTTTTGTGCATTTGTCATAGAAAGGTGGTGATTTGGCATCGAAATAATCTAGGAAGCCTATAATCGTAAAATTTGACATGGAAGAACAATAAAAAGTGTACACCGAGCAACTTTCAAGGTCCGAAGTTGCTCAACTCTATCTATGGAGGAGCTTTTAACGGTTTTTGTGCATTTGTCATAGAAATGTGGTGTTTTTGCATTGATATAATCTAGAAAGCTTATACTCGTAAAATTTAACATAGAAAAACAATAAAAAGTGTACAACGAGCAACTTTCATGGTCCGAAGTTGCTCAACTCTATCTATGGAGGAGCTTTTGACGGTTTTTGTCCATTTGTCATAGAAAGGTGGTGTTTTGGCATCGAAATAATCTAGGAAGCTTATACTCGAAAAATTTGACATAGAAGAACAATAAAAAATGTATATCGTGCAACTTTGATAGTTCGAAATTGCTCAACTCTCTCGATGGAGTTGTTTTTAATAGTTTTGCCGAATTTAGACCGATATTGTTCTCTTGACAAAAAAACAATTTGCGAAGCGAATACAAGTAATTTTGGACAGAAAGAAACAATAAAAAGTGCATACCGAGCAACTTTCGTGGTTCGGAATTGCTCAACTCTATCTATGGAGGAGATTTTAACGGTTTTTATCCATTTGTCACATAAAAGTTGGTGTTTGGACATCGAAATAATCTAGGAAGCTTATACTCGTAAAATTTGACATAGAAGAACAATAAAAAGTGTACACCGAGCAACTTTCAAGGTCCGAAGTTGCTCAACTCTATCTATGGAGGAGCCTTTAACGGTTTTTGTGCATTTGTCATAGAAAGGTGGTGATTTGGCATCGAAATAATCTTGGAAGCCTATAATCGTAAAATTTGACATGGAAGAACAATAAAAAGTGTACACCGAGCAACTTTCAAGGTCCGAAGTTGCTCAACTCTATCTATGGAGGTGCTTTTAACGGTTTTTGTCCATTTGTCATAGAAAGGTGGTGTTTTGGCATCGAAATAATCTAGGATGCTTATACTCGAAAAATTTGACATAGAAGAACAATAAAAAATGTATATCGTGCAACTTTGATAGTTCGAAATTGCTTAACTCTCTCGATGGAGTTGTTTTTAATAGTTTTGCCGAATTTAGACCGATATTGTTCTCTTGATAACAAAACAATTTACGAAGCGAATACTAGTAATTTTGGACATAAAGAAAAAAAAATGTGCATACCGAGCAACTTTCGTGGTTCGGAATTGCCCAACTCTCTTTATAGAGGAGCTTTTATTGGTTTTCATTATTTGTCGTAGAAAGTTGGTGTTTTAGCATTGAAATAATCTAGGAAGTTATACTCGTAAAATTTGACATAGAAGAACAATAAAAAGTGTACACCGAGCAACTTTCATGGTCCGAAGTTGCTCAACTCTATCTATGGAGGAGCATTTAACGGTTTTTGTCCATTTGTCATAGAAAGGTGGTGTTTTGGAATCGAAATAATCTAGGAAGCTTATACTCGAAAAATTTGACATAGAAGAACAATAAAAAGTGTATATCGTGCAACTTTGATAGTTCGAAATTGCTTAACTCTCTCGATGGAGTTGTTTTTAATAGTTTTACCGAATTTAGACCGATATTGTTCTCTTGATAACAAAACAATTTACGAAGCGAATACTAGTAATTTTGGACATAAAGAAACAATAAAATATGCATACCGAGCAACTTTCGTGGTTCGGAATTGCTCAACTCTCTTTATGGAGGAGTTTTTATTGGTTTTCATTATTTGTCGTAGAAAGATGGTGTTTTAGCATTGAAATAATCTAGGAAGTTATACAAGTAAAATTTGATATAGAAGAACAATAAAAAGTGTACACCGAGCAACTTTCATGGTCCGAAGTTGCTCAACTCTATCTATGGAGGAGCTTTTAACGATTTTTGTCCATTTGGCATAGAAATGTGGTGTTTTGGCATCGAAATAATCTAGGAAGCTTATACTCGTAAAATTTGACAAAGAAGAACAATAAAAAATGTACACCGAGCAACTTTCATGGTCCGAAGTTGCTAAACTCTATCTATGGAAGAGCTTTTAACGGTTTTTGTCCATTTGGCATAGAAATATGGTGATTTGGCATCGAAATAATCTAGGAAGCCTGTAATCGTAAAATTTGACATGGAAGAACAATAAAAAGTGTACAGCGAGCAACTATCAAGGTCCGAAGTTGCTCAACTCTAACTATGGAGAAGCTTTTAACGGTTTTTGTCCATTTGTCATAGAAAGGTGGTGTTTTGGCATCGAAATAATCTAGGTAGCTTATACTCGTAAATTTTGACATAGAAGAACAATAAAAAGTGTACACCGAGCAACTTTCATGGTCCGAAGTTGCTCAACTCTATCTATGGAGGGGCTTTTAACGGTTTTTGTCTATTTGTCATAGAAAGGTGGTGTTTTGTCATCGAAATAATCTAGGAAGCTTATACTCGAAAAATTTTACATAGAAGAACGATAAAAAGTGTATATCGTGCAACTTTGATAGTTTGAATTTGCTCAACTTTCTCGATGGAGTTGTTTTTAATAGTTTTGCCGAATTTAGACCGATATTGTTCTCTTGACAACAAAACAATTTGCGAAGCGAATACTAGTAATTTTGGACATAAAGAGACAATAAAAAGTGCATACCGAGCAACTTTCGTGGTTCGGAATAGCTCAACTCTCCTTATGCCTAGGTTTTATTGGTTTTCATTATTTATCGTAGAAAGTTGGTGTTTCGACATCGAAATAATCTGGGAAGTTATACTCGTAAAATTTGACATAGAAAAACAATAAAATTTGTACACCGAGCAACTTTGATGGTCCGAAGTTGCTCAACTCCATATATGGAGGAGCTTTTAGTGGTTTTTGTCCATTTGTCGTAGAAAGGTGGTTTTTTGGCATCGAAATAATCTAGGAAGTTATACTCGTAAAATTTGACATAGAAGAACAATAAAAAGTGTACACCGAGCAACTTTCCTGGTCCGAAGTTCCTCAACTCTATCTATGGAGGAGCTTTTAACGATTTTTGACCATTTGGCATAGAAATGTGGTGTTTTGGCATCGAAATAATCTAGGAAACTTATACTCGTAAAATTTGACAAAGAAGAACAATAAAAAATGTACACCGAGGAACTTTCATGATCCGAAGTTGCTCAACTCTATCTATGGAGGAGCTTTTAACGGTTTTTGTCCATTTGGCATAGAAATATGGTGATTTGGCATTGAAATAATCTAGGAAGCCTGTAATCGTAAAATTTGACATGGAAGAACAATAAAAAGTGTACACCGAGCAACTATCAAGGTCCGAAGTTGCTCAACTATCTATGGAGAAGCTTTTAACAGTTTTTGTCCATTTGTCATAAAAAGGTGGTGTTTTTGCATCGAAATAATCTAGGTAGCTCATCATCACTATCTTCACTTTCACTACTTGAAGACACTTCCCTTTCACCGTGACTCATGGCCTCCCTTGGCTTAGAGGTCACGGCTAGGGCAATGGCCTTCTTCCTTTGAGGCTCCTCATCCACTCTATTTAACACTTTCATCTCATGAGTCATCAAGCTCCCAATGAGCTCATCCAACTTCAAAGTCCTCACGTCTTTGGCCTCCTCAATGGCGGTCACCTTCTCACTCCAATTTCTAGGTAAGCTCCTTAGAACTTTTTGTACCTTGTCATGCATAGGGTAAGGTTTGCCAAGAGCATTCAAATCATTGCATATGCATGTCAACCTATTAAACATGTCACTAATGCATTCACCTTCAAGCATTTTGAACAATTCATATTTTTGCACTAACATGTTAATTTTGCAATCTTTAACTTGACTAGTTCCTTCATGCTTTAATTCTAACATTTTCCAAATCTCTTGAGCACTAGTGCATGCACTAATATGATCATACTCACCCCTAGCTAATGCAATATGTAACAAGTTAATTGCTTTTTCATTTAAGCTCACCTTCTTGTCATCACTCTCACTATACTCACTCTCATCCTTAGGAACTACCTTATCTCCCTCTTTCTTAGTAGGAATGAATGGTCCATTCTCTATAACTCTCCATAAGGCCATATCCATACTCCTAAGGAAAATCCTCATCCTATTCTTCCAAAAACCATAATCCTTCCCATCAAAGAAAGGTGGCCTATTTGATGACAAGCCCTCACCATCATGTGGTCTAGTACTAGTGTAAGCCATTTGATCTAAGCTAGAATGTTAATTCTATTACTTTGCTAACCTCCCTCTGATACCAATTGAAATCACTAGGCTAACACAAGAGGGGGGGTGAATTGTGTTTTAAAAAACTAAGTATAAACCTCAAGTACAAAACCACAACCTAAAAACTCACAAATGATTAAGGCAATGTCAAGAATGCAAATCTGCGCACTAATCGTGTAAATGCAATTTGACCTAGCAATTCAACTCGGAATGTAACGAAATTTGATATGAAATATTACAACACCTCAATGAACACTACATAAAAAATTCAGCTCAAAATTCAAAGTCTAGCTATATGAACAATTCACGGACAGATTGGTATTCTGGAAACTTAACAATCAAAAGTATACCTAGAATTCACTAATCACAAGTTGTTCAACCACAAGCAATATCCCAACAAGCAATGGCAGCAAGCAACACCCTAATATCAACTTCTAAGGCACACAAATCACCAATAACACCAATAGAATGATAATCAAAAATAAGTCACTACAAGGCAGCAAGTCTAACACACATACAAGCAAGGAAATCAAAATAGTGTGCACAAGGATATATAGTGGTTCGGTGCTCACACCTACATCCACTACCTAAGCCCTCAAGCTTAGGATTTCCCAATCCACTAAAGGATATATGTGGTTTTGCAAGTTCACCACAAACTTAGGGTTTCCAAGAACACCCCAAACTTGTACACCAACAAGGTTTGAAGCAAACCTTAAACTTTCACACACCTCTCAAAGGTAATGCCCTCAAAAGGGACTTTTACAAGTATTTGGATTTTGGTTCTCTCAAGATTAGCTCTAGGCTATATATGATTGGAGAACACTCAAATTCACAAGATGTTGCTCAAATGGGTTTGGATTCAAATGTGTAGCAAACACTCTTATAATCTCACACAAAGCTCACACTAGATCAAGAATAGGTTTAGGTGAAGCTTTGTTGAAGAACTCTCAAGAACACACCAAGAGTACCCAAGGGTAGAAAGATTTTGGGGTCGTTCAAGGAGTTTTTGGATCTCTCTTTCAAATAGGAAGATGATGGCTTGAATGTAATCAAAGTGGTAGCAAGAGATCGCAAGGAAGAAGCTTGAATCAAGAAGATGAAGTTGAGAGCAAGTAAGCTTGAACACTTAGTAGAAATTTGCAAATGCTTCTTCCACCTTGCAAGAATGGCCAACCCTTCTCTCTTCAAAACAAACCAAAGCCAACTCAGCCATTGGATCAATACATCTTCAAATCTTGGCCCTTGAAGCTACTTTAAATCTGGACCTTTCTTTAATTCAAATGAAATTAATCTCAGCCATTGAAGATCAAGCCGTTGGACATATTTCTCCAAGAATAGATGACAAAACATCCCATTTTTGCTTGTAAGCTCAAAGAGCTTCAATGCTAGCACTTAGGTTAATCAACATGTTATAAGCTTAATAAAATTCAAGTAAGCACATGATAAATCATTTCATATATAACTGAATGTGCATACAAAATTTCACTTATAACTGAGGTCATTTGGTCATTCAATTTGATCATGCAAATCTCAACTAGCCCAGTTTAATGACTGCACAGGTGAATTTATTTCAACAGACAAATTGAACCTGATAAACTTAAAATTGACCTGACACTATTTGACAATGAAATATTCCAGAGTGCCTTAAATAATTTTCAGAACAAGAATCAAGTCAATCAGAGCTCATATGAATAAGTTATGACTGTTCAACCAACGTGTGCGCAGTGTGATGTTGTGACAGATTTTAGCATCGAAAAATAAGTCAGTCCAGATTCATCCAATTTATATCAAACATGATCAAACATGATTCCAAAGATACATAATGAAGCTTAAATCAGTAGATATAATATATTTCATGATTTATCCAAATTCATCCAAAGTTAAGCACAATCAAATAGTCCAATATGTATTTTTGCATCAAAACACAAATGTAGGACATATGGTCCAACAAATTTGTCATAGAAAGGAGGTTTTTTAGCGTCGAAATATTCTAAGAAGCTTATACTCGTAATATTTGACATAAAAGAACCATAAAATGTGTACACCGAGCAACTTTAATGGTCCGAAGTTGCTCAACTCTATCTATTCTGGAGCTTTTAACGGGTTTTGTCCATTTGTCGTAGAAATGTGGTTTTTTGGCATCGAAATAATCTAGGAAGCTTATACTCGTAAAATTTGACATAGAAGAACAATAAAAAGTGTACCCCGAGCAACTTTCTTGGTCCGAAGTTGCTCAACTCTATCTATGGAGGAGCTTTTAACGGTTTTTGTCCATTTGTCATAGAAAGTTGGTGTTTTGGCATCGAAATAATCTAGGAAGTTATACTCGTAAAATTTGACATAGAAGAACAATAAAAAGTGTACACCGAGCAACTTTCATGGTCCGAAGTTGCTTAACTCTATCTATGGATGAGCTTTTAACGGTTTTTGTCCATTTTTCATAGAAAGTTGGTGTTCTGGCATCGAAATAATCTAGAAATATTATACTCCTAAATTTGACATATAAGAACAATAAAAAGTGTACACCGAGCAACTTTCATCGTCCGAAGTTGTCAACTCTATCTATGGTGGGGCGTTTAGCGGTTTTTGTCCATTTATCACAGAAAGGTGGTTTTTTGGCATCGAAATAATCTAGGAAGTTATACTAGTAAAATTTGACATAGAAGAACAATAAAAAGTGTACACCGAGCAACTTTCAAGGTCCGAAGTTTCTCAACTCTATCTATGGAGGAGCTTTTAACGGTTTTTGTGCATTTGTCAAAGAAAGGTGGTGATTTGGCATCGAAATAACCTAGGACGCCTATAATCGTAAAATTTGACATGGAAGAACAATAAAAAGTGTACACCGAGCAACTTTCATGGTCCGAAGTTGCTCAACTCTATCTATGGAGGAGCTTTTAACGGTTTTTGTCCATTTGTCATAGAAAGCTGGTGTTTTGGCATCGAAATAATCTAGGAAGCTTATACTCGAAAAATTTGACATAGAAGAACAATAAAAAGTGTATATCGTGCAACTTTGATAGTTCGAAATTGCTCAACTCTCTCGATGGAGTTGTTTTTAATAGTTTTGCCGAATTTAGACCGATATTGTTCTCTTGACAACAAAACAATTTACGAAGCGAATACTAGTAATTTTGGACATAAAGAAACAATAAAAAGTGCATACGGAGCAACTTTCGTGGTTCGGAATTGCTCAACTCTCTTTATGGAGGAGCTTTTATTGGTTTTCATTATTTGTCGTAGAAAGTTGGTGTTTTGGCATTGAAATAATCTAGGAAGTTATACTCGTAAAATTTGATATAGAAGAACAATAAAAAGTGTACACCGAGAAACTTTAATGGTCCGAAGTTCTTCAACTCTATCTATGGAGGAGCTTTTAACGGTTTTTGTCCATTTGGCATAGAAATGTGGTGATTTGGCATCGAAATAATCTAGGAAGCCTATAATCGTAAAATTTGACATGGAAGAACAATAAAAAGTGTACACCGAGCAACTTTCATGGTCCGAAGTTGCTCAACTCTATCTATGGAGGAGCTTTTAACGGTTTTTGTTCATTTGTCATAGAAAGGTGGTGTTTTGGCATCGAAATAATCTAAGAAGCTTATACTCGAAAAATTTGACATAGAAGAACAATAAAAAGTGTATATCGTGCAACTTTGATAGTTCGAAATTTCTCAACTCTCTCGATGGAGTTGTTTTTAATAGTTTTGTCGAATTTAGACCGATATTGTTCTCTTGACAAAAAAACAATTTACGAAGCGAATACTAGTAATTTTGGGCATAAAGAAAAAATAAAAAGTGCATATCGAGCAATTTTCGTGGTTCGGAATTGCTCAACTCTCCTTAGGGAAGAGCTTTTATTGGTTTTCATTATTTGTCGTAGAAAGTTGGCGTTTTGGCATCGAAATAATCTAGGAAGTTATACTCGTAAAATTTGACATAGAAAAACAATAAAAAGCGTACACCGACAAACTTTCATGGTCCGAAGTTGTTAACTCTATCTATGGAGGTGCTTTTAACGGTTTTTGTCCATTTGTCATAGAAAGGTGGTGTTTTGGCATCGAAATAATCTAGGAAGCTTATACTCGAAAAATTTGACATAGAAGAACAATAAAAAGTGTATATCGTGCAACTTTGATACTTCGAAATTGCTTAACTCTCTCGATGGAGATGTTTTTAATAGTTTTGCCGAATTTTGACCGATATTGTTCTCTTGATGACAAAACAATTTACGAAGCGAATACTAGTAATTTTGGACATCAAGAAACAATAAAATGTGCATACCGAGCAACTTTCGTGGTTCGGAATTGCTCAACTCTCCTTATGAAGGAGCTTTTATTGGTTTTCATTATTTGTCGTAGAAAGTTGGTGTTTTGGCATTGAAATAATCTAGGAAGTTATACTCGTAAAATTTGATATAGAAGAACAATAAAAAGTGTACACCGAGAAACTTTAATCGTCCGAAGTTGTTTAACTCTATCTATGGAGGAGCTTTTAACGGTTTTTGTCCATTTGGCATAGAAATGTGGTGTTTTGGCATCGAAATAATCTAGGAAGCTTATACTCGTAAAATTTGACAAAGAAGAACAATAAAAAATGTACACCGAGCAACTTTCATGGTCCGAAGTTGCTCAACTCTATCTATGGAGGAGCTTTTAACGGTTTTTGTCCATTTGCAATTGAAATTTGGTGATTTGGCATCGAAATAATCTAGGAAGCCTATAATCGTAAAATTTGACATGGAAGAACAATAAAAAGTGTACACCGAGCAACTTTCAAGGTCCGAAGTTGCTCAGCTCTATCTATGGAGGAGCTTTTAACGATTTTTGTCCATTTGTCATAGAAAGGTGGTGTTTTGGCTTCGAAATAATCTAGGAAGCTTATACTCGAAAAATTTGACATAGAAGAACAATCAAAAATGTATATCGTGCAACTTTGATAGTTCGAAATTGCTCAACTCTCTCGATGGAGTTGCTTTTAGTAGTTTTGTCGAATTAAGACCGATATTGTTCTCTTGACAACAAAACAATTTACGAAGCGAATACTAGTAATTTTGGACATAAAGAAACAATAAAAAGTGCATATCAAGCAATTTTCGTGGTTCGGAATTGCTCAACTCACCTTATAGAAAGCTTTTATTGGTTTTCATTATTTGTCGTAGAAAGTTGGTGTTTTGGCATCGAAATAATCTAGGAAGTTATACTCGTAAAATTTGACATAGAAAAACAATAAAAAGCGTACACCGAGCAACTTTAATTGCCCGAAGTTGCTCAACTCTATCTATGGAGGAGCTTTTAACGGTTTTTGTCCATTTGTCATAGAAAGGTGGTGTTTTGGGATCGAAATAATCTAGGAAGCTTATACTCGAAAAATTTGACATAGAAGAACAATAAAAAGTGTATATCTTGCAACTTTGATAGTTCGAAATTGCTCAACTCTCTCGATGGAGTTGTTTTTAATAGTTTTGTCGAATTTAGACCGATATTGTTCTCTTGACAACAAAACAATTTACAAAGCGAATACTAGTAATTTTGGACATAAAGAAACAATAAAAAGTGCATATCGAGCAATTTTCGTGGTTCGGAATTGCTCAATTCTCCTTATGGATGAGCTTTTATTGGTTTTCATTATTAGTCGTAGAAAGTTGGTGTTTTGGCATCAAAATAATCTAGGAAGTTATACTCGTAAAATTTGACATAGAAGAACAATAAAAAGTGTACACCGAGAACTTTCATGGTCCGAAGTTGCTCAACACTATCTATGGGTGAGCTTTTAACGGTTTTAGTCAATTTGTCATAGAAAGGTGGTGTTTTGGCATCGAAATAATCTAGGAAGCTTATACTCGAAAAATTTGACATAGAAGAACAATAAAAAGTGTATATCGTGCAACTTTGATACTTCGAAATTGCTAAACTCTCTCGATGGAGATGTTTTTAATAGTTTTGCCGAATTTAGACCGATATTGTTCTCTTGATGACAAAACAATTTACGAAGCGAATACTAGTAATTTTGGACATAAAGAAACAATAAAAAGTGCATACCGAGCAACTTTCGTGGTTCGGAATTGCTCAACTCTCCTTATGGAGGAGCTTTTATTGGTTTTCATTATTTGTCGTAGAAAGTTGATGTTTCGGCATCGAAATAATCTTGGAAGTTATACTCGTAAAATTTGATATAGAAAAACAATAAAATGTGTACAACGAGCAACTTTAATGGTCCGAAGTTGTTCAACTCTATCTATGGAGGAGCTTTTAACGGTTTTTGTCCATTTGGCATAGAAATGTGGTGTTTTGGCATCGAAATAATCTAGGAAGCTTATACTCGTAAAATTTGACAAAGAAGAACAATAAAAAATGTACACCGAGCAACTTTCATGGTCCGAAGTTGCTCAACTCTATCTATGGAGGAGCTTTTAACGGTTTTTGTCCATTTGGCATAGAAATGTGGTGATTTGGCATCGAAATAATCTAGGAAGCCTATAATCGTAAAATTTGACATGGAAGAACAATAAAAAGTGTACACCGAGCAACTTTCAAGGTCCGAAGTTGCTCAACTCTATCTATGGAGGAGCTTTTAACGATTTTTGTCCATTTGTCACAGAAAGGTGGTGTTTTGGCTTCGAAATAATCTAGGAAGCTTATACTCGAAAAATTTTACATAGAAGAACAATCAAAAATGTATATCGTGCAACTTTGATAGTTCGAAATTGCTCAACTCTCTCGATGGAGTTGCTTTTAATAGTTTTGTCGAATTTAGACCGATATTGTTCTCTTGACAACAAAACAATTTACGAAGCGAATACTAGTAATTTTGGACATAAAGAAACAATAAAAAGTGCATATCGAGCAATTTTCGTGGTTCGGAATTGCTCAACTCACCTTATAGAAAGCTTTTATTGGTTTTCATTATTTGTCGTAGAAAGTTGGTGTTTTGGCATCGAAATAATCTAGGAAGTTATAATCGTAAAATTTGACATAGAAGAACAATAAAAAGCGTACACCGAGCAACTTTAATTGCCCGAAGTTGCTCAACTCTATCTATGGAGGATCTTTTAACGGTTTTTGTCCATTTGTCATAGAAAGGTGGTGTTTTGGGATCGAAATAATCTAGGAAGCTTATACTCGAAAAATTTGACATAGAAGAACAATAAAAAGTGTATATCGTGCAACTTTGATAGTTCGAAATTGCTCAACTCTCTCGATGGAGTTGTTTTTAATAGTTTTGTCGAATTTAGACCGATATTGTTCTCTTGACAACAAAACAATTTACAAAGCGAATACTAGTAATTTTGGACATAAAGAAACAATAAAAAGTGCATATCGAGCAATTTTCGTGGTTCGGAATTGCTCAATTCTCCTTATGGATGAGCTTTTATTGGTTTTCATTATTAGTCGTAGAAAGTTGGTGTTTTGGCATCAAAATAATCTAGGAAGTTATACTCGTAAAATTTGACATAGAAGAACAATAAAAAGTGTACACCGAGCAACTTTCATGGTCCGAAGTTGCTCAACTCTATCTATGGGGGAGCTTCTAACGGTTTTAGTCAATTTGTCATAGAAAGGTGGTGTTTTGGCATCGAAATAATCTAGGAAACTTATACTCGAAAAATTTGACATAGAAGAACAATAAAAAGTGTATATCGTGCAACTTTGATAGTTCGAAATTGCTCAACTCTCTCGATGGAGTTGTTTTTAATAGTTTGGCCGAATTTAGACCGATATTGTTCTCTTGACAACAAAACAATTTACGAAGCGAATACTAGTAATTTTGGACATAAAGAAACAATAAAAAGTGCATACCGAGCAACTTTCGTGGTTCGGAATTGCTCAACTCTCCTTATGGAGGAGCTTTTATTGGTTTTCATTATTTGTCGTAGAATGTTGGTGTTTCGGCATCGAAATAACCTAGGAATTTATACTCGTAAAATTTGACATAGAAAAACAATAAAATGTGTACAACGAGCAACTTTCATGGTCCGAAGTTGCTTAACTTCATATATGGAGGAGCTTTTAGTGGTTTTTGTCCATTTGTCGTAGAAAGGTGGTTTTTTGAATCGAAATAGTCTAGGAAGCTTATACTCTTAAAATTAGACATAAAAGAACAATAAAATGTGTACACCGAGCAACATTGATGGTCCGAAGTTGCTCAACTCTATCTATTGTGGAGCTTTTAACGGTTTTTGTTCATTTGTCGTAGAAAGGTGGTTTTTTGGCAACGAAATAATCTAGGAAGCTTATACTCGTAAAATTTGATATAGAAGAACAATAAAAAGTGTACACCGAGAAACTTTAATGGTCCGAAGTTGTTCAACTCTATCTATGGAGGAGCTTTTAACGGTTTTTGTCCATTTGGCATAGAAATGTGGTGTTTTGGCATCGAAATAATCTAGGAAGCTTATACTCGTAAAATTTGACAAAGAAGAACAATAAAAAATGTACACCGAGTAACTTTCATGGTCCGAAGTTGCTCAACTCTATCTATGGAGGAGCTTTTAACGGTTTTTGTCTATTTGTCATAGAAAGTTGGTGTTTTGGCATCGAAATAATCTAGGAATTTATACTCGTAAAATTTGACATAGAAGAACAATAAAAAGTGTACACCGAGCAACTTTCATGGTCCGAAGTTGCTCAACTCTATCTATGGAGGAGCTTTTAACGGTTTTTGTCCATTTGTCATAGAAAGGTAGTGTTTTGGCATCGAAATAATCTAGGAAGCTTATACTCGAAAAATTATACATAGAAGAACAATAAAAAGTGTATATCGTGCAACTTTGATAGTTCGAAATTGCTAAACTCTCTCGATGGGGTTGTTTTTAATAGTTTCGTCGAATTTAGACCGATATTGTTCTCTTGACAACAAAACAATTTACGAAGCGAATACTAGTAATTTTGGACATAAAGAAACAATAAAAAGTGCATATCGAGTAATTTTCGAGGTTCGGAATTGCTCAACTCTCCTTATGGAAGAGCTTTTATTGGTTTTCATTATTTGTCGTAGAAAGTTGGTGTTTTGGCATCAAAATAATCTAGGAAGTTATACTCGTAAAATTTGACATAGAAGAACAATAAAAAGTGTACAGCGAGCAACTTTCATTGTCCGAAGTTGCTCAACGCTATCTATGGAGGAGCTTTTAACAGTTTTTGTCCATTTGTCATAGAAAGGTGGTGTTTTGGCATCGAAATAATCTAGGAAGCTTATACTCAAAAAATTTGACATAGAAGAACAATAAAAAGTGTATATCGTGCAACTTTGATAGTTCGAAATTGCTCAACTCTCTCGATGGAGTTGTTTTTAATAGTTTTGTCGAATTTAGACTAATATTGTTCTCTTGACAACAAAACAATTTACCAAGCGAATACTAGTAATTTTGGACATAAAGAAACAATAAAAAGTGCATACCGAGCAACTTTCGTGGTTCGGAATTGCTCAACTCTCCTTATGGAGGAGCTTTTATTGGTTTTCATTATATGTCGTAGAAAGTTGGTGTTTTGGCATCGAAATAATCTAGGAAGTTATACTCGTAAAATTTGACATAGAAGAACAATAAAAAGCGTACTCCGACCAACTTTCATGGTCCGAAGTTGCTAAAATCTATCTATGGAGGTGCTTTTAACCGTTTTTGTCCATTTGTCATAAAAAGGTGGTGTTTTGGCATCGAAATAATCTAGGAAGCTTATACTCGAAAAATTTGACATAGAAGAACAATAAAAAGTGTATATCGTGCAACTTTTATAGTTCGAAATTGCTTAACTCTCTCGATGGAGTTGTTTTTTATAGTTTTGCCGAATTTAGACCGATATTGTTCTCTTGACAACAAAACAATTTACGAAGCGAATACTAGTAATTTTGGACATAAAGAAAAAATAAAAAGTGCATATCGAGCAATTTTCGTGGTTCGGAATTGCTCAAATCTTCTTATGGAAGAGCATTTATTGGTTTTCATTATTTGTCGTAGAAAGTTGGTGTTTTGGCATCAAAATAATCTAGGAAGTTATACTCGTAAAATTTGACGTGGAAGAACAATAAAAAGAGTACACCGACCAACTTTCATGGTCCGAAGTTGCTCAACTCTATCTATGGAGGAGCTTTTAACGGTTTTTGTCCATTTGTCATAGAAAGGTGGTGTTTTGGCATCGAAATAATCTAGGAAGCTTATACTCGAAAAATTTGACATAGAAGAACAATAAAAAGTGTATATCGTGCAACTTTCATAGTTCGAAATTGCTCAACTCTCTCGATGGAGTTGTTTTTAATAGTTTTGCCGAATTTAGACCGATATTGTTCTCTTGACAACAAAACAATTTACGAAGCGAATACTAGAAATTTTGGACATAAAGAAAAAATAAAAAGTGCATATCGAGCAATTTTCGTGGTTCGGAATTGCTCAACTCTCCTTATGGAAGAGCTTTTATTGGTTTTCATTATTTGTCGTAGAAAGTTGGTGTTTTGGCATCAAAATAATCTAGGAAGTTATACTCGTAAAATTTGACATAGAAGAACAATAAAAAGTGCACACCGAGAAACTTTCATGGTCCGAAGTTGCTCAACTCAATCTGTGGAGGAGCTTTTAACGGTTTTTGTCCATTTGTCATAGAAATGTGGTGTTTTGGCATCGAAATAATCTAGGAAGCTTATACTCGAAAAATTTGACATAGAAGAACAATAAAAAGTCTATATCGTGCAACTTTTATAGTTTGAAATTGCTCAACTCTCTCGATGGAGTTGTTTTTAATAGTTTTGCCGAATTTAGACCGATATTGTTCTCTTGACAACAAAACAATTTACGAAGCGAATACTAGTAATTTTGGACATAAAGAAACAATAAAAAGTGCATACCGAGCAACTTTCGTGGTTCGGAATTGCTCAACTCTCCTTATGGAGGAGCTTTTATTGGTTTTCATTATTTGTCGTAGAAAGTTCGTGTTTCGGCATCGAAATAATCTAGGAAGTTATACTCGTAAATTTTGACATAGAAAAACAATAAAATGTGTACACCAAGCAACTTTCATGGTCCGAAGTTGCTTAACTTCATATATGGAGGAGCTTTTAGTTGTTTTTGTCCATTTGTCGTAGAAAGGTGGTTTTTTTGCATCGAAATAGTCTAGGAAGCTTATACTCTTAAAATTTTACATAAAAGAACAATAAAATGTGTACACCGAGCAACATTGATGGTCCGAAGTTGCTCAACTCTATCTATTGTGGAGCTTTTAACGGTTTTTGTTCATTTGTCGTAGAAAGGTGGTTTTTTGGCATCGAAATAATCTAGGAAGCTTATACTCGAAAAATTTGACATAGAAGAACAATAAAAAGTGTATATCGTGCAACTTTGATAGTTCGAAATTGCTCAACACTCTCGATGGAGTTATTTTTAATAGTTTTGTCGAATTTAGACCGATATTGTTCTCTTGACAACAAAACAATTTACGAAGCGAATACTAGTAATTTTGGACATAAGGAAACAATAAAAAGTGCATATCGAGCAATTTTCGTGGTTCGGAATTGCTCAACTCTCCTTATGGAAGAGCTTTTATTGGTTTTCATTATTTGTCGTAGAAAGTTGGTGTTTTGGCATCAAAATAATCTAGGAAGTTATACTCGTAAAATTTGACATAGAAGAACAATAAAAAGTGTACACCGAGCAACTTTCATGGTCCGAAGTTGCTCAACTCTATCTATGGATGAGCTTTTAACGGTTTTTGTCTATTTGTCTTAGAAAGGTGGTGTTTTGGCATCGAAATAATCTAGGAAGCTTATACTCGAAAACTTTGACATAGAAGAACAATAAAAAGTGTATATCGTGCAACTTTGATAGTTCGAAATTGCTCAACTCTCTCGATGGAGTTGTTTTTAATAGTTTTGCCGAATTTAGACCGATATTGTTCTCTTGACAACAAAACAATTTACGAAGCGAATACTAGTAATTTTGGACATAAAGAAACAATAAAAAGTGCATACCGAGCAACTTTCGTGGTTCGGAATTGCTCAACTCTCCTTATGGAGGAGCTTTTATTGGTTTTCATTATTTGTCATAGAAAGTTGGTGTTTTGGCATCGAAATAATCTAGGAAGTTATACTCGTAAAATTTAACATAGAAGTACAATAAAAAGTGTACACCGAGCAACTTTCATGGTCCGAAGTTGCTCAACTCTATCTATAGAGGAGCGTTTAACGATTTTGTCCATTTGGCATAAAAATGTGGTGTTTTGGCATCGAAATAATCTAGAAAGCCTATACTCGTAAAATTTGACAAAGAAGAACAATAAAAAATGTACACCGAGCAACTTTCATGGTCCGAAGTTGCTCAACTCTATATATGGAGGAGCTTTTAACGGTTTTTGTCCATTTGGCATAGAAATGTGGTGATTTGGCATCGAAACAATCTAGGAAGTCTATAATCGTAAAATTTGATATGGAAGAACAATAAAAAGTGTACACCGGGCACCTTTCAAGGTCCGGAGTTTCTCAACTTTATCTATGGAGGAGCTTTTAAAGGTTTTTGTCCATTTGTCATAGAAAGGTGGTGTTTTGGCATCGAAATAATCTAAGAAGCTTATACTCGAAAAATTTGACATAGAAGAACAATAAAAAGTGTATATGGTGCAACTTTGATAGTTCAAAATTGCTCAACTCTCTCGATGGAGTTGTTTTTAATAGTTTTGTCGAATTTACACCAAATTGTTCTCTTGACAACAAAACAATTTACGAAGCGAATACTAGTAATTTGGGACATAAAGAAAAAATAAAAGTGCATATCGAGCAATTTTCGTTGTTCAGAATTGCTCAAATCTCCTTATGGAAGAGCATTTATTGGTTTTCATTATTTGTCGCAGAAAGTTGGTGTTTTGGCATCAAAATAATCTAGGAAGTTATATTCGTAAAATTTGACGTGGAAGAACAATAAAAAGTCTACACCGACCAACTTTCATGGTCCGAAGTTGCTCAACTCTATCTATGGAGGAGCTTTTAACGGTTTTTGTCCATTTGTCATAGAAAGGTGGTGTTTTGGCATCGAAATAATCTAGGAAGCTTATACTCGAAAAATTTGACATAGAAGAACAATAAAAAGTGTATATCGTGCAACTTTTATAGTTCGAAATTGCTCAACTCTCTCGATGGAGTTGTTTTTAATAGTTTTGCCGAATTTAGACCGATATTGTTCTCTTGACAACAAAACAATTTACGAAGCGAATACTAGTAATTTTTGACATAAAGAAAAAATAAAAAGTGCATATCGAACAATTTTCGTGGTTCGGAATTGCTCAACTCTCCTTATGGAAGAGCTTTTATTGGTTTTCATTATTTGTCGTAGAAAGTTGGTGTTTTGGCATCAAAATAATCTAGGAAGTTATACTCGTAAAATTTGACATAGAAGAACAATAAAAAGTGCACACCGAGCAACTTTCATGGTCCGAAGTTGCTCAACTATATCTATGGAGGAGCTTTTAACGGTTTTTGTCCATTTGTCATAGAAATGTGGTGTTTTGGCATCGAAATAATCTAGGAAGCTTATACTCGAAAAATTTGACATAGAAGAACAATAAAAAGTGTATATCGTGCAACTTTGATAGTTCGAAATTGCTCAACTCTCTCGATGGAGTTGTTTTTAATAGTTTTGCCGAATTTAGACCGATATTGTTCTCTTGACAACAAAACAATTTACGAAGCGAATACTAGTAATTTTGGACATAAAGAAACAATAAAAAGTGCATACCGAGCAACTTTCGTGGTTCGGAATTGCTCAACTCTCCTTATGGAGGAGCTTTTATTGGTTTTCATTATTTGTCGTAGAAAGTTGGTGTTTTGGCATTGAAATAATCTAGGAAGTTATACTCATAAAATTTGACATAGAAGTACAATAAAAAGTGTACCCCGAGAAACTTTCATGGTCCGAAGTTGCTCAACTCTATCTATGGAGGAGCTTTTAACGGTTTTTGTCCATTTGGCATTGAAATGTGGTGTTTTTGCATCGAAATAATCTAGGAAGCATATACTCGTAAAATTTGACAAAGAAGAACAATAAAAAATGTACACCGAGCAACTTTCATGGTCCGAAGTTGATCAACTCTATCTATGGAGGAGCTTTTAACGGTTTTTGTCCATTTGGCATAGAAATGTGGTGATTTGGCATCGAAATAATCTAGGAAGCCTATAATCGTAAAATTTGACATGGAAGAACAATAAAAAGTGTACACCGAGCAACTTTCAAGGTCCGAAGTTGATCAACTCTATCTATGGAGGAGCTTTTAACGGTTTTTGTCCATTTGTCATAGAAAGGTGGTTTTTTGGCTTCGAAATAATCTAGGAAGCTTATACTCGAAAAATTTGACATAGAAGAACAATAAAAAGTGTATATCGTACAACTTTGATAGTTCGAAATTGCTCAACTCTCTCGATGGAGTTGTTTTTAATAGTTTTGTCGAATTTAGACCAATATTGTTCTCTTGACAAAAAAACAATTTACGAAGCGAATACTAGTAATTTTGGACATAAAGAAACAATAAAAAGTGCATATCGAGCAATTTTCGTGGTTCGGAATTGCTCAATTCTCCTTATGGACGAGCTTTTATTGGTTTTCCTTATTTGTCGTAGAAAGTTGGTGTTTGGCATCAAAATAATCTAGGAAGTTATACTCGTAAAATTTGACATAGAAGAACAATAAAAAGTGTACACCGAGCAACTTTCATGGTCCGAAGTTGCTCAACTCTATCTATGGAGGAGCTTTTAACGGTTTTAGTCCATTTGTCATAGAAAGGTGGTGTTTTGGCATCGAAATAATCTAGGAAGCTTATACTCGAAAAATTTGACATAGAAGAACAATAAAAAGTGTATATCGTGCAAATTTGATAGTTCGAAATTGCTCAACTCTCTCGATGGAGTTGTTTTTAATAGTTTTGCCGAATTTAGACCGATATTGTTCTCTTGACAACAAAACAATTTACGAAGCGAATACTAGTAATTTTGGACTAAAGAAAAAATAAAAAGTGCATATCGAGCAATTTTCGTGTTTCGGAATTGCTTTAACTCTCCTTATGGAGGAGCTTTTATTGGTTTTCGTTACTTGTCGTAGAAAGTTCGTGTTTTGGCATCAAAATAATCTAGGAAGTTATACTCGTAAAATTTGACATAGAAAAACAATAAAATGTGTACACCAAGCAACTTTCATGGTCCGAAGTTGCTTAACTTCATCTATGGAGGAGCTTTTAACGGTTTTTGTCCATTTGTCGTAGAAATGTGGTGTTTTGGCATCGAAATAATCTAGGAAGCTTATACTCGAAAAATTTGACATAGAAGAACAATAAAAAGTGTATATCGTGCAACTTTTATAGTTCGAAATTGCTCAACTCTCTCGATGGAGTTGTTTTTAATAGTTTTGCCGAATTTAGACCGATATTGTTCTCTTGACAACAAAACAATTTACAAAGTGAATACTAGTAATTTTGGACATAAAGAAACAATAAAAAGTGCATACCGAGCAACTTTCGTGGTTCGGAATTGCTCAACTCTCCTTATGGAGGAACTTTTATTGGTTTTCATTATTTGTCGTAGAAAGTTGGTATTTTGGCATTGAAATAATCTAGGAAGTTATACTCATAAAATTTGACATAGAAGAACAATAAAAAGTGTACACCGAGCAACTTTCATGGTCCGAAGTTGCTCAACTCTATCTATGGAGGAGCTTTTAACGATTTTATTCCATTTGGCATTGAAATGTGGTGTTTTTGCATCGAAATAATCTAGGAAGCTTATACTCGTAAAATTTGACAAAGAAGAACAATAAAAAATGTACACCGAGCAACTTTCATGGTCCGAAGTTGCTCAACTCTATCTATGGAGGAGCTTTTAACGGTTTTTGTCCATTTGGCATAGAAATGTGGTGATTTGGCATCGAAATAATCTAGGAAGCCTATAATCGTAAAATTTGACATGGAAGAACAATAAAAAGTGTACACCGAGCAACTTTCAAGGTCCGAAGTTGATCAACTCTATCTATGGAGGAGCTTTTAACGGTTTTTGTCCATTTGTCATAGAAAGGTGGTTTTTTGGCTTCGAAATAATCTAGGAAGCTTATACTCGAAAAATTTGACATAGAAGAACAATAAAAAGTGTATATCGTACAACTTTGATAGTTCGAAATTGCTCAACTCTCTCGATGGAGTTGTTTTTAATAGTTTTGTCGAATTTAGACCAATATTGTTCTCTTGACAAAAAAACAATTTACGAAGCGAATACTGGTAATTTTGGACATAAAGAAACAATAAAAAGTGCATATCGAGCAATTTTCGTGGTTCGGAATTGCTCAATTCTCCTTATGGACGAGCTTTTATTGGTTTTCCTTATTTGTTGAAGAAAGTTGGTGTTTGGCATCAAAATAATCTAGGAAGTTATACTCGTAAAATTTGACATAGAAGAACAATAAAAAGTGTACACCGAGCAACTTTCATGGTCCGAAGTTGCTCAACTCTATCTATGGAGGAGCTTTTAACGGTTTTAGTCCATTTGTCATAGAAAGGTGGTGTTTTGGCATCGAAATAATCTAGGAAGCTTATGCTCGAAAAATTTGACATAGAAGAACAATAAAAAGTGTATATCGTGCAAATTTGATAGTTCGAAATTGCTCAACTCTCTCGATGGAGTTGTTTTTAATAGTTTTGCCGAATTTAGAACGATATTGTTCTCTTGACAACAAAACAATTTACGAAGCGAATACAAGTAATTTTGGACATAAAGAAACAATAAAAAGTGCATACCGAGCAACTTTCGTGTTTCGGAATTGCTTTAACTCTCCTTATGGAGGAGCTTTTATTGGTTTTCATTATTTGTCATAGAAAGTTCGTGTTTCGTCATCGAAATAATCTAGGAAGTTATACTCGTAAAATTTGACATAGAAAAACAATAAAATGTGTACACCAAGCAACTTTCATGGTCCGAAGTTGCTTAACTTCATATATGGAGGAGCTTTTAGTGGTTTTTGTCCATTTGTCGTAGAAAGTTGGTTTTTTTGCATCGAAATAGTCTAGGAAGCTTATACTCTTAAAATTTGACATAAAAGAACAATAAAATGTGTACACCGAGCAACATTGATGGTCCGAAGTTGCTCAACTCTATCTATTGTGGAGCTTTTAACGGTTTTTGTTCATTTGTCGTAGAAAGGTGGTTTTTTGGCATCGAAATAATCTAGGAAGCTTATACTCGAAAAATTTGACATAGAAGAACAATAAAAAGTGTACACCGAGCAACTTTCAAGGTCCGAAGTTGATCAACTCTATCTATGGAGGAGCTTTTAACGGTTTTTGTCCATTTGTCATAGAAAGGTGGTTTTTTGGCTTCGAAATAATCTAGGAAGCTTATACTCGAAAAATTTGACATAGAAGAACAATAAAAAGTGTATATCGTACAACTTTGATAGTTCGAAATTGCTCAACTCTCTCGATGGAGTTGTTTTTAATAGTTTTGTCGAATTTAGACCAATATTGTTCTCTTGACAAAAAAACAATTTACGAAGCGAATACTAGTAATTTTGGACATAAAGAAACAATAAAAAGTGCATATCGAGCAATTTTCGTGGTTCGGAATTGCTCAATTCTCCTTATGGACGAGCTTTTATTGGTTTTCCTTATTTGTCGTAGAAAGTTGGTGTTTGGCATCAAAATAATCTAGGAAGTTATACTCGTAAAATTTGACATAGAAGAACAATAAAAAGTGTACACCGAGCAACTTTCATGGTCCGAAGTTGCTCAACTCTATATATGGAGGAGCTTTTAACGGTTTTAGTCCATTTGTCATAGAAAGGTGGTGTTTTGGCATCGAAATAATCTAGGAAGCTTATACTCGAAAAATTTGACATAGAAGAACAATAAAAAGTGTATATCGTGCAAATTTGATAGTTCGAAATTGCTCAACTCTCTCGATGGAGTTGTTTTTAATAGTTTTGCCGAATTTAGACCGATATTGTTCTCTTGACAACAAAACAATTTACGAAGCGAATACTAGTAATTTTGGACATAAAGAAAAAATAAAAAGTGCATATCGAGCAATTTTCGTGTTTCGGAATTGCTTTAACTCTCCTTATGGAGGAGCTTTTATTGGTTTTCGTTATTTGTCGTAGAAAGTTCGTGTTTTGGCATCAAAATAATCTAGGAAGTTATACTCGTAAAATTTGACATAGAAAAACAATAAAATGTGTACACCAAGCAACTTTCATGGTCCGAAGTTGCTTAACTTCATCTATGGAGGAGCTTTTAACGGTTTTTGTCCATTTGTCGTAGAAATGTGGTGTTTTGGCATCGAAATAATCTAGGAAGCTTATACTCGAAAAATTTGACATAGAAGAACAATAAAAAGTGTATATCGTGCAACTTTTATAGTTCGAAATTGCTCAACTCTCTCGATGGAGTTGTTTTTAATAGTTTTGCCGAATTTAGACCGATATTGTTCTCTTGACAACAAAACAATTTACAAAGTGAATACTAGTAATTTTGGACATAAAGAAACAATAAAAACTGCATACCGAGCAACTTTCGTGGTTCGGAATTGCTCAACTCTCCTTATGGAGGAACTTTTATTGGTTTTCATTATTTGTCGTAGAAAGTTGGTGTTTTGGCATTGAAATAATCTAGGAAGTTATACTCATAAAATTTGACATAGAAGAACAATAAAAAGTGTACACCGAGAAACTTTCGTGGTCCGAAGTTGCTCAACTCTATCTATGGAGGAGCTTTTAACGGTTTTTGTCCATTTGGCATTGAAATGTGGTGTTTTTGCATCGAAATAATCTAGGAAGCCTATACTCGTAAAATTTGACAAAGAAGAACAATAAAAAATGTACACCGAGCAACTTTCATGGTCCGAAGTTGTTCAACTCTATCTATGGAGGAGCTTTTAACGGTTTTTGTCCATTTGGCATAGAAATGTGGTGATTTGGCATCGAAATAATCTAGGAAGCCTATAATCATAAAATTTGACATGGAAGAACAATAAAAAGTGTACACCGAGCAACTTTCAAGGTCCGAAGTTGATCAACTCTATCTATGGAGGAGCTTTTAACGGTTTTTGTCCATTTGTCATAGAAAGGTGGTTTTTTGGCTTCGAAATAATCTAGGAAGCTTATACTCGAAAAATTTGACATAGAAGAACAATAAAAAGTGTATATCGTACAACTTTGATAGTTCGAAATTGCTCAACTCTCTCGATGGAGTTGTTTTTAATAGTTTTGTCGAATTTAGACCAATATTGTTCTCTTGACAAAAAAACAATTTACGAAGCGAATACTAGTAATTTTGGACATAAAGAAACAATAAAAAGTGCATATCGAGCAATTTTCGTGGTTCGGAATTGCTCAATTCTCCTTATGGACGAGCTTTTATTGGTTTTCCTTATTTGTCGAAGAAAGTTGGTGTTTGGCATCAAAATAATCTAGGAAGTTATACTCGTAAAATTTGACATAGAAGAACAATAAAAAGTGTACACCGAGCAACTTTCATGGTCCGAAGTTGCTCAACTCTATCTATGGAGGAGCTTTTAACGGTTTTAGTCCATTTGTCATAGAAAGGTGGTGTTTTGGCATCGAAATAATCTAGGAAGCTTATACTCGAAAAATTTGACATAGAAGAACAATAAAAAGTGTATATCGTGCAAATTTGATAGTTCGAAATTGCTCAACTCTCTCGATGGAGTTGTTTTTAATAGTTTTGCCGAATTTAGACCGATATTGTTCTCTTGACAACAAAACAATTTACGAAGCGAATACTAGTAATTTTGGACATAAAGAAAAAATAAAAAGTGCATATCGAGCAATTTTCGTGTTTCGGAATTGCTTTAACTCTCCTTATGGAGGAGCTTTTATTGGTTTTCGTTATTTGTCGTAGAAAGTTCGTGTTTTGGCATCAAAATAATCTAGGAAGTTATACTCGTAAAATTTGACATAGAAAAACAATAAAATGTGTACACCAAGCAACTTTCATGGTCCGAAGTTGCTTAACTTCATCTATGGAGGAGCTTTTAACGGTTTTTGTCCATTTGTCGTAGAAATGTGGTGTTTTGGCATCGAAATAATCTAGGAAGCTTATACTCGAAAAATTTGACATAGAAGAACAATAAAAAGTGTATATCGTGCAACTTTTATAGTTCGAAATTGCTCAACTCTCTCGATGGAGTTGTTTTTAATAGTTTTGCCGAATTTAGACCGATATTGTTCTCTTGACAACAAAACAATTTACAAAGTGAATACTAGTAATTTTGGACATAAAGAAACAATAAAAACTGCATACCGAGCAACTTTCGTGGTTCGGAATTGCTCAACTCTCCTTATGGAGGAACTTTTATTGGTTTTCATTATTTGTCGTAGAAAGTTGGTGTTTTGGCATTGAAATAATCTAGGAAGTTATACTCATAAAATTTGACATAGAAGAACAATAAAAAGTGTACACCGAGAAACTTTCGTGGTCCGAAGTTGCTCAACTCTATCTATGGAGGAGCTTTTAACGGTTTTTGTCCATTTGGCATTGAAATGTGGTGTTTTTGCATCGAAATAATCTAGGAAGCCTATACTCGTAAAATTTGACAAAGAAGAACAATAAAAAATGTACACCGAGCAACTTTCATGGTCCGAAGTTGTTCAACTCTATCTATGGAGGAGCTTTTAACGGTTTTTGTCCATTTGGCATAGAAATGTGGTGATTTGGCATCGAAATAATCTAGGAAGCCTATAATCATAAAATTTGACATGGAAGAACAATAAAAAGTGTACACCGAGCAACTTTCAAGGTCCGAAGTTGATCAACTCTATCTATGGAGGAGCTTTTAACGGTTTTTGTCCATTTGTCATAGAAAGGTGGTTTTTTGGCTTCGAAATAATCTAGGAAGCTTATACTCGAAAAATTTGACATAGAAGAACAATAAAAAGTGTATATCGTACAACTTTGATAGTTCGAAATTGCTCAACTCTCTCGATGGAGTTGTTTTTAATAGTTTTGTCGAATTTAGACCAATATTGTTCTCTTGACAAAAAAACAATTTACGAAGCGAATACTAGTAATTTTGGACATAAAGAAACAATAAAAAGTGCATATCGAGCAATTTTCGTGGTTCGGAATTGCTCAATTCTCCTTATGGACGAGCTTTTATTGGTTTTCCTTATTTGTCGAAGAAAGTTGGTGTTTGGCATCAAAATAATCTAGGAAGTTATACTCGTAAAATTTGACATAGAAGAACAATAAAAAGTGTACACCGAGCAACTTTCATGGTCCGAAGTTGCTCAACTCTATCTATGGAGGAGCTTTTAACGGTTTTAGTCCATTTGTCATAGAAAGGTGGTGTTTTGGCATCGAAATAATCTAGGAAGCTTATACTCGAAAAATTTGACATAGAAGAACAATAAAAAGTGTATATCGTGCAAATTTGATAGTTCGAAATTGCTCAACTCTCTCGATGGAGTTGTTTTTAATAGTTTTGCCGAATTTAGACCGATATTGTTCTCTTGACAACAAAACAATTTACGAAGCGAATACAAGTAATTTTGGACATAAAGAAACAATAAAAAGTGCATATCGAGCAACTTTCGTGTTTCGGAATTGCTTTAACTCTCCTTATGGAGGAGCTTTTATTGGTTTTCATTATTTGTCGTAGAAAGTTCGTGTTTCGTCATCGAAATAATCTAGGAAGTTATACTCGTAAAATTTGACATAGAAAAACAATAAAATGTGTACACCAAGCAACTTTCATGGTCCGAAGTTGCTTGACTTCATATATGGAGGAGCTTTTAGTGGTTTTTGTCCATTTGTCGTAGAAAGTTGGTTTTTTTGCATCGAAATACTCTAGGAAGCTTATACTCTTAAAATTTGACATAAAAGAACAATAAAATGTGTACACCGAGCAACATTGATGGTCCGAAGTTGCTCAACTCTATCTATTGTGGAGCTTTTAACGGTTTTTGTTCATTTGTCGTAGAAAGGTGGTTTTTTGGCATCGAAATAATCTAGGAAGCTTATACTCGAAAAATTTGACATAGAAGAACAATAAAAAGTGTATATCGTGCAACTTTGATATTTCGAAATTGCTCAACTCTCTCGATGGAGTTGTTTTTAATAGTTTTGTCGAATTTAGACCGATATTGTTCTCTTGACAACAAAACAATTTACGAAGCGAATACTAGTAATTTTGGACATAAAGAAACAATAAAAAGTGCATATCGAGCAATTTTCGTGGTACGGAATTGCTCAACTCTCCTTATGGAAGAGCTTTTATTGGTTTTCATTATTTGTCGTAGAAAGTTGGTGTTTTGGCATCAAAATAATCTAGGAAGTTATACTCGTAAAATTTGACATAGAAGAACAATAAAAAGTGTACACCGAGCAACTTTCATGGTCCGAAGTTGCTCAACTCTATCTATAGAGGAGCGTTTAACGATTTTGTCCATTTGGCATAAAAATGTGGTGTTTTGGCATCGAAATAATCTAGGAAGCTTATACTCATAAAATTTGACAAAGAAGAACAATAAAAAATGTACACCGAGCAACTTTCATGGTCCGAAGTTGCTCAACTCTATCTATGGAGGAGCTTTTAACGGTTTCTGTCTATTTGGCATAGAAATGTGGTGTTTTGGCATGGAAATAATCTAGAAAGCTTATACTCGTAAAATTTAACATAGAAGAACAATAAAAAGTGTATATCGTGCAACTTTGATAGTTCGAAATTGCTCAACTCTCTCGATGGAGTTGTTTTTAATAGTTTTGCCGAATTTAGACCGATATTGTTCTCTTGACAACAAAACAATTTGCGAAGCGAATACTAGTAATTTTGGACATAAGGAAACAATAAAAAGTGCATGCCGAGCAACTTTCGTGGTTCGGAATAGCTCAACTCTCCTTATGTAGGAGCTTTTATTGGTTTTCATTATTTGTCGTAGAAGGTTAGTGTTTCGGCATCGAAATAATCTAGGAAGTTATACTCATAAAATTTGATATAGAAAAACAATAAAATGTGTACACCGAGCAACTTTCATGGTCCGAAGTTGCTCAACTCTATCTATTGAGGAGCTTTTAGTGGTTTTTGTCCATTTGTCGTAGAAAGTTGGTTTTTTTGCATCGAAATAGTCTAGGAAGCTTATACTCTTAAAATTTGACATAAAAGAACAATAAAATGTGTACACCGAGCAACATTGATGGTCCGAAGTTGCTCAACTCTATCTATTGTGGAGCTTTTAACGGTTTTTGTTCATTTGTCGTAGAAAGGTGGTTTTTTGGCATCGAAATAATCTAGGAAGCTTATACTCGAAAAATTTGACATAGAAGAACAATAAAAAGTGTATATCGTGCAACTTTGATATTTCGAAATTGCTCAACTCTCTCGATGGAGTTGTTTTTAATAGTTTTGTCGAATTTAGACCGATATTGTTCTCTTGACAACAAAACAATTTACGAAGCGAATACTAGTAATTTTGGACATAAAGAAACAATAAAAAGTGCATATCGAGCAATTTTCGTGGTTCGGAATAGCTCAACTCTCCTTATGGAAGAGCTTTTATTGGTTTTCATTATTTGTCGTAGAAAGTTGGTGTTTTGGCATCAAAATAATCTAGGAAGTTATACTCGTAAAATTTGACATAGAAGAACAATAAAAAGTGTACACCGAGCAACTTTCATGGTCCGAAGTTGCTCAACTCTATCTATAGAGGAGCGTTTAACGATTTTGTCCATTTGGCATAAAAATGAGGTGTTTTGGCATCGAAATAATCTAGGAAGCTTATACTCATAAAATTTGACAAAGAAGAACAATAAAAAATGTACACCGAGCAACTTTCATGGTCCGAAGTTGCTCAACTCTATCTATGGAGGAGCTTTTAACGGTTTCTGTCTATTTGGCATAGAAATGTGGTGTTTTGGCATGGAAATAATCTAGAAAGCTTATACTCGTAAAATTTAACATAGAAGAACAATAAAAAGTGTATATCGTGCAACTTTGATAGTTCGAAATTGCTCAACTCTCTCGATGGAGTTGTTTTTAATAGTTTTGCCGAATTTAGACCGATATTGTTTTCTTGACAACAAAACAATTTGCGAAGCGAATACTAGTAATTTTGGAAATAAGGAAACAATAAAAAGTGCATGCCGAGCAACTTTCGTGGTTCGGAATAGCTCAACTCTCCTTATGTAGGAGCTTTTATTGGTTTTCATTATTTGTCGTAGAAGGTTGGTGTTTCGGCATCGAAATAATCTAGGAAGTTATACTCGTAAAATTTGACATAGAAAAACAATAAAATGTTTACACCGAGCAACTTTCATGGTCGGAAGTTGCTTAACTCCATATATGGAGGAGCTTTTAGTGGTTTTTGTCCATTTGTCGTAGAAAGGTGTTTTTTTACATCGAAATAGTCTAGGAAGCTTATACTCTTAAAATTTGACATAAAAGAACAATAAAATGTATACACCGAGCAAGATTGATGGTCCGAAGTTGCTCAACTCTATCTATTGTGGAGCTTTTAACGGTTTTTGTTCATTTGTCGTAGAAAGGTGGTCTTTTGGCATCAAAATAATCTAGGAAGCTTATACTCTTTAAATTTGACATAGAAGAACAATAAAAAGTGTACACCGAACAACTTTGATGGTCCGAAGTTGCTCAACTCTATCTATGTAGGAGCTTTTAACGGTTTTTGTCCATTTGTCATAGAAAGTTGGTGTTTTGACATCGAAATAATCTAGGAAGTTATACTCGTAAAATTTGACATAGAAGAACAATAAAAAGTGTACACCGAGAAACTTTCATGGTCCGAAGTTGCTCAACTCTATCTATGGAGGAGCTTTTAACGGTTTTTGTCCATTTTTCATAGAAAGTTGGTGTTCTGGCATCAAAATAATCTAGGAATATTATACTCGTAAAATTTGACATAGAAAAACAATAAAAAGTGTACACCGAGCAACTTTCATGGACCGAAGTTGTCAACTCTATCTATGGTGGAGCGTTTAGCAGTTTTTGTCCATTTGTCACAGAAAGGTGGTTTTTTGGCATCGAAATAATGTAGGAAGTTATACTCGTAAAATTTGACATAGAAGAACAATAAAAAATGTACACCGAGAAACATTGATGGTCCGAAGTTTCTCAACTCTATCTATGAAGGAGCTTTTAACGGTTTTTGTCCATTTGGCATAGATATGTGGTGTTTTGGCATCGAAATAATATAGGAAGCTTATACTCGTAAAATTTGACATAGAAGAACAATAAAAAGTGTACACCGAGCAACTTTCATGGTTCGAAGTTGCTCAACTCTATCTATGGAGGAGCTTTCAACTGTTATTGTCCATTTGTCATAGAAAGGTGGTGTTTTGGCATCGAAATAATCTAGGAAGCTTATACTCGAAAAATTTGACATAGAAGAATAATAAAAAGTGTATATCGTGCAACTTTGATAGTTCGAAATTGCTCAACTCTCTCGATGGAGTTGTTTTTAATAAATTTGCCGAATTTAGAACGATATTGTTCTCTTGACAACAAAACAATTTACGAAGCGAATACTAGTAATTTTGGACATAAAGAAACAATAAAAAGTGCATACCGAGCAACTTTCGTGGTTCGGAATTGCTCAACTCTCCTTATGGAGGAGCTTTTATTGGTTTTCATTATTTGTCGTAGAAAGTTGGTGTTTCGGCATCGAAATAATCTAGGAAGTTATACTCGTAAAATTTGACATAGAAAAAACATTAAAATGTGTACACCGAGCAACTTTCATGGTCCGAAGTTGCTTAACTTCATATATGGAGGAGCTTTTAGTGGTTTTTGTCCATTTGTCGTAGAAAGGTGGTTTTTTTGCATCGAAATAGTCTAGGAAACTTATACTCTTAAAATTTGACATAAAAGAACAATAAAATGTGTACACCGAGCAACATTGATGATCCGAAGTTGCTCAACTCTATCTATTGTTGAGCTTTTAACGGTTTTTGTTCGTTTGTCGTAGAAAGGTGGTTTTTTGGCATCGAAATAATCTAGGAAGCTTATACTCATAAAATTTGCCATAGAAGAACAATAAAAAGTGTACACCGAACAACTTTGATGGTCCGAAGTTGCTCAACTCTATCTATGGAGGAGCTTTTAACGGTTTTTGTCTATTTGTCATAGAAAGTTGGTGTTTTGGCATCGAAATAATCTAGGAATTTATACTCGTAAAATTTGACATAGAAGAACAATAAAAAGTGTACACCGAGCAACTTTCATGGTCCAAAGTTGCTCAACTCTATCTATGGAGGAGCTTTTAACGGTTTTTGTCCATTTTTCATAGAAAGTTGGTGTTCTGGCATCGAAATAATCTAGGAATATTATACTCGTAAAATTTGACATAGAAAAACAATAAAAAGTGTATATCGTGCAACTTTTATAGTTCGAAATTGCTCAACTCTATCGATGGAGTTGTTTTTAATAGTTTTGCCGAATTTAGACCGATATTGTTCTCTTGACAACAAAACAATTTACGAAGCGAATACTAGTAATTTTGGACATAAAGAAAAAATAAAAAGTGCATATCGAGCAATTTTTGTGGTTCGGAATTGCTCAACTCTCCTTATGGAAGAGCTTTTATTGGTTTTCATTATTTGTCGTAGAAAGTTGGTGTTTTGCCATCAAAATAATCTAGGAAGTTATACTCGTAAAATTTGACATAGAAGAACAATAAAAAGTGCACACCGAGCAACTTTCATGGTCCGAAGTTGCTCAACTCTATCTATCGAGGAGCTTTTAACGGTTTTTGTCCATTTGTCATAGAAATGTGGTTTTTGATAGTTCGAAATTGCTCAACTCTCTCGATGGAGTTGTTTTTAATAGTTTTGCGGAATTTAGACCGATATTGTTCTCTTGACAACAAAACAATTTACAAAGTGAATACTAGTAATTTTGGACATAAAGAAACAATAAAAAGTGCATACCGAGCAACTTTCGTGGTTCGGAATTGCTCAACTCTCCTTATGGAGAAACTTTTATTGGTTTTCATTATTTGTCGTAGAAAGTTGGTGTTTTGGCATTGAAATAATCTAGGAAGTTATACTCATAAAATTTGACATAGAAGAACAATAAAAAGTGTACACCGAGAAACTTTCATGGTCCGAAGTTGCTCAACTCTATCTATGGAGGAGCTTTTAACGGTTTTTGTCCATTTGGCATTGAAATGAGGTGTTTTTGCATCGAAATAATCTAGGAAGTTATACTCGTAAAATTTGACAAAGAAGAACAATAAAAAATGTACACCGAGCAACTTTCATGGTCCGAAGTTGCTCAACTCTATCTATGGAGGAGCTTTTAACGGTTTTTGTCCATTTGGCATAGAAATGTGGTGATTTGGCATCGAAATAATCTAGGAAGCCTATAATCGTAAAATTTGACATGGAAGAACAATACAAAGTGTACACCGAGCAACTTTCAAGGTCCGAAGTTGATCAACTCTATCTATGGAGGAGCTTTTAACGGTTTTTGTCCATTTGTCATAGAAAGGTGGTTTTTTGGCTTCGAAATAATCTAGGAAGCTTATACTCGAAAAATTTGACATAGAAGAACAATAAAAAGTGTATATCGTACAACTTTGATAGTTCGAAATTGCTCAACTCTCTCGATGGAGTTGTTTTTAATAGTTTTGTCGAATTTAGACCAATATTGTTCTCTTGACAAAAAAACAATTTACGAAGCGAATACTAGTAATTTTGGACATAAAGAAACAATAAAAAGTGCATATCGAGCAATTTTCGTGGTTCGGAATTGCTCAATTCTCCTTATGGACGAGCTTTTATTGGTTTTCCTTATTTGTCGAAGAAAGTTGGTGTTTGGCATCAAAATAATCTAGGAAGTTATACTCGTAAAATTTGACATAGAAGAACAATAAAAAGTGTACACCGAGCAACTTTCATGGTCCGAAGTTGCTCAACTCTATCTATGGAGGAGCTTTTAACGGTTTTAGTCCATTTGTCATAGAAAGGTGGTGTTTTGGCATCGAAATAATCTAGGAAGCTTATACTCGAAAAATTTGACATAGAAGAACAATAAAAAGTGTATATCGTGCAAATTTGATAGTTCGAAATTGCTCAACTCTCTCGATGGAGTTGTTTTTAATAGTTTTGCCGAATTTAGACCGATATTGTTCTCTTGACAACAAAACAATTTACGAAGCGAATACAAGTAATTTTGGACATAAAGAAACAATAAAAAGTTCATACCGAGCAACTTTCGTGTTTCAGAATTGCTTTAACTCTCCTTATGGAGGAGCTTTTATTGGTTTTCATTATTTGTCGTAGAAAGTTCGTGTTTCGTCATCGAAATAATCTAGGAAGTTATACTCGTAAAATTTGACATAGAAAAACAATAAAATGTGTACACCAAGCAACTTTCATGGTCCGAAGTTGCTTAACTTCATATATGGAGGAGCTTTTAGTGGTTTTTGTCCATTTGTCGTAGAAAGTTGGTTTTTTTACATCGAAATAGTCTAGGAAGCTTATACTCTTAAAATTTGACATAAAAGAACAATAAAATGTGTACACCGAGCAACATTGATGGTCCGAAGTTGCTCAACTCTATCTATTGTGGAGCTTTTAACGGTTTTTGTTCATTTGTCGTAGAAAGGTGGTTTTTTGGCATCGAAATAATCTAGGAAGCTTATACTCGAAAAATTTGACATAGAAGAACAATAAAAAGTGTATATCGTGCAACTTTGATATTTCGAAATTGCTCAACTCTCTCGATGGAGTTGTTTTTAATAGTTTTGTCGAATTTAGACCGATATTGTTCTCTTGACAACAAAACAATTTACGAAGCGAATACTAGTAATTTTGGACATAAAGAAACAATAAAATGTGCATATCGAGCAATTTTCGTGGTTCGGAATAGCTCAACTCTCCTTATGGAAGAGCTTTTATTGGTTTTCATTATTTGTCGTAGAAAGTTGGTGTTTTGGCATCAAAATAATCTAGGAAGTTATACTCGTAAAATTTGACATAGAAGAACAATAAAAAGTGTACACCGAGCAACTTTCATGGTCCGAAGTTGCTCAACTCTATCTATAGAGGAGCGTTTAACGATTTTGTCCATTTGGCATAAAAATGTGGTGTTTTGGCATCGAAATAATCTAGGAAGCTTATACTCATAAAATTTGACAAAGAAGAACAATAAAAAATGTACACCGAGCAACTTTCATGGTCCGAAGTTGCTCAACTCTATCTATGGAGGAGCTTTTAACGGTTTCTGTCTATTTGGCATAGAAATGTGGTGTTTTGGCATGGAAATAATCTAGAAAGCTTATACTCGTAAAATTTAACATAGAAGAACAATAAAAAGTGTATATCGTGCAACTTTGATAGTTCGAAATTGCTCAACTCTCTCGATGGAGTTGTTTTTAATAGTTTTGCCGAATTTAGACCGATATTGTTCTCTTGACAACAAAACAATTTGCGAAGCGAATACTAGTAATTTTGGACATAAGGAAACAATAAAAAGTGCATGCCGAGCAACTTTCGTGGTTCGGAATAGCTCAACTCTCCTTATGTAGGAGCTTTTATTGGTTTTCATTATTTGTCGTAGAAGGTTGGTGTTTCGGCATCGAAATAATCTAGGAAGTTATACTCATAAAATTTGATATAGAAAAACAATAAAATGTGTACACCGAGCAACTTTCATGGTCCGAAGTTGCTCAACTCTATCTATGGAGGAGCTTTTAGTGGTTTTTGTCCATTTGTCGTAGAAAGTTGGTTTTTTTGCATCGAAATAGTCTAGGAAGCTTATACTCTTAAAATTTGACATAAAAGAACAATAAAATGTGTACACCGAGCAACATTGATGGTCCGAAGTTGCTCAACTCTATCTATTGTGGAGCTTTTAACGGTTTTTGTTCATTTGTCGTAGAAAGGTGGTTTTTTGGCATCGAAATAATCTAGGAAGCTTATACTCGAAAAATTTGACATAGAAGAACAATAAAAAGTGTATGTCGTGCAACTTTGATATTTCGAAATTGCTCAACTCTCTCGATGGAGTTGTTTTTAATAGTTTTGTCGAATTTAGACCGATATTGTTCTCTTGACAACAAAACAATTTACGAAGCGAATACTAGTAATTTTGGACATAAAGAAACAATAAAAAGTGCATATCGAGCAATTTTCGTGGTTCGGAATTGCTCAACTCTCCTTATGGAAGAGCTTTTATTGGTTTTCATTATTTGTCGTAGAAAGTTGGTGTTTTGGCATCAAAATAATCTAGGAAGTTATACTCGTAAAATTTGACATAGAAGAACAATAAAAAGTGTACACCGAGCAACTTTCATGGTCCGAAGTTGCTCAACTCTATCTATAGAGGAGAGTTTAACGATTTTGTCCATTTGGCATAAAAATGTGGTGTTTTGGCATCGAAATAATCTAGGAAGCTTATACTCATAAAATTTGACAAAGAAGAACAATAAAAAATGTACACCGAGCAACTTTCATGGTCCGAAGTTGCTCAACTCTATCTATGGAGGAGCTTTTAACGGTTTCTGTCTATTTGGCATAGAAATGTGGTGTTTTGGCATGGAAATAATCTAGGAAGCTTATACTCGTAAAATTTAACATAGAAGAACAATAAAAAGTGTATATCGTGCAACTTTGATAGTTCGAAATTGCTCAACTCTCTCGATGGAGTTGTTTTTAATAGTTTTGCCGAATTTAGACCGATATTGTTCTCTTGACAACAAAACAATTTGCGAAGCGAATACTAGTAATTTTGGACATAAGGAAACAATAAAAAGTGCATGCCGAGCAACTTTCGTGGTTCGGAATAGCTCAACTCTCCTTATGTAGGAGCTTTTATTGGTTTTCATTATTTGTCGTAGAAGGTTGGTGTTTCGGCATCGAAATAATCTAGGAAGTTATACTCGTAAAATTTGACATAGAAAAACAATAAAATGTTTACACCGAGCAACTTTCATGGTCGGAAGTTGCTTAACTCCATATATGGAGGAGCTTTTAGTGGTTTTTGTCCATTTGTCGTAGAAAGGTGTTTTTTTGCATCGAAATAGTCTAGGAAGCTTATACTCTTAAAATTTGACATAAAAGAACAATAAAATGTATACACCGAGCAAGATTGATGGTCTGAAGTTGCTCAACTCTATCTATTGTGGAGCTTTTAACGGTTTTTGTTCATTTGTCGTAGAAAGGTGGTTTTTTGGCATCAAAATAATCTAGGAAGCTTATACTCTTTAAATTTGACATAGAAGAACAATAAAAAGTGTACACCGAACAACTTTGATGGTCCGAAGTTGCTCAACTCTATCTATGTAGGAGCTTTTAACGGTTTTTGTCCATTTGTCATAGAAAGTTGGTGTTTTGACATCGAAATAATCTAGGAAGTTATACTCGTAAAATTTGACATAGAAGAACAATAAAAAGTGTACACCGAGAAACTTTCATGGTCCGAAGTTGCTCAACTCTATCTATGGAGGAGCTTTTAACGGTTTTTGTCCATTTTTCATAGAAAGTTGGTGTTCTGGCATCAAAATAATCTAGGAATATTATACTCGTAAAATTTGACATAGAAAAACAATAAAAAGTGTACACCGAGCAACTTTCATGGACCGAAGTTGTCAACTCTATCTATGGTGGAGCGTTTAGCAGTTTTTGTCCATTTGTCACAGAAAGGTGGTTTTTTGGCATCGAAATAATCTAGGAAGTTATACTCGTAAAATTTGACATAGAAGAACAATAAAAAATGTACACCGAGAAACATTGATGGTCCGAAGTTTCTCAACTCTATCTATGAAGGAGCTTTTAACGGTTTTTGTCCATTTGGCATAGATATGTGGTGTTTTGGCATCGAAATAATCTAGGAAGCTTATACTCGTAAAATTTGACATAGAAGAACAATAAAAAGTGTACACCGAGCAACTTTCATGGTTCGAAGTTGCTCAACTCTATCTATGGAGGAGCTTTCAACTGTTATTGTCCATTTGTCATAGAAAGGTGGTGTTTTGGCATCGAAATAATCTAGGAAGCTTATACTCGAAAAATTTGACATAGAAGAATAATAAAAAGTGTATATCGTGCAACTTTGATAGTTCGAAATTGCTCAACTCTCTCGATGGAGTAGTTTTTAATAAATTTGCCGAATTTAGAACGATATTGTTCTCTTGACAACAAAACAATTTACGAAGCGAATACTAGTAATTTTGGACATAAAGAAACAATAAAAAGTGCATACCGAGCAACTTTCGTGGTTCGGAATTGCTCAACTCTCCTTATGGAGGAGCTTTTATTGGTTTTCATTATTTGTCGTAGAAAGTTGGTGTTTCGGCATCGAAATAATCTAGGAAGTTATACTCGTAAAATTTGACATAGAAAAAACATTAAAATGTGTACACCGAGCAACTTTCATGGTCCGAAGTTGCTTAACTTCATATATGGAGGAGCTTTTAGTGGTTTTTGTCCATTTGTTGTAGAAAGGTGGTTTTTTTGCATCGAAATAGTCTAGGAAACTTATACTCTTAAAATTTGACATAAAAGAACAACAAAATGTGTACACCGAGCAACATTGATGATCCGAAGTTGCTCAACTCTATCTATTGTTGAGCTTTTAACGGCTTTTGTTCGTTTGTCGTAGAAAGGTGGTTTTTTGGCATCGAAATAATCTAGGAAGCTTATACTCATAAAATTTGCCATAGAAGAACAATAAAAAGTATACACCGAACAACTTTGATGGTCCGAAGTTGCTCAACTCTATCTATGGAGGAGCTTTTAACGGTTTTTGTCTATTTGTCATAGAAAGTTGGTGTTTTGGCATCGAAATAATCTAGGAATTTATACTCGTAAAATTTGACATAGAAGAACAATAAAAAGTGTACACCGAGCAACTTTCATGGTCCGAAGTTGCTCAACTCTATCTATGGAGGAGCTTTTAACGGTTTTTGTCCATTTTTCATAGAAAGTTGGTGTTCTGGCATCGAAATAATCTAGGAATATTATACTCGTAAAATTTGACATAGAAGAACAATAAAAAGTGTATATCGTGCAACTTTTATAGTTCGAAATTGCTCAACTCTATCGATGGAGTTGTTTTTAATAGTTTTGCCGAATTTAGACCGATATTGTTCTCTTGACAACAAAACAATTTACGAAGCGAATACTAGTAATTTTGGACATAAAGAAAAAATAAAAAGTGCATATCGAGCAATTTTCGTGGTTCAGAATTGCTCAACTCTCCTTATGGAAGAGCTTTTATTGGTTTTCATTATTTGTCGTAGAAAGTTGGTGTTTTGGCATCAAAATAATCTAGGAAGTTATACTCGTAAAATTTGACGTAGAAGAACAATAAAAAGTGCACACCGAGCAACTTTCATGGTCCGAAGTTGCTCAACTCTATCTATGGAGGAGCTTTTAACGGTTTTTGTCCATTTGTCATAGAAATGTGGTTTTTGATAGTTCGAAATTGCTCAACTCTCTCGATGGAGTTGTTTTTAATAGTTTTGCGGAATTTAGACCGATATTGTTCTCTTGACAACAAAACAATTTACAAAGTGAATACTAGTAATTTTGGACATAAAGAAACAATAAAAAGTGCATACCGAGCAACTTTCGTGGTTCGGAATTGCTCAACTCTCCTTATGGAGAAACTTTTATTGGTTTTCATTATTTGTCGTAGAAAGTTGGTGTTTTGCCATTGATATAATCTAGGAAGTTATACTCATAAAATTTGACATAGAAGAACAATAAAAAGTGTACACCGAAAAACTTTCATGGTCCGAAGTTGCTCAACTCTATCTATGGAGGAGCTTTTAACGGTTTTTGTCCATTTGGCATTGAAATGAGGTGTTTTTGCATCGAAATAATCTAGGAAGTTATACTCGTAAAATTTGACAAAGAAGAACAATAAAAAATGTACACCGAGCAACTTTCATGGTCCGAAGTTGCTCAACTCTATCTATGGAGGAGCTTTTAACGGTTTTTGTCCATTTGGCATAGAAATGTGGTGATTTGGCATCGAAATAATCTAGGAAGCCTATAATCGTAAAATTTGACATGGAAGAACAATAAAAAGTGTACACCGAGCAACTTTCAAGGTCCGAAGTTGATCAACTCTATCTATGGAGGAGCTTTTAACGGTTTTTGTCCATTTGTCGTAGAAAGTTGGTTTTTTGGCTTCGAAATAATCTAGGAAGCTTATACTCTTAAAATTTGACATAAAAGAACAATAAAATGTGTACACCGAGCAACATTGATGGTCCGAAGTTGCTCAACTCTATCTATTGTGGAGCTTTTAACGGTTTTTGTTCATTTGTCGTAGAAAGGTGGTTTTTTGGCATCGAAATAATCTAGGAAGCTTATACTCGAAAAATTTGACATTGAAGAACAATAAAAAGTGTATATCGTGCAACTTTGATATTTCGAAATTGCTCAACTCTCTCGATGGAGTTGTTTTTAATAGTTTTGTCGAATTTAGACCGATATTGTTCTCTTGACAACAAAACAATTTACGAAGCGAATACTAGTAATTTTCGACATAAAGAAACAATAAAAAGTGCATATCGAGCAATTTTCGTGGTTCGGAATTGCTCAACTCTCCTTATGGAAGAGCTTTTATTGGTTTTCATTATTTGTCGTAGAAAGTTGGTGTTTTGGCATCAAAATAATCTAGGAAGTTATACTCGTAAAATTTGACATAGAAGAACAATAAAAAGTGTACACCGAGCAACTTTCATGGTCCGAAGTTGCTCAACTCTATCTATAGAGGAGCGTTTAACGATTTTGTCCATTTGGCATAAAAATGTGGTGTTTTGGCATCGAAATAATCTAGGAAGCTTATACTCATAAAATTTGACAAAGAAGAACAATAAAAAATGTACACCGAGCAACTTTCATGGTCCGAAGTTGCTCAACTCTATCTATGGAGGAGCTTTTAACGGTTTCTGTCTATTTGGCATAGAAATGTGGTGTTTTGGCATGGAAATAATCTAGAAAGCTTATACTCGTTAAATTTAACATAGAAGAACAATAAAAAGTGTATATCGTGCAACTTTGATAGTTCGAAATTGCTCAACTCTCTCGATGGAGTTGTTTTTAATAGTTTTGCCGAATTTAGACCGATATTGTTCTCTTGACAACAAAACAATTTGCGAAGCGAATACTAGTAATTTTGGACATAAGGAAACAATAAAAAGTGCATGCCGAGCAACTTTCGTGGTTCGGAATAGCTCAACTCTCCTTATGTAGGAGCTTTTATTGGTTTTCATTATTTGTCGTAGAAGGTTGGTGTTTCGGCTTCGAAATAATCTAGGAAGTTATACTCGTAAAATTTGACATAGAAAAACAATAAAATGTTTACACCGAGCAACTTTCATGGTCGGAAGTTGCTTAACTCCATATATGGAGGAGCTTTTAGTGGTTTTTGTCCATTTGTCATAGAAAGGTGGTTTTTTGCATCGAAATAGTCTAGGAAGCCTATACTCTTAAAATTTGACATAAAAGAACAATAAAATGTATACACCGAGCAAGATTGATGGTCCGAAGTTGCTCAACTCTATCTATTGTGGAGCTTTTAACGGTTTTTGTTCATTTGTCGTAGAAAGGTGGATTTTTGGCATCGAAATAATCTAGGAAGCTTATACTCGTAAAATTTGACATAGAAGAACAATAAAAAGTGTACACCGAACAACTTTGATGGTCCGAAGTTGCTCAACTCTATCTATGTAGGAGCTTTTAACGGTTTTTGTCCATTTGTCATAGAAAGTTGGTGTTTTGACATCAAAATAATCTAGGAAGTTATACTCGTAAAATTTGACATAGAAGAACAATAAAAAGTGTACACCGAGAAACTTTCATGGTCCGAAGTTGCTCAACTCTATCTATGGAGGAGCTTTTAACGGTTTTTGTCCATTTTTCATAGAAAGTTGGTGTTCTGGCATCAAAATAATCTAGGAATATTATACTCGTAAAATTTGACATAGAAAAAAAATAAAAAGTGTACACCGAGCAACTTTCATGGACCGAAGTTGTCAACTCTATCTATGGTGGAGCGTTTAGCAGTTTTTGTCCATTTGTCACAGAAAGGTGGTTTTTTGGCATCGAAATAATCTAGGAAGTTATACTCGTAAAATTTGACATAGAAGAACAATAAAAAATGTACACCGAGAAACATTGATGGTCCGAAGTTTCTCAACTCTATCTATGAAGGAGCTTTTAACGGTTTTTGTCCATTTGGCATAGATATGTGGTGTTTTGGCATCGAAATAATCTAGGAAGCTTATACTCGTAAAATTTGACATAGAAGAACAATAAAAAGTGTACACCGAGCAACTTTCATGGTTCGAAGTTGCTCAACTCTATCTATGGAGGAGCTTTCAACTGTTATTGTCCATTTGTCATAGAAAGGTGGTGTTTTGGCATCGAAATAATCTAGGAAGCTTATACTCGAAAAATTTGACATAGAAGAATAGTAAAAAGTGTATATCGTGCAACTTTGATAGTTCGAAATTGCTCAACTCTCTCGATGGAGTTGTTTTTAATAAATTTGCCGAATTTAGAACGATATTGTTCTCTTGACAACAAAACAATTTACGAAGCGAATACTAGTAATTTTGGACATAAAGAAACAATAAAAAGTGCATACCGAGCAACTTTCGTGGTTCGGAATTGCTCAACTCTCCTTATGGAGGAGCTTTTATTGGTTTTCATTATTTGTCGTAGAAAGTTGGTGTTTCGGCATCGAAATAATCTAGGAAGTTATACTCGTAAAATTTGACATAGAAAAAACATTAAAATGTGTACACCGAGCAACTTTCATGGTCCGAAGTTGCTTAACTTCATATATGGAGGAGCTTTTAGTGGTTTTTGTCCATTTGTCGTAGAAAGGTGGTTTTTTTGCATCGAAATAGTCTAGGAAACTTATACTCTTAAAATTTGATATAAAAGAACAATAAAATGTGTACACCGAGCAACATTGATGATCCGAAGTTGCTCAACTCTATCTATTGTTGAGCTTTTAACGGTTTTTGTTCGTTTGTCGTAGAAAGGTGGTTTTTTGGCATCGAAATAATCTAGGAAGCTTATACTCATAAAATTTGCCATAGAAGAACAATAAAAAGTGTACACCGAACAACTTTGATGGTCCGAAGTTGCTCAACTCTATCTATGGAGGAGCTTTTAACGGTTTTTGTCTATTTGTCATAGAAAGTTGGTGTTTTGGCATCGAAATAATCTAGGAATTTATACTCGTAAAATTTGACATAGAAGAACAATAAAAAGTGTACACCGAGCAACTTTCATGGTCCGAAGTTGCTCAACTCTATCTATGGAGGAGCTTTTAACGGTTTTTGTCCATTTTTCATAGAAAGTTGGTGTTCTGGCATCGAAATAATCTAGGAATATTATACTCGTAAAATTTGACATAGAAGAACAATAAAAAGTGTATATCGTGCAACTTTTATTGTTCGAAATTGCTCAACTATATCGATGGAGTTGTTTTTAATAGTTTTGCCGAATTTAGACCGATATTGTTCTCTTGACAACAAAACAATTTACGAAGTGAATACTAGTAATTTTGGACATAAAGAAAAAATAAAAAGTGCATATCGAGCAATTTTCGTGGTTCGGAATTGCTCAACTCTCCTTATGGAAGAGCTTTTATTGGTTTTCATTATTTGTCGTAGAAAGTTGGTGTTTTGGCATCAAAATAATCTAGGAAGTTATACTCGTAAAATTTGACATAGAAGAACAATAAAAAGTGCACACCGAGCAACTTTCATGGTCCGAAGTTGCTCAACTCTATCTATGGAGGAGCTTTTAACGGTTTTTGTCCATTTGTCATAGAAATGTGGTTTTTGATAGTTCGAAATTGCTCAACTCTCTCGATGGAGTTGTTTTTAATAGTTTTGCGGAATTTAGACCGATATTGTTCTCTTGACAACAAAACAATTTACGAACCGAATACAAGTAATTTTGGACATAAAGAAACAATAAAAAGTGCATACCGAGCAACTTTCGTGGTTCGGAATTGCTTTAACTCTCCTTATGGAGAAGCTTTTATTAGTTTTCATTATTTGTCGTAGAAAGTTGGTGTTTCGGCATCGAGATAATCTAGGAAGTTATACTCGTAAAATTTGACATAGAAAAACAATAAAATGTGTACACCAAGCAACTTTCATGGTCCGAAGTTGCTTAACTTCATATATGGAGGAGCTTTTAGTGGTTTTTGTCCATTTGTCGTAGAAAGTTGGTTTTTTGCAACGAAATAGTCTAGGAAGCTTATACTCTTAAAATTTGACATAAAAGAACAATAAAATGTGTACACCGAGCAACATTGATGGTCCGAAGTTGCTCAACTCTATCTATTGTGGAGCTTTTAACGGTTTTTGTTCATTTGTCGTAGAAAGGTGGTTTTTTGGCATCGAAATAATCTAGGAAGCTTATACTCGAAAAATTTGACATAGAAGAACAATAAAGAGTGTATATCGTGCAACTTTGATAGTTCGAAATTGCTCAACTCTCTCGATGGAGTTGTTTTTAATAGTTTTGTCGAATTTAGACCGATATTGTTCTCTTGACAACAAAACAATTTACGAAGCGAATACTAGTAATTTTGGACATAAAGAAACAATAAAAAGTGCATATCGAGCAATTTTCGTGGTTCGGAATTGCTCAATTCTCCTTATGGACGAGCTTTTATTGGTTTTCCTTATTTGTCGTAGAAAGTTGGTGTTTTGGCATCAAAATAATCTAGGAAGTTATACTCGTAAAATTTGACATAGAAGAACAATAAAAAGTGTACACCGAGCAACTTTCATGGTCCGAAGTTGCTCAACTCTATCTATAGAGGAGCGTTTAACGATTTTGTCCATTTGGCATAAAAATGTGGTGTTGTGGCATCGAAGTAATCTAGGAAGCTTATACTCGAAAAATTTGACATAGAAGAACAATAAAAAGTGTATATCGTGCAAATTTGATAGTTCGAAATTGCTCAACTCTCTCGATGGAGTTGTTTTTAATAGTTTTGCCGAATTTAGACCGATATTGTTCTCTTGACAACAAAACAATTTACGAAGCGAATACAAGTAATTTTGGACATAAAGAAACAATAAAAAGTGCATACCGAGCAACTTTCGTGTTTCGGAATTGCTTTAACTCTCCTTATGGAGGAGCTTTTATTGGTTTTCATTATTTGTCGTAGAAAGTTCGTGTTTCGTCATCGAAATAATCTAGGAAGTTATACTCGTAAAATTTGACATAGAAAAACAATAAAATGTGTACACCAAGCAACTTTCATGGTCCGAAGTTGCTTAACTTCATATATGGAGGAGCTTTTAGTGGTTTTTGTCCATTTGTCGTAGAAAGTTGGTTTTTTTGCATCGAAATAGTCTAGGAAGCTTATACTCTTAAAATTTGACATAAAAGAACAATAAAATTTGTACACCGAGCAACATTGATGGTCCGAAGTTGCTCAACTCTATCTATTGTGGAGCTTTTAACGGTTTTTGTTCATTTGTCGTAGAAAGGTGGTTTTTTGGCATCGAAATAATCTAGGAAGCTTATACTCGAAAAATTTGACATAGAAGAACAATAAAAAGTGTATATCGTGCAACTTTGATATTTCGAAATTGCTCAACTCTCTCGATGGAGTTGTTTTTAATAGTTTTGTCGAATTTAGACCGATATTGTTCTCTTGACAACAAAACAGTTTACGAAGCGAATACTAGTAATTTTGGACATAAAGAAACAATAAAAAGTGCATATCGAGCAATTTTCGTGGTTCGGAATTGCTCAACTCTCCTTATGGAAGAGCTTTTATTGGTTTTCATTATTTGTCGTAGAAAGTTGGTGTTTTGGCATCAAAATAATCTAGAAAGTTATACTCGTAAAATTTGACATAGAAAAAACTTTAAAATGTGTACACCGAGCAACTTTCATGGTCCGAAGTTGCTTAACTTCATATATGGAGGAGCTTTTAGTGGTTTTTGTCCATTTGTCGTAGAAAGGTGGTTTTTTTGCATCGAAATAGTCTAGGAAACTTATACTCTTAAAATTTGACATAAAAGAACAATAAAATGTGTACACCGAGCAACATTGATGATCCGAAGTTGCTCAACTCTATCTATTGTTGAGCTTTTAACGGTTTTTGTTCGTTTGTCGTAGAAAGGTGGTTTTTTGGCATCAAAATAATCTAGGAAGCTTATACTCTTTAAATTTGATATAGAAGAACAATAAAAAGTGTACACCGACCAACTTTGATGGTCCGAAGTTGCTCAACTCTATCTATGTAGGAGCTTTTAACGGTTTTTGTCCATTTGTCATAGAAAGTTGGTGTTTTGACATCGAAATAATCTAGGAAGTTATACTCGTAAAATTTGACATAGAAGAACAATAAAAAGTGTACACCGAGAAACTTTCATGGTCCGAAGTTGCTCAACTCTATCTATGGAGGAGCTTTTAACGGTTTTTGTCCATTTTTCATAGAAAGTTGGTGTTCTGGCATCAAAATAATCTAGGAATATTATACTCGTAAAATTTGACATAGAAAAACAATAAAAAGTGTACACCGAGCAACTTTCATGGACCGAAGTTGTCAACTCTATCTATGGTGGAGCGTTTAGCAGTTTTTGTCCATTTGTCACAGAAAGGTGGTTTTTTGGCATCGAAATAATCTAGGAAGTTATACTCGTAAAATTTGACATAGAAGAACAATAAAAAATGTACACCGAGAAACATTGATGGTCCGAAGTTTCTCAACTCTATCTATGAAGGAGCTTTTAACGGTTTTTGTCCATTTGGCATAGATATGTGGTGTTTTGGCATCGAAATAATCTAGGAAGCTTATACTCGTAAAATTTGACATAGAAGAACAATAAAAAGTGTACACCGAGCAACTTTCATGGTTCGAAGTTGCTCAACTCTATCTATGGAGGAGCTTTCAACTGTTATTGTCCATTTGTCATAGAAAGGTGGTGTTTTGGCATCGAAATAATCTAGGAAGCTTATACTCGAAAAATTTGACATAGAAGAATAGTAAAAAGTGTATATCGTGCAACTTTGATAGTTCGAAATTGCTCAACTCTCTCGATGGAGTTGTTTTTAATAAATTTGCCGAATTTAGAACGATATTGTTCTCTTGACAACAAAACAATTTACGAAGCGAATACTAGTAATTTTGGACATAAAGAAACAATAAAAAGTGCATACCGAGCAACTTTCATGGTTCGGAATTGCTCAACTCTCCTTATGGAGGAGCTTTTATTGGTTTTCATTATTTGTCGTAGAAAGTTGGTGTTTCGGCATCGAAATAATCTAGGAAGTTATACTCGTAAAATTTGACATAGAAAAAACATTAAAATGTGTACACCGAGCAACTTTCATGGTCCGAAGTTGCTTAACTTCATATATGGAGGAGCTTTTAGTGGTTTTTGTCCATTTGTCGTAGAAAGGTGGTTTTTTTGCATCGAAATAGTCTAGGAAACTTATACTCTTAAAATTTGACATAAAAGAACAATAAAATGTGTACACCGAGCAACATTGATGATCCGAAGTTGCTCAACTCTATCTATTGTTGAGCTTTTAACGGTTTTTGTTCGTTTGTCGTAGAAAGGTGGTTTTTTGGCATCGAAATAATCTAGGAAGCTTATACTCATAAAATTTGCCATAGAAGAACAATAAAAAGTGTACACCGAACAACTTTGATGGTCCGAAGTTGCTCACCTCTATCTATGGAGGAGCTTTTAACGGTTTATGTCTATTTGTCATAGAAAGTTGGTGTTTTGGCATCGAAATAATCTAGGAATTTATACTCGTAAAATTTGACATAGAAGAACAATAAAAAGTGTACACCGAGCAACTTTCATGGTCCGAAGTTGCTCAACTCTATCTATGGAGGAGCTTTTAACGGTTTTTGTCCATTTTTCATAGAAAGTTGGTGTTCTGGCATCGAAATAATCTAGGAATATTATACTCGTAAAATTTGACATAGAAGAACAATAAAAAGTGTATATCGTGCAACTTTTATTGTTCGAAATTGCTCAACTCTATCGATGGAGTTGTTTTTAATAGTTTTGCCGAATTTAGACCGATATTGTTCTCTTGACAACAAAACAATTTACGAAGTGAATACTAGTAATTTTGGACATAAAGAAAAAATAAAAAGTGCATATCGAGCAATTTTCGTGGTTCGGAATTGCTCAACTCTCCTTATGGAAGAGCTTTTATTGGTTTTCATTATTTGTCGTAGAAAGTTGGTGTTTTGGCATCAAAATAATCTAGGAAGTTATACTCGTAAAATTTGACATAGAAGAACAATAAAAAGTGCACACCGAGCAACTTTCATGGTCCGAAGTTGCTCAACTCTATCTATGGAGGAGCTTTTAACGGTTTTTGTCCATTTGTCATAGAAATGTGGTTTTTGATAGTTCGAAATTGCTCAACTCTCTCGATGGAGTTGTTTTTAATAGTTTTGCGGAATTTAGACCGATATTGTTCTCTTGACAACAAAACAATTTACAAAGTGAATACTAGTAATTTTGGACATAAAGAAACAATAAAAAGTGCATACCGAGCAACTTTCGTGGTTCGGAATTGCTCAACTCTCCATATGGAGAAACTTTTATTGGTTTTCATTATTTGTCGTAGAAAGTTGGTGTTTTGGTATTGAAATAATCTAGGAAGTTATACTCATAAAATTTGACATAGAAGAACAATAAAAAGTGTACACCGAGAAACTTTCATGGTCCGAAGTTGCTCAACTCTATCTATGGAGGAGCTTTTAACGGTTTTTGTCCATTTGGCATTGAAATGAGGTGTTTTTGCATCGAAATAATCTAGGAAGTTATACTCGTAAAATTTGACAAAGAAGAACAATAAAAAATGTACACCGAGCAACTTTCATGGTCCGAAGTTGCTCAACTCTATCTATGGAGGAGCTTTTAACGGTTTTTGTCCATTTGGCATAGAAATGTGGTGATTTGGCATCGAAATAATCTAGGAAGCCTATAATCGTAAAATTTGACATGGAAGAACAATAAAAAGTGTACACCGAGCAACTTTCAAGGTCCGAAGTTGATCAACTCTATCTATGGAGGAGCTTTTAACGGTTTTTGTCCATTTGTCATAGAAAGGTGGTTTTTTGGCTTCGAAATAATCTAGGAAGCTTATACTCGAAAAATTTGACATAGAAGAACAATAAAAAGTGTATATCGTACAACTTTGATAGTTCGAAATTGCTCAACTCTCTCGATGGAGTTGTTTTTAATAGTTTTGTCGAATTTAGACCAATATTGTTGTCTTGACAAAAAAACAATTTACGAAGCGATATTAGTAATTTTGGACATAAAGAAACAATAAAAAGTGCATATCGAGCAATTTTTGTGGTTCGGAATTGCTCAATTCTCCTTATGGACGAGCTTTTATTGGTTTTCCTTATTTGTCGTAGAAAGTTGGTGTTTGGCATCAAAATAATCTAGGAAGTTATACTCGTAAAATTTGACATAGAAGAACAATAAAAAGTGTACACCGAGCAACTTTCATGGTCCGAAGTTGCTCAACTCTATCTATCGAGGAGCTTTTAACGGTTTTAGTCCATTTGTCATAAAAAGGTGGTGTTTTGGCATCGAAATAATCTAGGAAGCTTATACTCGAAAAATTTGACATAGAAGAACAATAAAAAGTGTATATCGTGCAAATTTGATAGTTCGAAATTGCTCAACTCTCTCGATGGAGTTGTTTTTAATAGTTTTGCCGAATTTAGACCGATATTGTTCCCTTGACAACAAAACAATTTACGAAGCGAATACAAGTAATTTTGGACATAAAGAAACAATAAAAAGTGCATACCGAGCAACTTTCGTGGTTCGGAATTGCTTTAACTCTCCTTACGGAGAAGCTTTTATTAGTTTTCATTATTTGTCGTAGAAAGTTGGTGTTTCGGCATCGAAATAATCTAGGAAGTTATACTCGTAAAATTTGACATAGAAAAACAATAAAATGTGTACACCAAGCAACTTTCATGGTCCGAAGTTGCTTAACTTCATATATGGAGGAGCTTTTAGTGGTTTTTGTCCATTTGTCGTAGAAAGTTGGTTTTTTGCAACGAAATAGTCTAGGAAGCTTATACTCTTAAAATTTGACATAAAAGAACAATAAAATGTGTACACCGAGCAACATTGATGGTCCGAAGTTGCTCAACTCTATCTATTGTGGAGCTTTTAACGGTTTTTGTTCATTTGTCGTAGAAAGGTGGTTTTTTGGCATCGAAATAATCTAGGAAGCTTATACTCGAAAAATTTGACATAGAAGAACAATAAAAAGTGTATATCGTGCAACTTTGATAGTTCGAAATTGCTCAACTCTCTCGATGGAGTTGTTTTTAATAGTTTTGTCGAATTTAGACCGATATTGTTCTCTTGACAACAAAACAATTTACGAAGCGAATACTAGTAATTTTGGACATAAAGAAACAATAAAAAGTGCATATCGAGCAATTTTCGTGGTTCGGAATTGCTCAATTCTCCTTATGGACGAACTTTTATTGGTTTTCCTTATTTGTCGTAGAAAGTTGGTGTTTTGGCATCAAAATAATCTAGGAAGTTATACTCGTAAAATTTGACATAGAAGAACAATAAAAAGTGTACACCGAGCAACTTTCATGGTCCGAAGTTGCTCAACTCTATCTATAGAGGAGCGTTTAACGATTTTGTCCATTTGGCATAAAAATGTGGTGTTTTGGCATCGAAATAATCTAGGAAGCTTATACTCATAAAATTTGACAAAGAAGAACAATAAAAAATGTACACCGAGCAACTTTCATAGTCCGAAGTTGCTCAACTCTATCTATGGAGGAGCTTTTAACGTTTTTTGTCCATTTTTCATAGAAAGTTGGTGTTCTGGCATCGAAATAATCTAGGAATATTATACTCGTAAAATTTGACATAGAAGAACAATAAAAAGTGTATATCGTGCAACTTTTATAGTTCGAAATTGCTCAACTCTATCGATGGAGTTGTTTTTAATAGTTTTGCCGAATTTAGACCGATATTGTTCTCTTGACAACAAAACAATTTACGAAGCGAATACTAGTAATTTTGGGCATAAAGAAAAAATAAAAAGTGCATATCGAGCAATTTTCGTGGTTCGGAATTGCTCAACTCTCCTTATGGAAGAGCTTTTATTGGTTTTCATTATTTGTCGTAGAAAGTTGGTGTTTTGGCATCAAAATAATCTAGGAAGTTATACTCGTAAAATTTGACATAGAAGAACAATAAAAAGTGTACACCGAGCAACTTTCATGGTCCGAAGTTGCTCAACTCTATCTATAGAGGAGCGTTTAACGATTTGGTCCATTTGGCATAAAAATGTGGTGTTTTGGCATCGAAATAATCTAGGAAGCTTATACTCATAAAATTTGACAAAGAAGAACAATAAAAAGTGTACACCGAGCAACTTTCATGGTCCGAAGTTGCTCAACTCTATCTATGGAGGAGCTTTTAACGGTTTCTGTCTATTTGGCATAGAAATGTGGTGTTTTGGCATGGAAATAATCTAGATATCTTATACTCGTAAAATTTAACATAGAAGAACAATAAAAAGTGTATATCGTGCAACTTTGATAGTTCGAAATTGCTCAACTCTCTCGATGGAGTTGTTTTTAATAGTTTTGCCGAATTTAGACCGATATTGTTCTCTTGACAACAAAACAATTTGCGAAGCGAATACTAGTAATTTTGGACATAAGGAAACAATAAAAAAGTGCATGCCGAGCAACTTTCGTGGTTCGGAATAGCTCAACTCTCCTTATGTAGGAGCTTTTATTGGTTTTCATTATTTGTCGTAGAAGGTTGGTGTTTCGGCATCGAAATAATCTAGGAAGTTATACTCATAAAATTTGATATAGAAAAACAATAAAATGTGTACACCGAGCAACTTTCATGGTCCGAAGTTGCTTAACTCCATATATGGAGGAGCTTTTAGTGGTTTTTGTCCATTTGTCGTAGAAAGGTGGTTTTTTGCATCGAAATAGTCTAGGAAGCTTATACTCTTAAAATTTGACATAAAAGAACAATAAAATGTATACACCGAGCAAGATTGATGGTCCGAAGTTGCTCAACTCTATCTATTGTGGAGCTTTTAACGGTTTTTGTTCATTTGTCGTAGAAAGGTGGTTTTTTGGCATCGAAATAATCTAGGAAGCTTATACTCGTAAAATTTGACATAGAAGAACAATAAAAAGTGTACAACGAACAACTTTGATGGTCCGAAGTTGCTCAACTCTATCTATGTAGGAGCTTTTAACGGTTTTTCTCCATTTGTCATAGAAAGTTGGTGTTTTGACATCGAAATAATCTAGGAAGTTATACTCGTAAAATTTGACATAGAAGAACAATAAAAAGTGTACACCGAGAAACTTTCATGGTCCGAAGTTGCTCAACTCTATCTATTGAGGAGCTTTTAACGGTTTTTGTCCATTTTTCATAGAAAGTTGGTGTTCTGGCATCAAAATAATCTAGAAATATTATACTCGTAAAATTTGACATAGAAAAACAATAAAAAGTGTACACCGAGCAACTTTCATGGACCGAAGTTGTCAACTCTATCTATGGTGGAGCGTTTAGCAGTTTTTGTCTATTTGTCACAGAAAGGTGGTTTTTTGGCATCGAAATAATCTAGGAAGCCTATAATCGTAAAATTTGACATGGAAGAACAATAAAAAGTGTACACCGAGCAACTTTCAAGGTCCGAAGTTGATCAACTCTATCTATGGAGGAGCTTTTAACGGTTTTTGTCCATTTGTCATAGAAAGGTGGTTTTTTGGCTTCGAAATAATCTAGGAAGCTTATACTCAAAAAATTTGACATAGAAGAACAATAAAAAGTGTATATCGTACAACTTTGATAGTTCGAAATTGCTCAACTCTCTTGATGGAGTTGTTTTTAATAGTTTTGTCGAATTTAGACCAATATTGTTCTCTTGACAAAAAAACAATTTACGAAGAGATACTAGTAATTTTGGACATAAAGAAACAATAAAAAGTGCATATCGAGCAATTTTCGTGGTTCGGAATTGCTCAATTCTCCTTATGGACGAGCTTTTATTGGTTTTCCTTATTTTTCGTAGAAAGTTGGTGTTTGGCATCAGAATAATCTAGGAAGTTATACTCGTAAAATTTGACATAGAAGAACAATAAAAAGTGTACACCGAGCAACTTTCATGGTCCGAAGTTGCTCAACTCTATCTATGGAGGAGCTTTTAACGGTTTTAGTCCATTTGTCATAAAAAGGTGGTGTTTTGGCATCGAAATAATCTAGGAAGCTTATACTCGAAAAATTTGACATAGAAGAACAATAAAAAGTGTATATCGTGCAAATTTGATAGTTCGAAATTGCTCAACTCTCTCGATGGAGTTGTTTTTAATAGTTTTGCCGAATTTAGACCGATATTGTTCTCTTGACAACAAAACAATTTACGAAGCGAATACAAGTAATTTTGGACATAAAGAAACAATAAAAAGTGCATACCGAGCAACTTTCGTGGTTCGGAATTGCTTTAACTCTCCTTATGGAGAAGCTTTTATTGGTTTTCATTATTTGTCGTAGAAAGTTGGTGTTTCGGCATCGAAATAATCTAGGAAGTTATACTCGTAAAATTTGACATAGAAAAACAATAAAATGTGTACACCGAGCAACTTTCATGGTCCGAAGTTGCTTAACTTCATATATGGAGGAGCTTTTAGTGGCTTTTGTCCATTTGTCGTAGAAAGTTGGTTTTTTTGCATCGAAATAGTCTAGGAAGCTTATACTCTTAAAATTTGACATAAAAGAACAATAAAATGTGTATACCGAGCAACATTGATGGTACGAAGTTGCTCAACTCTATCTATTGGGGAGCTTTTAACGGTTTTTGTTCATTTGTCGTAGAAAGGTGGTTTTTTGGCATCGAAATAATCTAGGAAGCTTATACTCGAAAAATTTGACATAGAAGAACAATAAAAAGTGTATATCGTGCAACTTTGATAGTTCGAAATTGCTCAACTCTCTCGATGGAGTTGTTTTTAATAGTTTTGTCGAATTTAGACCGATATTGTTCTCTTGACAACAAAACAATTTACGAAGCGAATACTAGTAATTTTGGACATAAAGAAACAATAAAAAGTGCATATCGAGCAATTTTCGTGGTTCGGAATTGCTCAACTCTCCTTATGGAAGAGCTTTTATTGGTTTTCATTATTTGTCGTAGAAAGTTGGTGTTTTGGCATCAAAATAATCTAGGAAGTTATACTCGTAAAATTTGACATAGAAGAACAATAAAAAGTGTACACCGAGCAACTTTCATGGTCCCAAGTTGCTCAACTCTATCTATGGAGGAGCGTTTAACGATTTTGTCCATTTGGCATAAAAATGTGGTGTTTTGGCATCGAAATAATCTAGGAAGCTTATACTCATATAATTTGACAAAGAAGAACAATAAAAAATGTACACCGAGCAACTTTCATGGTCCGAAGTTGCTCAACTCTATCTATGGAGGAGCTTTTAACGGTTTCTGTCTATTTGGCATAGAAATGTGGTGTTTTGGCATGGAAATAATCTAGAAAGCTTATACTCGTAAAATTTAACATAGAATAACAATAAAAAGTGTATATCGTGCAACTTTGATAGTTCGAAATTGCTCAACTCTCTCGATGGAGTTGTTTTTAATAGTTTTGCCGAATTTAGACCGATATTGTTCTCTTGACAACAAAACAATTTGCGAAGCGAATACTAGTAATTTTGGACATAAGGAAACAATAAAAAGTGCATGCCGAGCAACTTTCGTGTTTCGGAATAGCTCAACTCTCCTTATGTAGGAGCTTTTATTGGTTTTCATTATTTGTCGTAGAAGGTTGGTGTTTCGGCATCGAAATAATCTAGGAAGTTATACTCATAAAATTTGATATAGAAAAACAATAAAATGTGTACACCGAGCAACTTTCATGGTCCGAAGTTGCTTAACTCCATATATGGAGGAGCTTTTAGTGGTTTTTGTCCATTTGTCGTAGAAAGGTGGTTTTTTGCATCGAAATAGTCTAGGAAGCTTATACTCTTAAAATTTGACATAAAAGAACAATAAAATGTATACACCGAGCAAGATTGATGGTCCGAAGTTGCTCAACTCTATCTATTGTGGAGCTTTTAACGGTTTTTGTTCATTTGTCGTAGAAAGGTGGTTTTTTGGCATCGAAATAATCTAGGAAGCTTATACTCGTAAAATTTGACATAGAAGAACAATAAAAAGTGTACACCGAACAACTTTGATGGTCCGAAGTTGCTCAACTCTATCTATGTAGGAGCTTTTAAAGGTTTTTGTCCATTTGTCATAGAAAGTTGGTGTTTTGACATCGAAATAATCTAGGAAGTTATACTCGTAAAATTTGACATAGAAGAACAATAAAAAGTGTACACCGAGAAACTTTCATGGTCCGAAGTTGCTCAACTCTATCTATGGAGGAGCTTTTACCGGTTTTTGTCCATTTTTCATAGAAAGTTGGTGTTCTGGCATCAAAATAATCTAGGAATATTATACTCGTAAAATTTGACATAGAAAAACAATAAAAAGTGTACACCGAGCAACTTTCATGGACCGAAGTTGTCAACTCTATCTATGGTGGAGCGTTTAGCAGTTTTTGTCCATTTGTCACAGAAAGGTGGTTTTTTGGCATCGAAATAATCTAGGAAGTTATACTCGTAAAATTTGACATAGAAGAACAATAAAAAATGTACACCGAGAAACATTGATGGTCCGAAGTTTCTCAACTCTATCTATGAAGGAGCTTTTAACGGTTTTTGTCCATTTGGCATAGATATGTGGTGTTTTGGCATCGAAATAATCTAGGAAGCTTATACTCGTAAAATTTGACATAGAAGAACAATAAAAAGTGTACACCGAGCAACTTTCATGGTTCGAAGTGGCTCAACTCTATCTATGGAGGAGCTTTCAACTGTTATTGTCCATTTGTCATAGAAAGGTGGTGTTTTGGCATCGAAATAATCTAGGAAGCATATACTCGTAAAATTTGACATAGAAAAAACATTAAAATGTGTACACCGAGCAACTTTCATGGTCCGAAGTTGCTTAACTTCATATATGGAGGAGCTTTTAGTGGTTTTTGTCCATTTGTCGTAGAAAGGTGGTTTTTTTGCATCGAAATAGTCTAGGAAACTTATACTCTTAAAATTTGACATAAAAGAACAATAAAATGTGTACAACGAGCAACATTGATGGTCCGAAGTTGCTCAACTCTATCTATTGTTGAGCTTTTAACGGTTTTTGTTCGTTTGTCGTAGAAAGGTGGTTTTTTGGCATCGAAATAATCTAGGAAGCTTATACTCATAAAATTTGACATAAAGAAAAAATAAAAAGTGCATATCGAGCAATTTTCGTGGTTCGGAATTGCTCAACTCTCCTTATGGAAGAGCTTTTATTGTTTTTCATTATTTGTCGTAGAAAGTTGGTGTTTTGGCATCAAAATAATCTAGGAAGTCATACTCGTAAAATTTGACATAGAAGAACAATAAAAAGTGCACACCGAGCAACTTTCATGGTCCGAAGTTGCTCAACTCTATCTATGGAGGAGCTTTTAACGGTTTTTGTCCATTTGTCATAGAAATGTGGTGTTTTGGCATCGAAACAATCTAGGAAGCTTATACTCGAAAATTTTGACATAGAAGAACAATAAAAAGTGTATATCGTGCAACTTTTATAGTTCGAAATTGCTCAACTCTCTCGATGGAGTTGTTTTTAATAGTTTTGCGGAATTTAGACCGATATTGTTCTCTTGACAACAAAACAATTTACAAAGTGAATACTAGTAATTTTGGACATAAAGAAACAATAAAAAGTGCATACCGAGCAACTTTCGTGGTTCGGAATTGCTCAACTCTCCTTATGGAGAAACTTTTATTGGTTTTCATTATTTGTCGTAGAAAGTTGGTGTTTTGGCATTGAAATAATCTAGGAAGTTATACTCATAAAATTTGACATAGAAGAACAATAAAAAGTGTACACCGAGAAACTTTCATGGTCCGAAGTTGCTCATCTCTATCTATGAAGGAGCTTTTAACGGTTTTTGTCCATTTGGCATTGAAATGAGGTGTTTTTGCATCGAAATAATCTAGGAAGCTTATACTCGTAAAATTTGACAAAGAAGAACAATAAAAAATGTACACCGAGCAACTTTCATGGTCCGAAGTTGCTCAACTCTATCTATGGAGGAGCTTTTAACGGTTTTTGTCCATTTGGCATAGAAATGTGGTGATTTGGCATCGAAATAATCTAGGAAGCCTATAATCGTAAAATTTGACATGGAAGAACAATAAAAAGTGTACACCGAGCAACTTTCAAGGTCCGAAGTTGATCAACTCTATCTATGGAGGAGCTTTTAACGGTTTTTGTCCATTTGTCATAGAAAGGTGGTTTTTTGGCTTCGAAATAATCTAGGAAGCTTATACTCGAAAAATTTGACATAGAAGATCAATAAAAAGTGTATATCGTCCAACTTTGATAGTTCGAAATTGCTCAACTCTCTCGATGGAGTTGTTTTTAATAGTTTTGTCGAATTTAGACCAATATTGTTCTCTTGACAAAAAAACAATTTACGAAGCGAATACTGGTAATTTTGGACATAAAGAAACAATAAAAAGTGCATATCGAGCAATTTTTGTGGTTCGGAATTGCTCAATTCTCCTTATGGACGAGCTTTTATTGGTTTTCCTTATTTGTCGTAGAAAGTTGGTGTTTGGCATCAAAATAATCTAGGAAGTTATACTCGTAAAATTTGACATAGAAAAACAATAAAATGTGTACACCGAGCAACTTTCATGGTCCGAAGTTGCTTAACTCCATATATGGAGGAGCTTTTAGTGGTTTTTGTCCATTTGTCGTAGAAAGGTGGTTTTTTGCATCGAAATAGTCTAGGAAGCTTATACTCTTAAAATTTGACATAAAAGAACAATAAAATGTATACACCGAGCAAGATTGATGGTCCGAAGTTGCTCAACTCTATCTATTGTGGATCTTTTAACGGTTTTTGTTCATTTGTCGTAGAAAGGTGGTTTTTTGGCATCGAAATAATCTAGGAAGCTTATACTCGTAAAATTTGACATAGAAGAACAATAAAAAGTGTACACCGAGCAACTTTCATGGTCCGAAGTTGATCAACTCTATCTATGGAGGAGCTTTTAACGGTTTTTGCCCATTTTTCATAGAAAGTTGGTGTTCTGGCATCGAAATAATCTAGAAATATTATACTCGTAAAATTTGACATAGAAGAACAATAAAAAGTGTATATCGTGCAACTTTTATAGTTCGAAATTGCTCAACTCTATCGATGGAGTTGTTTTTAATAGTTTTGTCGAATTTAGACCGATATTGTTCTCTTGACAACAAAACAATTTACGAAGCGAATACTAGTAATTTTGGACATAAAGAAAAAATAAAAAGTGCATATCGAGCAATTTTCGTGGTTCGGAATTGCTCAACTCTCCTTATGGAAGGGCTTTTATTGGTTTTCATTATTTGTCATAGAAAGTTGGTGTTTTCGCATCAAAATAATCTAGGAAGTTATACTCGTAAAATTTGACATAGAAGAACAATAAAAAGTGCACACCGAGCAACTTTCATGGTCCGAAGTTGCTCAACTCTATCTATGGAGGAGCTTTTAACGGTTTTTGTCCATTTGTCATAGAAATGTGGTGTTTTGGCATCGAAATAATCTAGGAAGCTTATACTCGAAAAATTTGACATAGAAGAACAATAAAAAGTGTATATCGTGCAACTTTTATAGTTCGAAATTGCTCAACTCTCTCGATGGAGTTGTTTTTAATAGTTTTGAGGAATTTAGACCGATATTGTTCTCTTGACAACAAAACAATTTACAAAGTGAATACTAGTAATTTTGGACATAAAGAAACAATAAAAAGTGCATACCGAGCAACTTTCGTGGTTCGGAATTGCTAAACTCTCCTTATGGAGAAACTTTTATTGGTTTTCATTATTTGTCGTAGAAAGTTGGTGTTTTGGCAATGAAATAATCTAGGAAGTTATACTCATAAAATTTGACATAGAAGAACAATAAAAAGTGTACACCGAGAAACTTTCATGGTCCGAAGTTGCTCAACTCTATCTATGGAGGAGCTTTTAACGGTTTTTGTCTATTTGTCATAGAAAGTTGGTGTTTTGGCATCGAAATAATCTAGGAATTTATACTCGTAAAATTTGACATAGAAGAACAATAAAAAGTGTACACCGAGCAACTTTCATGGTCCGAAGTTGCTCAACTCTATCTATGGAGGAGCTTTTAACGGTTTTTGTCCATTTGGCATAGAAATGTGGTGATTTGGCATCGAAATAATCTAGGAAGCCTATAATCGTAAAATTTGACATGGAAGAACAATAAAAAGTGTACACCGAGCAACTTTCAAGGTCCGAAGTTGATCAACTCTATCTATGGAGGAGCTTTTAACGGTTTTTGTCCATTTGTCATAGAAAGGTGGTTTTTTGGCTTCGAAATAATCTAGGAAGCTTATACTCGAAAAATTTGACATAGAAGAATAATAAAAAGTGTATATCGTACAACTTTGATAGTTCGAAATTGCTCAACTCTCTCGATGGAGTTGTTTTTAATAGTTTTGTCGAATTTAGACCAATATTGTTCTCTTGACAAAAAAACAATTTACGAAGCGAATACTGGTAATTTTGGACATAAAGAAACAATAAAAAGTGCATATCGAGCAATTTTCGTGGTTCGGAATTGCTCAATTCTCCTTATGGACGAGCTTTTATTGGTTTTCCTTATTTGTCGTAGAAAGTTGGTGTTTGGCATCAAAATAATCTAGGAAGTTATACTCGTAAAATTTGACATAGAAAAACAATAAAATGTGTACACCGAGCAACTTTCATGGTCCGAAGTTGCTTAACTCCATATATGGAGGAGCTTTTAGTGGTTTTTGTCCATTTGTCGTAGAAAGGTGGTTTTTTGCATCGAAATAGTCTAGGAAGCTTATACTCTTAAAATTTGACATAAAAGAACAATAAAATGTATACACCGAGCAAGATTGATGGTCCGAAGTTGCTCAACTCTATCTATTGTGGAGCTTTTAACGGTTTTTGTTCATTTCTCGTAGAAAGGTGGTTTTTTGGCATCGAAATAATCTAGGAAGCTTATACTCGTAAAATTTGACATAGAAGAACAATAAAAAGTGTACACCGAACAACTTTGATGGTCCGAAGTTGCTCAACTCTATCTATGTAGGAGCTTTTAACGGTTTTTGTCCATTTGTGATAGAAAGTTGGTGTTTTGACATCGAAATAATCTAGGAAGTTATACTCGTAAAATTTGACATAGAAGAACAATAAAAATTGTACACCGAGAAACTTTCATGGTCCGAAGTTGCTCAACTCTATCTATGGAGGAGCTTTTAACGGTTTTTGTCCATTTTTCATAGAAAGTTGGTGTTCTGGCATCAAAATAATCTAGGAATATTATACTCGTAAAATTTGACATAGAAAAACAATAAAAAGTGTACACCGAGCAACTTTCATGGACCGAAGTTGTCAACTCTATCTATGGTGGAGCGTTTAGCAGTTTTTGTCCATTTGTCACAGAAAGGTGGTTTTTTGGCATCGAAATAATCTAGGAAGTTATACTCGTAAAATTTGACATAGAAGAACAATAAAAAATGTACACCGAGAAACATTGATGGTCCGAAGTTTCTCAACTCTATCTATGAAGGAGCTTTTAACGGTTTTTGTCCATTTGGCATAGATATGTGGTGTTTTGGCATCGAAATAATCTAGGAAGCTTATACTCGTAAAATTTGACATAGAAGAACAATAAAAAGTGTACACCGAGCAACTTTCATGGTTCGAAGTGGCTCAACTCTATCTATGGAGGAGCTTTCAACTGTTATTGTCCATTTGTCATAGAAAGGTGGTGTTTTGGCATCGAAATAATCTTGGAAGCTTATACTCGAAAAATTTGACATAGAAGAATAATAAAAAGTGTATATCGTGCAACTTTGATAGTTCGAAATTGCTCAACTCTCTCGATGGAGTTGTTTTTAATAAATTTGCCGAATTTAGAACGATATTGTTCTCTTGACAACAAAACAATTTACGAAGCGAATACTAGTAATTTTGGACATAAAGAAACAATAAAAAGTGCATACCGAGCAACTTTCGTGGTTCGGAATTGCTCAACTCTCCTTATGGAGGAGCTTTTATTGGTTTTCATTATTTGTCGTAGAAAGTTGGTGTTTCGGCATCGAAATAATCTAGGAAGTTATACTCGTAAAATTTGACATAGAAAAAACATTAAAATGTGTACACCGAGCAACTTTCATGGTCCGAAGTTGCTTAACTTCATATATGGAGGAGCTTTTAGTGGTTTTTGTCCATTTGTCGTAGAAAGGTGGTTTTTTTGCATCGAAATAGTCTAGGAAACTTATACTCTTAAAATTTGACATAAAAGAACAATAAAATGTGTACACCGAGCAACATTGATGGTCCGAAGTTGCTCAACTCTATCTATTGTTGAGCTTTTAACGGTTTTTGTTCGTTTGTCGTAGAAAGGTGGTTTTTTGGCATCGAAATAATCTAGGAAGCTTATACTCATAAAATTTGACATAGAAGAACAATAAAAAGTGTACACCGAACAACTTTGATGGTCCGAAGTTGCTCAACTCTATCTATGGAGGAGCTTTTAACGGTTTTTGTCTATTTGTCATAGAAAGTTGGTGTTTTGGCATCGAAATAATCTAGGAATTTATACTCGTAAAATTTGACATAGAAGAACAATAAAAAGTGTACACCGAGCAACTTTCATGGTCCGAAGTTGATCAACTCTATCTATGGAGGAGCTTTTAACGGTTTTTGTCCATTTTTCATAGAAAGTTGGTGTTCTGGCATCGAAATAATCTAGGAATATTATACTCGTAAAATTTGACATAGAAGAACAATAAAAAGTGTATATCGTGCAACTTTTATAGTTCGAAATTGCTCAACTCTATCGATGGAGTTGTTTTTAATAGTTTTGTCAAATTTAGACCGATATTGTTCTCTTGACAACAAAACAATTTACGAAGCGAATAATAGTAATTTTGGACATAAAGAAAAAATAAAAAGTGCATATCGAGCAATTTTCGTGGTTCGGAATTGCTCAACTCTCCTTATGGAAGAGCTTTTATTGGTTTTCATTATTTGTCGTAGACAGTTGGTGTTTTGGCATCAAAATAATCTAGGAAGTCATACTCGTAAAATTTGACATAGAAGAACAATAAAAAGTGCACACCGAGCAACTTTCATGGTCCGAAGTTGCTCAACTCTATCTATGGAGGAGCTTTTAACGGTTTTTGTCCATTTGTCATAGAAATGTGGTGTTTTGGCATCGAAATAATCTAGGAAGCTTATACTAGAAAAATTTGACATAGAAGAACAATAAAAAGTGTATATCGTGCAACTTTTATAGTTTGAAATTGCTCAACTCTCTCGATGGAGTTGTTTTTAATAGTTTTGCGGAATTTAGACCGATATTGTTCTCTTGACAACAAAACAATTTACAAAGTGAATACTAGTAATTTTGGACATAAAGAAACAATAAAACGTGCATACCGAGCAACTTTCGTGGTTCGGAATTGCTCAACTCTCCTTATGGAGAAACTTTTATTGGTTTTCATTATTTGTCGTAGAAAGTTGGTGTTTTGGCATTGAAATAATCTAGGAAGTTATACTCATAAAATTTGACATTGAAGAACAATAAAAAGTGTACACCGAGAAACTTTCATGGTCCGAAGTTGCTCAACTCTATCTATGGAGGAGCTTTTAACGGTTTTTGTCCATTTGGCATTGAAATGAGGTGTTTTTGCATCGAAATAATCTAGGAAGCTTATACTCGTAAAATTTGACAAAGAAGAACAATAAAAAATGTACACCGAGCAACTTTCATGGTCCGAAGTTGCTCAACTCTATCTACGGAGGAGCTTTTAACGGTTTTTGTCCATTTGGCATAGAAATGTGGTGATTTGGCATCGAAATAATCTAGGAAGCCTATAATCGTAAAATTTGACATGGAAGAACAATAAAAAGTGTACACCGAGCAACTTTCAAGGTCCGAAGTTGATCAACTCTATCTATGGAGGAGCTTTTAACGGTTTTTGTCCATTTGTCATAGAAAGGTGGTTTTTTGGCTTCGAAATAATCTAGGAAGCTTATACTCGAAAAATTTGACATAGAAGAACAATAAAAAGTGTATATCGTACAACTTTGATAGTTCGAAATTGCTCAACTCTCTCGATGGAGTTGTTTTTAATAGTTTTGTCGAATTTAGACCAATATTGTTCTCTTGACAAAAAAACAATTTACGAAGCGAATACTGGTAATTTTGGACATAAAGAAACAATAAAAAGTGCATATCGAGCAATTTTCGTGGTTCGGAATTGCTCAATTCTCCTTATGGACGAGCTTTTATTGGTTTTCCTTATTTGTCGTAGAAAGTTGGTGTTTGGCATCAAAATAATCTAGGAAGTTATACTCGTAAAATTTGACATAGAAAAACAATAAAATGTGTACACCGAGCAACTTTCATGGTCCGAAGTTGCTTAACTCCATATATGGAGGAGCTTTTAGTGGTTTTTGTCCATTTGTCGTAGAAAGGTGGTTTTTTGCATCGAAATAGTCTAGGAAGCTTATACTCTTAAAATTTGACATAAAAGAACAATAAAATGTATACACCGAGCAAGATTGATGGTCCGAAGTTGCTCAACTCTATCTATTGTGGAGCTTTTAACGGTTTTTGTTCATTTGTCGTAGAAAGGTGGTTTTTTGGCATCGAAATAATCTAGGAAGCTTATACTCGTAAAATTTGACATAGAAGAACAATAAAAAGTGTACACCGAACAACTTTGATGGTCCGAAGTTGCTCAACTCTATCTATGTAGGAGCTTTTAACGGTTTTTGTCCATTTGTCATAGAAAGTTGGTGTTTTGACATCGAAATAATCTAGGAAGTTATACTCGTAAAATTTGACATAGAAGAACAATAAAAAGTGTACACCGAGAAACTTTCATGGTCCGAAGTTGCTCAACTCTATCTATGGAGGAGCTTTTAACGGTTTTTGTCCATTTTTCATAGAAAGTTGGTGTTCTGGCATCAAAATAATCTAGGAATATTATACTCGTAAAATTTGACATAGAAAAACAATAAAAAGTGTACACCGAGTAACTTTCATGGACCGAAGTTGTCAACTCTATCTATGGTGGAGCGTTTAGCAGTTTTTGTCCATTTGTCACAGAAAGGTGGTTTTTTGGCATCGAAATAATCTAGGAAGTTATACTCGTAAAATTTGACATAGAAGAACAATAAAAAATGTACACCGAGAAACATTGATGGTCCGAAGTTTCTCAACTCTATCTATGAAGGAGCTTTTAACGGTTTTTGTCCATTTGGCATAGATATGTGGTGTTTTGGCATCAAAATAATCTAGGAAGCTTATACTCGTAAAATTTGACATAGAAGAACAATAAAAAGTGTACACCGAGCAACTTTCATGGTTCGAAGTTGCTCAACTCTATCTATGGAGGAGCTTTCAACTGTTATTGTCCATTTGTCATAGAAAGGTGGTGTTTTGGCATCGAAATAATCTAGGAAGCTTATACTCGAAAAATTTGACATAGAAGAATAATAAAAAGTGTATATCGTGCAACTTTGATAGTTTGAAATTGCTCAACTCTCTCGATGGAGTTGTTTTTAATAAATTTGCCGAATTTAGAACGATATTGTTCTCTTGACAACAAAACAATTTACGAAGCGAATACTAGTAATTTTGGACATAAAGAAACAATAAAAAGTGTATATCGTACAACTTTCGTGGTTCGGAATTGCTTTAACTCTCCTTATGGAGAAGCTTTTATTGGTTTTCATTATTTGTCGTAGAAAGTTGGTGTTTGGCATCAAAATAATCTAGGAAGTTATACTCGTAAAATTTGACATAGAAGAACAATAAAAAGTGTACACCGAGCAACTTTCATGGTCCAAAGTTGCTCAACTCTATCTATGGAGGAGCTTTTAACGGTTTTAGTCCATTTGTCATAAAAAGGTGGTGTTTTGGCATCGAAATAATCTTGGAAGCTTATACTCGAAAAATTTGACATAGAAGAACAATAAAAAGTGTATATCGTGCAAATTTGATAGTTCGAAATTGCTCAACTCTCTCGATGGAGTTGTTTTTAATAGTTTTGCCGAATTTAGACCGATATTATTCTCTTGACAACAAAACAATTTACGAAGCGAATACAAGTAATTTTGGACATAAAGAAACAATAAAAAGTGCATACCGACCAACTTTCGTGGTTCGGAATTGCTTTAACTCTCCTTATGGAGAAGCTTTTATTGGTTTTCATTATTTGTCGTAGAAAGTTGGTGTTTCGGCATCGAAATAATCTAGGAAGTTATACTCGTAAAATTTGACATAGAAAAACAATAAAATGTGTACACCAAGCAACTTTAATGGTCCGAGGTTGCTTAACTTCATATATGGAGGAGCTTTTAGTGGTTTTTGTCCATTTGTCGTAGAAAGTTGGTTTTTTTGCATCGAAATAGTCTAGGAAGCTTATACTGTTAAAATTTGACATAAAAGAACAATAAAATGTGTACACCGAGCAACATTGATGGTCCGAAGTTGCTCAACTCTATCTATTGGGGAGCTTTTAACGGTTTTTGTTCATTTGTCGTAGAAAGGTGGTTTTTTGGCATCGAAATAATCTAGGAAGCTTATACTCGAAAAATTTGACATAGAAGAACAATAAAAAGTGTATATCGTGCAACTTTGATAGTTCGAAATTGCTCAACTCTCTCGATGGAGTTGTTTTTAATAGTTTTGTCGAATTTAGACCGATATTGTTCTCTTGACAACAAAACAATTTACGAAGCGAATACTAGTAATTTTGGACATAAAGAAACAATAAAAAGTGCATATCGAGCAATTTTCATGGTTCGGAATTGCTCAACTCTCCTTATGGAAGAGCTTTTATTGGTTTTCATTATTTGTCGTAGAAAGTTGGTGTTTTGGCATCAAAATAATCTAGGAAGTTATACTCGTAAAATTTGACATAGAAGAACAACAAAAAGTGTACACCGAGCAACTTTCATGGTCCGAAGTTGCTCAACTCTATCTATAGAGGAGCGTTTAACGATTTTGTCCATTTGGCATAAAAATGTGGTGTTTTGGCATCGAAATAATCTAGGAAGCTTATACTCATAAAATTTGACAAAGAAGAACAATAAAAAATGTACACCGAGCAACTTTCATTGTCCGAAGTTGCTCAACTCTATCTATGGAGGAGCTTTTAACGGTTTCTGTCTATTTGGCATAGAAATGTGGTGTTTTGGCATGGAAATAATCTAGAAAGCTTATACTCGTAAAATTTAACATAGAAGAACAATAAAAAGTGTATATCGTGCAAATTTGATAGTTCGAAATTGCTCAACTCTCTCGATGGAGTTGTTTTTAATAGTTTTGCCGAATTTAGACCGATATTGTTCTCTTGACAACAAAACAATTTACGAAGCGAATACAAGTAATTTTGGACATAAAGAAACAATAAAAAGTGCATACCGAGCAACTTTCGTGGTTCGGAATTGCTTTAACTCTCCTTATGGAGAAGCTTTTATTGGTTTTCATTATTTGTCGTAGAAAGTTGGTGTTTCGGCATCGAAATAATCTTGGAAGTTATACTCGTAAAATTTGACATAGAAAAACATTAAAATGTGTACACCAAGCAACTTTCATGGTCCGAAGTTGCTTAACTACATATATGGAGGAGCTTTTAGTGGTTTTTGTCCATTTGTCGTAGAAAGTTGGTTTTTTTGCATCGAAATAGTCTAGGAAGCTTATACTCTTAAAATTTGACATAAAAGAACAATAAAATGTGTACACCGAGCAACATTGATGGTCCGAAGTTGCTCAACTCTATCTATTGGGGAGCTTTTAACGGTTTTTGTTCATTTGTCGTAGAAAGGTGGTTTTTTGGCATCGAAATAATCTAGGAAGCTTATACTCGAAAAATTTGACATAGAAGAACAATCAAAAGTGTATATCGTGCAACTTTGATAGTTCGAAATTGCTCAACTCTCTCGATGGAGTTGTTTTTAATAGTTTTGTCGCATTTAGACCGATATTGTTCTCTTGACAACCAAACAATTTACGAAGCGAATACTAGTAATTTTGGACATAAAGAAACAATAAAAAGTGCATATCGAGCAATTTTCGTGGTTCGGAATTGCTCAACTCTCCTTATGGAAGAGCTTTTATTGGTTTTCATTATTTGTCGTAGAAAGTTGGTGTTTTGGCATCAAAATAATCTAGGAAGTTATACTCGTAAAATTTGACATAGAAGAACAATAAAAAGTGTACACCGAGCAACTTTCATGGTCCGAAGTTGCTCAACTCTATCTATAGAGGAGCGTTTAACGATTTTGTCCATTTGGCATAAAAATGTGGTGTTTTGGCATCGAAATAATCTAGGAAGCTTATACTCATAAAATTTGACATAGAAGAACAATAAAAAATGTACACCGAGCAACTTTCATGGTCCGAAGTTGCTCAACTCTATCTATGGAGGAGCTTTTAACGGTTTCTGTCTATTTGGCATAGAAATGTGGTGTTTTGGCATGGAAATAATCTAGAAAGCTTATATTCGTAAAATTTAACATAGAAGAACAATAAAAAGTGTATATCGTGCAACTTTGATTGTTCGAAATTGCTCAACTCTCTCGATGGAGTTGTTTTTAATAGTTTTGCCGAATTTAGACCGATATTGTTCTCTTGACAACAAAACAATTTGCGAAGCGAATACTAGTAATTTTGGACATAAGGAAACAATAAAAAGTGCATGCCGAGCAACTTTCGTGGTTCGGAATAGCTCAACTCTCCTTATGTAGGAGCTTTTATTGGTTTTCATTATTTGTCGTAGAAGGTTGGTGTTTCGGCATCGAAATAATCTAGGAAGTTAAACTCGTAAAATTTGACATAGAAAAAACAATAAAATGTGTACACCGAGCAACTTTCATGGTCCGAAGTTTCTTAACTCCATATACGGAGGAGCTTTTAGTGGTTTTTGTCCATTTGTCGTAGAAAGGTGGTTTTTTTGCATCGAAATAGTCTAGGAAGCTTATACTCTTAAAATTTGACATAAAAGAACAATAACATGTGTACATCGAGCAACATTGATGGTCCGAAGTTGCTCAACTCTATTAATTGTTGAGCTTTTAACGGTTTTTTTTTCATTTGTCGTAGAAAGGTGGTTTTTTGGCATCGAAATAATCTAGGAAGCTTATACTCGTAAAATTTGACATAGAAGAACAATAAAAGGTGTACACCGAACAACTTTGATGGTCCAAAGTTGCTCAACTCTATCTATGGAGGAGCTTTTAACGGTTTTTGTCTATTTGTCATAGAAAGTTGGTGTTTTGGCATCGAAATAATCTAGGAATTTATACTCGTAAAATTTGACATAGAAGAACAATAAAAAGTGTACACCGAGCAACTTTCATGGTCCGAAGTTGCTCAACTCTATCTATGGAGGAGCTTTTAACGGTTTTTGTCCATTTTTCATAGAAAGTTGGTGTTCTGGCATCGAAATAATCTAAGAATATTATACTCGTAAAATTTTACATAGAAAAACAATAAAGTGTACACCGAGCAACTTTCGTGGTACGAAGTTGTCAACTCTATCTATGGTGGAGCGTTTAGCAGTTTTTGTCCATTTGTCACAGAAAGGTGGTTTTTTGGCATCGAAATAATCTAGGAAGTTATACTCGTAAAATTTGACATAGAAGAACAATAAAAAATGTACACCGAGCAACTTTGATAGTTCGAAATTGCTCAACTCTCTCGATGGAGGAGCTTTTAACGGTTTTGTCGAATTTAGACCGATATTGTTCTCTTGACAACAAAACAATTTACGAAGCGAATACTAGTAATTTTGGACATAAAGAAACAATAAAAAGTGCATATCGAGCAATTTTCGTGGTTCGGAATTGCTCAACTCTCCTTATGGAAGAGCTTTTATTGGTTTTCATTATTTGTCGTAGAAAGTTGGTGTTTTGGCATCAAAATAATCTAGGAAGTTATACTCGTAAAATTTGACATAGAAGAACAATAAAAAGTGTACACCGAGCAACTTTCATGGTCCGAAGTTGCTCAACTCTATCTATAGAGGAGCGTTTAACGATTTTGTCCATTTGGCATACAAATGTGGTGTTTTGGCATCGAAATAATCTAGGAAGCTTATACTCATAAAATTTGACAAAGAAGAACAATAAAAAATGTACACCGAGCAACTTTCATGGTCCGAAGTTGCTCAACTCTATCTATGGAGGAGCTTTTAACGGTTTCTGTCTATTTGGCATAGAAATGTGGTGTTTTGGCATGGAAATAATCTAGAAAGCTTATACTCGTAAAATTTAACATAGAAGAACAATAAAAAGTGTATATCATGCAACTTTGATAGTTCGAAATTGCTCAACTCTCTCGATGGAGTTGTTTTTAATAGTTTTGCCGAATTTAGACCGATATTGTTCTCTTGACAACAAAACAATTTGCGAAGCGAATACTAGTAATTTTGGACATAAGGAAACAATAAAAAGTGCATGCCGAGCAACTTTCGTGGTTCGGAATAGCTCAACTCTCCTTATGTAGGAGCTTTTATTGGTTTTCATTATTTGTCGTAGAAGGTTGGTGTTTCGGCATCGAAATAATCTAGGAAGTTAAACTCGTAAAATTTGACATAGAAAAAACAATAAAATGTGTTCACCGAGCAACTTTCATGGTCCGAAGTTTCTTAACTCCATATATGGAGGAGCTTTTAGTGGTTTTTGTCCATTTGTCGTAGAAAGGTGGTTTTTTTGCATCGAAATAGTCTAGGAAGCTTATACTCTTAAAATTTGACATAAAAGAACAATAAAATGTGTACACCGAGCAACATTGATGGTCCGAAGTTGCTCAACTCTATCTATTGTTGAGCTTTTAACGGTTTTTGTTCATTTGTCGTAGAAAGGTGGTTTTTTGGCATCGAAATAATCTAGGAAGCTTATACTCGTAAAATTTGACATAGAAGAACAATAAAAAGTGTACACCGAACAACTTTGATGGTCCGAAGTTGCTCAACTCTATCTATGGAGGAGCTTTTAACGGTTTTTGTCTATTTGTCATAGAAAGTTGGTGTTTTGGCATCAAAATAATCTAGGAATTTATACTCGTAAAATTTGAAATAGAAGAACAATAAAAAGTGTACACCGTGCAACTTTGATAGTTCGAAATTGCTCAACTCTCTCGATGGAGTTGTTTTTAATAGTTTTGCCGAATTTAGACCGATATTGTTCTCTTCACAACAAAAGAATTTACGAAGCGAATACTAGTAATTTTGGACATAAAAAAACAATAAAAAGTGCATACCGAGCAACTTTCGTGGTTCGGAATTGCTCAACTCTCCTTTGGAAGAGCTTTTATTAGTTTTCATTATTTGTCGTAGAAAGTTAGTGTTTTGGCATCAAAATAATCTAGGAAGTTATACTCGTAAAATTTGACATAGAAGAACAATAAAAAGTGTACACCGAGCAACTTTCATGGTCCGAAGTTGCTCAACTCTATCTATGGAGGAGCTTTTAACGGTTTTTGTCTATTTGTCATAGAAAGATGGTGTTTTGGCATCGAAATAATCTAGGAATTTATACTCGTAAAATTTGACATAGAAGAACAATAAAAAGTGTACACCGTGCAACTTTGATAGTTCGAAATTGCTCAACTCTCTCGATGAAGTTGTTTTTAATAGTTTTGTCGAATTTAGACCGATATTGTTCTCTTGACAACAAAACAATTTACGAAGCGAATACTAGTAATTTTGGAAATAAAGAAACAATAAAAAGTGCATATCGAGCAATTTTCGTGGTTCGGAATTGCTCAACTCTCCTTTGGAAGAGCTTTTATTGGTTTTCATTATTTTTCGTAGAAAGTTAGTGTTTTGGCATCAAAATAATCTAGGAAGTTATACTCGTAAAATTTGACATAGAAGAACAATAAAAAGTGTACACCGAGCAACTTTCATGGTCCGAAGTTGCTCAACTCTATCTATGGAGGAGCTTTTAACGGTTTTTGTCTATTTGTCATAGAAAGGTGGTGTTTTGGCATCGAAATAATCTAGGAAGCTTATACTCGAAAAAATTGACATAGATGAACAATAAAAAGTGTATATCGTGCAACTTTGATAGTTCGAAATTGCTCAACTCTCTCGATGGAGTTGTTTTTAATAGTTTTGCCGAATTTAGACCGATATTGTTCTCTTCACAACAAAAGAATTTTCGAAGCGAATACTAGTAATTTTGGACATAAAAAAACAATAAAAAGTGCATACCGAGCAACTTTCGTGGTTCGGAATTGCTCAACTCTCCTTATGGAGGAGCTTTTATTGGTTTTCATTATTTGTCGTAGAAAGTTGGTGTTTCGGCATCGAAATAATCTAGGAAGTTATACTCGTAAAATTTGACATAGAAGAACAATAAAAAGTGTACACCGAACAACTTTGATGGTCCGAAGTTGCTCAACTCTATCTATGGAGGAGCTTTTAGCGGTTTTTGTCTATTTGTCATAGAAAGTTGGTGTTTTGGCATCGAAATAATCTAGGAATTTATACTCGTAAAATTTGACATAGAAGAACAATAAAAAGTGTACACCGAGCAACTTTCATGGTCCGAAGTTGCTCAACTCTATCTATGGAGTAGCTTTTAACGGTTTTTGTCCATTTTTCATAGAAAGTTGGTGTTCTGGCATCAAAATAATCTAGGAATATTCTACTCGTAAAATTTGACATAGAAAAACAATAAAGTGTACACCGAACAACTTTCGTGGTACGAAGTTGTCAACTCTATCTATGGTGGAGCGTTTAGCAGTTTTTGTCCATTTGTCACAGAAAGGTGGTTTTTTGGCATCGAAATAATCTAGGAAGTTATACTCGTAAAATTTGACATAGAAGAACAATAAAAAATGTACACCGAGCAACTTCGATGGTCCGAAGTTGCTCAACTCTATCTATGGAGGAGCTTTTAACGGTTTTTGTACATTTGTCATAGAAAGGTGGTGTTTTGGCATCGAAATAATCTAGGAAGCTTATACTCGAAAAATTTGACATAGAAGAACAATAAAAAGTGTATATCGTGCAACTTTGATAGTTCGAAATTGCTCAACTCTCTCGATGGAGTTGTTTTTAATAGTTTTGTCGAATTTAGACCGATATTGTTCTCTTGACAACAAAACAATTTACGAAGCGAATACTAGTAATTTTGGAAATAAAGAAACAATAAAAAGTGCATATCGAGCAATTTTCGTGGTTCGGAATTGCTCAACTCTTCTTTGGAAGAGCTTTTATTGGTTTTCATTATTTGTCGTAGAAAGTTAGTGTTTTGGCATCAAAATAATCTAGGAAGTTATACTCGTAAAATTTGACATAGAAGAACAATAAAAAATGTACACCGAGCAACTTTCATGGTCCGAAGTTGCTCAACTCTATCTATGGAGGAGCTTTTAACGGTTTTTGTCTATTTGTCATAGAAAGGTGGTGTTTTGGCATCGAAATAATCTAGGAAGCTTATACTCGAAAAAATTGACATAGAAGAACAATAAAAAGTGTATATCGTGCAACTTTGATAGTTCGAAATTGCTCAACTCTCTCGATGGAGTTGTTTTTAATAGTTTTGCCGAATTTAGACCGATATTGTTCTCTTCACAACAAAAGAATTTACGAAGCGAATACTAGTAATTTTGGACATAAAAAAACAATAAAAAGTGCATACTGAGCAACTTTCGTGGTTCGGAATTGCTCAACTCTCCTTATGGAGGAGCTTTTATTGGTTTTCATTATTTGTCGTAGAAAGTTGGTGTTTCGGCATCGAAATAATCTAGGAAGTTATACTCGTAAAATTTGACATAGAAGAACAATAAAAACTGTACACCGAACAACTTTGATGGTCCGAAGTTGCTCAACTCTATCTATGGAGGAGCTTTTAGCGGTTTTTGTCTATTTGTCATAGAAAGTTGGTGTTTTGGCATCGAAATAATCTAGGAATTTATTTTCGTAAAATTTGACATAGAAGAACAATAAAAAGTGTACACCGAGCAACTTTCATGGTCCGAAGTTGCTCAACTCTATCTATGGAGGAGCTTTTAACGGTTTTTGTCCATTTTTCATAGAAAGTTGGTGTTCTGGCATCGAAATAATCTAGGAATATTCTACTCGTAAAATTTGACATAGAAAAACAATAAAGTGTACACCGAACAACTTTCGTGGTACGAAGTTGTCAACTCTATCTATGGTGGAGCGTTTAGCAGTTTTTGTCCATTTGTCACAGAAAGGTGGTTTTTTGGCATCGAAATAATCTAGGAAGCTTATACTCGAAAAAATTGACATAGAAGAACAATAAAAAGTGTATATCGTGCAACTTTGATAGTTCGAAATTGCTCAACTCTCTCGATGGAGTTGTTTTTAATAGTTTTGCCGAATTTAGACCGATATTGTTCTCTTCACAACAAAAGAATTTACGAAGCGAATACTAGTAATTTTGGACATAAAGAAACAATCTAGGTGGTTTTTTGGCATCGAAATAATCTAGGAAGCTTATACTCGTAAAATTTGACATAGAAGAACAATAAAAAGTGTACACCGAACAAATTTGATGGTCCGAAGTTGCTCAACTCTATCTATGGAGGAGCTTTTAACGGTTTTTGTCCATTTTTCCGAGAAAGTTGGTGTTTTGGCATCGAAATAATCTATGAAGTTATACTCGTAAAATTTGACATAGAAGAACAATAAAAAGTGTACACCGAGCAACTTTCATGGTCCGAAGTTGCTCAACTCTATCTATGGAGGAGCTTTTAACGGTTTTTGTCCATTTTTCATAAAAAGTTGGTGTTCTGGCATCGAAATAATCTAGGAATATTATACTCGTAAAATTTGACATAGAAAAACAATAAAAAGTGTACACCGAGCAACTTTCATGGACCGAAGTTGTCAACTCTATCTATGGTGGAGCGTTTAGCAGTTTTTGTCCATTTGTCACAGAAAGGTGGTTTTTTGGCATCGAAATAATCTAGGAAGTTATCCTCGTAAAATTTGAAATAGAAGAACAATAAAAAATGTACACCGAGCAATTTTGATGCTCCGAAGTTTCTCAACTCTATCTATGAAGGAGCTTTTAACGGTTTTTGTCCATTTGGCATAGATATGTGGTGTTTTGGCATCGAAATAATCTAGGAAGCTTATAATCGAAAAATTTGACGTAGAAGAACAATAAAAAGTGTATATCGTGCAACTTTGATAGTTCGAAATTGCTCAACTCTCTCGACGGAGTTGTTTTTAATAGTTTTACCGAATTTAGACCGATATTGTTCCCTTGACAACAAAACAATTTGCGAAGCGAATACTAGTAATTTTGGACAGAAAGAAACAGTAAAAAGTGCATACCGAGCAACTTTCGTGGTTCGGAATTGCTCAACTCTATCTATGGAGGAGCTCTTAACGGTTTTTATCCATTTGTCATAGAAAAGTTGGTGTTTCGGCATCAAAATAATCTAGGAAGCTTATGCTCGTAAAATTTGACATAGAAGAACAATAAAAAGTGTTCACCGAGCAACTTTCAAGGTCCGAAGTTGCTCAACTCTATCTATGGAGGAGCTTTTAACGGTTTTTATGCATTTGTCCTAGAAAGGTGGTGTTTTGGAATCGAAATAATCTAGGAAGCATATACTCGTAAATTTTGACATAGAAGAACAATAAAAAGTGTACACCGAGCAACTTTCATTGTCCGAAGTTGCTCAACTCTATCTATCGAGGAGCTTTTAACGGTTTTTGTCAATTTGGCATAGAAATGTGGTGATTTGGCATCGAAATAATCTAGGAAGTTATACTCGTAAAATTTGACATAGAAGAACAATAAAAAATGTACACCGAGCAACATTGATGGTCCGAAGTTTCTTAACTCTATCTATGAAGGAGCTTTTAACGGTTTTTGTCCATTTGGCATAGATATGTGGTGTTTTGGCATCGAAATAATCTAGGAAGCTTATATTCGAAAAATTTGACGTAGAAGAACAATAAAAAGTGTATATCGTGCAACTTTGATAGTTCGAAATTGCTCAACTCTCTCGACAGAGTTGTTTTTAATAGTTTTACCGAATTTAGACTGATATTGTTCTCTTGACAACAAAACAATTTGCGAAGCGAATACTAGTAATTTTGGACAGAAAGAAACAATAAAAAGTGCATACCGAGCAACTTTCGTGGTTCGGAATTGCTCAACTCTATCTATGGAGGAGCTCTTAACGGTTTTTATCCATTTGTCATAGAAAAGTTGGTGTTTCGGCATCGAAATCATCTAGGAAGCTTATGCTCGTAAAATTTGACATAGAAGAACAATAAAAAGTGTTCACCGAGCAACTTTCAAGGTCCGAAGTTGCTCAACTCTATCTATGGAGGAGCTTTTAACGATTTTTATGCATTTGTCATAGAAAGGTGGTGTTTTGGAATCGAAATAATCTAGGAAGCATATACTCGTAAATTTTGACATAGAAGAACAATAAAAAGTGTACACCGAGCAACTTTCATTGTCCGAAGTTGCTCAACTCTATCTATCGAGGAGCTTTTAACGGTTTTTGTCCATTTGGCATAGAAATGTGGTGATTTGGCATCAAAATAATCTACGAAGCCTATAATCGTAAAATTTGACATGGAAGAACAATAAAAAGTGTACACCGAGCAACTTTCATGGTCCGAAGTTGCTCAACTCTATCTATGGAGGAGCTTTTAACGGTTTTTGAGCATTTGTCATAGAAATGTGGAATTTTGGCATTGATATAATCTAGAAAGCTTATACTCGTAAAATTTAACATAGAAGAACAATAAAAAGTGTACACCGAGCAACTTTGATGGTCCGAAGTTGCTCAACTCTATCTATGGAGAAGCTTTTAACGGTTTTTGTCCATTTGTCATAGAAAGGTGATGTTTTGACATGGAAATAATCTAGGAAGCTTATACTCGAAAAATTTGACATAGAAGAACAATAAAAAGTGTATATCGTGCAACTTTGATAGTTTGAAATTGCTCAACTCTCTCGATGGAGTTGTTTTTAAAAGTTTTGCCGAATTTAGACCGATATTGTTCTCTTGACAACAAAACAATTTACGAAGCAAATACTAGTAATTTTGGACATAAAGAAACAATAAAAGTGCATATCGAGCAACTTTCGTGGTTCGGAATTGCTCAAGTCTCCTTATGGAGGAGCTTTTATTGGTTTTCATTATTTGTCGTAGAAAGGTGGTGTTTTGGCATCGAAATAATCTAAGAAGTTATACTCATAAAATTTGACATAGCAAAACAATAAAAAGTGTACATCGAGCAACTTTGATGGTCCGAAGTTGCTCAACTCTATCTATGGAGGAGCTTTTAACGGTTTTTGTCCATTTGCCATAGAAAGGTGGTGTTTTGGCATCGAAATAATCTAAGAAGCTTATACTCGAAAAATTTGACATAGAAGAACAATAAAAAGTGTATATCGTGGAACTTTGATAGTTCGAAATTGCTCAACTCTCTCGATGGAGTTGTTTTTAATAGTTTTGCGAATTTAGACTGATATTGTTCTCTTGACAACAAAACAATTTGCGAAGCGAATACTAGTAATTTTGGACACAAAGAAAAAATAAAAAGTGCAAACCGAGCAACTTTCGTGGTTCGGAATAGCTCAACTCTCCATATGTAGGAGCTTTTATTGGTTTTCATGATTTGTCGTAGAAAGTTGGTGTTTCGGCATCGAAATAATCTAGGAAGCTTATACTCGTAAAGGTGGTGTTTTGGCATCGAAATAATCTAGGAAGCTTATACTCGTAAATTTTGACATAGAAGAACAATAAAAAGTGTACACCGAGCAACTTTCATGGTCCGAAGTTGCTCAACTCCATATATGGAGGAGCTTTTAGTGGTTTTTGTCCATTTGTCGTAGAAAGGTGGTTTTTTGGCATCGAAATAATCTAGGAAGCTTATACTCGTAAAATTTGACATAAAAGAACAATAAAATGTGTACACCGAGCTACATTGATGGTCCGAAGTTGCTCAACTCTATCTATTAAGGAGCTTTTAACGGTTTTTGTCCATATGTCATAGAAATGTGGTGTTTTGGCATTGAAATAATCTAGGAAGCTTAAGCTCGAAAAATTTGACAAAGAAAAACAATAAAAAGTATATATCGTGCAACTTGGATAGTTCGAAATTGCTCAACTCTCTCGATAGATTTGTTTTTAATAGTTTTGCCGAATTTAGACCGATATTGTTGTCTTGACAACAAAACAAGTTGCGAAGCGAATACTAGTAATTTTGGACAGAAAGAAACAATGAAAAGTGCATACCGAGCAACTTTCGTGGTTCGGAATTGCTCAACTCTATCTATGTAGGAGCTTTTAACGGTTTTTATCCATTTGTCATAGAAAAGTTGGTGTTTCGGTATCGAAATAATCTAGGAAGCTTATGCTCGTAAAATTTGACATAGAAGAAAAATAAAAAGTGTACACTGAGCAACTTTCAAGGTCCGAAGTTGCTCAAATCTATCTATGGAGGAGCTTTTAACGGTTTTTGTGCATTTGTCATAGAAAGGTGTTGTTTTGGCATCGAAATAATCTAGGAAGCTTATACTCAAAAAATTTGACATAGAAAAACAATAAAAAGTGTATATCGTGCAACTTTGATAGTTCGAAATTGCTCAACTCTCTCGATGGAGTTACTTTTAATAGGTTTGCCGAATTTAGACCGATATTGTTCTCTTGACAGCAAAACAATTTCCGAAGCGAATACTAGTAATTTTGGACATAAAGAAACAATAAAAAGTGTACACCAAGCAACTTTGATGGTCCGAAGTTGCACAACTCTATCTATGAAGGAGCTTTTAACGGTTTTTGTGTATTTGTCATAGAAAGGTGGTGTTTTGGCATCGAAATAATCTAGGAAGCTTATACTTGTAAAATTTGACATAGAAGAACAATAAAAACTGTACACCGAGTAACTTTCAAGGTCCGAAGTTGCTCAAATCTATCTATGGAGGAGCTTTTAACGGTTTTTGTGCATTTGTCATAGAAAGGAGGTGTTTTGGCATCTAAATAATCAAGGAAGCTTATACTTGTAAAATTTGACATAGAAGAACAATAAAAAATGTACACCGAGCAACTTTCATTGTCCGAAGTTGCTCAACTCCATATATGGAGGAGCTTTTAGTGGTTTTTGTCCATTTGGCATAGAAATGTGGTGATTTGGCATCGAAATAATCTAGGAAGCTTATACTCGCAAAATTTGACATAAAAGAACAATAAAATGTGTACACCGAGCTACATTGATGGTCCAAAGTTGCACAACTCTATCTATTAAGGAGCTTTTAATGGTTTTTGTCCATTTGTCATAGAAAGGTGGTGTTTTGGCATCGAAATAATCTAGGAAGCTTATTGTCGAACAATTTGACAAAGAAGAACAATAAAAAGTATATATCGTGCAACTTGGATAGTTCGAAATTGCTCAACTCTCTCGATGGATTTGTTTTTAATAGTTTTGCCGAATTTAGACCGATATTGTTGTCTTGACAACAAAACAATTTACGAAGCGAATACTAGTAATTTTGGACATAAATAAACAATAAAAAACGCATACCGAGCAACTTTCGTGGTTCGGAATTGCTCAACTCTATCTATCGGGGAGCTTTTAACAGTTTTTATCCATTTTTCATAGAAAAGTTGGTGTTTTGGCATCGAAATAATCTAGGAAGCTTATACTCGTAAAATTTGACATAGAAGAACAATAAAAAGTGTTCATCGAGCAACTTTCATGGTCCGAAGTTTCTCAACTCTATCTATGGAGGAGTTTTAACGGTTTTTGTCCATTTGGCATAGAAATGTGGTGATTTGGCATCGAAATAATCTAGGAAGCTTATAATCGTAAAATTTGACAAAGAACAACAATAAAAAGTGTACACCAAGCAACTTTGATGGTCCGAAGTTGCACAACTCTATCTATGAAGGAGCTTTTAACAGTTTTTGTGCATTTGTCATAGAAAGGTGGTGTTTTGGCATTGAAATAATCTAGGAAGCTTATACTTGTAAAATTTGACATAAAAGAACAATAAAAAGTGTACACCGAGCACCTTTCAAGGTCCGAAGTTGCTCAAATCTATCTACGGAGGAGCTTTTAACGGTTTTTGTGCATTTGTCATAGAAAGGTGGTGTTTTGGCATCGAAATAATCAAGGATGCTTATACTCGTAAATTTTGACATAGAAGAACAATAAAAAGTGTACACCGAGCAACTTTCATGGTCCGAAGTTGCTCAACTCTATCTATGGAGGAGATTTTAACGGTTTTTGTCCATTTGGCATAGAAATGTGGTGATTTGGCAACGAAATAATCTAGGAAGCTTATAATCGTAAAATTTGACAAAGAACAACAATAAAAAGTGTACACCAAGCAACTTTGATGGTCCGAAGTTGCACAACTCTATCTATGAAGGAGCTTTTAACGGTTTTTGTGCATTTGTCATAGAAAGGTGGTGTTTTGGCATCGCAATAATCTAGGAAGCTTATACTTGTAAAATTTGACATAGAAGAACAGTAAAAAGTGTACACCGAGCACCTTTCAAGGTCCGAAGTTGCTCAAATCTATCTATGGAGGAGCTTTTAATGGTTTTTGTGCATTTGTCATAGAAAGGTGGTGTTTTGGTATCGAAATAATCTAGGAAGCTTATACTCGTAAATTTTGACATAGAAGAACAATAAAAAGTGTACACCGAGCAACTTTCAGGGTCCGAAGTTGCTCAACTCTATCTATGGAGGAGCTTTTAACGGTTTTTGTCCATTTGGCATAGAAATGTCGTGATTTGGCATCGAAATAATCTAGGAAGCTTATAATCGTAAAATTTGACAAAGAACAACAATAAAAAGTGTACACCAAGCAACTTTGATGGTCCGAAGTTGCACAACTCTATCTATGAAGGGTCTTTTAACGGTTTTTGTGCATTTGTCTTAGAAAGGTGGTGTTTTGGCATCGAAATAATCTAGGAAGCTTATACTCGTAAATTTTGACATAGAAGAACAATAAAAAGTGTACACCGAGCAACTTTCAAGGTCCGAAGTTGCTCAACTCTATCTATGGAGGAGCTTTTAACGATTTTTGTGCATTTGTCATAGAAATGTGGTGTTTTGGCATTGATATAATCTAGAAAGCTTATACTCGTAAAATTTAACATAGAAGAACAATAAAAAGTGTACATCGAGCAACTTTCATGGTCCAAAGTTGCTCAACTCCATACATGGAGGAGCTTTTAGTGGTTTTTGTCCATTTGCATAGAAATGTGGTGGTTTGGCATCGAAATAATCTAGGAAGCTTATACTCGTAAAATTTGACATAAAAGTACACCGAGCTACATTGATGGTCCAAAGTTGCACAACTCTATCTATTAAGGAGCTTTTAATGGTTTTTGTCCATTTGTCATAGAAAGGTGGTGTTTTGCATCGAAATAATCTAGGAAGCTTATTGTCGAAAAATTTGACAAAGAAGAACAATAAAAAGTATATATCGTGCAACTTGGATAGTTCGAAATTGCTCAACTCTCTCGATGGATTTGTTTTTAATAGTTTTGCCGAATTTAGACCGATATTGTTGTCTTGACAACAAAACAATTTACGAAGCGAATACTAGTAATTTTGGACATAAAGAAACAATAAAAAGTGCATACCGAGCAACTTTAGTGGTTCGGAATTGCTCAACTCTATCTATGGAGGAGCTTTTAACAGTTTTTATCCATTTTTCATAGAAAAGTTGGTGTTTCGGCATCGAAATAATCTAGGAAGCTTATACTCATAAAATTTGACATAGAAGAACAATAAAAAGTGTTTGATAGTTCGAAATTGCTCAACTCTCTCGATGGAGTTGTTTTTAATAGTTTTGCCGAATTTAGACCAATATTGTTCTCTTGACAACAAAATAATTTACGAAGCGAATACTAGTAATTTTGGACATAAAGAAACAATAAAAGGTGCATACCGAGCAACTTTCGTGGTTCGGAATTGCTCAACTCTCCTTATGGAGGAGCTTTTATTGGTTTTCATTATTTGTCGTAGAAAGTTGGTGTTTCGGCATCGAAATAATCTAGGAAGTCATACTCGTAAAATTTGACATAGAAGTACAATAAAAAGTGTACACCGAGCAACTTTCATGGTCCGAAGTTGCTCAACTCTATCTATAGAGGAGCGTTTAACGATTTTGTCCATTTGGCATAAAAATGTGGTGTTTTGGCATCGAAATAATCTAGGAAGCTTATACTCATAAAATTTGACAAAGAAGAACAATAAAAAGTGTACACCGAGCAAGTTTGATGGTCCGAAGTTGCTCAACTCTATCTATGGAGGAGCTTTTAACGGTTTTTGTCCATTTGTCATAGAAAGGTGGTGTTTTGGCATCGAAATAATCTAGGAAGCTTATACTCGAAAAATTTGACAAAGAAGAACAATAAAAAGTATATATCGTGCAACTTGGATAGCTCGAAATTGCTCAACTCTCTCGATGGATTTGTTTTTAATAGTTTTGCCGAATTTAGACCGATATTGTTGTCTTGACAACAAAACAATTTGCGAAGCGAATACTAGTAATTTTGGACAGAAAGAAACAATAAAAAGTGCATACCGAGCAACTTTCGTGGTTTGGAATTGCTCAACTCTATCTATGTAGGAGCTTTTAACGGTTTTTATCCATTTGTCATAGAAAAGTTGGTGTTTCGGCATCGAAATAATCTAGGAAGCTTATGCTCGTAAAATTTGACATAGAAGAAAAATAAAAAGTGTACACTGAGCAACTTTCAAGGTCCGAAGTTGCTCAAATCTATCTATGGAGGAGCTTTTAACGGTTTTTGTGCATTTGTCATAGAAAGGTGTTGTTTTGGCATCGAAATAATCTAGGAAGCTTATACTCAAAAAATTTGACATAGAAAAATAATAAAAAGTGTATATCGTGCAACTTTGATAGTTCGAAATTGCTCAACTCTTTCGATGGAGTTACTTTTAATAGGTTTGCCGAATTTAGACCGATATTGTTCTCTTGACAACAAAACAATTTCTGAAGCGAATACTAGTAATTTTGGACATAAAGAAACAATAAAAAGTGCATACAGAGCAACTTTCGTGGTTCGGAATTGCTCAACTCTCCTTATGGAGGAGCTTTTATTGGTTTTCATTATTTGTCGTAGAAAGTTGGTGTTTTGGCATCGAAATAATCTAGGAAGTTATACTCGTAAAATTTGACACAGAATCACAATAAAAAATGTACACTGAGCAACTTTCATGGTTCAAAGTTGGTCAACTCTATCTATGGAGCAGCTTTTAACGGTTTTTGTCCATTTGGCATAGAAATGTGGTGATTTGGCATCGAAATAATCTAGGAAGCCTATAACCGTAAAATTTGACATAGAAGAACAATAAAAAGTGTACACCGAGCAACTTTCAAGGTCCGAAGTTGCTCAACTCTATCTATCGAGGAGCTTTTAACGGTTTTTGTGCATTTGGCATAGAAAGGTGGTTTTTTAGCATCGAAATAATCTAGGAAACTTATACTCGTAAAATTTGACATAAAAGAACAATAAAATGTGTACACCGAGCAACATTGATGGTCCGAAGTTGCTCAAGACTATATATTAATGAGCTTTTAACGGTTTTTGTCCATATGTCAAAGAAATGTGGTGTTTTGGCATCGAAATAATTTAGGAAGCGTATACTCGAAAAATTTGACATAGAAGAACAATAAAAAGTATAAATCGTGCAACTTTGATAGTTCGAAATTGCTCAACTCTCTCGATGGAGTTGTTTTTAATAGTTTTGCCGAACTTAGACCGATATTTTTCTCTTGACAACAAAACAATTTGCGAAGCGAATACTAGTAATTTTGGACAGAAAGAAACAATAAAAAGTGCATACCGAGCAACTTTCGTGGTTCGGAATAGCTCAACTCTCCATATGTAGGAGCTTTTATTGGTTTTCATCCATTTGTCGTAGAAAGTTGGTGTTTCAGCATCGAAATAATCTAGGAAGCTTATAATCGTAAAATTTGACAAAAAACAATAATAAAAAGTGTACACCAAGCAACTTTGATGGTCCGAAGTTGCACAACTCTATCTATGAAGGAGATTTTAACGGTTTTTGTGCATTTGTCATAGAAAGGTGGTGTTTTGGCATCGAAATAATCTAGGAAGCTTATACTTGTAAATTTTGACATAGAAGAACAATAAATAGAAAGTGTACATCGAGCAACTTTCATGGTCCGAAGTTGCTCAACTCTATCTATGGAGGAGCTTTTAACGGTTTTTGCCCATTTGGCATAGAAATGTGGTGATTTGGCAACGAAATAATCTAGGAAACTTATAATCGTAAAATTTGACAAAGAACAACAATAAAAAGTGTACGCCAAGCAACTTTGATGGTCCGAAGTTGCACAACTCTATCTATGAAGGAGCTTTTAACGGTTTTTGTGCATTTGTCATAGAAAGGTGGTGTTTTGGCATCGAAATAATCTAGGAAGCTTATACTCGTAAATTTTGACATAGAAGAACAATAAAAAGTGTACACCGAGCAACTTTCATAGTCCGAAGTTGCTCAACTCTATCTATGGAGGAGCTTTTAACGGTTTTTGTCCATTTGGCATAGAAATGTCGTGATTTGGCATCAAAATAATCTAGGAAGCTTATAATCGTAAAATTTGACAAAGAACAACAATAAAAAGTGTACACCAAGCAACTTTGATGGTTCAAAGTTGCACAACTCTATCTATGAAGGAGCTTTTAACGATTTTTGTGCATTTGTCTTAGAAAGGTGGTGTTTTGGCATCGAAATAATCTAGGAAGCTTATACTCGTAAATTTTGACATAGAAGAACAATAAAAAGTGTACACCGAGCAACTTTCATGGTCCGAAGTTGCTCAACTCTATCTATGGAGGTGCTTTTAACGGTTTTTGTCCATTTGGCACAGAAATGTGGTGATTTGGCATCGAAATAATCTAGGAAGCTTATAATCGTAAAATTTGACAAAGAACAACAATAAAAAGTGTACACCAAGCAACTTTGATGGTCCGAAGTTGCACAACTCTATCTATGAGGAGCTTTTAACGGTTTTTGTCCATTTGCCATAGAAAGGTGGTGTTTTGGCATCGAAATAATCTAGGAAGCTTATTGTCGAAAAATTTGACATAGAAGAACAATAAAAAGTGTATATCGTGCAACTTTAATAGTTCAAAATTGCTCAACTCTCTCGATGGAGTTGTTTTTAATAGTTTTGCTGAATTTAGACCGATATTGTTCTCTTGACAACAAAACAATTTACGAAGCGAATACTAGTATTTTTGGACATAAAGATACAATAAAAAGTGCATATCGAGCAACTTTCGTGGTTCGGAATTGCTCAACTCTCCTCTAGGAAGCTTATACTCGTAAAATTTGACATAGAAGAACAATAAAAAGTGTACACCGAGCAACTTTTAAGGTCCGAAGTTGCTCAACTCTATCTATGGAGGAGCTTTTAATGGTTTTTTTGCATTTGTCATAGCAAAATGGTGTTTCGGCATCGAAATAATCTAGGAAGTTTATACTCATAAATTTCGACATAGAAGAACAATAAAAAGTGTACACCGAGCAACTTTCATGGTCCGAAGTTGCTCAACTCTATCTATGGAGGAGCTTTTAACGGTTTTTGTCCATTTGGCATAGAAATGTGGTGATTTGGCATCGAAATAATCTAGGAAGCCTATAATCGTAAAATTTGACATGGAAGAACAATAAAAATTGTACACCAAGCAACTTTGATGGTCCGAAGTTGCTCAACTCTATCTATGGAGGAGCTTTTAACGGTTTTTGAGCATTTGTCATAGAAATGTGGTGTTTTGGCATTGATATAATCTAGGAAGCTTATACTCGTAAAATTTGACATAGAAGAACAATAAAAAGTGTACACCGAGCAACTTTTAAGGTCCGAAGTTGCTCAACTCTATCTATGGAGGATCTTTTAATGGTTTTTTTGCATTTGTCAAAGAAAAATGGTGTTTCGGCATCGAAATAATCTAGGAAGCTTATTCTCATAAATTTCGACATAGAAGAACAATAAAAAGTGTACACCGAGCAACTTTCATGGTCCGAAGTTGCTCAACTCTATCTATGGAGGAGCTTTTAACGGTTTTTGTCCATTTGGCATAGAAATGTGGTGATTTGGCATCGAAATAATCTAGGAAGCCTATAATCGTAAAATTTGACATGGAAGAACAATAAAAAGTGTACACCAAGCCACTTTGATGGTCCGAAGTTGCTTAACTCTTTCTATGGAGGAGCTTTTAACGGTTTTTGAGCATTTGTCATAGAAATGTGGTGTTTTGGCATTGATATAATCTAGAAAGCTTATACTCATAAATTTTGACATAGAAGAACAATAAAAAGTGTACATCGAGCAACTTTCATGGTCCGAAGTTGCTCAACTCTATCTACGAAGGAGCTTTTAAAGGTTTTTGTCCATTTGGCATAGAAATGTGGTGATTTGGCATCGAAATAATCTAGGAAGCTTATACTCGTAAAATTTGATTTAGAAGAACAATAAAAAGTGTACACCGAACAACTTTGATGGTCTGAAGTCGCTCAACTCTATCTATGAAAGAGCTTTTAACGGTTTTTGTCCATTTGGCATAGATATGTGGTGTTTTGGCATTCAAATAATCTACAAAGCTTATACTCGTAAAATTTGACATAGAAGATTAATAAAAAGTGTATACCGAGCAACTTTCATGGTCCAAAGTTGCTCAACTCTATCTACGGAGGAGCTTTTAGCTGTTATTGTCCATTTGTCATAGAAAGGTGGTGTTTTGGCATCGAAATAATATAGGAAGCTTATACTCGAAAAAATTGACATAGAAGAACAATAAAAAGTGTATATCGTGCAACTTTGATAGTTCGAAATTGCTCAACTCTCTCGATGCAGTCGTTTTTAATAGTTTTGCCGAATTTAGACCGATATTGTTCTCTTGACAAAAAAACAATTTGCGAAGCGAATACTAGTAATTTTGGACATAAAGAAACAATAAAATGTGCATACCGAGCAACTTTCGTGGTTCGGAATTCCTCAACTCTCCTTATGGAGGAGCTTTTATTGGTTTTCATTATTTGTCGTAGAAAGTTGGTGTTTTAGCATCGAAATAATCTAGGAAATTATACTCGTAAAATTTGACATAGAAGAACAATAAAAAGTGTACACCGAGTAACTTTCATGGTCCGAAGTTGCTCAACTCTATCTATGGAGGTGCTTTTAACGGTTTTTGTCTATTTTTCATAGAAAGTTGGTGTTCTGGCATCGAAATAATCTAGGAATATTATACTCGTAAATTTGACATAGAAGAACAATAAAAAGTGTACACCGAGCAACTTTTATGGTCCGAAGTTGTCAACACTATCTATGGTGGAGCGTTTAGCAGTTTTTGTCCATTTGTCACAGAAAGGTGGTGTTTTGGGATCGAAATAATCTAGGAAGCTTATACTCGAAAAATTTCAAGTAGAAGAACAATAAAAAGTGTATATCGTGAAACTTTGATTGTTCGAAATTGCTCAACTCTCTCGATGGAGTTGTGTTTAATAGTTTTACCGAATTTAGACCGATATTATTCTCTAGACAACAAAACAATTTGCGGGGCGAATACTAGTAAATTTGGACAGAAAGAAACAATAAAAAGTGCATACCGAGCAACTTTTCGTGGTTCGGAATTGCTCAACTCTATCTATGGAGGAGCTTTTAACGGTTTTTATCCATTTGTCATAGAAAAGTTGGTGTTTCGGCATCGAAATAATCTAGGAAGCTTATACTCGTAAAATTTGACATAGAATAACAATAAAAAGTGTACACCGAGCAACTTTCAAGGTCCGAAGTTGCTCAAATCTATCTATGGAGGAACTTTTAACGATTTTTGTGCATTTGTCATAGAAAGGTGATGTTTTGGCTTCGAAATAATCTAGGAAGCTTATACTCGTAAATTTTGACATAGAAGAACAATAAAAGGTGTACACCGAGCAATTTGCATGGTCCGAAGTTGCTCAACTCTATCTATGGAGAAGCTTTTAACGGTTTTTGTCCATTTGGCATAGAAATATGGTGATTTGGCATCGAAATAATCTATGAAGCTTATAATCGTAAAATTTTACAAAGAACAACAATAAAAAGTGTACACCGAGCAACTTTGATGGTCCTAAGTTGCTCAACTCTATCTATGAAGGAGATTTTAACGGTTTTTGTGCATTTGTCATAGAAATGTGGTGTTTTGGCATTGATATAATCTAGAAAGCTTATACTTGTAAAATTTGACATAGAATAACAATAAAAAGTGTACACCGAGCAACTTTCAAGGTCTGAAGTTGCTCAAATCTATCTATGGAGGAGCTTTTAACGGTTTTTGTGCATTTTTCATAGAAAGGTAGTGTTTTGGCATCGAAATAATCTAGGAAGCATATACTCATAAATTTTGACATAGAAGAACAATAAAAAGTGTACACCGAGCAACTTTCATGGTCCGAAGTTGCACAACTCTATCTATGAAGGAGCTTTTAACGGTTTTTGTGCATTTGTCATAGAAAGGTGGTGTTTTGGCATCGAAATAATCTAGAAAGCTTATACTCGTAAATTTTGACATAGAAGAACAATAAAAAGTGTACACCGAGCAACTTTCATGGTCCGAAGTTGCTCAACTCTATCCATGGAGGAGCTTTTCGTGGTTTTTATCCATTTGTCATAGAAAAGTTGGTGTTTCGACATCGAAATAATCTAGGAAGCTTATACTCGTAAAATTTGACATAGAAGAACAATAAAAAGTGTACACCGAGCAACTTTCGTGGTCCGAAGTTGCTCAACTCTGTCTATGGAGGAGCTCTTAACGGTTTTTGTCCATATGTCATAGAAATGTGGTGTTTTGGCATCGAAATAATCTAGGAAGCTTATACTCGAGAAATTTGACATAGAAGAACAATAAAAAGTATATATCGTGCAACTTTGATAGTTCGAAATTGCTCAACTCTCTCGATGGAGTTGTTTTTAATAGTTTTGCCGAACTTAGACCGATATTGTTCTCTTGAAAACAAAACAATTTGAGAAGCGAATACTAGTAATTTTGGACAGAAAGAAACAATTAAAAGTGCATACCGAGCAACTTTCGTGGTTCGGAATTGCACAACTCTATCTATGGAGGAGCTTTTAACGGTTTTTATCCATTTGTCATAGAAAAGTTGGTTTTTCGGCATCGAAATAATCTAGGAAGCTTATACTCGTAAAATTTGACATAGAAGAACAATAAAAAGTGTACACCGAGCAACTTCAAGGTCCGAAGTTTCTCAAATCTATCTATGGTGGTGCTTTTAACGATTTTTGTGAATTTTTCATAGAAAGGTGGTGTTTTGCATCGAAATAATCTAGGAAGCTTATACTCGTAAATTTTGACATAGAAGAACAATAAAAAGTGTACACCGAGCAACTTCCATGGTCCGAAGTTGCTCAACTCTATCTATGCAGGAGCTTTTCAAGGTTTTTTCCGTTTGGCATAGAAATGTGGTGATTTGGCATCGAAATAATCTAGGAAGCTCATAATCGTAAAATTTGACAAAGAACAACAATAAAAAGTGTACACCAAGCAACTTTGATGGTCCGAAGTTGCACAACTCTATCTATGAAGGAGCTTTTAACGGTTTTTGTACATTTGTCATAAAAAGGTGGTGTTTTGGCATCGAAATAATCTAGGAAGCTTATACTCGTAAATTTTGACATAGAAGAACAATAAAAAGTGTACACCGAGCAACTTTGATGGTCCGAAGTTGCTCAACTCTATCTATGGAGGAGCTTTTAACGGTTTTTGTCCATTTCGCATAGAAATGTGGTGATTTGGCATCGAAATAATCTAGGAAGCCTATAATCGTAAAATTTGACATGGAAGAACAATAAAAAATGTACACCGAGCAACTTTCAAGGTCCGAAGTTGCTCAACTCTATCTATGGAGGAGCTTTTAACGGTTTCTGTCCATTTGGCATAGAAATGTGGTGATTTGGCATCGAAATAATCTAGGAAGCCTATAATCGTAAAATTTGACATGGAAGAACAATAAAAAGTGTACACCGAGCAACTTTCAAGGTCCGAAGTTGCTCAACTCTATCTATGGAGGAGCTTTTAACGGTTTTTGTCCATTTGTCATAGAAAGGTGGTGTTTTGGCATCGAAATAATCTAGGAAGCTTATACGCGAAAAATTTGACATAGAAGAACAATAAAAAGTGTATATCGTGCAACTTTGATAGTTTTAAATTGCTCAACTCTCTTGATGGAGTTGTTTTTAATAGTTTTGCCGAATTTAGACCGATATTGTTCTTTTGACAATAAAACAATTTACGAAGCGAATACTAGTAATTTTGGACATAAAGAAACAATAAAAAGTGCATACCGAGCAACTTTCGTGGTTCGGATTTGCTCAACTCTATCTATGGAGGAGCTTTTAACAGTTTTTATCCATTTGTCATAGAAAAGTTGGTGTTTCGGCATCGAAATAATCTAGGAAGCTTATACTCGTAAAATTTGACATAGAAGAACAATAAAAAGTCTACACCGAGCAACTATCAAGGTCCGAAGTTGCTCAACTCTATCTATGGAGGAGCTTTTAACGGTTTATTTGCATTTGTCACAGAAATGTGGTGTTTCGGCATCGAAATAATCTAGGAAGCTAATACTCGTAAATTTTGACATAGAAGAACAGTAAAAAGTGTACACCGAGCAACTTTCGTGGTCCGAAGTTGGTCAACTCTATCTATGGAGGAGATTTTAACGGTTTTTTCCATTTGGCATAGAAATGTGGTGATTTGGCATCGAAATAACCTAGGAAGCCTATAATCGTAAAATTTGACATGAAAGAACAATAAAAAGTGTACACCGAGCAACTTTCAAGGTCTGAAGTTGCTTTGCTCTATCTATGGAGGAGCTTTTAACGGTTTTTGAGCATTTGTCATAGAAATGTGGTGTTTTGGCATTGATATAATCTAGAAAGCTTATAGCTGTAAAATTTAACATAGAAGAACAATAAAGAGTGTACACCGAGCAACTTTGATGGTCCGAAGTTTCTTAACTCTATCTATGGAGGAGCTTTTAACGGTTTTTGTCCATTTGTCATAGAAAGGTGGTGTTTTGGCATCGAAATAATCTAGGCAGCTTATACTCGAAAAATTTGACAAAGAAGAACAATAAAAAGTGTATATTGTGCAACTTTGATAGTTCGAAATTGCTCAACTCTCTCGATGGAGTTGTTTTTAATAGTTTTGCCGAATTTAGACCGATATTGTTCTCTTGACAACAAAACAATTTGCGAAGCGAATACTTGTAATTTTGGACATAAAGAAACAATAAAAAGTGCATACCGAGCAACTTTCGTGGTTCGGAATAGCTCAACTCTCCTTATGTAGGAGCTTTTATTGGTTTTCATTATTTGTCGTAGAAAGTTGGTGTCCATTTGGCATAGAAATAATCTAGGAAGCTTATACTCGTAAAATTTGACATAAAAGAACAATAAAATGTGTACACCGAGCAACTTTCATGGTCCGAAGTTGCTCAACTCTATCTATGGAGGAGCTTTTAACGGTTTTTGTCCATATGTCATAGAAATGTGGTGTTTTGGCATCGAAATAATCTAGGAAGCTTATACTCGAAAAATTTGACATAGAAGAAAAATAAAAAGTATATATCGTGCAACTTTGATAGTTCGACTCAACTCTCTCGATGGAGTTGTTTTTAATAGTTTTGCCAAACTTAGACCGATATTGTTCTCTTGACAACAAAACAATTTGCGAAGCGAATACTAGTAATTTTGGACAGAAAGAAACAATAAAAAGTGCATTCTGAGCAACTTTCGTGGTTCGGAATTGCACAACTCTATCTATGGAGGAGCTTTTAACGGTTTTTATCCATTTGTCATAGAAAAGTTGGTGTTTCGGCATCGAAATAATCTAGGAAGCTTATACTCGTAAAATTTGACATAGAAGAACAATAAAAAGTGTACACCGAGCAACTTTCAAGGTCCGAAGTTGCTCAAATCTATCTATGGAGGAGCTTTTAACGATTTTTGTGCATTTGTCATAGAAAGGTGGTGTTTTGGCATCGAAATAATCTAGGAAGCTTATACTCGTAAATTTTGACATAGAAGAACAATAAAAAGTGTACACCGAGCAACTTCCATGGTCCGAAGTTGCTCAACTCTATCTATGCAGGAGCTTTTAACGGTTTTTTTCCATTTAGCATAGAAATGTGGTGATTTGGCATCGAAATAATCTAGGAAGCTCGTAATCGTAAAATTTGACAAAGAACAACAATAAAAAGTGTACACCAAGCAACTTTGATGGTCCGAAGTTGCACAACTCTATCTATGAAGGAGCTTTTAACGGTTTTTGTGCATTTGTCATAGAAAGGTGGTGTTTTGGCATCGAAATAATCTAGAAAGCTTATACTCGTAAATTTTGACATAGAAGAACAATAAAAAGTGTACACCGAGCAACTTTCATGGTCCGAAGTTGCTCAACTCTATCCATGGAGGAGCTTTTCGTGGTTTTTATCCATTTGTCATAGAAAAGTTGGTGTTTCGACATCGAAATAATCTAGGAAGCTTATACTCGTAAAAGTTGACATAGAAGAACAATAAAAAGTGTACACCGAGCAACTTTCGTGGTCCGAAGTTGCTCAACTCTGTCTATGGAGGAGCTCTTAACGGTTTTTGTCCATATGTCATAGAAATGTGGTGTTTTGGCATCGAAATAATCTAGGAAGCTTATACTCGAGAAATTTGACATAGAAGAACAATAAAAAGTATATATCGTGCAACTTTGATAGTTCGAAATTGCTCAACTCTCTCGATGGAGTTGTTTTTAATAGTTTTGCCGAACTTAGACCGATATTGTTCTCTTGAAAACAAAACAATTTGCGAAGCGAATACTAGTAATTTTGGACAGAAAGAAACAATTAAAAGTGCATACCGAGCAACTTTCGTGGTTCGGAATTGCACAACTCTATCTATGGAGGAGCTTTTAACGGTTTTTATCCATTTGTCATAGAAAAGTTGGTTTTTCGGCATCGAAATAATCTAGGAAGCTTATACTCGTAAAATTTGACATAGAAGAACAATAAAAAGTGTACACCGAGCAACTTCAAGGTCCGAAGTTTCTCAAATCTATCTATGGTGGAGCTTTTAACGATTTTTGTGAATTTTTCATAGAAAGGTGGTGTTTTGCATCGAAATAATCTAGGAAGCTTATACTCGTAAATTTTGACATAGAAGAACAATAAAAAGTGTACACCGAGCAACTTCCATGGTCCGAAGTTGCTCAACTCTATCTATGCAGGAGCTTTTCAAGGTTTTTTCCGTTTGGCATAGAAATGTGGTGATTTGGCATCGAAATAATCTAGGAAGCTCATAATCGTAAAATTTGACAAAGAACAACAATAAAAAGTGTACACCAAGCAACTTTGATGGTCCGAAGTTGCACAACTCTATCTATGAAGGAGCTTTTAACGGTTTTTGTACATTTGTCATAAAAAGGTGGTGTTTTGGCATCGAAATAATCTAGGAAGCTTATACTCGTAAATTTTGACATAGAAGAACAATAAAAAGTGTACAAAGAGCAACTTTGATGGTCCGAAGTTGCTCAACTCTATCTATGGAGGAGCTTTTAACGGTTTTTGTCCATTTCGCATAGAAATGTGGTGATTTGGCATCGAAATAATCTAGGAAGCCTATAATCGTAAAATTTGACATGGAAGAACAATAAAAAATGTACACCGAGCAACTTTCAAGGTCCGAAGTTGCTCAACTCTATCTATGGAGGAGCTTTTAACGGTTTCTGTCCATTTGGCATAGAAATGTGGTGATTTGGCATCGAAATAATCTAGGAAGCCTATAATCGTAAAATTTGACATGGAAGAACAATAAAAAGTGTACACCGAGCAACTTTCAAGGTCCGAAGTTGCTCAACTCTATCTATGGAGGAGCTTTTAACGGTTTTTGTCCATTTGTCATAGAAAGGTGGTGTTTTGGCATCGAAATAATCTAGGAAGCTTATACTCGAAAAATTTGACATAGAAGAACAATAAAAAGTGTATATCGTGCAACTTTGATAGTTTTAAATTGCTCAACTCTCTTGATGGAGTTGTTTTTAATAGTTTTGCCGAATTTAGACCGATATTGTTCTTTTGACAATAAAACAATTTACGAAGCGAATACTAGTAATTTTGGACATAAAGAAACAATAAAAAGTGCATACCGAGCAACTTTCGTGGTTCGGATTTGCTCAACTCTATCTATGGAGGAGCTTTTAACAGTTTTTATCCATTTGTCATAGAAAAGTTGGTGTTTCGGCATCGAAATAATCTAGGAAGCTTATACTCGTAAAATTTGACATAGAAGAACAATAAAAAGTCTACACCGAGCAACTATCAAGGTCCGAAGTTGCTCAACTCTATCTATGGAGGAGCTTTTAACGGTTTATTTGCATTTGTCACAGAAATGTGGTGTTTCGGCATCGAAATAATCTAGGAAGCTAATACTCGTAAATTTTGACATAGAAGAACAGTAAAAAGTGTACACCGAGCAACTTTCATGGTCCGAAGTTGGTCAACTCTATCTATGGAGGAGATTTTAACGGTTTTTTTCCATTTGGCATAGAAATGTGGTGATTTGGCATCGAAATAACCTAGGAAGCCTATAATCGTAAAATTTGACATGAAAGAACAATAAAAAGTGTACACCGAGCAACTTTCAAGGTCTGAAGTTGCTTTGCTCTATCTATGGAGGAGCTTTTAACGGTTTTTGAGCATTTGTCATAGAAATGTGGTGTTTTGGCATTGATATAATCTAGAAAGCTTATAGCTGTAAAATTTAACATAGAAGAACAATAAAAAGTGTACACCGAGCAACTTTGATGGTCCGAAGTTTCTTAACTCTATCTATGGAGGAGCTTTTAAAGGTTTTTGTCCATTTTTCATAGAAAGGTGGTGTTTTGGCATCGAAATAATCTAGGCAGCTTATACTCGAAAAATTTGACAAAGAAGAACAATAAAAAGTGTATATTGTGCAACTTTGATAGTTCGAAATTGCTCAACTCTCTCGATGGAGTTGTTTTTAATAGTTTTGCCGAATTTAGACCGATATTGTTCTCTTGACAACAAAACAATTTGCGAAGCGAATACTTGTAATTTTGGACATAAAGAAACAATAAAAAGTGCATACCGAGCAACTTTCGTGGTTCGGAATAGCTCAACTCTCCTTATGTAGGAGCTTTTATTGGTTTTCATTATTTGTCGTAGAAAGTTGGTGTCCATTTGGCATAGAAATAATCTAGGAAGCTTATACTCGTAAAATTTGACATAAAAGAACAATAAAATGTGTACACCGAGCAACTTTCATGGTCCGAAGTTGCTCAACTCTATCTATGGAGGAGCTTTTAACGGTTTTTGTCCATATGTCATAGAAATGTGGTGTTTTGGCATCGAAATAATCTAGGAAGCTTATACTCGAAAAATTTGACATAGAAGAAAAATAAAAAGTATATATCGTGCAACTTTGATAGTTCGACTCAACTCTCTCGATGGAGTTGTTTTTAATAGTTTTGCCAAACTTAGACCGATATTGTTCTCTTGACAACAAAACAATTTGCGAAGCGAATACTAGTAATTTTGGACAGAAAGAAACAATAAAAAGTGCATTCTGAGAAACTTTCGTGGTTCGGAATTGCACAACTCTATCTATGGAGGAGCTTTTAACGGTTTTTATCCATTTGTCATAGAAAAGTTGGTGTTTCGGCATCGAAATAATCTAGGAAGCTTATACTCGTAAAATTTGACATAGAAGAACAATAAAAAGTGTACACCGAGCAACTTTCAAGGTCCGAAGTTGCTCAAATCTATCTATGGAGGAGCTTTTAACGATTTTTGTGCATTTGTCATAGAAAGGTGGTGTTTTGGCATCGAAATAATCTAGGAAGCTTATACTCGTAAATTTTGACATAGAAGAACAATAAAAAGTGTACACCGAGCAACTTCCATGGTCCGAAGTTGCTCAACTCTATCTATGCAGGAGCTTTTAACGGTTTTTTTCCATTTAGCATAGAAATGTGGTGATTAGGCATCGAAATAATCTAGGAAGCTCGTAATCGTAAAATTTGACAAAGAACAACAATAAAAAGTGTACACCAAGCAACTTTGATGGTCCGAAGTTGCACAACTCTATCTATGAAGGAGCTTTTAACGGTTTTTGTGCATTTGTCATAGAAAGGTGGTGTTTTGGCATCGAAATAATCTAGAAAGCTTATACTCGTAAATTTTGACATAGAAGAACAATAAAAAGTGTACACCGAGCAACTTTCATGGTCCGAAGTTGCTCAACTCTATCCATGGAGGAGCTTTTCGTGGTTTTTATCCATTTGTCATAGAAAAGTTGGTGTTTCGACATCGAAATAATCTAGGAAGCTTATACTCGTAAAATTTGACATAGAAGAACAATAAAAAGTGTACACCGAGCAACTTTCGTGGTCCGAAGTTGCTCAACTCTGTCTATGGAGGAGCTCTTAACGGTTTTTGTCCATATGTCATAGAAATGTGGTGTTTTGGCATCGAAATAATCTAGGAAGCTTATACTCGAGAAATTTGACATAGAAGAACAATAAAAAGTATATATCGTGCAACTTTGATAGTTCGAAATTGCTCAACTCTCTCGATGGAGTTGTTTTTAATAGTTTTGCCGAACTTAGACCGATATTGTTCTCTTGAAAACAAAACAATTTGCGAAGCGAATACTAGTAATTTTGGACAGAAAGAAACAATTAAAAGTGCATACCGAGCAACTTTCGTGGTTCGGAATTGCACAACTCTATCTATGGAGGAGCTTTTAACGGTTTTTATCCATTTGTCATAGAAAAGTTGGTTTTTCGGCATCGAAATAATCTAGGAAGCTTATACTCGTAAAATTTGACATAGAAGAACAATAAAAAGTGTACACCGAGCAACTTCAAGGTCCGAAGTTTCTCAAATCTATCTATGGTGGAGCTTTTAACGATTTTTGTGAATTTTTCATAGAAAGGTGGTGTTTTGCATCGAAATAATCTAGGAAGCTTATACTCGTAAATTTTGACATAGAAGAACAATAAAAAGTGTACACCGAGCAACTCCCATGGTCCGAAGTTGCTCAACTCTATCTATGGAGGAGCTTTTAACGGTTTTTGTCCATTTCGCATAGAAATGTGGTGATTTGGCATCGAAATAATCTAGGAAGCCTATAATCGTAAAATTTGACATGAAAGAACAATAAAAAATGTACACCGAGCAACTTTCAAGGTCCGAAGTTGCTCAACTCTATCTATGGAGGAGCTTTTAACGGTTTCTGTCCATTTGGCATAGAAATGTGGTGATTTGGCATCGAAATAATCTAGGAAGCCTATAATCGTAAAATTTGACATGGAAGAACAATAAAAAGTGTACACCGAGCAACTTTCAAGGTCCGAAGTTGCTCAACTCTATCTATGGAGGAGCTTTTAACGGTTTTTGTCCATTTGTCATAGAAAGGTGGTGTTTTGGCATCGAAATAATCTAGGAAGCTTATACTCGAAAAATTTGACATAGAAGAACAATAAAAAGTGTATATCGTGCAACTTTGATAGTTTTAAATTGCTCAACTCTCTTGATGGAGTTGTTTTTAATAGTTTTGCCGAATTTAGACCGATATACTAGTAATTTTGGACATAAAGAAACAATAAAAAGTGCATACCGAGCAACTTTCGTGGTTCGGATTTGCTCAACTCTATCTATGAAGGAGCTTTTAACAGTTTTTATCCATTTGTCATAGAAAAGTTGGTGTTTCGGCATCGAAATAATCTAGGAAGCTTATACTCGTAAAATTTGACATAGAAGAACATTAAAAAGTGTACACCGAGCAACTATCAAGGTCCGAAGTTGCTCAACTCTATCTATGGAGGAGCTTTTAACGGTTTATTTGCATTTGTCACAGAAATGTGGTGTTTCGGCATCGAAATAATCTAGGAAGCTAATACTCGTAAATTTTGACATAGAAGAACAGTAAAAAGTGTACACCGAGCAACTTTCATGGTCCGAAGTTGGTCAACTCTATCTATGGAGGAGATTTTAACGGTTTTTTTCCATTTGGCATAGAAATGTGGTGATTTGGCATCGAAATAACCTAGGAAGCCTATAATCGTAAAATTTGACATGAAAGAAAAATAAAAAGTGTACACCGAGCAACTTTCAAGGTCTGAAGTTGCTTTGCTCTATCTATGGAGGAGCTTTTAACGGTTTTTGAGCATTTGTCATAGAAATGTGGTGTTTTGGCATTGATATAATCTAGAAAGCTTATAGCTGTAAAATTTAACATAGAAGAACAATAAAAAGTGTACACCGAGCAACTTTGATGGTCCGAAGTTTCTTAACTCTATCTATGGAGGAGCTTTTAACGGTTTTTGTCCATTTGTCATAGAAAGGTGGTGTTTTGGCATCGAAATAATCTAGGCAGCTTATACTCGAAAAATTTGACAAAGAAGAACAATTAAAAGTGTATATTGTGCAACTTTGATAGTTCGAAATTGCTCAACTCTCTCGATGGAGTTGTTTTTAATAGTTTTGCCGAATTTAGACCGATATTGTTCTCTTGACAACAAAACAATTTGCGAAGCGAATACTTGTAATTTTGGACATAAAGAAACAATAAAAAGTGCATACCGAGCAACTTTCGTGGTTCGGAATAGCTCAACTCTCCTTATGTAGGAGCTTTTATTGGTTTTCATTATTTGTCGTAGAAAGTTGGTGTTTCGGCATCGAAATAATCTAGGAAGTTATACTTGTAAAATTTGACATAGAAGAACAATAAAAAGTGTACACCGAGCAACTTTCATGATCCGAAGTTGCTCAACTCTATCAATAGAGGAGCTCTTAACAGTTTTTGTCATAGAAAAGTGGTGTTTTGGCATCGAAATAATCTAGGAAGGTTATACTCGAAAATTTGACATAGAAGAACAGTAAAAAGTGTATATCGTGCAACTTTGATAGTTGGAAATTGCTCAACTCTCTCGATGGAGTTGTTTTTAACAATTTTGCCGAATTTAGACAGATATTGTTCTCTTGACAACAAAAAAATTTAGAAAGCGAATACTAGTAATTTTGGACATAAAAAACAATAAAAAGTGCATATCGAGCAACTTTCGTGGTTCGGAATTGCTCAACTCTCCTTATGGAGGAGCTTTCATTGGTTTTCATTATTTGTCGTAGAAAGTTGTTGTCCATTTGGCTTAGAAATAATCTAGGAAGCTTATACTCGTAAAATTTGACATAAAAGAACAATAAAATGTGTACACCGAGCAACTTTCATGGTCCGAAGTTGCTCAACTCTATCTATGGAGGAGCTTTTAACGGTTTTTGTCCATATGTCATAGAAATGTGGTGTTTTGGCATCGAAATAATCTAGGAAGCTTATACTCGAGAAATTTGACATAGAAGAACAATAAAAAGTATATATCGTGCAACTTTGATAGTTCAAAATTGCTCAACTCTCTCGATGGAGTTGTTTTTAATAGTTTTGCGAACTTAGACCGATATTGTTCTCTTGACAACAAAACAATTTGCGAAGCGAATACTAGTAATTTTGGACAGAAAGAAACAATAAAAAATGCATACCGAGCAACTTTCGTGGTTCGGAATTGCACAACTCTATCTATGGAGGAGCTTTTAACGGTTTTTATCCATTTGTCATAGAAAAGTTGGTGTTTCGGCATCGAAATAATCTAGGAAGCTTATACTCGTAAAATTTGACATAGAAGAACAATAAAAAGTGTACACCGAGCAACTTTCAAGGTCCGAAGTTTCTCAAATCTATCTATGGAGGAGCTTTTAACGATTTTTGTGCATTTTTCATAGAAAGGTGGTGTTTTGGCATCGAAATAATCTAGGAAGCTTATACTCGTAAATTTTGACATAGAAGAACAATAAAAAGTGTACACCGAGCAACTTCCATGGTCCGAAGTTGCTCAACTCTATCTATGCAGGAGCTTTTAACGGTTTTTTTCCATTTGGCATAGAAATGTGGTGATTTGGCATCGAAATAATCTAGGAAGCTCATAATCGTAAAATTTGACAAAGAACAACAATAAAAAGTGTACACCAAGAACCTTTGATGGTCCGAAGTTGCACAACTCTATCTATGAAGGAGCTTTTAACGGTTTTTGTGCATTTGTCATAGAAAGGTGGTGTTTTGGCATCGAAATAATCTAGGAAGCCTATACTCGTAAATTTTGACATAGAACAACAATAAAAAGTGTACACCGAGCAACTTTCATGGTCCGAAGTTGCTCAACTCTATCTATGGAGGAGCTTTTAACGGTTTTTGTCCATTTGGCATAGAAATGTGGTGTTTTGGCATCGAAATAATCTAGGAAGCTTATACTCGAAAAATTTGACATAGAAGAACAATAAAAAGTGTATATCGTGCAACTTTGATAGTTTTAAATTGCTCAACTCTCTTGATGGAGTTGTTTTTAATAGTTTTGCCGAATTTAGACCGATATTGTTCTCTTGACAATAAAACAATTTACGAAGTGAATACTAGTAATTTTGGACATAAAGAAACAATAAAAAGTGCATACCGAGCAACTTTCGTGGTTCGGAATTGCTCAACTCTATCTATGGAGGAGCTTTTAACAATTTTTATCCATTTGTCACAGAAAAGTTGGTGTTTCTGCATCGAAATAATCTAGGAAGCTTATACTCGTAAAATTTGACATAGAAGAACAATAAAAAGTGTACACCGAGCAACTTTCATGGTCCGAAGTTGCTCAACTCTATCTATGGAGGAGCTTTTAACGGTTTATTTGCATTTGTCATAGAAATGTGGTGTTTCGGCATCGAAATAATCTGGGAAGCTTATACTCGTAAATTTTGACATAGAAGAACAATAAAAAGTGTACACCGAGCAACTTTCATGGTCCGAAGTTGGTCAACTCTATCTATGGAGGAGATTTTAACGGTTTTTGTCTATTTGGCGTAGAAATGTGATGATTTGGCATCGAAATAAACTAGGAAGCCTATAATCGTAAAATTTGACATGGAAGAACAATAAAAAGTGTACACCGAGCAACTTTCAAGATCCGAAGTTGCTTTGCTCTATCTATGGAGGAGCTTTTAACGGTTTTTGAGCATTTGTCATAGAAATGTGGTGTTTGGCATTGATATAATCTAGAAAGCTTATAGTCTTAAAATTTAACATAGAAGAACAATAAAAAGTGTACACCAAGCAACTTTGATGGTCCGAAGTTTCTTAACTCTATCTATGGAGGAGCTTTTAACGGTTTTTGTCCATTTGTCATAGAAAGGTGGTGTTTTGGCATCGAAATAATCTAGGAAGCTTATACTCGAAAAATTTGACAAAGAAGAACAATAAAAAGTGTATATTGTGCAACTTTGATAGTTCGAAATTGCTCAACTCTCTCGATGGAGTTGTTTTTAATAGTTTTGCCGAATTTAGACCGATATTGTTCTCTTGACAACAAAACTATTTGCGAAGCGAATACTAGTAATTTTGGACATAAAGAAACAATAAAAAGTGCATACCGAGCAACTTTCGTGATTCGGAATAGCTCAACTCCCCTTATGTAGGAGCTTTTATTGGTTTTCATTGTTTGTCGTAGAAAGTTGGTGTTTCGGCATTGGAATAATCTAGGAAGTTACACTCGTAAAATTTGACATAGAAGAACAATAAAAAGTGTACACCGAGCAACTTTCATGGTCCGAAGTTGCTCAACTCTATCAATAGAGGGGCTTTTAATAGTTTTTGTCATAGAAAAGTGGTGTTTTGGCATCGAAATAATCTAGGAAGGTTATACTCGAAAATTTGACATAGAAGAATAGTAAAAAGTGTATATCGTGCAACTTTGATAGTTGGAAATTGCTCAACTCTCTCGATGGAGTTGTTTTTAACAATTTTGCCGAATTTAGACCGATATTGTTCTCTTGACAACAAAACAATTTAGGAAGCGAATACTAGTAATTTTGGACATAAAAAACAATAAAAAGTGCATATCGAGCAACTTTCGTGGTTCGGAATTGCTCAACTCTCCTTATGGAGGAGCTTTTATTGGTTTTCATTATTTGTCGTAGAAAGTTGTTGTCCATTTTGCTTAGAAATAATCTAGGAAGCTTATACTCGTAAAATTTGACATAAAAGAACAATAAAATGTGTACACCGAGCAACTTTCATGGTCCGAAGTTGCTCAACTCTATCTATGGAGGAGCTTTTAACGGTTTTTGTCCATATGTCATAGAAATGTGGTGTTTTGGCATCGAAATAATCTAAGAAGCTTATACTCGAGAAATTTGACATAGAAGAACAATAAAAAGTATATATCGTGCAACTTTGATAGTTCGAAATTGCTCAACTCTCTCGATGGAGTTGTTTTTAATAGTTTTGCCGAACTTAGACCGATATTGTTCTCTTGACAACAAAACAATTTGCGAAGAGAATACTAGTAATTTTGGACAGAAAGAAACAATAAAAAGTGCATACCGAGCAACTTTCGTGGTTCGGAATTGCACAACTCTATCTATGGAGGAGCTTTTAATGGTTTTTATCCATTTGTCATAGAAAAGTTGGTGTATCGGCATCGAAATAATCTAGGAAGCTTATACTCGTAAAATTTGACATAGAAGAACAATAAAAAGTGTACACCGAGCAACTTTCAAGGTCCGCAGTTGCTCAAATCTATCTATGGAGGAGCTTTTAACGATTTTTGTGCATTTTTCATAGAAAGGTGGTGTTTTGGCATCGAAATAATCTAGGAAGCTTATACTCGTAAATTTTGACATAGAAGAACAATAAAAAGTGTACACCGAGCAACTTGCATGGTCCAAAGTTGCTCAACTCTATCTATGCAGGAGCTTTTAACGGTTTTTTTCCATTTAGCATAGAAATGTGGTGATTTGGCATCGAAATAATCTAGGAAGCTCATAATCGTAAAATTTGACAAAGAACAACAATAAAAAGTGTACACCAAGCAACTTTGATGGTCCGAAGTTGCACAACTCTATCTATGAAGGAGTTTTTAACGGTTTTTGTGCATTTGTCATAGAAAGGTGGTGTTTTGGCATCGAAATAATCTAGGAAGCTTATACTCGTAAATTTTGACATAGAAGAACAAACAAAAGTGACACCGAGCAACTTTCATAGTCCGAAGTTGCTCAACTCTATCTATGGAGGAGCTTTTAACGGTTTTTGTCCATTTGGCATAGAAATGTGGTGATTTGGCATCGAAATAATCTAGGAAGCCTATAATCGTAAAATTTGACATGGAAGAACAATAAAAAATGTATACCGAGCAACTTTCAAGGTCCGAAGTTGCTCAACTCTATCTATGGAGGAGCTTTTAACGGTTTTTGTCCATTTGGCATAGAAATGTGGTGATTTGGCATCGAAATAATCTAGGAAGCCTCTAATCGTAAAATTTGACATGGAAGAACAATAAAAAGTGTACACCGAGCAACTTTCAAGGTCCGAAGTTGCTCAACTCTATCTATGGAGGAGCTTTTAACGGTTTTTGTCCATTTGTCATAGAAAGATGGTGTTTTGGCATCGAAATAATCTAGGAAGCTTATACTCGAAAAATTTGACATAGAAGAACAATAAAAAGTGTATATCGTGCAACTTTGATAGTTTTAAATTGCTCAACCCTCTTGATGGAGTTGTTTTTAATAGTTTTGCCGAATTTAGACCGATATTGTTCTCTTGACAATAAAACAATTTACAAAGCGAATACTAGTAATTTTGGACATAAAGAAACAATAAAAAGTGCATAACGAGCAACTTTCGTGGTTCGGAATTGCTCAACTCTATCTATGGAGGAGCTTTTAACAGTTTTTATCCATTTGTCATAGAAAAGTTGGTGTTTCGGCATCGAAATAATCTAGGAAGCTTATACTCGTAAAATTTGACATAGAAGAACAATAAAAAGTGTACACCGAGCAACTTTCAAGGTCCGAAGTTGCTCAACTCTATCTATGGAGGAGCTTTTAACGGTTTATTTGCATTTGTCATAAAAATGTGGTGTTTCGGCATCGAAATAATCTAGGAAGCTTATACTCGTAAATTTTGACATAGAAGAACAATAAAAAGTGTACACCGAGCAACTTTCATGGTCCGAAGTTGGTCAACTCTATCTATGGAGGAGATTTTATCGGTTTTTTTCCATTTGGCATAGAAATGTGGTGATTTGGCATCGAAATAATCTAGGAAGCATATAATCGTAAAATTTGACATGGAAGAACAATAAAAAAGTGTACACCGAGCAACTTTCAAGGTCTGAAGTTGCTTTGCTCTATCTATGGAGGAGTTTTTAACGGTTTTGGAGCATTTGTCATAGAAATGTGGTGTTTTGGCATTGATATAATCAAGAAAGCTTATAGTCGTAAAATTTAACATAGAAGAGCAATAAAAAGTGTACACAGAGCAACTTTGATGGTACGAAGTTTCTTAACTCTATCAATGGAGGAGCTTTTAACGGTTTTTGTCCATTTGTCATAGAAAGGTGGTGTTTTGGCATCGAAATAATCTAGGCAGCTTATACTCGAAAAATTTGACAAAGAAGAACAATAAAAAGTGTATATTGTGCAACTTTGATAGTTCGAAATTACTCAACTCCCTCGATGGAGTTGTTTTTAATAGTTTTGCCGAATTTAGACCGATATTGTTCTCTTGACAACAAAACAATTTGCGAAGCGAATACTAGTAATTTTGGACATAAAGAAACAATAAAAAGTGCATACCGAGCAACTTTCGTGGTTCGGAATAGCTCAACTCTCCTTATGTAGGAGCTTTTATTGGTTTTCATTATTTGTCGTAGAAAGTTGGCGTTTCGGCATCGAAATAATCTAGGAAGTTATACTCGTAAAATTTGACATAGAAGAACAATAAAAAGTGTACACCGAGCAACTTTCATGGTCCGAAGTTGCTCAACTCTATCAATAGAGGAGCTTTTAACGGTTTTTGTCATAGAAAAGTGGTGTTTTGGCATCGAAATAATCTAGGAAGCTTATACTCGAGAATTTGACATAGAAGAACAGTAAAAAGTGTATATCGTGCAACTTTGATAGTTGGAAATTGCTCAACTCTCTCGATGGAGTTGTTTTTAACAATTTTGCCGAATTTAGACCGATATTGTTCTCTTGACAACAAAACAATTTACGAAGCGAATACTAGTAATTTTGGACATAAAAAACAATAAAAAGTGCATATCGAGCAACTTTCGTGGTTCGGAATTGCTCAACTCTCCTTATGGAGGAGCTTTTATTGGTTTTCATTATTTGTCGTAGAAAGTTGGTGTCCATTTGGAATAGAAATAATCTAGGAAGCTTATACTCGTAAAATTTGACATAAAAGAACAATAAAATGTGTACACCGAACAACTTTCATGGTCCGAAGTTGCTCAACTCTATCTATGGAGGAGCTTTTAACGGTTTTTGTCCATATGTCATAGAAATGTGGTGTTTTGGCATCGAAATAATCTAGGAAGCTTATACTCCAAAAATTTGACATAGAAGAACAATAAAAAGTGTATATCGTGCAACTTTCATAGTTCGAAATTGCCCAACTCTCTCGATGGAGTTGTTTTTAATAGTTTTGCCGAATTTAGACTGATATTGTTCTCTTGACAACACAACAACTTACGAAGCAAATACTAGTAATTTTGGACATAAAGAAACAATAAAAAGTGCATACCGAGCAACTTTCGTGGTTCGGAATTGCTCATTTCTCCTTATGGAGGAGCTTTTATTGGTTTTCATTATTTGTTGTAGAAAGTTGGTGTTTTGGCATCGAAATAATCTAGGAAGTTATACTCGTAAAATTTGACATAGAATAACAATAAAAAGTGTACACCGAGCAATTTTCATGGTCCGAAGTTGCTCAACTCTATCTATGGAGGAGCTTTTAACGGTTTTAGTTAGATTTGGCATAGAAATGTGGTGTTTTGGCATCGAAATAATCTTAAAAGCTTATACTAGTAAAATTTGACAAAGAAGAACAATAAAAAATGTACACCGAGCAACTTTCATGGTCCGAAGTTGCTCAACTCTATCTATGGAGGAGCTTTTAACGGTTTTTGTCTATTTGGCATAGAAATGTGGTGTTTTGGCATGGAAATAATCTAGAAAGCTTATACTCGTAAAATTTAACAAAGAAGAACAATAAAAATTGTACACCGAGCAACTTTCATGGTCCGAAGTTGCTCAACTGTATCTATGGAGGAGCTTTTAACGGTTTTTGTCCATTTGTCATAGAAAGGCGGTGTTTTGGCATCGAATTAATCTAGGAAGCTTATACTCGAAAAATTTGACATAGAAGAACAATAAAAAGTGTATATCGTGCAACTTTGATAGTTCAAAATTGCGCAACTCTCTCGATGGAGTTGCTTTTAATAGTTTTGTCGAATTTAGACCGATATTGTTCTCTTGACAACAAAACAATTTAAGAAGCGAATACTAGTAATTTTGGACATAAACAAACAATTAAAAGTGCATACCGAGCAACTTTCGTGGTTCGGAATTGCTCAACTCTCCTTATGGAGGAGCTTTTATTGGTTTTCATTATTTGTCGTAGAAAGTTGGTGTTTTGGCATCGAAATAATCTTGGAAGCTTATACTCGTAAAATTTGACATAGAAGAACAATAAAAAGTGTACACCGAGCAACTTTCAAGGTCCGAAGTTGCTGAACTCTATCTATCGAGGAGCTTTTAACGGTTTTTGTGCATTTTTCATAGAGAGGTGGTGTTTTGGCATCGCAATAATCTAGGAAGCTTATACTCGTAAATTTTGACATACAAGAACAATAAAAAGTGTACACCAAGCAACTTTCATGGTCCGAAGTTGCTCAACTCCATATATGGAGGAGCTTTTAGTGGTTTTTGTCCATTTTTCGTAGAAAGGTGGTTTTTTGGCATCGAAATAATCTAGGAAGCTTATACTCGTAAAATTTGACATAAAAGAACAATAAAATGTGTACACCGAATAACATTGATGGTCCGAAGTTGCTCAACTCTATCTATTAAGGAGCTTTTAAATGTTTTTGTCCATATGTCATAGAAATGTGGTGTTTCGGCATCGAAATAATCTAGGAAGCTTATACTCGAAAAATTTGACATAGAAGAACAATAAAAAGTGTATATCGTGCAACTTTGATAGTTCAAAATTGCTCAACTCTCTCGATGGAGTTGCTTTTAATAGTTCTGTCGAATTTAGACCGATATTGTTCTCTTGACAACAAAACAATTTAAGAAGCGAATACTAGTAATTTTGGACATAAACAAACAATAAAAAGTGCATACCGAGCAACTTTCGTGGTTCGGAATTGCTCAACTCTCCTTATGGAGGAGCTTTTATTGGTTTTCATTATTTGTCGTAGAAAGTTGGTGTTTTGGCATCGAAATAATCTTGGAAGCTTATACTCGTAAAATTTGACATAGAAGAACAATAAAAAGTGTACACCGAGCAACTTTCAAGGTCCGAAGTTGCTGAACTCTATCTATCGAGGAGCTTTTAACGGTTTTTGTGCATTTTTCATAGAGAGGTGGTGTTTTGGCATCGCAATAATCTAGGAAGCTTATACTCGTAAATTTTGACGTAGAAGAACAATAAAAAGTGTACACCAAGCAACTTTCATAGTCCGAAGTTGGTCAACTCCATATATGGAGGAGCTTTTAGTGGTTTTTGTCCATTTTTCGTAGAAAGGTGGTTTTTTGGCATCGAAATAATCTAGGAAGCTTATACTCGTAAAATTTGACATAAAAGAACAATAAAATGTGTACACCGAGCAACATTGATGGTCCGAAGTTGCTCAACTCTATCTATTAAGGAGCTTTTAACGGTTTTTGTCCATATGTCATAGAAATGTGGTGTTTCGGCATCGAAATAATCTAGGAAGCTTATACTCGAAAAATTTGACATAGAAGAACAATAAAAAGTGTATATCGTGCAACTTTGATAGTTCGAAATTGCCCAACTCTCTCGATGGAGTTGTTTTTAATAGTTTTGCCGAATTTAGACTGATATTGTTCTCTTGACAACACAACAACTTACGAAGCAAATACTAGTAATTTTGGACATAAACAAACAATAAAAAGTGCATACCGAGCAACTTTCGTGGTTCGGAATTGCTCATTTCTCCTTATGGAGGAGCTTTTATTGGTTTTCATTATTTGTTGTAGAAAGTTGGTGTTTTGGCATCGAAATAATCTAGGAAGTTATACTCGTAAAATTTGACATAGAATAACAATAAAAAGTGTACACCGAGCAATTTTCATGGTCCGAAGTTGCTCAACTCTATCTATGGAGGAGCTTTTAACGGTTTTAGTTAGATTTGGCATAGAAATGTGGTGTTTTAGCAGCGAAATAATCTTAAAAGCTTATACTCGTAAAATTTGACAAAGAAGAACAATAAAAAATGTACACCGAGCAACTTTCATGGTCCGAACTTGCTCAACTCTATCTATGGAGGAGCTTTTAACGGTTTTTGTCTATTTGGCATAGAAATGTGGTGTTTTGGCATGGAAATAATCTAGAAAGCTTATACTCGTAAAATTTAACATAGAAGAACAATAAAAATTGTACACCGAGCAACTTTCATGGTCCGAAGTTGCTCAACTGTATCTATGGAGGAGCTTTTAACGGTTTTTGTCCATTTGTCATAGAAAGGCGGTGTTTTGGCATCGAATTAATCTAGGAAGCTTATACTCGAAAAATTTGACATAGAAGAACAATAAAAAGTTTATATCGTGCAACTTTGATAGTTCAAAATTGCTCAACTCTCTCGATGGAGTTGCTTTTAATAGTTTTGTCGAATTTAGACCGATATTGTTCTCTTGACAACAAAACAATTTAAGAAGCGAATACTAGTAATTTTGGACATAAACAAACAATAAAAAGTGCATACCGAGCAACTTTCGTGGTTCGGAATTGCTCAACTCTCCTTATGGAGGAGCTTTTCTTGGTTTTCATTATTTGTCGTAGAAAGTTGGTGTTTTGGCATCGAAATAATCTTGGAAGCTTATACTCGTAAAATTTGACATAGAAGAACAATAAAAAGTGTACACCGAGCAACTTTCAAGGTCCGAAGTTGCTGAACTCTATCTATCGAGGAGCTTTTAACGGTTTTGGTGCATTTTTCATAGAGAGGTGGTGTTTTGGCATCGCAATAATCTAGGAAGCTTATACTCGTAAATTTTGACATAGAAGAACAATAAAAAGTGTACACCAAGCAACTTTCATGGTCCGAAGTTGCTCAACTCCATATATGGAGGAGCTTTTAGTGGTTTTTGTCCATTTTTCGTAGAAAGGTGGTTTTTTGGCATCGAAATAATCTAGGAAGCTTATACTCGTAAAATTTGACATAAAAGAACAATAAAATGTGTATACCGAGCAACATTGATGGTCCGAAGTTGCTCAACTCTATCTATTAAGGAGCTTTTAACGGTTTTTGTCCATATGTCATAGAAATGTGGTGTTTCGGCATCGAAATAATCTAGGAAGCTTATACTCGAAAAATTTGACATAGAAGAACAATAAAAAGTGTATATCGTGCAACTTTGATAGTTCGAAATTGCTCAACTCTCTCGATGGAGCTGTTTTTAATAGTTTTGCTGAATTTAGACCGATATTGTTCTCTTGACAACAAAACAGTTTGCGAAGCGAATACTAGTAATTTTGGACAGAAAGAAACAATAAAAAGTGCATACCGAGCAACTTTCGTGGTTCGAAATTGCTCAACTCTTTCTATGGAGGGACATTTAACGGTTTTTATGCATTTGTCATAGAAAAGTTGGTGTTTCGGCATCGAAATAATCTAGGAAGCTTATACTCGTAAAATTTGACATAGAAGAACAATAAAAAGTGTACACCGAGCAACTTTCAAGGTCCGAAGTTGCTCAAATCTATCTATGGAAGAGTTTTAACGGTTTTTGTGCATTTGTCATAGAAAGGTGGTGTTTTTACATCGAAATAATCTGGGAAGCTTATACACGTAAAATTTGACATAGAAGAACAATAAAAAGTGTACACCGAGAAACTTTGATTATCCGAAGTTGCTCAACTCTATCTATGGAGGATCTTTTAACGGTTTTTGTCCATTTGGCATAGAAATTTAGTGTTTTCGCATCGAAATAATCTAGGAAGTTATACTCGAAAATTTGACATAAAAGAACAATAAAATGTGTACACCGAGCAACTTTGATGGTCCGAAGTTGCACAACTCTATCTATGGTGGTGCTTTTAACGGTTTTTTTCCATTTGGCATAGAAATGTGGTGATTTGGCATCGAAATAATCTAGGAAGCTCATAATCGTAAAATTTGACATAAAAGAACAATAAAAAGTCTACACCGAGCAACTTTTATGGTCCGAAGTTGCTCAACTCTATCTATGGAGGAGCTTTTAACGGTTTTTGTCCATTTGTCGTAGAAAGGTGGTTCTTTTGCATCGAAATAATCTAGGAAGCTTATACACGTAAAATTTGACATAGAAGAACAATAAAAAGTGTATACCGAGCAACTTTCAAGGTCCGAAGTTGCTCAAATCTATCTATGGAAGAGTTTTTAACGGTTTTTGTGCATTTGTCATAGAAAGGTGGTGTTTTTGCATCGAAATAATCTAGGAAGCTTATACACGTAAAATTTGACATAGAAGAACAATAAAAAGTGTACACCGAGAAACTTTGATTGTCCGAAGTTGCTCAACTCTATCTATGGAGGATCTTTTAACGGTTTTTGTCCATTTGGCATAGAAATTTGGTGTTTTGGCATCGAAATAATCTAGGAAGTTATACTCGTAAAATTTGACATAAAAGAACAATAAAATGTGTACACCGAGCAACTTTAATGGTTCGAAGTTGCTCAACTCTATCTATGGTGGAGCTTTTAACGGTTTTTGTCCATTTTTCGTAGAAAGGTGGTTTTTTGGCATCGAAATAATCTAGGAAGCTTATACTCGTAAAATTTGACATAGAAGAACAATAAAAGTGTACACCGAGCAACTTTTATGGTCCGAAATTGCTCAACTCTATCTATGGAGGAACTTTTAGCGGTTTTTGTCCATTTGCATAGAAAGTTGGTGTTTTGGAATCGAAATAATCTAGGAAGTTATACTCGTAAAATTTGACATAGAAGAACAATAAAAAGTGTACAACGAGCAACTTTCATGGTTCGAAGTTGCTCAACTCTATCTATGGATGAGCTTTTAACGGTTTTTGTCCATTTTTCGTAGAAAGTTGGTGTTCGGCATCGAAATAATCTAGGAATATTATACTCGTAAATTTGAAATAGAAGAATAATAAAAAGTGTATACCGAGCAACTTTCATGGTCCGAAGTTGTCAACCATATGTATGGTGGAGCGTTTAGCGGTTTTTGTCCATTTGTCACAGAAAGGTGTTTTTTTGGCTTCGAAATAATCTAAGAAGCTTATACTCGTAAAACTAGACATAGAAGAATAATAAAAAGTGTAGACCGAGCAACTTTGATGGTATGAAGTTGCTGAACTCTATCTATGGAGGAGCTTTTAACGGTTTTTGTCCATTTGGCATAGATATGTGCTGTTTTGGCATCGAAGTAATCTAGGAAGCTTATACACATAAAATTTGACATAGAAGAACAGTAAAAAGTGTACACCGAGCAACTTTTATGGTCCGAAGTTGCTCAACTCTATCTGTGGAGGAGCTTTTAACGGTTTTTGTCCATTTGGCATAGAAAGTTGGTGTTTTCGCATCGAAATAATCTAGGAAGTTATACTCGTAAAATTTGACATAAAAGAACAATAAAATGTGTACACCGAGCAACTTTAATGGTTCGAAGGTTCTCAACTCTATCTATGGTGGAGCTTTTAACGGTTTTTGTCCATTTTTCGTAGAAAGGTGGTTTTTTGGCATCGAAATAATCTAGAAAGCTTATACTCGTAAAATTTGACATAGAAGAACAATAAAAAGTGTTCACCGAGCAACTTCGATGGTCCGAAGTTGCTCAACTCTATCTATGGAGGAGCTTTTAATGGTTTTTATCCATTTGTCATAGATATGTGGTGTTTTGGCATCGAAGTAATCTAGGAAGCTTATACACGTAAAATTTGACATAGAAGAACAATAAAAAGTGTACACCGAGAAACTTTGATTGTCTGAAGTTGCTCTACTTTATCTATGGAGGATCTTTTAACGGTTTTTGTCCATTTGGCATAGAAATTTGGTGTTTTGGCATCGAAATAATCTAGGAAGTTATACTCGTAAAATTTGACATAAAAGAACAATAAAATGTGTACACCGAGCAACTTTGATGGTCCGAAGTTGCTCAACTCTATCTATGGTGGTGCTTTTAACGGTTTTTGTCCATTTGTAGTAGAAAGGTGGTTTTTTGGCATCGAAATAATCTTGGAAGCTTAAAATTTGACATAGAAGAACAACAAAAAGTGTACACCGAGTAACTTTGATGGTCCGAAGTTGCTCAACTCTATCTATGGAGGAGCTTTTAACGGTTTTTGTCCATTTGTCATAGAAAGTTGGAGTTTTGAAATCGAAATAATCTAGGAAGTTATACTCGTAAAATTTGACAAAAAAGAACAATAAAAAGTGTAGACCGAGTAACTTTGATGGTCCGAAGTTGCTCAACTCTATCTATGGAGAAGCTTTTAACGGTTTTTGACCATTTGTCGTAGAAAGGTGGTTTTTTGGCATCGAAATAATCTAGGAAGCTTATACTCGTAAAATTTGACATAGAAGAACAATAAAAAGTGTACACCGAGCAACTTTGATGGTCCGAAGTTGCTGAACTCTATCTATGGAGGAGCTTTTAACGGTTTTTATCCATTTGTCATAGATATGTGGTGTTTTGGCATCGAAGTAATCTAGGAAGCTTATACACGTAAAATTTGACATAGAAGAACAATAAAAAGTGTACACCGAGAAACTTTGATTGTCCGAAGTTGCTCTACTCTATCTATGGAGGATCTTTTAACGGTTTTTGTCCATTTGGCATAGAAATTTGGTGTTTTGGCATCGAAATAATCTAGGAAGCTTATGCTCGAGAAATTTGACATAGAAGTACAATAAAAAGTGTATATCGTGCAACTTTGATAGTTCGAAATTGCTCAACTCTCTCGATGGAGTTGTTTTTAATTGTTTTGCTGAATTTAGACCGATATTGTTCTCTTGACAACAAAACAATTTGCGAAGCGAATACTAGTAATTTTGGACAGAAAGAAACAATAAAAAGTGCATACCGAGCAACTTTCGTTGTTCGAAATTGCTCAACTCTATCTATGGAGGAGCATTTAACGGTTTTTATCCATTTGTCATAGAAAAGTTGGTGTTTCGGCATCGAAATAATCTAGGAAGCTTATACTCGTAAAATTTGACATAGAAGAACAATAAAAAGTGTACACCGAGCAAGTTTCAAGGTCCGAAGTTGCTCAAATCTATCTATGGAAGAGTTTTTAACGGTTTTTGTGCATTTGTCTTAGAAAGGTGGTATTTTGGCATCGAAATAATCTGGGAAGCTTATACTCGTAAATTTTGACATAGAAGAACAATAAAAAGTGTACACCGAGCAACTTTCATGGTCCGAAGTTGGTCAACTCTATCTATGGAGGAGCTTTTAACGGTTTTTGTCCATTTGGCATAGAAATGTGGTGATTTGGCATCGAAATAATCTAGGAAGCCTATAATCGTAAAATTTGACATGGAAGAACAATAAAAACTGTACACCAAGCAACTTTCAAGGTTCGAAGTTTCTTTACTCTATCTATGGAGGAGCTTTTAACTGTTTTTGAGCATTTGTCATAGAAATGTGGTGTTTTTGCATTGATATAATCTAGAAAGCTTATACTCGTAAAATTTAACATAGAAGAACAATAAAAAGTGTATATTGTGCAACTTTGATAGTTCGAAATTGCTCAACTCTCTCGATGGAGTTGTTTTTTATAGTTTTGCCGAATTTAGACCGATATTGTTCTCTTGACAACAAAACAATTTGCAAAGCGAATACTAGTAATTTTGGACATAAAGAAACAATAAAAAGTGCATACCGAGCAACTTTCGTGGTTCGGAATTGCTCATTTCTCCTTATGGAGGAGCTTTTATTGGTTTTCATTATTTGTTGTAGAAAGTTGGTGTTTCGGCATCGAAATAATCTAGGAAGTTATACTCGTAAAATTTGACATAGAAGAACAATAAAAAGTGTACACCGAGCAACTTTCATGGTCCGAAGTTGCTCAACTCTATCAATGGAGGAGCTTTTAACGGTTTTTTTTCATAGAAAAGTGGTGTTTTCGCATCGAAATAATCTAGGAAGCTTATACTCGAAAAATTTGACATAAAAGAACAGTAAAAAGTGTATATCGTGCAACTTTGATAGTTCGAAATTGCTCAACTCTCTCGATGGAGTTGTTTTTAATAGTTTTGCAGAATTTAGACCGATATTGTTCTCTTGACAACACAACAACTTACGAAGCAAATACTAGTAATTTTGGACATAAAGAAACAATAAAAAGTGCATACCGAGCAACTTTCGTGGTTCGGAATTGCTCATTTCTCCTTATGGAGGAGCTTTTATTGGTTTTCATTATTTGTTGTAGAAAGTTGGTGTTTTGGCAACGAAATAATTTAGGAAGTTATACTCGTAAAATTTGACAAAGAAAAACAATAAAAAATTTACACCGAGCAACTTTCATGGTACGAAGTTGCTCAACTCTATCTATGGAGGCGCTTTTAACGGTTTTTGTCTATTTGGCATAGAAATGTGGTGTTTTGGCATGGAAATAATCTAGAAAGCTTATACTCGTAAAATTTAACATAGAAGAACAATAAAAATTGTACACCGAGCAACTTTCATGGTCCGAAGTTGCTCAACTGTATCTATGGAGGAGCTTTTAACGGTTTTTGTCCATTTGTCATAGAAAGGCGGTGTTTTGGCATCGAATTAATCTAGGAAGCTTATACTCGAAAAATTTGACATAGAAGAACAATAAAAAGTTTATATCGTGCAACTTTGATAGTTCAAAATTGCTCAACTCTCTCGATGGAGTTGCTTTTAATAGTTTTGTCGAATTTAGACCGATATTGTTCTCTTGACAACAAAACAATTTAAGAAGCGAATACTAGTAATTTTGGACATAAACAAACAATAAAAAGTGCATACCGAGCAACTTTCGTGGTTCGGAATTGCTCAACTCTCCTTATGGAGGAGCTTTTATTGGTTTTCATTATTTGTCGTAGAAAGTTGGTGTTTTGGCATCGAAATAATCTTGGAAGCTTATACTCGTAAAATTTGACATAGAAGAACAATAAAAAGTGTACACCGAGCAACTTTCAAGGTCCGAAGTTGCTGAACTCTATCTATCGAGGAGCTTTTAACGGTTTTGGTGCATTTTTCATAGAGAGGTGGTGTTTTGGCATCGCAATAATCTAGGAAGCTTATACTCGTAAATTTTGACATAGAAGAACAATAAAAAGTGTACACCAAGCAACTTTCATGGTCCGAAGTTGCTCAACTCCATATATGGAGGAGCTTTTAGTGGTTTTTGTCCATTTTTCGTAGAAAGGTGGTTTTTTGGCATCGAAATAATCTAGGAAGCTTATACTCGTAAAATTTGACATAAAAGAACAATAAAATGTGTATACCGAGCAACATTGATGGTCCGAAGTTGCTCAACTCTATCTATCGAGGAGCTTTTAACGATTTTTGTGCATTTGTCATAGAAAGGTGGTGTTTTGGCATCGAAATAATCTAGGAAGCTTATAATCGTAAATTTTGACATAGAAGAACAATAAAAAGTGTATATTGTGCAACTTTGATAGTTCGAAATTGCTCAACTCTCTCGATGGAGTTGTTTTTTATAGTTTTGCCGAATTTAGACCGATATTGTTCTCTTGACAACAAAACAATTTGCAAAGCGAATACTAGTAATTTTGGACATAAAGAAACAATAAAAAGTGCATACCGAGCAACTTTCGTGGTTCGGAATTGCTCATTTCTCCTTATGGAGGAGCTTTTATTGGTTTTCATTATTTGTTGTAGAAAGTTGGTGTTTCGGCATCGAAATAATCTAGGAAGTTATACTCGTAAAATTTGACATAGAAGAACAATAAAAAGTGTACACCGAGCAACTTTCATGGTCCGAAGTTGCTCAACTCTATCAATGGAGGAGCTTTTAACGGTTTTTTTTTCATAGAAAAGTGGTGTTTTCGCATCGAAATAATCTAGGAAGCTTATACTCGAAAAATTTGACATAAAAGAACAGTAAAAAGTGTATATCGTGCAACTTTGATAGTTCGAAATTGCTCAACTCTCTCGATGGAGTTGTTTTTAATAGTTTTGCAGAATTTAGACCGATATTGTTCTCTTGACAACACAACAACTTACGAAGCAAATACTAGTAATTTTGGACATAAAGAAACAATAAAAAGTGCATACCGAGCAACTTTCGTGGTTCGGAATTGCTCATTTCTCCTTATGGAGGAGCTTTTATTGGTTTTCATTATTTGTTGTAGAAAGTTGGTGTTTTGGCAACGAAATAATTTAGGAAGTTATACTCGTAAAATTTGACAAAGAAAAACAATAAAAAATTTACACCGAGCAACTTTCATGGTACGAAGTTGCTCAACTCTATCTATGGAGGCGCTTTTAACGGTTTTTGTCTATTTGGCATAGAAATGTGGTGTTTTGGCATGGAAATAATCTAGAAAGCTTATACTCGTAAAATTTAACATAGAAGAACAATAAAAATTGTACACCGAGCAACTTTCATGGTCCGAAGTTGCTCAACTGTATCTATGGAGGAGCTTTTAACGGTTTTTGTCCATTTGTCATAGAAAGGCGGTGTTTTGGCATCGAATTAATCTAGGAAGCTTATACTCGAAAAATTTGACATAGAAGAACAATAAAAAGTTTATATCGTGCAACTTTGATAGTTCAAAATTGCTCAACTCTCTCGATGGAGTTGCTTTTAATAGTTTTGTCGAATTTAGACCGATATTGTTCTCTTGACAACAAAACAATTTAAGAAGCGAATACTAGTAATTTTGGACATAAACAAACAATAAAAAGTGCATACCGAGCAACTTTCGTGGTTCGGAATTGCTCAACTCTCCTTATGGAGGAGCTTTTATTGGTTTTCATTATTTGTCGTAGAAAGTTGGTGTTTTGGCATCGAAATAATCTTGGAAGCTTATACTCGTAAAATTTGACATAGAAGAACAATAAAAAGTGTACACCGAGCAACTTTCAAGGTCCGAAGTTGCTGAACTCTATCTATCGAGGAGCTTTTAACGGTTTTGGTGCATTTTTCATAGAGAGGTGGTGTTTTGGCATCGCAATAATCTAGGAAGCTTATACTCGTAAATTTTGACATAGAAGAACAATAAAAAGTGTACACCAAGCAACTTTCATGGTCCGAAGTTGCTCAACTCCATATATGGAGGAGCTTTTAGTGGTTTTTGTCCATTTTTCGTAGAAAGGTGGTTTTTTGGCATCGAAATAATCTAGGAAGCTTATACTCGTAAAATTTGACATAAAAGAACAATAAAATGTGTATACCGAGCAACATTGATGGTCCGAAGTTGCTCAACTCTATCTATCGAGGAGCTTTTAACGATTTTTGTGCATTTGTCATAGAAAGGTGGTGTTTTGGCATCGAAATAATCTAGGAAGCTTATAATCGTAAATTTTGACATAGAAGAACAATAAAAAGTGTACACCAAGCAACTTTCATGGTCCGAAGTTGCTCAACTCTATCTATGGAAGAGCTTTTAACGATTTTTGTCCATTTGGCATAGAAATGTGGTGATTTGGCATCGGAATAATCTAGGAAGCCTATAATCGTAAAGTTTGACATAGAACAACAATAAAAAGTGTACCCCGAGCAACTTTGATGGTTCGAAGTTGCTCAACTCTATCTATGCAGGATATAATCTGTCATAGAAAGTTGGTGTTTCGGCATCGAAATAATCTGGGAAGTTATACTCGTAAAATTTGACATAGAATAACAATAAAAAGTGTACACCGAGCAACTTTCATGGTCCGAAGTTGCTCAACTCTATCTATGGAGGAGCTTTTAACGGTTTTTGTTAGATTTGGAATAGAAATGTGGTGTTTTGGCATCGAAATAATCTTGGAAGCTTATACTCGTAAAATTCGACAAAGAAGAACAATAAAAAATGTACACCGAGCAACTTTCATGGTCCGAAGTTGCTCAACTCTATCTATGGAGGAGCATTTAACGGTTTTTGTCTATTTGGCATAGAAATGTGGTGTTTTGGCATGGAAATAATCTAGAAAGCTTATACTCGTAAAATTTAACATAGAAGAACAATAAAAATTGTACACCGAGCAACTTTCATGGTCCGAAGTTGCTCAACTGTATCTATGGAGGAGCTTTTAACAGTTTTAGTCCATTTGTCATAGAAAGGTGGTGTTTTGGCATCGAAATATTCTAGGAAGCTTATACTCGAAAAATTTGACATAGAAGAACAATAAAAAGTGTATATCGTGCAACTTTGATAGTTCAAAATTGCTCAACTCTCTCGATGGAGTTGCTTTTAATAGTTTTGTCAAATTTAGACCGATATTGTTCTCGAGACAACAGAACAATTTACGAAGCGAATACTAGTAATTTTGGACATAAAGAAACAATAAAAAGTGCATACCGAGAAACTTTCGTGGTTCGGAATTGCTCAACTCTCCTTATGGAGGAGCTTTTGTTGGTTTTCATTATTTATCGTAGAAAGTTGGTGTTTTGGCATCGAAATAATCTAGGAAGTTATACTCGTAAAATTTGACATAGAAGAACAATAAAAAGCGTACACCGACCAACTTTCATGGTCCGAAGTTGCTCAACTCTATCTCTGGAGGTGCTTTTAACGGTTTTTGTCTATTTGGCATAGAAATGTGGTGTTTTGGCATGGAAATAATCTAGAAAGCTTATACTCGTAAAATTTAACATAGAAGAACAATAAAAATTGTACACCGAGCAACTTTCATGGTCCGAAGTTGCTCAACTGTATCTATGGAGGTGCTTTTAACGGTTTTTGTCCATTCGGCATAGAAAGGTGGTGTTTTGGCATCGAAATATTCTAGGAAGCCTATAGTCGAAAAATTTGACATAGAAGAACAATAAAAAGTGTATATGGTGCAACTTTGATAGTTCAAAATTGCTCAACTCTCTCGATGGAGTTTCTTTTAATAGTTTTGTCGAATTTAGACCGATATTGTTCTCTTGACAACAAAACAATTTACGAAGCGAATACTAGTAATTTTGGACATAAAGAAACAATAAAAAGTGCATACCGAGCAACTTTCGTGGTTCGGAATTGCTCAACTCTCCTTATGGAGGAGCTTTTATTGGTTTTCATTATTTATCGTAGAAAGTTGGTGTTTCGGCATCAAAATAATCTGGGAAGCTTATACTCATAAAAGTTGACATAGAAGAACAATAAAAAGTGTACACCGAGCAACTTTCAAGTTTCGAAGTTGCTCAAATCTATCTATGGAGGAGCTTTTAATGGTTTTTGTGCATTTGTCATAGAAAGGTGACGTTTTGGCAACGAAATAATCCAGGAAGCTCATACTCGTAAATTTTGACATAGAAGAACAATAAAAAGTGTACACCAAGCAACTTTCATGGTCCGAAGTTGCTCAACTCTATCTTTGGAGGAGCTTTTAACGGTTTTTGTCCATTTGTCATAGAAATGTGGTGTTTCGGCATCGAAATAATCTAGGAAGCTTATACTCGAAAAATTTGACATAGAAGAACAATAAAAAGTGTATATCGTGCAACTTTGATAGTTCCAAATTGCTCAACTCTCTCGAAGGAGTTGTTTTTAATAGTTTTGCTGAATTTAGACCGATATTGTTCTCTTGACAACAAAACAATTTGCGAAGCGAATACTAGTAATTTTGGACAGAAAGAAACAATTAAAAGTGCATACCGAGCAACTTTCGTGGTTCGAAAATGCTCAACTCTATCTATGGAGGAGCATTTAACGGTTTTTATCCATTTGTCATAGAAAAGTTGGTGTTTCGACATCGAAATAATCTAGGAAGCTTATACTCGTAAAATTTGACATAGAAGAACAATAAAAAGTGTACACCGAGCAACTTTCAAGGTTCGAAGTTGCTCAACTCTATCTATGGAGGAGCTTTTAACGGTTTTTGTTAGATTTGGAGTAGAAATGTGGTGTTTTGGCGTCGAAATAATCTTGGAAGCTTATACTCGTAAAATTTGACATAGAATAACAATAAAAAGTGTATACCGAGCAACTTTCATGGTCCGCAGTTGCTTAACTCTATCTATGGACGTGCTTTTAACGGTTTTTATGCATTTGTCATAGAAAGTTGATGTTTCGGCATCGAAATAATCTATGAAGCTTATACTCGTAAAATTTGACATAGAAGAACAACAAAAAGTGTACACCGAGCAGCTTCGATGGTCCGAAGTTGCTGAACTCTATCTACGGAGGAGCTTGTAACGGTTTTTGTCCATTTTTCATAGAAAGTTGGTGTTTTGGCATCGAAATAATCTAGGAAGCTTATACTCATAAAATTTGACATAGAAGAACAATAAAAAGTGTACACCGAGCAACTTTCATGGTTCGAAGTTGCTCAACTCTATCTATGGAGGAGCTTTTAACGGTTTTTGTCCATTTGTCATAGAAAGGTGGTGTTTTGGCATCGAAATAATCTAGGAAGCTTATACTAGAAAAATTTGATATAGAAGAACAATAAAAAGTGTATACCGAGCAACTTTCATGGTCCGCAGTTGCTTAACTCTATCTATGGACGTGCTTTTAACGGTTTTTATGCATTTGTCATAGAAAGTTGGTGTTTCGGCATCGAAATAATCTATGAAGCTTATACTCGTAAAATTTGACATAGAAGAACAACAAAAAGTGTACACCGAGCAGCTTCGATGGTCCGAAGTTGCTGAACTCTATCTACGGAGGAGCTTGTAACGGTTTTTGTCCATTTTTCATAGAAAGTTGGTGTTTTGGCATCGAAATAATCCAGGAAGCTTATACTCATAAAATTTGACATAGAAGAACAATAAAAAGTGTACACCGAGCAACTTTCATGGTTCGAAGTTGCTCAACTCTATCTATGGAGGAGCTTTTAACGGTTTCTGTCCATTTGTCATAGAAAGTTGGTGTTTTGGCATCGAAATAATCTAGGAAGTTATACTCGTAAAATTTGACATAGAAGAACAATAAAAAGTGTACACCGAGCAACTTTCATGGTCCGCAGTTGCTTAACTCTATCTATGGACGTGCTTTTAACGGTTTTTATGCATTTGTCATAGAAAGTTGGTGTTTCGGCATCGAAATAATCTATGAAGCTTATACTCGTAAAATTTGACATAGAAGAAAAACAAAAAGTGTACACCGAGCAGCTTCGATGGTCCGAAGTTGCTGAACTCTATCTACGGAGGAGCTTGTAACGGTTTTTGTCCATTTTTCATAGAAAGTTGGTGTTTTGGCATCGAAATAATCTAGGAAGCTTATACTCGTAAAATTTGACATAGAAGAACAATAAAAGGTGTACACCGAGCAACTTTCATGGTCCGAAGTTGTCAACTCTATCTATGCAGGCGCTTTTAACAATTTTTGTTCATATGTCATAGAAATGTGGTGTTTTGGCATCGAAATAATCTAGGAAGCTTATACTCGAAAAATTTGACATAGAAGAACAATAAAAAGTGTATATCGTGCAACTTTGATAGTTCAAAATTGCTCAACTCTCTCGATGGAGTTGCTTTTAATAGTTTTGTCAAATTTAGACCGATATTGTTCTCTTGACAACAAAACAATTTACGAAGCGAATACTAGTAATTTTGGACATAAAGAAACAATAAAAAGTGCATACCGAGCAACTTTCATGGTTCGGAATTGCTCAACTCTGCTTATGGAGGAGCTTATATTGGTTTTCATTATTTGTCGTACAAAGTTGGTGTTTTGGCATCGAAATAATCTAAGAAGTTATACTTGTAAAATTTGACATAGAAGAACAATAAAATGTGTAAACCGAGCAACTTTGCTGGTCCGAAGTTGCTCAACTCTATCTACGGAGGAGCTTTAAACGGTTTTTGTCCATTTTTCATAGAAAGTTGGTGTTTTGGCATCGAAATAATCTAGGAAGCTTATACTCGTAAAATTTGACATAGAAGAACAATAAAAAGTGTACACCGAGCAACCTTCATGGTCCGAAGTTGTCAACTCTATCTAAGAAGGAGCTTTTAACGGTTTTTGTCCATATGTCATAGAAATGTGGTGTTTTGGCATCGAAGTAATCTAGGATGCTTATACACGTAAAATTTGACATAGAAGAACAATAAAAAGTGTACACCGAGCAACTTTTATGGTCCGATGTTGCTCAACTCTATCTATGGAGGAACTTTTAACGGTTTTTGTCCATTTTTCATAGAAAGTCGGTGTTCGGCATCGAAATAATCTAGGAATATTATACTCGTAAAATTAGACATAGAAGAATAATAAAAAGTGTACACCGAGCAACTTTTATGGTCCGAAGTTGCTCAACTCTATCTATGGAGGAACTTTTAACGGTTTTTGTCCATTTGGTATAGAAAGTTGGTGTTTTGGAATCGAAATAATCTAGGAAGTTATACTCGTAAAATTTGACATAGAAGAACTATAAAAAGTGTACACCGAGCAACTTTCATGGTCCGAAGTTGCTCAACTCTATCTATGGATGAGCTTTTAACGATTTTTGTCCATTTTTCATAGAGAGTTGGTATTTTGGCATCGAAATAATCTAGGAAGCTTATACTCGTAAAATTTGACATAGAAGAACAATAAAAAGTGTACACCGAGCAACTTTCATGGTCCTAAGTTGTCAACTCTATCTACGGTGGAGAGTTTAGCGGTTTTTATCCATTTGTCACAAAAAGGTGTTTTTTTGGCATCGAAATAATATAGGAAGCTTATACACGTAAAATTAGACATAGAAGAACAATAAAAAGTGAACACCGAGCAACTTTGATGGTCCGAGGTTGCTCAACTCTATCTATGCAGGAGCTTTTAACTGTTTTTGTCCATTTGGCATAGATATGTGATGTTTTGTCATCGAAATAATCTACGAAGCTTTTACTCGTAAAATTTGACATAAAGAACAATAAAAAGTGTATACCGAGCAACTTTCATGGTCCGAAGTTGCTCAACTCTATCTATGGAGGTGCTTTTAACGGTTTTTAACCATTTGTCATAGAAAGTTGGTGTTTCGGCATCGAAATAATCTAGCAAGCTTATACTCGTAAAATTGGACATAGAAAAACAACAAAAAGTGTACACCGAGCAACTTTGATCGTCCGAAGTTGCTCAACTCTATCTATGGAAGAGCTTTTAACGGTTTTTGTTCATTTGTCATAGAAAGGTGGTGTTTTGGCATCGAAATAATCTAGGAAGCTTATACTCGAAAAATTTGACATAGAAGAACAATAAAAAGTGTATATCGTGCAACTTTGACTGTTCGAAATTGCTCAACTCTCTCGATGGAGTTGTTTTTAATAGTTTTATCGAATTTAGACCGATATTGTTCTCTTAACAGCAAAACAATTTGCGAAGCGAATACTAGTAATTTTGGACATAAAGAAACAATAAAAAATGCATACCGATCAACTTTCGTGGTTCGGAATTGCTCAACTCTCCTTATGAAAGAGCTTTTATTGGTTTTCATTATTTGTCGTAGAAAGTTGATGTTTCAGCATCGAAATAATCTAGGAAGTTATACTTGTAAAATTTGACATAGAAGAACAATAAAATGTGTACACCGAGAATCTTTGATGGTCCGAAGTTGCTCAACTCTATATATGGAAGAGCTTTTAATGGTTTTTGTCCATTTGTCATAGAAAGGTGGTTTTTTGGCACCGAAGTAATCTAGGAAGCTTATACACGTAAAATTTGACATAAAAGAACAATAAAAAATGCACACCGAGCAACTTTCATGGTCTGAAGTTGCTCAACTCTATCTATGGAGGAGCTTTTAACGATTTTTGTCCATTTCTCATAGAAAGTTGGTGTTCTGGCATCGAAATAATCTAGGAAGCTTATACTCATAAAAATTGACAAAGAAGAACAATAAAAAATGCACACCGAGCAACTTTCATGGTCCGAAGTTGCTCAACTCTATCTATGGAGGAGCTTTTAACGGTTTTTGTCCATTTGGCATAGAAAGTTGGTGTTTTGGCATCGAAATAATCTAGGAAGTTATACTCGTAAAATTTGACATAGAAGAACAATAAAATGTGTACACCGAGCAACTTTGATGGTCCGAAGTCGCTCAACTCTATCTATGGAGGAGCTTTTAACAGTTTTTGTCCATTTTTCATAGAAAGTTGGTGTTTTGGCATCAAAATAATCTAGGAAGCTTATACTCGTAAAATTTGACATAGAAAAACAATAAAAAGTGTACACCGAGCAACTTTCATGGTCCGAAGTTGTCAACTCTATCTATGAAGGAGCTTTTAACGGTTTTTGTCCATATGTAATGGAAATGTGGTGTTTTGGCATCGAAGTAATCTAGGATGCTTATACACGTAAAATTTGACATAGAAGAACAATAAAAAGTGTACACCGAGCAACTTTTATGGTCCGAAGTTGCTCAACTCTATCTATGAAGAAACTTTTAACGGTTTTTGTCCATTTGGCATAGAAAGTTGGTGTTTTGGAATCGAAATAATCTAGGAAGCGTATACTCGAAAAATTTGACATAGAAGAACAATAAAAAGTGTATACCGAGCAACTTTCATGGTCCGCAGTTGCTCAACTTTATCTATGAAGGTGCTTTTAACGGTTTTTATCCATTTATCTTAGAAAGGTGGTGTTTTGGCATCGAAATAATCTAGGAAGCTTATACTCGAAAAATTTGACATAGAAGAACAATAAAAAGTGTACACCGAGCAACTTTGATGGTCCGAAGTTGCTCAACTCTATCTATGGAGGAGCTTTTAACGGTTTTTGTCCATTTGTCATAGAAAGGTGGTGTTTTGGCATCGAAATAATCTAGGAAGCTTATACTCGAAAAATTTGATATAGAAGTACAATAAATAGTGTATATCGAGCAAGTTTCATGGTCCGCAGTTGCTCAACTCTACCTATGGACGTGCTTTTAACGGTTTTTATGCATTTGTCATAGAAAGTTGGTGTTTCGGCATCGAAATAATCTATAAAGCTTATACTCGTAAAATTTGACATAGAAGAACAACAAAAAGTGTACACCGAGCAACTTTGATGGTCCGAAGTTGCTCAACTCTATCTACGGAGGAGCTTGTAACGGTTTTTGTCCAATTTTCATAGAAAGTTGGTGTTTTGGCATCGAAACAATCTAGGAAGCTTATACTCATAAAATTTGACATAGAAGAACAATAAAAGGTGTACACCGAGCAACTTTCATGGTCCGAAGTTGTCAACTCTATCTATGAAGGCGCTTTTAACGATTTTTGTTCATATGTCATAGAAATGTGGTGTTTTGGCATCGAAATAATCTAGGAAGCTTATACTCGAAAAATTTGACATGGAAGAACAATAAAAAGTGTATATCGTGCAACTTTGATAGTTCGAAATTGCTCAACCCTCTCGATGGAGTTGTTTTTAATAGTTTTGCCGAATTTACACCGATATTGTTCTCTTGACAACAAAACAATTTACGAAGCAAATACTAGTAATTTTGGACATAAAGAAACAATAAAAAGTGCATACCGAGCAACTTTCGTGGTTCGGAATTGCTCAACTCTGCTTATGGAGGAGCTTTTATTGGTTTTCATTATTTGTCGTAAAAAGTTGGTGTTTTGGCATCGAAATAATCTAAGAAGTTATACTCGTAAAATTTGACATAGAAGAACAATAAATTGTGTAAACCGAGCAACTTTGGTGGTCCGAAGTTGCTCAACTCTATCTACGGAGGAGCTTTTAACGGTTTTTGTCCATTTTTCATAGAAAGTTGGTGTTTTGGCATCGAAATAATCTAGGAAGCTTATACTCGTAAAATTTGACATAGAAGAACAATAAAAAATGTACACCGAGCAACCTTCATGGTCCGAAGTTGTCAATTCTATCTGTGAAGGAGCTTTTAACGGTTTTTGTCCATATGTCATAGAAATGTGGTGTTTTGGCATCGAAGTAATCTAGGATGCTTATACACGTAAAATTTGACATAGAAGAACAATAAAAAGTGTACACCGAGCAAGTTTTATGGTCCGATGTTGCTCAACTCTATCTATGGAGGAACTTTTAACGGTTTTTGTCCATTTGGCATAGAAAGTTGGTGTTTTGAAATCGAAATAGTCTAGGAAGTTATACTCGTAAAATTTGACATAGAAGAACAATAAAAAGTGTACATCGAGCAACTTTCATGGTTCGAAGTTGCTCAACTCTATCTATGGATGAGCTTTTAACGGTTTTTGTCCATTTTTCATAGAAAGTTGGTGTTCGGCATCGAAATAATCCAAGAATATTATACTCGTAAATTTGACATAGAAGAACAATAAAAGGTGTACACCGAGCAACTTTCATGGTCCGAAGTTGTCAACTCTATCTATGGTGGAGCGTTTAGCGGATTTTGTCCATTTGTCACAGAAAAGTGTTTTGTAACATCGAAATAATCTAGGAAGCTTATACTCTTAAAATTATACATAGAAGAACAATAAAAAGTGTAGACCGAGCAACTTTCTCGGTCCGAATTTGCTCAACTCTATCTATGGAGGAGCTTTTAACAGTTTTTGTCCATTTCTTGTAGAAAGGTGGTTTTTTGCATCGAAATAATGTAGGAAGCTTATACTCGTAAAATTCGAAATAGAAGAACAATAAAAAAATGTATATCGAGCAACTTTAATGGTCCGAAGTTGCTCAACTCTATCTATGGAGGAGTTTTTAACGATTTTTTTCCATTGGCATAGAAATGTGGTGTTTTGGCTTGGAAATAATCTAGAAAGCTTATACTCGTAAAATTTAACATAGAAGAACAATAAAAAGTGTACACCGAGCAACTTTCATAGTCCGAAGTTGCTCAACTCTATCTATGGAGGAGCTTTTAACGGTTTTTGTCCATTTATCATAGAAAGGTGGTGTTTTGGCATCGAAATAATCTTGGAAGCTTATTCTCGAAAAATTTGATATAGAAGAACAATAAAAAGTGTATATCGTGCAACTTTGATAGTTCGAAATTGCTCAACTCTCTCGATGGAGTTGTTTTTATTAGTTTTGCCGAATTTTGACCGATATTGTTCTATTGACAACAAAACAATTTACGAAGCGAATACTAGTAATTTTGGACATAAAGAAACAATAAAAAGTGCATACCGAGCAACTTTCGTGGTTCGGAATTGCTCAACTCTCCTTATGGAGGAGCTTTTATTGGTTTTCATTATTTGTCGTACAAAGTTGGTGTTTTGGCATCGAAATAATCTAGGAAGTTATACTTGTAAAATTTGACATAGAAGAACAATAAAATGTGTACACCGTGCAACTTTGATGGTCCGAAGTCGCTCAACTCTATCTACGGAGGACCTTTTAACGGTTTTTGTCCATTTTTCATAGAAAGTTGGTTTTTTGGCATCGAAATAATCTAGGAAGCTTATACTCGTAAAATTGACACAGAAGAACAATAAAAAGTGTACACCGAGCAACCTTCATGGTCCGAAGTTGTCAACTCTATCTGTGAAGGAGCTTTTAACGGTTTTTGTCCATATGTCATAGAAATGTGGTGTTTTGGCATCGAAGTAATCTAGGATGCTTATACACGTAAAATTTGACATAGAAGAACAATAAAAAGTGTACACCGAGCAAGTTTTATGGTCCGATGTTGCTCAACTCTATCTATGGAGGAACTTTTAACGGTTTTTGTCCATTTGGCATAGAAAGTTGGTGTTTTCGAATCGAAATAGTCTAGGAAGTTATACTCGTAAAATTTGACATAGAAGAACAATAAAAAGTGTACATCGACCAACTTTCATGGTTCGAAGTTGCTCAACTCTATCTATGGATGAGCTTTTAACGGTTTTTGTCCATTTTTCATAGAAAGTTGGTGTTCGGCATCGAAATAATCCAAGAATATTATACTCGTAAATTTGACATAGAAGAACAATAAAAGGTGTACACCGAGCAACTTTCATGGTCCGAAGTTGTCAACTCTATCTATGGTGGAGCGTTTAGCGGATTTTGTCCATTTGTCACAGAAAAGTGTTTTGTAACATCGAAATAATCTAGGAAGCTTATACTCTTAAAATTATACATAGAAGAACAATAAAAAGTGTAGACCGAGCAACTTTCTCGGTCCGAATTTGCTCAACTCTATCTATGGAGGAGCTTTTAACAGTTTTTGTCCATTTCTTGTAGAAAGGTGGTTTTTTGCATCGAAATAATGTAGGAAGCTTATACTCGTAAAATTCGAAATAGAAGAACAATAAAAAAATGTATATCGAGCAACTTTAATGGTCCGAAGTTGCTCAACTCTATCTATGGAGGAGTTTTTAACGATTTTTTTCCATTGGCATAGAAATGTGGTGTTTTGGCTTGGAAATAATCTAGAAAGCTTATACTCGTAAAATTTAACATAGAAGAACAATAAAAAGTGTACACCGAGCAACTTTCATAGTCCGAAGTTGCTCAACTCTATCTATGGAGGAGCTTTTAACGGTTTTTGTCCATTTATCATAGAAAGGTGGTGTTTTGGCATCGAAATAATCTTGGAAGCTTATTCTCGAAAAATTTGATATAGAAGAACAATAAAAAGTGTATATCGTGCAACTTTGATAGTTCGAAATTGCTCAACTCTCTCGATGGAGTTGTTTTTATTAGTTTTGCCGAATTTAGACCGATATTGTTCTATTGACAACAAAACAATTTACGAAGCGAATACTAGTAATTTTGGACATAAAGAAACAATAAAAAGTGCATACCGAGCAACTTTGGTGGTTCGTAATTGCTCAACTCTCCTTATGGAGGAGCTTTTATTGGTTTTCATTATTTGTCGTACAAAGTTGGTGTTTTGGCATCGAAATAATCTAGGAAGTTATACTTGTAAAATTTGACATAGAAGAACAATAAAATGTGTACACCGTGCAACTTTGATGGTCCGAAGTCGCTCAACTCTATCTACGGAGGACCTTTTAACGGTTTTTGTCCATTTTTCATAGAAAGTTGGTTTTTTGGCATCGAAATAATCTAGGAAGCTTATACTCGTAAAATTGACACAGAAGAACAATAAAAAGTGTACACCGAGCAACCTTCATGGTCCGAAGTTGTCAACTCTATCTATGAAGGAGCTTTTAACGGTTTTTGTCCATATGTCATAGAAATGTGGTGTTTTGGCATCGAAGTAATCTAGGATGCTTATACACGTAAAATTTGACATAGAAGAACAATAAAAAGTGTACACCGAGCAAGTTTTATGGTCCGATGTTGCTCAACTCTATCTATGGAGGAACTTTTAACGGTTTTTGTCCATTTGGCATAGAAAGTTGGTGTTTTCGAATCGAAATAGTCTAGGAAGTTATACTCGTAAAATTTGACATAGAAGAACAATAAAAAGTGTACATCGACCAACTTTCATGGTCCGAAGTTGCTCAACTCTATCTATGGATGAGCTTTTAACGGTTTTTGTCCATTTTTCATAGAAAGTTGGTGTTCGGCATCGAAATAATCCAGGAATATTATACTCGTAAATTTGACATAGAAGAACAATAAAAGGTGTACACCGAGCAACTTTCATGGTCCGAAGTTGTCAACTCTATCTATGGTGGAGCGTTTAGCGGATTTTGTCCATTTGTCACAGAAAAGTGTTTTGTAACATCGAAATAATCTAGGAAGCTTATACTCTTAAAATTATACATAGAAGAACAATAAAAAGTGTAGACCGAGCAACTTTCTCGGTCCGAATTTGCTCAACTCTATCTATGGAGGAGTTTTTAACTGTTTTTGTCCATTTCTTGTAGAAAGGTGGTTTTTTGCATCGAAATAATGTAGGAAGCTTATACTCGTAAAATTCGAAATAGAAGAACAATAAAAAAAATGTATATCGAGCAACTTTAATGGTCCGAAGTTGCTCAACTCTATCTATGGAGGAGTTTTTAACGATTTTTGTCCATTGGCATAGAAATGTGGTGTTTTGGCATGGAAATAGTCTAGAAAGCTTATACTCGTAAAATTTAACATAGAAGAACAATAAAAAGTGTACACCGAGCAACTTTCATAGTCCGAAGTTGCTCAACTCTATCTATGGAGGAGCTTTTAACGGTTTTTGTCCATTTATCATAGAAAGGTGGTGTTTTGGCATCGAAATAATCTTGGAAGCTTATTCTCGAAAAATTTGATATAGAAGAGCAATAAAAAGTGTATATCGTGCAACTTTGATAGTTCGAAATTGCTCAACTCTCTCGATGGAGTTGTTTTTATTAGTTTTGCCGAATTTAGACCGATATTGTTCTATTGACAACAAAACAATTTACGAAGCGAATACTAGTAATTTTGGACATAAAGAAACAATAAAAAGTGCATACCGAGCAACTTTCGTGGTTCGTAATTGCTCAACTCTCCTTATGGAGGAGCTTTTATTGGTTTTCATTATTTGTCGTACAAAGTTGGTGTTTTGGCATCGAAATAATCTAGGAAGTTATACTTGTAAAATTTGACATAGAAGAACAATAAAATGTGTACACCGTGCAACTTTGATGGTCCGAAGTCGCTCAACTCTATCTACGGAGGACCTTTTAACGGTTTTTGTCCATTTTTCATAGAAAGTTGGTTTTTTGGCATCGGAATAATCTAGGAAGCTTATACTCGTAAAATTGACACAGAAGAACAATAAAAAGTGTACACCGAGCAACCTTCATGGTCCGAAGTTGTCAACTCTATCTATGAAGGAGCTTTTAACGGTTTTTGTCCATATGTCATAGAAATGTGGTGTTTTGGCATCGAAGTAATCTAGGATGCTTATACACGTAAAATTTGACATAGAAGAACAATAAAAAGTGTACACCGAGCAAGTTTTATGGTCCGATGTTGCTCAACTCTATCTATGGAGGAACTTTTAACAGTTTTTGTCCATTTGGCATAGAAAGTTGGTGTTTTCGAATTGAAATAGTCTAGGAAGTTATACTCGTAAAATTTGACATAGAAGAACAATAAAAAGTGTACATCGACCAACTTTCATGGTCCGAAGTTGCTCAACTCTATCTATGGATGAGCTTTTAACGGTTTTTGTCCATTTTTCATAGAAAGTTGGTGTTCGGCATCGAAATAATCCAGGAATATTATACTCGTAAATTTGACATAGAAGAACAATAAAAGGTGTACACCTAGCAACTTTCATGGTCCGAAGTTGTCAACTCTATCTATGGTGGAGCGTTTAGCGGATTTTGTCCATTTGTCACAGAAAAGTGTTTTGTAACATCGAAATAATCTAGGAAGCTTATACTCTTAAAATTATACATAGAAGAACAATAAAAAGTGTAGACCGAGCAACTTTCTCGGTCCGAATTTGCTCAACTCTATCTATGGAGGAGTTTTTAACGGTTTTTGTCCATTTCTTGTAGAAAGGTGGTTTTTTGCATCGAAATAATGTAGGAAGCTTATACTCGTAAAATTCGAAATAGAAGAACAATAAAAAAATGTATATCGAGCAACTTTAATGGTCCGAAGTTGCTCAACTCTATCTATGGAGGAGTTTTTAACGATTTTTTTCCATTGGCATAGAAATGTGGTGTTTTGGCATGGAAATAATCTAGAAAGCTTATACTCGTAAAATTTAACATAGAAGAACAATAAAAAGTGTACACCGAGCAACTTTCATAGTCCGAAGTTGCTCAACTCTATCTATGGAGGAGCTTTTAACGGTTTTTGTCCATTTATCATAGAAAGGTGGTGTTTTGGCATCGAAATAATCTTGGAAGCTTATTCTCGAAAAATTTGATATAGAAGAACAATAAAAAGTGTATATCGTGCAACTTTGATAGTTCGAAATTGCTCAACTCTCTCGATGGAGTTGTTTTTATTAGTTTTGCCGAATTTAGACCGATATTGTTCTATTGACAACAAAACAATTTACGACGCGAATACTAGTAATTTTGGACATAAAGAAACCATAAAAAGTGCATACCGAGCAACTTTGGTGGTTCGTAATTGCTCAACTCTCCTTATGGAGGAGCTTTTATTGGTTTTCATTATTTGTCGTACAAAGTTGGTGTTTTGGCATCGAAATAATCTAGGAAGTTATACTTGTAAAATTTGACATAGAAGAACAATAAAATGTGTACACCGTGCAACTTTGATGGTCCGAAGTCGCTCAACTCTATCTACGGAGGACCTTTTATCGGTTTTTGTCCATTTTTCATAGAAAGTTGGTTTTTTGGCATCGGAATAATCTAGGAAGCTTATACTCGTAAAATTGACACAGAAGAACAATAAAAAGTGTACACCGAGCAACCTTCATGGTCCGAAGTTGTCAACTCTATCTATGAAGGAGCTTTTAACGGTTTTTGTCCATATGTCATAGAAATGTGGTGTTTTGGCATCGAAGTAATCTAGGATGCTTATACTCGTAAAATTTGACATAGAAGAACAATAAAAAGTGTACATCGACCAACTTTCATGGTCCGAAGTTGCTCAACTCTATCTATGGATGAGCTTTTAACGGTTTTTGTCCATTTTTCATAGAAAGTTGGTGTTCGGCATCGAAATAATCCATGAAGCTTATACTCGTAAAATTTGACATAGAAGAACAACAAAAAGTGTACACCGAGCAACTTTGATTGTCCGAAGTTGCTCAACTCTATCTATGGAGGAGCTTTTAACGGTTTCTGTTCATTTGTCATAGAAAGGTGGTGTTTTGGCATAGAAATAATCTAGGAAGTTATACTCGTAAAATTTGACATAGAAGAACAATAAAATGTGTACACCGAGCAACTTCGATGGCCCAAAGTTGCTCAACTCTATCTACGGAGGAGCTTGTAACGGTTTTTGTCCATTTGTCATAGAAAGTTGGTGTTTTGGCATCGAAATAATCTAAGAAGCTTATACTCGTAAAATTTGACTTAGAAGAACAATAAAATGTGTACACCGAACAACTTCGATGGTCCGAAGTTGGTGAACTCTATCTACGGAGGAGCTTGTAACGGTTTTTGTCTATTTTTCATAGAAAGTTCGTGTTTTGGCATCGAAATAATCTAGGAAGTTATACTTGTAAAATTTGACATAGAAGAACAATAAAATGTGTACACCGAGCAACTTTGATGGTCCGAAGTCGCTCAACTCTATCTACGGAGGAGCTTTTAACGGTTTTTGTCCATTTTTCATAGAAAGCTGGTTTTTTGGCATCGAAATAATCTAGGAAGCTTATACTCGTAAAATTTGACGTAGAAGAACAATAAAAAGTGTACACCGAGCAACCTTCATGGTCCGAAGTTGTCAACTCTATCTATGAAGGAGCTTTTAACGGTTTTTGTCCATATGTCATAGAAATGTGGTGTTTTGGCATCGAAGTAATCTAGGATGCTTATACACGTAAAATTTGACATTGAAGAACAATAAAAAGTGTACACCGAGCAAGTTTTATGGTCCGATGTTGCTCAACTCTATCTATGGAGGAACTTTTAACGGTTTTTGTTCATTTGGCATAGAAAGTTGGTGTTTTCGAATCGAAATAGTCTAGGAAGTTATACTCGTAAAATTTGACATAGAAGAACAATAAAAAGTGTACATCGACCAACTTTCATGGTCCGAAGTTGCTCAACTCTATCTATGGATGAGCTTTTAACGGTTTTTTGTCCATTTTTCATAGAAAGTTGGTGTTCGGCATCGAAATAATCTAGGAATATTATACTCATAAATTTGACATAGAAGAACAATAAAAGGTGTACACCGAGCAACTTTCATGGTCCGAAGTAGTCAACTCTATCTATGGTGGAGCGTTTAGCGGATTTTGTCCATTTGTCACATAAAGGTGTTTTGTAACATCGAAATAATCTAGGAAGCTTATACTCGTAAAATTATACATAGAAGAACAATAAAAAGTGTAGACCGAGGAACTTTCTCGGTCCGAATTTGCTCAACTCTATCTATGGAGGAGCTTTTAACGGTTTTTGTCCATTTCTTGTTGAAAGGTGATTTTTTGCATCGAAATAATCTAGGAAGCTTATACTCGTCAAATTTGAAAAAGAAGAACAATAAAAAAATGTATATCGAGCAACTTTAATGGTCCGAAGTTGCTCAAACCTATCTATGAAGGAGTTTTTAACGATTTTTGTCCATTGGCATAGAAATGTGGTGTTTTGGCATGGAAATAATCTAGAAAGCTTATACTCGTAAAATTTAACATAGAAGAACAATAAAAAGTGTACACTGAGCAACTTTCATAGTCCAAAGTTGCTCAACTCTATCTATGGAGGAGCTTTTAACGGTTTTTGTCCATTTATCATAGAAAGGTGGTGTTTTGGCATCGAAATAATCTTGGAAGCTTATTCTCGAAAAATTTGATATAGAAGAACAATAAAAAGTGTATACCGAGCAACTTTCATGGTCCGCAGTTGCTCAACTCTATCTATGGACGTGCTTTTAACGGTTTTTATGCATTTGTCATAGAAAGTTGGTGTTTCGGCATCGAAATAATCCATGAAGCTTATACTCGTAAAATTTGACATAGAAGAACAACAAAAAGTGTACACCGAGCAACTTTGATTGTCCGAAGTTGCTCAACTCTATCTATGGAGGAGCTTTTAACAGTTTCTGTTCATTTGTCATAGAAAGGTGGTGTTTTGGCATCGAAATAATCTAGGAAGTTATACTCGTAAAATTTGAGATAGAAGAACAATAAAATGTGTACACCGGACAATTTCGATGGCCCGAAGTCGCTCAACTCTATCTACGGAGGAGCTTTTAACGATTTTTGTCCATTTTTCATAGAAAGTTGGTTTTTTTGGCATCGAAATAATCTAGGAAGCTTATACTCGTAAAATTTGACATAGAAGAACAATAAAAAGTGTACACCGAGCAACTTTTATGGTCCGAAGTTGCTCAACTCTATCTATGGAGGAACTTTTAACGGTTTTTGTCCATTTGGCATAGAAAGTTGGTGTTTTTGAATCGAAATAATCTGGGAAGTTATACTCGTAAAATTTAACATAGAAGAACAATAAAAAGTGTACGCCGAGCAACTTTCATGGTCCGAAGTTGTCAACTCTATCTATTGTGGTGCGTTTAGCGGTTTTTGAGCATTTGTCACAGAAAGGTGTTTTTTTGGCATCAAAATAATCTAGGAAGCTTATACTCGTAAAATTTGACATAGAAGAACAATAAAAAGTGTACACCGAGCAACCTTCATGGTCCGAAGTTGTCAACTCTATCTATGAAGGAGCTTTTAACGGTTTTTGTCCATATGTCATAGAAATGTGGTGTTTTGGCATCGAAGTAATCTAGGATGCTTATACACGTAAAATTTGACATAGAAGAACAATAAAAAGTGTACACCGAGCAACTTTGATGTTCCGAAGTTGCTCAACTCTATCTATGGAGGAGCTTTTAACGGTTTTTGTCCATTTGTCATAGAAAGGTGGTGTTTTGGCATCGAAATAATCTAGAAAGCTTATACTCGAAAAATTTGATATAGAAGAACACTAAAAAGTGTATACCGAGCAACTTTCATGGTCCGCAGTTGCTCAACTCTATCTATGGACGTGCTTTTAACGGTTTTTATGCATTTGTCATAGAAAGTTGGTGTTTCGGCATCGAAATAATCCATGAAGCTTATACTCGTAAAATTTGACATAGAAGAACAACAAAAAGTGTACACCGAGCAACTTTGATTGTCCGAAGTTGCTCAACTCTATCTATGGAGGAGCTTTTAACGGTTTCTGTTCATTTGTCATAGAAAGGTGGTGTTTTGGCATCGAAATAATCTAGGAAGTTATACTCGTAAAATTTGACATAGAAGAACAATAAAATGTGTACACCGAACAACTTCGATGGCCCGAAGTTGCTGAACTCTATCTACGGAGGAGCTTGTAACGGTTTTTGTCCATTTTTCATAGAAAGTTGGTGTTTTGGCATCGAAATAATCTAAGAAGCTTATACTCGTAAAATTTGACATAGAAGAACAATAAAATGTGTACACCGAGCAACTTCGATGGTCCGAAGTTAGTGAACTCTATCTACGGAGGAGCTTGTAAGGGTTTTTGTCCATTTTTCATAGAAAGTTGGTGTTTTGGCATCGAAATAATCTAGGAAGTTATACTTGTAAAATTTGACATAGAAGAACAATAAAATGTGTACACCGAGCAACTTTGATGGTCCGATGTCGCTCAACTCTATCTATGGAGGAGCTTTTAACGGTGTTTGTCCATTTTTCATAGAAAGCTGGTTTTTTGGCATCGAAATAATCTAGGAAGCTTATACTCGTAAAATTTGACATAGAAGAACAATAAAAAGTGTACACCGAGCAATCTTCATGGTCCGAAGTTGTCAACTCTATCTATGAAGGAGCTTTTAACGGTTTTTGTCCATATGTCATAGAAATGTGGTGTTTTGGCATCGAAGTAATCTAGGATGCTTATACACGTAAAATTTGACATTGAAGAACAATAAAAAGTGTACACCGAGCAAGTTTTATGGTCCGATGTTGCTCAACCCTATCTATGGAGGAACTTTTAATGGTTTTTGTCCATTTGGCATAGAAAGTTGGTGTTTTGGAATCGAAATTGACTAGGAAGTTATACTCGTAAAATTTGACATAGAAGAACAATAAAAAGTGTACATCGACCAACTTTCATGGTCCGAAGTTGCTCAACTCTATCTATGGAGGAGCTTTTAACGATTTTTGTCCATTTGTCATAGAAAGGTGGTGTTTTGGCATCGAAATAATCTAGAAAGCTTATACTCGAAAAATTTGATATAGAAGAACAATAAAAAGTGTATACCGAGCAACTTTCATGGTCCGCAGTTGCTCAACTCTATCTATGGACGTGCTTTTAACGGTTTTTATGCATTTGTCATAGAAAGTTGGTGTTTCGGCATCGAAATAATCCATGAAGCTTATACTCGTAAAATTTGACATAGAAGAACAACAAAAAGTGTACACCGAGCAACTTTGATTGTCCGAAGTTGCTCAACTCTATCTATGGAGGAGCTTTTAACGGTTTCTGTTCATTTGTCATAGAAAGGTGGTGTTTTGGCATCGAAATAATCTAGGAAGTTATACTCGTAAAATTTGACATAGAAGAACAATAAAATGTGTACACCGAGCAACTTCGATGGACCGAAGTTGCTGAACTCTATCTACGGAGGAGCTTGTAACGGTTTTTGTCCATTTTTCATAGAAAGTTGGTGTTTTGGCATCGAAATAATCTAAGAAGCTTATACTCGTAAAATTTGACATAGAAGAACAATAAAATGTGTACACCGAGCAACTTCGATGGCCCGAAGTTGGTGAACTCTATCTACGGAGGAGCTTGTAACGGTTTTTGTCCATTTTTCATAGAAAGTTGGTGTTTTGGCATCGAAATAATCTAGGAAGTTATACTTGTAAAATTTGACATAGAAGAACAATAAAATGTGTACACCGAGCAACTTTGATGGTCCGAAGTCGCTCAACTCTATCTACGGAGGAGCTTTTAACGGTTTTTGTCCATTTTTCATAGAAAGCTGGTTTTTTGGCATCGAAATAATCTAGGAAGCTTATACTCGTAAAATTTGACATAGAAGAACAATAAAAAGTGTACACCGAGCAACCTTCATGGTCCGAAGTTGTCAACTCTATCTATGAAGGAGCTTTTAACGGTTTTTGTCCATATGTCATAGAAATGTGGTGTTTTGGCATCGAAGTAATCTAGGATGCTTATACACGTAAAATTTGACATTGAAGAACAATAAAAAGTGTACACCGAGCAACTTTCATGGTCCGAAATTGCTCAACTCTATCTATGGATGAGCTTTTAACGGTTTTTGTCCATTTTTCATAGAAAGTTGGTGTTCGGCATCGAAATAATCTAGGAATATTATACTCGTAAATTTGACATAGAAGAACAATAAAAGGTGTACACCTAGCAACTTTCATGGTCCGAAGTTGTCAACTCTATCTATGGTGGAGCGTTTAGCGGATTTTTTCCATTTGTCACATAAAGGTGTTTTGTAACATCGAAATAATCTAGGAAGCTTATACTCGTAAAATTATACAAAGAAGAACAATAAAAAGTGTAGACCGAGCAACTTTCTCGGTCCGAATTTGCTCAACTCTATCTATGGAGGAGCTTTTAACGGTTTTTGTCCATTTCTTGTAGAAAGGTGGTTTTTTGCATTGAAATGATCTAGGAAGCTTATACTCGTAAAATTTGAAAAAGAAGAACAATAAAAAAATGTATATCGAGCAACTTTAATGGTCCGAAGTTGCTCAACTCTATCTATGAAGGAGTTTTTAACGATTTTTGTCCATTGGCATAGAAATGTGGTGTTTTGGCATGGAAATAATCTAGAAAGCTTATACTCGTAAAATTTAACATAGAAGAACAATAAAAAGTGTACACCGAGCAACTTTCATAGTCCAAAGTTGCTCAACTCTTTCTATGGAGGAGCTTTTAACGGTTTTTGTCCATTTATCATAGAAAGGTGGTGTTTTGGCGTCGAAATAATTGGAAGCTTATTCTCGAAAAATTTGATATAGAAGAACAATAAAAAGTGTATATCGTGCAACTTTGATAGTTCGAAATTGCTCAACTCTCTCGATGGAGTTGTTTTTATTAGTTTTGCCGAATTTAGACCGATATTGTTCTATTGACAACAAAACAATTTACGAAGAATACTAGTAATTTTGGACATAAAGAAACAATAAAAAGTGCATACCGAGCAACTTTCGTGGTTCGGAATTGCTCAACTCTCCTTATGGAGGAGCTTTTATTGGTTTTCATTATTTGTCGTAGAAAGTTGGTGTTTTGGCATCGAAATAATCTAGGAAGTTATACTTATAAAATTTTGACATAGAAGAACAATAAAATGTGTACACCGAGCAACTTTGATGGTCCGAAGTCGCTCAACTCTATCTACGGAGGAGCTTTTAACGGTTTTTGTCCATTTTTCATAGAAAGTTGGTTTTTTGGCATCGAAATAATCTAGGAAGCTTATACTCGTAAAATTTGACATAGAAGAACAATAAAAAGTGTATACCGAGCAACTTTCATGGTCTGAAGTGGTCAACTCTATCTATGAAGGAGCTTTTAACGGTTTTTGTCCATATGTCATAGAAATGTGGTGTTTTGGCATCGAAGTAATCTAGGATGCTTATACACGTAAAATTTGACATAGAAGAACAATAAAAAGTGTACACCGAGCAACTTTTCTGGTCCGAAGTTGCTCAACTCTATCTATGGAGGAACTTTTAACTGTTTTTGTCCATTTGGCATAGAAAGTTGGTGTTTTTTAATCGAAATATTCTAGGAAGTTATACTCGTAAAATTTAACATAGAAGAACAATAAAAAGTGTACGCCGAGCAACTTTCATGGTCCGAAGTTGTCAACTCTATCTATTGTGGAGCGTTTAGCGGTTTTTGTGCATTTGTCACAGAAAGGTGTTTTTTTGGCATCGAAATAATCTAGGAAGCTTATACTCGTAAAATTTGACATAGAAGTACAATAAAAAGTTTACACCGAGCAACCTTCATGATCCGAAGTTGTCAACTCTATCTATGAAGGAGCTTTTAACGGTTTTTGTCCACATGTCATAGAAATGTGGTGTTTTGGCATCGAAGTAATCTAGGATGCTTATACACGTAAAATTTGACATAGAAGAACAATAAAAAGTGTACACCGAGCAACTTTGATGGTCCGAAGTTGCTCAACTCTATCTATGGAGGAGCTTTTAACGGTTTTTGTCCATTTGTCATAGAAAGGTGGTGTTTGGCATCGAAATAAGCCAGCAAGCTTATACTTGAAAAATTTGATATAGAAGAACAATAAAAAGTGTATACCGAGCAACTTTCATGGTCCGCAGTTGCTCAACTCTATCTATGGACGTGCTTTTAACGGTTTTTACGCATTTGTCATAGAAAGTTGGTGTTTCGGCATCGAAATATTCCATGAAGCTTATACTCGTAAAATTTGACATAAAAGAACAACAAAAAGTGTACACCGAGCAACTTTGATTGTCCGAAGTTGCTCAACTCTATCTATGGAGAAGCTTTTAACTGTTTCTGCTCATTTGTCATAGAAAGGTGGTGCTTTGGCATCGAAATAATCTAGGAAGTTATACTCGTAAAATTTGACATAGAAGAACAATAAAATGTGTACACCGAGCAACTTCGATGGCCCGAAGTTGCTGAACTCTATCTACGGAGGAGCTTGTAACGGTTTTTGTCCATTTTTCATAGAAAGTTGGTGTTTTGGCATCGAAATAATCTAAGAAGCTTATACTCGTAAAATTTGACATAGAAGAACAATAAAATGTGTACACCGAGCAACTTCGATGGTCCGAAGTTCGTGAACTCTATCTACGGAGGAGCTTGTAACGGTTTTTGTCCATTTTTCATAGAAAGTTGGTGTTTTGGCATCGAAATAATCTAGGAAGTTATACTTGTAAAATTTGACATAGAAGAACAATAAAATGTGTACACCGAGCAACTTTGATGGTCCGAAGTCGCTCAACTCTATCTACGGAGGAGCTTTTAACGGTTTTTGTCCATTTTTCATAGAAAGCTGGTTTTTTTGGCATCGGAATAATCTAGGAAGCTTATGTTCGTAAAATTTGACATAGAAGAACAATAAAAAGTGTACACCGAGCAACCTTCATGGTCCAAAGTTGTCAACTCTATCTATGAAGGAGCTTTTAACGGTTTTTGTCCCTATGTCATAGAAATGTGGTGTTTTGGCATCGAAGTACTCTAGGATGCTTATACACGTAAAATTTGACATAGAAGAACAATAAAAAGTGTACAGCGAGCAACTTTTATGGTCCGAAGTTGCTCAACTCTATCTATGGAGGAACTTTTATCGGTTTTTGTCCATTTGGCATAGAAAGTTGGTGTTTTTGAATCGAAATAATCTAGGAAGTTATACTCGTAAAATTTAACATAGAAGAACAATAAAAAGTGTACGCCGAGCAACTTTCATGGTCCGAAGTTGTCAACTCTATCTATTGTGGAGCGTTAAGCGGTTTTTGTGCATTTGTCACAGAAAGGTGCTTTTTTTGTCATCGAAATAATCTAGGAAGCTTATACTCGTAAAATTTGACATAGAAGAACAATAAAAAGTTTACACCGAGCAACTTTCATGGTCTGAAGTTGCTCAACTCTATCTATGGAAGAGCTTTTAACGGTTTTTGTCTATTTGTCATAGAAAGGTGTTTTTTTGGCATCGAAATAATATAGGAAGCTTATACTCGTAAAATTAGACATAGAAGTACAATAAAAAGTGTACACCGAGCAACTTTGATGGTCCGAAGTTGCACAACTCTATCTATGCAGGAGCTTTTAACGGTTTTTGTCCATTTGGCATAGATATGTGGTGTTTTGTCATCGAAATAATCTAGGAAGCTTATACTCATAAAATTTGACGTAGAAGAACAATAAAAAGTGTACACCGAACAACTTTTATGGTCCGAAGTTGCTCAACTCTATTTATGGAGGAGCTTTTAACGGTTTTTGTCCATTTGTCATAGAAAGTTGGTGTTGTGGAATCGAAATAATCTAGGAAGATATACTCGTAAAATTTGACATAGAAGAACAATAAAAAGTGCACACCGAGCAACTTTCATGATCCGAAGTTGCTCAACTTTATCTATGGAGGAGCATTTAACGTTTTTTGTCCATTTTTCATAGAAATGTGGTGTTTTGGCATGGAAATAATCTAGGAAGCTTATACTAGTAAAATTTGACAAAGAAGAACAATAAAAAATGTACACCGAGCAACTTTCATGGTCCGAAGTTGCTCAACTCTATCTATGAAGGAGCTCTTAATGGTTTTTGTCCATTTGTCATAGAAAGGTGGTGTTTTGGCATCGAAATAATCTAGGAAGCTTATACTCAAAAAATTTGACATAGAAGAACAATAAACAGTATATATCTTGCAACTTTGATAGTTCGAAATTACTCAACTCTCTCGATGGAGTTGTTTTTAATAGTTTTGCCGAATTTACACCGATATTGTTCTCTTGACAACAAAACAATTTACGAAGCGAATACTAGTAATTTTGGACATAAAGAAACAATAAAAAGTGCATACCGAGCAACTTTCATGGTTCGGAATTGCTCAACTCTCCTTATGGAGGAGCTTTTATTGGTTTTCATTATTTGTCGTAGAAAGTTGGTGTTTTGGCATCGAAATAATCTAGGAAGTTATACTTATAAAATTTGACATAGAAGAACAATAAAATGTGTACACCGAGCAACTTTGATGGTCCGAAGTCGCTCAACTCTATCTACGGAGGAGCTTTTAACGGTTTTTGTCCATTTTTCATAGAAAGTTGGTTTTTTGGCATCGAAATAATCTAGGAAGTTATACTCGTAAAATTTGACATAGAAGAACAATAAAATGTGTACACCGAGCAACTTCGATGGTCCGAAGTTGGTGAACTCTATCTACGGAGGAGCTTGTAACGGTTTTTGTCCATTTTTCATAGAAAGTTGGTGTTTTGGCATCGAAATAATCTAGGAAGTTATACTTGTAAAATTTGTCATAGAAGAACAATAAAATGTGTACACCGAGCAACTTCGATGGCCCGAAGTTGCTGAACTCTATCTATGGAGGAACTTTTAACGGTTTTTGTCCATTTGGCATAGAAAGTTGGTGTTTTTGAATCGAAATAATCTAGGAAGTTATACTCGTAAAATTAGACATAGAAGAACAATAAAAAGTGTACACCGAGCAACTTTTATGGTCCGAAGTTGCTCAACTCTATCTATGGAGGAACTTTTAACGGTTTTTGTCCATTTGGCATAGAAAGTTGGTGTTTTTGAATCGAAATAATCTAGGAAGTTATACTCGTAAAATTTAACATAGAAGAACAATAAAAAGTGTACGCCGAGCAACTTTCATGGTCCGAAGTTGTCAACTCTATCTATTGTGGAGCGTTTGGCGGTTTTTGTGCATTTGTCACAGAAAGGTGTTTTTTTGGCATCGAAATAATCTAGGAAGCTTATACTCGTAAAATTTGACATAGAAGAACAATAAAAAGTGTACACCGAGCAACTTTCATGGTCCGAAGTTGCTCAACTCTATCTATGGAGGAGCTTTAAACGGTTTTTGTCCATTTGTCATAGAAAGGTGTTTTTTTGGCATCGAAATAATATAGGAAGCTTATACTCGTAAAATTAGACATAGAAGAACAATAAAAAGTGTACACCGAGCAACTTTGATGGTCCGAAGTTGCTCAACTCTATCTATGCATGAGCTTTTAACGATTTTTGTCCATTTGGCATAGATATGTGGTGTTTTGTCATCGAAATAATCTAGGAAGCTTATACTCATAAAATTTGACGTAGAAGAACAATAAAAAGTGTACACCGAGCAACTTTTATGGTCCGAAGTTGCTCAACTCTATTTATGGAAGAGCTTTTAACGGTTTTTGTCCATTTGTCATAGAAAGTTGGTGTTGTGGAATCGAAATAATCTAGGAAGTTATACTCGTAAAATTTGACATAGAAGAACAATAAAAAGTGTACACCGAGCAACGTTCATGATCCGAAGTTGCTCATCTTTATCTATGGAGGAGCATTTAACGGTTTTTGTCCATTTTTCATAGAAATGTGGTGTTTTGGCATGGAAATAATCTAGGAAGCTTATACTAGTAAAATTTGACAAAGAAGAACAATAAAAAATGTACACCGAGCAACTTTCATGGTCCGAAGTTGCTCAACTCTATCTATGAAGGAGCTCTTAATGGTTTTTGTCCATTTGTCATAGAAAGGTGGTGTTTTGGCATCGAAATAATCTAGGAAGCTTATACTCAAAAAATTTGACATAGAAGAACAATAAACAGTGTATATCGTGCAACTTTGATAGTTCGAAATTACTCAACTCTCTCGATGGAGTTGTTTTTAATAGTTTTGCCGAATTTACACCGATATTGTTCTCTTGACAACAAAACAATTTACGAAGCGAATACTAGTAATTTTGGACATAAAGAAACAATAAAAAGTGCATACCGAGCAACTTTCGTGGTTCGGAATTGCTCAACTCTCCTTATGGAGGAGCTTTTATTGGTTTTCATTATTTGTCGTAGAAAGTTGGTGTTTTGGCATCGAAATAATCTAGGAAGTTATACTTATAAAATTTGACATAGAAGAACAATAAAATGTGTACACCGAGCAACTTTGATGGTCCGAAGTCGCTCAACTCTATCTACGGAGGAGCTTTTAACGGTTTTTGTCCATTTTTCATAGAAAGTTGGTTTTTTGGCATCGAAATAATCTAGGAAGTTATACTCGTAAAATTTGACATAGAAGAACAATAAAAAGTGTAGACCGAGCAACTTCGATGGTCCGAAGTTGGTGAACTCTATCAACGGAGGAGCTTGTAACGGTTTTTGTCCATTTTTCATAGAAAGTTGGTGTTTTGGCATCGAAATAATCTAGGAAGTTATACTTGTAAAATTTGACATAGAAGAACAATAAAATGTGTACACCGAGCAACTTCGATGGCCCGAAGTTGCTGAACTCTATCTATGGAGGAACTTTTAACGGTTTTTGTCCATTTGGCATAGAAAGTTGGTGTTTTTGAATCGAAATAATCTAGGAAGTTATACTCGTAAAATTAGACATAGAAGAACAATAAAAAGTGTACACCGAGCAACTTTTATGGTCCGAAGTTGCTCAATTCTATCTATGGATGAGCTTTTAACGGTTTTTGTCCATTTTTCATAGAAAGTTGGTGTTCGGCATCAAAATAATCTAGAAATATTTTACTCGTAAATTTGACATAGAAGAACAATAAAAAGTGTACACCGAGCAACTTTCATGGTTCGAATTTGTCAACTCTATCTATGGTGGAGTGTTTAGCGGTTTTTGTCCATTTGTCACAGAAGGTGTTTTTTGGCATCGAAATAATCTAGGAAGCTTAAACTCGTAAAATTAGACATAGAAGAACAATAAAAAGTGTACACCGAGCAACTTTGACGGTCCGAATTTGCTCAACTCTATCTATGGAGGAGCTTTTAACGGTTTTTGTCCATTTGGCATAGATATGTGGTGTTTTGCATCGAAATAATCTACGAAGCTTATACTCGTTAAATTTGACATAAAAGAACAATAAAAAGTGTACACAGAGCAACTTTAATGGTCCGAAGTTGTTCAACTCTATCTATGGAGGAGCTTTTAACGGTTTTTATCCATTTCTCGTAGAAAGTTGGTTTTTTGCATCGAAATAATCTAGGAAGCTTATACTCGAAATTTTTGACATAGAAGAACAATAAAAAGTGTATACCGAGCAACATTCATGGTCCGCAGTTGCTCAACTTTATCTATGGAGGTGCTTTTAACGGTTTTTATCCATTTGTCATAGAAAGTTGGTGTTTTGACATCGAAATAATCTAGGAAGTTATACTCGCAAAATTTGACGTAGAAGAACAATAAAATGTGTATATCGTTCAACTTTGATAGTTCAAAATTTCTCAACTCTCTCGATGGAGTTGTTTTTAATAGTTTTGCTAAATTTACACCGATATTGTTCTCTTGACAACAAAACACTTTACGAAGCGAATACTAGTAATTTTGGACATAAAGAAACAATAAAAAGTGCATACCGCGCAACTTTCGTGGTTCGGAATTGCTCAACTCTGCTTATGGAGGAGCTTTTATTGGTTTTCATTATTTGTCGTAGAAAGTTGGTGTTTTGGCATCGAAATAATCTAGGAAGTTATACTCGTAAAATTTGACATAGAAGAACAATAAAAAGTGTACACCGAGCAACTTTGATGGTCCGAAGTTGCTCAACTCTATCTATGGAGGAACTTTTAACGGTTTTTGTCCATTTGGCATAGAAAGTTGGTGTTTTGGAATCGAAATAATCTAGGAAGTTATACTCGTAAAATTTGACACAGAAGAACAGTAAAAAGTGTACACCGAGCAACTTTGATGGTTCGAAGTTGCTCAACTCTATTTATGGAGGAGCTTTTAACGGTTTTTGTCCATCTGGCATAGAAAGTTGGTGTTTTGGCATCGAAATAATCGAGGAAGTTATACTCGTAAAATTTGACATAAAAGAACAATAAAATGTGTACACCGAGCAACTTTGATGGTCCGAAGTTGCTCAACTCTATCTATGGTGGAGCTTTTAACGGTTTTTTCAATTTGTCGAAGAAAGGTGGTTTTTTGGCATCGAAATAATCTAGGAAGCTTATACTCGTAAAATTTGACATAGTAGAACAATAAAAAGTGTACATCGAGCAACTTTTATGGTCCGAAGTTGCTCAACTCTATCTATGGAGGAACTTTTAACGGTTTTTGGCCATTTTTCATAGAATGGTGGTGTTTTGGCATCGAAATAATCTAGGAAGCTTATACTCGAAAAATTTGACATAGAAGAACAATAAAAATTGTATATCGTGCAACTTTGATTGTTCGAATTTGCTCAACTCTCTCGATGGAGTTGTTTTTAATAGTTTTGCCGAATTTACAACGTTATTGTTCTCTTGACAACCAAACAATTTACGAAGCGAATACTAGTAATTTTGGACATAAAGAAACAATTAAAAGTGCATACCGAGCAACTTTCGTGGTTCGGAATTGGTCAATTCTGCTTATGGAGAAGCTTTTATTGGTTTTAATTATTTGTCGTAGAAAGTTGGTGTTTTGGCATCGAAATAATCTAGGAAGTTATACTCGCAAAATTTGACATAGAAGAACAATAAAAAGTGTATATCGTGCAACTTTGATAGTTCAAAATTGCTCAACTCTCTCGATGGAGTTGTTTTTAATAGTTTTGCCGAATTTACAACGATATTGTTCTCTTGACAACCAAACAATTTACGAAGCGAATACTAGTAATTTTGGACATAAAGAAACAATTAAAAGTGCATACCGAGCAACTTTCGTGGTTCGGAATTGGTCAATTCTGCTTATGGAGAAGCTTTTATTGGTTTTAATTATTTGTCGTAGAAAGTTGGTGTTTTGGCATCGAAATAATCTAGGAAGTTATACTCGTAAAATTTGACATAGAAGAACAGTAAAAAGTGTACACCGAGCAACTTTGATGGTTCGAAGTTGCTCAACTTTATTTATGGAGGAGCTTTTAACGGTTTTTGTCCATCTGGCATAGAAAGTTGGTGTTTTGGCATCGAAATAATCGAGGAAGTTACACTCGTAAAATTTGACATAAAAGAACAATAAAATGTGTACACCGAGCAACTTTGATGGTCCGAAGTTGCTCAACTCTATCTATGGGGGCGCTTTTAGCGGTTTTTTCAATTTGTCGAAGAAAGGTGGTTTTTTGGCATCGAAATAATCTAGGAAGCTTATACTCGTAAAATTTGACATAGAAGAACAATAAAAAGTGTACACCGAGCAACTTTTATTGTCCGAAGTTGCTCAACTCTATCTATGGAAGAACTTTTAACGATTTTTGGCCATTTGTCATAGAATGGTGGTGTTTTGGCATCGAAATAATCTAGGAAGCTTATACTCGAAAAATTTGACATAGAAGAACAATAAAAATTGTATATCGTGCAACTTTGATAGTTCGAAATTGTTCAACTCTCTCGATGGAGTTGTTTTTAATAGTTTTGCCGAATTTACACCGATATTGTTCTCTTGACAACCAAACAATTTACGAAGCGAATACTAGTAATTTTGGACATAAAGAAACAATTATAAGTTCATACCGAGCAACTTTCGTAGTTCGGAATCGGTCAACTCTACTTATGGAGGAGCTTTTATTGGTTTTAATTATTTGTCGTAGAAAGTTGGTGTTTTGGCATCGAAATAATCTAGGAAGTTATACTCGCAAAATTTGTCATAGAAGAACAATAAAATGTGTATATCGTGCAACTTTGATAGTTCAAAATTGCTCAACTCTCTCGATGGAGTTGTTTTTAATAGTTTTGCCGAATTTACACCGATATTGTTCTCTTGGCAACAAAACAATTTACGAAGCGAATACTAGTAATTTTGGACATAAAGAAACAATAAAAAGTGCATACCGCGCAACTTTCGTGGTTCGGAATTGCTCAACTCTGCTTATGGAGGAGCTTTTATTGGTTTTCATTATTTGTCGTAGAAAGTTGGTGTTTTGGCATCGAAATAATCTAGGAAGTTATACTCGTAAAATTTGACATAGAAGTATAATAAAAAGTGTACACCGAGCAACTTTGATGGTCCGAAGTTGCTCAACTCTATCTACGGAGGAGCTTTTAACGGTTTTTGTCCATTTTTCATAGAAAGTTGGTGTTTTGGCATCGAAATAATCTAGGAAGCTTATACTCGTAAAATTTGACATAAAAAACAATAAAAAGTGTACACCGAGCAACCTTCATGGTCCGAAGTTGTCAACTCTATCTATGAAGCAGCTTTTAACGGTTTTTGTCCATATGTCATAGAAATGTGGTGTTTTGGCATCGAAGTAATCTAGGATGCTTATACACATAAAATTTGACATAGAATAACAATAAAAAGTGTACATCGAGCAACTTTCGTGGTCCGAAGTTGCTCAACTCTATCTATTGAGGAGCTTTTAACGGTTTTTGTCCATTTGGCATAGAAAGTTGGTGTTTTGGAATCGAAATAATCTAGGAAGTTATACTCGTAAAATTTGACATAGAAGAACAATAAAAAGTGTACACCGAGCAACTTTCATGGTCCAAAGTTCTCAAATCTATCTATGGATGAGCTTTTAACGGTTTTTGTCCATTTTTCATAGAAAGTTGGTGTTCGGCATCGAAATAATCTGGGAAGATTATACTTGTAAATTTGACATAGAAGAACAATAAATGGTGTCCATCGAGCAACTTTCAGGGTCCGAAGTTGTCAACTCTATCTATGGTGGAGCGTTTAGCGGTTTTTGTCCATTTGTCACAGGAAGGTGTTTTTTTGCATCGAAATAATCTAGGAAGCTTATACTCGTAAAATTAGACATAGAAGAACAATAAAAAGTATACACCGAGCAACTTTCACGGTCCGAATTTGCTCAACTCTATCTATGGAGGAGCTTTTAACGGTTTTTGTCCATTTCTCTTAGAAATGTGGTTTTTTGCATCGAAATAATCAAGGAAGCTTATACTCGTAAAATTTGACATAGAAGAACAACAAAAAGTGTACACCGAGCAACTTTAATGGTCCGAAGTTGCTCAACTCTATCTATGGAGGAGCTTTAAAAGGTTTTTGTCCATTTCTCGTAGAAAGGTGGTTTTTTGCATCGAAATAATCTAGGAAGCTTATACTCGAAAAATTTGACATAGATGAACAATAAAAAGTGTATGCCGAGCAACTTTCATGGTCCGCAGTTGCTCAACTCTATCTATGGAGGTGCTTTTAACGGTTTTTATCCATTTGTCATAGAAAGTTGGTGTTTCGGCATCGAAATAATCTAGGAAGCTTATACTCGTAAAATTTGACATAGAAGAACAACAAAAAGTGTACACCGAGCAACTTTGATGGTCTGAAGTTGCTCAACTCTATCTATGGAGGATCTTTTAACGGTTTTTGTTTATTTGTCATAGAAAGGTGGTGTTTTGGTATCGAAATAATCTAGGAAGCTTATACTCGAAAAATTTGATATAGAAGAACAATAAAAAGTGTATATCGTGCAACTTTGACGGTTCGAAATGGCTCATATCTCTCGATCGAGTTGTTTTTAATAGTTTTTCCGAATTTAGACCGACATTGTTCTCTTGGCAACAAAACAATTTGCGAAGCGAATACTAGTAATTTTGGACAGAAAGAAACAATAAAAAGTGCATACCGATCAACTTTCATGGTTCGGAATTGCTCAACTCTCCTTATGGAGAAGCTTTTATTGGTTTTCATTATTTGTCGTAGAAAGTTGGTGTTTCGTCATCGAAATAATCTAGAAAGTTATACTCGTAAAATTTGACATAGAAGAACAATAAAATGTGTACACCAAGCAACTTTGATGGTTCGAAGTTGCTCAATTCTATCTACGGAGGAGCTTGTAACGGTTTTTGTCCATTTTTCATAGAAAGTTGGTGTTTTCGCATCGAAATAACCTAGGAAGCTTATACTCGTAAAATTTGACATAGAAGAACAATAAAAAGTGTACACTGAGCAACGTTCATGGTCCGAAGTTGTCAACTCTATCTATGAAGGAGCTTTTAACGGTTTTTGTCCATTTTTCATAGAAAGTTGGTGTTCTGGCATCGAAATAATCTAGGAAGCTTATACTCGTAAAATTTGACATAGTAGAACAATAAAAAGTGTACACCGGGCAACTGTCATGGTTCGAAGTTGTCAACGCCATCTATGAAGGAGCTTTTAACAGTTTTTGTCCATTTTTCGTAGAAAGTTGTTGTTCCGCATCGAAGTAATCTAGGATGCTTATACACGTAAAATTTGACATAGAAGAACAATAAAAAGTGTACACCGAGCAACTTTGATGGTCCGAAGTTGCTCAACTCTATCTATGGAGGAACTTTTAACGGTTTTTGTCCATTTGGCATAGACAGGTGGTCTTTTGGAATCGAAATAATCTAGGAAGTTATACTCGTAAAATTTGACATAGAAGAACAATAAAAAGTGTACACCGAGCAACTTTCATGGTCCGAAGTTGCTCAACTCTATCTATGGATGAGCTTTTAGCGGTTTTTGTCCATTTTTCATAGAAAGTTGGTGTTCGGCATTGAAATAATTTGGAAATATTATACTCGTAAATTTGACATAGAAGAACAATAAATGGTGTACACCGAGCAACTTTCAGGGTCCGAAGTTGTCAACTCTATCTATGGTGGAGCGTTTGGCGGTTTTTGTCCATTCGTCACAGGAAGGTGTTTTTTGGCATCGAAATAATGTAGGAAGCTTATACTCGTAAAATTTGACATAAAAGAATAATAAAAAGTGTACACCGAGCAATTTTCATGGTCCGAATTTGCTCAACTCTATCTATGGAGGAGCTTTTAACGGTTTTTGTCCATTTGGCATAGATATGTGGTGTTTTGGCATCGAAGTAATCTAGGAAGTTATTCACGTAAAATTTGACATAGAAGAACAATAAAAAGTGTACACCGAGCAACTTTGATGGTCCGAAGTTGCTCAACTCTATCTATGGAGGAGCTTTTAACGGTTTTTGTCCATTTGGCATAGAAAGTTGGTTTTTTGGCATCGAAATAATCTAGGAAGTTATACTCGTAAAATTTGACATAAAAGAACAATAAAATGTGTACACCGAGCAACTTTGATGATCCGAAGTTGCTCAACTCTATCTATGGTGGAGCTTTTAACGGTTTTTGTCCATTTGGCATAGATATGTGGTGTTTTGGCATCGAAGTAATCTAGGAAGCTTATACACGTAAAATTTGACATAGAAGAACAATAAAAAGTGTATATCGTGCAACTTTGACGGTTCGAAATTGCTCAACTCTCTCGATGGAGTTGTTTTTAATAGTTTTGCCTAATTTAGACCGATATTGTTCTCTTGACAACAAAACAATTTGCGAAGCGAATACTAGTAATTTTGGACAGAAAGAAACAATAAAAAGTGCATACCGATCAACTTTCGGGGTTCGGAATTGCTCAACTCTCCTTATGGAGGAGCTTTTATTGGTTTTCATTATTTGTCGTAGAAAGTTGGTGTTTCGGCATCGAAATAATCTAGAAAGTTATACTCGTAAAATTTGACATAAAAGAACAATAAAATGTGTACCTCGAGCAACTTTGATGGTTCGAAGTTGCTCAATTCTATCTACGGAGGAGCTTGTAACGGTTTTTGTCCATTTTTCATAGAAAGTTGGTGTTTTGGCATCGAAATAATCTAGGAAGCTTATACTCGTAAAATTTGACATAAAAGAACAGTAAAAAGTGTACACCGAGCAACTTTGATGGTTCGAAGTTGCTCAACTCTATCTATGGAGGAGCTTTTAATGGTTTTTGTCCATTTGGCATAGATATGTGGTGTTTTGGCATCGAAGTAATCTAGGAAGCTTATACACGTAAAATTTGACATAGAAGAACAATAAAAAGTGTATATCGTGCAACTTTGACGGTTCGAAATTGCTCATATCTCTCGATCGAGTTGATTTTAATAGTTTTGCTGAATTTAGACCGATATTGTTCTCTTGACAACAAAACAATTTGTGAAGCGAATACTAATAATTTTGGACAGAAAGAAACAATAAAAAGTGCATACCGATCAACTTTCGTGGTTCGGAATTGCTCAACTCTCCTTATGGAGGAGCTTTTATTGGTTTTCATTATTTGTCGTAGAAAGTTGGTGTTTCGACATCGAAATAATCTAGAAAGTTATACTCGTAAAATTTGACATAGAAGAACAATAAAATGTGTACACCGAGCAACTTTGATGGTTCGAAGTTGCTCAATTCTATCTACGGAGGAGCTTGTAACGATTTTTGTCCATTTTTCATTGAAAGTTGGTGTTTTGGCATCGAAATAACCTAGGAAGCTTATACTCGTAAAATTTGACATAGAAGAACAATAAAAAGTGTACACCGAGCAACGTTCATGGTCCGAAGTTGTCAACTCTATCTATGAACGAGCGTTTAACGGTTTTTGTCCATTTTTCATAGAAAGTTGGTGTTCTGGCATCGAAATAATCTAGGAAGCTTATACTCGTAAAATTTGACATAGAACAACAATAAAAAGTGTACACCGAGCAACTGTCATGGTCCGAAGTTGTCAAGTCTATCTATGAAGGAGCTTTTAACAGTTTTTGTCTATTTTTCGTAGAAAGTTTTTGTTCGGCATCGAAGTAATCTAGGATGCTTATACACGTAAAATTTGACATAGAAGAACAATAAAAAGTGTACATCGAGCAACTTTGATGGTCCGAAGTTGCTCAACTCTATCTATTGATGAGCTTTTAACGGTTATTTTCCATTTGGCATAGACAGCTGGTGTTTTGCAATCAAATAATCTAGGAAGTTATACTCATAAAATTTGACATAGAAGAACAAAAAAAAGTGTACACCGACAACTTTCATGGTCCGAAGTTGCACAACTCTATCTATGGATGAGCTTTTAACGGTTTTTGTCCATTTTTCATAGAAAGTTGGTGTTCGGCATCGAAATAATCTGGGAATATTATACTCGTAAATTTGACATAGAAGAACAATAAATTGTGTACACCGAGCAACTTTCAAGGTCCGAAGTTGTCAACTCTATCTAAGGTGGAGCGTTTAGCGGTTGTTGTCCATTTGTCACAGGAAGGTGTTTTTTGGCACCAAAATAATCTAGGAAGCTTATGATCGTAAAATTTGACATAGAAGAACAATAAAAAGTGTACACCGAGCAACTTTCATGGTCCGAATTTGCTCAACTCTATCTATGGAGGAGCTTTTAACGGTTTTTGTCCATTTGGCATAGATATGTGGTGTTTTGGCATCGAAGTAATCTAGGAAGTTATACACGTAAAATTTGACATAGAAGAACAATAAAAAGTGTACACCGAGCAACTTTGATGGTCCGAAGTTGCTCAACTCTTTCTATGGAGGAGCTTTTAACGGTTTTTGTCCATTTGGCATAGAAAGTTGGTGTTTTGGCTTCGAAATAATCTAGGAAGTTATACTCGTAAAATTTGACATAAAAAGAACAATAAAATGTGTACACCGAGCAACTATGATGGTCCGAAGTTGCTCAACTCTATCTATGGAGGAGCTTTTAACGGTTTTTGTCCATTTGGCATAGAAAGTTTGTGTTTTTACATCGAAATAATCTAGGAAGTTATACTCGTAAAATTTGTCATAAAAGAACAACAAAATGTGTACACCGAGCAACTTCGGATCATCAAAGGTGGTTTTTTGGCATCGAAATAATCTAGGAAGCTTATACTCGTAAAATTTGACATAGAAGAACAATAAAAAGTGTACATCGAGCAACTTTTATGGTCCGAAGTTGCTCAACTCTATCTATGGAGGAACTTTTAACGGTTTTTGGCCATTTGCCATAGAAAGGTGGTGTTTTGGCATCGAAATAATCTAGGAAGCTTATACTCGAAAAATTTGACATCGAAGAACAATAAAAAGTGTATATCGTGCAACTTTGATAGTTCGAAATTGCTCAACTCTCTCGATGGAGTTGTTTTTAATAGTTTTGTCGAATTTACACCGATATTGTTCTTTTGACAACAAAACAATTTACGAAGCGAATACTAGTAATTTTGGACATAAAGAAACAATTAAAAGTGCATACCGAGCAACTTTCGTGGTTCAGAATTGCTCAACTCTGCTTATGGAGGAGCTTTTATTGGTTTTAATTATTTGTCGTAGAAAGTCGGTGTTTTGGCATCAAAATAATCTAGGAAGTTATAGTCGTAAAATTTGACATAGAAGAACAATAAAATGTGTATATCGTGCAACTTTGATAGTTCGAAATTGCTCAACTCTATCTGTGGAGGAGCTTTTAACGGTTTTTGTCCATTTGGCATAGAAAGTTTTTGTTTTGGCATCGAAGTAATCTAGGAAGCTTATACACGTAAAATTTGACATAGAAGAACAATAAAAAGTGGACACCGAGCAACTTTGATGGTTCGAAGTTGCTCAAATCTATCTATGGAGGAGCTTTTAACGGTTTTTGTCCATTTGGCATAGATATGAAGTGTTTTGGCATCGAAATAATCTACGAAGCTTATACTCGTAAAATTTGACATAGAAGAACAATAAAAAGTATACACCGAGCAACTTTGATGGTCCGAAGTTGCTCAACTCTATCTGTGGTGGAGCTTTTAACGGGTTTTGTCCATTTGGCATAGAAAGTTGGTGTTTTGGAATCGAAATAATCTAGGAAGTTATACTCGTAAAATTTGACATAGAAGAACAATAAAAAGTGCAACAAAGCAACTTTGATGGTCCGAAGTTGCTCAACTCTATCTATGGAGGAGCTTTTAACGGTTTTTGTCCATTTGGCATAGAAAGTTGGTGTTTTGTCATCAAAATAATCTAGGAAGTTATACTCGTAAAATTTGACATAGAAGAACAATAAAAAGTGTACACCGAGCAACTTTCATGGTCCGAAGTTGCTCAACTCTATCTATGGAGGAGCTTTTAACGGTTTTTGTCCATTTGGCATAGAAAGTTGGTGTTTTGGAATCGAAATAATCTAGAAAGTTATACTCGTAAAATTTGACACAGAAGAACAAAAAAAAATGTACACCGAGCAACTTTGATGGTCCGAAGTTGCTCAACTCTATCTACGGAGAAGCTTTTAACGGTTTTTGTCCATTTGGCATAGAAAGTTGATGTTTTGGCATCGAAGTAATCTAGGAAGCTTATACACGTAAAATTTGACATAGAAGAACAATAAAAAGTGCACACCGAGCAACTTTGATGGTCCGAAGTTGCTCAACTCTATCTATGGAGGAGCTTTTAACGGTTTTTGTCCATTTGGCATAGATATGAAGTGTTTTGGCATCGAAATAATCTACGAAGCTTATACTCGTAAAATTTGACATAGAAGAACAATAAAAAGTGTACACCGAGCAACTTTGATGGTCCGAAGTTGCTCAACTCTATCTGTGGTGGAGCTTTTAACGGTTTTTGTCCATTTGGCATAGAAAATTGGTGTTTTTAGATCGAAATAATCTAGGAAGTTATACTCGTAAAATTTGACATAAAAGAACAATAAAATGTGTACACCGAGCAACTTTTATGATCCGAAGTTGCTCAACTCTATCTATGGTGGAGCTTTTAATGGTTTTTGGCCATTTGCCATAGAAAGGTGGTGTTTTGGCATCGAAATAATCTAGGAAGCTTATACACGTAAAATTTGACATAGAAGAACAATAAAAAGTGTATATCGTGCAACTTTGACAGTTCGAAATTGCTCAACTCTCTCGATGGAGTTGTTTTTAATAGTTTTGCCTAATTTACACCGATATTGTTCTCTTGACAACAAAAACAATTTGCGAAGCAAATACTAGTAATTTTGGACAGAAAGAAACAATAAAAAATGCATACCGATCAACTTTCGTGGTTCGGAATTGCTCAACTCTCCTTATGGAGGAGCTTTTATTGGTTTTCATTATTTGTCGTAGAAAGTTGGTGTTTCGGCATCGAAATAATCTAGAAAGTTATACTCGTAAAATTTGATATAGAAGAACAATAAAATGTGTACACCGAGCAACTTTGATGGTTCGAATTTGCTCAATTCTATCTACAGAGGAGCTTGTAACGGTTTTTATCCATTTTTCATAGAAAGTTAGTGTTTTGGCATCGAAATAATCTAGGAAGCTTATACTCGTAAAATTTGACATAGAAGAACAATAAAAAGTGTACACCGAGCAACTTTGATGGTCCGAAGTTGCTCAACTCTATCTATGGAGGAGCTTTTAACGGTTTTTGTCCATTTGGCATAGATATGAAGTGTTTTGGCATCGAAATAATCGAGGAAGTTATACTCGTAAAATTTGACATAGAAGAACAACAAAATGTGTACACCGAGCAACTTTGATGGTCCGAAGTTGCTCAACTCTATCTATGGTGGAGCTTTTAACGGTTTTTGTCAATTTGATGAAGAAAGGTGGTTTTTTGGAATCGAAATAATCTAGGAAGTTATACTCGTAAAATTTGACATAGAAGAACAATAAAAAGTGTACAACGAGCAACTTTTATGGTCCGAAGTTGCTCAACTCTATCTATGGAGGAACGTTTAACGGTTTTTGGCCATTTGCCATAGAAAGGTGGTGTTTTGGCATCGAAATAATCTAGGAAGCTTATACTCGAAAAATTTGACATCGAAGAACAATAAAAAGTGTATATCGTGCAACTTTGTTAGTTCGAAATTGCTCAACTCTCTCGATGGAGTTGTTTTTAATAGTTTTGTCGAATTTACACCGATATTGTTCTTTTGACAACAAAACAATTTACGAAGCGAATACTAGTAATTTTGGACATAAAGAAACAATTAAAAGTGCATACCGAGCAACTTTCGTGGTTCGGAATTGCTCAACTCTGCTTATGGAGGAGCTTTTATTGGTTTTAATTATTTGTCGTAGAAAGTTGGTGTTTTGGCATCAAAATAATCTAGGAAGTTATAGTCGTAAAATTTGACATAGAAGAACAATAAAATGTGTATATCGTGCAACTTTGATAGTTCGAAATTGCTCAACTCTATCTGTGGAGGAGCTTTTAACGGTTTTTGTCCATTTGGCATAGAAAGTTTTTGTTTTGGCATCGAAGTAATCTAGGAAGCTTATACACGTAAAATTTGACATAGAAGAACAATAAAAAGTGCACACCGAGCACCTTTGATGGTCCGAAGTTGCTCAAATCTATCTATGGAGGAGCTTTTAACGGTTTTTGTCTATTTGGCATAGATATGAAGTGTTTTGGCATCGAAATAATCTACGAAGCTTATACTCGTAAAATTTGACATAGAAGAACAATAAAAAGTGTACACCGAGCAACTTTGATGGTCCGAAGTTGCTCAACTCTATCTGTGGTGGAGCTTTTAACGGTTTTTGTCCATTTGGCATAGAAAGTTGGTGTTTTGGAATCGAAATAATCTAGGAAGTTATACTCGTAAAATTTGACATAGAAGAACAATAAAAAGTGTAAACCGAGCAACTTTGATGGTCCGAAGTTGCTCAACTCTATCTATGGAGGAGCTTTTAACGGTTTTTGTCCATTTGGCATAGAAAGTTGGTGTTTTGGCATCAAAATAATCTAGGAAGTTATACTCGTAAAATTTGACATAGAAGAACAATAAAAAGTGTACACCGAGCAACTTTCATGGTCCGAAGTTGCTCAACTCTATCTATGGAGGAGCTTTTAACGGTTTTTGTCCATTTGGCATAGAAAGTTGGTGTTTTGGAATCGAAATAATCTAGAAAGTTATACTCGTAAAATTTGACACAGAAGAACAAAAAAAAATGTACACCGAGCAACTTTGATGGTCCGAAGTTGCTCAACTCTATCTACGGAGAAGCTTTTAACGGTTTTTGTCCATTTGGCATAGAAAGTTGATGTTTTGGCATCGAAGTAATCTAGGAAGCTTATACACGTAAAATTTGACATAGAAGAACAATAAAAAGTGCACACCGAGCAACTTTGATGGTCCGAAGTTGCTCAACTCTATCTATGGAGGAGCTTTTAACGGTTTTTGTCCATTTGGCATAGATATGAAGTGTTTTGGCATCGAAATAATCTACGAAGCTTATACTCGTAAAATTTGACATAGAAGAACAATAAAAAGTGTACACCGAGCAACTTTGATGGTCCGAAGTTGCTCAACTCTATCTGTGGTGGAGCTTTTAACGCTTTTTGTCCATTTGGCATAGAAAGTTGGTGTTTTTAGATCGAAATAATCTAGGAAGTTATACTCGTAAAATTTGACATAAAAGAACAATAAAATGTGTACACCGAGCAACTTTGATGATCCGAAGTTGCTCAACTCTATCTATGGTGGAGCTTTTGATGGTTTTTGGCCATTTGCCATAGAAAGGTGGTGTTTTGGCATCGAAATAATCTAGGAAGCTTATACACGTAAAATTTGACATAGAAGAACAATAAAAAGTGTATATCGTGCAACTTTGACGGTTCGAAATTGCTCAACTCTCTCGATGGAGTTGTTTTTAATAGTTTTGCCTAATTTACACCGATATTGTTCTCTTGACAACAAAAACAATTTGCGAAGCAAATACTAGTAATTTTGGACAGAAAGAAACAATAAAAAGTGCATACCGATCAACTTTCGTGGTTCGGAATTGCTCAACTCTCCTTATGGAGGAGCTTTTATTGGTTTTCATTATTTGTCGTAGAAAGTCGGTGTTTCGGCATCGAAATAATCTAGAAAGTTATACTCGTAAAATTTGATATAGAAGAACAATAAAATGTGTACACCGAGCAACTTTGATGGTTCGAATTTGCTCAATTCTATCTACAGAGGAGCTTGTAACGGTTTTTATCCATTTTTCATAGAAAGTTAGTGTTTTGGCATCGAAATAATCTAGGAAGCTTATACTCGTAAAATTTGACATAGAAGAACAGTAAAAAGTGTACACCAAGCAACTTTGATGGTCCGAAGTTGCTCAACTCTATCTATGGAGGAGCTTTTAACGGTTTTTGTCCATTTGGCATAGATATGAAGTGTTTTGGCATCGAAATAATTGAGGAAGTTATACTCGTAAAATTTGACATAGAAGAACAATAAAAAGTGCACACCGAGCAACTTTGATGGTCCGAAGTTGCTCAAATCTATCTATGGAGGAGCTTTTAACGGTTTTTTGTCTATTTGGCATAGATATGAAGTGTTTTGGCATCGAAATAATCTACGAAGCTTATACTCGTAAAATTTGACATAGAAGAACAATAAAAAGTGTACACCGAGCAACTTTGATGGTCCGAAGTTGCTCAACTCTATCTGTGGTGGAGCTTTTAACGGTTTTTGTCCATTTGGCGTAGAAAGTTGGTGTTTTGGAATCGAAATAATCTAGGAAGTTATACTCGTAAAATTTGACATAGAAGAACAATAAAAAGTGTAAACCGAGCAACTTTGATGGTCCGAAGTTGCTCAACTCTATCTATGGAGGAGCTTTTAACGGTTTTTGTCCATTTGGCATAGAAAGTTGGTGTTTTGGCATCAAAATAATCTAGGAAGTTATACTCGTAAAATTTGACATAGAAGAACAATAAAAAGTGTACACCGAGCAACTTTCATGGTCCGAAGTTGCTCAACTCTATCTATGGAGGAGCTTTTTACAGTTTTTGTCCATTTGGCATAGAAAGTTGGTGTTTTGGAATCGAAATAATCTAGAAAGTTATACTCGTAAAATTTGACATAGAAGAACAAAAAAATGTGTACACCGAGCAACTTTGATGGTCCGAAGTTGCTCAACTCTATCTACGGAGAAGCTTTTAACGGTTTTTGTCCATTTGGCATAGAAAGTTGATGTTTTGGCATCGAAGTAATCTAGGAAGCTTATATACGTAAAATTTGACATAGAAGAACAATAAAAAGTGCACACCGAGAAACTTTGATGGTCCGAAGTTGCTCAACTCTATCTATGGAGGAGCTTTTAACGGTTTTTGTCCATTTCGCATAGATATGAAGTGTTTTGGCATCGAAATAATCTACGAAGCTTATACTCGTAAAATTTGACATAGAAGAACAATAAAAAGTGTACACCGAGCAACTTTGATGGTCCGAAGTTGCTCAACTCTATCTGTGGTGGAGCTTTGAACGGTTTTTGTCCATTTGGCATAGAAAGTTGGTGTTTTGGAATCGAAATAATCTAGGAAGTTATACTCGTAAAATTTGACATAGAAGAACAATAAAAAGTGTAAACCGAGCAACTTTGATGGTCCGAAGTTGCTCAACTCTATCTATGGAGGAGCTTTTTACGGTTTTTGTCCATTTGGCATAGAAAGTTGGTGTTTTGGCATCGAAATAATCTAGGAAGTTATACTCGTAAAATTTGACATAGAAGAACAATAAAAAGTGTACACCGAGCGACTTTCATGGTCCGAAGTTGCTCAACTCTATCAATGGAGGAGCTTTTAATAGTTTTTGTCCATTTGGCGTAGAAAGTTGGTGTTTTGGAATCGTAATAATCTAGGAAGTTATACTCGTAAAATTTGACATAGAAGAACAGTAAAAAGTGTACACCAAGCAACTTTGATGGTCCGAAGTTGCTCAACTCTATCTATGGAGGAGCTTTTAAACGGTTTTTGTCCATTTGGCATAGATATGTGGTTTTTTGGCATCGAAATAATCTAGGAGGCTTATACTCGTAAAATTTGACATAGAAGAAACAATAAAAAGTGTACACCGAGCAATTTGCATGGTCCGAATTTGCTCAACTCTATCTATGGAGGAGCTTTTAAACGGTTTTTGTCCATTTGGCATAGATATGTACTGTTTTGGCATCGAAATAATCTACGAAGCTTATACTCGTAAAATTCGACATAGAAGAACAATAAAAAGTGTACACCGAGCAACGCTGATGGTCCGAAGTTGCTCAACTCTATCTGTGGAGGAGTTTTTAACGGTTTTTATCCATTTGGCATAGAAAGTTGGTGTTTTGGAATCGAAATAATCTAGGAAGTTATACTCGTAAAATTTGACATAGAAGAACAATAAAAAGTGTAAACCGAGCAACTTTTATGGTCCGAAGTTGCTCAGCTCTATCTCTGGAGGAGCTTTTAACGGTTTTTTGTCCATTTGGCATAGAAAGTTGGTGTTTTGGCATCGAAATAATCTAGGTACTCGTAAAATTTGACATAGAAGAACAATAAAAAGTGTACACCGAGCAACTTTCATGATCCAAAGTTGCTCAACTCTATCTATGCAGGAGCTTTTAACGGTTTTTGTCCATTTGGCATAGATATGTGGTTTTGTGGCTTCGAAATAATCTAGGAAGCTTATACTCGTAAAATTTGACATAGAAGAACAATAAAAAGTGTACACCGAGCAACTTTCATGGTCCGAAGTTGCTCAACTCTATCTATGGAGGAGCTTTTAACGGTTTTTGGCCATTTGGCATAGAAAGTTGGTGTTTTGGAATCAAAATAATTTAGGAAGTTATACTCGTAAAATTTGACATAGAAGAACAATAAAAAGTGTACACCGAGCAACTTTGATCGTCCGAAGTTGCTCAACTCTATCTATGGAGGAGCTTTTAACGGTTTTTGTCCATTTGGCATAGAAAGTTGGTGTTTTGGCATCGAAATAATCTAGGAAGTTATACTCGTAAAATTTGACATAGAAGAACAATAAAAAGTGTACACCGAGCAACTTTCATGGTATGAAGTTGCTCCACTCTATCTATGGAGGAGCTTTTAACGGTTTTCGTCCATTTGGCATAGATATGTGGTTTTGTGGCATCAAAATAATCTAGGAAGCTTATACTCGTAAAATTTGACATAGAAGAACAATAAAAAGTGTACACCGAGCAACTTTCATGGTCCGAAGTTGCTCAACTCTATCTATGGAGGAGCTTTTAACGGTTTTTGTCCATTAGGCATACATATGTGGTTTTTTGGCATCGAAATAATCTTGGAAGCTTATACTCGTAAAATTTGACATAGAAGAACAATAAAAAGTGTACACCGAGCAACTTTGACGGTCCGAAGTTGCTCAACTCTATCTATGGAGGAGCTTTTAACGGTTTTTGTCCATTTAGCATAGATATGTGGTTTTGTGGCATCGAAATAATCTAGGAAGCTTATACTCGTAAAATTTGACATAGAAGAACAATAAAAAGTGCACACCGAGCAACTTTGATGGTCCGAAGTTGCTCAACTCTATCTATGGAGGAGCTTTTAACGGTTTTTGTCCATTTGGCATAGATATGTAGTGTTTTTGCATCGAAATAATCTACGAAGCTTATACTCGTAAAATTTGACAGAGAAGAACAATAAAAAGTGTACACCGAGCAACTTTGATGGTCCGAAGTTGCTCAGCTCTATCTGTGGAGGAGTTTTTAACGGTTTTTATCCATTTGGCATAGAAAGTTGGTGTTTTGGAATCGAAATAATCTAGGAAGTTATATGCGTAAAATTTGACATAGAAGAACAATAAAAAGTGTACACCGAGCAACTTTCATGGTCCGAAGTTGCTCAACTCTATCTATGGAGGAGCTTTTAACGGTTTTTGTCCATTTGGCATAGAAAGTTGGTGTTTTAGCATCAAAATAATCTAGGAAGTTATACTCGTAAAATTTGACATAGAAGAACAATAAAAAGTGTACACCGAGCAACTTTCATGGTCCGAAGTTGCTCAACTCTATCTATGGAGGAGCATTTAACGGTTTTTATCCATTTGGCATAGAAAGTTGGTGTTTTGGAATCGAAATAATCTAGGAAGTTATACTCGTCAAATTTGACATAGAAGAACAATAAAAAGTGTACACCGAGCAACTTTCATTGTCCGAAGTTGCTAAACTCTATCTATGGAGGAGCTCTTAACGGTTTTTGTCCATTTGGCATAGAAAGTTGGTGTTTTGGAATCGAAATAATCTAGAAAGTTATACTCGTCAAATTTGACATAGAAGAACAATAAAAAGTGTACACTGAGCAACTTTCATGGTCCGAAGTTGCTCAACTCTATCTATGGAGGAGCATTTAACGGTTTTTGTCCATTTGGCATAGAAAGTTGGTGTTTTGGAATCGAAATAATCTAGGAAGTTATACTCGTCAAATTTGACATAGAAGAACAATAAAAAGTGTACACCGAGCAAATTTCATGGTCCGAAGTTGCTCAACTCTATCTATGGAGGAGCTTTTAACGGTTTTTGTCCATTTGGCATAGAAAGTTGGTGTTTTGGAATCGAAATAATCTAGGAAGTTATACTCGTCAAATTTGACATAGAAGAACAATAAAAAGTGTACACCGAGCAACTTTCATGGTCCGAAGTTGCTCAACTCTATCTATGGCGGAGCTTTTAATGGTTTTTGTCCATTTGGAATAGAAACCTGGTGTTTTGGCATCGAAGTAATCTAGGAAGCTTATACACGTAAAATTTAACATAGAAGTACAATAAAAAGTGCACACTGAGCAACTTTGATGGTCCGAAGTTGCTCAACTCTATCTATGGAGGAGCATTTAACGGTTTTTGTCCATTTGGCATAGATATGTAGTGTTTTGGCATTGAAATAATCTACGAAGCTTATACTCGTAAAATTTGACATAGAAGAAAAATAAAAAGTGTACACAAGCAACTTTGATGGTCCGAAGTTGCTCAACCTTATCTATGGAGGAGCTTTTAGCGGTTTTTGTCCATTTGGCATAGATATCTGGTTTTGTGGCATCGAAATAATCTAGGAAGCTTATACTCGTAAAATTTGACATAGAAGAACAATAAAAAGTGTACACCGAGCAACTTTCATGGTCCGAAGTTGCTCAACTCTATCTATGGAGGAGCTTTTAACGGTTTTTGTCCATTTGGCATAGATATGTGGTTTTTTGGCATCGAAATAATATTGGAAGCTTATACTCGTAAAATTTGACATAGATGAACAATAAAAAGTGTACATCGAGCAACTTTTATGGTCCGAAGTTGCTCAACTCTATCTATGGAGGAGCTTTTAACGGTTTTTGTCCATTTGGCATAGATATGTGGTATTTTGGCATCGAAATAATCTTGGAAGCTTATACTCGTAAAATTTGACATAGAAGAACAATAAAAGGTGTACACCGAGCAACTTTCATGGTCCGAAGTTGCTCAACTCTATCTATGGAGGAGCTTTTAACGGTATTTGTCCATTTGGCATAGATATGTGGTTTTCTGGCATCGAAATAATCTTGGAAGCTTATACTCATAAAATTTGACATAGATGAACAACAAAAAGTGTACACCGAGCAACTTTTATGGTCCGAAGTTGCTCAACTCTATCTATGGAGGAGCTTTTAACGGTTTTTGTCCATTTGGCATAGATATGTGGTTTTCTGGCATCGAAATAATCTTGGAAGCTTATACTCGTAAAATTTGACATAGAAGAACAATAAAAAGTGTACACCGATCAACTTTCACGGTCCGAATTTGCTCAACTCTATCTATGGAGGAGCTTTTAATAGTTTTTGTCCATTTGGCATAGATATGTGGTGTTTTGTCATCGAAGTAATCTAGGAAGCTTATACACGTAAAATTTGACATAGAAGAACAATAAAAAGTGTACACCGAGTAACTTTGATGCTCCGAAGTTGCTCAACTCTATCTATGGAGGAGCTTTTAACGGTTTTTGTCCATTTGGCATAGATATGTGGTGTTTTGGCATCGAAGTAATCTAGGAAGCTTATACACGTAAAATTTGACATAGAAGAACAATAAAAAGTGTACACCGAGCAACTTTCATGGTCCGAATTCGCTCAACTCTATCTATGGAGGAGCTTTTAATAGTTTTTGTCCATTTGGCATAGATATGTGATGTTTTGGCATCGAAGTAATCTAGGAAGCTTATACACGTAAAATTTGTTATAGAAGAACAATAAAAAGTGTACACCGAGCAACTTTGGTGGTCCGAAGTTGCTCAACTCTATCTATGGAGGAGCTTTTAACGGTTTTTGTCCATTTGGCATAGATATGTGGTGTTTTGGCATCGAAGTAATCTAGGAAGAAAATTTTGACATAGAAGTACAATAAAAAGTGTACACCATCAAGGTTGGTCGGTGTACAACTTTTATTGTTCTTTTATGTCAAATTGTCGTGTATAGACTCCGTATATTATTTTGCTTCCAAATGACCAACTTTCTTTCTCAAATGGACAAAACCGTCAAATGCTTCTCCATTGAGAGAGTTGAGCAATTTCGAACCATCAAAGTTGATAGGTGTGCACTTTTTATTAACGGTTTTTGTCCATTTGGCATAGATATGTAGTGTTTTGGCATCGAAATAATCTAAGAAGCATATACTCGTAAAATTTGACATAGAAGAACAATAAAAAATGTACACCGAGCAACTTTGATGGTCCGAAGTTGCTCAACTCTATCTCTTGAGGAGGTTTTAACGGTTTTTGTCCATTTGGCATAGATATGTGGTTTTTTGGCATCGAAATAATCTAGGAGGCTTATACTCGTAAAATTTGACATAGAAGAACAATAAAAAGTCTACACCGAGAAACTTTCATGGTCCGAATTTGCTCAAATCTATCAATGGAGGAGATTTTAACGGTTTTCGTCCATTTGGCATAAATATGTGGTTTTTTGGCATCGAAGTAATCTAGGAAGCTTATACACGTAAAATTTGACATAGAAGAAAAATAAAAAGTGTACACCGAGCAACTTTCATGGTCCGAATTCGCTCAACTCTATCTATGGAGGAGCTTTTAATCGTTTTTGTCCATTTGGCATAGATATGTGGTGTTTTGGCATCGAAGTAATCTAGGAAGATTATACACGTAAAATTTGACATACAAGAACAATAAAAAGTGTACACCGAGCAACTTTCATGGTCCGAATTCGCTCAACTCTATCTATGGAGGAGCTTTTAATAGTTTTTGTCCATTTGGCATAGATATGTGATGTTTTGGCATCGAAGTAATCTAGGAAGCTTATACACGTAAAATTTGTCATAGAAGAACAATAAAAAGTGTACACCGAGCAACTTTGATGGTCCGAAGTTGCTCAACTCTATCTATGGAGGAGCTTTTAACGGTTTTTGTCCATTTGGCATAGATATGTGGTGTTTTGGCATCGAAGTAATCTAGGAAGATTATACACGTAAAATTTGGCATAGAAGTACAATAAAAAGTGTACACCATCAAGGTTGGTCGGTGTACAACTTTTATTGTTCTTTTATGTCAAATTGTCGTGTATAGACTCCGTATATTATTTTGCTTCCAATGACCAACTTTCTTTCTCAAATGGACAAAACCGTCAAATGCTTCTCCATTGAGAGAGTTGAGCAATTTCGAACCATCAAAGTTGATAGGTGTGCACTTTTTATTAACGGTTTTTGTCCATTTGGCATAGATATGTAGTGTTTTGGCATCGAAATAATCTAAGAAGCATATACTCGTAAAATTTGACATAGAAGAACAATAAAAAATGTACACCGAGCAACTTTGATGGTCCGAAGTTGCTCAACTCTATCAATGGAGGAGATTTTAACGGTTTTTGTCCATTTGGCATAGATATGTGGTTTTTTGGCATCGAAATAATCTAGGAGGCTTATACTCGTAAAATTTGACATAGAAGAACAATAAAAAGTCTACACCGATAAACTTTCATGGTCCGAATTTGCTCAAATCTATCAATGGAGGAGATTTTAACGGTTTTCGTCCATTTGGCATAAATATGTGGTTTTTTGGCATCGAAGTAATCTAGAAAGCTTATACACGTAAAATTTGACATAGAAGAAAAATAAAAAGTGTACACCGAGCAACTTTCATGGTCCGAATTCGCTCAACTCTATCTATGGAGGAGCTTTTAATCGTTTTTGTCCATTTGGCATAGATATGTGGTGTTTTGGCATCGAAGTAATCTAGGAAGCTTATACACGTAAAATTTGTCATAGAAGAACAATAAAAAGTGTACACCGAGCAACTTTGATGGTCCAAAGTTGCTCAACTCTATCTATGGAGGAGCTTTTAACGGTTTTTGTCCATTTGGCATAGATATCTGGTGTTTTGGCATCGAAGTAATCTAGGAAGATTATACACGTAAAATTTGACAGAGAAGTACAATAAAAAGTGCACACTGAGCAACTTTGATGGTCCGAAGTTGCTCAACTCTATCTTTGGAGGAGCTTTTAACGGTTTTTGTCCATTTGGCATAGATATGTAGTGTTTTGGCATCGAAATAATCTACGAAGCTTATACTCGTAAAATTTGACATAGAAGAACAATAAAAAGTGTACACCGAGCAACTTTCATGGTCCGAAGTTGCTCAACTCTATCTATGGAGAAGCTTTTAACGGTTTTTGTCCATTTGGCATAGAAAGTTGGTGTTTTGGAATCGAAATAATCTAGGAAGTTGTACTCGTCAAATTTGACATAGAAGAACAATAAAAAGTGTACACCGAGCAACTTTCATGGTCCGAAGTTGCTCAACTCTATCTATGGAGGAGCTTTTAACGGTTTTTGTCCATTTGGAATAGAAAATTGGTGTTTTGGCATCGAAATAATCTAGGAAGTTATACTCATAAAATTTGACATAGAAGAACGATAAGAAGTGTACACTGAGCAACTTTCATGGTCCGACGTTGCTCAACTCTATCTATGGAGGAGCTTTTAACGGTTTTTGTCCATTTGGTATAGATATGTGGTTTTGTGGCCTCGAAATAATATAGGAAGCTTATACTCGTAAAATTTGACATAGAAGAACAATAAAAAGTGTACACCGAGCAACTTTCATGGTCCGAAGTTGCCCAACTCTATCTATGGAGGAGCTTTTAACGGTTTTTGTCCATTTGGCATAGATATGTGGTTTTTTGGCATCGAAGTAATCTAGGAAGCTTATACACGTAAAATTTGACATAGAAGAACAATAAAAAGTGTACACCGAGCAACTTGGATGGTCCGAAGTTGCTCAACTCTATCAATGGAGGAGCTTTTAACGGTTTTTGTCCATTTGGCATAGATATGTGGTGTTTTGGCATCGAAGTAATCTAGGAAGCTTATACACGTAAAAATTGACATAGAAGAACAATAAAAAGTGTACACCGAGCAACTTTCGTGGTCCGAATTTGCTCAACTCTATCTATGGAGGAGCTTTTAATCGTTTTTGTCCATTTGGCATAGATATGTGGTGTTTTGGCATCGAAGTAATCTAGGAAGCTTATACACGTAAACTTTGACATAGAAGAACAATAAAAAGTGTACACCGAGCAACTTTGATGGTCCGAAGTTGCTCAACTCCATCTATGGAGGAGCTTTTAACGGTTTTTGTCCATTTCGCATAGATATGTGGTGTTTTGGCATCGAAGTAATCTAGGAAGCTTATACACGAAAAATTTGACATAGAAGATCAATAAAAAGTGCACCCGAGCAACTTCTATGGTCCGAAGTTGCTCAACTCTATCTATGGAGGAGCTTTTAACGGTTTTTGTCCATTTGGCATAGATATGTAGTGTTTTGGCATCGAAATAATCTAGGAGACTTATACTCGTAAAATTTGACATAGAAGAACAATAAAAAGTGTACACTGAGCAACTTTGATGGTCCGAAGTTGCTCAAATCTATCAATGGAGGAGCTTTTAACGGTTTTCGTCCATTTGGCATAAATATGTGGTTTTTTGGCATCGAAGTAATCTAGGACGCTTATACTCATAAAATTTGACATAGAAGAACAATAAAAAGTCTACACCGAGAAACTTTCATGGTCCGAATTTGCTCAACTCTATCTATGGAGGAGCTTTTAATAGTTTTTGTCCATTTGGCATAGATATGTGGTGTTTTGGCATCGAAGTAATCTAGGAAGCTTATACACGTAAAATTTGACATAGAAGAACAATAAAAAGTGTACACCGAGCAACTTTGGTGGTCCGAAGTTGCTCAACTCTATCTATGGAGGAGCTTTTAATGGTTTTCGTCCATTTGGCATAGATATGTGGTTTTGTGGCATCGAAATAATCTAGGAAGCTTATACTCGTAAAATTTGACATAGAAGAACGATAAAAAGTGTACACCGAGCAACTTTCATGGTCCGAAGTTGCTCAACTCTATCTATGGAGGAGCTTTTAACGGTTTTTGTCCATTTGGTATAGATATGTGGTTTTGTGGCCTCGAAATAATCTAGGAAGCTTGTACTCGTAAAATTTGACATAGAAGAACAATAAAAAGTGTACACCGAGCAACTTTGATGGTCCGAAGTTGCTCAACTCCATCTATGGAGGAGCTTTTAACGGTTTTTGTCCATTTCGCATAGATATGTGGTGTTTTGGCATCGAAGTAATCTAGGAAGCTTATACTCGTAAAATTTGACATAGAAGAACAATAAAAAATGTACACCGAGCAACTTTGATGGTCCGAAGTTGCTCAACTCTATCTCTTGAGGAGATTTAAACGGTTTTTGTCCATTTGGCATAGATATGTGGTTTTTTGGCATCGAAATAATCTAGGAGGCTTATACTCGTAAAATTTGACATAGAAGAACAATAAAAAGTGTACACTGAGCAACTTTGATGGTCCGAAGTTGCTCAAATCTATCAATGGAGGAGCTTTTAACGGTTTTCGTCCATTTGGCATAAATATGTGGTTTTTTGGCATCGAAGTAATCTAGGACGCTTATACTCATAAAATTTGACATAGAAGAACAATAAAAAGTCTACACCGAGAAACTTTAATGGTCCGAATTTGCTCAACTCTATCTATGGAGGAGCTTTTAATAGTTTTTGTCCATTTGGCATAGATATGTGGTGTTTTGGCATCGAAGTAATCTAGGAAGCTTATACACGTAAAATTTGACATAGAAGAACAATAAAAAGTGTACACCGAGCAACTTTGGTGGTCCGAAGTTGCTCAACTCTATCTATGGAGGAGCTTTTAATGGTTTTCGTCCATTTGGCATAGATATGTGGTTTTGTGGCATCGAAATAATCTAGGAAGCTTATACTCGTAAAATTTGACATAGAAGAACGATAAAAAGTGTACACCGAGCAACTTTCATGGTCCGAAGTTGCTCAACTCTATCTATGGAGGAGCTTTTAACGGTTTTTGTCCATTTGGTATAGATATGTGGTTTTGTGGCCTCGAAATAATCTAGGAAGCTTATACTCGTAAAATTTGACATAGAAGAACAATAAAAAGTCTACACCGAGCAACTTTCATGGTCCGAAGTTGCAAAACTATATCTATGGAGGAGCTTTTAACGGTTTTTGTCCATTTGGCATAGATATGTGGTTTTTTGGCATCGAAATAATCTTGGAAGCTTATACTCGTAAAATTTGACATAGAAGAACAATAAAAAGTGTACACCGAGCAACTTTCATGGTCCGAATTTGCTCAACTCTATCTATGGAGGAGCTTTTAATAGTTTTAGTCCATTTGGCATATATATGTGGTGTTTTGGCATCGAAGTAATCTAGGAAGCTTATACACGTAAAATTTGACATAGAAGAACAATAAAAAGTGTACACCGAGCAACTAGGATGGTCCGAAGTTGCTCAACTCTATCAATGGAGGAGCTTTTAACGGTTTTTGTCCATTTGGCATAGATATGTGGTGTTTTGGCATCGAAGTAATCTAGGAAGCTTATACACGTAAAATTTGACATAGAAGAACAATAAAAAGTGTACACAGAGCAACTTTCGTGGTCCGAATTTGCTCAACTCTATCTATGGAGGAGCTTTTAATCGTTTTTGTCCATTTGGCATGGATATGTGGTGTTTTGGCATCGAAGTAATCTAGGAAGCTTATACACGTAAACTTTGACATAGAAGAAGAATAAAAAGTGTACACCGAGCAACTTTGATGGTCCGAAGTTGCTCAACTCCATCTATGGAGGAGCTTTTAACGGTTTTTGTCCATTTCGCATAGATATGTGGTGTTTTGGCATCGAAGTAATCTAGGAAGCTTATACACGAAAAATTTGACATATAAGAACAATAAAAAGTGCACCCGAGCAACTTCTATGGTCCGAAGTTGCTCAACTCTATCTATGGAGGAGCTTTTAACGGTTTTTGTCCATTTGGCATAGATATGTGGTTTTTTGGCATCGAAGTAATCTAGGAAGCTTATACACATAAACTTTGACATAGAAGAACAATAAAAAGTGTACACCGAGCAAATTTGATGGTCCGAAGTTGCTCAACTCCATCTATGGAGGAGCTTTTAACGGTTTTTGTCCATTTCGCATAGATATGTGGTGTTTTGGCATCGAAGTAATCTAGGAAGCTTATACACGAAAAATTGGACATAGAAAAACAATAAAAAGTGCATCCGAGCAACTTCTATGGTCCGAAGTTGCTCAAATCTATCAATGGAGGTGCTTTTAACGGTTTTCGTCCATTTGGCATAAATATGTGGTTTTTTGGCATCGAAGTAATCTAGGACGCTTATACTCGTAAAATTTGACATAGAAGAATAATAAAAAGTCTACACCGAGAAACTTTCATGGTCCGAATTTGATCAACTCTATATATGGAGAAGCTTTTAATAGTTTTTGTCCATTTGGCATAGATATGTGGTGTTTTGGCATCGAAGTAATCTAGGAAGCTTATACACGTAAAATTTGACATAGAAGAACAATAAAAAGTGTACACCGAGCAACTTTGTTGGTCCGAAGTTGCTCAACTCTATCTATGGAGGAGCTTTTAACGGTTTTCGTCCATTTGGCATAGATATGTGGTTTTGTGGCATCGAAATAATCTAGGAAGCTTATACTCGTAAAATTTGACATAGAAGAACAATAAAAAGTGTACACCGAGCAACTTTCATGGTCCGAAGTTGCTCAACTCTATCTATGGAGGAGCTTTTAACGGTTTTTCTCCATTTGGCATAGATATGTGGTTTTTTGGCATCGAACTAATCTTGGAAGCTTGTACTCGTAAAATTTGACATAGAAGAACAATAAAAAGTGTACACCGATCAACTTTCATGGTCCGAATTTGCTCAACTCTATCTATAGAGGAGCTTTTAATAGTTTTTGTCCATTTGGCATAGATATGTGGTGTTTTGGCATCGAAGTAATCTAGGAAGCTTATACACGTAAAATTTGTCATAGAACAACAATAAAAAGTGTACACCGAGCAACTTTGATGTTCCGAAGTTGCTCAACTCTATCTATCGAGGAGCTTTTAACGGTTTTTCTCCATTTGGCATAGATATGTGGTGTTTTGGCATCGAAGTAATCTAGGAAGCTTATACACGTAAAATTTGACATAGAAGTACAATAAAAAGTGCACACGGAGCAACTTTGATGGTCCGAAGTTGCTCAACTCTATCTATGGAGGAGCTTTTAACGGTTTTTGTCCATTTGGCAAAGATATGTGGTTTTTTGGCATCGAAATAATCTAGGACGCTTATACTCGTAAAATTTGACATAGAAGAACAATAAAAAGTGTACACCGAGCAACTTTCATGGTCCGAATTCGCTCAACTCTATCTATGGAGGTGCTTTTAATAGTTTTTGTCTATTTGGCATAGATATGTGGTGTTTTGGCATCGAAGTAATCTAGGAAGCTTATACACGTAAAATTTTTCATAGAAGAACAATAAAAAGTGTACACCGAGCAACTTTGATGGTCCGAAGTTGCTCAACTCTATCTATGGAGGAGCTTTTAACGGTTTTTGTCCATTTGGCACAGATATGTGGTGTTTTGCATCGAAGTAATCTAGGAAGCTTATACACGTAAAATTTGACATAGAAGAACAGTAAAAAGTGTACACCGAGCAACTTTGATGGTCCGAAGTTGCTCAACTCTATCTATGGAGGAGCTTTTAACGGTTTTTGTCCATTTGGCATAGATATGTGGTGTTTTCGCATCGAAGTAATCTAGGAAGCTTATACACGTAAACTTTGACATAGAAGAACAATAAAAAGTGTACACCGAGAAACTTTGATGGTCCCAAGTTGCTCAACTCCATCTATGGAGGAGCTTTTAACGGTTTTTGTCCATTTCGCATAGATATGTGGTGTTTTGGCATCGAAGTAATCTAGGAAGCTTATACACGAAAAATTGGACATAGAAGAACAATAAAAAGTGCATCCGAGCAACTTCTATGGTCCGAAGTTGCTCAACTCTATCTATGGAGGAGCTTTTAACGGTTCTTGTCCATTTGGCATAGATATGTAGTGTTTTGGCATCGAAATAATCTACGAAGCATATACTCGTAAAATTTGACATAGAAGAACAATAAAAAGTGTACACAGAGCAACTTTCGTGGTCCGAATTTGCTCAACTCTATCTATGGAGGAGCTTTTAATCGTTTTTGTCCATTTGGCATAGATATGTGGTGTTTTGGCATCGAAGTAATCTAGGAAGCTTATACACGTAAACTTTGACATTGAAGAACAATAAAAAGTGTACACTGAGCAACTTTGATGGTCCGAAGTTGCTCAAATCTATCAATGGAGGAGCTTTTAACGGTTTTCGTCCATTTGGCATAAATATGTGGTTTTTTGGCATCGACGTAATCTAGGACGCTTATACTCGTAAAATTTGACATAGAAGAACAATAAATAGTCTACACCGAGAAACTTTCATGGTCCGAATTTGCTCAACTCTATCTATGGAGGAGCTTTTAATAGTTTTTGTCCATTTGGCATAGATATGTGGTGTTTTGGCATCGAAGTAATCTAGGAAGCTTATACACGTAAAATTTGACATAGAAGAACAATAAAAAGTGTACACCGAGAAACTTTGGTGGTCCGAAGTTGCTCAACTCTATCTATGGAGGAGCTTTTAACGGTTTTCGTCCATTTGGCATAGATATGTGGTTTTGTGGCATCGAAATAATCTAGGAAGCTTATACTCGTAAAATTTGACATAGAAGAACAATAAAAAGTGTACACCGAGCAACTTTCATGGTCCGAAGTTGCTCAACACTATCTATGGAGGAGCTTTTAACGATTTTTCTCCATTTGGCATAGATATGTGGTTTTTTGGCATCGAACTAATCTTGGAAGCTTATACTCGTAAAATTTGACATAGAAGAACAATAAAAAGTGTACACCGATCAACTTTCATGGTCCGAATTTGCTCAACTCTATCTATAGAGGAGCTTTTAATAGTTTTTATCCATTTGGCATAGATATGTGGTGTTTTGTCATCGAAGTAATGTAGGAAGCTTATACACGTAAAATTTGACATAGAAGAACAATAAAAAGTGTAAACCGAGCAACTTTGATGCTCCGAAGTTGCTCAACTCTATCTACGGAGGAGCTTTTAGCGATTTTTGTCCATTTGGCATAGATATGTGGTGTTTTGGCATCGAAGTAATCTAGGAAGCTTATACACGTAAAATTTGACATAGAAGAACAATAAAAAGTGTACACCGAGCAACTTTCATGGTCCGAATTCGCTCAACTCTATCTATGGAGGAGCTTTTAATAGTTTTTGTCCATTTGGCATAGATATGTGGTGTTTTGGCATCGAAGTAATCTAGGAAGCTTATACACGTAAAATTTGTCATAGAACAACAATAAAAAGTGTACACCGAGCAACTTTGATGGTCCGAAGTTGCTCAACTCTATCTATGGAGGAGCTTTTAACGGTTTTTCTCCATTTGGCATAGATATGTGGTGTTTTGGCATCGAAGTAATCTAGGAAGCTTATACACGTAGAATTTGACATAGAAGTACAATAAAAAGTGCACACTGAGCAACTTTGATGGTCCGAAGTTGCTCAACTCTATCTATGGAGGAGCTTTTAACGGTTTTTGTCCATTTGGCAAAGATATGTGGTTTTTTGGCATCGAAATAATCTAGGACGCTTATACTCGTAAAATTTGACATAGAAGAACAATAAAAAGTGTACACCGAGCAACTTTCATGGTCCGAATTCGCTCAACTCTATCTATGGAGGAGCTTTTAATAGTTTTTGTCTATTTGGCATAGATATGTGGTGTTTTGGCATCGAAGTAATCTAGGAAGCTTATACACGTAAAATTTGTCATAGAAGAACAATAAAAAGTGTACACCGAGCAACTTTGATGGTCCGAAGTTGCTCAACTCTATCTATGGAGGAGCTTTTAACGGTTTTTGTCCATTCGGCACAGATATGTGGTGTTTTGGCATCGAAGTAATCTAGGAAGCTTATACACGTAAAATTTGACATAGAAGAACAATAAAAAGTGTACACCGAGCAACTTTGATGGTCCGAAGTTGCTCAACTCTATCTATGGAGGAGCTTTTAACGGTTTTTGTACATTTGGCATAGATATGTGGTGTTTTGACATCGAAGTAATCTAGGAAGCTGATACACGTAAACTTTGACATAGAAGAACAATAAAAAGTGTACACCGAGCAACTTTGATGGTCCGAAGTTGCTCAACTCCATCTATGGAGGAGCTTTTAATGGTTTTTGTCCATTTCGCATAGATATGTGGTGTTTTGGCATCGAAGTAATCTAGGAAGCTTATACACGAAAAATTTGACATAGAAGAACAATAAAAAGTGCATCCGAGCAACTTCTATGGTCCGAAGTTGCTCAACTCTATCTATGGAGGAGCTTTTAACGGTTCTTGTCCATTTGGCATAGATATGTATTGTTTTGGCATCGAAATAATCTACGAAGCATATACTCGTAAAATTTGACATAGAAGAACAATAAAAAATGTACACCGAGCAACTTTCATGGTCCGAAGTTGCTCAACTCTATCTATGAAGGAATTTTTAACGGTTTTTGTCCATTTGGCATTGAAAGTTGGTGTTTTGGCATCGAAATAATCTAGGAAGTTATACTCGTAAAATTTGACATAGAAGAACAATAAAAAGTGTACACCGAGCAACTTTCATGGTCCGAAGTTGCTCAACTCTATCTATGGAGGAGCTTTTAACGATTTTTCTCCATTTGGCATAGATATGTGGTTTTTTGGCATCGAACTAATCTTGGAAGCTTATACTCGTAAAATTTGACATAGAAGAACAATAAAAAGTGTACACCGATCAACTTTCATGGTCCGAATTTCCTCAACTCTATCTATAGAGGAGCTTTTAAGAGTTTTTGTCCATTTGGCATAGATATGTGGTGTTTTGTCATCGAAGTAATGTAGGACGCTTATACTCGTAAAATTTGACATAGAAGAACAATAAAAAGTGTACACCAAGCAACTTTCACGGTCCGAATTTGCTCAACTCTATCTATGGAAGAGCTTTTAATAGTTTTTGTCCATTTGGCATAGATATGTGGCGTTTTGGCATCGAAGTAATCTAGGAAGCTTATACACGTAAAATTTGACATAGAATAACAATAAAAAGTGCACACTGAGCAACTTTGATGGTCCGAAGTTGCTCAACTCTATCTATGGAGGAGCTTTTAACGGTTTTTGTCCATTTGGCATAGATATGTAGTGTTTTGGCATCGAAATAATCTACGAAGCTTATACTCGTAAAATTTGACATAGAAGAACAATAAAAAGTGTACACCGAGCAACTTTGATGGTCCGAAGTTGCTCAAATCTATCTATGGAGGAGCTTTGAACGGTTTTTGTCCATTTGGCATAGATATGTGGTTTTTTGGCATCGAAATAATCTAGAACGCTTATACTCGTAAAATTTGACATAGAAAAACAATAAAAAGTGTACACCGAGCAACTTTCATGGTCCGAATTCGCTCAACTCTATCTATGGAGGAGCATTTAACGGTTTTTATCCATTTGGCATAGATATGTGGTTTTTTGGCATCGAAATAATCTAGGACGCTTATACTCGTAAAATTTGACATAGAAGAACAATAAAAAGTGTACACCAAGCAACTTTCATGGTCCGAATTTGCTCAACTCTATCTATGGAGGAGCTTTTAATAGTTTTTGTCCATTTGGCATAGATATGTGGTGTTTTGGCATCGAAGTAATCTAGGAAGCTTATACACGTAAAATTTGACATAGAAGAACAATAAAAAGTGTACACCGAGCAACTTTGATGGTCCGAAGTTGCTCAACTCTATCTATGGAGGAGCTTTTAACGGTTTTTGTCCATTTGGCATAGATATGTGGCGTTTTGGCATCGAAGTAATCTAGGAAGCTTATACACGTAAACTTTGACATAGAAGAACAATAAAAAGTGTACACTGAGCAACTTTTATGGTCCGAAGTTGCTCAACTCTATCTATGGAGGAGCTTTTAACGGTTTTTGTCCATTTGGCATAGATATGTGGTGTTTTGGCATCTATGTAATCTAGGAAGCCTATACACGTAAAATTTGACATAGAAGAATAATAAAAAGTGCACACCGAGCAACTTCTATGGTCCGAAGTTGCTCAACTATATCTATGGAAAAGCTTTTAACGGATTTTGTCCATTTGGCATAGATATGTAGTGTTTTGGCATCGAAATAATCTACGAAGCTTATACTCGTAAAATTTGACATAGAAGAACAATAAAAAGTGTACACCGAGCAACTTTGATGGTCCGAAGTTGTTCAACTCTATCTTTGGAGGAGCTTTGAACGGTTTTTGTCCATTTGGCATAGATATGTGGTTTTTCGGCATCGAAATAATCTAGGAGGCTTATACTCTTAAAATTTGACATAGAAGAACAATAAAAAGTGTACACTGAGCAACTTTGATGGTCCGAAGTTGCTCAAATCTATCTATGGAGGAGCATTTAACGGTTTTTATCCATTTGGCATAGATATGTGGTTTTTTGGCATCGAAATAATCTAGGACGTTTATACTCGTAAAATTTGACATAGAAGAACAATAAAAAGTGTACACCAAGCAACTTTCATGATCCGAATTTGCTCAACTCTATCTATGGAAGAGCTTTTAATAGTTTTTGTCCATTTGGCATAGATATGTGGTGTTTTCGCATCGAAGTAATCTAGGAATCTTATAGACGTAAAATTTGACATAGAAGAACAATAAAAAGTGTACACCGAGCAACTTTGATGGTCCGAAGTTGCTCAACTCTATCTATGGAGGAGCTTTTAACGGTTTTTGTCCATTTGGCATAGATATGTGGTGTTTTGGCATCGAAGTAATCTAGGAAGCTTATACACGTAAACTTTGACATAGAAGAACAATAAAAAGTGTACACCGAGCAACTTTGATGGTCCGAAGTTGCTCAATTCTATCTATGGAGGAGCTTTTAACGGTTTTTGTCCATTTGGCATAGATATGTAGTTTTGTGGCATCGAAATAATCTTGGAAGCTTATACTCGTAAAATTTGACATAGAAGAACAATAAAAAGTGTACACCGAGCAACTTTCATGGTCCGACGTTGCTCAACTCTATCTATGGAGGAGATTTTAACGATTTTTGTCCATTTGGCATAGATATGTGGTTTTTTGCCATCGAAATAATCTTGGAAGCTTATACTCGTGAAATTTGACATAGATGAACAATAAAAAGTGTACACCGAGCAACTTTCAAGGTCCGAATTTGCTCAATTCTATCTATGGAGGAGCTTTTAATAGTTTTTGTCCATTTGGCATAGATATGTGGCGTTTTGGCATCGAAGTAATCTAGGAAGCTTATACACGTAAAATTTGACATAGAAGAACAATAAAAAGTGCACACTGAGCAACTTTGATGGTCCGAAGTTGCTCAACTCTATCTATGGAGGAGCTTTTAACGGTTTTTGTCCATTTGGCATAGATATGTCGTGTTTTGGCATCGAAATAATCTACGAAGCTTATACTCGTAAAATTTGACATAGAAGAACAATAAAAAGTGTACACCGAGCAACTTTGATGGTCCGAAGTTGCTCAAATCTATCTATGGAGGAGCTTTGAACGGTTTTTGTCCATTTGGCATAGATATGTGGTTTTTTGGCATCGAAATAATCTAGAACGCTTATACTCGTAAAATTTGACATAGAAGAACAATAAAAAGTGTACACCGAGCAACTTTCATGGTCCGAATTCGCTCAACTCTATCTATGGAGGAGCATTTAACGGTTTTTATCCATTTGGCATAGATATGTGGTTTTTTGGCATCGAAATAATCTAGGACGCTTATACTCGTAAAATTTGACATAGAAGAACAATAAAAAGTGTACACCAAGCAACTTTCATGGTCCGAATTTGCTCAACTCTATCTATGGAAGAGCTTTTAATAGTTTTTGTCCATTTGGCATAGATATGTGGTGTTTTGGCATCGAAGTAATCTAGGAAGCTTATACACGTAAAATTTGACATAGAAGAACAATAAAAAGTGTACACCGAGCAACTTTGATGGTCCGAAGTTGGTCAACTCTATCTATGGAGGAGCTTTTAACGGTTTTTGTCCATTTGGCATAGATATGTGGCGTTTTGGCATCGAAATAATCTAGGAAGCTTATACACGTAAACTTTGACATAGAAGAACAATAAAAAGTGTACATTGAGCAACTTTGATGGTCCGAAGTTGCTCAACTCTATCTATGGAGGAGCTTTTAACGGTTTTTGTCCATTTGGCATAGATATGTGGTGTTTTGGCATCTATGTAATCTAGGAAGCCTATACACGTAAAATTTGACATAGAAGAACAATAAAAAGTGTACACCGAGCAACTTTCATGGTCCGAAGTTGCTCAACTCTATCTATGGAGGAGATTTTAACGATTTTTGTCCATTTGGCATAGATATGTGGTTTTTTGGCATCGAAATAATCTTGGAAGCTTATACTCGTGAAATTTGACATAGAAGAACAATAAAAAGTGTACACCGAGCAACTTTCATGGTCCGAATTTGCTCAACTCTATCTATGGAGGAGCTTTTAATAGTTTTTGTCCATTTGGCATAGATATGTGGCGTTTTGGCATCGATGTAATCTAGGAAGCTTATACACGTAAAATTTGACATAGAAGAACAATAAAAAGTGCACACTGAGCAACTTTGATGGTCCGAAGTTGCTCAACTCTATCTATGGAGGAGCTTTTAACGGTTTTTGTCCATTTGGCATAGATATGTAGTGTTTTGGCATCGAAGTAATCTAGGAAGCTTATACTCGTAAAATTTGACATAGAAGAACAATAAAAAGTGTACACCGAGCAACTTTGATGGTCCGAAGTTGCTCAAATCTATCTATGAAGGAGCTTTTAACGGTTTTTGTCCATTTGGCATAGATATGTGGTGTTTTGGCATCTAAGTAATCTAGGAAGCCTATACACGTAAAATTTGACATAGAAGAATAATAAAAAGTGTACACCGAGCAACTTTGATGGTCCGAAGTTGCTCAACTCTATCTATGGAGGAGCTTTTAACGGTTTTTGTCCATTTGGCATAGATATGTGGTTTTTTGGCATCGAAATAATCTAGGACGGTTATACTCGTAAAATTTGACATAGAAGAACAATAAAAAGTGTACACCGAGCAACTTTCATGGTCCGAATTTGCTCAACTCTATCTATGGAAGAGCTTTTAATAGTTTTTGTCCATTTGGCATAGATATGTGGTGTTTTGGCATCGAAGTAATCTAGGAAGCTTATACACGTAAAATTTGACATAGAAGAACAATAAAAAGTGTACACCGAGCAACTTTGATGGTCCGAAGTTGCTCAACTCTATCTATGGAGGAGCTTTTAACGGTTTTTGTCCATTTGGCATAGATATGTGGTGTTTTGGCATCGAAGTAATCTAGGAAGCTTATACACGTAAACTTTGACATAGAAGAACAATAAAAAGTGTACACCGAGCAACTTTGATGGTCCGAAGTTGCTCAACTCTATCTATGGAGGAGCTTTTAACGGTTTTTGTCCATTTGGCATAGATATGTGGTTTTTTGGCATCGAAATAATCTAGGACGGTTATACTCGTAAAATTTGACATAGAAGAACAATAAAAAGTGTACACCGAGCAACTTTCATGGTCCGAATTTGCTCAACTCTATCTATGGAAGAGCTTTTAATAGTTTTTGTCCATTTGGCATAGATATGTGGTGTTTTGGCATCGAAGTAATCTAGGAAGCTTATACACGTAAAATTTGACATAGAAGAACAATAAAAAGTGTACACCGAGCAACTTTGATGGTCCGAAGTTGCTCAACTCTATCTATGGAGGAGCTTTTAACGGTTTTTGTCCATTTGGCATAGATATGTGGTGTTTTGGCATCGAAGTAATCTAGGAAGCTTATACACGTAAACTTTGACATAGAAGAACAATAAAAAGTGTACACCGAGCAACTTTGATGGTCCGAAGTTGCTCAACTCTATCTATGGAGGAGCTTTTAACGGTTTTTGTCCATTTGGCATAGATATGTGATGTTTTGGCATCGAAGTAATCTAGGAAGCCTATACACGTAAAAATTGATATAGAAGAATAATAAAAAGTGCTCACCGAGCAACTTCTATGGTCCGAAGTTGCTCAACTCTATCTATGGAGGAGCTTTTAACGGATTTTGTCCATTTGGCATAGATATGTAGTGTTTTGGTATCGAAACAATCTACGAAGCTTATACTCGTAAAATTTGACATAGAAGAACAATAAAAAGTGTACACCGAGCAACTTTCATGGTCCGAATTCGCTCAACTCTATCTATGGAGGAGCATTTAACGGTTTTTATCCATTTGGCATAGATATGTGGTTTTTTGGCATCGAAATAATCTAGGACGCTTATACTCGTAAAATTTGACATAGAAGAACAATAAAAAGTGTACACCAAGCAACTTTCATGGTCCGAATTTGCTCAACTCTATCTATGGAAGAGCTTTTAATAGTTTTTGTCCATTTGGCATAGATATGTGGTGTTTTGGCATCGAAGTAATCTAGGAAGCTTATACACGTAAAATTTGACATAGAAGAACAATAAAAAGTGTACACCGAGCAACTTTCATGGTCCGACGTTGCTCAACTCTATCTATGGAGGAGATTTTAACGATTTTTGTCCATTTGGCATAGATATGTGGTTTTTTGGCATCGAAGTAATCTAGGAAGCCTATACACGTAAAATTTGACATAGAAGAATAATAAAAAGTGTACACCGAGCAACTTTGATGGTCCGAAGTTGCTCAACTCTATCTATGGAGGAGCTTTTAACGGTTTTTGTCCATTTGGCATAGATATGTGGTGTTTTGGCATCGAAGTAATCTAGGAAGCCTATACACGTAAAAATTGACATAGAAGAATAATAAAAGGTGCTCACCGAGCAACTTCTATGGTCCGAAGTTGCTCAACTCTATCTATGGAGGAGCTTTTAACGGATTTTGTCCATTTGGCATAGATATGTAGTGTTTTGGTATCGAAACAATCTACGAAGCTTATACTCGTAAAATTTGACATAGAAGAACAATAAAAAGTGTACACCGAGCAACTTTCATGGTCCGAATTCGCTCAACTCTATCTATGGAGGAGCTTTTAACGGTTTTTGTCCATTTGGCATAAATATGTGGTGTTTTGGCATCGAAGTAATCTAGGAAGCTTATACACGTAAACTTTGACATAGAAGAACAATAAAAAGTGTACACCGAGCAACTTTGATGGTCCGAAGTTGCTCAACTCTATCTATGGAGGAGCTTTTAACGGTTTTTGTCCATTTGGCATAGATATGTGGTTTTGTGGCATCGAAATAATCTTGGAAGCTTGTACTCGTAAAATTTGACATAGAAGAACAATAAAAAGTGTACACCGAGCAACTTTCATGGTCCGACGTTGCTCAACTCTATCTATGGAGGAGATTTTAACGATTTTTGTCCATTTGGCATAGATATGTGGTTTTTTGGCATCGAAGTAATCTAGGAAGCCTATACACGTAAAATTTGACATAGAAGAATAATAAAAAGTGTACACCGAGCAACTTTGATGGTCCGAAGTTGCTCAACTCTATCTATGGAGGAGCTTTCAACGGTTTTTGTCCATTTGGCATAGATATGTGGTTTTTTGGCATCGAAATAATCTAGAACGCTTATACTCGTAAAATTTGACATAGAAGAACAATAAAAAGTGTACACCGAGCAACTTTCATGGTCCGAATTCGCTCAACTCTATCTACGGAGGAGCATTTAACGGTTTTTATCCATTTGGCATAGAAATGTGGTTTTTTGGCATCGAAATAATCTAGGACGCTTATACTCGTAAAATTTGACATAGAAGAACAATAAAAAGTGTACACCAAGCAACTTTCATGGTCCGAATTTGCTCAACTCTATCTATGGAGGAGCTTTTAACGGTTTTTGTCCATTTGGCATAGATATGTGGTGTTTTGGCATCGAAGTAATCTAGGAAGCTTATACACGTAAACTTTGAAATAGAAGAACAATAAAAAGTGTACACCGAGCAACTTTGATGGTCCGAAGTTGCTCAACTCTATCTATGGAGGAGCTTTTAACGGTTTTTGTCCATTTGGCATAGATATGTGGTGTTTTGGCATCGAAGTAATCTAGGAAGCTTATACACGTAAACTTTGACATAGAAGAACAATAAAAAGTGTACACCGAGCAACTTTGATGGTCCGAAGTTGCTCAACTCTATCTATGGAGGAGCTTTTAACGGTTTTTGTCCATTTGGCATAGATATGTGATGTTTTGGCATCGAAGTAATCTAGGAAGCCTATACACGTAAAAATTGACATAGAAGAATAATAAAAAGTGCTCACCGAGCAACTTCTATGGTCCGAAGTTGCTCAACTCTATCTATGGAGGAGCTTTTAACGGATTTTGTCCATTTGGCATAGATATGTAGTGTTTTGGTATCGAAACAATCTACGAAGCTTATACTCGTAAAATTTGACATAGAAGAACAATAAAAATTGTACACCGAGCAACTTTCATGGTCCGAATTCGCTCAACTCTATCTATGGAGGAGCATTTAACGGTTTTTATCCATTTGGCATAGATATGTTGTTTTTTGGCATCGAAATAATCTAGGACGCTTATACTCGTAAAATTTGACATAGAAGAACAATAAAAAGTGTACACCAAGCAACTTTCATGGTCCGAATTTGCTCAACTCTATCTATGGAAGAGCTTTTAATAGTTTTTGTCCATTTGGCATAGATATGTGGTGTTTTGGCATCGAAGTAATCTAGGAAGCTTATACACGTAAAATTTGACATAGAAGAACAATAAAAAGTGTACACCGAGCAACTTTGATGGTCCGAAGTTGCTCAACTCTATCTATGGAGGAGCTTTTAACGGTTTTTGTCCATTTGGCATAGATATGTGGTGTTTTGGCATCGAAGTAATCTAGGAAGCCTATACACGTAAAAATTGACATAGAAGAATAATAAAAGGTGCTCACCGAGCAACTTCTATGGTCCGAAGTTGCTCAACTCTATCTATGGAGGAGCTTTTAACGGATTTTGTCCATTTGGCATAGATATGTAGTGTTTTGGTATCGAAATAATCTACGAAGCTTATACTCGTAAAATTTGACATAGAAGAACAATAAAAAGTGTACACCGAGCAACTTTCATGGTCCGAATTCGCTCAACTCTATCTATGGAGGAGCTTTTAACGGTTTTTGTCCATTTGGCATAGATATGTGGTGTTTTGGCATCGAAGTAATCTAGGAAGCTTATACACGTAAACTTTGACATAGAAGAACAATAAAAAGTGTACACCGAGTAACTTTGATGGTCCGAAGTAGCTCAACTCTATCTACGGAGGAGCTTTTAACGGTTTTTGTCCATTTGGCATAGATATGTGGTTTTGTGGCATTAAAATAATCTTGGAAGCTTATACTCGTAAAATTTGACATAGAAGAACAATAAAAAGGGTACACCGAGCAACTTTCATGGTCCGACGTTGCTCAACTCTATCTATGGAGGAGATTTTAACGATTTTTGTCCATTTGGCATAGATATGTGATTTTTTGGCATCGAAATAATCTTGGAAGCTTATACTCGTGAAATTTGACATAGAAGAACAATAAAAAGTGTACACCGAGCAACTTTCATGGTCCGAATTTGCTCAACTCTATCTATGGAGGAGCTTTTAATAGTTTTTGTCCATTTGGCATAGATATGTGGCGTTTTGGCATCGATGTAATCTAGGAAGCTTATACACGTAAAATTTGACATAGAAGAACAATAAAAAGTGCACACTGAGAAACTTTGATGGTCCGAAGTTGCTCAACTCTATCTATGGAGGAGCTTTTAACGGTTTTTGTCCATTTGGCATAGATATGTAGTGTTTTGGCATCGAAATAATCTACGAAGCTTATACTCGTAAAATTTGACATAGAAGAACAATAAAAAGTGTACACCGAGCAACTTTGATGGTCCGAAGTTGCTCAAATCTATCTATGGAGGAGCTTTTAACGGTTTTTGTCCATTTGGCATAGATATGTGGTGTTTTGGCATCTAAGTAATCTAGGAAGCCTATACACGTAAAATTTGACATAGAAGAATAATAAAAAGTGTACACCGAGCAATTTGATGGTCCGAAGTTGCTCAACTCTATCTATGGAGGAGCTTTTAACGGTTTTTGTCCATTTGGCATAGATATGTGGTTTTTTGGCATCGAAATAATCTAGAACGCTTATACTCGTAAAATTTGACATAGAAGAACAATAAAAAGTGTACACCGAGCAACTTTCATGGTCCGAATTCGCTCAACTCTATCTATGGAGGAGCATTTAACGGTTTTTATCCATTTGGCATAGAAATGTGGTTTTTTGGCATCGAAATAATCTAGGACGCTTATACTCGTAAAATTTGACATAGAAGAACAATAAAAAGTGTACACCAAGCAACTTTCATGGTCCGAATTTGCTCAACTCTATCTATGGAAGAGCTTTTAATAGTTTTTGTCCATTTGGCATAGATATGTGGTGTTTTGGCATCGAAGTAATCTAGGAAGCTTATACACATAAAATTTGACATAGAAGAACAATAAAAAGTGTACACCGAGCAACTTTGATGGTCCGAAGTTGCTCAACTCTATCTATGGAGGAGCTTTTAACGGTTTTTGTCCATTTGGCATAGATATGTGGTGTTTTAGCATCGAAGTAATCTAGGAAGCTTATACACGTAAACTTTGACATAGAAGAACAATAAAAAGTGTACACCGAGCAACTTTGATGGTCCGAAGTTGCTCAACTCTATCTATGGAGGAGCTTTTAACGGTTTTTGTCCATTTGGCATAGATATGTGATGTTTTGGCATCGAAGTAATCTAGGAAGCCTATACACGTAAAAATTGACATAGAAGAATAATAAAAAGTGCTCACCGAGCAACTTCTATGGTCCGAAGTTGCTCAACTCTATCTATGGAGGAGCTTTTAACGGATTTTGTCCATTTGGCATAGATATGTAGTGTTTTGGTATCGAAACAATCTACGAAGCTTATACTCGTAAAATTTGACATAGAAGAACAATAAAAAGTGTACACCGAGCAACTTTCATGGTCCGAATTCGCTCAACTCTATCTATGGAGGAGCATTTAACGGTTTTTATCCATTTGGCATAGATATGTGGTTTTTTGGCATCGAAATAATCTAGGACGCTTATACTCGTAAAATTTGACATAGAAGAACAATAAAAAGTGTACACCAAGCAACTTTCATGGTCCGAATTTGCTCAACTCTATCTGTAGAGGAGCTTTTAACGGTTTTTATCCATTTGGCATAGATATGTGGTGTTTTGGCATCCAAGTAATCTAGGAAACTTATACACGTAAAATTTGACATAGAAGAACAATAAAAAGTGTACACCAAGCAACTTTCATGGTCCGAATTTGCTCAACTCTATCTATGGAAGAGCTTTTAATAGTTTTTGTCCATTTGGCATAGATATGTGGTGTTTTGGCATCGAAGTAATCTACGAAGCTTATACACGTAAACTTTGACATAGAAGAACAATAAAAGTGTACACCGAGCAACTTTCATGGTCCGAATTCGCTCAACTCTATCTATGGAGGAGCTTTTAACGGTTTTTGTCCATTTGGCATAGATATGTGGTGTTTTGGCATCGAATTAATCTACGAAGCTTATACACGTAAACTTTGACATAGAAGAACAATAAAAGTGTACACCGAGCAACTTTGATGGTCCGAAGTTGCTCAACTCTATCTATGGAGGAGCTTTTAACGGTTTTTGTCCATTTGGCATAGATATGTGGTGTTTTCGCATCGAAGTAATCTAGGAAGCCTATACACGTAAAAATTGACATAGAAGAATAATAAAAAGTGCTCACCGAGCAACTTCTATGGTCCGAAGTTGCTCAACTCTATCTATGGAGGAGCTTTTAACGGTTTTTGTCCATTTGGCATAGATATGTGGTGTTTTGGCATCGAAGTAATCTAGGAAGCCTATACACGTAATAATTGACATAGAAGAATAATAAAAAGTGCACACCGAGCAACTTCTATGGTCCGAAGTTGCTCAACTCTATCTATGGAGGAGATTTTAACGGATTTTGTCCATTTGGCATAGATATGTAGTTTTTGGCATCGAAACAATCCACGAAGCTTATACTCGTAAAATTTGACATAGAAGAACAATAAAAAGTGTACACCGAGCAACTTTGATGGTCCGAAGTTGCTCAACTCTATCTCTGGAGGAGCTTTCAACGGTTTTTGTCCATTTGGCATAGATATGTGGTTTTTTGGCATCGAAATAATCTAGGAGGCTTATACTCGTAAAATTTGACATAGAAGAACAATAAAAAGTGTACACCGAGCAACTTTCATGGTCCGAAGTTGCTCAAATCTATCTATGGAGGAGCTTTTAACGGTTTTTATCCATTTGGCATAGATATGCGGTTTTTTGGCATCGAAATAATCTAGGACGCTTATACTCGTAAAATTTGACATAGAAGAACAATAAAAAGTGTACACCAAGCAACTTTCATGGTCCGAATTTGCTCAACTCTATCTCTGGAGGAGCTTTCAACGGTTTTTGTCCATTTGGCATAGATATGTGGTTTTTTGGCATCGAAATAATGTAGGAGGCTTATACTCGTAAAATTTGACATAGAAGAACAATAAAAAGTGTACACCGAGCAACTTTCATGGTCCGAAGTTGCTCAAATCTATCTATGGAGGAGCTTTTAACGGTTTTTATCCATTTGGCATAGATATGTGGTTTTTTGGCATCGAAATAATCTAGGACGCTTATACTCGTAAAATTTGACATAGAAGAACAATAAAAAGTGTACACGAAGCAACTTTCATGGTCCGAATTTGCTCAACTCTATCTATGGAAGAGCTTTTAATAGTTTTTATCCATTTGGCATAGATATGTGGTGTTTTGGCATCGAAGTAATCTAGGAAGCTTATACACGTAAAATTTGACATATAAGAACAATAAAAAGTGCACACGGAGCAACTTTGATGGTCCGAAGTTGCTCAACTCTTTCTATGGAGGAGCTTTTAACGGTTTTTGTCCATTTGGCATAGATATGTGGTTTTCTGGCATCGAAAAATCTAGGAGGCTTATACTCGTAAAATTTGACATAGAAGAACAATAAAAAGTGTACACCGAGCAACTTTCATGGTCCGAAGTTGCTCAACTCTATCTGTGGAGGAGCTTTTAACGGTTTTTGTCCATTTGGCATAGATATGTGGTGTTTTGGCATCGAAGTAATCTAGGAAGACTATACACGTAAAAATTGACATAGAAGAATAATAAAAAGTGCACACCGAGCAACTTCTATGGTCCGAAGTTGCTCAACTCTATCTATGGAGGAGCTTTTAACGGATTTTGTCCATTTGGCATAGATATGTAGTGTTTTGGCATCGAAACAATCTAGGAAGCTTATACTCGTAAAATTTGACATAGAAGAACAATAAAAAGTGTACACCGAGCAACTTTCATGGTCCGAATTCGCTCAACTCTATCTATGGAGGAGCATTTAACGGTTTTTATCCATTTGGCATAGATATGTGGTTTTTTGGCATCGAAATAATCTAGGACGCTTATACTCGTAAAATTTGACATAGAAGAACAATAAAAAGTGTACACCAAGCAACTTTCATGGTCCGAATTTGCTCAACTCTATCTATGGAAGAGCTTTTAATAGTTTTTGTCCATTTGGCATAGATATGTGGTGTTTTGGCATCGAAGTAATCTAGGAAGCTTATACTCGTAAAATTTGACATAGAAGAACAATAAAAAGTGTACACCGAGCAACTTTCATGGTCCGAATTCGCTCAACTCTATCTATGGAGGAGCATTTAACGGTTTTTATCCATTTGGCATAGATATGTGGTTTTTTGGCATCGAAATAATCTAGGACGCTTATACTCGTAAAATTTGACATAGAAGAACAATAAAAAGAGTACACCGAGCAACTTTCATGGTCCGAATTTGCTCAACTCTATCTATGGAAGAGCTTTTAATAGTTTTTGTCCATTTGGCATAGATATGTGGTGTTTTGGCATCGAAGTAATCTAGGAAGCTTATACACGTAAAATTTGACAAAGAAGAACAATAAAAAGTGTACACCGAGCAACTTTGATGGTCCGAAGTTGCTCAACTCTATCTATGGAGGAGCTTTTAACGGTTTTTGTCCATTTGGCATAGATATGTGGTGTTTTGGCATCGAAGTAATCTTGGAAGCTTATACACGTAAACTTTGACATAGAAGAACAATAAAAAGTGTACACCGAGCAACTTTGATGGTCCGAAGTTGCTCAACTCTATCTATGGAGGAGCTTTTAACGGTTTTTGTCCATTTGGCATAGATATGTGGTGTTTTGGCATCGAAGTAATCTAGGAAGCCTATACACGTAAAAATTGACATAGAAGAATAATAAAAAGTGCTCACCGAGCAACTTCTATGGTCCGAAGTTGCTCAACTCTATCTATGGAGGAGCTTTTAACGGATTTTGTCCATTTGGCATAGATATGTAGTGTTTTGGTATCGAAACAATCTACGAAGCTTATACTCGTAAAATTTGACATAGAAGAACAATAAAAAGTGTACACCGAGCAACTTTGATGGTCCGAAGTTGCTCAACTCTATCTATGGAGGAGCTTTTAACGGTTTTTGTCCATTTGGCATAGATATGTGGTGTTTTGGCATCGAAGTAATCTAGGAAGCTTATACACGTAAACTTTGACATAGAAGAACAATAAAAAGTGTACACCGAGCAACTTTCATGGTCCGAATTTGCTCAACTCTATCTATGGAAGAGCTTTTAATAGTTTTTGTCCATTTGGCATAGATATGTGGTGTTTTGGCATTGAAGTAATCTAGGAAGCTTATACTCGTAAAATTTGACATAGAAGAACAATAAAAAGTGTACACCGAGCAACTTTCATGGTCCGAATTTGCTCAACTCTATCTATGGAGGAGCTTTTAACGGTTTTTGTCCATTTGGCA